>OX387981.1:256394-1506394 GCA_947578425.1 Eugnorisma glareosa
AAAAAAAAAAAAAAGGGGGTTAAACAGGGCTCCAAAGTTTGTACGGGGAAACAAGATAAGTAAGACTATTTTATTCGAAACTTCACAGGAGTGCTTCTATTGATAAATGCAGTAGAAACGGGTTTCAGGTTTTTTCAGAATTCAAACACTTTTTTTTTTTTTTTGCGATGGGAAATCATCAAATAACCCCTCCCGCTCTGGGCTGAGCAGCAGGGAGTGTCAGACTTTTACTGACTAAAACCCATCTATGTTCCTTCCTTTGCCCTTTGTGTTCCAGGGCCGCGGTATCTCTTTCGAACAGTCCCGCAACCCTGGCAGGCGTCGGTCCTTACGGACCCCTTCCTGTTTGCTGACTCTCTTTGAGGCGCGCGTGGAATACGAACGCGCCGTCGACACGGCCTGTCGTCATAAGACGGACGGACGGCAAACTAGCCCATAGCTCACCGTCCACAGGCCCGCGTATACGGTGGCCGGTGGCCACCACGTGGCCCCCGACGCCCGGTGCGTCTCCCGCGGCGGCTGGGACGTGAGGTTCTCTCCCTCTCACGTCCCGCCACCTCCTTCGTTAGCATGACTGCTTCGCAGAAGGAGGTGACGGCGTCCCATTCCGTCTCGCTCCGGACCATGGATTGAACCAGGGCCGGACGCGAGAGGTCGCCGCCGCCGATTGCCGCTACGAGGAAACGGCGTTGCTCCGCCCAAGCGGAGCAGACCTGCACAGTGTGCTCCACCGTGTCCTCCGGTCGATCCTCGCAGTGATGACACCCGGGCGTTTCCTCCCGCCCGATTCGGTGCAGGAACCTCCCGAAACAACCATGTCCGGTGAGGACCTGCGTCAGGCGGAAGGTGAGGGCGCCGTGGCGCCTCTCTAGCCACTCCTCAAAGAGGGGACTTACCGCCACTATAGTGGCGTGCCCTGCACGGGGTTGCGACAGTCGCTCTCTCCATGTCGCCATGAGATCACGCCGGAAGTCTGTCCGCTGAGAATTCAACTTCTAAGAGTGGGAAATGGGGTGACAAATTCTACAAATCAATGCTCAGCCTAAACCGCTGGGTCTACAGATTCCAAATTTGGCAAGTAGGTTTCTTGTGTGGTATAGGAGTGCACTAAGAAACGATTTTTCAAAATTCACCCCCTAAGGGGGTTAAACGGGGCCGGCCTTGATTCATTCCATGGTCCGGAGCGAGACGGAATGGGACGCCGTCGCCTCCTTCTGCGAAGCAGTCATGCTAGCGAAGGAGGCGGCGGAACGCAAGAGGGAGAGAACCTCACGTCCCAGCCGCCGCGGGAGACGCACCGGGCGTCGGGGGCCACGTGGTGGCCCCCGGCCACCGTAGGCGCGGGCTTGTGGACGGTGAGCTATGGGCTAGCTCGCCGTCCGTCCGTCTTTTGACGATAGGCCGTGTCAACGGCGCGTTCGTGTACCACACGCGCCTCAAAGAGATGTCAGCAACAGGAAGGGGTCCGCAAGGGCCGATGCCTGCCGGGGCTGCGGGACTGTTCGAAAGAGATACCGTGGCCCCGGAACACAAAGGGCGATCAAGGAACATGGATGGGTTTTAGTCAGTAAAAGTCTGACACGCCCTCCTCCTCAGCCCAGAGCGGGAGGAGTTATTTATTTGATGATTTCCAATCCGTAAAAAAAAGGGGCTTAAATGGGGCTCCAAAGTTTCTTCTTCTTCTTATTCTTTATTGCACACAAAATATAAAAGTAGGACACACAAAATTACAATATATAACTTAAGTTAAGTTAAGTTTGTTTGGGGAAACAAGTTCAGTTACACTATTTTATTCGAAACTTCACAGGAGTGCTCCTATTGATAAATGAGTAGATGGTGACTGGTTTCAGGTTTTGTCAGAGTTCAACCCCTAAGAGGGGGAAATCGACAGGTCTGCCACATGGCTCACATGGCCACAAGAGACGTAAGTAGGTACTTATTTATTTAATCATCTTAGTCACCTATCCTAAGGGCAGTTAGTTATAGATATGTTATATGATTAATTACCATGGTAAAGGTAGGTCATTGGTGAGAATAGAAAAAAAAACCTTATTAAATTTAAATATTATTTTATTCCTCATCTTCTCTAATCACAGTGTCATCAAGAAAACCTGCGGGTGCTGAGATATTTGATTGAGCTGTAGTTAACTGGTGCTCGCCTTCTAACAGTGATTCTGGCATGAAAGGTTTGTAGCCACATCCTTCCAACAGAGCAATTCTATCTCTAAAACCTCTAAAAATAAAAGCGTCATTATTTCTGAAATGCAACCTTAGAGCAGAATTCTCATTACTGGATAAATTAAAAACGATTTAGTAAAAGTTCAGTTATCAGTTCAGTACAGTACAAACAGCAATACTCTTATTTATACACAGTTCAGTACAGTACAAACAGCAATACTCTTATTTATACACAATTTCATCTGACACGGGAAAGAGACTCACATTTGACGTTGACAATTATGAACCCTAGCCAGTGGCTGACTAACATAGTTAAATTTGGTCAGATAATTTATCAAATTGGGAAAAATTGGTAAGTCGTTTTTTTTTTTCGTTTTACCTTGATGCGACGACATTTAGACATCTTATAATGCTATTAATAATTTGTTACTGTTCAACATTACGGGTCTAAAGGATATTATCGACTCGACCGTAACCACATTTAATTAAAACAAATAATTGTAATTATTATTTTATTTACATTTTTGTGTAATTATTTTAAATTCTTAATTGCTTGGTCAGCATATAATTACAAACTCGAACTCAAAAATAACTTTAGTAGTTTAGTAAGACATTGATTGGTATCCATGGCCTCCAGATACGGATGGTCGGAAAATATCGCACAGGCGGCAAAATGAGATAAAGTTGCACAGCACACACTTCCAAATAGATGCGTGAATGAAGTCCGACACTATAGACACCAGTCTCCCACAGGTGAAAATAAATATTGATATTTCATTTGTGGTAAGTAGTAAATCTAATAGAATAGTTTCTATTCTATTATATTCTAATCAAGCATAAACAGCAGGACCAATTTGCATGACCCATGGACATGGGCCAATAGTTGAAATCGAATCCGCCAGCCAAGCGTGGAGTTTATGGCAATAACCTCCACTTTTTCAGGAAAGACCCTCAGTATTCACATTTCCTCCACCTTGTTCCAACATAATATTTCGCTGCCTCTTAATGATTTCCTAGTGGAATACACCAGATCTCATAGATTGGTCTGATTAAGCACGTCAGTAGGATTCCAATTGAGAATCATTTGTCCCCAAAAATTCTCAATGAGATTTAGATCAGGACTTTTAGCTGGCCATTGATTTGGTGTAAAACGAGAATGCCCACTTTTGGGCCTACGTGTTACAGTCAACTGTTTTATTGCAAAATTATCGTCATTTTATCACAAAACCAAAACACGAAAAAAAAATCTAGTTCACAATTGCAAAACTGAGAAAAATGCATTTTATTGCTTTTACTTACAACTCTCACTAGTTTAGTATGGATAAAATCGTCCGCATAACTGATGTTATTTACACTAACTCCGTC
This sequence comes from Eugnorisma glareosa, assembly GCA_947578425.1. NCBI lineage: Eukaryota > Metazoa > Arthropoda > Insecta > Lepidoptera > Noctuidae > Eugnorisma > Eugnorisma glareosa. Next base: position 259,938 of record OX387981.1, read on the forward strand.
TACAAAACACCCCACATGAGTACTGCTGAGCTCGCCGATGAGGTCATTAACGTACAGATTGAATAACAGAGGAGAGGTTGTCCCCCCTGCCTCACGCCACACTCCATGGCATATGCATCAGATAGTGCACCAGCCCATCTCACCTGGTTCCTCTGATACGTGTACCATTGGCGCAACACGGAGATGATTTCAGCTGGCACACCCGCTCCTTCCAATTTGGCCCACAGCTTATTATACTCGTATAAAACCCTATCAAAGGCCTTGGACAGGTCCAGGAAGCAAGCAAACACCAGTGTCTTCCTCTCCGTGTAGTACTCCAGGAAGCAAGCATACACTAAACTTTCACCGAATGACGGTAGTATTATCATCAATGATCTAGTCAATTAAGCTCTTAATTATGACGACTTTTTTCCAGACTCTCATAGGCCTTAAGCTTGAATTGATAAAACTTAGTAAATTATTTCGTTGGTATCTATCTGTTAAATGATGTTTATTTTGCAAATAGGTTTTTAAAAACACTTTTACACGTCTCTTTTTTTAAACTAGATGGGGCCGGTGTTTCGTACCTGACTACTCTGAGAAGAAACAGCCGAAACAAACTCAGAGGTCATAGTCTCTTTTAAAGTCCAGACATAATCTTGGTTACCTCACATGAGGACTATGCAGATTATGCAGATTAGTGTCTGAGATGGTCTCTTGAAGAAAGAACCACACAGATTTGAGTGGACCTGTCCAGTCAGTGCAAGCATTTGTCAGTTATCGTGTAGCTCGACTTATAACTCAAGGAGACGATCAATACCAAAGAAAGGACATTTGGGTAGGTCGCTTATAGTACTGAAACTGCCAGACAATCGTGAAAAAAATAAAAAAGACGAACAAATAAAAATAAAAAAAAATACCCACATGGTCCTCACATTCACAAAAATCAAATAAAATAGCGTTGAGGAGGAGTTTTTTGACGCCATTTTTTAAGTTTGTTGCTAGGTTATTTACTTTAGGTTATTTTAATTAATAAGTCTGTATATTATGTATATTAATATTCTTAGCAAGTACTTAAAATATTAGTTTACTGTACTGATTAATAAAATTAATACAAAACACTTTACAAAATAAATGTCAGTAAAAGTCATTAAATGTGACTTAAATTACATTAAATGTGATTAAAAATAAAAGTAAAATACTTAACAAAGTAAGTATTCATGTCAAATCATTAAATCAATAAAAAAAAAAAAAAATAATAATAAAAAAAAAAATACTAAAAGTATTCATGTCATATAAATTAAATGTCACAGTGTATATGAGAAAGGAATCAATAATAAACAAGCGAAGTCCGAAATTTCGACATTCACAGTGTAAATTTAATTGGAGCAGCTTAGTCCCAAGCCTTTTTATCTTCGAGATAGTGATTAATGTTATAGTAGGCTTTCAGACATAGCTTCCGTTTTATAAACGATTTGAATTTATTTAGGCTTAGTAATTGAATATGACTCGGAAGTTTATTGTAAAAACGCATACATTGGCATCTGAACGTACCCCCTATTTTTTTTAGCCTCGTTGCAGGTACAACAAATTTGTGTTTGTTCCGCGTATTTATGTTGTGGATATCACTGTATTTTTTAAACAAATTAATATTTTTATGTGCATACAAAAGGTTTTCATAAATAAATTGAGAGGGGACAGATACTTACTCCGTACTTACGTCCCCTCTCAATTTATTTATGAAAACCTCATTAATCTCTTTAAATTTTTCTCTGAGGGTGTATCTAGGACTTAATTTATAAATTGAACGAATTGCCCTTTTTTGCAAAACAAATATTGTCTGAATATCGGCGGCATTGCCCCACAAGAGAATACCGTACGACATCACACTGTGGAAATAACTAAAGTAAACTAAACGGGCTGTCTCTAAATCAGTTAAATCACGAATTTTTCTAACGGCGTATGCTGCAGAGCTAAGCTTTTTTGACAATTTGTCTATATGGGGGCCCCACTGAAGCTTGACATCCAAAGTTATGCCTAAGAACACTGTGTTATCTTCCGGTTTCAACTCTTCATCCTTGATTAGTACACTAGTTTCCACTTGTCTTACATGGGGTATCGTAAACTTAATACATTTAGTTTTTTTCTCATTTAGGAGTAGATTGTTAACATTAAACCAATTAACGACTTTTGCCAGGGCGCTATTAACATCTTCCGTAACTAGCTGCTGACGTTTGAGTTAAATAAAAGAGAGGTATCGGGTGTAGACTGTGATTGTAATTAAGTAAGAAGTTCGTTTTATATCAATATTTAAATTAATCACACTCGTAAAGTTTGGCAGGTCAGTGGGCACAGTCAATGTGTGTGGAAGTGTGAATGTGTGCTTGGGCGGCGTTTATACAATAAACTTTATTTCTAAATGAATTTAGTAGTAACACTGCAATCTCGGCCGGACAGCCGCCGGGGGTTGGAGGGTGGGCAGGGGGGAGTCTGGACCAAAAGGAATAACAGACCCCCCTTCGCCGACCCCTCTCACTTAGAAGAGTTCTGTGAACGAAGAGTTGCTAGTGTTCCCAGCAGACAAAGCATGCTCACTCGCAGAGCATGGTATTCAGATAGAGAACATGAAACAAGCTATCAAAGTGATGATAACGTGAATATCGAATGCGAAAGGAAAGGAAATATTCCGAGTGTAACGAAAGTCGTGGAGTGCTGCTACGAGTATTTATGTCTTAATCTCGTTGAAATTTGACGAATTCGATCTTCAGATAAGTATACCAACAGGCACAGTTCAACAGTCAACATCTTTCAGTCTTCACATAGATTCCCTTATTTTCATTAGATACCCTTCATATCCTAGCTACCTGCGCGATCGTTTTTCGTTTACCCGCCCTTCTGATGCTCTGTGTAGATCCCACCTCATGCATCATCTTAATTTCCCATCCCATAAAACCGAATTCTATTCTAATTCCTTCTCTGTCCACGCAGTACGTTTGTGGAACTCTCTTCTGCCTAACATTAGAGATTGTAAAACTATATTTGTCTTCAAAAAGCAAGTCAAAGAACACTATCTCTCCTCTATACTGTAATATTCTGGATATTATTCATATTATAGGTATATATTTATTTTGTATATTATGTGTATATATTTGTGTGTATGTTTATATTATATAGGTATATTTTTGTTTTAAGTTTTAATTGAAATTTTCGTGTTCTGTCTTTTCTACACACTGTGTCTACATTTCTAATCCAACTTTCCTCTCGCAGGTGTGACTGTTCCTAAATTACCCTAGGCTGATAAAATTTTCGCTTTTCCTAAATCATTTAAATATTAGTATTATTGTCGGTTTCCCCCGAAGGGGAAAGGGCCGCGCCCCGCCATCCGCACGGCCCTGTAAGGTTCGTCCCTGACTGGTCGCCTTCACACCGACTGAGAGAACTGAATTCCTTAACATGAAGAAGTCCAATGCCTTGAATCATTATTAGAACAAGGAAAGGATTGAAAGATATAGTAAATCAGATTAGGGAATTCATAGTTATTGAAATATATAGAAAGTGGTTTTAAAAGGGTAAAACATAACTGGGAGATGCAAAGTATTATTATATAGGTACAACCAATAGTTCTTGTAAATAACCCTTACGCTAGCGTAATAGGTAGTTGGTCAGTCGTGACTACACGATACTTCACATCTACACCTGGTGCACTCAGAGCAACACTTCCATAAGTGACGTAGGCGGCTTTTCAGCGGCAATGCGTCGACATCATGCTCCTAGTGAGCATTGTCCCTAGCAGTCCTTTCGAACTGGTGAACGTGACAAGGGCGGCTTTTCAGCGGCAGAACGTCAATCATCATGCTAATCAGTAGTCATGGTCCCTAACAGTCTTTCGACTGGGTATATAATAGTTGTGGTATCAAACCATTCCAATCCCACCCCATGGATCATGTGCTCTTTCTGTACAACTAGCGCATCTGCAAGACACGTGCTTGTGTCAGCCTGACCCAATCATTTGTCAAAGATAAAGAACATATATTATTCTTGAATCACTATATGGTTGATCATAATAGGGTTGAGTCTCGAAACTCAAAAGGCAAATTGGCTGAATTGTTGGTCGGAGCTAATGAATACATATAATTCAAGAATTAACAGATAATAGAGTTGATAATCAAAACTCAATAACCATTTTGCAATAGAGTTGGGGATCAACTCTATTGAAACCCTATAGACAGCCCCAAAAGCGCCCACCCTTCACCACTTCCTAGTGTTGGAGCTGAGGAGAAGAAGTGGCGCAACAAACTCCTCAGCAACACGTTTCTGTCTGTGTAGTTTTAAGAACTTTAATCACAACATCAGCCTAGGATAATTATTGGAAGAAAGGACTCACCCAGTTGCTCACCAACAAACACACACACACAGGGCTTTTAACCCAACCTATATTTAACTTATTCGACAATTATCGCACTCTTGCGACAACCCACTTGGACATAGACTCTCGGTATTCACCAAGTCTCTTCTAACTAACTTAACTAAAATAGCCTATATCGTCCGGTCCGGACCCTATAGCGGTGTAAGCAGGGACTGAAAGCGGTTACGGTTAGAGGTTAAAATACCTCAAAAATATATCGGTACCGCTTTAAAATAAAGGTTGAACTATACCGATACCTTTATAAATAAAGGTTGGGCTATACCGTTATTTAACCCATAAACGATTTCGGTACCGAAAAATATGCGAGGCGGCGCGGCGTGGGCTAGAACACGTTAGAACTTGTGTACTTGTTTATCTATTTTGTACATTTTGTTTGTTGTACTCTTTACTTCTCTTTGTTCCGTGCCGACTAGCGACAGCGCAATACGTTTTTATTTTGTCGACCACTGATCGTTCATATAAATATTATAGTTATTAATATTAAAATGGGAAGAAAGCGTAGAAACGCAGTTTTACGCATTTTTTTCATTTTCAAAGGAAAATAATGCCTCTACTTGTCTAGTGATTGGATGTTCAGCTGTTATCAAACTTCACAGACTTTTAGGTACTTACGTTTACGGGAAACATTTTTCTATAACACCAGACCGATAAGAAGAACGATAGAGAACCCTAAAGAAGAATGATAAGAAAAGCTTAGGTAGGCAAACTCAAACTCAAAGCATTTATTTCAATTAGACCATTACAGGCACTTTTGAAAGTCAAACAAAAAAAAAGCTAAGCTACAGTCACAGTCACAAGGCATAATAACTTGAGAAAGTACTGTAGTTGCACATTCCAAAGCGTAGATCTCTATGGAGAAGAATGAGCAAGAAACTCCATGGACACTCTTTTTAATCAAAATATTGTTACAAAATCTTGGTTACATCATTCACCTTGAGATTATACATATATGTGAGAACGATGTAGAAAGACGTCACGTACATTAAGAGCGCCCAGAGTAAAAGATTAAAATAATCAACACTTTCAAAATAAAGTAATTAAAATAAACCGTGGCAGCTAAGAGATGACCACTCCCAGCTGACAGCGCCCGTTCACGAACATGACGCATGGCTCGGCGCCATTCAACTCAACCATATTGAAGGGAATCAAATGACCCGACACACGCGCCACCATCAGCGAGAAATTTGAGTGAGCATGGCATTCTCTCAGCCACCAGGCTACATTCAAGTCAATGAAAGATAAATAAATGTAAATGGTTGCTTTACAGTACATAGTACTCACACATGTGCTATGCAATTATATAATATTATTAAGAGATGGAATCTATACAAAGCAAGGATATTATTACAATCTTCTGCAGCTTCCACAATAACTTAACATGGTAATCAATTAGTTTGCTCCTATGGTTGTGGAGCAGGACCAGCATTGAGCCAAGCATTTTTATCATCAATATAGTCCCCCAACTTATAATATGCTTGCCTACATAGTGTGCGTTTTATACAAGATTTAAATTTCGTCTCATTCAGTTGTAGAATGTGAGGAGGTATTTTATTGTAGCATTTTAAACAGTACCCCATGAAAGATGAGTCTACTTTAGCTAGCCTGAAACCTGGCTGAACTAGTTGGTCCCTATTTCTAGTATTATAGTGGTGTCTGTCACCTCTCTTACTAAATAAATGCAGATTTTTCCTAACGTACATGATGTTTTCATAGATGTATTGACAAGGTACTATCATGATGTTAATTTCTTTAAACAGTTCACTCAGAGAATCGCGCCTACGTAGATCATATAAGGCTCTGATGGCTCTTTTCTGCAGAATAAATATAGACTCAATGTCTGCAGCCCGTCCCCATAGTAAAATACCGTATGACATAATACTATGAAAATAACTAAAATAGACTAGCCCCGCGGTATCTACATCAGTAAACTGACGGATTTTTCTAACAGCATATGCTGCTGAACTCAGCCGTCCTGCAAGAGATGTTAAATGAGGACCCCATTGTAGCCTTGTGTCGAGCGTAATTCCCAAGAAAACAGTTTTATCGACAAATTCTAGTTTCTCTTGATTCAATATTATGTCACAATCACTACTTTTGACATTTGGCAGAGAAAATTTTATGCACTTAGTTTTTTTCCCATTTAGTACTAAGTTATTAGCGGTAAACCAATTATGGACCTGCAGTAGGGCGTTATTGACGTCGTCGAGATTAGTGGCACGTCTGTTTATCCTAAATATTAAAGAAGTATCGTCTGCAAACAACACCATTTGCGGTTGGTTGTTAAATAAGTGGGGTAGGTCATTAATGTAAACTAAAAAGAGAAAAGGACCCAATATCGAACCTTGTGGTACGCTTATTTTTACTTTTAAACCCATTAAATTGACACCATTTACCTGTACTTGCTGCTGTCTATCATTCAAATACGATTTCACTAAACTGAGCGCAAATTTACCTAAACCGTAATGCTTCAAGTTTCAAGAGTAGGGTTTCGTGATTTACGCAATCAAATGCCTTCGAAAGGTCACAGAAGATTCCTATGGCATCTTGTGCCTCTTCCCACGCAGTAAATATGTGTTTTAATAAAGTAACACCGGCGTCAGTTGTACAACGTCCCTTGGTGAAACCATACTGTTGCTCGTGTAAGATTTTATTGGCGTTAAAATGGTTTAGCATTTGATTGAGCATTATCTTTTCAAACACCTTGCTGAAAACCGGCAACACAGATACGGGCCTATAGTTATTGGTGTCTTTACTATCCCCGGATTTAAAAAGCGGTATTACCTTACTGTATTTCATTAGATCCGGGAAGACCCCTTGATCCACGCACAAATTAAATATTGAGGCTAAATACAGTGCTATAGTCTCAATAATTGAGGTACAAGCTTTGATAGACATACCCCATAGATCTTCGGTTAATTTGATCTTGATTTGCTTAAAAGCTTTTATGACTGCTATGGGGTTTATATGCTGAAATTTAAATTCATTCGGACAGGCTGAAACGTTCGCTTTCAATAAATTGTTAGAACTCACGAGGCCACTGGAGGTGTTTAGTGTGAAGTCATTACTTCGTTTTTTATTTCTATTTGTTTCACTGTTGATAATTTTCCAAACAGTCTTTATTTTATTATCGGCTGATTTAATCTTGTTGCTAATGAACAACGATTTGGCTACCTTGCAAGCATTTAAAAAAAAATTCGAGTAAGTAGCAACATATTTACTAAAAGTTTCTGTGTTGATGTAAGGCTTAAGGCCGTACAGCTCAAACAATCGTTCCCTACTTTTCCTAATACCCTGTGTTGCCCAGTCACTGAAAATAAACTTTGGGCCAATAGTTTAGTTTTCTGTTTTAAAGTATATTGAATTCGGTGTGCACTACCGAAAAAAATTCTTCATACAATTCATTTACATTATTTAAAATATGGCCCGGTATACATAACTTACTAATTAAATTATTATTAAAGGAGGAGTTTTTTCCCCCATACAATTGTGGCCAAACAATGTACCTTAACAATAAAGGTACGAAGTTATAGGAAAAAAATCGCAGATTCTGAAAAAAAATATATTGGATTTATTCATGCATTTGTACCACCTGAAATTGTCGACCAAAGATGCTAAAACTTGCAACCCAAGAATTTTAATCTGGCAATCTCGTGATTCATTTCTCCGATGATGCGTTTCGTTACTTCATTTTATAAACGTATGAACACAAAAAAAAAAAATATGCTATTTAGAATTCAGTTTTGCATTAAAGATGTTAATTAATATTTTTCCCAGGCACACTTTTTTGTGAAACATTATGGGATTAAGAATTTAAAAAATACATTTATTTCACATTTCAGATTATTTTTTGCGTTTGGTTAGCTACTAGCCAAAAGACAGGGCTCCAGGGTCGATAATTTACTATTTTATTCCTTTTGTTGTTGTCGTTGTCAATATTGACATTCGGATTATTCTTGCCCTTGTCAGACGACCTATCTCGAAAGAGTTTAATATTTTGACAGATGGAATAGTTTGACAGCCGCCATCGCTGTTATGAACGTTTCTTTGAACGCAGTTACGATTCGAGGTAGTGTTTTTTCATATTCATTTATTTTTTAAACTATCGAATATTGAAGGATTTAAAATACTGCTAATAACACAATATATTGGAAAGAGTTTAAATAGTAATTTGTACCTCGGTACATGTTTTGGCCGAAAAAAAAACACCTCCTTTATCCAAATTGCTGGGTGTTATTTGTCTAGTTTGTATCTGAATTCTTTGTAATTGTATATTGGACGTGAAAGCAACGGTCTGACCGCTGTGATCTGAAGGAAGGTAATTTACGATGGATTTATCTAAGTAGTCGCAGCAACAAAAAACATTATCAATACATGTAGCAGTATTTGTAGTACTTCGTGTTGGTTCTGAAAACACATTTGACAAATTAAATGATTTAAAGAGATTTAAAAATCTACTGCTATTTACATTATTCTCTAGGATATTAAAATTAAAGTCACCACATATAATTATTGGTTTATTACCAGTTACAAGTTTTGCTAAAGCATCTTCCATTACTGACTCAAACATAGAGTAGTTAAGGTAATTTGGGGGTCTGTAAACGCACACTATTACATGCTTATCTAGCTCAACACAAGACAATTCAATGCTATGTTCCACCGATAGATCGACTATATCATTACGAGATTTAGATTTAATACAATTCCTAACTAAGATTAATGAACCCCCACGTATCTTAGATTTCCAGTTAAAGCAACTGCCTACATTGTAATTTTCGTAATTAATTAGCATTTCATAGTCTTTTAACCAGTGTTCGGTGAAACAAACAATTTCAAACATCGTTTTTTTCTAAAAACAACTCAATTTCTAGTTGCTTTGAAGAAAAACCTTGTATATTTTGATGAAATAATTTGAAGGAATTCTGCTTAGCCCCTTTTTTACATTTATCTATTTGAGAGCAAGAAGGTACCATGGTGTTGGTGAGTATAATATTAATGTTATTTGTATCTTCCGTTGTCTTATTATCTAGTTTAAATGAGCTGGAGTGAGCTCCTGAACACCCATGCCATTACTGTATGGCAGTGAGATCCTACTACTAGTGGATCCTACTTGAGAGACATCTATAGTTACACATGGATCCTCCGATGTACAGTTATTGTAAAAATGTATATTAGTATGATTACTAATAGTCGCAGTGTTTATAATATAACTAAACTTCGACATACTATTTATGTCTGAGTGAATATTAAAAGCTAATAGCCTAGCTATTTTGTGTCTACATCTAATAGGTAGATACACCTTACCACGTGTCGACTTAAGTTTACCAACAATAGTGTTGATATCCAGATAAATAAGTCTGTCACGATAGTGACCTACTAAAAAGTGTACAGGTTTATTTAGCATATGAATATAATTGTTTTTTCTATTACTTAAATTTTCAAAATATGGAAAAGCACACAGTATGATTTTATTACAACTTAACTTTAACAACTCTGATACATGGTCGGTGATATCTTGCTTTTTAATATTAGAACTATTACCGACACATATAGTAATAGTAGTATTAGGATTACAAACATTTTGAATTACTGATGCCATAACCTGCTTGTAGGTAGACCCCGGCATACGGTAATTTTGGGTACAATAACTCAGGTTATTACTGATTAATTTACCTAGCCCTCTACCTATACTATCAGAGAACATATTCGAATGATAACAATCAATGCTATCAGGTGATACAAAATGACTAATCTCAGTCTGTACTACTTGTGAAAAGGCACTCGGCTTAGTCCGGCTTTTATCGTCGCATCCTTCCGATAGGAAATAAAAACCAAAACTGAGTCATAATAATGTGCAAACAGGGCCTCCAGTGAACGACAGTGGCGAGGCGGTGCGTCAAAGAAAACCCCTATTTATTAAAGTTTATGTTCTGCGACCGATATTTAGAGGTTAAGGTACTGCTACCGAAAAATACCGTTAAGTATTCTCAACCTCAAAAATTCCGCTACTGAAAAAAAAAACGGTACCGAAATATTTCGGTAACCCTTATTTAACGGTATGACGTCATACCGAAATTTAATGGTACCTTAATTTTTGGGTAATTCAGTCCCTGGGTGTAAGACCGACTGCCCCGTTCACCAAACTTCCCCCGGCCTCAGCCTCTAAAAACACCACGCATTTCTTCCCAGAAATGCTGGTTTTTGTACAAATGTCTCAATTGTTTTAAGTATCCCTTAGGATGCTTTGACCGTGGTGTATTGCAACCAGATGTTGAGCGGCGAGTAGAAATCGGAGTTTCTTAGAATTCTTTAAGATTCGCCTCGGCGCGCCTGCTAGTTTTGTTCGTAGAGTTTACAAGCTCTTCAATATTTTTCTACAATTTCTAAGACGGACTCGTTGCGTTCGTTATTAATTACGGTAACCCGTCAGGCTGGCAAATCATAAAATATAAATTTATGGGTTTGTAAGTGGCAGATGCCGTGAGTAGTTTTTAAACTAAGAATGAAGACTATATTATTTATTTAATAATTAAGAGTACGTGACAGATAGTCACACAGGTCTGCTGGAAGAAATTTCTTATGAAATAAGCAGTACCTTTGTGCTCTTTTATCTTAATGTAATGTCCTATTAAGTATTTTGTGTGTACATAAATAAATAGATTCAACGTCATTCTTGGGAGCATTTATCTGGTCATAAAAATACGCTGTGTATCAGAAATGAGAGGGCATATTGAAGCGTGTGGTGCAGACCACTACACTCACAGTCTTTACATATGAGCGCACAAATATCTGATACTCGCTGCGTAAAGTTGATAGAATACCACCAGCTCATAGTCGCGGCCGTCCGATAAAAAAGCGACTAATAAAATGTACTGAGCCTTTCCCCTCGACCAGGAGAGGGGTGTGGGTGCGGGGTGTTGGACACGCTCGTAACATCGGCCGGACTCGGAGGTACTCGTGTGAGTCAATCGGCGATTGAATCAGCCGCCGGTATTATTGATGATGACCTCTTCACTTCCGCTCGGGATTGTTCGAGATAGGAGTCCCAGTTCAACTGTACAGAGTGTTGGGAGTATCGCGCGGCTGTGGCTCCTTGAGGCGCGGAGTTCAGACGCGGCCCACAACGGAGCTACAACAAGACTATTTAGTATGGCTAATGACACAACGGACGCAACTGTTTACAATTTACATGTCTCGCATCGTCCCGCATCGCCCGCAACGGTCAGCAATCTTATACTGAAAGGCAATATCGACACAGTCCTTTATTCAGTGCCAGCAAAAAAGTGCGCGAGGATTTTTCTGCTGTGTGGAAACAAACCGTGTATAGTAACATTGTGATACAAGGGTGGAAAGTAGGTTGCATATGGTGTTGATTGCATAGAATATTCGGCTCGAGCTTGTTAATGACACGAGTTTGCAATAATCAACATACCCACGTATCACACGACGCGACGTTTTTCAAAACAGTTGTGGGAAATAGTAAAAAACAAATCAAAACTTAACTGCAAAAGCAATGATCGAGCTCGTAAAAAAAGGTACGCCCGCGTAACAGAAATATATAGCCTCAGAAAGTAAGCCATGTTTAAAACTATATTGAAAAATATATAAATGTAATACAGTGCTAAACATTGGACCACTTCGTAGCACATGATAATTTTCGTGTCGTACCGCGCTATACGCTACAGGTTCCTCTGTAGCACATCGCATCGCTTCGTAGCAATTCGTAGCAACATGCCGTGACGCTAAGAAGTATTCGTAGCACCAACGCGGCAACGTAGCGATTTGCAAAACCCTGTAATGTAATCGCGTTGTAGCACATTTTTATGTGCCAATTCACCAAAAGAAATATAAACACAGCGTTCGAACTCGTTGGTTACGACTTGTTTCGTTCATGCTATGGCGCGGACTGGTCCCGGTGTGCCCCGGCCACCGCCACACAATTAGCAAACAACAACTACTCACAATCGCCGTATTTTTCACTTGCCGCAACTTGGGTGGCTTTTTGTGCCAGAAAATCTCTTCTGAAAACTTCGTTTCGCAGTGAATGAATTAAATATTTTACATCGGACTTTTTCGAGCCCTCGGCCCTCCGCCTGTAGGTCTGAAGGTAGGCGATCAATTCCCTCTCGCACGGACAACATGATGTTTCGATAAAAAGTTAATCTGCGGGACGAGGGATGCGGGGTGTATGGCGGGCGCGGGGTAACGCATAAATACATCGTTTATTTTTCATACGCAAAAAGCTAAAACGTATTTTTTATCCGCTTAGAGGAAAAATCCGTAAACACGGTAATGTAAGCCGGCGGCAGAACATAAAGAGCTGCGAGCATATCGAGTCCGCCTTAATCTGCCATAAACAATCGCCAAGAACAAAACCCAAGCAATAGTAAATTTCACGAAAAGTCATCCCACGGAATAATGGCTGGATTCTCCGATCGTGTCACCCACACACCGCGAAACTGACCTTAACACTACTATCATAGAAGTGAGTTCAGTGTGGTGAGGGTGACGGGAGGGTCGGGTGTCCGTGCTCGCGTGCCTTGCCATATGGGCTCATATGTCGTGCACATAGGGCTGCTATCCGCGTGCACGCCGCCAGTAAGATGTGACTCACCGTTTAATCTGGTTCTGTTATTTTTCCGGCAATACATCAAAGTGGCGACTTTCTACGGCAAATTGTATCAAACTCGCTGATGAGGTGCCTACACTCCTACAGCCCGCGCGATCTCGCTCTCACGTGTACTGAAGCGGCCAAACAGTAATACAATACTATAGTACGAGGTTTGCATTATAAACGTTACTGTAAATAATACTGAAAAGACTGTTGTTGATCGTTTATAGCTGCAGCTAAAGCCTGGTACTTATATTCTTAGCCAAGTTAGTTTATTGAACGCTTGTGAGAAACAGGACATACAGTGTGGTCTACGTTGGTTCGGAGTTGCATAACTGTGTGACGTGCACTGTGGCGCGCATTGCCGCGCGCCGACCGGTTGCCGCCGATGTGCGATATTATTATTATATATATATTTATTTATGTACACACAAAATACTTAATAGGACATTACATTAAGATAAAAGAGCACAAAGGTACTGCTTATTTCATAAGAAATTTCTTCCAGCAGACCTGCGAGAGGAAAGTTGGATTAGAAATGTAGACACAGTGTGTAGAAAAGACAGAACAGGAAAATTTCAATTAAAACTTAAAACAAAAATATACCTATATAATATAAACATACACACAAATATATACACATAATATACAAAATAAATATATACCTATAATATTAATAATATCCAGAATATTACAGTATAGAGGAGAGATAGTGTTCTTTGACTTGCTTTTTGAAGACAAATATAGTTTTACAATCTCTAATGTTAGGCAGAAGAGAGTTCCACAAACGTACTGCGTGGACAGAGAAGGAATTATAATAGAATTCGGTTTTATGGGATGGGAAATTAAGATGATGCCTGAGGTGGGATCTACACAGAGCATCAGAAGGGCGGGTGAACGAAAAACGATCGCGCAGGTAGCTAGGATATGAAGGGTTATAAAGGATGTTGTATAGGAGACATAATATCCGAGTGTTCCTGCGAAGATGAATAGGGAGCCATTTGAGTTCCTTGCGGAACTGAGAAACATGATCATATTTCCTCAGACCAAACACAAAACGGATGCAAAGATTTTGCAAACGCTCGAGCTTATTCAACAGCTCCTCAGTGGCATCCAAATAGCAGGTATCAGCGTAATCAATGATCGGCTGAATCAGAGTTTGAGCCAAGTATATTTTAGTCTTAAACGGCAAGAAGCTTTGTAAGGATTTAAGCGAATGGAAAGAAAAGTGCACCTTACGACTAACCTCATTCACTTGAGCTCGCCAAGAAAGATTGCTGTCAATTAAGACACCAGGGTCCTTAGCTGTTTCCGCATAGGCAATGGTCGAGCAGCCCAGAGATAACGGAGTCAAAGCTAACAAGTCAAGTGCAGTGCGATAGTATCTGCTGCCTATGATCATGGCCTGCGACTTAGTAGGGTTTATCTGTAAGCCGTACGACTTAGCCCATTGATAGATACTTTCCAGGTCATGATTCATGGCATTGATTGCTGATTCCGCATCAGCCAGCAAGAAATGTCGATACAGCTGCAATTCGTCCGCGTAGAGGTGGAGGCTGGAAGTGATAACTTGGGCAACTGTATTAATGAAGATAGAGAAAAGAAGAGGAGAGAGAACGCCGCCTTGAGGAACGCCAGCAGTAAGATCACACCAATCAGAGAAGATCTCTTCTTGGCGTACACACTGAGAGCGACCCCGAAGATAAGAGCCAAACCAGGCTAACGTAGAGGCAGAGAAGTTAAAAGATTGAAGGATCCCAAGAAGGATGTCGAAATCCACTGAGTTGAATGCGCAACTAAAATCAAGTAACACTAAAACAGTCAGAGATTTGTTGTCCATAGCCCAGCGGATATCGTCAGTAACCTTCAAGAGTGCAGTAACAGTACTGTGGCCAGTACGAAAGCCAGATTGGAAAGGGGAAATAAGGGCATTAGACGATAGATATTTGGAAATTTTACCATGAACAATGTGTTCGAGAACTTTGGAAAGGAAAGGGAGAATGGAAATGGGTCTAAAATGGGATAAGGAAGAAGGGTTGCTTATTTTAGGAAGTGGTATTATGTGAGCCTGCTTCCAGGCTGACGGAAATACACCAGAAAATAAAGAGAAATTAACAATATGAGTAAGGATGGGGAGTAGCTCTGAAATAATGGGTATTATCATTCTCGAACACAAATTATCATGGCCCGCAGCAGAAGAGGAAATAGAGAGAAGGGATTTTTTGACAACATCTTCAGAGACAGGACTGAAATTGAAAGGTGCACAATGAGGTAACGGCAATTTAGAGAGCTCAGACAAAGTTGACGCTTTAACGCTTGGGTCCAGAGAAACAGGTGGACAAGAAAAGTGCCTGTTAAGGGCGCACAAGTCGACATCCTTACAGGTACTCGTGGGAGATTTGCCGATACCGACAGACTTCAGAAATTTCCAGACATCAGAAGAGTTACGATCAACGAGAGATTCGTGGAAAAAGCGTCTCTTGGCATCTCGAAACAGACGATTGCAGCGGTTACGCAGAGCTTTAAAGTGGCTGAGATTAAGTTCCGTGGGTCTGTGCCTATACCTACTCTTAGCCTTATCCTTACGAGCAATAGCATTTTTAATTTCAGCAGTCATCCACGGAGCAGGATTATGCTTAATTTTAATACGCCGACGAGGAGCATGTTTATCGTAGAGGTCTAATATAGTGGAATTGAAGTTGTCCACCTTTTCATCAATAGAGGCGCTTTCGATAACGTGAGTCCAATCGATATCTCCCGCATCGCGCTTCAAAGCCTCCAAGTCTATGCTATTGAAACTGCGAAGAAAGCAGAAGCGGGGCTTACGTTTCGGAGGTCGGATACGATAGGAAAGGTAAATGAGGTCATGGTACGAAAAGGTTGCAGTAAGCTGCCCAAACTCAGCAACATTGTGAGATGAAGATACGATCATCAGGTCAAGAAGAGAAGGCGTGCAATTTGGGAAGTTATGGGTAGCAGAAAGAGGTAGAATTTCCAGATTAAAAGAAGATAAAAGCGAACGGAGTTTATCACAGGGAAGCTAGACTTA
Source organism: Eugnorisma glareosa (assembly GCA_947578425.1). NCBI lineage: Eukaryota > Metazoa > Arthropoda > Insecta > Lepidoptera > Noctuidae > Eugnorisma > Eugnorisma glareosa. The sequence goes on from OX387981.1 coordinate 276,000, forward strand.
GGTTTCAGTTGTGGCTGGAAGCCGGGAAACCGTTGGGTGGCCAGCTTTATAAAAATATGGTGCAATCAAGAAAGGAATTTAAGTCTAAATTGAAATGGTGCCAAGATAATCAGGAACAAATAGTGATGGATAAGATAGCCTGTCTTCACAGTGATAATAACTTTAAGAACTTCTGGAAGAGTACAAACAGCTTAAACCATGGGTCTAGCTTTCCTGAGAGCGTTGACGGTCTTACTGATACTGCGGAGATCTCGAACCTGTTCAAAGATTTGTTTACTGTGAAATCACCACTGGGCCCTTCGTGTGGCGAGAGTGAACTTGACCAGCTTCTGACACAAAATTTTACAATCAGGTACTCAGCAAACGAAGTAAAAAACGTCATAGTACGCATGAAGCGAGGAAAGTCCCCGGGGCACGACGGGCTCAGTGTGGAACACCTAAAGCACGCGGGTATTCACTTGCCCCGTGTTTTGGCTTTGTTTTTTAACTGTTGTTTGTCGCACGCTTATCTGCCACGGGAGATGATGAAAACTATTGTCGTCCCGATTGTAAAAAACAGGACTAGTGACATATCAGATAAAGGGAACTATAGGCCAATCTCTTTAGCCACAATTGTAGCTAAAGTATTTGACTCTCTGTTGAATAAAGTTTTGAAAAACTACATAAAATTGCATGATGCTCAACATGGTTTTAGAGAGGGCCTATCTACTGAAACTGCAGTTCTATGTCTGAAAAAGACTGTCAATTATTATACAGGCAATCAAACTCCCGTTTTTGCATGTTTCTTAGATATGTCAAAAGCATTTGACATGGTGTCTTATGACAAGTTGTGGTCTAAGCTCTGTGGCGCGAATGTACCTGGTGAGGTGATAAAAATTTTCAAATATTGGTACTCCCATCAACTAAATTGTGTAAGGTGGGCAAATGTACTTTCGGATGAGTACGTGATGGAATGTGGAGTTAGGCAGGGTGGGTTAACCTCCCCTACTTTGTTTAATTTATACATAAATGACCTCATTGTCGAGCTCAGCAGTTTACATGCTGGATGCTATGTCGATGGGGTTGCTTTTAATAATATTAGCTACGCTGATGACATGGCGTTGCTGAGCCCGTCGATGGCAGGTCTCAGGAAGTTAATAAGAGTCTGTGAAAGTTACGCTGAGGGACACGGTTTGAGGTACAATTCGGTCAAGAGTGAGTTGCTGATCTTTAAGGCGGCTAACAAGGGCACAAAGAGCTACCCAACTGTCTCGTTGAGTGGTTGTGTCTTGAACCGTGTTCGTCAGTTTAAATATCTAGGGCATATTGTTACGGAGGATTTGAAGGACAATCTAGATGTGAACCGGGAGCGCAGAGCATTGTCGGTGAGATGTAATATGCTGATCCGAAGGTTCTCACGCTGCACGGGTTCAGTTAAAATAACTCTTTTCCAAGCATACTGTCAAGTATTTTACACCTGTAGCCTCTGGACTAGCTTTACACAAAAGGCCGTTAATGCTCTTCGCGTCCAGTACAACAATGCATTCAGGATGCTGTTGGGGCTGCCACGTTTCTGTAGTGCCTCTGGGATGTTCGCGGACGCCCAGACTGACAGCTTCGCTGCGATCAGACGCAAGCGAGCAGCGTCCTTGTTGCGTAGGGTGCGTGCCAGTACCAACAGTCACCTGAGTGTAATTGCCAACAAACTGGATTGTCCTATTATCTGGTATCTAAGTCAGCTACATGCTCCTGTAAATATAGTTAATGTCTACTAACATAGTTGTTAAGTTTTAATGTTACTAATATCGTTGTATTTGTGCTGTACGCTAACATAGTTTTTAAGTGAATATGTACTAACGTAAATTTATGGAGTTTATTCTGAAATAAAGAGATTATTATTATTTCCTTTATTCATATATATACATATAAATTACATTTTTAAATATTTCTAAACAAATTAATATTAAAAAAACATTTAAAAATATAAAAAATAGTGGTCCGCCGGTATCGGGAGCAGGCTCCAAGCTACCGGTGGTTAGGGCTCCAGAGACAGGAACCTCCTCACAATGCGAGCCGTATCGAGGAGTACTGCCTTCTGAATCAGGCCCTTGATCCAACCGCCTAAGGAGAGCCTCGAAAGGTGGTCGTCGAGGCTCTTGGCCATAAGGCCATTGGCCGTCACGACAATCGGCACAATGATAGCCGAGTTCACATTCCACATGTCGACAACCTCGTGTGCCAAGTCGAGATATTTTATTTGTTTCTCCTTCTCAGCTTTCACGAGGTTCTCGTCATGCGGAATGGTAACATCGATTATCATTACGCGGCGCGCTGATCGGTCTATCACCACTATGTCAGGCTTATTGGCGACAATAGTCCTGTCAGTGATGATAGACCGATCCCAGTACAGCGTGACATGGTCTTTCTCGAGAACTGGGTCGGGCACATACTTATAGTACGGTACCTCTGATTCCACAAGTTTATATTTCAAGGCAAGTTGCTGGTGGATAATCCTGGCTACTTGGTTATGCCTGTGCAAGTACTCGCCGTTAGCCAGACGAGAACAACCAGAAATAATATGTCTGATGGACTCACCCGGACGGTGGCATGCCCGACACACGTCAACCGTCCCGTCCTTCATAATATATTTCCGGTAGTTGTTCGTCAACATAACTTCGTCCATAATCGCACAGACAAAACCTTCAGTTTCCCCAAAGAGGTCACCGAAACGTAGCCAGGACACGGATGCTAGAAAATCTACATCGGGCCCATGAAGAGCCCGGTAGAAGCGCCCGTGAAGCTCCTTGCCTTGCCATACTTCCTTGCGGTCATCGGTAGTAAGTACTACAGGTTTGCGCCAGTTCTCTTTAGCCATGGACAGCGGGGTGAGGCCCTTGTCCACTGCGACCACATCTCGGTGCATACCCACCTCGGCTTTTAAAAAATATTCTCTGAGACTGCATACCTCGCGGTTGTGGAGCGTCTTCGCGTTTAAAAAGCCTCGACCCCCGCACTTCCGCGGGATATACAGTCTCATCACCGATGATCGTGGGTGATGCATCCGGTTTGCAGTCAGCAGTGTACGGACTCTCCTATCCAGGGTATCGAGTTCGGTCTGAGTCCATTTGAGTATGCCGAAAGAGTACATTAAAACCGGCATGACCCAACCGTTGAAGGCGCGCACCTTGTTCCCGCCCGAAAGAAGGCTATTTAATACCTTCTTCAGGCGACCGAAGAAGCGCTCCTTCAACGATTGCTTCATGTCAGTTACGTTAATGCCTAACGCTTCCGACATACCCAAATATTTATAGCTTTCGGATGAGGAGAGGGATCTCAGGTGTATGGAATCCGAGAGCTGAATTCCTTCGGATTCCATAATCTCCCCTCGCTTTACATACATGACTGCACATTTGTCCACACCAAATTCCATCCTGATGGCGCTACTAAAAGTTTCAGTTACTTTCAGTAGCTTCATCAGTTGCAATTTGTTGGGGGCAAAGAGTTTCAGATCATCCATGTAAAGAAGGTGAGATATGACCTGACCATCTCTCCTCAACCGATAGCCTAGACCTGAATCCTCCAGCAATGTACTTAGAGGATTCAGGGCTAGACAGAACCAAAGTGGACTCAAACTGTCGCCCTGGAATATTCCCCGTTTAATCCATACAGGCTCATCGTTCCCCTGAATCTGTCGACATCCTGGATATCGAAGGACCGTCCTCCATTGCCCCATACACGACTCAAGGAAGGCGCGTAGAGTTGCATCTATCTTGTACAACTCCAGCACCCTCATGAGCCATGTATGTGGAATCGAGTCGTAGGCCTTCTTATAATCTATCCAACATGTCGACAGATCCTTGCGGGATCGACGAACCTGTTGGCTAATGGCCATGTCGATGAGGAGTAGCTCCTTAGTACCGCGGGACCCGTTCCTACATCCATTTTGAGAGGCAGACATAATGGAGTTTTTGTCAATGTGTGTATTGATTTTCGCTCTCAAAATGGATGTAAGAAGCTTATAGACCGTCGACAAACACGTGATCGGTCTATAATTCTTGGGTTCCGCGGGACTACCTGACTTATGGAGCAGGTGGGTAACGCCTGTTGTTAAAAACTGCGGTAGAGACCCAGACTCTAAGGATGACTGAAATTGAGATGCCAGACAAGTGTGTGAACTACTAAACCATTTGAGCCAGAAATTGTGCAGTCCGTCCGGTCCCGGTGATTTCCAGTTCGGTAACGGACGAACTGCTCTGGCTACATCCAAAGGTGTTATTAATATTGGTTCCATTTCTGGGATAGGTTCACACACTTGCTCGACATCACGCATCCAGTCAGCCTCAGTATGACGGACGGGCACCGACCAGATGCTGTGCCAGAAAGAACTCGTGGTGGCTTCATCCGGGCGGCATACGTCCGTCATACTTTGCTCGGGTCGCTCCCAAGCTCTGTACACCCACCTCTCATCGCTCTGGAACATGCGATTCTGCGAGTACCGATCAACCCGCCGCTTATACCGCCGAATACGGCTCGCCCATGCATAAACTTTCTGCTTCAGGAAGTCGATGCGCTCTGTAACACGAGACATGAATTCTTGAGGACTGATTTCAGTCCCCGAGAATGCCCGCCTCACAAAGCGCATCACACGTGGTCGTGTATTACCCTCCCTGAAGCAGTATAGTTTGCCAATGAGTACCCTGGCCCCATCGATACGGCGCTCGATCCTGCGCTGCCAGGCCGGTACGGTTGGTTTTGGTCGAGTAGCTACGTCACAATTTGGGAACTTGACATTAGCTACACGACATGCCGCAACAGCCCCACAGTACAGGATCGAGTGTGCATCAACGAGGTTCTCGCTACTCTCGAAAAGATTCTTGAGTTGCGAGTCCAGGGCACACACCAACGCCCTATTTTTCTTATGCATGGGTAACCGTGGTAATCGGGGCCTAAGTTCGGTAGGAGTGGATCGATATTCGCGAAGCGCATCCTCCAGTGCGCTCCTCAATCGGTCGTTGCACTGGCTACTTACCGTGGCAACCCTATCATCCTCCTCTACAACAGCAGGGTTTGACCGCGGTGGGGTTGCGTCAATAGCTAACGCTTGCACCGCGGTTTGTGCCGGAGTTAAGACGATACGGTTGCTCAGTACTTCTGAGCGCAGCCTATCAAGTGCGGCGTCGTCCAACATGTGATTGCGTTGGATGACCCGCACCTGATCCGACAGTCGTTGGGCCGAGACGTTGACGGTTGGTTCCAGTTCCTGAAACAGAGACAGCATCCTAACACGGTACGCAGTGAGGTTAGTTCCCCCCTCTGTAGACCCGTAGTATGCGCGCATGACGTTCTCGTTTATTGATTGAGTCCATCTCATGCGCTGCACACAACCACCGGCAGCGGGGACCCGGCTCGGGGCCGGATGGCCCCTAAGTCCCAAGCTTCTCGGTGGCCGGCCTCTCCCCTGCCGACGTACAGGTGTTGGCGACGTCGGTGGAGAGAAATACTCGTCGCTCGAGCTCGACGCGACTGCCACGGCCGGTATCACAGCACTCACGACGGGGCTGGATTCCGGCGGCGGCGAGGCGGAGCTGAGCGACGGGTCCGGAGGTGGTAGGCGTGCACGTCGACCAGCTGATCTCGTCAACATTATTGTTTCATCTCATCCCATTTTTTATTAGTCCGATTTTAGATATGACATACGTCATTGTTGATCACAGTTTTTTTTCTATGGTGTTTATTGGTAAAAAAACTGTGATATATGTTATTATTATTCCCTTTATTTAACTTTTGTACAAATTATTTACATTTTTAAATATTTCTTATAAAAACAATATAAAAACATTTAAAAATATAAAAAATTGTTGCCCACCGGTATCGGGAACAGGGTCCAAGCTACCGGCGGTCAGGGCTCCAGAGAGAGGAACCTCCTAACAATACGAGCCGTGTCCAGGAGTACCGCTTTCTGAATCAAGCCCTTGATCCAGCTGCCTAACGAGAGCCTCCTCAGGTATTCATCGAGGCTCTTGGCAATTAAGCCATGGGCTGATACGACTATCGGTACAATGATCGCTGAGTCCACATCCCACATGTCGACAACCTCGCGAGCCAAGTCAAGATACTTGATTTGCTTATCTTTCTCGGCTTTCACGAGGTTCCCATCATGCGGGACCGTTATGTCAACAATCATTGCGCGCCGCTCTGATCGATCCACCACCACTATATCGGGCTTATTGGCTACAATAGTCCTGTCAGTGATGATGGATCGATCCCAGTACAATGTGATATTGCCATTTTCGAGAACTGGGTCGGGCACATACCTATAATACGGCACTTCCGATTCCACAAGGCTGTATTTTAGAGCAAGTTGCTGATGGATAATCCTGGCTACAAGGTTGTGTCTATGCAAGTACTCTCCGTTAGCTAGACGAGAACACCCGGAGATAATGTGACGGATTGATTCGCCTGGACGGTGGCATGCCCGACATATGTCAACCGTGCCGTCCTTCACAATAAATCTCCGGTAGTTATTCGTCATCATAACTTCATCCATAATTGCACAGACAAAACCTTCGGTTTCTCCGAAGAGGTCCCCGGAACGTAGCCAGGCTACGGACGCAGATAGGTCTACATCGGGCCCATGTAGAGCCCGGAAAAAGCGTCCGTGGAGCTCCTTACTCTGCCATACCTCCCTGCGGTCGTTAGTGTCAAGCACTACAGGTTTGCGCCAGTTCTCTTTAGCCAAGGAGAGCGGGGTGAGGCCTTTGTCCACTGCGACCACATCTCGATGCATCCCCACGTCGGTTTCTAAGAAATATTCCCTGAGACTGCATATCTCGCGATTGTGGAGAGTCTTAGCGTTTAAAAAGCCTCGACCCCCACACCTCCGCGGGATATACAATCTCATAACCGAAGAACGTGGGTGATGCATTCGATATGTCGTCAACAATGTACGGACCTTCCTATCCAGGGCGTCTAGTTCTGTTTGAGACCATTTGAGTATACCGAAAGAGTACATCAAAACCGGCATGACCCAACCGTTGAAGGCACGCACCTTATTTCCGCCCGATAAAAGACTATTAAATACTTTTTTCAGGCGGCCAAAGAAACGCTCCTTCAACGATTGCTTCATGTCAGCATCATTGATGCCCAGCGCTTCCGACATACCCAAATACTTATAGGTTTCGGTTGCTGAGAGGGATCTAAGATTTATGGAATCCGAGAGCTGGGTTCCCACAGATTCCACAATCTCCCCTCGCTTTACATGCATGACCGCACATTTGTCCACACCAAATTCCATCCTGATGGCGCTACTGAAAGTTTCAGTTACCTTCAGTAGCTCCATCAGTTGCAAATCGTTGGGGGCAAAGAGTTTCAGATCATCCATGTAAAGGAGGTGAGATATAACTTTACCACCTCTCTTCAACCGATAGCCTAGACCTGAATCCTCCAGCAGCGTGCTAAGAGGATTCAAGGCTAAGCAGAACCAAAGTGGACTCAAACTATCACCCTGAAATATTCCTCGCTCTATCCTTATTGGCTCGCTATTCCTCTGGATTTGCTGACATCCTGGATAGCGAAGGACTGTCCTCCATTGGCCCATACATGAAATCAGGAAGGTGCGCAGAGTTGCATCAACTTTATACAACTCTAGCACCCTCATGAGCCATGTATGTGGCACAGAGTCATAGGCCTTCTTATAGTCTATCCAACATGTCGACAGATCCCTTCGGGAACGGCGAACCTGTTGGCTAATGGCCATATCAATGAGGAGTAGCTCCTTAGTACCACGGGACCCGTTCCTACATCCATTCTGAGAAGCAGACATAACAGAATTTTCATCAATATGTTTAGTGATTTTAGTTCTCAAAATGGAGGTAAGAACTTTATAGACCGTCGGGAGACACGTAATAGGTCTATAATTTTTGGGTTCCGCAGTACTACCCGATTTATGGAGCAGGTGGGTTATTCCAGTTGTCAGGAACTCGGGGAGCGATCCCGACTCTAACGCTGACTGGAAAAGGGCTGCCAAGCGAGCGTGTGATCTTTTGATCCACTTAATCCAAAAGTTATGCAGCCCGTCCGGTCCTGGAGATTTCCAATTAGGTAAAGGACGGACCGCACGAGCTACATCTTGGGGGCTGATTGTGATCGCCCCCATTTCTGGTATTGGATCGCACGCTCGCTCGACCTCCCCTGTCCATTCGCCCTCGGTATGACTGACAGGCACCGACCAGATGCTGCGCCAGAAAGAACACATGGCGTCATCATCCGGTAAGCACGTGTCAGACACACCTTGGTCCGGTCGCTCCCATGCTCTATAAACCCACCTTTCATCGCTTTGGAATGTGCGATTCTGAGTGTATCGTTCCACCCGCCGCTTATACCTACGAATACGGTTTGCCCATGCATACACTTTCTGCTTCAGGAAGTCGATGCGCTCTGTGATACGGGACATGTAATCTCGAGGACTGATATCAGTCCCCGCAAATGCCCGCCTCACAAAGCGCATCACTCGAGGGCGAGTGTTGCCCTCCCTGAAGCAGATTAGTCTGCCGATGAGTGCTCTGGCCCCACCAATACGTTGTTCAATCCTGTACTGCCAAGCTGGTACGGCTGGTTTTGGTCGTTTAGCTTTGTCATCCGGAAATTTGACGTAAGCTAAACGACATGCCGCAACAGCCGCACAATACAAGATTGAATGAGCATCGGTGAGGTTTTCGCAGTTATCAAAATAGTTTGACAACTGCGAATCCAGAACAGCCACCAGCACCCCATTTTTGTTATGCATGGGCAAACGAGGTAAGCGTGGTCTAAGTTCGGGAGTCATGAACCGATATTCTCGAATCGCACACTCCAAAGCACTCCTCATATCCTCACTGCACTGGGTACTTACATTAGTAACCATGTCATTACTCACGTCGTTATCGCGATCTGGTAGTGTGGTAAACTGTGGTGGAACCACAGCCTGCGACGGCGTGGTAATGACATGGCTACTCTGCATTTCAGTCCGCAAGCGATCAAGTACGGTGTCACCCAACATACGATTACGCTGGATGACTCGCACCTGATCCGACAGTCGTTGCGCCGACACGTTGACAGCTGGCTCAAGCACCTGAAACAGAGAGAGCATCCGAACACGGTACGCAGTCAGGTTGTTTCCTCCCTCTGTAGCCCCATAGTATGAGCGCATGACGTTTTCATTGATGGATTGCGTCCATCGCATGCGCTGCACACTCCCGCCGGGAGCTGGGACCCTATCAGAGGCCGGTGGGCCTCGAGGTCCTAAGCCGTCCGGCGGCCGGCGTCCTCCCCGTCGACGAACTGGTGGTGGCGTCGTAGGCGGAGAGAAATACTCGTCGCTCGAGCTCGACGCAACTGCCACGGCCGGTGTCACAGCGCTCACGATGGGGCTGGGTTCCGGCGGCGGCGAGGCGGAGCTGAGCGACGGGTCCGGAGGCGATAGGCGTGCGCGTAGAGCAGCTGATCTCGTCAACATTATCTAGATCTCATATTGTAGATTGTAGTCCGATTTTATGTATGACAGACGTCATTCTTGATCACAGTTTTTTACATTGGTGTTTTTTGTTATAAAATGGCTTCATATTATTGTGTACAATTAGGAAATGGAAAAATGATAATATATAAAAGGGAGATTGGGTTCCAGACTGTTTAAAAATAGTTATTTATTAATTGAAATTATGGAATGAAATTGCAAGACGTTTGTTGACGTTTAGTGTTGCCAGCTTCGAACAGCTTATTATTATTATTCTTTTCATACTTTTACGTAGCTCGGCTTTATGCCGGATTAGTAGGATAGTACGGGCCGAAGCCAAGTACTAACCCGAGAGAGTGGTGATATGATGAGATGATGATATGGTCGGGTTGTGTGATGATGAGTCAAACTGTGTCTGTGCGGTGATTGTGGATCGAGTGTGTGAGGTGGAGATTACTGTCTCATTTTCATTTTGTAAAAATTTTCTGACAATCCTGCAAGTATTAAGGATTGCAGCCTTCTGAAGGCTTTGATAGGTGTATGGTGGTAAATCAAGTGCTTTTAAAGACTGGTGGAGCTGTTTAGGTATAACACCTGTTGTTGATAACACAACAGGGATTATGGCTGCATTGTTAATACGCCACATTCGGCTGATTTCAATTTTAAGATCATGATATTTTGCGAGTTTTTCCGCTATTGTGTTTTGAAGGTTGTGCGTGTTTGGTACGGCGATGTCTATAATTTGGGCGGTTTTGTTACATTTGTCTAATAAAGTGATGTCTGGTCTATTGTAATGTATTGTTTTATCGGTGAAGATACCTCGATCGAAGTACAATTTGTGAGTAGCGTTTTCAAGAATAGTTTCGGGCTGGTATTTATAATAAGGTACTGGAGGTGTGGAGATTAAGTTATATTTGATTGCTAATTTTTGATGGATTATGTTCGCTATTTGATCATGCCTGTGCTTATAATCAGTCTGGACTATTGCTTTACACGCACCTGTAATGTGCTGAATAGTTTCCGAAGAACTATTGCATCGCCTACATATATCTATTGTTTGAGGAACTCTCATTATGTGTTTCTGGTAATTGCGGGTTTCTATGACTTGGTCCTGAATCGCTATCATAAACCCTTCCGTCTCAGGGAACAGTTCTCCACGCCTTAACCATTCGTTCGACGCTAACTTGTCGACGTTAGGTAGATTAAGGTCGTGTCGGTGTCTTCCATGCAGTGACTTTTGGGTCCATTCAGCGATTTTAGTCTGTCGGTCAGTCTGTTGTTCGTTACTCTGTGTTGTTCTGTCATACATGTTCAAAGGGGTAAGTTTTCGGTCATTATACGCTATTGCTTTGTGTAGGGTTGAAGTGGAGCTTTTATTTTCAAAGTATGTTCTCAACGTTGTTATTTGTTTGTTATGTAGGTTAGTGATATCTATTATTCCCCTTCCGCCGTCGTTCCTTGGTAGTGTGAGTCTCTGTACACATGACCTAGGATGGTGTCTCCTGTGTTTAGTGAGAGTGGTGTTTATAATTCTTTGTAAGTTTTTGAGGTCGGTCTTGTTCCATTTTATGATGCCAAAGGAGTAAGTGAGAACAGGTATGGCATAGGTATTAATAGCTTTAATGGTGTTTTTAGCGTTTATCTGAGTGTTAAATATTGTTTTTAACCTATGCCTAAATTGCTTAGTGAGTGTAGTTTTGATTTCTTTATGCAGAATCTGTTTATTCTGTATATACCCAAGATATTTGTACATCCCTGTTTCATCTAATGAATCTATTGTCGCGCCTGTCTGCATTTGGTATGAATGTGTATATGTTTTACCTGCTCTTATTGAATTAATTTTACATTTATCAATCCCAAACTCCATAGCTATATCTTTTGAGAATTGTTCAGTTACATCAGCTAGTTCATATAAGTCATCAGGGGACGATGCATACAATTTGATGTCATCCATATAGAGGAGATGGTTTACTTTACAATAATGTTGGTCAGTCAGTATGTTAGTCATTGTATCACTATATTTGAGTGAGTAACCGGGTAATAACGCATTAAGTTTGTTTGAAAGAGGGTTTAATGCTAGACAGAACCATAGTGGGCTGAGTGAGTCTCCTTGGAATATTCCTCGCTGGATTTTAATGGGTTCGGTTTCGACTATTCCTGTCGATGTGTTCAGTTGTAATCGTGTCTTCCATTTTTCTACAATAGTACCTAAACAATTAATTAGTTGTGGGTGTATTTTATATATTTTTAAAACTTCGAGTAACCACGAGTGGGGTACTGAATCGTATGCTTTCCTATAATCTATATACATAGTGTGTAAATCTTTTTTGGTACGTTCAACATGTCTATGTATTACTGCATCTATTGTCAACTGTTCTTTACATCCTTGGCTTAACTTTTTACACCCCTTCTGTTCTTCTGTTAGTATTTTCTGTGTTTCAAGATGTTTATAAATTATGTGACTAATGCATGATGTCATTATTTTATATATGGTTTGCAGACAAGTAATTGGCCTATATTTTGCTGGATTTGCTGAGTCACTAGGATCTTTTGGTAGCATATAGGTCTTGCCCTCTGTCATATATGTAGGGATCGTTGCGGGGTCTTTTATGAAATTGTTAATGTGGTTGAATATGTGTGGGTGTGTGTGTGTAAATTTTTTGTACCAGAAGTTGTGTATGTAATCTGAACCAGGCGCTTTCCAATTATGTATTTTTGTTAGGACGTCATGAAAAGTTGCTACTTCAACCTGATCGAAGATCATCGCTTCTGTGTTAGTATGAATGACCTGCTCTGTTTCAATCCATTCTGCTTCAGTGTTATGGCAGACAGGGTTTTCCCAAATCCCAGCCCAAAATTGCTGTAACTCTTCTGTAGTTGGAAATGCTGTATGTGTATTGTTATTAGACATTGTTTCATTTGTTGTTGACTTCTTTAGGGATCGATAAAATTGTTTTTCGTTATTCCTGAACTGGTTATTTTGTGTTTTACGAAGGGTGCATTTAGTGTATCGATTTAGTCTACTTTTTACTACTGTTAGTTTCTGTTTTAGAGTATCTAGAAAATGCTCAAGTTGTGTGTTAGGTTGTTCGTGTAATGTATGGATTCTGTAGTTTTTTAATATTATCTCAACTGCTTTGATTAGTTTTCTGCTTCTATGGCCTTGGATATACTGAGTTAATCTTCCAATTTTGGCCCTGATACATTCTATTTTGTTTTCTAGCCTTTTTTGCCATTTAGGTTTGTAGACTTGTTGAAGTCTACTACTACTATCTACAGGAGGAGCGAGAGAAATTTTACTACCGTTGGCTTTTGCAGCTGTCCACGCAGCGCAGTATATTACTGTCTGGAGATGATTGAAATTTGTATCACTGGTAACTTGTTCTGGCAAAATTACATTGTTTATGTAACTAACTATATTCGCTAACTTTTTTGATGACTTTTGTTTGGGAATGTAACTCCTTTCTGTAGGCTGGGTGCTTTTATAGTACTGCAGTGTTTGTGAGAATATTTCATCTATTTCAGGGTTTCTATCTAGACTTGTGTGTTGTATAGGTTCTAAGTTATTGATATTACCATTATCTATTTCTATGTTCTCTGTTTGTGATGGCTCTATATTTTCTATACCTATATTTAGTGTTTCTGTATTGGTGATTGTGTGTAAATGTACATTTACTACGTCTGTATTTGACATTCTATTGTCAATTTGCCTTTGGAAAGATTCTGTTTCAAATAATTCATTTTCTACAATTGATTTTAATACCTGTAGCCGTGTTTCTGAAATCATGATATTATTGACTATTACCCTCTTTTGGTCCGAAATGCGTTGTTCTGATAAGTGTGATAAATGGGGGTAGCACTTTATGAATTTTTCTTTCAAATTTTTTCGCCAAGCTGTCATATCCGTCTCCATTTTTGTTGCCCTAAAATAGCATTTCATGAGTGTTTCGTTGAGTTCGTTGGACCATTTCATCCTACGTTTAGGTTCTGTTTGTGATTGCGGCTGTGAGTCTGTTTGAAATGAATGAATTTCCGGTGGTGGCTGTAATTCTAAGTCATTGTTGTGAGTTCTTAAATGGTTGCTTACTTCAAGCCTAATTGTGTCTAGTGTGGTGGAAGGTAGCAACTTCTTGGAAACTATCGCTCTCCTTTGATCTCCAATTCTTTGCTTGGAGACTGTCATGTTTGGGAATTTTTCTATGAATTGATGATGCAATGATGTTAGATATGCTTTTGTGTCAGATTCCAAGTTTGTGATGATAAGGTAGGTACGCCAAATGAATTCATTCATTTCTTTACTCCATTTTTTTCGCGTAGTAGTTGAGACAGCATTGGGTGAAGGATTATTGGCCAAATTTGCCTCCGACACAACATCTACTGCCATTGGTGATAATATTGATGACGATGTTGATGAGAGTGATAAATATGAAGGTGATGATGATGAAATTGATGAAAAGATGGACTTTGGTGAAGACGATGAAGAAACCGATGATGTTTCAACATCTACGATAGGCATATTTGCCTGAATATTTTTTTTTGTTTTCGACCTTGTTAACATATTATTCCCACGAGTAGCTAGGGACTAACAAAGTCGGCCACAGCAGAGCCCTGCGTTCACTGTGGTAAGGGAAAATAAAACTGGAGGTCCCCTATTATCCAGAGTTGGCACACTAGCGACTAGCCTCTCCCCTAGCCATGCAGCCCTCGGCGTGTGCAAACCTTGGCTTGGATTGTATCTCTTTTAGTCTGGCCCCTCACCCTAGACCTATCTCGGCAAAGTAAACCCTACCGGCACAGGCCTAGGGCTCATCGGAGCACACAAGCCCCACCACGACGTCAACGTAGAGATACAGCGGTGGGGTTATTATTATTATTATTATTATTTATGTGAACGTGAATCATTTTTAATTAAACATGTGTTAAAATCACCCATTAAAATGACATGCTCGTATATTATTATTATATTAAGAAGAAATATCTCACATTTCACTATATTGTACCCCTCCTCCCCCGCCACCGCAGTGTACCGCTCCTCAACGTGTTACGTACAACACAACTCCATTGTAGTAGCGCAAGCGGCTCAAACAATGTCAGCCAATCAATAACAGCGGGTGTCGCGATGAGTCGCCGATACTTGGCGTCGCGACACTTCGCTAACTTCGGCACGACAGGCTTATGGCGGCTCACTCAATGACATAACTCGTACATGTCATGTACACGCTAGATACTTATACTATAGAACCGGTCTGGCTGAGATTCCGGTTATTTCTACGGAGGACTACTACCCTCTAGTTCGAATACAAGTAGCGAATGTGTTTTCTGCCTACTACACCATGACACCAGCGACATTATAAGTTCGGCAGCAGCAGCACTGCAGCTGCTGAGAAAGTTTATCATAAGCACTGATCGAGCTCGTCTGGTGACGACTACGCTACAACTACCTTGACAAACTTTATGAAAGTTGTCATTAGTTGCGATAGACATTTACCTTGCTACCACTGCCGCACCGCTGGGACACAGGCCTCCTCAGTGTGCAGGAACGGGCCACAACCAGCCCTCGGGCCCAGTGCTGGTCGGCAGAGCTCACGGTTCTCTCTAGGACATGCCGGTTTCTTCACGATGCGTTGCCGCACCGCTGGGACACAGGCCTCCTCAGTGTGCAGGAACGGGCCACAACCAGCCCTCGGGCCCAGTGCTGGTCGGCAGAGCTCACGGTTCTCTCTAGGACATGCCGGTTTCTTCACGATGCGTTGCCGCACCGCTGGGACACAGGCCTCCTCAGTGTGCAGGAACGGGCCACAACCAGCCCTCGGGCCCAGTGCTGGTCGGCAGAGCTCACGGTTCTCTCTAGGACATGCCGGTTTCCTCACGATGCGTTGCCGCACCGCTGGGACACAGGCCTCCTCAGTGTGCAGGAACGGGCCACAACCAGCCCTCGGGCCCAGTGCTGGTCGGCAGAGCTCACGGTTCTCTCTAGGACATGCCGGTTTCCTCACGATGCGTTGCCGCACCGCTGGGACACAGGCCTCCTCAGTGTGCAGGAACGTGCCACAACCAGCCCTCGGGCCCAGTGCTGGTCGGCAGAGCTCACGGTTCTCTCTAGGACATGCCGGTTTCCTCACGATGTGTTCCTTCAACGGTTTGAAAATAGTAGCGTAACGCGCCTGCCTGAGCTCGAACCCACGACCTACAGTCGTAAGTCGAGTCCACTACTACTAGGCCACTACCGCAAGGCCGCTACTACTAGGTCAATACTGCTCACGAAACATTGTGATATTTCATGAAAAATAATTGTTTATGTCATGTAAGTATCTAATGTAAGTATATTGTACAGGTTTACGGTGCATACATCGGCGACGTACTGTGCCTACTCTAGCAAAGTGCAAGGAATCCAGTTTGTGTCGTCGCGAACTGAGCGCGAGTGTAGTGAAGTGATGGTCGACGGGAAAGGTTTTGTGTTCGCTCGTTAGCTGCTAACAGGATTGTCACCGGTACTTGCTGCCAGTAGCATGCCTGTAGCCTGGAGCCTGTAGCCTGCAGGGTGGCAGAGCATTCAGGATAATAATATGAATTACGTTATAATTCCTAAAATGGTCACAAAGTGACAATTCATAGTATTAACTGCGTCTGTGACTGTTTTAAGATTTTTAACGTAATTCATATTAATATTATGATCCTTTTATGATTCTGCTAAAGTGGCCATTTTAGGCCCCCAGTCTGGGGCAAACCTTACAGGGCCGTGCGGATGGCGATGGCGGGGCGCGGCCGTTTTCCCTTCGGGGGAAACCGACCTTAATACTAATATTTAAATGATTTAGGAAAAACGAAAATTATAATAGCCTAGGGTAAGTTAGGGACAGTCACACAATGATAGAAAGCTTTACATAGATCAAAATATGAAGATATTGTGACTATCTGTCACGTATAGATAGACGCCCGACAACAAAGTTATAGAAACGGCAGCCACAGCCAATGTCACTTCAACCGTCCATCCGAGACAGCAACCCTGTGTCAACCGCCAGTAAGTTATTGAAAACGGCCGTTAATAAAATCATCCTCATTTATTGGCAGCTCATCTGATGTTTTGAAGGTATAACGCGTGCAGAAAAGCATTGTCTTCCATTGAGAATGGGACGTCCTTAATTAATAAACGAATTCTTCGACCTTTCGGATTTTAAGTTGTAAGCCGGTGGACCTAATAGCATCGACCGATTGTATTTTTTTTTTTCTGGTTGTCTTTAGCGCCACAATATAACGCCAGATTTTGCGGTTTTTTTTTAACGCCTACAATTTGAAATCCGTCGTCACTAGGCAGGTAGGTAGACGAAGTTTCAAAGAATTAAAACACACTAACACAACATATTAAAAACTATGAAATTGAAACAAACGAATCAGAACGTTAAAAAACTAAACCAAAATGTACGCACCGGGACTTACAGCTTAGTACGGCCGATGCGCACGATATGGCTATGGTTGAAACAATTGAGCCTAGTTCAGTAGGTACCTAAGGCCCTACCGACTATAAACCTATCCCTACAGTATAGTAATATAGTATAGTAAATTACCTATCTAGCTCCCTAAATATCCTAACGCCCTAGCCTATCATACAAACCATACCAAACGTAATTTACGTGAGGGAAGTCTGTTACAAGGATACCTATGGATGGTAACAGACGGAATTTGGGTAGGAATAGGGTTTGTGTACGTCGTGCAATGTACACAGGAAATGATTTTCTCACTGCCGATTCCACAGACTCATACGACCGATGACGGCTAAAGATGTCTTGACCACAGTGAGAGGAGGTATAAAAGATAAATCACGCTCGACTCAGGTTTGGATTCACGGTCGATAAAAATTATTTCGAGATACCCACACACGAAAGATAATAAATGTACTCACCGATGTACCGCCACTGTAGATAACGAAATTCACTTAATGCAAGTAAAACTTACGTAAAAACGCAAAAAAAAACTTACGATACCTACTAGTACTTTACACATTATAGCACACAACTAGGAACAAATCAGGAGCCGGGAATCGATCACGAAACACGATTATCGTAATTATAATGAACAGTGAAATACATCACAGCCGAACCGAGCGACTCACAACACAACACCAACACACAACGCAATACTAGCAACACTACACAGCACACACACACTACACACTCAGCACTAACAGCAACACTAGCTTGCACTGGCTTTTGAGTATTTTTTACCCACGACGGAACGGAGACGGTGTATGCGTTTGAGGTGAGAGGATGTTTATTTGTATGTTTGTTTGCACAATACATGTTGCCATTTTTCTCCAAAACTACTAGTCCGATTTTGATGCAGTTTTCAGTTATGGGTTCGAATTTTATTGGTGAATGTTCTTAGATAGGTGTTACGATAACAACTCACTAGCGAGCGCTGCAGCAAAAATTTGTTTGTACAAAACCAGAACTACTAGTCCGGTTAATATAATATTAATAAAATAATACATTTAAATAGACATTGTGCACGCCATAGTGTGCACCCGCACTAATAATAAAAACCGTACCGCGTGCGATGACGCGCGCGGCTCATCACTATCTGCGGGGCGACGGTCATCTGGCAACACTGCGCGCCGCCCGCCATTCATTCGCATCAACCGACGCAAGCGACGAGGTCAAGAAGCACGTAAAATAAATGTACGCCGTGTGTCAAGAGTAATACTTGTAATACCAAAATTAATAAACGTGGATTCAAGAAGAGGACTTTGAAAGCAAGCCCCTTCAGACATCTACACTTATTTATTAAAATAAAAACACCTGACTTAAAAAAAAAAAACTCAAGAATATCCGTCGGGGGCCGCCATGAAATGAACTAGTTTTGCAATGTTCAGACTAATCTGGGAACAATTCGTCGTTTTAACCAAATTAGTACCTTGAACGCAACTAGATGGCGTTGTAGTTAAATTAGAAGTCGCTACGGTTTCGTTACATCATCGGCTTGTATAAGAGGGCTGGCGAAATAAATATTCAATAGTGAAACCAGTACGATTAGAATATACCAAAACAGACTGCCGTCACTTCAACCTCGCCGCCGTGGTCCGTCGCGACGTCCCCTTTCAACCTCCCAACGAGCCTTGCAAGAGCCAGCCCGCGATGCTGAGCCAATAGCATTAAACCAGCCACTAAACCAGATCCAGCCTGTCCCCTTGCTGCCCTCCCCAGCTACGCCCTAAGCCGAGGTTCGTACCCCGCATGAATGGTCGCTTAGTTTGTAAGCTCATTTTGCCCCTGGCTGGAGGCCTTAAATTCAAGGCATCCACAGGATTAGACCGGTTAAGCAGTAGCCAGCCTCATAGGCTGAACTGCGAGATGCCACTTAAAAAAAAAAACAAGTTACTTATTTCAGGTTGGAAGTTTTTAAATTATTTTATTCTTTTTCAATTACTTTTTAACCGTCGTGGGTTTTCCAAAAAGAAATATTTTGTTTTTTAGTCTAATTGCACTCGGCTATTTCAAAAAGTAACCGTCATTGATTTTTATTGTCATGTTATTGTCCCCGCGTATGATTTCAGTAGCACGATTTCATCCCAATTCTGATGTCACAGATGTCAGGATTTACTCCGCTAGGCTTCTACACCATGTGGGCAGACGATGAATTTCATGCTATGAAAAGATACAGAGCGATACACTGTTTCTAGCAAAACTAACGAATTACTTGATATTACAACTTAACAAAATAACACGGGGCACAATGAATCGGGTACAGTTCCAAGAGGTTTTAACTCGGCCGCAATCAGACACTGACTGACCGTTGTCCTGGCTCAGAGTTT
Source organism: Eugnorisma glareosa (assembly GCA_947578425.1). Taxonomy (NCBI): domain Eukaryota; kingdom Metazoa; phylum Arthropoda; class Insecta; order Lepidoptera; family Noctuidae; genus Eugnorisma; species Eugnorisma glareosa. The sequence goes on from OX387981.1 coordinate 295,277, forward strand.
ACCATCACGGCTCTGTAACAAGCACGCTGTGGTGTGTGTACACTTGTAAGTAGGTCGCGTGATGTCACCACCGCGTACTTGTGATTCATTTTAAGCCCGTACCAATGACCGACTCCGACATAGATTATATATTTGTCGTGGATTGATGGCGCCAAGGTGCAACAAGCAGCGCCATCTAACAATTAATGTTGTGAACTACTAATATCGTTACCGGAAACGCAAGCGCGCCCTACCGCTTGGACACGATCGTCGGTAGAGGGGATGCAGCTAGGACTGTGGAAGGGACGGAGGATTACGACAGTCGAGCTCCGACAGTCCTGGCAGACGCTCAGTACCAACGCACGTGCTTGTTTCTTGGGTTATAAAATCGTTAGTTTAAATAACGTTATTTTGATTTAAATTATCTTTCGTTCGAGTGCCCACGACAGTGCCCACATCTTACTGAAACTATGTCGGATCGCGAAGAAGACCAGAGGCTTCACATCTCGGCCATGATGCGACATATTTATATTTGTTTATTCGTTGTACACTTTTTTTTTGTATTCAGGCCACAAAGGAGATTGCGGGACGAACTGGACCAGTTCCGTCCAAACTGGATGGAGGACGCGCTGAAGTGGAAAGAGGCCTTCAGTCAGGAGTGGGACAGAGCAGAGTAGGAAAAAGAAAATCGTATCTAACCATGGCATCACTTTGGGCCCTCTCAAAATACAAGCATAATATATATATATATATAAAACAAACATAATACAATTTCAAACATAAATAAACTAGACATTCACTATAAAGATTCTCACTTGACCACAGTCGATAATTGTGTATTCTTGGGTATAACGGTCGATAAAAATTGCAATTGGAAAACAGATAGATAGATTCTTGCTTTGAAATATGTTGTATTAAAGATGTCGATACTGGTCTTTACATATGCTGTGTGTCCTTATGACACTAATTTTGAACTTTTTATGACTCGCATGGAAAAATTGTTGGAACATTTATTCAATAGAAAATGCATTATATGCGGAGACTTTAATATAGATTTACTTTTAGATAATAAAAAACGCACTGAATTTGTCAGCTTATTAACATGTTACAATTTTAGGCATCTTGTTAACTCTGCAACTTTTATTCGAAATGATTCTTATTCGTGCATCGACAATATCTTAACAAATCTACCTGAATATTATGTAAAGGAATGTGATGTAGACCATAACGGTTTGGCTGATGGACATGGAGGCCTTTTAGGTAAATTTTTGTTGGAATCTCTGGCAAGCAAGTCAAGTAACTATAACCAGCATATTATTATAAATAAAAGAGTTTTCAGCTCTAATAACGGCACACTTTTTAAGCACGGAATATTGACACACAACTGGAACAGTATGGGAATTAATACATTTATAAAGAAGTTTTCAGACGTTTTTAAAAATAGGTATAAAAAAAAGAAAATTAAAATTAATCTTATAAAGAGTACTAAACTAAAGTGGGTCACCAAAGGTGTAAAAGTGTCCAGTAAAATGAAACGCATTTTATGCGCTAATAATGGTAATAATCTTGAAACAAGTGTTATTAATTACAAGAAAAACTACATTAGAATTTATAGAAGGGTTATCACGAAAGCCAAAAAAATAACAGTTAGGGAAAAAGTAAATAATTCAACAAACTCTAGCAAAGAAATCTGGCAAATTGTTAACAAATGCACAAACCGTTCAAAACGCATGCATACGGAACATCTACTGCTAAAGATTGACGGCAAAATAGTTGATGATCCCAAAGAAGTAGCTAACACCCTAGCAAAAGCGTTTGATACCAAAAGTCTTAACAATCAAAACATAAATGAGGAAGGGATTTCATTACTTCAGCAGAGTACACAGCGGGTTGATAATGAACTTTGTTTCACTCCTACCACTCCAAATGAAATTTGTAATATTGTCAGAAATATGGATAATAAAGGTTCGTGTGGATATGACGAAATTCCTATATCTGTCATTAAAGATAATTTAAATATACTTGCCGAACCGCTGTCTTGCTTCTTTAATAAGTGTATTAATGAGGGAATATTTCCAGAACAGTTAAAAATTGCCAAGATTATACCGATTCACAAAAAAGGCACAAAGACTGATCCCAAAAATTACAGGCCTGTCTCTGTGCTGCCAACGCTTTCAAAGATATTCGAAAAAATTATCAAATCTCGACTTCTACTTCATATCAACTTAAACAAAGTCTTACATAGAAGACAATTTGGATATCAAAAAAATGTTGGCACCGGAGATGCCATATATACTCTTGTTAATGGAGTAATCAATAAAATTAATAATAAAATGAGAGTGGCGGGTGTATTTTTAGATTTGAGCTCAGCTTTTGATACTGTTGATCACCACTTACTTATAGCTAAATTAAATCACTACGGAGTGAGAGGCAAAGCCTCTCAACTTCTTTTATCTTACCTTAAACACAGAAAAATGTTTGTAGAAATTAGTGAAATGCAAGATGGACATATGCAAATTTATACATCATCCGTTTTTTAATATTAGTGCTGGTGTACCGCAAGGATCGATTTTAGGGCCCATATTGTTCATTTTGTTTATCAATGACTTAATAAATTATATAAACAAAATTCTACCAGACATACAACTTGTAGTTTTCGCGGATGACACAAATGCCATTATTGGGGCAAATGATACAAAAGATCTTGAAAAAAAAGTTAATGAAGCTATAAGTTATCTTTATTCATGGTTCACAGTAAATAGGTTAAAAATTAATAGTACAAAGACGAAGGTAATTTTCTTCAAAACAACTGCTCGAAACAAAGACACCATGAAAATAACACTGAACGGCGACCATATTGAACTCGTGAGAGAAGCCAAATTCTTGGGAATACACATAGATGACTCATTCAATTGGAAAAAAGAACTAGCCGCTATTGATGCATCTATATCATCTGCGTGTTACGCGTTAAGAACTCTTAGAGACGAAATTGACGTTAAACATTTAAAAATCGTATACCACGCACTGGTCGAGTCTAAATTGAGATATAGCATACAATTTTGGGGGAACAGCTATAATTATAACTTACAACGAGCTTTTGTCCTTCAGAAAAGAGCTATACGTACCATTGTCCGTATTTCACAAAGGGAGAGTTGTCGTCCACATTTCTTTGATTTAAAAATCCTGACAGTACCCAGTCTCTACGTTCTAGTCCTTCTGACTAATCTTAAAAAGTATATACATGAATATGAGACGGATGAGGAAAGACTGGTCAGGGTCAGGTCTCAAATCTTTCCTACGTGTACTCTACACGTAGGAAAGATTTGAGAAATAAGATTAGTCCTCATTTCAACATTGTGAAGCATAGTACACAATATCAAGCAGTGCAATTATTCAATAAGTTACCATTAGAATTAAAAAACTTAATTTATACATCTTCATTTAAAACAAAGCTTCAAGCATTTCTACTGGATAAATGTCTCTACTCAATTGACGACATGTAATGGGTTACTTTAATTTTAATTGACTAATTTACTATTATTTATATTAAACTGACATTGAACTAGTTGACATTGAATAATTTTATTGTGTTTTTTATTTAATTGTTTTTTATATAATTGTTTTGAGCATGACATTATTTTGGATTTGATGTAAGGTAATTATTTATGTTGTTAATTTTTAATTGAACTATTACTTTTATAATTGAATTGACATTTAATTATTTTATTGTATTTTTTATTTAATTGTTTTGAGCATAACATTAATAGGGATTTGATGTGAAATGTGAGATAATTATTTATGTTGATAATTTTTAATTGTGTTACTTGTATTATGAATGATTTTTTTTTCTTCTATTTTCTATTTTTATTACTTATTATTTTGTTATTTCAAACACAATGTAAATTGTTTGTGAATAAATTGAATTGAATTGAATTGAATTCCAAAAATATATCGTTTTATAAAAATATATTTGTCCTGAAAAGAATTAGATAAACAGTAAACTACAATGTAACACTGCAATGTTGGCCTACCATGGTTATGTATCATCCGTATACTTAGAGACGGCATTGTAATAATTATGGGGTAACTCAGTAGATTTTGACTGAGTTTTTAACGCTCAAAAAAAATGTATCCGAGCAATTTGTGGAGCTCACTTTTTAGGCAGCTGTAAGCCACTATTTCAAAAACTTAATAGTCTACATTTGCTATGTTTATATATTTTTGAAATATGTGTTTTTGTTAGGCGAAACCACAATTTATTTGAAACAAGCACTGACAGACCAACAAGCCGAACACGGCATAAAGATAGACTTCGGCTGCCACCAATAAAACTAAAATTGGAAGAAAAATGTATACGATTATTATTTTCAATCATTTACTGAATAGTTAGCTATTAAATTGTAAATCCGTAATTGGCTGTAGGATTAGTTTATATTGTAGTTTAAGACAAAATTGTAAAGAGCTGTGGATTTTGTGAATAATAAATAAATAAATAAATAAATAGTTTTCAAGACTTACCGCTGACAATATTTAAAAAAAAAACTTTTCAAGCTCTGATATTATACCGTTATGGACTATTTAGAAGACAAGTCAATAGAATCTGTAATTTATAAGTTAGACTAACTGAAATGCTGAAAAAATGTAGGTTTTTAGAACGTAAATAAAACTTTCAACCAACATTGGTTTTAATAAGATTTGATGTTTAGTTTTTGAGATATGAGACTTTTTCATCAAACTGCAGCAGTAACTTTGTTTTTCATTAACATACCATGAAAAACAAATTTAGTTTTGCTGTTGAATGTAAAACAATACAACATTATGAATGAGCCTTCAAAATATTTTTATAATATTGTTTGGTGCTACGGAACCCTGTGTGCGTGTGAGTACGACTCGCACTTTTCCGGTTTTTAGGGTTCCGTAGCCGATGGCAAAAACGGAACCTTTCGCCATGTCTGTCTGTCTGTCTGTGTATGACACAGCCTCTTTATTCTGAAACTATTAGGACTGCACAGTTGAAACTTAGTAGGTAGATGTATTCTGTGAACCGCTTTACGATTTTTATACAAAAGCAAAAAAAGTAAAAGGTTAAGCCCTCCTTTCGTAGCGACAATCGGCGGCGGCGACCTCTCGCGTCCGGCCCTGGGTCAATCCATGGTCCGGAGCGAGACGGAATGGGACGCCGTCGCCTCCTTCTGCGAAGCAGTCATGCTAGCGAAGGACGTGGCGGAAAGTGAGAGGGAGAGAACCTCACGTCCCAACCACCGCGGGAGACGCAGCGGGCGTCGGGGGCCACGTGGTGGCCACCGGCCACCGTATACGCGGGCCTGTGGACGGTGAGCTATAGGCTGGCTTGCCGTCCGTCCGTCTTTTGACACACGTCTCAAAGAGATGTCAGCAAAATGAAGGGGTCCGCAAGGGCCAATGCCTGCCGGGGCTGCGGCACGGGACTGTTCGAAAGAGATACCGCGGCCCTGGAACACAAAGGTCGATGAAGGAGCATGGATAGGTTTTAGTCAGTTAAAGTCTGACACTCCCTCCTGCTCCGCCCAGAGCGGGAGGAGTCATTTGATGAATACCCAAAAGAAAAAAAAAAAGGTGTACCTACCTAAAAGTACTCCAGGTTTCACCAGTTACGTATATGTCCCATGTTATAGAGGGCGAGCCTATTGCCATCATCAACCGGGCATCATTCCAGACTCCGTGGCTGCTACTGAGAAATTCTTGAAGAAATCGAACCTAGGACACAGTCGCGTTTGCGATCACTGGCTCAACGAGGCCACAAAATGTTCATTTTCAGGATTAGAGAGTGTTCTGTTCGAGTTTGTCCAGGTGCTATGTTTGTCCAGGTGCTATGTGCAGAGCCGCCTGTGGGAGCAGCTGTAAGCCGCTTGTCACTTCACAAACGTGTGTAACGCTGCGGATGCAAAGCGTCACATCATTATCAAACTGCACACAATTTAAATTTCAAATCGCGCGGTGAGCGATGCGCGCGACTGTGGCGATGTCGCTCCGCGTCGTGTCGTGTCGCCGTGTCGCCGAGTGACAGCGCCGCGCAATGCGCATACATTTACAACCATTTCGTTAAACCGCTAGGAAAGTCGCGATTTGTGACCGTTTGTGAGTGGTGTGAGTGTCAGTGACATCTACATTGTCGCCATTACGGGACTCTGGCGGGTCCTGTGTGCGACATGAGAGTGCGTCCAGCAATGTTACAGGAACATTAACAGTTTTAGTTCTGGTATCAAGTGGTGCAGTTTTAGATCTCTAGTTTGTAATAATTATTTCGTTTTACGAATTGGAACGTGGTTGCCAAACTTTTTATTTCATTTCACATGTCGACCTAAAGCTTACAACTTTACTTTTCGATAAAGTTGAATAGGAATGTACATTATGTTCTCAGATAATTTTGAAACCCTGAAGCACTTTTGAACGACAGATATAATACAAATTCGACTCGTAGGAATAAGAAGTTACAACTTTCTCATGAAAGTCTCTTTATGAATAACTCTATGCCTAAATAATTTTGTCGTGTTTGAATCACGTACATACCTACACAAACACGCACATATATACATACATACATAATCCGACGAAACTTCGCCGAGCAGACCTTTGAACATGTAACTTTTACGTTTTCATCACAATCATAACTCACGAGTAGGTCCGAATTGAGTATTAATTTCAATAACACAATAATTATGTTTTACAAGTACACTGGGTGATTTGTTAAAGGTGGGCAATGTTTTAAGGGCATCATGAATACGTACTCATGAAATAGAACAACTTTTGCTATGTGGCCAACCATGAAATCTCAGAAAAAATATCAGCTGCTCCACACATCTATGGTCGAATACTGAAAAAATGTAGGGAACACCTGTTTTTCCATAATCAGAGTGAGACCCGTAGTAAAAGTTAACTTCGCATCACTCCCTTTAAGTATTATACACGTTTAACCAATCACTATTATTAAACGCCACAATTATAAATAGCGAGTACGTCACGGGCGGCCGGCGGCGGCGACGGTCAGGAGTTATGTTAGCGGTGTAACAGCAGCACAACTAACGAGTGATCGCTAATGAGGGCGCGACCCGCCACGCCTGGCTGTGCGTCTGTGTCCGACCTGGGTCTGGGTCTATCATTACTAGTTGCTATCACCACGTCTCTCCTTACGCTGGATCGTCCCGCATCAACAACTGAATACTAGCACCATTAATTCAACAAGTCTGCATGGTTGTGCTCTCGACATGCAACTGGTTGAGTAGGATATGCTCTTGGAGGCCACACAGCTTCTTACAATAACAGGCTTAGCGCGTAACACAGAACTTATAAGGAAAGCGATATATTCACGCAAAGTAAACTCATCACGCGTGTGTTCGTTAGCAGCGGGATCATTCAGGAACGTGTTACAGTGGTTCCCTATCCATTTGCATGAATTTTTAAGACCTAATATATAACTTGGCATACTTTTGTTTATCGTAATATAATTTCGCATAACATTATTTACGCATAACAGCTTATGCATAATTTTTTCAAGTATAATTTCTTTAATCATAAAATGTATAACCATAACATTATTATGCGTATGAGTATTCACTCGTGTGTGAACACTCATACGCACAGTACGCGCCACTCCAAATAAATAGATAGTCAACCTTTTCACATTAGTTTAGTTCAGATTTTGATATTTATCTACTTTCGATAATCATAGTTTTCAAAATGCAAACGTGCGCAGTTTGTAATGTGCCGTTCAACGATGGTGTCCAGTGTGGTAGCTGCAAGAAACACCTGGATTTTGGATGCGCACACATCTCCGAAACCGGATGGAGAAAGCTGGGTGCTATTAGGATGGCACAATGGAAATGCCCCACGTGCAGAACCTCATCACCAGTCGTGTCTACCCCTGAACCTGCGTCGCTGGATACCGTATTGAGCGAGATCCGCGACATGAAACGGCAGCTACTTAACTTGCCGACCTTGGTCGATGACATTCGCGTGATCAAGAATGAGTTGGCTGAGCTTAAGTTGACATGTGAGGGCACTGGTGGAAGACTCGACGAGTTCGACACGAGACTCGTGGAAGTTGAAGCAAAGGTGTCTGAATTTGGAAAGCTTCAGGAATCAGTGAATTGTTTACAGACTGACTTGGCAAGCATGAGGTATCAACTTTCAACTTATGAGCAGAGGTCCAGGTTAAACAATGTCGAAATAAAGGGAGTTCCTGTTAAGAAGGATGAGAATCTGTACTCAATCATCGACGCTATTGGCCGTAAAGTCAACTACAGCTGTCCCAAAGCCCAGGTGAATTATATTTCAAGGGTCCCTATTTTTGGTTCCAATGAAAAGCTGATAATAGTGAGTTTTTTAAACCGGTATGTGAAGGAAGATTTCATTGCGGCGGCACGTGCCAAGAAGGACTTATCCATTTGTGACATCGGGTTTCAAGGCTCATCTCAGCGTGTGTATATCAACGACCACCTAAGCGTCGAGTACAAAAAGCTTTTATCCAAAGTTAAAATCATTGCCAAGGGTAAACATTACGAGTACGTATGGGTTAAGCATGGTAAAATTCATATACTTAAAAATAATCATTCAAAAGTTTTTATTATAAGGAAGGAGTCAGATTTAAACAAGATTGTCTAATATGCTTCTTAATTCTTACCCGTACTTTCCCATTTTGTTATAATATTTTGCATCAATGGCTCCAAGTGTTTAATACTGTTTGTGTCACAATAACTTTTTGCAAAATGTTTAACACCTCTGCCGCACTAATGACCTTGACACCTCTCTTTTGTTTAGCTACTTGTATCTTTTGTGTTCGTTATCGCGCTGTTTACTTTAAAGCTCTGCCGCACTACAATATGTTTTACTCTCTCGCACTTGCACGCACCACGCACTATTGCTTGCTTTTTCGCACAGTTGTTTACAACTTAACATCGTATGATTCTTGCACTCGCGCAAATTTCATTGACTTTTACCTTCATATTGCTTATTTAATTATATTATACCTCATTCTACAATATTATTTAATGAAATGCTTTATTTTAATGAATTATGCAGATTTATACACTATTATTAGTTTTAGTTTTTAATGGCTCATAAGTTAAATATATTTTATCAAAACGTTCGCGGGCTTAGAACTAAAAGTGATACTTTCTATCGTCAAATGTTACTAAACTCGTATGATATTATTGTTCTTACAGAGACGTGGTTATTAGATGGAGTTTTAAATTCCGAATTCTTTGACGAACGGTACATTGTGTGGCGTCGTGATCGGGATTATGTTTTGACCGGGCAGTCGCGTGGTGGGGGTGTGCTTATTGCTACACGAAGGGAACTTTCAGTTATATGTCAACCTATCTTCCATTCTACAGCAGAGGATTTATGGCTCAGCATACGACTGAAAAATTCGAATACACGTAAATATATTACCTTACATATTTGTGTTGTTTATTTATGTCAGCAAAACTTAGGCCTTTCTTTTTCTTTACAACTTCATAATTACCTCACAAAACTAAACCAAATAGTTATGAGTAACTCTTCTGATACCTTTCTCATCGTTGGCGATTTTAACATGAGTGGTATTAACTGGGTGCTATCTGACAATTTATCGCTCGTCCCAACGAACCCTAACGGTTCTGACGAAGTTTTACTTAGTGACGAATTATGTACCCTAGATTTTGGTCAATACAAGTTTTAGATTAGTTGTAGATTTTGGTGTTCTTAATAGGTATGGAAAAATTTTAGATTTGGTACTTTCAAACAAATTAGTTAATGTGGTTGAATGTTCAAGTCCACTGGTTCCCATCGACGCCTACCATCCAGCACTATTAATTAATATGGATTTCGTTGAGGCTCGTCTATTAGAGTGCGCGCCACGGACACAGTATCTGTTCGACAAAGGCGACTATGAGTCTATCAACAAGGACATTTCCACGACTGACTGGGAAACCGAGTTTGCGACAAGATCAGTTGATGAATCAGTTAACTTTTTTAATCAGTTTATTCTCAATTTACACACTAAATACATTCCACAAAAATTACAGCGTCACAAAACGTATCCAACTTGGTACAATTCGGCATTAATAAAAACAATAAAAGAAAAATACAAATATTTCAAAAAATTCAAGACGTACGGCAATGTAGCTGATGAGTCAACATTTAGGCTTCTTCGGGAAAGGGTAAAGGTATTAGAATCACAATGTTATGAAAACTACTTGAAGTTAACTGAAAAATCTATTAAAGAAAACCCAAAATATTTTTGGACTTTTGTTAAAAAACGACACAACTCAAATGCAGTTCCGAGCACCTTAAACTATAATAGCGAAGCGTTGCGTACCGGAGAAACAATATGCGAAGCGTTTTCTACGTACTTTTATTCAACATTTCTTAATACCAACCCTAGTCCTGGAATTTCTTCACCCCCTCTTTTTACCGAATCTACCAGCCTAACTGATTTATGTAGTATTGAAGTGAACGTTGAGGAAGTTTCTAACTTGCTTCGCAAGTTGGATACTTCAAAAGCGGCTGGCCCGGATGATATTTCGTCTAAATTTCTTGTTCGATGTTCGACTACGATTGCCCAACCTATCTCGCTTCTCTTCAGAAAATCCTTGGACACCTGTGCTGTACCAAAACTTTGGAAATCGGCTTTCATAACGCCTATTCACAAAAAAGGAGTCAAAACCGAAATTGTCAACTACAGGCCGATATCCAAGCTCTGTATTGTGGCAAAAATCTTTGAAAGGATCATCTATAACCAGGTGTATAGTGCTCTTTTTTTTTTTTTTTTTTTTATCGATGGGAAATCATCAAATGACCCCTCCCGCTCTGGGCTGAGCAGGAGGGAGTGTCAGACTTGTACTGACTAAAACCCATCCATGTTCCTTCCTTTGCCCTTTGTGTTCCAGGGCCGCGGTATCTCTTTCGAACAGTCCCGCAACCCTGGCAGGCGTCGGCCCTTACGGACCCCTTCCTGTTTGCTGACTCTCTTTGAGGCGCGCGTGGAACACGAACGCGCCGTCGACACGGCCTGTCGTCATAAGACGGACGGACGGCGAGCTAGCCCATAGCTCACCGTCCACAGGCCCGCGGTGTATAGTGCTCTTAAAAATTCGTTTAGTTCGTTCCAACATGGTTTTCTGAAGGGAAGGTCTACCGTCACTAACTTAATTCTGCTCAATGATTTTATTACTGACGCTATGGATAACGGTAGGCAGGTTGATGTCGTCTATACGGATTACAGTAAGGCTTTTGATCGGATTGACCATGAGATCTTACTATCTAAGCTGTATAGTATGGGAATACGAGGTGATTTACTCAGATGGTTCTCTTCTTATCTGGAGAACAGGTCCCAAGCAGTAGTATTAAGCAATTACATGTCTAGTTGGGTGCCTGTCCCCAGTGGAGTCCCACAGGGTTCATTACTCGGCCCATTACTTTTCATCATATATATAAACGACATCAACTCTTGCTTGATCTCATCCAAACTGTTGTGTTTTGCTGACGATATGAAAATCTATGCCAAAATATCATCACAGGCTGACGTGATTGCACTTCAGGATGATTTACGTCGCCTGGAGGCTTATTGTCGTACGAGTAAGCTTGATCTCAACCCTGCTAAATGTTCGGTTCTAGCATATTCTCGAAAGCGCTCAATTATACCTTCATCGTATAGCTTGGGTGATCAATTACTACCTAAAACGAACTGCATTCGAGATCTGGGGGTATATCACGATTCTAAGCTTACGTTTGAACGTCATGTCGATGCCATAGTCGCTAAAGCATCTAAAGCACTAGGTTTCATAATGCGGCTCTCCAAGTGCTTCAGTCAAGCCAAAACTTTAAAAATTCTTTACTGTACTTTTGTTAGAAGTCACTTGGAATACGCGTCTGAAATCTGGAATCCGTGTTATCACAAGTACATTGATCGTATAGAGAGCATCCAGAAAAGGTTTATCAAGTATTTGTGTTATCATCAAAAAGTGCCCTACCGATCTGAGAATTACCTCAACCTCTGTAAGAAGTACCATATATTACCCTTAATTAATCGGCGAGAAATTTCTGATTGTATTTCATTATTTAAAATATTCAATAACTCTATTAATAACTCCGATATCCTATCCAAATTTTATTTTAATGTTCTCGGAAGGTCAAAGCGATGGAATGTGCCGTTGCGTGTTCCATTTACATCTACGAACTACAGGCAAAATTCATTTATAGTGCGTGCAAGTAGAAGCTTTAATAATATGTGCAAACAGCATGATTTTGATGCTTTCATAACGAGTGTGCCCTCGGCCAGAAAGTGCCTGAGCCTTAGCTTTTTTAATTAAGATTTAGTTTGTTCAAGTTTTTTATTATTGTTTAGATATTTAATGTAGCAGTAATTGTTAATTGAGCTTAAGCTTGTAAGTTATCCTGTATTTTTTTTTGTGGCTTTATTGCATTGTTCACAGTGTTCACACCCTATTTTTAAAATCTGGTTTTTAGAAGTGAGGACTTTTAATTGGCTGACAGTCTCACATACATTTTTTTTTAATCTGTTTATTTTAGCTGTAAGTCTTCCATAGTGAATAAATAAATAAATAAATAAATTATAAAGCATGCATTTATTTACGCATAATGATATTAAAACATATTTTTATAGACATAACAAATACGCATAATAATAATTAACTCCTAAACTGTTAGACACTAATACACATTTAAAATAAAAAGAGGAACCATCATATCGCAGAAAGTTCACAGTCAAAATCGGCTTTTGGCATACATGTCATATCGATAGTCATTAAACGGCAGAAAATCAATCAATCAAAACATTAATAATTATAAAACAGTTGATTGTGAACATAATTATAGGGTTTTTATTTCCCTATAAGAAGCTTGCAAACAAGCATACACCATGCATGCAAACATATAAACAATCATGCAACATGCAAAAATGTAAACAAGCTAGCAGCAAGCAAGCAAGAATGCAGCATGCAAGCAAGCATGCAGCATGCAAGCGATCATGGAACATGCAGCAGGCATGGTTTCTGTTATGGCTCCGGTTCTGCGGGGCTCCGGCGAACCCACGCGAGACACCTCGCCCCTCCACGCCTACGCGGGCTTATATAACACTCTGGGGTAGGGCAGACAAGACTACGTAGAGTCGGTTTTGCAGCTATTCGTTTCTGTCACTAACTTTTGTAGCCCAACATATTGAATTTTTTAGACATTTTTTTAATTTATTCAAAAAAATAGCCTACAAGATTATTATGCTAACAAAAGCAGTATGCCAAAAAAAATGGCTAAGTATTGCTATGCCAAAAACAATATACCAAAATAAAAAAAAACATTGTGCGAAAAGAAGGGATCCCTGTTATAGTAGTCTGTCTGCTCAGCTTGTCGCTCCGATCACTCGCTTGCTCCGACCGCCGCGCGCCGTTGAGGAGCCGTACGATTACATTATTCATAAAGTTTTTATTTGAGCGGATAGATTCCCTTTGTCTCGGAAGATCAGGAGCATCCTAATGACGTGATTAAGCTCGATATGGGCGCTCCGGGTATGACATGCGGCCAGCGTTCAGCGGGCAGAACAGCGGGGTAACATTTAACGGGCGCTGGCGGTAATCTGTGGGTAACAATCGACGCGCATCGACCAGCGGGCAGCAGCAAGCGGGCAGCTAGTAATCAGTAGGAAATGGATGAGCAGTGACACCTTGTCACTACAATACTGATACTTTGAGTTAAGAGTGCAGTCAGTAGCCGCCACGCCACCGCCCCGGCACCCGCTCTGCTCGTCACCGCGCGCTGCATCGTCGTCGTACAAGTTAACAATCAAAGCCGGCTCATTTGCATTATTCTTCCATCTCGAACTCAAACGCTTTGAGTTACCTTACTTCAGATGTCGGCACCGCTCGGCAATGCTCGGCTACACTCGGAGATGTTCGGGACCGCTCCGCAAAGCGCACTTGTTCGATCAAACGACTCTAATTGTGTATTTTTGTCGTTTGAGGAGCTATCAGAGAAGCCTTTGTTTTTATAATGAGAAGTACCTCCGAGCACTGTTACTGAAGAGTTCCCTCGTCTTTTGTCTTCAACTTGTGATAGAATGCGGATGTGTGGTTTATTATCTCGTCTGGCGGGTGGGCCAAAATGGGCCGAAGTTTTGATTGACGCCAAAGGTTCCTGCAAGCGCCGAAATTGAACAAATCTGTTACGAATGGGCGAGATCGTGGTACGCGTGTATTCGAAGTGTTATTACTTTGTCAAGTTGCAAGGTCGTTTAAAAGCAAGTGTCAATTAGGTAGTTCGTAAACTTTTAATTTCATCAAAAAGTCATAGTATTATTCACGTCTAGCCAAGCTTGAACTAAATTTCTTAGAGCTAATCAACCTTCGGCTCCTATTCGGTAAAATCCAGTTATCGTGAACGCTCCACATCACACAAAGTTCTTGCATTGGGAGAGGTTTATTTGTAGGTGTATAGCGGTAAGGGTTGCCAAGTTTTTGTACAAGAAATAAAGTATATTAAGGTCAAACTGGAAAAATAAACAGTTTTTCGTAAAAATAAACAATATTTTAAGTATTTTTTTAAATGTTTTAAATACACTTAGATAAGATGTATAACATTAGTACTACTCGCGAAACTCATCTATTTAGTGAAAATTTTGAAGGTTTCGTAAGCCTCACCGAATAGACGAGGAGCAACTTTTTTTTTAATCATTTGATTAAAAGAAATATTGAAGATCTATTTCGGTCGTCCCACCACTTAGCATTCATCACTGAAAACAGTTAATCTACGTTATCTAAGGTGGCAGAACCAGCTACAATATCTACTATTACCTAAAACGTATTCGTATGATATTCTACGTAATAGTTGGAACTTTTTATTTAGGTATATAACTCTGGATATCAGTGAAAACAGTATATATTCTATACTTTATTTTTGTTGAACAGTATAAAGTATTTTAAAGCGAAAAACAGTATAATACTGTTTTAACAGTATGGTTGGCAATCCTAATAGACGTGCACCGAAATCAATAATAAATACAGAATTCACTCATGTCATCGCACATTGGAGCACCATCACGGTGTCACATCATTTCAGTTTAGAGTGAATCGAATAGCTGGCTCGTTGTAAGCCGGGGCCTGCCACCCTCGCACAAACTATGTAATACTGAATCCAGTAGCTGCGAGCACATCGCGCCACTAAACAACTGAATCCCCGCGCAACTGTTACGATAGCAGTAATAACTCGTGTGTTCTGTCCTCGTTGCTCTGCACCAGAGACTGTCTGTGGTACTGTCGCACAGCCAATACTGGTGCTCACAACGGTCCCGCAGGCGTCCAGCCGAGGTTCGGAGGTTCACTTCTTAGTTGTGTCAGAGTCCACACCACTACAGATGGTATACAGGGTGGAAGGGACGTCACGCACAAACGGTTACCTAGCACATAAATCTATCGACACCCAGCTTCAACATTTTTCCTCGGATCGAGGATCTGGAACCTTGTGCTGAATTCATGCTAACCGTTTGCGTCGATGTGTCCACGTTGTGTTCTATCAGCAGCCCAGGTCACGTCGTCGCCACCACTGTTGTGTGCTGAGTACCGGTTTGCACATTGCTCGCACAGTATGGGTGCTAGTGTACTAAACATTACATGCACATGAAATAAATAAACTTTGTGTTGGCAGTCATTGAACCGGGCCTGAATTAAACACACAATTTAATTAAAAGAACAGTTTTTTTACATGTTTAAGTATACGGTGCAGGTGTGAGGACAGGGCGGAGAGGCGAGGGTGAGGGAGATGGTGGGAGCGAGCGACCGCACGTTTATTGAAAAATACGTTTATCTATACTGAGAACCAGAGTCAGCCGGTCATCATCACACGCATTCACAGTTTATAACCAGAGTCGTCCTCGCCGTGCAGACAGCCGGTCATCATCACACGCATTCACAGTTTATAACCAGAGTCGTCCTCGCCGTGCAGACAGCCGGTCATCATCACACGCATTCACAGTTTATAACCAGAGTCGTCCTCGCCGTGCAGACAGCCGGTCATCATCACACGCACTCACCAGTTTACAATCCAGTTTCTTACTCTCACATCTCTCTGGATAAACTTAGACATCAGCATTCCGTGTTGAGTGCAGAGCTTCGCCACATACATCACACAAGTACATCACATACGAAAACAAGACGAATATGTCGTTGTTCGCTCGTTACGCGGTAATAGTGTCTGTGGCAACACTCACAAATCATGCGCGACTGCGGACATCTCCGCGACACATTAGCGGCGCTACCGTCGCCCTTGGACTATACGCCACCACAACATTGTCATTGAAGGCGGAGTGACAGAACATGCTGTTCCACAGCGACGTAACAATTATCAACGATTTGAGTGATAGACGCGGGTCCAAAGCATGTGGTCACTCAATGAAAGTAAACGTGAAGACCACCGCATGACGTCATGACAACTGTACCAACTGAACAATTAAATCGTGACCAATCACGGGCGCCGGCGGTGCGATGTTAGTTGACCGACTGCCATAAACTGCTGTATATCAGAGGCTCTGTGGGGCACTGAGCTGCCAACATTGTGACGTCATACACGTTCAGCGGAAACAATTGAGCGTTTCCGAGACCCCAGCGGACCCCGTCGGGCCGGAGCGGCACAAAGGTAAATGCCCTCTTTAAGGCGCTTAATGTCTACAAAAACCCACGTGCGCCAGACAAATGACCGACATGAAAAAATATATTACGAGTTACCGCCATTTATCGGAGCAGGGCCACCTCAAGAAGTATGCGGGGCGTGCGGATAGGCCTGGGTCGCGTCCATCGCTGGCTGTGACCGCACAGCACTAACGCGCGCCGTGTGCAGCCCGCAGTGGACACACGACCGACACCAGCTGCGATACAGTCGCACGCGACGCGGACGAAGCCGGGAAATAACTTCGATTTCAAATACATTTACTTAGGAAGACATAAAACGAGTTTTATTGAAAAAGACCCCACTACTTCTATTTTGGAAAGCGGAGAATAATGTACCCGTAATAGAGTGTCGTAACGTAACGCATATACTTGCTCGGACAAAACGGCCGTCATAATATGTAGTTGCATATCTAGTGAAGGATCACTAGATATGCAACTACATATTATGCAGTTTTAAAACTTTGTTAAAGTAATCCATAATACTATGAGAATTTCGCATAATAAACAAAACCTACCTGCCTAATAGTACACCCACATTGCGCCAATTATATTTTAAGTCCCATGCGATAGAGGACGAGCCTATTGCCATCAACTGGGTACAAATCCAGACTCCGTGGCTGCTACTGAGAAATTCTTGATAGAAAAACTCAATAACTCTAGCCAAACCCAAACCAAGAACCGAACCCGGGAGTTCATGCTCAGCAATCGCGCTTGCGACCACTCGACCATCGGGGGTTCGGGGCAGTCTGTATAGCAAGACTGCTATACAGACTTACAGCCCGACGGCGTGTGTCGTATGCCTCAGTATGTTCGCACAGCGCGGGCGAGGCAGGGAGGCGCGACGATGTTACTCACATTCACTTTGGGACTCGATAACAAACGATGTACTTACAGTAAATGGTTGATATTAATGCGAGCCATCTCCGCGAGTAATGCGCCGTGAAACTAATAGCAATCCCATCTGCGTAGTGATGTTGCGACTAGTGACGACTTGCGACAACCACTGCGACTTACGACACGACACGACGCGACACACCGCGACCAGAACACGTCACGAGGCGCTGATTACTGACAACAACTCATTAAGGGTGAGCCAGCAGTGTGATCACAACATCGACAAACTCTTGTGACGGGTGTAGGATCATTGTTGTGAGCTATCATTTGGAACTTCCTGATGGACGCTCCAAGTGACGTGACATGTTCTACTGATTGAGTCTGTTGGGCCAGCTCGACGGGAGACAGCATTGTAGCCTGGCCGGCCGCCGACCGCGCAAGGTTCAATAGTATCGAAACAAAGCGCCGGTAAAAAGGCTTCGTGGTCCAGCACATTTAAAATCGTCTCCGAAGTAATCCTCACCTCCGCCCCTTGGGCTAACCCCCTCCCCCCTCTATGTAGCATCAAACAAATGAAGCTGCAAAGGAACCATCTCCCCCCCACCGTGTCCCGCGCCTCCTCGCGGACCAAGGCAGTCTCCTTCTGAAACAATGACACCAATCAACTTAAAGTAAATGCTGTCTATGTACACGGCATGATACGGTACACGCAAACTTGTCCTTACCCATGTCTTATAAACACATTGGGTGGCTCGTTGGTGCAGTGCTCGCAAGCGCGACGGCTGAGCATGAGATCCTGGATTCAATTCCCAGGTAGGACAAACTGTTATTTGGGTTTTTCTATCAGGAATTTCTCAGAAGCAGCCATGAAGTCTGAAATTGTACCCAGTTGATAACAATAGGCTCGCTCCCTGTTACAATGAACTTAGAAAAATCAAAATGCGAGGCGAAATGGGGGTGTACTGCCCAAATCTTCGGGGAGAACAGGCGTGATGTTATGTTAAAGAAAAATCAGAAACGCAAAACAATCGTCAAGAACAGAACCCACCTTGAGCGTACATTGAAAGTCATTTGATTCACGGCGGTCAATTCTAGAACATAATGAGACGCGGCAGATGATAATGTTCTACGATCTAATTCAATGCTTCGCTCCATTGAAAATAATTTAGACCTCTCCAAGTGGGTCAAAACAGGTTGCAAAGTGAGGCTCCAAATATACTGGTTATAGCTATGTCAGTAGGTTTTTTTTTTTTTTTTTTTATTCTTTGTAAACAGAAAGGGGTTTTTATCCACACGGATACGCCAACCCCATCGTACCTTATTACCTATTTACATAACTATTTACTATTTAATATTTACTTACTAAAGTACCTTTTAGAAAGGGAATCATTGATTAGATATCTTCACCAAGCCACACAGCCTCTTTGCAATCGTTGATGTAGGGTCTGCCAAAATGATTTGGATCAGTCCAACGTCCAGAATGTTTAATTTAAACTCTCTAATCAATGATTCCCTTTCATTCTTGTTCTTAACACACTCCATCAGCAAATGTTGCACATCTTCAATTATGTTGCATATTTCACAATTTGGGGATGCGACCTTTTGCATTAGGAAAGCAAACTTTGCCGATGGATAGTGTCCAGAACGTAGCCTTAGTGCTAACTTAACATAATTCCTGCCCAAACTTGTACCCTCGAACCAGGGCACGCGAGGAGGCCCGTTCTGAATTGACTTATACCAGATTCCTTTCTCTTTAGATATTTCATCAAAATTGTTCCTCCATCTATCAAAGCATGACAGCTTAAACTTGGAGCAATATTCCCAGTAATCTGGAATGTATATCGTTTCGCTACCCATCTCTACTGCAAGCTTTGACAGCCGGTCAGCCTCCTCGTTGCCCCGTAAGCCTATGTGTGCTGGGACCCATTGCAACATTATCCTAGTCTCGTCATTGTTCATATTCATAAACAATTTAAGTATATCATAGGCTATCGATGCACCTCTGCAACCAGAGACGCATCGAGTCACATGTTGTATGGCACTCCTGCTGTCGGTAAAAATAACTAAATTATTAAGTTTTTCACTAACTGCATAAGCCATTGCTTGATATATTGCAATGAGCTCCAGAGACATTATACATACAGTTGCATCAATTTTAAAACTAGCTTTATAACCTGTACTTTGGCAGAAAAAGGCGGCTCCACACCCATTTACACTTTTTGAACCATCTGTGAAAATTTTACACCAATCACTGTACTTGAAATCTAATTCTGATATCACTTCATGAACCAATGCATTGGGATTATAATATTTTTTTCCTTGCTTAATACATTCCAAATCAGTTTTGATGACCATTTTAATTTGTATAGCGGACACCCATGTATCTAGAGTAAACATTCTGAGAATTTCCGCAGAATTAATTTGTAGTTGCCCCACTTCATTACAAGTAGTAGCAAGCAATGGTTTCTTTCTATTTGACCAGTAACTATAATCACTAAGAGAACTCAACTCTGAAATTGTGTTTAAACCTATACTATTTGACCATGAACGTGCTTTTAATATATACTTGAATGCAAGATATTGACGTCTTACAAATAGAGGTGGTATGTGTAACTCACTTTCCATCACATGGATTGGGGTACTTCTTATGAAACCTCCTATTACCCTAAGGGCTTGATTCTGTAGCTTATCTAATTTGGACACATGTGTCTTTGCACTGGAATCATATAAGAAACAGGCATAATCAATACGACTTCTTACCAACGAGATATATATTCTACGTATTTGTTTAGTATGAACACCCCAGGAGGACCCCGCTAGCACTTTTAATAAATTTAAAAATTTTGTACATTTACTAACTATTTCATTAATGTGTTTGCGCCAGTGTAAACTTCTGTCTAACCATAAACCTAAGTATTTAACACATTCTACTATTAATAACGGTTGATCATACACTTTTAAGGTCGGCAATATCCTTCTTCGTCCCCTACTAAAAACACAATAATTGGATTTGGTTGGTGATAACGCCAATCCAATCTCACCCAGTAAAGTTACTAAACAGTTTAACGCATCTTGTATATTACGTTCAGATGTTTTTATTTGTTTGTCGCTTGTATAGATAACGAAGTCGTCGGCATATTGCGATATCATAACATTTTGAACTTTACGACAGATTTGATACGTAACTAAGTTAAACAATAAAGGGGATAGGGGGTCCCCTTGTGCTAATCCTCTATTAGTCCACCTAACGCCAAGTTCTTCACTATTGAGTGACTTCATTTTCAAGTGCCTTTCATTCATAAAAGACCAAAGGTAAACACAAATTCTAGAGCCGACCTGAACATCATCCAACACATTAGTAACTGACTCAATTGAAACGTTGTTATACGCGTTTTCAATGTCTAGAAAACATGCCACTGTAGAAATATTTTTAGTGAAGCCAATTTGGATGTAAGAGACTAGTCGAGATAGTGAGTCCAAGCAGGACTGTGATTTTCGAAATCCTACTGTGTTTGGCGATAGAAGTCTGTTTTCCACGTACCATTCTAACCGTTTGCAGATCATTAGATGGAAGGTTTTACATACACATGAAAGAAGCGAAATAGGTCTTAATTTAGTGTCGCTATTCTGGTTGTTTGCGCCTTTGGGTATAGGGATAATTTGTATGTCTCGCCATTGATGGGGTACGGTCCCAGATTTAAAAATGCAATTGTATATTTTGAGTAACAAGAGTTTTCCAAATTCTGGTAAATTGTGCAACATTGAGTAAGATATGCCATCTTGCCCCGGGGCCGTATCCTTTTTTTTAAGACAATTATCTAGTTCCTGACTAGTAAATTCCGCTTCTAAACAATCATTTCTTGACTTGAAATTCGGGACTAGATTAGTAGCATAGTCTGGTGTAAGTGAGCGTAACAGCGCAGTTTGCTTTTCAATGGGAGGACACGATCCCTGCTGTTTAACACCTTTCATCCATCTCATACGCCGCCACATCTCAGGTACCGTCGTCACTTCATCAATAGAATCACAGAATTTTTGCCAACCACCGTACCTAGCTTTCTTAATCAAAGTTTGCGATTCCAAGGTTTTAGATTCTAATTTGTTTAAGTTTTCAGGGGTGGGGTTTTTACGAAAATTTGACAATGCTAACCTGCGTTGTGCAACTATTTCTGATAATTTAGAATTCCAATAATTTTTTGGTTTAAATTTTTCTTCTATCTCTAGACTGAATTTGTAATAGGGGATATGTTTATTAGCTGCGTATTCAATAATATTTATAAAATAGTCATACATTTGCTGAATATCTACACTATTAAGAGCTTCATCCGTAAAATTAATTTTATCTGAAATAGCTTGACGAAATTTATCCCAGTTCGCATTTTTCCAGTTCCGTTTTCGGCCAATATGTACTAAGCTAGATAAGTTTGCAGTCATTTTAATGATCAGGTGGTCACTGCCGAGGTTTTCATTAAATACCTGCCACTGAAATTTTATTGCCACGTCGGAGGAGATAAACGATACATCCGGTGAGGTTTGCTGTAAATTGCCATTTACTAACTTAATTCGTGTTGCCATGCCGTCATTAAGGGAGATATAGTCGTTTTCTAGGGATGAGTCCAAAACTTGAATGCCTCTCACATCGGATTTGATCGACCAGTTAGTATGATGGGCATTAAAGTGGCTATTAATGTTTTACTTGTAAATCGGGAAAAAATTTCATTCCAATCAGAAATCTGAGTTCGCACCGACGAGGGACAATAAACCGACACAACATATTCTAAGTCTTTGCAGTTTAACAACTTCACGCATATTAGTTCAATACCCACATTATTGATACTAAGCGACACTAGGTGAGATTGAATTGACCTGTGAATCAGTAACGCTACACCACCATAACTATCGCATCTATCGTTCCTATAGACATTATACCCGCTAATGTTTACGTTAATCTCACAGTTGAGCCATGACTCACCTATTATTGCGATGTGGATGTTTTCTTGTACTAATAGTTCAGAAAAGGATACAAGTTTGGGCCGTAAGCTTTGTGCATTCCATTGTAATAGGTTAACTTTTATGATTTTTTGTTGTAAATTATCCATTATTAAAATAGTTTATAAAATATCTCAAATTTTCTTCGCCGAACATAATATTAATCAAAAAATTCTTTAATTCTTCGCCAATTATTTTCAATAATGATAATAATTTTTCTCTCAGTTGGAGTTTCGATTTACAGATAGCTTTTATCTTCAACCATATCTTCGCCCATTCAAATTTATACAGTAGATGTGCACTTTGTTTACCATATCCTTCTTCTTCCTGTGAATTATTTATTTCTTCACTTATTTGTTGTTCTATAATGGGTTCATCATTTTGCGGTTGACGTGTTTTCTGCTTGTTTGATTTTTGTTTTGTTGTTTTGTTTTGTAGTGTATTTATACTCGTATCATTTCCTTCTTTTTCTATATTATATATCAGTTCTTGGTGTATCACGGCATTGGTCAATACACTACTATAGGTTTCCTTCTCAGTGTAAGTTCTGGTTGCAGATTGATTGTTATTATTTTCCCCCGCCTGGGAGATCTCATTTGTTATTTGTTTTTGTTTCATCTCCGTCAAGAGTTGTAAGGCTCTTCTGTAAGTAACATGTTCTTCACTCATGATGTTCCGGATAGTTCTTTCTTTCAGGTAAACGGGGCACTTTTTATCCAGGACCAAGTGACTTCCCTTACAGTTTAAGCATTTAAAGTCTGTTATGGTGCAGTTTTCATGGCTACCTCCACACTTTGGGCATACGATTTTTTTAGTAGGACAAAATTTGATGAGATGACCAAATTTCCAACAGCCCGAACATTGCGAAACAGGGAATACATACGCTTCGACTTTAAATCGGCAGTCGTAGGCATAAATATACTGAGGTAACATATTACTTTTGAAGCTCACTCTAACGGACTCGCAATCAATCCATTTCCCTTCTGGCATTAAACGTTTTAATCTCTTTACCGATAAAACCTCAGCGCTCGCTTTTAAAATGTTCGTAAGTTCTTCTTCACTTAGTTCAAGGTCAATTCCTTTTACTATTCCATATGATATCGATATTTCCTGTATCAATTGACAACGTAAGCCTATTTCTTCCATTTTTTTACATTCAATTAGTTTAATAGCATCTTCTTTTCTCTGAAATTGAATGAGTACCTTATTGGCACTTTTATATTTAATTTTAAGAATATCCTTGATGTTTTCGCCACGAAGTAACTTAGCGAAAGCTATTGGTTTTGGTAGATTCTCCATCGAAGTTACACAAACTTCATGATTAGCTACTATCTCAGATGTGCCACTCTCTTCCTTATTTTTCCCTTTTTTCCTTTTAGTTACAGTAATAAAGTCATCTTCACTATCGTCATCGCTCCGAGCCTTTCTCTTCTCTGCATTTCGTGCACTTTCATCATCCTCACTTCTTCGTCTATCCGAGCTTTCCACATCCATCTTATTCATCTCGTTTACTTGTTTTGCGCATTTATCCAGAATTTCTGAAACGCTCAGATCATCACCACTTGAATCACTCTGCATTTCACAAATAATAGTTCGTGGGTATGCGTAAACGGTTAACGACACTCGCAACGAAAGGCTACACCGCGTGCGCACGGCCCAACGTCACAGCGCGAACTGATGTCAGTAGGTAACATCCATTGGAAGTAGAATTTTTTGCACAAAAACAAGCGCGAGTTAGAAGAGACGAAAACAAAAAAACACGAAGAGCAAAGTGTGATGTACTTACGAGTACCTGTAGTACGTACTCACACAACTTATTGTTGAAGTCAACAACAATCACTTCTGTACGTTTGTTGTCATGCTCTGTAACTCCAAACGTGTTTAGACAAGAGTACCTGGGAGTGACAAGAGTCAAGCTGTGATGTGCCCGACAATTGTGTGGTGTATGCCAGACTCGAGCCACTTGACGGTGCAGAACTGTAACACTAGCTGAACACTGCGATTAAGACACGTTTTGAAGGCCAGGCAGGTGATGATGTGCCAAAACAACCCTTCTACATATTACGAAATTTCTTATTTTAATAAAGAAGAGATGTGCATGTATATCCAAAAAAAACGGCGTTAGGATAAATTATTTAAAAAAAAATATCGTCCCGTCAGAAATGCTATCATCTTCTGAACAGATTTGTTTAATGGAAGTTTTCAGTCAGACTTAAAATCAGACATAAATTTATGTGTTGTCATCGTAATGTTCACGGAGCAGAGGGAGAGCAGATGTGATTGGCAGCGATGGCTCTAAATCATGTCATCATTCTTGTCGGAGCGCAGATGTGCTGTTTGCTCAAATTTCCAACGACTTGAAAAAAATAGTAGGGTAGGAACTCATTGTTGTTCGACAAAGAGATTTTATATAAAACAACTAAAACTGGAAGACAAGAGAGAAGCAATTAAAAAATTACATCGTCTAGTCTCGGATTTTTTGCGCACCATAAAACGAAAATAAACAATTTCTGTGCCTTGAACCCCCTTCCATAGCTCAGATATGGAAAGCTGCATCGATCGAACCCGCTAACTGAAAACGATACGTGTTTATGTGTCTCCTATACATTTTCTCAGTTACGTTGTCTATAGAAAGTATCTATCTATACAAAGACGAATACCCATCAGCCATATAAAAAAATGCCTGAAATGAACAACAATGAAATATACGCCAAATGTTACTACAAATCCTAGGTAGCCCATTACAATTTCAATAATTATCAAAAAACTATGTAGAATTCAGTTACAAACCTTTTTTTGAAATATAGGTTAAGTTCGTCGTTATATATCATAAAAAAGCAATCCATACGTAAACCAAGTCAAAACTTTAAACATATAAGCAAACATATTATTACATATATAAAAATAAAGTGTCTGATTGTTATATCAAATAATAGCTTTTTACTGAATGCATATTTATGAAAATAATTACGGCACTTGTAACAAAAACAAATTTTAAAAAAATGTGTGTCTGTCTGTCTGTTTGTAGGCTTTATTTTAGAAAAATAATTAGAACTCCTTGCAAAAAAAGTAAAACCCTTGAAATGGGTAACAAAATCTGATTCAAAGCGAAGTAATATTTTTTTATAATAATTTTTTGAACCAAGGTCGAGGGCAACGGCTAGTTCGTTTATAAGATCTGAGAAATGTCATAGTGACATACCACCAAAGTTAATTTTAAATAGTCTACTATTTGTATTATGGTAATTCTTGTAAAGTGATTTAATAAAGTTGTAATTTTAATAGGGTAGTATTTAATAATAACACAAATGGTACTGCTTGCAACGGATGCACCCATCCTGCCTCAGCTGGCCACTAACAACACGCTAAAATAAACCCGAACATTTAAACGATCTCATTTGTGAAGCTGTTAGTCTGAACCAGCATTGTGATGAGTTCCACTGATTGAAACCAGATGAAAAATGTCTGAGATAACAGCAAACAAGACGAGCTTAACATCGACATTGTGTGCTATATATTTTATCAACACAGAGAAATAATATCATGGCTACGAAATATTAAACAAAAAAGTATTCAAGTATTCCATTTTCTTAATTTTATATTCAAATGGGCCCCGCCTGCTTTCAATTTTTGTTAACCGACTTTCTTCAAAAAGGAGGAGGTTCTCAATTCGGTTGTATTTTTTTTTTATGTTTGTTACCTCAGAACTCCGTTATTTGTAAACCGATTTGAAAAATTCTTTTTTCATTTGAAAGGATATGCTTCCCGATTGGTCCCATTGAAATTTCATCAAAATCGGTTTAGGAATTTGGTTGTTTTCCTCACGTTAATTGTCACATCACGCGACGTCCCGCGCTGGCGCTCTGATGTACATCACGCGAAGTCGCGTGATACTTGCTAGTTAAAGACACACTTCCCGATTTCTGATTGAGCTGAAATTTTGCACGCATTTGTATATTGCGAGACAATGCAATATTATGATGACATGGAGCTGATCTGATGATGGAGCTGGAAGGTGGCCATACGAACTCTGTAATAAAACGACGCAACGCCGCGCCGTCGTGATTCGTCTTGACGAGTACTTTAACTAACTTCTAGTAACAATGTAAAAACTAATTCATGACAAGAATTTGTGTGGTATATACTACAACTAAAAAGGGTAAAATAAAAAAACTTTCTGAGAAAACAAAACCGACTTCTAAAACAACACTAAAAAGTCTAAAATGACTTTACTTTCGGAAGTCGGTGGCAAAAAAGATACAAACAAAGACACCGACTTCAGAAAGTAAAGTTATGTTAGACTTTTTTTGTGTGTTTTTTTTTTTAATTTAAAATGTGCTTGTTTTTTGCTTTTCAGCTTTTTCAGTCGGGGTCTT
Source organism: Eugnorisma glareosa (assembly GCA_947578425.1). Lineage (NCBI taxonomy): Eukaryota > Metazoa > Arthropoda > Insecta > Lepidoptera > Noctuidae > Eugnorisma > Eugnorisma glareosa. Next base: position 322,146 of record OX387981.1, read on the forward strand.
TAGTCTTTTCAACTATTTTTTTTTCTTTCCAGCTTTTTAGTTTAGTAACGTGATAGATTTCACAGACGATTTAACTTTTTTATTACATACGGTTTTTCCCTTTTTTGTACGATTTGTCACTTCGAATTCCTTTGAAACATATAAGTTGTACTTATTTTTGTAATCACCTTTTAAAACCCTTCATTTTGATACCCCATTCAATGATATTCGAAAAAAAAACGAACTCCACAATATGGCACCACAAATCCACCATTTTTATTTGTTTTTTAATTTTAATTTAGCCTGTACCTCGCGCAACCAAGACAAATATAACGACGTATAATTTATCCAAAATCCTTCCATCATCCGTTTAGGAGTTACACGGGAACAAAGAAACGGACATACATACAGTCATACATAAACGTCAAACACATAACCCTCCTTTTGGGCTTCGCCGCAGTCGGGTAAAAAGAGTTTTCATTATAATTGAAACAAATTAAATATTGGAGAGCACGGCTATTCAATAAATTGATAACTGATGTTTTGCATTGAGTTTCAAGCTTGACTTCATCTGATTGAAATGGAAGCCAAAACATTACCGTGCTGAAATGTGATAATTATGTCGATCTGCTTTGCGCGCGGCTTTACTGAAGACTGATGAACATCGCGTTGTGCAGCTCATTGTTAGATATAATGATTACTACTAGAAATGTGAAGGTTGTGAGGATGGATGGATGCATGTTTGTTACTCTTTAATGCAAAAACTATTGAAGGGGTTTGAATGAAATTTTGCAAACAGATAGTTTATAAACCTAGGTTAACACATAGGATACTTTTTCCCCGCGTGGCACGGTCCAGTGACACAATCCCCGAAATCCACTTGGATGAAGCCGCAGGCATAAGATAGTATTAATATAATCCGAAAAGGTAGTGTTTTTTTTTATTTTGCTGCTGCTGTGTTGCTTTCAGTAACTTATTTTTGTAGATGCATTTCAGTGCTAACGGTGATGCACAACAGACATCCTCAAAATCATCCGGTAATCTCCACAGTTACAGTAATCCCTGGTAATCCCCCAAGGGTTACACACGTCCAGACGGGTCACGGGTACGATCGGAACGGACATGTTGAACACCAAAAAACTAATAATCTTTCATTTAAGTTTAAATATGTTTCTTTCTTTCTTTCTTTCATTTGATTGACAACAGTTCGATATCTTCGCCAATTGTGAACCGATTTTGATGATTCTTTTTATGTTTGGAAGCATATTATTTCGCAGTGGTGCCGTGTAAATATGAATTCATTTAATATGTTATTCTTCTTTAGTTTGATGCGGAATAGTTGTCATTTGGTCTTATTTAAATTTGGTGAAGCTCTGGTGCTGATCTTCGGAGATAAACAATGGAACTCTTCAATAATAGACGGCAAATCTGCCGTGATTGCTGCAATCGCTTGGATGTTTATTGTTTGCACAACACCGTAACATAACATCACGCCTGAATGCTCTGAAGGAGTATGCAGATGTGTACGGCTACATGCTGATAGCATCAGATCTTCACCTTTAAACGAGACCACTGCGAAATACTATTCTTCCAAATAAAAAAATAATCATTGAAATCGGTTCATGATTGGCGAAGATGTCGCTGAACATACACACAATGATGATTACAGGGCATAATGCCTATTTGTGCCTATACGATTTGGAATTCCCTCGATTTCTCCAGGATCTCATCATCAGATCTTGGCCTGATGACCATAGAAGCACATGGAAACTTTACCGTTTCAATCAATGCCCATGAGGGTTGCCCTTAATTTTCCTGGGATCCCATCATAAGATCCTGACTTATACCTTCATCATCATCTCAACAACATGAGATGATTATTACCACGCACAAATATCTGAGAGTAGGTTTATGAAGAACATTGTATGTGCCTATAAAATTTGAGTGTTGCCCTGGATTTCCCTTCATCTGATTCTGACTTGGTAACTAATTAAATAAAAATAATTTTGCAAAGCGGTCCACAATTGGTGGAGAAATCGGTGAACATACATTAAAAAAAAAACATACAGTCGAACACAGCACATTTTTTTTTTATGTCGGTTATAAATTGTCAAAGGAGTATAAATGAAACATTAGGAAACCGTTACCAATACATGTCATGCTTATAGGCTTATCCCCAATAAAATGTAACTTATCATACCTACGAGTATCTGTCGAAATCTGGGTGTACTGTACACATCTGCGTACCACCTCAGAGCATACGTCGTGATGTTATGTTACGGTGTCATATAAACAATAAATATCCAAGCTATTGCAGCAATCACGGCAGATTTTCTGTCTATTATTGAAGAGTTCCATTGTTTATCTCCGAAGATCAGCACCAGATCTTCACCAAATTTAAACGGGATCACCGCGAAGTAACATGCTTCCAAACAAAAAAAAACATCTAAATCGGTTCACTATTGGCGAAGATGTCGCTGAACATACACACAATGATGATTACCAGGCATAATCCTTATTTTTAACCGACTTCCAAAAGGAGGAGGTTATCAAGGAGGTTTTTTTTTGTGTATATGTTCAGCGTTATCTTCGCCAATTGTGAACCGATTTCAATGATTCGTTTGATTTGTTTTGAGTTCTCGATATTTCGGCGCTGTTGCAAAAATAAGTAAATATCCCGTTTTCAGTGTTAATGATAGTGATACCAATGATCTTTTCACTTCTTACTACGAGCTGTGTATACTGTATGTACTCTATTGGCACATCGTACTGCGTGTTACTGAGGCAGACACGACAAACCTAATTGTCTCCTCGCCCACGTTCGTAACTATTGGCTGTGACTATCTACTTACAGGAACACCGCTGAACTAACACAACGCAGTGTAATTCGATACACCCACTTATATGAGTTAACTTCAGCATGAAGTGTTTCTTGCAGCCAGCCGATATAAATAACCTCACAGCCACAGCAACTCTTCAGTTTTACAAAAGACTACTTATTAAAAATATACTTGATCGACGGTCACTATCGCGAGCTCCACAACGAATCGCCTTGAATAAGACGCGTGACAGGTAAGTGGTTTCATTTTGATGCGTCATTCAGGTCGCATGACAGTCAAACATAGAATTGAACGGAATATACCTTACTGTACACCAAAATTGTTTTACAACTGTTTTTAAAATATTGCCGATTCTATAGTTACAATAGAAAGCGGATAGGCAACCACTCAAGCTTAACACGAAACTCACACTGAAACATGATCATATCGAGGGCTTCATAACTTAACAGAGACGCGCAAAAATGATATTTTTAGGTGCAATATATAGTACAAAACAAGCTGCTATACGTGGTTAAATACTTATATTTTCTGATATTTTTTTAGGTATTTATATAGGCCTTATAATAATGGGCGTAATATTATGACATGTTCAAACGGTTGTAACATGTAGGCGTAAGCTTTGTATCCGGCATCTACAGAAGTGAAAGCAAGCTACTACTCGAAATTTCTTTGCAACAAAAAAAGAGTGAAAAACACTCAATAAGCCTTTTGAGTGTTTTCCACTTGTTTTTTTTTATTTATTTTTATTGCGCGTCAATTTAGATGTGGAGGTAATTTTCAGTCCACTATTGCTCCGGAAGTGAATAAAGGTGTTAATGTGGTATAAATTATTTCACGAGCGAAATTCTTTTTAACCGACTTTCTTCAAAAAGGAGGAGGTTCTCAATTCAGATGTATTTTTTTAATGTTTGTTACCTCATAACTCCGTCATTTGTAAACCGATCTGAAAAATTCTTTTTCATCTGAAAGGATATGCTTTCCATAGAAATTTCATCAAAATCGGTTTAGGAATTTGGTTGTTTTCCTCATGTTAATTGTCACATCACGCGACGTCGCGTGCAGGCGCTTTGATGTACATCACGCGACGTCGCGTGATACTTGCTAGTTAAATTTGACACACTTCCCGATTTCTGATTGAGCTGAAATTTTGCACGCATATGTTTACCGCAAGACAATGCAATATTATGATAACATGGAGCTGATCTGATGATGGAGCCGGAAGATGGCCATAGGAACTCTGTAATAAAAGGACGCAACGCCGTCGAGTTTGGACTCGTTTGATTCTTCTTGACAAGTACTTTAGTCCTAAACTAGCTGTGCCCGCGACTTCGTTCGCGTGGTTGTCGAGAACAAAACAACGTCGTTTAGATAAGAGTATAATAATATCACCTTTTTGATGATTTAGATAAGAGTCCTGACTTTGGTATAGTTGATTACGTGGCAACACTAACTTACTGTATAACGATTGGCACTATTGGATTCAAACTACGAAGTAAATAAAATACAATCTTTACTTCGTACTTCAAACCAATGACCAAAGTTGACCAAACGAAACCAATCCTTTTTTTTCGACCAATTTAGAAAATCGAAAAACCAAGCAACCAAAGAACTTTTACGACACACCCAAGAACTTTTAAGACACCTAACGAAACCCAATTTGCCTAGTAAACACGGTGGACGTTACTCTCGCGCGGAAAATCTTAACACCGCGATTCAGAAAATGACGTCATTTGCACAACGCCATCTATCGGATTTGGATTTCAACTATCAACATTAGTTCTATTTTTAGTCTTAAGATGTCGTTGCAAGTACTATACTGAATTGCGTAACGTAATATTTTACTTCTTGAACTCACTAAATTAATCATATCTTTTGATAGAGTGAACCGATTTCGATGAAACAAAAACTAAGTTAAACCTCAAGTTGCGTATAATTTTTGTATATAAACATTGTCAGCATTGAATTCGTAGATTTTACGTGATGTGCGCACAAACAAACAGACAAACAGACAAAAATTTCAAAAATGATGGAAATGGGTTCTGTTACTTATCTTTTCACACGCTGGCTATTTTTTGTTTCAATTTCTTCAATGTACAAAAATGACTTTTCTACAGATTTATTATATGTATAGATGGTAACCAGGGTCTGATGATGGAGCTGGAAGGTGGCCATAGGAACTCCGTTATAAAACGACATAACCCCATCGAGTCTGGGTTCGTATAATTCATCTTGTCGAGTACTTTGTCTCTAGATGGTACCCAGGGTCTGGTGATGGAGCTGGAAGGTGGTCACAGGTAATCCGTTATAAAATGACACAATCCCATCGAGTTTGGGCTCGTATGATTCGTCTTGACGAGTACTTTGGTCCTAAATGGTATCCGATGTCTGATGATAGAGCTGGACGTTGGCCATAGAAACTCCGTTATAAAACGACAAAACCTCATCGAGTTTGGGCTCGTATGATTCGTCTTGACGAGTACTTTAACTAACTTCTAGTTACAATTAAAAAAATAATTCATGACAAGAATTTGTGTCGTATACTACAACTAAAAAGGGTAAAATAAAAAACTTTCTGCGAAAACAAAACCGACTTCCAAAAAAAACACTAAAAAACACTTTACATGCTGATGACTCTTTATTCTTCAAATGATTGCACGATAGACATAATTGACTTGAAATTTATCGAGCCTGGGCATACGCACATGGAGTGCGACAAGATGCACGCAGCAATAGAATAACTTCTGAGTCTGGAAGAATCTACATTCCAGATGATTGGAATAATATGCAACCCGTGTGAGTTACATCCTTTAACTAACGTACATTTTATCGTCTCCAAGTATATGAAGGAGTACGCTTTGCATTCTTCTATCAAAGCAGCTGACTCAACTGAACAACTGGTTTAGCTTGGAATCGAGTTAAATGGCTGCGGTTTAGAAAATACTGCCCTGGTAGATTTCATTTTAAACTTGAATATGCTGATGATTATAGATAGTCATTAAGCCTAGAACACGTTTATCCAGACAAGAATCTATAAGTTTGATTAAAGCTTATAATTCATCAACAATGCGTAGAGCTGGTTTAATCCCTACCACATACCATTCATTTTACAATAGGTTGCCACGTAAACCCTCGACCGCGTTGTATCACAAAGACGATGACGATGGAGATGAAGATATACTTATAAAATCTTAATAATTAGTATTATTTTATTAATAGAAATTCCATATTCTGTTGAATACGGTAACTCCATTGCTTCTGTCACTGTTTCTACGTTTCGATATTAATTTATCAAATAAATATTTGTTTCTTCTTTTTTAGGGTTCCGTACAAAATATGAAAAAAATGGAACCCTTATAAAGGTCACTTGTTAGTCTGTCTGTCCGTCCGTCTGCCACAGCCAATTCGCTCCGAATCTACTGGACCAAATCAGGTGAAATTTGGTAGAATGATGTAATCCTATGACCCAAACCCAGATTTGCAAAGTATTTTCTTTTGAATTATTGTCATTTTCGGGGGACAAATCAGGAAATTAAAAAAAAAAAGTTTAGCGAACCTCATATGTGTCATATATTAAAAGGGCTTGTTATGAGGATCCCTTGGCTTGGCTTGGAGGCTTGTTTTAGTTCCCTTCAAAATGGTTGAGTTGAATGGTGCTGATCCATGCGTCATGTTCGTGAACGGGCGCTGTCAGTTGTGGCTGGTCATCTCTTAGTTGCCACGGCTTATTTGAATGAATTATTTTAATTTTTTTTAAATTGTCTTTTTTGTTTTTACTATGGACACTTTTAACGTGCACATCTTGCTACATCGTTCTCACATAATGTACCATCTCAATATGAATGATGTAACCAAGGTTTTGTAACAATATGCTGATTTAAAAGAGTGTCCATGGAGTTTCTTGCCCGTTCTTCTCTATAGAGATCTACGCTAGAGAATGGGCAACTACAGTACTTTCACAGTTTTTATGCCTTGTGACTGGGACTGTAGCTACATTTCATTGTTATCTTTGTTTCGACAGTTCAAAAGTGCCTGTAACTGGCCTACTTGAAATAAATGCTTTGATTTTGATCTCAAATATATGTTTGTTATTTTTGTAAATAGTTTTGATTTTATTCATGAAAGAAGGCAAAAATTGACCATTGCCCCTCCTGATCTCCGAAACTAATGAGCTTAAAATTTTGGAAAAAAAAAATACAAAATATAGTTCATTTGTAGATTACAGGAATACCTATAAGAATTCTATCAATTGATAATAAAGAGAACAAATCAGGAAATTAAAAAAAAAAGTTTGCAAACCTTATTGTGTCATAAATCAAATGAAATAACTTATTTTGAGGATTTCAAATGTATTTTTGTTATTATTGTAAAATAAATGGTTTTAATTTTATTCATGAAAGGAGACGAAACATTTGACTTTGGCATTGTTCGGAACCCTCTCCACGCGATTTCAACTCGCACTTTTTACTTTGTACAGTTTAATAAAAAAAAGGTATGACAAGGAAAGAAAAGCCCCTTAATTGCTTCATATAGTGTACACACTTCCATTGATCAACGCTTCTGAAATTATCAGCCAATCTTCTTTCAGCCTTTTACAATCGACCAGTTTTTAATGATTCATATTTTTTTTTGAAGCCCATTTGTTATGAAGCCTTCGTATTAGCACAAACCAAATATGAATCGTACCGCAACTCGTAGCAGCGAAACTCGTAACAGCGTAGCTCTAAGCTTGTGATAGTGTAGCTCGTAGCATCGCGGCTCGTAGCAGCGTAGCTTTTAGCAACGGAGCCCATAGCAGCGGGACTCGTAGCATTCGAAGTACGCCTCCGTTAAAACAGTATTTCTGCTAATAATTCTATCAAAAGTTTTAGAAATAAACTTGCTGTTGCCCGTGACCTCCGTTTGCGTGCAAGTATAATAAAAGAAATGTTACTTTTCTTTTTTAATCGGATTTGGTAAACAATTTCAAGGGTTCTAATTGTTTTGCACGGAACCCTAATAATTTTTCTAAAATAAAAGTAGCTTAAGTTAGACCTTATAACATAAGCTGTCTACCAGTAAAAGTTTCGCCAAAATCGGCCCAGCCGTTTCGGAGATTAGCCGGAACAAACAGACTGAAAGACAGAGACAAAAATAGAAAAAGAATGCGTTTTTGTTATAAGTGCCGTATTAAGGCGCATTTATATATTTATATTATTTTCATACGCATTCAATAAAAAGTTGCTATTTTGATATTTCAAACAGACACTTCAATTGTATTTATTTGTTTAAGTATTGTAGTATTGTATGTATGTATAGATAAATGCACATTTGTATGTAAATGTGATCTAAAGCAAATGTTTTGCGTTATTTGTTCTCTTTCAACACGAGGCACGTGGAAACAGAAACCGGCCAAGTGCGAGTCGTACTCACACGCACACAGGGTTCCATAGCACCAAGCAATATCATAAAATAATTTTGAAAGCTCATTCATAATAATGTTGTAGTGGTTTAGATTCAACGAACTAAATTTGTTTTTCATATTATGTTAATGAAAAACAAAGTTACTGCTGCAGTTTGATGAAAAACTCCCATATCTCAAAAACTAAACATCAAATCTTATTCAAACCAATTTTGGTTGAAAGTTTTATTTACGTTCTACAATCCTATACTTTTTCAGAATTTTCCTCCTCTTACTTTAGAAATTAGAGGGGGGGGGACACACATTTTATCACTTTGGAAGTGTTTATCTTTCAAACGATTGACTTTGAGAAAATATGGTTTTAGAAACCTCAATGTCAATTTTAAAGACCTATCTATAGACACCCGCACGTATAGGTTTGATGATAAACATATTTTATAGTTTCAGTTCCATGTATGAGGAGTCCTTCCCCTTAATCCTTTTTTTTATTTGTATGAAAATCGTAAAGCGGTTCACAGAATACATCTACCTACTAAGTTTCAGCTGTGTAGTCCTAATAGTTTCGGATTAAGTGGCGGTGACATACACGGACAGACAGACAGACAGTCAGACAGACAAACAGACCGACAGACATGGCAAATCTATAAGGGTTCCGTTTTTGCCATTCGGCTACGGAACCCTAAAAACAACGAAATGAACGATAAATTAGTATTTTAATAAACACAATTTGAACTCAATGATGTGTATTTGAAACAGTGCGATAATTACTAACTGTCCTTATTGTGAACAGTGACAAGGGCCAGCAAACAAATTGCTAAACAGATAGTTAGTGACGTCATATGTGGCCGCCGAGTTGTTTGCTAATTGTACATAGTTGCGTGTAATCACACGCTCCCTTAAATACATTCACACTTTTAAAATGGTATGTGTAATTAGAGGAGATCAACAAATACAAATAATACAAATAATTTACAAATACAAATAATTTATTTTTTTCTTTTACAAGGTATGTACTACATCTAGTGGTTGAAGAGACCTTTTAGACAAAAAATGCCTGTGTTAGGTCACTTCGCTCTTCCGAAGCTTCAATTTACTTGGTGTACAAACAATTATAAATCTGTGTGTGTGATGTATGTGTGTGAGTGATTGAGGAGTGTATGTGTTTTTGTGAGTGGGTGTTTGTGTGGATGATAATTACGATGCATGTTTCAAGAGGGCCTCGGTTTCCTCATATGTAAGTAGTTTAATCCATTTAGTTTTAAGTTGCATTCATAATGTTTTTTGGTGTATAAATGTAGTTCTTTGTTTAATTTGTTGTACAGGTGGGATGCACGTCTGTCATATTGCATACTACAAAAACTGGTTTTAGATTGTGGAACATGCGCCACAAGATCTTTCCTTCTTCTTGTTAGAATGTCAGCATCACAAGGCAGTGTCTTGTGTTTCTTCAAAACAATTTGAGCAATATATAATTGTCTGACTGTTAGCAGATCACTAATCTGATAAAGTCTATCAGTGGGGAACCTTGATCTCTTAAAGTGCATAATTTTAATCAGAGCTCTTTGAGCTCGTTCTACTTCTATAAATTTGGACTTAGCTGCACCTCCCCATATAGGAATACAATACACCAAGACAGATTGCACTAAGGTGACATAAAATTCCTTTAATAGGTTTCTAGAAGAGTCATTGCTGCTAGTAGCGTTAGATGGAACAATGTGTCTTAGTGTCTTGAATATCCAGCTCAAATTTCTAATCCTTTTTACAACTTGTTCAAGATGGGGGTACCAGCATAACCTTTGGTCAAGAATAACACCTAAGTATTTGGTCTGTGAGACCTTGGTTATAATAGAACACGTACAGTTTTGGTTTTGAGGGTCGCCACATACGTGAACTTTGATAGTAAAGTCATTCTTAGGTTGTGTCCGATTGCTGATAGTAAAACATATGTAATTTGTTTTTGAGGTGTTCAGAGTAAGTAAGTTGTTATTTAGCCATCTAGTAATTTGAGCCATACCTGTGGAAGCACTTTGCCTAATATCATTCCAGGATTTTCCATAAAATACAATAGCTGTGTCATCGGCATAAGAAAAGACTTTAGCGTTATGTAAATTCATGTTACATAAATCATTAATATATATCAGAAATAGGCTGGGACCCAAAACGCTACCCTGAGGCACGCCATTTGATACCATTGCATCATCACTGCTGTATTGCCCCAGCTTGACCCTCTGCTTCCTATTTGAAAGATAATCTTTCAAAACATCAAGTGGAGTTCCTCTTATTCCTATTTTATCAAGTTTGTTCACCAGGATTGGGACAGAGACGGTGTCAAATGCCTTCTTGAGGTCTAAGAAGATGGTTAGACATTTGTCCCCATTATCAAGATGATTAGTTATAAGTGAAGTAAGAGCAATTACAGCATCCTCAGTGGATATATTTTGCCTAAAACCAAATTGCGTCGGGGATAGTAAATAAAATGTATTTAGATATTTAAGGAGCCTAATGTTTAATAATTTTTCTAGTATTTTGGAAATAGCTGGAAGGACAGATATGGGCCTGTAATTATTGACATCGTCTCTGGCCCCACCCTTGTGAACTGGAGTAATAGTTGATTGTTTAAGAGGGTCCGGAAAGACGCCGTCTCTAAAGCAGAGGTTTGCAAGATGGGTAATAATGGGGACACATTCCTTGCTTATGAACTTTAAAAATCTTGTCGAAATATTCAATTTCAACGAGTCATCATCTCTTGCCTGTTCCCAACGATGGTGGGGTCGGCTTCCAATCTTACCGGATTCAGCTGGATACCGGTCTTTACATGGAGCGACTGCCTATCTGACCTCCACAACCTAGTTACAGGTTAATACGATATCTCTTGGTTAGACTGGTTGTCAGACTTACGAGCTTCTGGTTGCATCGGCTTCTGACAAAGATCTACAAATGAAAGCCAGGACCAACTGCTTAACGTGTTTTCCGAGGCACAGAGCGAACTCGCTATGTAATGATGGTCACCCATCCAGGGTCTGACGTCGGCAAGAACTGGTTAACCTCCAAGATTAACTCGTGCGGTTGTTATTATTTAAAAACAAGCCAAGGAAGAGGATAGTAGCGAGTGTAAAAAGCCCAACAGATGCGATGAGTAGCGATAACTAATGAGCTGCCCTCTCAGAGTCTCACCATGTTTGCTCACTGGCTGATTAACGAGGTAAGGTCATGTGGCCAATGAGCAAGTTATGTTCGCGTCACCTCACATGTCAAACAACTCTGTCGACAAAAATGTTTGGTTCCTTGAACTTTCGTTTAAAAAAATAATCGTTTAAGTATTATTTATTTATTTGTTTAAATAGATACTTGCTGCACTTACAGTTTACACCAAAGCGTGCAGCAAGCCAACATCACAACATAATAACTATTACTAATAACATAAGACTAAACTAAACTTAATGGAATAATTAAGCATAGCTTTATAACTAGTCATGAACATATCTAAATCCGGCTCCTGAGCAATCAGGGCGTTTAGCAGATTCATCGCCTGGGTTGTGGGCGCATATCGAGCAGTTTGGGTACGCACAGAGGGAGCCGCGAACAGGCCACGCGAGGCACAGGCCCGCGACCGTCGCAGTCGGTCCGGAGCAAACAATGAACAACGAATTATATGAATACTTGTGGCGCAAATTGACTGCCATTGCTACATTAATACAAATCTATGTTGGTGCAGGGACAAATAGCCACTTCATATTGTATTTATATTTTGTACCAGTTACTGCAACAGTACACAGATAACCTCTCACTCAGTCGACAGGGAATCAAACACTTTCTTAAGCGTTCACGGTTTACAACTAAAATTATACTGTCACTTACGGGATATCTTCCCCAATTATTCATTCTTTTGAGCTTGTTTGCTTTTCAGTCTGTTATTTTTTTAAATATCAGGAGCTCAAAAGAATGAACAATCACGGAAGGTATGCCGTAAGTGACCGTATAAGTTTTGACAGGGAATCATCATAATCTGCCTGCCTGTTCCCTACTGTGTTGGGGTCAACTTCCAGTCTAGCAGGATGCAGCTGACTAAGAGTATTTAACAGGGATCGACTCCGTCGGTAGCGAATCTCTTGGCTTATCGCGACGTGCTGATAGGCGCCATAAATCTGTCTGTGCAGAACCTGCCTCGTACCTCACATGCGCCTCGTGCCTCACGCCTCACAAGCCTGCCTGGAGGCATCGGCTGCCGCGCCGGTAAGCACACTGCACAAGTGCACAGGCTAAACTGTCACGAGCTAGACACGGGAAACTGGGCTACAAAACTCAGGTTTAAAAAATAATTTAAAATATTGTAGTTTCTGCTTTAGCTAGCTCGAACTTTTGCCTCGAGTTTGCTATTGAGATTTATTTTTCACTAGCTGTTGCCCGCAACTTTCGTTCGCGTGAAATTATTATGAAAAAATATTACTTTCGTTTTTTAATCGAATTTTGTTACCAATTTCAAGGGTTTTAATTTGTTTGCACGGAATCCTAATTCTTATTCTTAAATAAAAGTAACTTTAGTTACTCTTTATGAAATCAGCTATCTGCCAATAAAAGTCACGTCAAAATCGGTAAAACCGTTTCGGAGATTAGTCGTTTGAAACGGATTTTGTTAAAATTTCAAGGGATTTAATTTTTTTGCGCGGAACCCTAATAATTTTTCTAAAATAGAATAGCCGGAACAAACAGACAAACAGATAAAACTTGATAAAAAGTGTTTTAAAAAAATGTGTATATACTTTCAAATGTATTCAGCAAAAAGCTGTTATTTTGAATTTACAAACAGACACTGCAATTTTATTTATTTGTATAGATGTATAGATATCAGTGAAGCTTGGAACTAGCTGCATAACTAGTCACTGATACAGTGGGAGTGTTGAATCCAGTGCGTGGGATATCCTGTCTACACTAATATTTATTTGTATAGATGTATAATAGATATCAGTGAAGCTTGGAACTAGCTGCATAACTAGTCGCTGATACAGTGGGAGTGTTGAATCCAGTGCGTGGGATATCCTGTCTACACTAATATTTATTTGTATAGATATCAGTGAAGCTTGGAACTAGCTGCAAAACTAGTCACTGATACAGTGGGAGTGTTAAATCCAGTACGTGGGATATCCCATTTCATATAAAAAGATATGTTTTTAAGAGGAGATCGAGAAAAATAGAAGGGAGATCCTTTACCCTGCAGAGCCATACAACAGGATACTTGGGTGCATTTGCGAAATGCATTCAGGGATAATCGTCTGTTGGTGTTTCTTTTGAATACGCCTAAAGGGACTCTGCGAGCGGGCTTCGGCCTCGTACGCCTTCTAAACATATGTCAAACAATAAAAAGTATCAATAAGGTTGAAGCTAAGCGCTCCAATTTGCAAAATTGAAAAGGAGAAAATACCGGTACGTTTTCTCTTGGTTGAATTTCTACCAATAACTTATGATTCTATATAGACCAAAGGTACAATTTCACGCATTTTGCCAAAGGAATAGTTTCAGGTGTGCGTATAATATGATCGTAAATATGTAAGATCATTATCCGGCTGACTTGTTTATTGATAGCCAGGAGGAGGAACAGCCTACTTGGGTTTGTTGGGACCTATGCTTATAAGTTCTGTGATTTGTTCTGCCAAAACTTTGACTTGTTTTTAACGCATCTTTTATTTTATTTTATTTTATCAAATAGGAACAACAAACTACATAATGGGATATTACAACATGACAACATATACAAGGTGCAGTTTTGAACCTGCAAAACATTTCAGGAGGTTGTTATGAGACTCGTAAATAATCATATAACAATACGATACCAAGTCAATAATCAATAATACTTTTTCTTTTTGATTTTTCAATTTTATTGTTTTTCAGAATAACTCTCTTTATAACCCTCTTCAAAAAAACAGAATCACCCATTGCGATGTATCGCGCGTCATGTCACTGTGTGCGTGAATGCGATGACCAGTGACGTCAGCCTGTACGAGTCTCCGCCCAAATTTCTATGAAACGAACGCGGCACGTACGTTAAACTACAATGAAGGTCGTTGCTATGGTTACGGGGAGCCCCCGCGATGCTCGTCATACCGCATTTCGATTAGACTCGAAAATCTGTTACTGCGCATCGAAGGTTCAACCAACGTGCCGCGATCTGTACAAGTTGTTGTAGCTACAGCAACTTATAGCAAATAATTTTACCTTAGATGTAGTTCGAATTTGAAAATCACAATGTAGGTACCTACATTATTGTTTAAAATTTCGCTAAATAATAACTCATTTTTAAGCATCATTACAATGCCGTGGCCCATCTGCCGAGCCTGTTCCCAACTATGTTAGGGTCGGCTTTCAGTTTAACTGTATGCAGCTCACTACATGGAGTGCCAGTGAATCACGTATGGCGACTGCGTATCAGACCTCAACAAACCAGTTACTTGATAACACGATACCCATTTGTTAAACTAATTGTCTGACTTTCTGGCTTTTGACTACCCGTACCAACGACCATACGGCAGGGCTGTAAGGTCGTTGACCCGTACCGACCCGTGTGGTACCTAACGACCGTCCGAGAGCTACAAATCAATTCGAACCATGGGCTTTAATTAAGTGCTTACCGAAACACGGAATTTCAATGATGTCCTAGATAAATTTAAAAAGTACTTACATCATTATGAATTTAAAAAATAACACAATGGTACTTGCTCAGTTGCGAACCCGCAACCTCATGCATGAGAGGAGAAAGCCTTAACCACTGGGCTATTACGATAAATAATAATAGTAGGAAGTAGATACAACTGCGGCAAAAAAAGATCACGTTGGCGTCGTTAGTTACCTATCAGCTGATGAATAAAATGATAGGCGGAGATAAATAAACCTTACAAAGCACGTAAGCAGATCCTGTTGCACAATTGTGAAACTACGATCGCGAGCGCGTGCGCGGGATTTAGGTAGGCACCTAATAATAATAATAAGGCATGTAGGTACTCGGCGCAGTCGGCGCGCTCTGTAGGTAAATTCAGCCCCAAGGACGGTTTTTATTTGTAGATTAAATTGGTTGATTTAAGATTTTCCTTCCTACTTTTTAACGGGCTGAGGACCGACAGAAATACATCAAGATAATTTGTGCTAGTTAAGTGGGTAGGTACCCATGTGTTAGGGATTTCAGGTGATTCATTTTGTCTGATAGGTATTTTTGGCGTAGTTAAACATTTTAAATCAACTTATTTACACTAATCAAGTTGATTTAGCTAACATCGTATTTACAAATTATTGTCTATGTACAAATAAATAAATAAATTACCTACTTATGTTACCTGGAGATATTGTTCAAAGTTTCCACCGTCACACTCCAGGCACAGTCTAGCACGACGTTGCTGATTTTCCTTCAGCTTTCACAAACACATTCGTTTTTATTGTGTCGAAAGCACTGATCACTTTTGCACTTTTGAGATCCTGTACCTTGCGGTAATGAAAAGGATGCTGCATTTCTTTGTGCAGTAGCCGCCACACTGTGGAGTGGTGCACTCTAAACCGTCGACCAGCCTCCCGCGTGCTTGCACGTGGCTCTCGCCGGAAGAATTCCAGGATATCTTCCTGCAAGGCGACAGGCAGGCCTTCGTTGCCGCGACCTTCAGCATGCTGGGGAACGTCGAACTGCCGATGATCGCGCAGTCTCTGCGTAGCAGCCAGCATTACCCTGTGTGAGGGACGTTGCCGATTGGGGAATAACTCCGCGAACATTTCGATGGCTCGAGATACATTGTCTCCACTGATGGCATACAAGCGGACCATCTCCACCAACTCTACATTGGAGTATTGGTCCGTCATCTTTACAACTAGGTAGTAGGTACCTATCCCGACCGTTAATCGAAGGCGCACTTGAGGGGCGGAATTTGCAAGCGTATGCACATACCGGCGTCATCAAATACACTAATAAATTGACCCGATTTATGCGTTTGCGATGGCGGCGGGGGCGTGGCGGGGGAGAGGGAGCGGGCGGTGGTTGGTGCTTTGGATTCATGAAAGAAATGTCGGTTGCGTTTGTTTGTGTGTGTGAAAGCGCAGTTTAAGGACACGCACAGATTGGTTGCGTTTTAAAAAGGGGAGTTCACACTTACCGATTTCCGTAAATAAGAATAAAATGAAAAAAAAAATACCTGCCCATTTTATTGTTGATTCGGGTCGAGAATCACTAACATAATTACCTCCTAAAATGTTTTGCAGATCCAAAACTGCACCTTGTATAACTTAAATAATAAGCCCACAGCGCTGTTCACAGATTACCAGCAATAACTAAACTTTAAATTGCTAGGAAATAAACTGTTCATGCATGACAGTTAAAACACGACATCTACACTAATATTATAAAGAGGAAAGATTTGTATTTTTGTGTGTATGTTTGTAATGAATAAACTCATAAACTACTGCGCCGATTTCAAAAATTCTTTCACCATTAGAAAGCTACATTCACCTTGATTAACATGGGCACCCGTGCGAAGCCGGGACGGGCCGCTAGTTAAAAATACAAAAAGAGAAGTAATCAAGACTTATGCCTACTAATGATTACATTACTAAATTATATGGCTAAGAATATAAATTAATCCAAGAGCGTCTCATACAAAAGGCGTCAATACTTTTGTATGGAGCATGTAAATATGTCTATGTGTTCGAGTTCTTTATTACATTTACCATTAACACAGCTAAAATATAAGTGCCGCATCGTTTTGGTCTCCGCCAGTGAATGTGAGAGCTAAAGCGTTTCAACGGGGCGGGTGATGACGTCACAGCTCGCAAAACTGTCTCCTCGCATAATGTGCTGTATCCGAGATGCTCACGCCCATCAATATCTCGCGAGGGATTGCGCAAATCCTCGCCCATTGAGCACATGCCCTCCCGATCCCTCCCGAGCCCTCCGCTATTGAGAGGCCGATATGAGGCGCCGCCGCCGCGGGCGAGCGCGACCACCCACAACGAGGCGAGGTATTGAGTGTCCTGTTATGGTAAACATTTCATATTTTAATAGCTACGTCAATAGAATATCCTTATTGTAATTTGTTCTTGCGTTTTGTTTCCATGACTATATTGTTCCAATTCATTGATTGCTGTCGTTTTCGCATGATTACTTATGTCTAAAGGTGAAATTATTATTCATCCATGAAAAATGTTCATCATTTCCATTGATTGGCACAAACGTTATCTACTTACCAATCTAGCAGGTGTTGAGTGAGAACAATAAAAACAAAACAGGTGGAGTTACATCGACGGCTTATTGTTTTAATTAAATCAGGAAAATAATAAACGCAGCGCGATATCGCGATGTGCCGCGGCGCCGCGCCGCCCGCGGGCTGTTGACGTGCGTTATCGCGTCAACGCGAAACACAAATTAAAATACACATGTTAATCCGCGCGGTCCGATCGTCGGGGGCCAGTCACCCGGGGGGGGGGGGGGGGGGGGCAGCGACGATATAATAATCTGACAATCAAGTGGACAAACAGTATGTTTGCGTTCAGCTGTACCTAACTGTGTGTAAGCTGTCGATTGGGCGGTATCAACTTATTATTGCAACTGATTAAGTGCAATCTTAATTTTCACTCCAATCAGTTTCTGATATTCAATTGTTTCAGGATTGTTATCTACTGAAGATTATAGATTCAATTGTTAATAATAATAAAACCATGTTTATTTCCGACCAGTAACATCCAGTTCTAACCAGCCAGAGTATGAGGATGAGTTATCCCCGTTTTCACAAACGTCAAAGAAAGCAACATCGAGTTAGGCAATGTCTAATGTAAGCAATGTCCTAACTATGGGCCTGGCCACATCGCCGCGGCGCGGCGTGGTCCCAAGAGGCGGTGCCGTGTAATGTGCGCCGGCTCACGGCAGGAACCATCATCGTTTCAAACGTATAGGTACTCAAACTTGCAGTTTTTGGACCAACTAATTAGACTCCAACTAATTAAATTAGCAAATCAATATCGCTATTATCAGCCATTTTTGTTGTTTTAGACACGTACAAACTTAGCGCAACATTAACTGGACAGCGTTAATGTTTGTCATGTTAATGTTTCGACAGCGAAACATTAACTGCCTGGCGGGCGCACCGTACACGGCACCGTCCGGCGCGGCGCGGCGCCGCGCTTTGGCGATGTGTCCAGGCACTATAACCAGTTCTGATTCAACATTCAATTTTGTTATGTGTCAAAATCTGTTGCTAGGCAACTTGTTAGATTCGTCAGCGGCCCACGACGCGCGGCGACGTCTCTCAATGGTAACGTAATTTGGGTTTGAGATGTCTTTATTTCCTATAAGAAATTTCACTTACGAAATTGTTAAAATCAGTGAAACAAGTGAGAGCGTTGAATAGTATATTCTTATTCACAATTTCGTATCACAATTATTACATCCAAAATCCGTTCCAAATCAAAATGTTTTTTTCATAGATCCCCGTTATCGCGCCCTTTTTACCCCCTGACATCTGTTCCCTCCGGGTTGTCATCCTTCCTTTTTTTTACCACAGAACTACTTAATTATTCTAAATTTCGCACAGAATATAATATTTGATGATGAGCTGGTCTAACAACTGCCAATATTGATGTTAAGCATCTACTAATAATAGGAATAATTTAAATAATTAACATTCGACCATCCTGACAAGTGCCTGTCTCTAGGCACCTGAGAGCAAACAACCCCGAATAAGTTTAGTAATTCACATTAACAGACGATTTATACTCTATTTATATTCAAATTATTAATCATGATAATTAAATCACCTTTGTCATTAAACCAAGACAAGATACTAATTGTGATTAGCATAATCGGCTAGGTGATACTTATCCACATTATTTCAGATAGAAGATCAAAATGATTCATAACCGCTTGTAATAGGAAAAGTATAGAACAATGAAGTCGTCGGTTGCACTAGACGAGTGACATTTACTTAAATGCACCGCAGGTATGACGTACAGTACCAAGCATTTAACACTTGCATAAATTGAGAGACAAACCAAAAAGAAATACACAAAATAAAATAATAACAGATTCATAAAATAATTAAAAAATATATATAAATGTAATAGATAGTTGACGATGTAGAAACTTATTATAAAACATACACGAAGCATTTTGTTTATTGAAGTGCAATTAATTTAATAAAGGTTATGCAGAGCATTAGAGCCGCAGAAAGTACTTTCAATTAGCAACATAAAAACAGGTAATGAGATTCAACTCTACATCATCGTTTACTGTCGTGAGATAAGTACAAATAAAAGTGTAAAATACGTGTAAATAAATACTCTTTGAATTTGTACCTACCTCGCACCAATCAACATGGGTACTTACGTTCTAGTTTTTCTCGGCCATCCTTCCTAAGAAGAATGACCTCATTCTTTCGAAATTAAGATATTACAGTCATAGTAAAGGCTCATACTAAACAAATAAATCCTAATGAATGCTATTTATAAGTTAGTTATAACAAACAGGAGCTAAACAGATCGGAATTCAACACTAAAAGAACATGCGCGCCGACTACACAATTACCGGGCGGCAACTATATTATATATTATTTAATATAATTATCAGTCTATTAGTATGGATAACTACCACTTTTGATTTATGTTTAACACTAGACACCACACAACACCAGACAGGCCATTAAATCATGAGTATTAAAGAACTTTACTCGCAGCACTTAGCACTTTGATTTCATCGTTAGAAGTCACACGTCGCGTCGATGTCGTGGCCCTCAACGGGCAGTAGCTCGGTCGTTTCTGGGTGGCCTTAACACAGACCACCAAGAGCCCATACATCACGAAGCTTCGGTGTAGTTGTATGGCGAGATATTATGTGTGCCGACGGTTACCCGCACAGGGGTTTACGCCCTCAATACATTCAATAATTTGTCGACGCTTACCCGCACTGGGGGTTACGCCCTCAAGACATTCAATAATTTGTCGACGCTTACCCGCACCAGGGGTTACGCCCTCAAGACATTAAATAGTTTGTCGACGCTTACCCGCACTAGGGGTTACGCCCTCAAGACATTGTTGCATATAATTTGTCGACGCTTACCCACTCAATGGGTTACGCCCTCAAGACATTCAATAATTTGTCGACGCTTACCCGCACCAGGGGTTACGCCCTCAAGACATTAAAAAAATTTGTCGACGCTTACCCGCACTAGGGGTTACGCCCTCAAGACATTGTGCCATATAATTTGTCGACGCTTACCCACTCAATGGGTTACGCCCTCAAGACTAGTATCATTACCGCTTTTCACTCACAGGGTGTTACGGCCTCCTTTCAATATCACATGTGTCGAATTAGGATAGGATTAATGGAAAATATTAAAGGAAGATGAAAATGTACATAAGGAATCGGGACAAAGATCGCCAGCCATAAGCAAGACCAGATCGGTTCACTCACTGTCTTCAGAAGAGCTACCGGATTCAGACCCTGTGAGCCTACACCATGGTTTTATTTTATCTACTGAAAAAACAGTCGTATATTTTCTTTTCGAATAACCTTCAATGCTGCTAACTTCATAACGGTCGTGGTCATATACATGACTGATTCTGTATGGACCATTAAAGGCAGGAATAAGTTTGTTGCTTTCACCGGGGATCTTGGTGTTTTTTTGTACCATAACTAAATCACCTACTTTATACTTTTTAGCTTTACATCTCTTTTTGTCATATCTGAGTTTCATCTTTCCTTGTTGTTTAGTTATATTAAGACTGGCTTCATCCCTAATCTTTTGAACCTTATCGTCTGACATTTCGTTAGTATCGGTAAGGTCGTGAAGATGTCCTTCGGATCTATTAATACTAGGTTTACCCCATATAATTTCCATGGGAGATTTACCAGTGCCCTGATTGGTAGTGTTATTTAGACTCCATTGCACATCAGGTACATGTTTGTCCCAGTGGCGATCGTCATTTCCGTGACATAGAGCTGTTAGAGATGACAGTATTGACCTATTATACCTTTCGATTTGACCATTTGCCCTAGGTGTTGCTACTGCATTAAGTACATGTTTGACTCCTATGTTTTGCATGTAAGACTCAAATTCTTTGGAAGTAAAACTAGTCCCGCGGTCCGAGATCAAAGTTCGCGGCGTTCCAAACATTGCGAATACGTCGCGTAATACGCTGATCGAAGTTTTACTTCTAGTATCCTTTACCACTCGTAGTATAATAAATTTTGTATATGCATCGATGATGCCCAAGATGTACATATTATTCTTCTTGCTTTTGACGAAAGGCCCTAAGTGGTCAATGTGAAGACACTGAAATGGCACATTCGGTTTCGGAAGTGGATGTAAAAAACCTTGTTTCTTTCCACCTGGTTGTTTTGAATATGCGCAAGGAATACAGGCTTTAACATATTTTCTGGCAAATAGCGCCATTTTTGGAAACCAGTAATCTCTCCGCATTTTCTCTAACGTTTTCTCAATTGAAAAGTGACCCGCCTCATCGTGGCATTGTTGACATATTTTCCATCTTGCATCTTTGGGTACAGCCCAGCGTAATCCACTATCCGTTTTCCTAAAAATTTTCCCATCCTTCAGCTCATAGTTGCTACGCACTTCTTTGGCCTCTGGCGATTTAGCATCTAAAACAGCTTTGATGTGACTCAATAGTGGGTCGCTCAATTGTACCGTTTGCAACCAATGAACGTCGCTGATCTGCATTATCATTAGTGAGTGTCCTTCTGGTAAAGATATAGGGTTTGGATTTCGACTCAGAGCGTCAGCATGAGCTAACTGAGCGCCGGGTCGATATTCGATGGTAAAAGTATATTCCTGTACTAACAGCCACCAACGAGCGATTCTTGGTATTAGATCTCTTTTAGTTAATGTTGTTCGAAGTGCATTGCAATCTGTCACCACCTTAAACTCAATACCCAACAAATAAACCCTAAACCTGTTCAGCGATGAGACTACAGCGAGTGTCTCTAACTCATAAGAGTGGAAATGATGTTCTTCTGGCGTTGTCTGACGACTAAAATAAGCGACTGCTTGAAGCGGCGCAGAGTCAGTAGCCCGCTGCAATAATATCCCTCCAAGGCCTATGGAGCTTGCGTCTGTATGCAGTTCAGTTACGTAATCCGGATTGAATATAGCTAGAACTGGACGACTTATAAGGACCTCTTTGAGTTTCATAAAAGATTTTTCTTGTGCCTCACTCCAGATCCATGGAACGTTAGATTTCGTTAAAGACGTTAATGGCTGGGCAATGGATGCAAATCCCTCAACAAAACGACGAAAGAAACTCGCCAAACCTATAAATTGTCGCACCTCATGTACGTTTCCTGGAGTCTTGAAAGACTTTACTGCTTCAACTTTCCTTGTTCCAGGTCGTACTCCTTCCGATGAAACCTCAAACCCGAGGTAGTCAATGGACCGTTTAAAGAAGTGACACTTACTAAGATTCAGTGTCAAATTGGCTTCTTGTATCAAGTCAAGAACTATCGATAGTTTCTCCAGCCCTTCCTCGATGGTTTTGGATGCTATAATGATATCATCCATATATGCCATTACGCCAGGTGTATTTCGCTTCCTTAATAAACTTAAGATTAACCTCTGAAAAACCGCCGGTGCGTTCGTTAGTCCAAAAGGCATCCTATTATATTCATAATGCCCGTCAGGTGTCACGAAAGCCGTCAAATGCTTCGAGCCTTCCGAGACAGGCACTTGGTAATAACCTGAGGTTAAATCCAGCGAAGTGAAGAATACTTGTCCTGAGAGGCTATCGATTTGGTCATCAATTAACGGCATCGGATACTTATCTTTCCAGGTTTTTTGATTTAACGCTCGATAATCAACGCACAATCTAGTATCGCCGCTTTTCTTGGCCACGAGAATAATTGGGCTAGCGTACTCTGAGGTCGACTCTCTTATTATGCCATTGTTTAGCATCTCATCGACCATCTCCTTCACCTTGGATCGCTCCGACAACGAAAGTCTGTAGGGACGATAAGTTATTGGTGTATCGTTCTTTAATTTTATTTGCATCTCCGTCAGTGAAGTCTTTCCCAGTTCATTTAGTGAAAATGCGAAGCATTTCCGCCTTTCGTTCAACAAAGAACATAAATTTTCCCGAATCTGCTTATCTAAATCGTCATCAACTATGATCTGGTCTTCCCCTATTGGTTCGTCGTAAAATTCGATTCGAAGTATATTGTGAGTTACGTCACTTAACCCAGTTGTTTTAGCAGGAACGACTTCATCTGTCGGAAGGTTCGTCGATACTAACGCTGCTCTAGCAATTAAAGCCCCTGCGCTTAACGTGAATGGTTTTCTATTTAGACCCATGATTAGTAACGAACTCAGTCCCCCTCTGACCGTGTATATACCAGGCAACACTACATATTCTTCTCCTGCCTTCGAACATCCTACAGTGTCTACGTACACTATACCGGTGTCTTGGTTGCCGGCTTTAGTCGGAATAGACGTCAATCCTTGGACGACCGTGGCATCCAAGCAAGTAATAGGTATTTTCTCAGATTTTGGACCGGGTTGTTTGTACAAAAACAAGACGCTGTCAGTTTTGTATGCTCTAACACCCGGCAATTCAGTCAATGTATGTCCTATTAAGATGTCTGTGGCTAGTAAGCCGGGCTTTACTAAGTACACTTCAACCTCTTCATCGAGGCCGTCAAGGATAATGCGCACTTTAATGCGACCACTAGGTACTACACTGCCGTTCCCGAAACCATTGAGAGTGGGTAAATTGTTTTTGTCAATCGGAACATTCAGCATATTGCTTAAGTCTTCGTTGAGCAAAGTGCATTGACTGCCTAAGTCCACAAATGCCTTGAATGGTTGATTTTCAACTAAAACTTGTTTATAGTATTTATCCACCCCTTTCTGTCCACATGCAATGTTTAAGATACTTTTCGTCGTATTCGTTGCAGTCATTGTCGATGGAGCACGAGATTCAAAGCGGCTACCGGAAGTATTCTTACAATTCTGGTCTGTGTGTCCGAACCAACGACACTTCGTGCACTTTACGATAGGCTTTGGGCATGAGGTGACCATGTGGCCAGATTCTTTGCAGTTAAAACATTGTAATTGTGTAGTTAACTGTTCTTTTCTTTGTGGATTGTATGCCTTCTTGTACTGGTGCTGCTGCTGACCATGACCACTACTATCACCAAAATGCTGACTTGGTTTTCTATTTGTGTCATTAGTCCTGTGAGTGATATTTCGGAGATATTTCAGAACTTCTTCCGGTTCTTTAAAATCACTGCCTTGTACGTTCATTCTCACGTTATAATCGTAGATACCGTGACTCACACAATCGACTGCTTGTTTGCCGGAGAGCTCGCACCTATTTACTAGCGTCATTTTATCATAATAGTACTCTTCGAGAGTTTCATTCTTGCGAGATCTTCGGGCCAACATTTCAGTAAGTAAGTCTCCATAGTTATGTTCGCAAGGAAATGCGGCAATTAAATTATTCTGCCACTCTGCCCATGTGTATTTGACTGATGTCAATCCCTCGTACCATTTTTTTGCTAAACCTTCCAGTTTGGGTAGCGCATAAAAAATAGTTTGTCGCTCCGTCCACCCAAACACGTGTGCAGACTCATTGACCTTAGCTAACCAGTTCTTCATAGTTTGGGATTTACCATTAGGATCAAAGCCCGGTATGACGTTTTGAGAACCTGGTAACCCTGGTCCAATAGAACTAGGAGCCCCGGTGTTACCTTTTGCACTGAGTAAGCTAACTAGTTTCTCTAATACATCTGGGATGTCACGACTATCCTTTCCCTTAGCTTCGCGCCTAGTTGGGGACGGACTAATGGAACTTTGTGAATCGGAGCTAGTATCACAGCGTCTACGCTGACGTTTAGTTTTCTTAGAGCGTTTGCGCTTGCGTGGTCTACTTTCACGCTCTACAGGCGATGGTGTACGAGCCGCATCCGAATCGTAGGTTTTACGCTTGCGACCTTTTATATTATTTTTAGGAGAGGGCATTTTTTATTTAAGGCTGAATCAAGGAAATAAAAAGGAAAGCGAATAGGAAGACACAGTATATGAATATCTGAAATCAATTTCAACTGTTAGTGTAACCACACAAAAAAAATGCTTAAAAGCAGATTTCTCAAAATCAATTGTAAAGCGTCACAGCCACCATGAGAACAAAACAAACCACAGTGCATTTCTAATCCGTCCAGAGCTGGGGTATGTTGTGTAAAAACAAAAATGTTTAACACTTAAAAAAACAATTATGCTAGGTAAAATACTTGTTAATTAAGTAAGGCGCTTTATGTTAGCATATTTTGATATCAATTGTATCATGCTGTAATCTTAACACAACTCAGCTGCTCAATACAAACCAATTATTTATCAAGAAAAGCCATGTGCAAAAGTTAGTGTCAAGCGAGGCATGGTGCTCATTATGTTTATAAAGTAATTCCATATAAAATCATTCACAACTTAAAAAAAAATCTTTTGTTCAGGCATCTGAATAATAAACAAGCAAATCCATGTGCTAGTTTCAACTAAGACAAGGTCCTCATAATTAACAAAAACTAATTCTCTATAAGTGCATTCACATCTTTTAGGATGATTTATTCTGTTACCTATCTGTATACAACCTGGTAAAGCCATGTGTTATGGCTAGTTTCAACTAAGGCGTGGTCCTCATAATTAATATTTCTATAAATGTGCAATCACATCTTTAAAACCATTTACCCAATTATCTGTACAATACACAAATCAATGTGCCATAGCTAGTTATAACTAAGGCACAGTTCTCATAATAGTACATAATTGCATTAAAACTCATTCAGAATGTTGAAAACCTTTTAAGTAGTTATGATACAAAGTATTTTGTCAGTGTTAGAATAAAGTCAAGCTGTTAGTTGCGGTTAATTCTCACCTTGCTATTTCTCAAAAATTTAAACTTACCAACAATCATGTTCTATATGTAGATATAGTAATGTATTTTGCTTTAACTAAACAATAAACTTTGTAAGTAATGGTATTCCATAGTTTATTAAAATGTGCCTGTTACCGGAAATGTTATCAAACAAAATACAGGTGTGGGTAAGTGATCTGATAGCATGTTCACTGTCCTGTTTCACTTTTGTGACCTATATTGTGACCTATATTGTGTTGTAAAGCAAAGGCGATGCTAAGACTATAACACCTAGGTAGTATAGATGTTAAAACTCTTCTCCTGTTCCAAGACCAGTGTGTACCATAAGGTAGGGACATAATATAGAAACCAGATGTCTGATGAAAGAAAACTAATAATAATACCGACCAGCTGTGATAACCTGTTGAATCAATTGTATTGTCTGTATGTTTGAGATGAATCCTGTGGTCGACTTCCTGCTCATTCGCCTTACCAATCCACTTATTTGTACTTGGAGCTCTCTTAGTCTTTACGACGAAAACATTCGTCATTCTAACTCGGTGAAAAGTCTAAAGTAACTATGTAAAATTCAAGATAACTTACCAGGAAATTCTCCAACCTTATTTTACCTTTTCCTTTCCTCCTCAGTGAACGTGGGTACACAGCTCACTTCTGATTTGTTAAAATCAGTGAAACAAGTGAGAGCGTTGAATAGTATATTCTTATTCACAATTTCGTATCACAATTATTACATCCAAAATCCGTTCCAAATCAAAATGTTTTTTTCATAGATCCCCGTTATCGCGCCCTTTTTACCCCCTGACATCTGTTCCCTCCGGGTTGTCATCCTTCCTTTTTTTTACCACAGAACTACTTAATTATTCTAAATTTCGCACAGAATATAATATTTGATGATGAGCTGGTCTAACAACTGCCAATATTGATGTTAAGCATCTACTAATAATAGGAATAATTTAAATAATTAACAAAATGTTAACTAGTTAAAAACATTATTGATCTTACGTACAGTTTTGACAAAATAATTACAAACATAGGTACAACATAAATATTATAAAAGTGTAGGGTAGGTAATCGGTAAAAATTTGAACCCAGCTAAAATGTAAACATACACGGAACGCGCGCAATTAAATGTGGTATGAAAATAATTATGTGTAATATTAAGTTTTTCTTAAACATTGCCATGGATTTTGCATTTGTTGTGTTATTTGGCAGTTTATTGTACAATGCAGCACCTTCGTACATAACATTTTTCTTGCCATAACTCGTGCGTGGTGGGTATAATTTTATGTCATTTGCATTTCTGAGCCCAATTTTGTGTTTTTGATGTTTCTTTGTAAAATGTATTTGTGTGTAAATGTTTTTATTAAGTATTTTTCTTATTAAGATACAAGTATTATATATGTATGTTTGTGATATGTTCAATAACTTAGTTTAATTGTATATTTTTTGTGTTGGTGTACTGTAATCATATTGGAAGAGTGTCTTTATTAACTTATTTTGTGCTAATTGTAGCGTTTCAATATTGGTTTTGGCCGCTGTGCCCCATACTTCTATTAGATAGTCCAGGTGAGGTTTTATAAGAGTGTTATATATATTGTAGCGTACTTGGCGTGGAAGACATCGGACAACACTCCGTAGGGCTCCCGTGAGCGAAGTCAGTTTAGATCTAACCCTCTCCATAAGTGGCTTCCAGTTCAGGTGGTTATCTAAAATTAATCTAAGGTACTTTTCGTGAACAACTTTTTTGATAGGTTGGTTACTTATGGTTAATTGTGAAAAATGTGTGATACTTTTTTTTTGCTGCGATTTCTATGTAGTTGGCTTTGGCTATATTTATTGTGAGTAGGTTGCACTGAAACCACATATTTAAAAGATGTAAATCACCCTGAGCGTCACGCATAACAGCGTCTACTTACAGAGTTTACAAAATAAAATAAAGATATATCGTCGGCGTACAACGATACATCGACTTTAAGACCAACTTCATGAATATTATTAATATAAATCAGGAATAATAAGGGCTACTCTGATTTAATGGGCAGTTCTGTTCAAGGGTACACAACCACCTGTTTTCTCTGAGTTAATAAAGGAACACACCAGTAACAAATAACCCTCCTTTTTTCTTCGCCGCAGTCGGGTAAATAGGCATGATGGAGCAGTAATAGCGCCATGACGGTCGATTTAATAGTCAGATCCTGTGTGATTCATGTTAATTGGCGAGCGCCGCCATCGTTCACCAAACAATGATAACAATTGAACAATCGTGTACACTCGGATTTCATTTAATACTTGTGAGTCGGGAGGCAGGCGGGCTGATTGCATTTTATTTTCAGCTATAAAATAAAATCAACAATAATCCATCAACATAATCGCTCTTCGATGTCGCGGTGGTAGTGAAGCAAGCGATGCGAGCTGAGCTGTGTAAGCGGAGCGGTGCGGCGTCACGTATCATGTTCTCATAACATAAATGAGTAAACTTGCTCGTGCTCAGCTATAACTTGCTATATTGGTGTTTATGAAATTCCCGGTGGATTCCGTGAGTAGCCCAAGTTTCCACAAGTTTGGCTCTGGGGTATAATAATATGCACGCACCACGATACAGGAGAAATGTCTAAACCTGCTCACTGCCAAGTGCCCGCTTCGCACACTATTACTATTTGTTGTTTGTGGATCTGTTGTGGATGCGAAGTGAGACTGAGCGGAGCGTGCGGTGCGATCTGGTGCAGGGTGGTGCAGGGTGGTGCCCGGGCGCGGATTAAGAGCGATAATTGCAGTGGCACTGCGTTTTTATCCGTCTGAACCAATATCATCACATGATTGAGAAGCAATTTACTGAGGACGAGAAAACAGAGGCCTGTAGATGTAATGTTGTTGTTGTATCGAACATACAATCATTATTATTATTATATGGCATTTCAGGTACATTGTTTGCAACAAGCACAATCAGTATCGGGTAACACCGGGCCTCGGGGCTCCAAACAAAACGTTATATTTATAGTATTTACTTACCTTCGGTGATGGTTCTACTCTAATTCATTGGTAGCCTACTAAACTTGCAACACAACACGCCCGTAATCCACCATGGGTTAGGCAGAGGTCTACATAAAATACAACCATACGTCTCCAGTCATGTTTAAGTTTGATGCAATAGGGGGTGGGCCAATTGCTATCCACCGGGCATGAATTGGTAAACACTTACTGAGAACTTACTTGTCGAAAAACGCAATCCCACCGTGCCCGAATCCAAATCCGTGAATAAATACCATATCATTGTGCTGCAGCGCTTGCGACCTAGACGAGCGTGGCAGGCTGACTTGCAAAGTGATCTCTATGTACAAGTGCGTCGGGACCAGTCTCGTGTAGCAGCAGTGTAGCATCGTTCAAATATGATATATTCGGTAACAGAGAGAGGGCGCCGCGCGCCGGTACGCGCCGCGTGAAATAATCGCGCGCGTGTCGCCATACATCACGCGGACGCTGCGGGGGCCGCCACTGACTCGCGCATCGCAGAAAGACAACTGCAGACCACTACGAGTTGCAAATTTAATAAAAAACGCAACAAGCTTAAATAAATTATCATTAAATTTACTCTCAAAGTTTCCATGAACTGTGTTAAATTGGGCAATGCAGTGATCCACCTCCAGGTATAATATCCTGGCCAGCCGCCCAAGACCAGATAGAAAGAACTAGTGGAGGTGTTGATGGCCTTGATGAATTACCCCGCCTACATATTTGCTATTCGGATAAAATCCGACAAGACGTCAGAATAATTATGTTGACTTACTGTTAATAGCTAGGCTGTGTAAGTTGGCTCGTGACACGTGTCGGAGCGTCGCGCCAGCTCGTCACGCCAGACGCGTCACACGCGCCACGGGACTCACATGGAGATTCCTTTTCCAGAGTGCGAAGGATAATTTCCTGGAAATAATAATATAATTTTGTGGATATTTAGACAATGATTTTTTAATTCAATTCAAGAATCTATCAAAGCACGATAAGTGCATGCTTTAACCCAACTGTTATTTATTATTTAGTTACTAGCCTTTCTCGTTTTACATTTCTGCAGAAATAAAACAGCTTTATAATTTAGCGATAGATAAGCAACAATAAAAGCGTTACACCTCAACCTAGGCAGTAGGATAGCTATTCAGTTCAGGTAAAAAGGACAACTGAGCTTTAGTTAGCAAAGGGTCACCGTTACATTTGGAACACCCGATTGGAACCGTGACCGGTGGTAGGAAGGATATCACAGTGGCGTGCTGTGGTTCCCCACGGAGGGTAGGCCATGGATGACCCTCAAAGTAGTCACATCTATCCACTCACTCGTCCGGGCTCCCCCCACCCGCCCCGGTGTTTTTAGTAAGCGTATGACGCCATTTAGCTTAAATATCAGGAATTATAATTGCATTCCGTCAATACAAAAAACAAAGGATGTCACTTCGTTAAAAAAGATATTAAAAATAAAAGAGAGTGAGGTGTCAAAAAAAAATTGGCCACGTACAGCTTAGAGTTTTCGCTCCAGGCCCAATTTTGGCCATGGGTGTCTGACACGAATATTTGAAAAAAATGCGTTGAAAATAAGACAAAACTTTTAAGTACAAAAACTCATCACATTGTTTAAGTAATTAGTTTCTATAAGTAACACATTATATAATCGATACTTGACATAACCAACATTTAATGTAATTAAGAAATGTTTATTGTTTTTTCATTTGGAATTATTCAACTAAAATATTATCTTAAAAAGTCAATATGTTGTGCCTCAAAAATTTGTGGCAGAAACGAATCGCTGCAAAACCAACTCCACGTAGTCTTGTCTGCCCTACCTCTAACGTGTAATTTAAGCCCACGTAGGCGCGGAGGGGCGGGGCGGCCCGCGAACTGAGGAGCAGGTGGTTTTACTATCTGCGGTGATGATGATGCATTCTAGTATGGGCAAATGAATAATTATGGTGAATAAATGTTTTGCAAAACGACATTATTGAAAA
Source organism: Eugnorisma glareosa (assembly GCA_947578425.1). Lineage (NCBI taxonomy): Eukaryota > Metazoa > Arthropoda > Insecta > Lepidoptera > Noctuidae > Eugnorisma > Eugnorisma glareosa. The sequence continues at coordinate 353,246 of OX387981.1, forward strand.
AAAAAAATATAGCAAATACATTTATAGATTAAAATTATTATAACACTTGATTGATTGTGGCCAATGAAATTAGTGAAAATGATTTAATGTATTTTTACGATTATGGCAACTGAAGCGTTATTTCAAATGAAATTATGGCAAATACAAGTATGGTACATACAATTATTGCATTTTAAATTATGGCAAACATTAGTAAACCCTATACATGTGTGTTATTCATACACACGAAAATATGCACTAGTGTGCGTAAATCTATCAATGGAAATTAGACCGTTAGTGTTCTTGCCTAGCTCGTCCGGAGCGAGCGTCGTCGTAGTATTTAAAGTGTGAGTTATCAGTTACGTCACACGGGCGTGACAAGTTGCTATAAGTATTATAACAGGAGCTTTAACTTTTTTTTTAATATATTTATATATTATAATTATATAATATTATATTATATTATTATATTATATTTTGTTATATTTTATTACATAGTTATAATAAATGCATTTGTTGCGTTTTTGGTAGGAATCAAAGGTACGTAGTGTAGGCTAGGTCTGATTGCCTATATGGACGGCGCGCCCCTGGGATAGCACACAGAAGAGCCCAATGGTACCATAGCACACAGATAACACACACCACTTGTAGATAACTTGTTTGAGCTACACGTTTATTTACATCGTCAACAATACTGTTGGTTTATTCTATTACTTAGTTCGTAGCTGTTTGGCAAATAGGCCAAGAAACAACCAACTTAACAACTCAACCAAAGCGTAGACGTGCGGGATGTGCGAAGCGGAGAGGAGATGTAAAGGAGCTGGGGTGTATCCACCGAAGTTGTGCAGAGCTGCGCAATGGCTAGAATGGAGCAGAGACCTGTGTACAGGCTACTCACGCTCACTTTGGCGACCGCCTTACACCTCTCGTCCTACACCGCTCACGGCACGCCACTCACGTTTCTTCTCGTCTCCACTGTGCGCTGCTGCTATATTAGACATCTCCTCTCCTCTCCGCTCAACTGTGTCCACTAAAGCTAAGCGGAGACCAGAAGTATAAGTAACGAAATTCTATTGGTGGTTCACATGACGTCTCCGCTTCTGTGGAGTCCAAGCCTACCAGTGTAATACACGGTGACACCAGGCAGGCTGGAGTGGCATACTGATGGCGAGACCAAAGTAATGATAACCTCAGAATGACACAACGTATTACGATGACGTAAGAATAGCACATGCCAGTACACGTATCCAAATATAGTGACGCCATAGATACACACGATGACAGAACACACTGATGTTGTTACCAGAGACACGGATGATTACAATAGGGTGAAAGTGTCCCACGGTGATGACACGAGAGCGACTGACTGACCATCTAATCCAAACCATGAATTTAATCCAAATTAACATGAAACCAATTAAACAAATCCCAACTTTATTGAAATCGACCAAATAAAATGCAATCATCTGACGGACCGTTGCCGTTGTAAGCTATAAATCTGAGTAACCAGACGTTCGGCAGTGAAGAAATTCACATTTCTTAAAACGCCGCGTTCGTATCAGGTCGCGTCTCATCGACTGCGGTCGGATCTCCGCCTGTCTATCTGTCTGTGGGTCTGTGACTGTGACATGCCACAAATAAAGTTCAATCAGTATAATACGAAAACTATCGAGAAATGCAGCCAGCTTTATACCGATCTTTATTTGAAACTGCACAGGATGTCAGATTCTATCGTTCCCTATATTGTAGTAAGTGCATAGATTAAAGACAATGCAATAAGATACGTTATTGATTGTTCAAATACTTGAGAGGCCGCTTGCTATTAACATAACAATAACAATTAAATAAATATGTAAACTTAAAAATGAAATTGGTAGTAGCATTTGAGATGTTCTCACTTACGACATGTTTTTATGCAAAATATTATAAAAAGTGCTTTGGAACAATAGGGTCGCACTGGTTTGGGGGCCGGGGCGGGGGCGGGGGCGGGCGGGGTATTAGTGCGTGCCAAGTGCGGGGCATTTGGCGACAAACAACAGTCTCATACCACACGCTGCGTTTTAACTGCGTTTCCTGTTAACTGTACACACTCAGTTCCATTTATGACGCGAAGGCTTTAATAAAAGTAGGTTCTGTCATAAATTAGGAAAACAATAACGTACAGTTTATTGCTAAAAATATCAAGGTTTGATAATATCTACATGAATATTGTGTACATTGACGATATAACTACTATCGTTCTTTAGCAGTCATAAATAGTCATAAATGGTTCTACAGTTACACAGCTGCGTAGTGTGTGAATCTGCTAAACAATACATTTCCCTAACTGCACCTATCATGTCGTCGCCGTCATGACGTCATTCGGATGTTGCATAGTGAAATGTACAGTCAGCTTCCTAATTGCTTTACCAGTTTCGACATAAAACTCCAGAACAATTAGAGGTTAATGAGGTGGAAGCAACTATAACATAGATAAAAATAGACTTATAGACGTTTTCTATGCACAAGGTCGAATGAAGGTAAGTACATACTTTAATCGCACTGACCTTTCCGTACTATTGTAGCATAATTGAACATACGACCGTTTAACCCACCACCTAACATAATGCATGGTAACGCTAATATCGTCAGGTCGCGACCCTGATGTCTGACGTCGAAGTCTGACCGCTCGCCGCCGTCTGCCGTCGCCTGACGTCAGCGTATTAGCCAACTGCAGCCCAACAATGTATTGAATTGTAATATTGGGAGATACATTAATCTCCTTCAGCGTTCGCTCCGGTTTTGACAGCGATGTGGCTGTAATAGTTGACCTTCGTCTAAGATCGTCACGTCAACATATTAGCCAACCAGTGGACAAACTACTTTGTCTGTGTTATCTCTGTCAATGTATTATTTATCTTTATATGGACAATTTTATCACAGTTGGATAAGTAGGTATTTTTTGTGATAGCTTCACTTTAGCTATAACGTGATTAGTTCACACATTTTTGTAATCACTTTAAAGTAATCATTGTGTCTGTTATAGATGACGAGTAGTATGGATGATGAAGACATGCTGCGCCGACTCCAAATAGATTGAGAATCATTGGTATCAGTTTGATTTAGCAAAATCAAACTAGTAATAAACTCTTGCATCCAGTTCTGTCATTCACCTCATGAATATTTAGGTATGTACGTCGGGAGAACCGTTACGACCTCACAGTGCATGATCGGGACAGACGCTGACACAATCCGGCGTGAGACACAATCATTGCCATGCATTGATTACAGCACACACACACACTCACAAACACACACGAGCACACACAGAATCAGCGGCATTGACACTCGAGTGTTGCATGAATAAGAGAACATTGCCCCGCATCTGTAACTACGTCGATCAACAAGACGATAGCTTCCCAGAGCACGACGGGCAATTTGTGGCGCCGGGCTATGAGCTCGTCGTCGTCACCCGAGCAATAACAGTGCTTGCTTTGATATCACGTTGTTATTACAGAATATATTATGTCGAAGCAGTTCCAAGAGTCTGAGACAAAACACAGACATTGATTTATTATTATGCATAATTAGATAAATTATTCATTTCAATTACATAATTTATAAGATGACGTGACTAGGTCCTTTCTTTTTCAGAGCAGTGAAGTTGTGTCTGATTACTCAATAACTCTGCCTCTCTTTCCTCTCTCTCTTTATTCTTACGAAGGTAGGTAAGAGTGCAGACACACGACTTATCCAAATAGGGAGATTATTATTAATTTAATACTAACCTTAGGCTAAGTCATACTGCTACTAACACTGTAATAGTTTTTTTATCTGAAATAAAATATTTGAATTTAAATAAGGGTCAAACCTCATCTATCAGCACGGAATTGCATTTTTCCATGCTCCTATCCTTTCCACCGGCGGAGGGGGGTGTGTATCGTACGCGGCCGCATCGACGACGACGGAGCGCTCGGCCGCACGCTCTGTTTCTCACTCCTGCAAGACGGTTCCGAGCGACAGAACAGGATTGTGTAATTAAGCGTGGCACATTAGCACATACTTACAGGTTGGTAATAATTAGAGTTTTATCCATGTGCCAAATTAACACATTCTTTTGTGGGAAAGCTTTAAATAGGCACAGAGACCATTCGTCCGTCGTTCAGGTCCGTTTGAATGTATCACAAACCAAAAATACTATAATCTAGAACTAATACAAGAGCATCACTCTTAAGTACGTGATAACGATGACATAGTTACACCAGTCCCCGCCCCGCCGCGCGCCGGTTACGGTTCCCCTGCGGTCACAGTTTATATCGACGGGTGCAAAGTGCGACACCTCGTGCACCCGCCGCGTACATACAAATGTGCCTTTACATGTATGTCGAGATAATTGTATCTTTTTATTTTAGCCTTAGATCAAAAACACGTCCCGTTCATGGCCTCGCGCGATGCAGTGAAGTAACTTTTGACGAGATTTGTCGCAAGTTACACGATCTAAGCCATATTTTAATTTCTTTTTCTTCGGAGTCGCTGTCGTAAGTATCGTAACAGGCGTGTCGCCAGACGACGTGTAGCTCGTGACCAGGCCGTGGAGCCGTTCCTATCCAATGGAAACAAGTTAAGAATCAGTTGGTCACCTCTTTTCCAACATTCAGGTTGAATCTTTTTTTGACGCATGTTTGGACCACTTTCCCTTATTTTCCATATTTTCTGGCGTTTTCATGTTGGGATCCTACACTAGCAAAGTCCTGTTCGAATAATATATTGCAGCAGTATCTTGAAAATACGCGTCCTGACCACAAACGGTGGTACCGTTGCTATAACTACTAGTACTAGACTACTAGTTGTGAGATACACTAGGCAGAAGTTATTTGAATTGTTGTCTTGTTACTAGTACATCTAGCTACTGTTTGCAAATAATGTATGTTTAGATCTAGCTGTAGTCCACAGTTTGGCTCGCGTGAAGATCGTAAGTTCATCGTTTTTTTTATAAGTCAACCGTCATGGCGTGAAAAGGTTACTGGTTACAGATTGAAAGACTGAGTAGATTCTTTGAACAAGGAGCGGGCCACGTCGTATAGTATGGAACACTCAGAAACAAAAACTTTAAGTAAGCGGCGGCGTACTTGTAGTCTCTCCCTAACCCAATGATGGGCAGTAGGCGTGACTTTACGCTATTTATTGTAAATGTTAACAGAAGAGAGAATTGTTTTGGTGTGTCCACAGCGTGGAACAGGAATGCGGGCGATCACGTGCTTGTTGAAATTCCAATTAATCGCTGCGAAATAATTAAAGTGATTGAGCTGCGCTATTCATTTTCATTACCTATGCGATTACGAGAACGAATGATTTGAACTTTTTCTAAAAAAAAACGAATGTCCATTCCTAATAAAACGAATGTCATTCCACATACACAACAAAACGGCACAAACAGCCAGTACCCTCAGCGCTCTGCGATCATAATTACTCTGTGGCGGTGAGCCGTCACGGCAAATTACTGACATATTAACTTGTGAGAACATACGGCTTTTGTTAATGCTAGGCAGACTTACGGGAGTCACCCACACGATAGCTGCTTCTCTCTGAAGTTTTAACAAAACTACGGCGACTATGCTTTCTTATCTTTGGTTTGTATTTCCTTTACTTGGTGTGTAAAAGAGTTTATCTATGACTGTTAGGCACTTTGATTAAAACTTGATATTTCAGACAGACTTCCCACCATCTTTATTATGCCTAGTCTTTTCCCAATACATGGCAGTATCACTTAATGAGACTAGTCGCCAATACCAGAAAGGCTTGTGCTGTAATTTTATGCTAACTTGTGTAATCAGAAGCTTAGATTAGCAATACTAATGTTTACCTCTCACAATCAAGGTTTTATGATATTTATATAATGATATTGATATGATATTTATATTTCCGGTCATGGACTAGCGGTATTCAGGTACCTAGAACACCTCTATTTTAAATTACTCTGAATTTCATGAATTTTCCGATTAAAATACATAAACTGACGCCCTTTTCTGATTAACAATATCATTAGTGAGGGCTATCGTTTTTGAGCTCACCAGATGGCGCCACTGTCGAGTAAGGTCATGTCAATAATTACATTTTATACTTTAAAGTAACAACAACTTCATAAAAAGTTCAGATATTACAATATTCTTCCTAAAATCAGCAAACAAGAAACATTTCAAAATCATTTTACTTCCAAGTACCAATGATGTTTTATGTAAAATATAACATCATTGCCAAGTACTAACAAATAAGATCATAAGTTGCTACTGTGACTGTCTGGCACGTACTCCTATTTAATAAGCAAATATCTTAGTCTTCAATAATCACCACACGATGTCGTCCACGTGCAAAACATTAAACCTCTATTTTATGACTTAACAAGTTATCGTAATTAATGGTGAAACGTCTTTCTCCCTTTGAATTGTAAAACAATATTGGATTTTTTGGGAATACATAAATCCAATAGTCGGCTGACAGCCCAAATGTAATATTTTAAGAAACTCTTAAGAAAACGTTAAAAGACCCGATTTTTACGCGCAGCTCACAATAGCCGAGCAACATCTGGTTGAAATATACCACCGTCAAAGCATCCTAAGGGATACTTAAAACAATTGAGACATTTGTACAAAAAATACCATTAAACCATTTCTGGGAAGAAATGCGTCGGTTTTTTAGAGAAGCTGAGCCCGGAGGAAGTGTGGTGAACGGGACAGTCGGTCTTACACCGCTATAGGGTCCGGACGATATAGGCTATTTTAGTTAAGTTAGGAGACTTGGTGAATACCAAGAGTCTATATCCAAGTGGGTTGTCGCAAGAGTGCGATAATTATCGAATAAATTAAATATAGTTGGGTTAGAAGCCCTGTGTGTGTATGTGTGTTTGTTGGTGAGCGACTGGGTGAGTCCTTTATTACAATAATTATCCTAGGCTGATGTTGTGATTAAAGTTCTTAAACCTACACAGACAGAAACGTGTTGCTGAGGAGTTTGTTGCGCCACTTCTTCTTCTCAGCTCCAACACTAGGAAGTGGTGAAGGGTGGGCGCTTTTGGGGCTGTCTATATAGGGTTTCAATAGAGTTGATCCCCAACTCTATTGCAAAATGGTTATTGAGTTTCGATTATCAACTCTATTATCTGTTAATTATTGAATTATATGTATTCAGTAGCTCCGACCAACAATTCAGCCAATTTGCCTTTTGAGTTTCGAGTCTCAACCCTATTATGATCAACCATATAGTGATTCTAGAATAATATGTTCTTTATCTCTGACAAATGATTCGGTCAGGCTGACACAAGCACGTGTCTTGCAGATGCGCTAGGTGTACAAAAAGACCACATGATCCATGTGGTGGGATTAGAATAGTTTGATACCACAACTATACAGCGTGTAACAGAAAGGGTATAATCATATGGAATACTGTGGTACGGACCATCAAACTGAACAACTTTCTCTATGGGACCACCATCGAAATCGTAAAAAAATAATCAGCTGTCCCATACATTTGGGTCGAGTAGGTATTGAAATTATGTATAGGACAGTTGATTATTTTTTTACGATTTCGATGGTGGTCCCATAGAGAAAGTTGTTCAGTTTGATGGTCCGTACCACAGTATTCCATATGATTATACCCTTTCTGTTACACGCTGTATATACCCAGTCAAAAGACTGTTAGGGACCATGAATACTGATTAACATGATGATTGACGTTCTGCCGCTGAAAAGCCGCCCTTGTCACGTTCACTAGTTCGAAAGGACTGCTAGGGACAATGCTCACTAGGAGCATGATGTCGACGCATTGCCGCTGAAAAGCTGCCTACGTCACTTATGGAAGTGTTGCTCTGAGTGCACCAGGTGTAGATGTGAAGAATCGTGTAGTCACGACTGACCAATTACCTATTACGCTAGCGTAAGGGTTATTTACAAGAACTATTGGTTGTATATAAATATACTTTGCATCTCCCAGTTATTTTTTACCCTTTTGAAACCACTTTCAATATATTTCAATAACCATGAATTCCCTAATCTGATTTACTATATCTTTCAATCCTTTCCCTGTTCTAATAATGATTCAAGGCATTGGACTTCTTCATGTTAAGTAATTCAGTTCTCTAAGTCGGTGGGAAGGCGACCAGTCAGGGACGAACCTTACAGGGCCGTGCGGATGGCGGGGCGCGGCCTTTTCCCCTTCGGGGGAAACCGACAATAATACTAATATTTACATGATTTAGGAAAAACGAAAATTTTATCAGCCTAGGGTAATTTAGGAACAGTCACGCTACTTAAAATCTTCAAGTCATAATTCATCAGGAATGTCTTAATCTAGACCACAATCGTGAATGATAATAAAAATACGTGATAAAAAAGTACGTAACGCGCAAACACTCTATGACATCTGACATTTCGGTGACCTCCCGCTACACTAGCGCCTCTAGCGGCGAATTCATACGCGTTAGCCCCCATTTTGTAGCTCGATCATCAATAGTCGATATCCCGTTTTATGGCTATAGCTCGACACTGGTAGTTGGCACTATTTGTTTCTAGTTCCAACTCGCAAACCGCGACCAACTCGCAAACCGCTACCAACTGCACACCTGATCCGCGTACAGCGAGCGTTCTGTTAATATTTGACGGCAGCCCTGCAACGGGTCACATTGCAATCTACACAGACGAGAGTGAAACTGGCTGGAATTCTCTCTTGCGGAACTTCAAAGCATTGGGGCAGCCATATTGACATGAGCGGTTGTCAAGGATGGTGCCGCGTGACAAGACATTGACGGATCGCCGACGTCTGTTTTCTAAATCTAATTAAATCTTCCTCAATTACGCAATGATTTTTTATATAACCTCATTGTTATAACGTATCAAAGCTAGTTTTTTGTAACCGAATGATTATTACAGCTGATTTCAATCAAACGAAGATTTGTTTGATCCGAACATCAGTCGTTACGATGTCACAACATATCATCTGTGAACTGTAATGCTGGGCTGGAAATCATTTACCTTTTTACATCCTAACCGTGAGTTGCACTTTAATTACTTAACCCATTTTAATACTCTATAGTACACATTAATATAAGGTACATTAAACCATTTGAGTTAGTATATTGTATAAGTAGTGAGCAAATATGTATTATAAACAAAGACATTCAATTATGTACGAGCGATAGACGGGACAAGACGAAAAATTGTGATCCAATACTTGTTACTACTTATTAGCAGATCGTTCTGTATACGTGTCATACGCCGCTTGTCAGGTAGCACTCGTGTGGCAACATCTAAACATGTTGAACAAAATTTTTGTATGAAAATATTCCCAATGTCCGTTCTATAAGTATTTTAAATCTCTTTAATTAGAAACAATACTGTGCTGTACATGTAGCACGTGAACTAAGTGCTTTTAACATATTAGACTCTAAGGGGTGCAACGGTACCGCGTACCTAAAAGTGCAAATTGACACTATTTATTTATTTAAGGACAACCAACAAAGCTTACACAGAAAATACATGTTATACTACTCATATTATTTTTACACTTTATAGTGTTGCCTTAATTAAAGGCTGCCACGGCATGCATTAAACATAGGAGTATGAAAACTGAAAAACAGATTTTATTTCTTAATAAAATGCACCGGTACATAAATACAGTTAATTATTAACATAAATTGTTAACATAAACATAAATCCAACATACAAATACAAATAAAAACTTACTAATTACGGATTAATCGAACTAATCCAGCATTACGGATTAGTTCGATTGTACCAACGTTGTACCAACCAATACAAAAAAGAACAAACACTATCACACTTTAAGTAAGTGAAAAAGACAATAGGAACTACAATATTCCTTTTTTTTCACTTTTAAGATGATAATGCTCAATGCAAGACAGACTTGACTTTTTTCCCTGTTCTCCATACCCCCAAAATGTAAAGAATAAGACATACCAATATCTAAACTGGGCGAGCGTGAGAGGCGGCTAAATTGAACCTGCATTCTGTTAATGGTGGGAAAATTATATATATAATTACCCAGATTGGTTTTAAAACCAATCTGGGTAATTTTCCCTTTGCGCTAAGGGCTTTAAATAGAGCCCTTAACGCGAAGCAACCGATATCTAGACCTACGAGCAAGTTTGTAAGGCACATTTATATTTATTTGACTCAGTAACCGTGGACAATCAAAGTGAATGTTTATTGTTTTTTATAGGATTTAGGATTATACGGCGATTTTCCAGACTTATAAGTTTGAAATGTTTCAAGCGTGAGCTGCAGCTAGTTAAAATTCTGCCCATATTACAGTGATATAATAAGTGCCAATAGTACATTGTTCACCGAGAGGAGAAAGTGACCGATTACCGTCGAGGGTGTCGTTTGAAGCCCGAGCCGTAGGCGAGGGCTTTAAAACACCCGAGATCGGGAATCGCACCTTCTCTCGAGTGATACATAGTGCTTTATACTACACCTACGAGGAAAATAAAAAACTAAATCTTTACTAATTGAAATTTATATTGAAATTGTTGCAGTTAGTGAAGCTTAATGTAACACTTTTTCCGGCGTCTGCAATTTTCACATGCTCTTTTTTTTTAATTGTTTATCCTGCCGCCGCAGGGTCGCACTGCCAGCCCGACACCATCCAACACACAGCTAGTGGCCAGTGTCATTTTGCGAACTTGGAGATAAAAACTCACTGTAAAAACTTTTTGGCTTTTGATATTTAGGTTACCGGCGCATAGTCTTACCCAAAATAAAAAAAGAAAAACCACGTAAGAAATGGATTTTCATACACTTTTCTCTCCCGCTAAGATGCGTTTTCTCCCCGCATATTTGTTCGATATGCAATGACTTACTTTCTACCGTAAATTTGATAAAGTATCAAGGTACTTTCCAAGCAGGTGTAGTATAAAGAAATCTTTTCTGCATTGATTCTAAACGACATTTATGTATTTCGTAGAAGGGAGTCCAAACTATGCTGCAATATTCTAGGCCTGATCTGACTATTGAATTAGAGATTGCAATTTTAGTTGAGGCGCGCTTAAAATCTTTACAGTTACGCAGAATGAAACCCAACATCTTAAACCCTTTAGTAGCAATTTTATAAACGTGAATGTTGAACCGAAACTTATTGTTATTAACACCCAAATCACGAATTACTTGTTTCTCGTAAATAATTTAGTAATGAATTTTATAATTACGAAAATACCGTTTTTTTCCTAGAAAAGTGTACCTGATTGCATTTGTCAGCATTAAGTGTCATGTTATTGTCCAAACACCACTGGTAAAAACGATCTAAGTCTTCTTGGAGTTTATATGGATCCTGATTACACTCTATTCGTTTTATAATTTTTAGATCATCCGCGTATATGTATAAATCTTTGAGTGTACAAAACAAGACGCCACGTTGTTTATGAATATATTGAAAAACAACGGGCCCAGATCCCTTGGGGCCTTGTGGCCTTGGGGTACGCTTGGTGGTGTCAGAAACAGGTTCGACGAATAACCGTTGACCACAACTTTAGATGTGCGTTTAACAAGGTAAGACTACTATTCTTAGTCATAATAAGTTGTCGCTCATCAAGTCATCAGTCAATTTTATTTTCTATTACTCTAAAAATCATCATTGATGACCCTGACGTTGTCTTGTATCGGTACTGTTTCAATTAGAATTACATAATTAATGATTTTACGAGTATTTTAGCGGAATGTAAACAACTGACAACAGAACTTTTGGTGTCCCCAAGGCAACCGATCATAATCCGCACCTCACTCCACCGACACGTATGTCGTGTCCGGTGTCGCAATCAGAGCGACATGCCGACACTCTGACACGCCGGCACTCGCCGACACTTGTGTCACGCCCGCTCTATTGGCGGCGCGCGCGTGTCGGACACCCGGACTGACGTCATACGAACACAACTGCCACTTTATGAGGGCATCCCGCATGACTTTGCAGTCGTATTACGAGTGCTGGATTGGTCATTTTGTGGGGAATCTGTTTTGAATAGACCTTTACTTGAGTTAAAAGGGTACTTATGTAACTATGTTGCAAGACATTCCTTACTCCAATGTGCTGAGTGCAGTCTGTAGGTCTCTTCCTGCCTGCCTACTTAGTAATGACCACAAGCTCACTGATAGATAAGAGTTCCTAGGGGATGAAAGTTTGAATCTTCGTTCGTAAATGTTGCCGGTAGGACATCCTATTGGGTTTGTGTTCAAGATTAATTATCTCTTTGAAGGCTTGTGATAGATATGTTACAAACCAAAATCAAGTTCGTCAGCAAACAACATAAAAAAACAATCCGGCCAAGTGCGAGTCGTACTCACACGCAAACAGGGTTCCGTAGCACCAAACAATATAATAAAAATATTTTGAAGGCTCATTCATAATGGTTGTATTGTATTACATTCAACAGCAAAACTAAATTAGTTTTTCATATTATGTTAATGAAAAACAAACTTAAGTAATCTTGTTGTTAATGAAAACCGGTAAAGTGTGAGTCGTACTCACACGCACACAGGGTTCCATAGCACCAAACATTATATTAAAATATTTTGAAGGCTACAGATACCCCGCACGTATAGGTTTGATAAAAAAAAAATATGTTTAGTTCCAGTTCCATGTATGGGGAGCCCCCCCCCTAACCTTTTTTTGTGAAAAAATCGTAAAGCGGTTTACAGAATACATCTACTTACCAAGTTTCAACTGTGTAGTCCTAATAGTCCTAATAGTTTCGGAATACAGTGGCTGTGACATACACGGACAGACAGACAGACATGACGAATCTCTATGGGTTCCATTACTTGCCATTCGGCTTTGGAACCCTAAAAACGCTCAGCTCAGCTGTACAATAGAGATAGATCAGATACATTTTTATGTGCATAACAAGAAACAACATAGATGAAGAAAATACTAACTAGTTGAATTAAACTACTTATTAGCTGCGAGGACATGGAGGCGCTGTTAAAATAAGACACAAACCGACATCATTTTCTATCCCACGCACTCACGCAGCCATAAGCACACGATACACACCCTTTTACACACCCACGCTTAAACTCTCAACACTCACTCACTCATCCACTCACCTTACGTACCTGTACGTACCCTTATGTATGGATGTATGCCCTCCCCCACACATCCATACATCATACACTCAATCACACCCCCTCCCCATACACTCACTCACACTTAACCGTTCCCCGCACCGTCTTAGTGACAAAGCATATAATTCACTTTATTTTTATTCTTTTATGTCTTAATTGTGTAAGATCAAGATTTGATTTGATTATATTTGAATTGATCTAGATTTTGTAAGATATCTTTGTTTTGTTTTTGAATTTTGTAATTTTGTTTGTGGTCTTGATTTTGTTTTGTTTGTCCTTATTTTGTATTCTTTTTCCTATTTTTTTTTCTGTACTTTATTGCAAAAAAATACAAGTTTGTTAATTTTAATAAGATAAGGAAGAGTGGAGTCTCCTAACACAAGCATTAGACGCCTACAAGGAAATTCCAATGACTAGTTTGCAAGAAAAACTTGGCAAAAACAGTAAATCATTTTTCATTTCTTTTTTCATATTAAATCGAACGGCGTATCATGAAGTAGCTTTCTGCATCGGACTGTTGAGCCGGCTACCGAACAATGGGCACAGGTGTCCGTCGAGGCTTTACGCCATTACATCGTGACACTATGCGAGTGAAGTATCACCAGCTCACGTGTACCACCGCGTGCTACCCACGTGCTGCTGATGTGAAGTGAAGCCTTTCAGGAGAGTGCAGTAAAAATAGTGTGAGTTGTTGGGTGCCGGTGTTTTGTGAAGTTAATAAGTTGCAACGTGTGAGGAAGCTGAGCAAGTTCCCGTGGGTGCTAATTAAACGTGAACGTCGCACCAACGGCTGGCCACGGAGGACCACTTTCTTAAACAAACTGTGTTGGCGATCCTATTACCATCAACTGGGCCCATAATCCAGAATCCGGACTGCTACCGAAAAAAACCTACTTGAAAACCCAATAACATCTTACCAATTTCTTGAAATTGATCCCTGAACCAGTTTAGCAGCCGCGATCACTGCACTATAACCACTATGCACGACAGAATTTTGACACATGACACATCAGCTGAATCGGTGGGGTGATGCGCATTGTCATGAAACTCAAGAATTTTCGTGAACTTTCAGCATTCGATTTCGATTTCGGTATGTAATTTACACATATTTGGCAATAGACTGACGCCGTTTTACCGACATGAACACGTTTTTGGAGGTATTAACCACAAAATTAACGTATGAAACAGCTGCCGCGACATATTTTTCATCGATTTTATAATGACCGATTTTTTATGATGAGTGATAATGTGTAACTTTCCGTTGAACTAGCAGCGCGAGATTTGGCAAGAAATAAAGTCTCACAGTTCAAGCAACTATAGAATCTGGAAATAGATTGATTTTCAATTGTACGTACGCACGGTCGCATTATTTTTGTTTCAAAATTCAAATTAGGAATGCACTCTCACTTCAAATTTAAAAAGTATTTAATAATGTAATATTATCATTTATTGCGAATTTTGTTTTGTAATATCTGAAGGTTGGATACAGAATCTTAGTAGGCATAGTAAAAAAAATTGATCAGCCAAAGATAAATTACATTTTATTTCTACAAAATTGTGTATCAGTTGGTAGCGTGTTGTCGGTTGGGTTATTATGTTAGGTTAAGACAAACTTTTTTTTATTTAGCCTCTTCCTTCCCACTGCTGAGCAAAGGCTTCCTCCATTCCTTTCCAACTCTGTCGGTGATTTGCCTACTCTGGCCAATCAGCCAAGAACGAGTCCAAATGGTCACGCCAGCGTTTCTTGGGCCTGCCTCGGTGACGACGACCGACAAACTTATTGTCTTCTTTTATTTCGCAATCGGCAATTCATAAGCCGTATCCTAAAGAAACGTAGTTTACTCTTTGAAAGCGGTTCACTGCCCACTCTAAAAACTTTTTTTACAACTGCAAACTTCAGGTTACCCATGGGGAGGCCTTTGCTCCACAGTGAGAAAGGACAGGTTCATAAAAGAAGTATTTGTAAATGGTGAATACCACAATAACCAATCCAACCTAACACAATAACTTAACCATACTAAACCCAATTTTGTACACTAAATAAAATTAATCTTGGGAACCAAATAAATTTTTACTAAGGCTCCAAGACATTAGATATTAATACTTCGACCAACCGACCAAACAATAGAAAAAAATGTGTTTGTGTGTATGTTGAATTCTGATACCGCATCATTATAATATGCTATTCAGCATTGAATTGAGGAGTGTCCTCAAGAAAAGACAATCCTGGCTGTCGGCTCAAATACGATTGAAATTATGTCTATTCATCCAAATTGAACGAGTATCTATACCAAGTTTCGTGTCTGGGCTATTAAACATTGAGGCATTCCCTCGTGATAAGACGATTATGGCTGCAGGATGAGGTCATGATAAAAATGATGTTATCCATCAAATATGAACGCGTCTAGAAATTTTTGTATCCGTGCTATTTAACGTTGAGGAGTTCCGTCGTGAGAAGACGACTTTGGCTGTAGGATGAGGTCATGATAGAAATCATATTTATCTATAAAAATTGAAAGCGTATACAAAATTTTGTGTCCGACCTTTTAACCGTTGAGGAGTTCTCTCGTGAGAAGAAGATCCTGGCTGCAGGATGAGGTCATGATAGAAATCATATTTTTTCATCAAATATGAACGCGTATAAAATGTTCGTATCTGTGCTATTAACTGTTAAGGATTTCCCTCATGAGAAGACGATCCTGCTTGCAGGATGAAGTTATGAAAGAAATCATCTATATCTATCAAAATTAAACGCTTCGACAGAGTTTTGTGTCCGCGCTATTAACCGTTCAGGAGTTCTCTCGTGAGGAGACGATCCTGGCTGCAGGACTAAGTAATGTTTCTCATAAAAATGTATTGTCACCAGAACCAAAAGTGTGTGTAAAATTTCAGCTCAATCGGTATAGGGGAACTGGTTTGAAATTCAGTTGCAAGCTTTGACCAATACTTACTAACAAGTGAAGTTAAATAAAAGAAGCATATTTTAATCATAAAAAAAATCACAATAAATTATGTACTTAATTTAAATACAATATAAATTTGAACAGCGAATGCATTCATAAACTTTGTTATAGAAAAAAAAACGGCGCGAATTTAGGCATAGTTAGTCTGTGCTGCTAAAACCGACACTTGTTGTGTCGGTTCGATCGATTCGAATCGATTGAAATAATGGCTTCCAAACAACACGAATATTTAAAAAAACAAATGGCCGTCAATTTCGAATATAAATTCAGGAGTGGTAATGAATATTACGAGTTATTGGTCCCGTATTAGTAAATTACGCTAAGATCAGGGCGTTTTCATGTTGTTTATCATAATTGGAATGATATTAGTCATATTTGTTATCGGATTTATACGCGTTTGTGTAATGTAATGTGAAATATAAAAATGTAAACACGCACGATTGGCGCGAAATCTCGACTTTTGATATCAAAATTCAACATTACCACTGCTTATTTAAATTGAACCATGGATTAATTCGTCACATAATTTAATGACGAGTTAATCATTCTCAACAGTCTGGAGGTTGGATGTCCGTAAACCACTATTTTCATGATTTTTAGCCTCGGCCAGCACTGCCGTCAAAATGGCGATGACCGTATTTACGCACTCGGATTTTAGAAGGGTAAATTAAGAAACCTGCGCGCTAAAGACAGAAGTTTTAATGGCGATGACATATGAACTTTTTATCCAACTCTCTTAATTAGCGCACACTCATAAGTATTTGATAATCGGAATATTAAATATTTACATAACTAATGAGGATGACGTATGACTTAAACGCTTGCCCCTTTCGGGGCCGATACCAAGTCAGCGGAGGTTTGTGTGTCGCGCCCCCAAAGGTACCCGTACCGAACTTTATGGTTAATGTGGCAGTTTAGAACGGTAATTTATTTGTTTTGTACAAGAATTTCTTGCGTAAATAAGTCACTTACAGGCATGACATCATCTACAAGAGTATTCATAATAACTATCAGGCTTTCTTCAATATATAAATTGGTCTTCTGTGCTTGCCTTTTGTACGTCACCAGCTAGGAGCCTCTCCCGGGAGCCACCCCGCTGCCGCCGGTGCGCGGTTGTTCCTTCACGTAACGTGCAGCAGTGTTGGTTCATCGACGCGCCGACCTCATTGTTAGTGCACCCTTTAACAAACGTACAAAGTGACATTTGTCACATTGAGTCGCATTATTGCCCTGTTGAAGTAAGCAAGATGCACCTACAATATCCATGCGGTACCTACGTCCAATTGTAACATCAGACAGGTATGACTAAAATGTGGTATGTCATTCAGTAAGTAACATTTTCCACCAATCCAATATCGTCTCCAACAGATTAAAATAAATTTGGCCGTCACAATGATGATTAACACAAAGGCTGTGGTGTGGAGTGCTCAGGTCCTCTCTGCTTACCTCATTATAACAGAAGAAGGACAACAAAAAAGGTTTTTACTCGGCCCCGTCCCCCCTTATCTCCCCCTCCCGAGCCTTCACGTGCACGAAACGTATTAAAATATAAACGACGGAGAAAAACTCCACAAACACAATTTAACTGTATCAACAACCAAGCTTAATAGCTATTTCTTAAGACGCGCAGATATTCAATAATTTAAGACGATCATCCACCAGACAACCAAGACCTTCTTTTAGGAAATCAATGAAAATTACCAGAGCTCAACTTATAATAGACACAAACCAGAATTTCTAGACCCCTAATAGTAAATCACACCAAAGAATCCACAGATCAAGAAATACCGGCCACTTAAACAACCAGAATACATCGAGCCCTAACATCAACCAATTTCAATTATAATATAGTTCAGCTTATATTGGTAGCTTACCTCTACCGGATTGTTTATGAGCCAGCTCGTGATCCGGACATTATGGAACCGTTTACGGCCACTTACCGGTTAACGGCGGTGTGTGACGAGTCCGTTTTACTGCCTCTATGCAGTTTGAAGAAGGAAATTGAGAATAAATCTCCTGAAGTTATCACCTGTCATTCGAAGGTAGATCAAGGGAGTCATCATTGGGCTGCGGGACTGTTCGAAAGAGATACCGTGGCCCCAGAACACAAAGGGCGATGAAGGAGTTTAGGAGTTTAGGAGGGTTTTAGTCAGTAAAAGTCTGACACTCCCTCCTGCTCAGCCCAGAGCGGGAGGGGTTATTTTGATGATTTCCCATCCGAAAAAAAAAGGGAGTCATCATTGGAAGACAAACTAAAATATTATGTCCCATGTGTGGTGTTCACTAAAATACTAGTTAGGGTTTAAAATAAAACCATCAAATTATCAGTAAGTAGTTATACTACGTCAAGTGCACGTGCACTCGCTGCCCGGGAAGATAAGTGTGGACTAGTCGTCACACGGAACCTCAATGGCCACGGTACGCTAATATCATATATAGTCTAATATATCATACCATGTGTTCATTACAAGCGCCCCTGAACTACAAACGAGAATGCGATTGCAACAACTATGTTTGGCGGTTAAATCATAAACGGTCGCTCTTATGATCGACGGATTTAAACTTCAGTGAGAGACTTCAGTAGCGCGCATGTTTTGATATATTTTCCCTGAGCTTATTTAGATTGATTTCCGAAATGCCTTTGATTTGCCTTCCTAAGCCTATAAGTCATCTGCGCTTCTGCTAATGAACGATAATGAAATTATGTCAGAAAAAACCTTAGATAATTAACGTAAAAATGTCACAATACTGATTGAGTGTAACTCGATAAACTAATCAGTAATCAGCTAACGAGCACAACTTGCGTGGTGTAGTGTACGCGTGGCGAACAATTGTCGCCGCGCCGCGTACAGTCGCCCGCGCAGATACTGTTTACCCGTTTGATTGCCATCCGTCGAACGCGTGCCTTTATCGTAATGAGCTGTTTATATGGACATCCAACCACCTCGTTCGTAAACACCTCGACTGACAGACTCACACACTATACAATACGGGTTATGTTCATAGTACAGAAAAGGGATCACCTTTTCAGCACGCAATGGTTGCTGAGTCACGTAATAATGTAGCTCCGCATACGTGAATATTAAGCTTCGTATTACAAGTCCTCGAATGAGACTTACTTATGTTCGGTCACGTTTAAGGCATAAAAAATCCCGCGCTGTTTGCAGTGAAGCCCAGAGGATACGATCTATGCGAATAATGTATTATAAACAAATAAAAAGCGAGTGTTTTTCTGTTTATCCCTATTTTATGGCGACTGTGGCTCCGCGATCTATCGCACGGAACGGGAATGTTCGCAGCGAGGGAGAGAGACAGCGAATTAGTGAGGAAATTGGCGGAAATCTATTCTATTCTGGACTTTACTAGCTACACGGGTTACAAAGAATGGCAGAAAATGAAATTCGATTTCTCCAAGCAGCTTTTACGACCTTAGACACAATATCTTCATTTAAAGTGAGTAACGAAGTTTTGGGCCATAGGGTCAAAACTTTATTATTGTGCGTCAGGATAATTTGCAATCAATCAAGCTGTAAGACTTGTAAGCTATGAAGCTGCGAGTATGCAGAGAGCCAGCAAACTATTCTGTGTGGCAAGCAGGGTGATTATACCCACTCATAATAACACATATACTTAGTAAATGAAGAGGCCAGTGCGACACAATGGACATTACCGACGCATATTGAGATCATTTTGCATACAACACTTGTACAGAGCACCACTGTGGACTGCTGCTATGTCCGCTCTTATTTACTGCTGTACTGCCAAAAAGTTCATCGCGTTGCCCTCTCCGCGGCACAGTGGGCACATTGCACAGTGCAAACCGCACTATTTCCACGCCGCTGCAGATTCTGTCCTCTGTGCACAAAACTAAATAAAGAACAAAGAGACCAAAACTTTAAATCCATTCAAGTTTTCAGTTTTTTTCCACGTTTTATGTGATTGTGAAGTATTCTGAACTGTTTGGTCGCGAAAATGTTGGCTTTGTTCTGCTGTGAGCACGTACAATTGTGTACACAATACACATATGCCTACAGACACGTCCGAGGTAAGCGGTCAGAACCGCTGCCTTTCTGGCTGGCTAATCCTTTAAAACTGCATTAAGAGCGGCCAACCCGTCATACTTTTCATACAAACGCTCCTACGTGATTATGTCGTTGTTATACATCTATCTTTGAATGTTTTCAACTAATAGGTATTTTGTGCACTAAATCTAGGTTTCTATGGTTGCAAAAAATAAAAAAGTAGAAAAAAAATCAGTATAAGCCTCCAAAAATTGCTGTTTTGCACAAATTTTACCTGAACTTTGGCCGTTCATAATGTACTCATAAACTGTAAAAATAAAGAAAACATCTCGATAGAAACCTAGCACATGTAATGCAGATTCTTAATGACAAATATTTATTTCACACACTTGTAAGACCTATTCAAAAACACGTATTTCCTGGAACAAGTTTAAGAAATTTTCGAACACTATTTTCCGTTCAATGTCATCGCGTTAGGCGATATAAAGTGCGTTAGAGACGAGTTGTGCGGGGTCGGGGCGAGGTAAGACGGGGGAGTTGAAAGAAAATCACTGCTGTGGCTCTGGATGAAACAACAAGCTTTTTGACCATGCTCGCGTTGACGATAGACGCGCCGGGAAGGGCCCTCTTAAGTCCCTATCCAATTTTCATTTTTATCATCTAGCTAACATTTAAATACTTATGTAAGTTTGAAATTCAGCAAGTGATTTAGAACATTGCTTAATACATACAAACTGAAGACTTAAAACACAGAAACTAATCTACCACGATTACAGATTTACAGACTCGCTGCATCCTCTGTCCCTCTCTAACACAATAAAAACAACCAATTACCTCGCTCTCTAGCGGAGGCGGGTAAAGTTGTGAGCTGTTGAAAAATAATGCAAACTCTGTGGTCTGTACTTTGTGGCATGAATCGGGCATCGCGGGTGCTGCGATGAATCTCAATGTGTTGGCTCTTTCCGCAGTACTCGTGTACTGGTACTTGTGTACTCGCGAGTACGCGTGCACTCGAAGTTTTACACAAGTTGGTCGGCGGCGCTCATTGGTCGACTGACAGTTTTATAATTCAATCATGTTTAAAGTTGTGCAGTAGACAAGAGAGCGCTTTGTTTTCTACACACGTACTTTGAAGAATTAGATAGATGGTGCATACTTGTGCAGCGACCAATAACGTTAAAGTGAATGATGCATTGCTTAAACCGGGGTGACTACTGAGATGACGAGTAGGTAATAGCATAGTATGGAAGCAGAAGACATGAATTATAAATTGGTATAAGGAGAAGAGAATGATGATGATGTATAGAAATAACTCTGACCACGTCGCATCATATCTTTTGGACTGACTACGTACGACTTCTGGCATCAAACAACCTTTCCATGTTAAATTTGCAAGGGTACGGGTTGTCAGTGAGGTTACATCATTGTTCTCTTTGTCAGCAATACCCTTTGGTCCTCCTGGGCTGCGTGTGCTGGCAATAACGACTTCGTATCAGCCGACGTCAGCGATACAAAAAGCACGACATATTATATGAATGGTGTGAGCACCGTTTGTTAATATGTATTTAAAATATTGTCTGCTTTATAGTAAACCCGATTATTTATGTTAAAATACCTACGCTAACTTTGGTTCAAATTATGGTGAAAGCCGCTTACAGACGACAGACACAAAAACGTTATTTATATTTATAACTAGCTTTTGGCCACGGCTTCGCCCGCGTGGATGTTGATAAGTGCCCCACGGTATCATACTACCGGCATAAAAAGTATCCTATGTATTAATCCAGGTTATAAACTATGTGAGTGCTAAATTTCATCCAAATCCGTTTAGTAGTTTTTGCGTGAAAGAGTAACAAATAACCATACATCCATCCTCACAAACTTTCGCATTTATAAAATGAGTGAGGTTTTTGTTAAAGCGGCAACAGATATACACAATCTGTGAAAGTTTCAACTGTCTACCTACTACGGGTCATGAGATACAGCCCGCTGACAGACAGACGGGTGGACGGACGGACAGCGGAGGCTTCGTAATATCCGTCGTAAAAAGGTCCCATTGGTTACCCTTCGGGTACGGAACACAGTACAGTAGTAGATGATTTTCATCATTTTAATGTAAGAGTATGTATAACAATTTTGGAGCCAATCGACCCAGAGAATAAAAAAGTTTCACAGAGAATTCACCCCCCATTTCACCCTCTTAGAGGTGGAATTTCGGAAAACCTTTTCAATAATACTTACTCTCCACAAAGAACACACCCTCCTAATTTCATGTCTCTAGAACCAGTGGTTTAGGCCGTACGTTGATATATCAGTCTATCAGTCAGGACTTTGAATTTTATATTGAGCGATGATTTTGGAAAAACTGTGATACATTACACGTTTCTCATAATCTTAATTGAAGATTGTGTACACCAATTTTCGAATCAATCGAATCAGAGAATAAAAAGTTTCATAGAAAATTCAACCGACCATTTCACTTAGGAGCTGAATTTCGAAAAATCCTTCCTTATTCCTTGTCTACATTATAAAGGAAACTTCTGTGCAAAATTTCAGCTTTCTAGGTCCGAGGGTTTGGGCTTGGCGTTGATGAGTCAGTCAGTCAGTCAGTCAGGATTTCGCGTTTTATTTATATATATATAGATTTTGAAGATAAATGTATAGATGTAAATAAATCTATATACTAAGTGGTCATATCGCAGCTGATAGGCAAACTATCGCTAATACTGACACTACAGACCGCAGTTCACGACGTAATTAATTTTATCACTCTTGACATCCCGGCCATACATTATAATGAGTTGCCAAATAATAATGAGTTACTTCGCCTGCAAGTGTGTGTAATAAATAGTTGAGCAGTCAAGGACACAATTATGTTTACATTAAGCTAATTCCAAAAGCCAGCTTCATGAAGAGTATCGTCCTAAATGTTGGAATGTGATCAAGTTCCCCAAATTATATGAGCACATATTATGCTGTCTTGTATTGTATTTCGGGTTGGTACCTGCAACTCCACGCCCGAAGAGCGTATTTTGCGGTGCGAAGACGCTCCTTGAAAAAACTCTAGGTACCGTCATTTCAATCTATGTCATTAGAGAAAATTGTTGTAAAGTAAACTTTATGTTTGCCCTTGATTGTACTGTAGCACTTGTTTTGCACCTTGTTTACTTGTAATGGTGTTACCACCCCAGTCTTGTCTTGAAGAGTATTTTGTTGTTAACTTCTTTTTGCAACGGGAACAGTTTCAACCCACACTCAAGTTAGCCAACATAGTGAGTTCATACAATCGTAAAAAAAAACAACGATTTAAATGTATATTTACATGCACAAGTAGTTTAAAAATCCCATTTCTGGGCAAAGGCATCCCAAGTCCTATCAAAGGACTCTTTCCCCACGCCGCCACCACCCTGAACCAGCTTGCATGATAAGCGACTCAGTCATCGCGCCATAAGCCTCATGCATGACACCTGGCTCGTGAATATAGATTCGGTACTGGAAATGAGCTCTTAAAACATTCATTAGTTCTTGACACTTCAACAATCGTGGGCGAAAACTGCTCGAAGCTAGATTTGGTTTAACCGGTATACGGAGATCCATACAAATTAATGAAGCGTCTGTCAGTGGCTGGTGTCCACAGCCGATCCTCAACTTGTTCGGACCAGTTTGACAGATCCTCAAAACGATACCCAACACCAACTGCAACAAGAAAACTTATTTTTTTTGCAATCGTAGCGGAGGTACCAGGCTTTCATGAACATCTGGCAGCGCACCGGTTGCACGCGGGCTCAGTACTCAGTGCTCGCAATAAATACGTGTCGCGGGTAATGCGCGCGGTTCCGCCGCCTGATGTATCACGCGGTTGTATCTACACAAGTGCGGAATATTGCACTTTTTACTATTGCTAATGTAGCGCAATAATTGATAGAAGATTATGTTTCTGTAAAATAAAATAGAATGGCTTTTTGACAGTCTTGAATAGATTAATATTGGTTTGACTGATGGTTATTTCGAGTTTATATAATGTGAGTTTTATATTGTGCACGTCAAGTTCTTTATGGAAACACCGAATATCATACAAGTATTATGGTTGGAGGTTTTTAAAATTCTTACTTCAGTCAGGCAAAGTGTTATTGGGTAAAAACCCATTAACACTTTGCCTAAGAATTTCTCAGTATCAGCCACGGAGTCTGAATCTGTGCCGGGTTGATGGCAATAGGCTCGCCCCTATAACATGGGACTTAAACAAAACTGGTGAAATGTGAGTGTAATATTAAATATACCTCTGCCTAACCCTTCGGGGCCTACAGGCGTGATGTTATGTTATGTTTTATTTTATGTGAAATCCATATTGAATACACAGAATACAGTCAAACTGACTCCAAAGCTTTCCGTGTAACTCAACGCAACTACAGTATGTTTGTCAGAATAAACAAGTCCTGTTGGTTCGTCACACGCACAGTTCCCGATTTCTACCGAGTACGGCACGAGCGACCTCTAACGGCCCTCAAGGGACTCTGCTAGGCCGGACAGTAGGCTATTCCTGAACGAAATACCTCAACTAATAGCTACCTAGGACAAATTAGCCGCAAATGCTAGAAATATCTCGCGGTCGAGGATTACGCTAACGATCGTTTTTGTCGGGAGCCCTCAGATAGTCGTCGGATAAGTTTTTATCTGAAGGTCGCGCGGTACTCGACGTGAATCATCTTTTTTCTAATGAGATAATAGTGCGTCTGCGGCTAACAGACGGACGGCAGCCATTTACTATGTTCTAAACAAAACACACCTGTTCTCCTGCAGGGATAGGCAGAGAAATGTGGGTGATCACTACACCCACGTTTACTGTTGTAATAAGGGACGTGACGAGACAAAGACTAGCCACCAATCTACTACAGAGAAATTCCCGAGAGCGAAACTAAATAATACTTTGCTTGACCTAAGAATCGAACCCAGGATAGAATGCCCAGAAGTCATGCTCAGTCATGTCAGTACTGTACTGCTTTTTATTTATTTGATACATATCTCGAGATAAAACGGCGTCATCCTGTACGCAGTTATATCCGCGTAGTAGTCAAGTGTTCGCTGAGAGCTCGCGACGTCTTGTGATTCAATAATTCAGGAGCTCTCTCGTTCAAATAAATTTGATTACGCTTATCCTGTTTTAATCCGCGCCGACGTTTGTGTCGGGTGTCGCGGGGTGCGTTTAATTTTGCAGTAACTCTGCTCTTCGCTCCGCTCGCTCTCTGCTCTCGGTACAAACTCTCTAAAATTCCATAACATTATGTAAACGCATCTGCATACACGCCGCGGGAACTTTATTAAACGAAATAATGTAGTGAATACGTTCCCTGACTCACTCCGGAATAATGAGCAATCTCGTAGCGCTACGCCGTAGCTCCGTAGCGCTACGCCGTAGTGGGTAGCCTCAGTAGCCGCTGGGACCGCGCGTCGAGCGCACGCTACGAGCTACGCGTGACGATGCCCGCAAATACGCTCGCGTTGTGTTAAACCGACAGTTTCATAATAAATAAGTCTTTGCCAAATTATTGTCATAAGTTACTGAATAATAATATAAATAATTGTGATCCTGAATACCTCTATAGTTTGACAATACTCGTGGAGTTTAATGTCCAGTTGTTTGTTGTAAGTAGTTACTGTTCTGTAAGTGTTCCAAATGATCAAGATGAAAAGGATTTGTCACCTCATCTTCAGGCTGCTGTTCCTGCTAGACGGTATGTGTTAAAATTAAGAGGGTATTATTGTATGTAACAACAGTGTCAATTGTATTCAATTTTTGAGTGTAACCAAAGCCTGACCAAAAAAAAGCCTGACCAGTTGACGGGACGTGACTTGACGTGACGTTGGCTCATTATGAAGTAACGTTTGTCGTGTTTTTGATAAATTATTTATTTAAATACGTAATTACATAAACCGCCGGAGCCGGTTATCTTGTTAACTAATTTATAGCACAATCATTATGTTGACGCTGCTAACTTACACTAATTACTTCACACCGGTATATAATTAAAACGAGCATGAGCGCAACGAGTGCTTTATTAAAACTGTCAACAAAATTGAGGCAATGTTTAAAACGGGAGTATTATAAAGTGTCAACTGGATTTTAATATCCTCAAAAAATATTTCCTGATAATTTATTAGACTTCTAATCCTATGAAAAGCTCATATAGAAATCGTAAAAAAATACTTCAGGTTTCACAAATAAATAGAATTCAAAGAAATAGTTATAACTCTTTCGATTACGTTATTGTACTGAGTCATTCCTCGCCGGGATCTAGTTGTTTCAAAAGTTTCGCAATTGTAGGTGACCGGTAACTATACATAAAACAAAACTGTTACTATTCCACAGTTGACAGTTCAAACAATGTCAACATTTGCAAATTAGCGTATAGGTATAAGCTAAAGTGTATAACACTATTTTGGTACAACGTGTTAACACCAAAATGGCTTAAAAACTTTGGAAACACGATCGTACACACTTCCCAGTCCTATCGTACCGGAGTATTGACACTGTAATATTTAACATTGTATAAGTCAAAAGTTTATAAAAGACTAGGTGTGGAGTTTCTTGTCGGTTCTTCTCTATAGAAAAGGACTAATTCGAAACGTGGACCTATATCTTTGACGTTTCATGAATGTGGGTTTGTGTGACATAAAATATTTTGGATTTGAATTTGATAAATTTTTGCGTAGAAGAAGTTATTATGAATGAATCGTCATGAGCAGATGTGTGAACGTGGACGAGGCAGAAGGAGTCCGTAGCAGGAGGCATCTTATTGTTTCTGCCTACCCCCACGGGAAATAACCGTGACTTTATGTAAGTTTGTAATAGTTATGAAATAGTCAGAAGAGTACTGTTTTAAGCTTTCAGGGTTTATAACTAAACTTATACTGTCACTTGCAGAATAATGAACAATCACGGAAGATATCCCGTAGTAAGTTTAGTCAGAAGAGTGTCACAGAGCCGCAAGCAGAGCTAGTTTACATCACAACGAAGCTTATTTCGTGTTCAGTCCGCTGCGCTGTGGCGAGTTTTTCTGTTACTGTGTTTTTATTCAAAGTGTTCATTAATTCACTTCTTGAACGTTGCGTTGTCTCAGTCAACAGGCTAATTAATTTATAATTATCTTTGTCTCTGTTCTTCAATTAGCATTGTGTTTGTAAGCGGTGATTCGTACTTAAGAGTGGGTTGTCTGTTATTGTATGAAATGATTTGTCTGTTGTCATTAACATGTAGGCACAGTTCGCTGTTGGATCATGGCGCTGCTTGTGTAGATGTTGTGATAGTTCACTAATAACTGATATTACTGACTGTCACAACACTATCGATGACGACCACTATCGACTTCTAACTAAATAGACAGTTGGTTGGAGTCGCGTGTTCGAACACCATTAGTCGAACTTTAGAATCGATGTGTGTGGTTTGCGTAGGTGTATAAATTATAAACTAATTGATAAATAATTACAAATAAAAAGTAATAACTTGCATACCGGAGAAATTAAGACTTCGGTAGATCCGGAACATTAGACACATTGAAAAATGCTCATAGCCTGCGCTAGCCCAGTGCTGAGCAAGGCCTCTCCCCGTTCATTTGATCCAGGGCTAATGTTCACCAATGGTCGCTGGTTTTATCCAGTTAGTCTCGCCATCACCTACGAGGTCTACCGTGTCGTTCTCTGGCTGTATCAGGACTCCACATAGTAGCTATTGACCCACAACTCACTAGTTGATGTATTAAATAATTATATTAGGCCATTATTTCACAACTGATTGCTACAGTATTTAAAAATCTAAATATTCAATACGTATACTTCCGATATCCCAAAAAAAGTTCCCAACAAAATCTCCATGATTGATAAGAACATACAGTAAATAAACCCCACGTCGACGTAATCCTCCCCAAGTTGGTGGAAGTATCACAACTTCACAAGTCAGTGAGTGAAGTGTTCACTCACACTCACTCCACTCACAGTCGTTCTGAGAGAGAAACGGTGAGATTAACATCTCATACATATGGAGACACGCTGCTGTACTCACATGGGCTGAGTTATAGGCGTCTGTGGGATGCTGTGTTGATTCTTATGTTACTACACAATCTTTGTGATTCTGAATAGGTTTGATTTCACTCGTTAAGTTGTCAAAGGCGATTACATGAAAAGAATAGGCGACGTCCACTTGTAACGTGAGGATTATCGGTGTCGAGTGACACCAAGACAGTGTCGGTGTGAGATATGTTTGTGCAGTACATGTTGTAGGTACATATCGAAGAGGCACGAACTGTTCGAGCTTAGATACAGGCTTATGATATCTGTATTGTAGTGACAGACGGACTTATGCCAATATTGACGGCATTAACAATCTATCTACCAGTTGCTAAAATTATTCACTAAAACTGTTTATTTTGTTAAAAAGTTTTTTTTTGTCGTTGGCGATTACTTTTCCCAAATCTGGTCATTGCATTAACTTGATTTATGACTAGCCTCTGCATACAACTATGTCCGCGCGAAGTTTCTTATTTTAACACAACATTATATGCTATTGCACTCGGATATACTTAATGGCTCATCAGTTCAATCAGATCAAAACTTCAAGATTTTAAAAACTAAAACTTCACTTCTTTTAGTTTTAAACGCCCATCATTAACACTGGTCAAATTGTATTTTAATAATTTCATTACAAGTAAACGTCAAAAGTAAAATTGCGAATCAATAAAGCCGATAATAAGAAACCTGTCACTTGATTTCAATGAACGTTTCTATTCGAAGGCGCTTGACTTGACTTGGTGACTTTCAATATTCCTGTGATATTTTAATTTTATCAGAAATGAGAACGATTGAATGAACTGCGGAGCTAACGTAAATTGAATGATTTAATGCTTATTTTTTCAGCAGCTGCAAGATATAGCTGCAGGACTAAAATTGTGTTTCAATACTTTTGTTTCTTATTATTATACATTTATTACAATTACACCCTCCTGACCTCATCCTTATTTTTTTTTATGTAAGTGTATTATTATTATTTTCAATTCATGTATAAAATATATATCAAAATTATTTTTTTATCACTACATAGTATAGAACAAAGTCGCTTCCCGCTGTCTGTCCCTATGTATGCTTCGATCTTTAAAACTACGCAACGGATTTTGATGCGGTTTTTTTGAATATATAGAGTGATTCAAGAGAAATGTTTATATGTATATCATTGCACCCGTGCGAAGCCGGGGCGGGTCGCTAGTGAAATTATATATTAATGTCTGCATAATCTCTTTTTTTTTAAATTTAAAATAACTTTTCGTGTCATTCTGCGTGAACGCTTTATTCTTCTAAACTTTACCATCATTTAGACGAAAAGTTCATGTGTACTCTTACGGATTGCTAGTCAGTATTAAAATACCTCACTTAGTCAATACAATTTTGGGACAATTTTATATCAAGCCTCTCCCTTTTAGTTATCAAGTCAGAGGCCCATGGGCGGTGTTTAATATATATGAGAAAATACAGAATTCGCGAAACACACACATCACATTACACATTATTCTGTATCTGTATTAGTTTATTGTCCCTCTTTGCCGTTTTGGGATGGGTCTCTGCTGTCAATGTCATCTAAAAGGCCGTGTATCTAAGTCAAAAAAAAGAATAAACAGCAGCACTGCTAGCGCGACTGACAGATGAAAAAAAAGCGGGAAAAAACACGAAGAATAATAACGCGGAACTATTGAAATTTGAAAAACACTATTGTGCAGTGCTGATAGAAGCTAGGAGTTGTGGCAGTCTGGGGTGAGTTTAGGTAATAAGATAGTTTGTGTAATTTATCTATTTCTGTGTAACACCCTAGCGCGTGGAACCGGCGAACAGAATCACAGAAAGCTTCGGAGCCAGCGGCAGCGGTGCGGTATGATATTGATATCCTAGATCAAACATTGGTCCTTACTCGAGCGCGGATTTGTTTAATTCCGAAGCCCTGTGATTTTGTCGTCATCCCGTGCTAGCACACAAAACACGCGGTCGGTTCCGTGGTCCAAGTACTCTGGCGGTCTATGAGTAGCTTTGGCACGGAATCTTTGAAACCCAACTCCTATTTATGCGGAATGCGGCGACTGAAAATACTTGGCGGTATATAGTATTTTCAGTCAAATTCTCTTGGTGAGGTTACCGAGCGGTAAGGTACCTACCAAGTTACACTGCACAGAGAAACTCACACTTTATCGACGGTATTGCGGTAGGGCTACACATAGTTTATAAGTAGTGTCCCCTAAAATATAAAAATAGTATATACCTACAGCCTATATATAGGTTTACATAACACAAACATTCACACTTGAAGTTGTTTACTTATATTTTCCTGGTATTCAATGTTAGCTGGCTTACTATCTAGCGGCTCTGGATAGGTAAACAGGTGCTATTTAAGGTTTATTTGTGCATAAAACAGTGAATTATTTGGGGTAAATTGTGTGAAACAATTGCACACATTTCAATCACTTTGTTTTTGTATTTTGTTGTACATAATTGGAATGGATTCGTGGTATCGGGCCTACAACAGCGGTTTATCTACCTAGTAGTCAGCAGGTTACTCAGCAATCTAAGCGGTCTAGATCTGGTATTCAAGTTGCATTTTGGGTTAATGCCCATTGGGGGATATTTATTTTGTTTATAAATTGTTTATTATGTTGTGTGTTTATTTTTAAATTGTATGGACTGAAAGAGTGTTCAATCAGTCAAAATGCCTCCTAAAACTCAGGCTATTAAGCTCCTCAAGGTGCGGTATGATATGGCCACAGTGAATTTAGATCTGTTGCATGATATTTCACAGTCTGGTTTGACCTCTGAAGCTGAAAGGAATGAGTTCAAGCTGAGGTATAAGGATGTGGAAACCATTTATTCAGAGTTCACATCAACACATCTTGAATTACAGGCCGGTCTTGAGGGAGATGAGGAGCCTGATAATTTTAAAATAAAATATTTAGGTTATAATAAAAAATACTATGATATTAAGCGTAGGTATATAGAATTGTTTCCTGGGGACAGTAGCCTTTCTTCTGAATATGGTACTGCATGTTCCACTGATGGAACAAGTAAAAGCAAGCGGGTGTTTTTACCACGGGTACAGCTACCTACTTTCTCGGGTAAAATAGAAGAATTTGTGTCCTTCATGGACCTATTTGAGGCACTGGTGGGACAGGACACGGCACTGACCAATACAGAAAAGCTATATTACCTTGTAGGGTCATTGACCGGAGAGCCTAAAGTACTCACCCAACATTTGTCAGTCACTGGGGACAACTACTCAATTGCTGTAGAGCTATTGAAAAATAGGTACAACAATAAACGGTTACTTGCGGATAAGTTATTACATAACTTGCTAGGCATATCCCATGTTAATAAGAATTTGAGCTCCCTAAAGCCATTTCTGAACACATTGTTGGAAAACACCAAGGCTCTAGAAAATATGAAATTTCCAGTAGCAGACTGGTCATACCTCCTCTTCTTCATCAACTTTCAAAAGTTAGAGGCATGTTTGAAGAAGCAGTTTGAGGACAAGATTTCTGATAAAGAATTGCCTAACTTTGCAGATCTCATCAAGTTTTTGGAAAATGAGGTTAGAATTTTGGAATCAAGCGGGGAAGCCCACAGCGGTAAAGGTGGTGCTTCCACATCTAGGGCACACCATGGTGCTTCTCAGGGGGCCACAAATGGGTGCAAGTTATGTAAACAGGGTAACCATAACTTAGCAAAATGTGAACAATTTTTGTCACTGAAGCCGCGCCAGCGGAAGGAACGCGTCAAAGAGTTCAGGCTCTGCTTCAGGTGTTTAGGTGAACATAACTTCGCTCAGTGTACATCGGGCTGGTCGTGCTACAAATGCAAATCGACCAAACACCACAACCTCATCCATTTTGATTTGCCACAGCCGGCGGCGGCGGGGGGGCCACGAGCGGGGGATGGACCTCGTACTCCTGCCAACACAGGCCGGTCAAGTTTACCCGGACCGGATAGGGTAAATGAGCCGAATGGGGTAGGCGGCCCCAGTTGTGAGCCGAATAGGGGAAGTTCGGCAACTTTGGACCAAGGGGCGGTTTTAACGTCACATAATAAGGCGGCGGTTCGGAATCCTTGTCAACGGACAACAGTGCTATTGGCGACGGCCGTAGTTCGTGTTATGGATATTTGCGGTGAATATCAGGAAGTGCGCGCGCTACTGGACGGGGGGAGTCAGAGCACTTTCGTTACCGAGGCTTGTGCTAGTAGGCTAGGTTTGAGGCGGTTTAGGTCTGAGATCGTTACGCTCACAGGATTAGGGGGGTTACCGGTTAGTGACTGCAGGGGGGGAGTTAATTTAACTATTAGCCCCAGGTATGCGGACCACCCTCGGCTTGTTACTACGGCCACGATCTTGGGTAACATTACTCATAATTTACCTAGCACAAACTTATCGCCGAATATAGCGGCTTGGTATAGGGGAATCTACCTGGCAGATGAACAGTTTTATGCTAGCCGACCAATAGATATTCTGATAGGGGCAGATTTGATGGGTGATATTATGATAGGTGGCATAATAAAAGTAAATAACTACTTACCATGTGCGATGAACACGGTGTTCGGGCATGTACTTATGGGTCCGGTGACCTATGCGGTTCCACAAAGTGAATATAATGCGGTTCATTATTCACATTCGGTTTTTGCGGCGCATGTCACTACCGATCAGATCCTAGAGAGGTTCTGGGAGGTAGAGGACATTCCGGATACGGTTATTGTTAATCCTAAAGATGCTGAGTGTGAAACATTTTTTAGGGACACTCATCAACGGGATGAGTCGGGTAGGTACATCGTTAGGTTACCTTTTTTGGATGATAAACCGGAGTTAGGTGACTCGGTTTTGTTAGCCAAAAGGCGGTTTTTGGCTATGGAAAGGCGGCTCTCCTTTAATGACGCACTACGTGAAAAATATATTAAGTTCATGCGGGAATATGAGCAAATGGGGCATATGTCGGTCTGTGACCGGGACCCGGCCGACTATGCCAACGGAAAGGGGTACGTCATACCCCACCACGGTATTTTCAAGGCGGACTCCGAGAAAATTCGTGTGGTATTTGATGCCAGTTGCGGGACGACCACGGGATTGTCATTAAACGATACTTTGCATGCGGGGCCAAAGTTACAGCGGGACGTTATGGAGATCATTTGTCGGTTTCGGATGTCGGCATTCGTGTTCACAACTGACATTAAGATGATGTTTCGTCAAATTATTACCCACGAAAAGGACAGGCGGTATCAGCTCATTTTCTGGAGGGAGGCCGCGGATCAGCCTTTGCGTCTATATTCGCTGAACACTGTGACTTACGGTATGAAGTCCAGTCCATATCTTGCGATTAGGACGTTGCGACAGCTCGCTGATGATGGTACTGCTGAGTATCCAGCTGCGGCAGATCTCTTAAGATCCTCAGTATTTATGGATGACATTTTGGGGGGAGCCGACTCTGAGGAGGAAGCTAAAAAACTGAAATCGGACCTAACAAACTTGCTTCGCTCTGGCGGTTTTGAGTTGAGCAAGTGGGTCTCGAACAGTGAGCGGTTGCTAGATGATGTTCCTGCGGAGGACCTAGAGAAACCACGGACCTTTGACAAGGTAGACGGGCCTGGTTTCTTCAAGATCTTGGGGGTAGAATGGGATCCCAATAGAGATGCTTTTTCTTATCATTGTAAAATAAAGGATAACAAAGGTTGTACCAAGCGGACTATTTTGTCAACCTTGGCACGAACCTTCGACCCACTAGGTTGGGTAGCACCGGTGCTTTTCCAGGGCAAGGTTCTCATGCAGCGGCTTTGGAGGTTGAATTTGTCGTGGGATGAGACTCCACCACCGGATGTGGTAGCGGAATGGGGTAAAATAATTGCGGATTTACCTCAAATTGAAAATATTTATATCGGGCGTTTTGCTCTAGGTGGTAATACCAACACTTGCAAGTTGCATGGATTCTCAGATGCGTCTGAAAGCGGTTACAGCGCAGTGGTATATCTGAGAACCATGGACAGTGGGGGTGAAGTGAAAGTGTCTCTTATGATGGGGAAATCACGAGTAGCGCCATCTAAGATAAAGGTCACAATTCCTAAACTGGAATTATTAGGTGCGGCTTTGTTGGTACGGCTCGTTAAATACGTCGCTGAATCTATCAAAGGGAAAGTGGGGATAGAGGAGATAGTCTGTTGGTCGGATAGCACTATTGTTCTCTCATGGTTGCGGATACCTCCTCACACATTACAAACATTTGAGGGGAACCGGGTCTCCCAAATTGTTAATTGCGGGTTAGATTTAAAATGGCGGCACGTACCATCTGAGCTGAACCCTGCGGACGTCGCGAGTCGAGGTTGTCGAGCTTCGGAACTGCTCGGACATACCTTATGGTGGGACCCACGATGGCTTCACGGCGAAGCATCGACTTGGCCAGCGGATAGAGTTAGGCAGGACAAAGACCTACCAGGAATGCGGAAGTCCTCCCTTCAGGTTCAAGTCCATGTGGGTACGGCGGAACCAGATCCCATTTTCAATCGGTACAGCTCATTAGCAATGCTACAGTCGGTCGTAGCTTATTGCATTCGGTTTGCGTATAATACTAGGAATCCATCCAACAAAAGGTTAGGTATTCTGACGGTTCAAGAACGCAAGTCGGCCGTGGATCGGCTTGTCAGTCTAGTCCAGCAAACGGAATTTGCTGCGGATTTAGACTCCTTAAAGCGGGACAAGCAGTGTTCCACGCGGTTGCGGCGATTGTTTCCCTTCATAGACAATGCGGGTCTTTTGCGGGTAGGGGGACGCCTAGAACATTCGAGCTTGCCATTTCAGGTAAAACATCCGGTTGTCTTACCCAAGAACCACCCTCTGACTAATATGGTTATTGACAATGCTCATCGGGTTCATTGTCATGTTGGCCCAACAGCCCTACAGGCAATTTTACAATCAAATTTTTGGATTTTATCGGCTCGGCAAGCCATTAGAAGTCGCGTTTTTAAATGCATTGCGTGCTTCAGGACTAAGGCGAGGCCTGTCGAACCCATAATGTCTGCGCTACCAAGCGATAGAGTTAATGCTACTGGGGTTTTTCATACGGTGCAAACGGATTTTGCGGGACCATTCTCTATTAAAGCATCGCGCCTACGTAACGCGAAGGTTTTAAAGGCATATCTATGCGTGTTTATATGCTCGTCGTCAAAAGCGGTTCATTTGGAGGTCGTAAGTGACCTAACAACGGAGGCCTTTACAGCGGCCTTGACGCGGTTCACAGCTCGGCGCGGTCTCCCGAGTGTTATTAGGTCCGATAATGGTACCAATTATGTAGGGACGAACAAGCACTTAGACGAGGTTGAAAAATATTTACGTAACAAAGACGTTGAGAAAACTCTGGAGGACGTTGCAGCCAAGAGCGGTATAACTTGGTTGTTTAACGTACCAGGGGCTCCTCATTTCGGTGGTCTTTTTGAAGCGGCTGTCAAATCTGCAAAAACTCTTTTAAAGCGGATGATAGGAGAGCAGGTTTTGACATTTGAGGAACTGTCCACGGTCTTTGCCAGAGTTGAAGCGGTACTCAACTCTCGGCCTCTTTGTCCATTAACACAGGATCCTCAAGACCTCGAAGTGTTGACGCCAGCACATTTCCTAATCGGTAAGGCCTTACTTTCGGTACCAGAGTACAATCTGGTGGATGTACCCGACACGCGGTTTGGTCGTTTTAAATTAGTACAGGCAATTTCCCAACGGTTCTGGAAGCAATGGAGTGACCGGTACCTGCATTGTCTTCAGAACCGGAATAAATGGACAACACCTACGGATCCACCTAAAATAGGGGACCTCGTGTTGATTAAGGAAGAAAACGTTCCTTGTCTCAAGTGGAGACGCGGTAGAGTGATAGAGCTTTTGCCTGGGAAGGACGGGGTAGTCCGTGCCGTTAGGTTGAAGACTCTTTCAGGCTCGTTCATGAGGCCAGTGGTAAAAATTTGTAGGTTACCGCTGGACTAGGTTCGGTTACTTCGAACCTATTCTATTTTAGTTTAAGATGTAGTTTTATATTTTGCGGTTTATCTTTGATAAAGGCTTTTCAGCCTTTCTCGGGCGGGGGGATGTTTAATATATATGAGAAAATACAGAATTCGCGAAACACACACATC
This sequence comes from Eugnorisma glareosa, assembly GCA_947578425.1. Classification (NCBI taxonomy): domain Eukaryota; kingdom Metazoa; phylum Arthropoda; class Insecta; order Lepidoptera; family Noctuidae; genus Eugnorisma; species Eugnorisma glareosa. Next base: position 389,489 of record OX387981.1, read on the forward strand.
ACATTACACATTATTCTGTATCTGTATTAGTTTATTGTCCCTCTTTGCCGTTTTGGGATGGGTCTCTGCTGTCAATGTCATCTAAAAGGCCGTGTATCTAAGTCAAAAAAAAGAATAAACAGCAGCACTGCTAGCGCGACTGACAGATGAAAAAAAAGCGGGAAAAAACACGAAGAATAATAACGCGGAACTATTGAAATTTGAAAAACACTATTGTGCAGTGCTGATAGAAGCTAGGAGTTGTGGCAGTCTGGGGTGAGTTTAGGTAATAAGATAGTTTGTGTAATTTATCTATTTCTGTGTAACACCCTAGCGCGTGGAACCGGCGAACAGAATCACAGAAAGCTTCGGAGCCAGCGGCAGCGGTGCGGTATGATATTGATATCCTAGATCAAACAGGCGGCATACAGACTCTGACCACAGCTTATCACACGATAAAGAAGAAGAAAGGTCATTCCTCTGCAAGGAAGGAAAGGAAGGAGGAGGAGGAAGGAGGTCTTCCTTGCAGAAGAATGACCTTTCTTCTTCTTTATCGTGTCGTTTTGCATTAACTATAATAATAACTGTTATTAAACCAAGCTTGCACTAATGCCGTGTGTATATCATACGCATCTAATATAGTTAGTATTAATTTACGATCGGCGAATTAATCAAACGCTGTTCTTGTATTATCAACACTCAAGCGTTATACATGCGCTTACATACATTTCTTTAGATATGTACATAATGTATTCAGGTTTCAGAAGCAAGTTAAACCATCCCAGTCATCATAGAAATTCCTATGAAATTTAGTTTTACCCAGAATACTCAAAGATGTTTCTCTAAACATGTGTATTTTTTTCGAGTCAATTCCAATTTAACACCGGGCACGCCTTGTAATAAATTGGGCTTATAATAAACATAATTACAGTATCAATATCATAAAATAAACGATTCACGTAATAATTCAACAAAACGTGAATCACCTGCCAATTAAACATTATTTATGATCCGATGTCTGTTTACACAAGATACATTAATTAATAGGTCGGAACGAGAATTATATCATCAGTCGTTCCGTCGTGTTTATTTGTGAGATATTTATTCTGTCCCAAAAGGCGTGATATCAAATTAATCGCGCACAATTAACGCTTTGAATTAGCATAGGTTCCATAGACTTAAGTCCCAAAGTCCCATGGCAAGTCGCGTACCCCCCACCCCCTTCACTCGCACGACTCACCCCTTCGCCCAGGATCGTGGGCGCCATAAAAGGTCCCCTAATACTCATTCAGATATAATGTAACACATAGATGGGTGGATTAAATAGATTCGTGCAGAAAATCTACTCCTTGTCATCATTGTACCCTAGTCCTTTTGTACTGTATTTATGTAACCAGATGCGACTGAATATCAATATTTTGTAAACAAATTGCTAGCTGACCTTCATTGCCCCAACAACTGGCAAAATCAATATTGCTAGTCCAACTAATGATCAGTAAAGTATCTTCTGTATTATTCTTTCTACTAGTACTGACTTTTACTTGTCATCCATTTACAATTAACTTATCCAGGGATTTGGTACAAGACACCACAAATCACCAAAAAACGTTTAAAAATAAAAATAAAGTATTCCAAACGTCGTTTTGTTTCTTTCAATAGTTTCGACAATATCTGAACAAACGAGTAAAGCTGCGAAAAGGTATCCGTAGATTTGCTCTCAGTAAATGAAGGTCGACAGTAAAGTTCGGATCACACGTCGGGAGAGGCATGATCACATACGAAGGTAAAAAGTCAACGTAAGCGAAACTGAGCGAATTCAAATCTTATCAGTTCTACTATTGATCAACTCAGATCGGATCAGTGTTACTGGTAATACTGCGTTTCATGTAGGTACAGTACCCATACTACCCAACCCAATAAATTGATCAATAGTAGAACTGATAGGATTTGAATTCGCTCAGTTTCGCTTACGTTGGACGTTTTAAATCGTCAAACGTTAACACCTATATCGTCCCACTCTCGGGGAAAGGTCTCTCCCATAACTTTCCACTCTTCTCTCCGTGCGGTTGTTTCCGGCCAATCTCTCACATACGCTTCTACGTTTTCTAGGCCTCCCTCGGCGACGCCACCCGTCTTCTGTTCCTTATTTAATTACAACCAAAATAAAATAAAAACAAGCAGATATCATAGCATTGTCCTCCTGCCTACTAAAAACTGTGTTTGACAACCCTTTCGCGTCCCGCAGAACAATTAAATTGCAATTTTGAGTGAAGGCAATATTAGCTAAATAAACCCTGCAAGCCTTGTCTATACAAATAACCACTATGAAAAAGACGAAAATGTACTGCACTGACTTATGTCACCGAAAACATTATGTCAATCCTGTTGAATCCAAAGTAAAAACCGACCAAGTTGCGAGTCGTACTCACACGCACACAGGGTTCCGTAGTACCAAACAATATAATAATAATGTTTGGAAGGCTCATTCATAGTGTTGTATTGTTTTACATTCAATTGCAAAACTAAATTTGTTTTTCATAGTATGTTAACGAAAAACAAAGTTACTGCTGCAGTTTGATGACAAAGTCCCATATCTCAAAAACTAAACATCAAATCTTATGCAAACTAATTTTGGTTGAAAGTTTTTTTTACGTTCTACATTCCTATATTTTTTTCAGAATTTTCTTCCTCTTGCTTTAGAAATTAGAGGGAGGGGGGGGGCACTCATTTCACCACTTTGGAATTGTCTATCTTTGAAACGATTGACTTTGAGAAAAAATGATTTTAAGAACCTCAATGTCATTTTTAAAGACCTATTTATAAACTCCCCACACTTAAAGGTTTGATGAAAAAAATATTTTTTAGTTTCAGTTCCATTTATGGGGAAAAGGCAGCTATTCGTACTTGATTAAACCAATCGCAAAATAGTTAATATCGTGGCGTCGCGTTGTGTACAGACTCCCACCGAATAGCAGTATGTGACATTCTGGCTACTCATGGCCGATTTGAGTTTGTAACACTTTACTTTTGAGTTGCATCGCAGACGATAGGCCTTACTTGTAAGTAGCACACGGGTATTCTGTATGTCCCCATACGATGACAAAAGGTCCTTGACACACTCGCACATGCGGGTTCACTCGTAATTTACTCTGTTTGTGGGTCCCTCGTATTTGAGTCATTAAAACTAGCGGTTTTATACCATGTGGGCAGGTTAGCACGCTCCTCTTAGATTAAAATCATAATTATCTGGTGAGGGAACCCTGGGTTAGGCAGAGTAATGAATGGGCACTGCATCTACTGCCGCACACTCAGAGGATTACGGCCGGCCACATTGTGACGTGGCTGACATTACCAATCTGGCCGGCTGACTTATTAGGCATGAGTTGCTTTGCTACATCCCATCGACTTGAGTAACCACCACTAACTTATGGTAAAGAAAGTTGTATGACGTGCTCTACACAACTGTAAGATAAGATACTATATGTGTCCAAAACACGAGAATACACACTTCAAATATTGTAAGTCATTTTTGCCTCAACGGCCGGCAAAATATAAATGGATACCTACTCAGTTAGACCTACATTTATAAAAGCCACATGTAGAAAAATAAGAAAAATATAAGAATAGGTAAATAAAAAGAACAAATTAAATTAATAAACACCTAAGTCTTTGTGCCAACCGCGTCTTTATATTCGTCAGTATGTACCCTTTACAGTGAACTTCAAAGAGTAGGAGAATGAACGAACGAATGCATGAATGAGAAACAAAAGCCGCTCGCCGCCAACAACGCGCTCTAATTAACTAAAATAATGATAGTATGGATTGTCGGCGCTTTGTACACAACCAGCTCACAGACAACAGGTTGGAGAAAGAGAGCAGATTGGCCTAGGCTTATTGCTGAATCGATGCAAGTATGAACCAAAACGTGTATTTGCAAAACAAAACAAAACCGACTTCCAAAAAAACACTAAAAAAGTCTAAAATAACTTGTCTTTCGGAAGTCGGTGGCAAAAAAAATACAAACAAAGACACCGACTTCCGAAAGTCAAGTTATTTTAGACTTTTGTTTTGTTTTCGCAGAAAGTTTTTTATTTTACCCTTTTTAGCTGTAGTATATACCACACAAATTCTTGTCGTGAATTAATTTTACATTGTAACTAGAAGTTAGTTAAAGTACTCGTCAAGACGAATCATACGAGCCCAAACTCGATGAGGTTTTGTCGTTTTATAACGGAGTTCCTATGGGCACCATCCAGCTCCATCATCAGACACTGGATACCATTTAGGACCAATGTACTCGTCAAGACGAATCATACGAGCCCATACTCGATGGGATTGTGTCATTTTATTACGGACTAGCTGTGACCACCTTCCAGCTCCATCACCAGACCCTGGGTACCATCTAGAGACACAGTACTAGACACGATGAATTATACGAACCCAAACTCGATGGGGTTATGTCGTCTATAAAGGAGTTCCTATGGCCACCTTCCAGCTCCATCATCAGACCCTGGTTACCATTTAGGACTAAAGTACTTGTCAAGACAAATCAAAGGAGTCCAAACTCGACGGCGTTACGTCTTTTTATTACAGAGTTCCTATGGCCACCTTCCAGCTCCATCATCAGATCAGCTCTATGTCATCATAATATTGCATTGTCTCGCGATATACACATGCGTGCAAAATTTCAGCTCAATCAGAAATCGGGAAGTGTGTCAAATTTAACTAGTAAATATCACGCGACGTCGCATGATGTCAATTAACGTGAGGAAAACAATCAAATTGCTAAACCGATTTTGATGAGATTTCTATGGGATCAATCGGGAAGCATAACCTTTCAGATGAAAAAAGAATTTTTCAGATCGGTTTACAAGTGACGGAGTTATGAGGTAAAAACATCCGAATTGAGAACCTCCTCCTTTTTGAAGAAAGTCGGTTAAAAAGGAATTGCAAAAGTATTCATTCATAGCATGGAGAAACATTCACATAATGTAGATGTGATAAGTAAAATAATGGAACAGAATGTTTGTTTCCTAGATGGGTTAGGAATGGAGTAGGTACCTACGGTACACCCACATTCTACTAGCTCCAGTGTTTAAGTCTTATGTAATAGCGTGTAAGAGTTGTCATCATGTGCTTAATTCAATAGATAACACTTTGCCTACCCGGGAATCTAACCCTGGACCTCATACTCAGCCCATGCGCATGCAACCACTGACGTAGCAACGAGGCAATCAATGTGACAGGTATGTCATTAAAATAAGGAACTATTATTTTCGGACAAGGTACAAGAAAACCTATTTTTATACATAACTCATGAAGTTCACCGAGCCGATCTAAACAGAAACAGACAACGACACCCCCCTTCCCCCTGTTAGAACACAACAATGAACAAAAACGTTATTTATATCACAACTCAACACTGATAAGAGCACAAAATAAAATGCCTGAGCGCCACAGCAAGCGAGGATATGTGTTATATCCCATCTGTCGAGTAAAGTGTGAGAAAATATCCAATAAATATACGACAGCGCGCGCCGACCGTGACTAACGCGAGTGGACTGCCAGCGCTAATTTGTCTCGACGACACACGTGTGCACACGCCCTTACGACGCGGATCACTAGTGTGTGTGTTTGTGTGAGTGACTGTGTGTACATGACGCACACACACACCCTGTGATACTCGACAGAACACGAGTATTACAGAAAAACATTTTAAGAGTAGATCTGCTGTACTCTTGTCTTCAAGAAAGGACGATGTTATTTCTACTGTTACTAGTGATCTGTTTGAAATTCCTCAGCTGAAGTCTCAATTGGTTTATTAAAGGCAAACGTGTCTGGATGCCCGGCTGAATTTAAACTTAAACACATAAACCCTATGATAGTTATTAAAGCTTTCCGGCAAATAAAAATCAAACTGACCGAAGATCTTTGGGGAATGTCTATCAAAGTTTGTACATCCATAGTTGAGACTATAGCACCATACTTGGCGTTAATTTTTAATTTGTGTGTAGACCAAGGAGTTTTCCCAGATTTAATGAAATACAGTAAAGTCATACCTCTTTTCAAATCCGGGGACAGTAAAGATACTAATAATTATAGGCCTGTATCCGTGTTGCCAGTTTTTAGCAAAGTTTTTGAAAAAGTGATGCTGAATCAAATGCTCAATCATTTTAACACCAACAAAATCCTACACGATCAGCAGTATGGTTTCACCAGGGGACGTTGTACGACTGACGCTGGTGTAACCTTATTAAAGCACATATTTACTGCGTGGGAAGAGTCCCAAGACGCCATAGGAATTTTTTGTGATCTCTCCAAAGCATTTGATTGCGTAAATCACGAGACATTACTCTTGAAACTTGAGCACTACGGACTAGGTAAACTTGCACTTAGTTTTGTAAAATCTTATTTGAGTGATAGACAACAACATGTTCAAATAAATGGTGTCAATTCACAGGGTTTAAAAGTAAAAATGGGGGTTCCACAAGGCTCAATATTGGGTCCTTTTCTCTTTCTAGTATATATAAATGATCTACCCTATTTATTGAAAAACCAGCCTCAAAATATGGTGTTATTTGCTGATGACACTTCCCTAATTTTTAAGATAAATAGACGGGTCCAAAATCTAGATGACGTGAATAATGCGCTAATTCAGGTCCATAATGGGTTCACAGCAAACAATTTAGTATTAAACGAAAAAAAGACTAAATGCATAAGATTTGCTTTACCGAATGTTAAAAGTAGTGATTGTGATATAATATTGAATAAAGAGAAACTAGAATATGTAGATAAAACGGTTTTCCTGGGGATTACGCTTGATTCAAGGCTACAATGGAGTTCTCATTTAACATCTCTTGCGGGGCGGCTAAGTTCAGCAGCATATGCCATTAGAAAAATCCGTCAATTTACTGATGTAGATACCGCTAGACTGGTCTATTTTAGTTATTTTCATAGTATAATGTCTAATGGCATTTTGTTATGGGGACGGGCTGCAGACATTCAGTCTATATTTATTCTGCAAAAAAGAGCCATCAGAGCCATATATAATCTTCGTAGGTGCGACTCTCTAAGGGAACTGTTTAAGGACATTAACATCATGACGGTACATTGTCAATACATCTATGAAAACATAATGTACGTAAGAAAAAATCTGCATCTTTTTAGTAAAAGAGGTGACAGACACAGTTACAGTACTAGAAATAGGAACCAATTAGTTCAGCCAGGCTTCAGACTCGCTAAAGTAGACTCATCTTTCATGGGGTACTGTTTGAGATGCTATAATAAAACTCCACAAAGTATTCTTGAACTCAATGAGACGAAATTTAAAACATGCATTAAACGCACACTTTGCAAGCAAGCATATTACAAGTTGAACGATTATATTGTTGATAAAAATGCTTGGCTCAATGCCGGTCCTGCTCCACAAGGACAGGGACGCACAAATTGATAACACTAAATAGTATTGTTGGAGCTGCTGAAGATTGTACAACTATCTTTGCATTGTATAGATTCAATATCTTTAGTATTATATAAAGCCCATATTGTGTGAGTGCTATGTACTAAAGAGCTATCGTTCACTGGAAACCTACGTCCTTTCCCGAGTTGAATGTGCCCTGGCGGTTGAGAGTATGTCATGCTCACTCAAATGTCTCGCTGATGGTGGCGCGTGTGTCGGATCATTTAGTTCCCTTCAAAATGGTTGAGTTGAATGGTGCTGATCTATGCGTCATGTTCGTGAACGGGCGCTGTCAGTGTGACTGGTCATCTCTTAGTTGCCACGGCTTATTTGAATTAATTATTTTTATTTTTTTAATTGTCTTTTTTGTTTTTACTGTGGACACTTTTAATGTGCACATCTTGCTACATCGTTCTCACATAGTGTACCATCTCAACATGAATGATGTAACCAAGATTTTGTAACAATTTGCTGATTTAAAAGAGTGTCCATGGAGTTTCTTGCCCGTTCTTCTCCATAGAGATCTACGCTAGGGAATGGGCAACTACAGTACTTTCACAGTTTTTATGCCTTGTGACTGGGACTGTAGCTACATTTAATTGTTATCTTTGTTTCGACAATTCAAAAGTGCCTGTAACTGGCCTACTTGAAATAAATGCTTTGATTTGATTTGATTTGATTTGTGTGACGTACATGTATGTATATACATAACATATTAGTGAACAGTATCCAAATGTTTAGAGAGCTGTGCCAATAATAAGTAATGTTACGTCAGTCAGGTCATTAGGGAACCAACTGAGCGCGTTATATTCGTGTACTATTAAACGTTATCTCACAAACAAAATTACATTTTAACTTACACATAACACATTTAATAAATAACACACACATGCACAATTGCACTATGTCCTGTTTGTCTAGTAGTCGTACTCGTAACTGCTACTGCAGAAGATGAGGTCCTGGGGTAGATTCCCAGGTCGGGCAACGTATGATTGGGTTTCCACGAGTTTAGGTTTGCAACAAAGGTTCACCACTTATTACACGAGACTTAAAAATAACTGGCAAAGCACAAGTTCAATATTCTGGCAATCAAAATTTTTTTAATGCCCTACATTGTTATGTTGGGCTATAATTTGTTTCATGCTGGGCTTAAACCAGTGAACCATGTCTACATTATCTTCGTGTGAGCACAATTTCCAGTGCCCAATAATGCCCCTTTCTTCTCCCGATAATTTAAAGCCAAATCATAACTTACCTTATTCTTACAGAATCGACTCGAGCACGTTTAATGTGAGTCGAGGTCAAGCGAACATTGCAGTTCCAAAGTTACGAGTTTCGGCAGTTTGCGAGTAATGGCCGTCAATGGGTGACGATGGCCGGTCACCAGGTGCCTCATACATAAGAGAGGCACATCATGTCCCCGCGTTTATTATCGTTAAATATGGAGCTGGTACTATTACTAGCTCCATATTTCACTGGAACCTACGTTCACTAGAATAATAATTGTTCTCTACGTGGCACTTATGGATTGAAGGATAACACTGGTGTCAAAGAGAGGACCCACAACGAAATGTAATTAATTTATCAAAGTTGTATTGTTGTAGGTATTCACATTCAGTTGGGACATGCACGCGGTTGATTTATTCTTTGATTTAATGTAATATCTAAGAAAAACTTCTAATATTACAGGGTTTTCCATAACCAAGCTTTGTTAAAGTTACCTTGGCAAACGTAGATTCATTTAATTCTTTGGAAAAACTTTTCTGAATAAAGTGATTTTAAAAGTTGCTCGAGATTGGATTGTTAAAATAGTCTGTTCTAACAATATATTCACTAGAGATTGTTACTTAGGTACCTAATAACGGCTGACTCCGTCTCCATTTCAAATTGGCCTGAAACTTTAAACTTTAGACTTTGCTAAAACAAATTTTCATTAAATTCCAACGCTCTGGTTGGTCTATTCCAAAACGTAAACGAGTTCACATGATACGTGAAAGCACAGCACGTTCATGCACAAGCATCAAGTTCATGCAGGTTATGCACGGGGTAATCCACCCGAACAGCCGACATGCACGGGGTACCCACTCAAACATTGTTAGGCAGGGTTGCCATTCGCAGGGGGAGTCACGTAGTCGGCATTGTCGTGATACGGCGACGGGAATGTCTTGCTAGGACTTTGTGAAAGCGAGAAAAATTGAAGACGATTTGGAGGAGAGCATTTTTAAGGTTGAGGCAGTCACTGGTATAGCTAGGAAAAAATTTAGTTGTGAACCTGTACCAAGATACACATGAAAAAAAAGCTCGTGGAATACATAACCTCCTTCTTCTTTAGAAGTTGGTTTCAAATATTAAGATTCCATCCATTCATCGACCATCCATCCATCCATCGTTAGTCGTTCCATCTTCAACGTCATCTCTATCCTCTGGACAAGATTGAGGTCAAGAGTATGCCCATTTAATATTAAAAAAAACTTTCTGCGAAAACAAAACCGACTTCTAAAAAAACACTAAAAACGTCTAAAATAACTTTACTTTCGGAAGTCGGTGTCTTTGTTTGTATCTTTTTTGCCACCGACTTCCGAAAGTAAAGTTATTTTAGACGTTTTTAGTGTTTTTTTTAGAAGTCGGTGTTGTTTTCGCAGAAAGTTTTTTTATTTTACCCTTTTTAGTTGTAGTATACCACACAAATTCTTGTCATGAATTAGTTTTTACATTGTAACTAGAAGTTAGTTCAAGTACTCGTCAAGACGAATCATACGAGCCCAAACTCGATGAGGTTTTGTCGTTTTATAATGGAGTTCCTATGGCCACCGTCCAGCTCCATCATCAGACACTAGATACCATTTAGGACGTACGCAAAGTACTCGTCAAGACGAATCATACGAGCCCAAACTCGATGGGATTGTGTCATTTTATTACGGACCACCTGTGACCACCTTCCAGCTCCATCACCAGACCCTGGGTACCATCTAGAGACAAAGTACTCGACAAGATGAATACGAACTCAAACTCGATGGGGTGGTTATGTCGTTTTAATGGAGTTTCTATGGCCACCTTCCAGCTCCATCATCAGACCCTGGTTACCATTTAGGACTACAGTACTTGTCAAGACAAATCAAACGAGTCCAAAACTCGACGGCGTTGCGTCGTTTTATTACAGAGTTCGTATGGCCATCTTCTGGCTCCATCATCAGATCAGCTCCATGTCATCATAATATTGCATTGTCTCGCGATATACACATGCATGCAAAATTTCAGCTCAATCAGAAATCGGGAAGTGTGTCAAATTTAACTAGCAAGTATCACGCGACGTCGCGTGATGTGACAATTAACGTGAGTAAAACAACCAAATTTCTAAACAAATTTTGATGAAATTTCTGTGGGACCAATAGGGAAGCATATCCTTTCAGATGAAAAAATAATTTTACAAATCGGTCTACAAATGACGGAGTTCTGAGGTAACAAACATAAAAAAAATTCCGCCGAATTGAGAACCTCCTCCTTTTTTAAGAAAGTCGGTTAAAAAGGGTCGGACTTAGAAAAAAACCGGCCAAGTGTGAGTAAGACTCGCACACGAATGGTTTCGTAAATTTATTTATTTGGCAAATTCAGACAACAATATAGTCCATTTTGTTAATAAATTATCTTATAACTAGTTTTAGTAGTAAACATATAAGGAAAACAAAAAAAAAACAAAGTAGGTGTCCGAGGCTGGATGTGCAGAGAAAGATAAAGTGAGGAAAGAGCTACCTGACCACTGTCCCCACATAGTGCCTCAGAATAGGGGGGGAATAGTGTCTACCCTTACAGTTCAAAAGATATAGCCCTGTGGCGGACGGACAGACAGACGGGTGATGCGGCCCAGTAAGTGTCCCGTTGGCAACCTTTGAGTTCTGAACATTAAAAAAGAAAGTTATAACAGGAATCTTGTTCCAATTGACAATAAGGAATTAAGGTTTTACCCTCCAGGGCTAATTTGAAAGTGCCGGCTGACTAGGAATGTAAATATTTCTTCGTACTTTGTTTGATGTTACAAAGTCTGTTATTTCTAGTGAAAAGCGAGCGAAGATATGTTTCCGTAACCATACGCTCCGAGCTATTACCATAACTTTGTACCGGAGAGGCGAAACACTCAGTATTGTGTACACTCGCGCAATCAGGAGCTGTTTACTTTGTCACTCAGTTCACACACACGTTATATTCCGAACGAACACTCAAAATCTCGTAAACATAAAACCAGCTAAGATTTTTTCCGTTTGCAAATTCAATAGCTTTTAACTTTTAATACATCTAAAGGTAGGTTCGGAACAGAAAGGTCAACAGCAAATACTTGCTCTTCACAAAAAGGCTTCAAACTAAATACACCCTTTTACATCAAGGGTTAAAAGGAAAATGTCTTAATACTTTTCTAAATAAATGTTTTCAACGATTTTCTCTTAATATTAAATCCTAAAGTAAAGTTTACACAATCTAGAATGTTCTCATATCTGGTCCGCATCCCAGTGATGCTGTAAACAGTATCAGATGAGAGTATTATCTGCTAGCTCTCGGTGTGGTACCAGGAAATAAGAATGTTCGAGAGATGCACTGCTAACGACTTGCGATAGCACCGACACACACAAACAGTCGTGTAAGACGTGTCCGTATTTAAGATAACTTTAGTCGTAGATGGCAGAGTTATTAAGATAATGGTGTCAAAGATTACTATAATAAAACTGTAAGTATACTTCTTATCTCGGCTGTAAACCAGGTGTGACCTTAGACGAAAATCGCCAACTTCCGATACCGATATTATCGATCTCTATAACTGGCACACCATCTATGTTATAAGCCAGTATGTACTAGGAGCCCAGAAACGTATGAGACATGAACCAATGTACATTCTTCTATCGCTTAGATAACAGCCTTGTATCTACTACATACATATAGTTAGTCGCCTAGTAGTATAGAGATCCCCTCGGCTCGCTGTGTTCGCTAGTGTCCGCTCTAGTTTGTTATTAGACAGATTCCATCGACCCACACGACTACTACACTAGGTTACCTTCTCTAGCATACACAGCAAAAAGGTTCACTTGGATCAAAAAAAAAACTTAGCTCATGTGTTTAAAATTTTCAAGATAAAAATATTTTCAACAATTAAAAATTTGTACAAGTGAAAGCTATTTCTCGTTGAAAACCCAAATTAAATTCTTAGGATAGGAACCTTTCATACTCATTTTTATACTGAAAAGGCTAAACACACGTGTTTTATTAATAATTATTCAGAGTGATTTGATTAGGCTAAAGAGAACCTTATGTCCAGTAAAGAAAAGGTCGTTTTAGATAACTGTTGGTTATGTCAACACATAATTCCTCTATCATGTTCTTGGCTGCACGAAACTGTATAGCTTAGCAAATACATTGCGAACATTCTATAAGTCGCCTATGTGGTGGCAGTCGGTATACAACTAGTAAACAAGTGAGTCCCTCAGGAACACATGGTCGGAAGAACAATTCTTTAGAGGCCTTCTGTATTGACAAGTGCAGACAGTCCACTCACGAGGTAAGGCACTTCATTCTTCTAATTAATTGCTGTATGGTATTTACTAAAAGTTGGCTTTCTTTTGACTTGGTTTCCTTTTTATTTAGGTTTGCTTGACCCGTAAAGCATTCCACCAGTATCTCTCGCAAGGGTTAGGCACACGCACCCACTCATTGTGTACTTACTTCTTGCTATTTTACTAACACTTTTGCCGTCATTTATTGAACCAAGCATCTAACATTCAGTAGCCACGCATACAACGACTGACCCATCCCCCTCCACACATAATGATCATTAAAGCACTAATCACTCATACATAAAGTGCTGTAACACGCACATAAACATAAACCTGTGTTTATGCCCACTTAGCGTTACTTAGCAATGCGCAATGATGGCAGGCTATACTGGGCAATACGGGGCAATACTGGGCTATAATGTGGCGCCAATCAATACGACCATTAGTGCCCCGAGCTAGGAGTAGGATTTGTTTTACTACCACTAATTAGGAGAATGATCGTAGGTGTCTGGGAATGGAAGCTGGGTTGTGTCTCACTAAGTAATTATGTGCAGAAGTGCTGTGAGGGAAAGATCGAAACATGCTTAACGTTTAAATGGCTGAAATACGCAAACGACAAATGTGTCTTTAGAACCAATAACAAAACTAAAACAAGGCTGACCATGACATCACGCCTGTAATCCTCGATGGAATAGGCACCGCTGTACCTAACAGTACATCGTTATTTCGTCAGATAAGTTTAAGTCCCGTGTAAAAGGGGGCGAGCCTATTGAAAAAAATTAAACAGCCTATTGAAAAATGCGAATTGGCATACATGAGTTATATTAATGCAAGTTGTATGTATATATTTTTTAATTTTGTGTGTATTAACGAATAAAAATGAAAAGTTTGAGCGATTTTTGTGGTGTTTTACAACGTTTACGATCGTGCCTTGCTCGCGTCAAATAATATTATTTTGTATTGTTACCTCTTCACTTACTTCATGATAATAATTACAGACGTCGGTTAGCTGTCGTCGAATATTTAATTTCCGCCGCTCAGCTTTATTTAGCATGTTACTTGCATGATTTGAACACGAGGTAAATAACGTAAGTAGTAAGAACAGTGCGGCTTACATCAATAATTTCAGTTGCTTTTATCTTATATATTAATTTATTAATATTAATTATCATTTATATTAATAAATTAATTAATCTAAACAAAGTAGACAGAATAATAATTATAATGTTTACTTATTAAAATCCAGCCTTGTATTATTATTTCTTTTGTAGCTTTTAATCTGTGCGTATACCTAATGAAAATGACTTGTAAATCCGGAGAGGTATAATTAAAATGGAACCAAAAACAAACAAACTCAAGTAGATGACAATTCAAAGCTCCGACCTCGGGCCGGGGAGACCTCACAGCAGCAATAAATTATGGAGCGCTTGCAAAGGTTGGCAAAAAAAAAAATATTTGCTGTTAAAATATAGGTACGACAGTAATCACTTTATCGGTAACGAGTTAATAGTTTGGGTTTTTATAAGGAAGTTTATTTTTGCATTACATAATAATATACAACAAAAAGAGATTTGAATTCGGGGCATATTGAAACTCAAAATTAAAATATTTTATTTCTCATAATTATGTAGGCGTACATACATGGGCATATAAAAAACGTCGTCAAAAGGTTTTGGTCGTTTCCTATGAAGATGAACCGGGAAGGAACTCCGTGGTTAGGTTAGTTACTATGGTTGTCTTTTTGTACTTAAGCATGGGCGGACAGCGTAGGCCCGACAATAAGTCGTTGCTTACTTCACGTAAACGTATAAAACAAGATAGATAAGGTAACTAAAGTTAACAAGCATCTAGGAATCTATAAGTACAGAATCTACAAGTGAAGCAATTAGTAGGTACTTAATTTCACAAACACATTGATAAATTAACACGAGATGTTCATTTGTCAATTTGTGAGTGAGCAATGTTGATACCAGTTCTTACCCGCCGTCCACCTCCTGAGATCACTTGGGTGAACCGAAGAAAGTTTTTTTTACAACGGGTCACCTTTGTCCACCTGGGTGATCCTTGGGAAATATTTAGTTTCCACCGTCCACCTTGTTATCAAAACTCTTCAGATTTACGATCTCGTCAATATTGCGATTTGTGTGAAGTGTAGGTACATAGACAGAGGCTTATACCCAGCAGCGGGCGTAGTCAGGCTGTGAAGGATGATGATACACAGCAAAAAGATGAAAGCGGTCTATAGCTTGTCTTCGTACCCGCTCCCCGCCATACCGGACGTCAAGAGCCACTCGTTCCGCTCCCCTCGCAGTCATCAAACTTCAGCCCATAATTGTCGCGAACAATCATTTAAATAAATTAAACAAGGAGTTTGCAAACAACAGGTACTCCGCCAAGACATGCAAACTTGTCGTAATTGAAAGAGATCGAGTGTCCTGAGTGAGGGAGGGATTAAAACAAAATGTTGTTTGATGTTAGAAATAAGGAATGGAAGATTTTAGAGACAACAGAGTTGGATTGCTTTGGGAATTCTTGAACGTGGTAAAATTGAATTTATCAAGAGACAATGTGAGGTCCCAATTTAATATGTATAATAATTTGTTTGGCAAAAAAATGTACATGCATTATTTAAATGAAGAAATAGGTAAGCTTGTCAGTTTTGCAAAAATACAACACAACTCTTACACTAAACTTGTTGAACATTGAACCCAAATTCGAATACAAAAATAGTATTTCCTAAGCGCCCAAATTCCTTCTGTACATAAAATCCATTTGGTCCGTTTAAGTATTTATATATTTATAAAATTCTTTGTGAGGCCAGGGTCGGGCACACGAGAGAGAATAGTTTGCACTAATGTGGACCTCCCCTGGACCCCTCGGGGTCTACTCCATGAATTATTAAATGGAAGCCGACCTGCCTCACTGCCTACAAGTTTTATGAAACTTGCTACATACACCAATGGTTACAGGAATTTCTGAATTTGTATGAAACTAAAGTTTTTATTTCCTCTAGTAGGCATTAAAAAGAAAAATCTGATAGTTTGAGTCTTCTCTTCATCGTCATCATCATTCTCCTGCCCTTATCCCAATTTATTTGCGGTCGGCGCAGCATGTCTTCCTCCATACTTCTCTATTACTCGTCATCACATCAGACACCTCCTTCCTTGCCATGGCATCCTTCACACAGACCATCCATCGTATTTTTGGTTTTCTTTTATTCTAACAATCATTATCATTCATGTTAAAAACCTTTCTTCTTCATTGTGTGGTTGAGTTAACTAATGTGACAGCAATTGCACCAAGCTTTAACGTCGTCGTGGATGATGTGAAAGGCTGCCCCATGTACGTGACATCACGCCTGTATTCTCCGAAGGGTTGGACAGAGGTCTGTGTGACACCCAGATTTTGTAAGCGATACATAGAAGGTGTAAACAGAGCCTTCACGAAGCCAAGCAAGAGATGTCAGCAAACAGGAAGGGGTCCGAAAGGACCGACGCCTGTCAGGGTTGCGGGACTGTTCGAAAGAGATACCGCGGCCCTGGAACACAAAGGGCAAAAGAAGGAACATAGATGGGTTTTTGTCAGTAAAAGTCTGACACTCCCTCCTGCTCAGTCCAGAGCGGGAGAAGTTATTTGATGATTTCCCATCCGAAAAAATAAATAAAAAAGGTGTACAGAAACGGACGTAGGGTAGCTTTCATCCCGAAAAAGAGTACTGTTCCCGAGAAAAACAACAATAACGTTCTTATGATATTAGATGGCACCACGTGTCTTACGAATCATGATTGAAATTTGAATTATATTAATATTACCAGTTGAGTACAACCCGAATTGATTGTCAAATTATAAATTAACGCGAATGAAACCGCGGGCAAAAGCTAGTATTATTATACACGGTAATAACCGTGTATAACATGTAACTAGGTATAATATTGAAGTGGAAACACTTTATTTACATTAGACGTCGAGTACATTCTGAGTGTCGTTATTACTGCGAACCTAATTCATACCGCGCGCGCGAATGATTGATGATGTTCTACGAAATAAATCTACGCCGGTTTGTGTAATATTTACATTACTACCCAAATACATTGGTAAAAATAAAAACATTAATCGGTATTTCGACCTCTGTAAAAACAAATTGTATTCATCGAATCCTGAATCCCAATGAGTGCTGAAGCCCTGCGAATGTTTCACGAGAGCTAACAGAAACCGCGTTTTTTGCTAAAACAAAAGGAATTAACATTTTCATGTGTTCGCATCGTTTCCATTACGCGTATCACCACACAATTCCTCTCCTCGCTCAGATCGATGGACGCGTGTATTTTACGAGCTGAACTAAATTTAACATTATCGTCGATCGATAGAGGGCGCCACTTACGGACGCCTGTTATCGCCAACTGGCCACATAAAAAGGCTCCTCTACTGAAAACTCTGGCCTCTGCACCTAATCCTCCGTGATATAAAGTTTGGCACTCCGGCAGATATTAGGGTTCCGCATACATAGAGTGCCAGTGGACCCTTTTTACTGTCTTCGCTATCTGTTCATTTAATCACTTCACGGGTGTAAGGGACAGCCCTCCCCAAACTGACAGGGTGCATTCAGCTCCTTATTCTGAATCATATTCCAATGACTTTTTCTCCGGAATTTTTAATTTATTTTTCAGTTACTGTTCCTTTATTTAAATTTAAAATTACATTCGCTGTACGCAGGACTCCATTTATGTAAATAATACGGCTAAAATAAATAATCCAACAATGGATGTAGTAATACTCTAACGAACAACGCGTGAAATCAGCTGTTCACTTTCTGCCTAGCTCACAGTGTTCATCGAACTCGTCGTCGCGCTTGCCGTTCGCTACGTGCGATTTGCCATGGTAACGATACGTTGCATATGAGGAAATAAAACAAATCAAGTTTATTGGATTCCCATAACATTCCTGAAATAATTTCTTGTAATGGTCATCTTAGTATGATATAGGTACTGAATTCACCCCATCAGTCTGTGGAGGGCCGTCCCTTACGTAATGTAATAACCATAATAAATAGGTAGCAACATAACACTAGGATTCAGCTGCATCCTGTTAGACTGAGAGCCGACCCCAACATGGTTGGGAAAAGACAAGTAGCTACTAAACAACTATAGCCAGTGGAAATGTTTAAAGAATACATGTCACTTCGGCCGAGTATAATTATAGTTTTAGCAATACGGAACCACAATGTAAGTGCGCGAGCTCGGCCCACACTTGCCCAATTTTAGCCAACTCCAATCGGGTACAAAGAGGGAATTTACCGAATTTACGTGAATTGTTAAGTCGCAGTGTACTCGTATATTCGCCGTAAACATCAAACAGTAAAGGTGAGTTTAATGGAAGTCGGAACGGATCAAAACGAAGTCGGAACGGATCAAAACGGACCGTTGCCAAGGATCCGTAGCTAAGCCGGGAGCTGGGGTGAAGGTTACGCGTAACTCTGTGTTATGTTGACGCCGCTCTTTTTGCTTGACTTTTAAATATCAAGTACTATAGCCGTTGCTTGTGGCTTTGAGTACTTGGATGCCAGAAATTATCCCACAGGTTCATACTACTGGGATGAAAGTAGCCTGTGTTTTGAATCAGGTCGTGGTCTATCTGTGTGCCAAATTTCATCGAAATTCGTCCATCCACGAAAGCGTGGAAAGTAAAAGACATACAGACCGAGTAACTTTTGTCATGAACATTACTGGAGATTCAGATCATTGTTTGAACTCTCTGTAATCAATACACATTGCATTAATCTCTTTAGATAAGTCTCAAAATAATTGAAGTTTACAACTAGACCCAAACTCATAATCACTAAGCAAGAATTAGGGCACCCTTGCTAACTATCGACTCAACTATTTGGTCAAGTTCGTATATCGACAACTAGAAACACTGATAACCTAACATAAAACATAATATAGAAAGGACATTACGCTTGTGATCCCCGAAGGGTTAGGCAGAGCTGTACCTAATAGTACCCGCACATTTAATGTTATAGCAGGCTAGCCTGTTGCCATCAACCGGGCACAAATTCAGAATCCGTGTTGCTACCAGGACATTTTTTAAAGAAAAACCTTTGCTTGACCAGGGAATAAAACCCAGAACCTCAAGCTTAGCAGTAGCGCTTGCGACCACTAGACTCAACGAAGTAGTACAGTGATTTACTTAATATGAGTGCTGAGTAGGACACACTCATGTCCCTGGTCAGGGGTCACCCTTCCATTGTTAGAGGAGGTGGAATTGTATCCCAAGAGGATGAATACCATCATCCAAGACAAGATAAAGAATGACAGTAGCAAACTGTTGATCATCCAAAATAAAAAGGGTCGTTGCAGGCGAAGTTGCTCGAGAATAGCCGATGTTGCCCGACAATGGCCGATGAAGGCCGACGGTACACGATAGTCACGCAAACATGTGTGTGGCCCATTATCCAGAACGAGCAGCAATGGCGGTACTTACCGAGAGTGACAAGAAATATTCTGTACAGCTTCGAATGCAACTCATCGCAGTGTTTCGAGCAGTTTCATATCTAGAGTGAAATCTAGCTGGTCATCATCATCTGCCTAGCCTTTTCACAAATACTATGTTGGGGTCGGCTTCCAGTCTAACCGGATGCAGAATACCAGTATTTTACATGGAGAGACAGCCTATCTGACCTCCACTACCCAGTTAGTACCACAGCTAGTACCCAGTTAGTACTACAGCCGGGACCAACGGCTTAACGTGTTTTCCGAGGCACGGAGGAAACTCGGTATGTAATGGGCAGTCACCCATCCACAGACCAACCTAAGCAAGCGCGGCTTAACCTGAAGATTGACCCGAGTGGCTGTTATTATTTGTGCTGTACTCATTGTTAGGGTTCCGTCGCCAAAGGGTGAACACGGAACCCTATTACTAAGACTCCACTGTCTATCTGTCTGTCTGTCACCAGGCTGATCCTCATGAACCGTGTTAGACAATTGTTTTCACAGATGATGTATTTCTGTTGTCGCTACAACAACAAATACTAAAAACAGCATAAAATAAATATTGAAGGGGGCTCCCATACAACAAACGTGTTCTTTTTTTAAAGAAAATTACTAGTCCGACTCGCACTTGGCCGGCTCTTTCTTCCACTCTCCCTGTCAGACGTCACGCTATCACTTACTCCTTTCTCTTTCATATCATTCCCCACACAATCCATCCACCGTTTCTTTGATTCAGACTCACGTAGCCTTATTTGCTCAAACATGACTGGCTGCTGTTTTCTTCCCGAGTCAAGCTGTCTATCTATACCGTAACTCGTGGTCACAAACCTGTGAACAAGGGGGTTCTTAGTAATTTAATAGTTTATGAATCTTTTGTTGGTCAATAATTATAATTAGGTATAATACCTTCACATGTTATAAACCTATATTTATCTATTTTAACATAAATTTAATCCAGCCAAATCGTTTATTTTTGTTGTACGCACTTACGCTGCTATAATATTAGTATTAAACACTTATTTATACACTTATAATTGCTCATATAAACACAAGTACTCAAGTATTAAAACACATATCAATTAACAAGAATGTTTCCAATACACTAAACTTACTGTAAAATACTTGATTTAAGTTGAGGGTATACTTACACAATTTCACTCCGCGCATGAACAACACTTTATCACAACACCGATTTATCTCGTCTGCTCGACGTCCGTATGTCACTACAGGGATCCAGCAGAATATCAGCGTCAGCTGCATGCCTGACACATGCTGAGCTGGACTCCCATTTGGTGCAACCTTGAGGCGCACACCGCACCTTGTTTAAATACTCGTTATTTTAGTTGAAGTTTGTCAAGGTGTTACCATACCATACCATTATAATTTAATTGTACTTCCGTGTGTTGTGTCTTTTGTGTTCACTAAATAAATGATTTATCTATCTATCTATCTATCTATCTATCTATCTACATGTGTGTACTTACAATAATAAAAAAATGCACGCAAGGTGTGCTTGGTCTTCCTCTCCCTCTCCATCCTTCAACATTTAAATTCAGTACTCTTTAGTCACATGACGTATACGATTCATCCCTCATCACAAATATCTTACCAAGACAGTCGATTCCCTTTCATTTTTTCTTTAACAGGCGCAACTTTTAAACTTCGTCTAACATACTCATTCCTCACTTTATCCATTCTCGTCACACCACACTTCCACCTCAACACTCTCATCTCCGCTACATGCAATCTTTCCCATCCATACTCTTCACAGCCCAGCATTCCGACCCATACAGTACAACAGGTATAATCACAGACTTGTATATTATCAACTTGGGGGGCACTTTGCAATGTTTATGATAGTATAATTCATAATTAAATATTGTTTAAAATAACTATTTACAATAAGATATCGTAATTAGTTATTTTGTGAAGTTTGTCGCGGTCCGCAGACTGGTTTTGTCGCGCAGATTATGTTTCTGTTTAAAAAAAAGTTATTGGTTGCTTGTTTTAAAAGTTGAATGATACATTTATTTGCAAGAATATAGATAGTTAACATAAGTTCTTATTAACTATTGGTTTAATTATATTCGGCATTTCGGCCATACAAGTATTGAGATTTTACATTTTGGCATAATAATAGCATAACACATTTATTAATTAGCAATTATATTTAAACACTTATCATAATTAAATTTAAAATTACAAACCAATTAATATAATAAGATTCATTTAAAATAATAATTTATACATATTAAAATAGCGATCAATAATAATTATGTCATGTCAATAAAAATAGTATTTGTTGAATCCAAAAAAAAACAATCAATAATAAAAAAGCGTTGTCGAATTATGTCGTATCAATAAATATAGCAAGAATAATTAAAAATATTTCAATATTATTTAAAAAATAGCAATAGTTAAAGATGTCCTAAGTAATAATTGTAGTAAGTCAGTTTTACATTTTACACTCAAAATATTCGTTGATGGAATAAAAACATCTCTCAAACAACCAGCTATGTAGGTATCCGTTAAATTCTAGATCTGTAGCACTTCTAAATTCTTTACATAATGGTTATATATTTTCACCGCCATAGTATAACAATTTTTGTCGCATACGACTCGTTTCTGGTTTATAGGAACCGGGCATAACGTGTTATTGGCATCGGGCATGTTAGTCTATTACGCGGGACTAAGTTAAATCTGTATTTGGCTACCGAATATTAAACAGTGTTTCTGTGCTTGCATGACTGATAAAATAATAACGCTTTGTGAACATTGTTACTAAACCATTGCGCTTTCGAACAACTAACAGTATTGTGTGTGAATGTGAATTGTAATTCTGGCCTGGAATCATAAACCTTTAACATCCTAACCGTGAGTTGGACTGTATTTATTATTCCTAATACCAGACAATAATACTACAAATTTATATAGAGGGTTGCTGGTGAATATTTGTTACCGCATCGCCTTTTCCCATAACGAAATCTAACTTTGAGCTTTGTAAAATCGATCAATTTATAAACTTATAGTTATTCGCTCAAAGTTGATAAACAATCAGAAACCATTTTAAATCGTTACAAATGAAATGACCGATCAATCTCAATTCAGTCAAACGTTCCAGATTGTATGTGAGGGTAAACAGTAAAGTTTACGAGAAGTACCCACAGTACCTCCCTTACGTCTTTATTTGTTGTGTTCCCTCCTCACTCCTCTGATCTGAGTGATAAGAGGCTGTAAACTGAGCCCTCAGCGACGCGTTACGCTTCAGTTAGCACTTATTTATTCACATTGAGCGAGTGAATTACGTGTGTTTTATTGTGCAGCTAAACGTTTGTGCTGTACTGGGTTTTAGCAGATTTAATAACTAAGACTAATCTCTTAACGGCTCCCAAAAAGGTGAACCCGGTGGCCCGCGTGGTGGAATGTGGCCCACTCCCTCCTTTAGAGAAGAGGCCTGCGATAGTGGAAACGTAATAGGCCGACATGCAGGGAAATAGCGGCAAAGAGGAGGAGGACCCAGAAGAAAGAACATAGAAAACACAAACCGCAGGACGAACAATATCTGTATTTTTATATATTGTTAAAGCCAAATAAAAACCTTTACACGTGTCCTGTGTACTAAAATATTGCGCTATGCAAAATACATGTTGTGTACCAATCAGTGAGGGACGCGGTTTGTGGCCGGTCTCTAAGGAGAGCGGCTAATCTTACGTCCGTACTGGGTAGTGTCACAAGAGCTGGGTAATACAGTATTATAACACGTCATAGTAATAATTATGTCCCTAATAATAGCAGAATTATTCGTGTTGAATATCATATTATTCGAGCTTTATACCCGACTGCGGCGAAGCCCAAAAGGAGGTTGATTTAAAAAAAGCTGCTATAGGTGTGTAAGTGTATTATGAATAGGTAGATTCTAGTGTCTCCGCGGATCAATTGAGTCGTCACTGATTGAGAAAAAAATTAAAATATTGAGTCTTGATAATAACAAAGACGGGGGAGTTTGACTTCCAATCTTTACAGAAATTTCTTTTTATCTCGGAGTTTCTTGAGTAACTTAATTTCAGTCATGCAGTCTTCTTCAGGTTCTATTTAAATTAAAAGACGTGCTGCATGATAGTTCAGGTCAGAGTTTATTCGGATTGTGCCGATCAGCAAACTTTCAATTGGCATCTAATCTTACTGAATGCTGAAGCCATTAATTTTAACCTACTGCTTTCTTTCTCCCGAAAAAAACGGCTGTGCCGATGAATGCCGACCCGAAAAAAGGATGAAGCACGCCTTAGGACATCTTTTTAGTTATTATTTGATCACAATAACACCCAAGACGGCAGTCTTAGTTGCCATGGCAGCGGCTTACTTTGATACTACGAGTATAGAAACTGCGACAGCTCAATAAGAACGCTCCTTTGTTCGCGTTGTGTCGCTAACTTATGTTATTACTTTCTAACTTTAACTTATGTATATTGCCTAAATACGTAAGCTGTGAACTCCCTAATGTACCTTTCATGTAGATATCACCGTCTGTGTGCTCTTCTCTTATGATTATATCCTAGTATTACTCGAATGGTTATGGCGACATTTACTCTTAAAGCCTGTTATTTGGCCCAGATTTTAATGACTTGGAATAGTACCTATTTTACGCTGATTGTTTGCGCTAAAATATTTTATCTGTTACCAAAAACTATGCCAAATATGAGCAAATAATAATGTATGATCATAGTTACTCATTCCATTCACCATAAACTCGTAACACATAATAGTAGTTACACCCACATTTTTTAAGTACTTATCATGTAATAAGAAATGTAATAAAACTTTGCCTGATCCGGGAATCGACCGCAAGACCTTATGCTCATGCTCAGCAGTACCACTTGCGATCACTGGACCAACGAGGCAGATAAGGATATTAAATTTAAAACCATGACATAATTTGAAACTCGATACTAGAAATACATTCCCAATCGAGGATTTCAGGAGCGAACATAATTAAGTTGACCGAGTGCCACACACTAGTGTATGCAACTGTATCATAATTAATAATTTACCACGCTTTAGTTCCGCGGATAATCTAGCATTGCGTTGCAATGCGTTTGCTGATCAGATTGATGAACAAAGCTATTAAAAGTGACATATTATTACATCATAGCTGAATTTCAGTTATTATTACTGAAAATATGGTAATGTAAACTCCAATAACATTTGCACAGACCTCGAGATCAAATTCTTAAGAAAAACGCAAAGCTTTTCAGATCACGTCGTAAAATGAAATAACGAAATTTTGAAATAACTGTGGTTTAATAACATTATAACGAAACATGCCTGTTTTATCCAAGGACCCTGTCATTTGTAGGTTTATGTCACCTGTTACTGGTACTCAGAGGAGTCGGACAAATAATCCTACCAAAGGTTTCGCATGACCCAGCAACTGTATTCGAGGTCAGATAGGCAGTTGTTGCATGAACAATATTGATATGAATCTTAAGGCTTTTGGTTAAATTGAAATTCAGTGCCAAAATTGGGAATAAGCTTCGCAGATGACGGTGATTCTCCAAAGGGGTACACTGCACAGTATTACTGTCACCCACACATTTCACCAGTTATAACACCTGCCCAAAACAATGACAACGGCACCTATTCGACAGCTTCCCTCAAACGCTATAAAGTTGATGTCTGTCACGAAACTTATCCAACAGATAGCGATATCAGACGAGTTGCAGATAACGTGTGGGTTGTGACGGGAACTGGCGATACTTGCGTTGTGTGAACTTGTTAGGTGTTAATGTTGCCATCGCTCGTGTTTGACTACACAAGTATACCATTTTTCGTAATCAATTTTCATCACCATTAATCTGGACTTTTATACCAACTATGTCCCTATGGGGTCCAGTCCAGTCCAACTGGATGCAGCTGA
The DNA here is from genome assembly GCA_947578425.1 of Eugnorisma glareosa. Classification (NCBI taxonomy): domain Eukaryota; kingdom Metazoa; phylum Arthropoda; class Insecta; order Lepidoptera; family Noctuidae; genus Eugnorisma; species Eugnorisma glareosa. The sequence goes on from OX387981.1 coordinate 414,866, forward strand.
CTAGTACTTTATATGGAGCGAGTGCCCATCTGACCTCCACAATCAACTAACTGGTGGTAACGCGGGGTGTACGTACACGTCAAGACCTACAAAAACTTAGTATTCTGGTAATTACCCTCTCTCATTTTTAGTCTGAAACCCGTGTTTCTATTAGCAGATGCTGATAACATCAAAACATGTTCCATGTTTATAAAGCTAGTGCTTTAGATTCATAGGCTTTAGATTATAGGATTATGAAAAGCTTCCAGTAAAACCTGTCGGGATTTTAATAGTTAATACACAAAGACAAAAACTGCGGATTTTTAAGACAATACGAAAGCATAAACATTATTAATATTTCATTGTACAGAATGATATATTATTATATGCCAAAATAATATAATTGTCGGAGACGGTCATTGGTACGGGCTTAAAATGAATCACAAGTACGCGGTGGTGACATCATGCGATCTACTTACAAATCTACCCACACCACAGCGTCAATTGTCACAGAGTCAAGATGGTAAACTCTGAGCCAGGACGACAGTCAGTCAGTGTCTGATCGCGGCCGAGTTAAGACCTCTTGGAACTGTACCCGATTCGTTGTGCCCCGTGTTATTTTACTAAGTTGTAATCTCAAGTCATTCGTTAGTTTTGCTAGAAACAATGTATCGCTCAGTGTCTTTTCATAGCACGAAACCCATCGTCTGCCCACATGATGTAGAAGCCTAGCGGAATAAATCCTGCCATTCCGACATCAGAATTGGGATGAAATCGTGCTAATGAAATCATACGCGGGACAATGACAATAAAAATCAGTGACGGTTACTTTTTGAAATACGAGTAGCTGAGTGCAATTACACAAAAATACTCGAAAGACGGTGCAAGCTAGTGTTGCTGCTAGTGCTGTGTTAGTGCGGTGTTAGTGTGTGTAGTGTGTGTGCTGTGTAGTGTGTGTGCTGTGTAGTGTGTGTGCTGTGAAGTGTACGTGCTGTGTAGTGTGTGCTGTGAAGTGTGTGTGCTGTGTAGTGTGTGTGCTGTGTAGTGTGTGTGTTGTGTAGTGTGTGTGCTGTGTAGTGTGCGTGCTGTGTAGTGTGTGTGTGTTGTGTAGTGTTACTAGTGTAGTGTTGTGTGTCACTCGGTTCGGCTGTGATCTATTTCGCTGTTGATTATAATCCCGATAAGCGTGATTCGTGATCAATTCCCGGCTCGTGAGTTGTTCCTAGTTGTATGTTATTATGCAAAGTGGTTAACTAACTAAATCGTAAGTTTTTTTTTGTGTTTTTACGGTAGTTTTACTTGCAATAAGTGAATTTCGTTAACTACAGCGGCGCGGTATATCGGTGAGTATATTTATTTTCTTTGGTGTGTGGGTACCTCAAGATAAGTTTTATCGACCGTTAATCCAAACCGGAGTCGAGCGTGATTTATCTTCTATACCTCCTCTCACTGTGGCCAAGACACCTTTAGCCGTCATCGGTCCTATGAGTCTGTGGGATCGGCAGTGAGAAAATCATTTCCTGTGTACATTGCACGACGTACACAAACCCTATTTCCTACCCCAGTTCCGTCTGTTACCGTAGGTCTCCTTGTAACAGACTTCCCTCACGTAAAACCAACGTAACTTACGATTGGTATGGTTTGTATGATAGGCTAGGGCGTTAGGATAATTAGGGTGCTAGATAGGTAATTACTATACAGCTAGGATAACTATGGTGCTATGTAATTACTGTAGGGATAGGTTTATAGTCGGTAGGGCCTTAGGTACTGAACCAGGCTCAATTGTTTCAAACATAACCACATCGTGAGAACATAGAATAATGGCCGTACTAAGCTGTAAGTTCCGGTGCATACATTTTGGTTTTTAACGTTGTGATTCGTTTGTTTGAATTTCATAATTTTTAATATGTTGTTTTGTAATTCTTTGAAACTTTATCTACTTACACGTAAGCCTAGTGACGACTGATTTTAAATTGTAGGCGGTAAAACAAAAACCGCGGAAACTAGCGTCGTATTACGTGTCGCTAATGAAAACCCAAAAAAAAAATACGTTTCGGTTGATGCTATTAGGTCCTTAGGCTTACGACTTGAAAACCCGAAAGATCGAAGGCCTCGTATATCAATTAAGGATCCATCTCAATGGAAGACGAGCTTTTCTACACGCGTTATACCGTCAAAACGTTAAAGATGAGCTGCTAGTAAATGAAGATGATTTTACTAACGGCGGTTTTCAATACTTACTAGCGGTTGGCTGTGGCTGCCGGATCTGGCGTAAGCGGAGGATGGCACCTCTGGTCGTTGGTGGGCGCATCCCTCCAAAGCGTTTCGTTTGCAGTTTTTATCATGTTTCCTAAACTAATTGGTTTGTCCACCTAAACCTTTTTGTGTTATTGTTTTTGAAGGTAGACCTATCGTCTGACGCTATTTTCATTAAAGTATTTGCACTGGTTGAAGTTCACATTTTTAAGTTGCGTAGTAGTGGATTCGCAATTCACTGAGGAGACTATTTGGTTTTTTTACGTCAAAATAAGTCGACTAAAATTATTCGTAGGCGTTATGCCGATAACGATCGCAAGTGGATAGGCGATGAAACGGAGTCGTTTACGCGCTCGTGGCGCGACATCGCTGACTTGTTTCTTGTTGTGAGTGCAGTGGAAGGAATCCAGTTTATTTTGACATTAAGCAAGGCGTTGAACGGCTTTGCATCTACATGGCTGTGGCCTAGAGATGGGTCGTCGACATATTTATCGTTAACGAAACTAGACCGTTCACTTTCGTTCATCGACTAGTCGATTAACTAGTCGACGTCGTTGACGATTGGACTGGGCTGCCCTGTTGGTCTGGCGAGGCTGTCGACGACGGCTCGACGTAGCTACTGACTACATTTAGAGTTCCAATTTGTTTGTCCTTCTATGCTATTTCAACAAATCTGCGTTGCCAAACGCTATGAACGTCGTTGTGCAGTCTAAATTCACCCGTCTTTTCCGTCTACGAATTCTACTGGTTGATTGATCGACGTTGAACCGGTGACTCGTTTATTGTACGTTAACCATCGAATTAACTAGTTCGTCCATTCAACGCCCATCCCTACTGTGGCCTATCCAAGTGTGACATGGGACCGGTTTAGGGAATTGTTCAAGGTTAGATTCGAGTGCGTTGAAACTTCTACGGCAGCCCTCATTAGCCTGAGTGGTGACAGGCCAAATGAGAGCCCCTATAGATGTGCGTGCTGGCGCCGGGAGCCAGAGGCGTAGGTTTTCACCGCTACCCCTATTAAGTGTCACGGGTGCGACGGGCCGGGACGCGGCCAAGCGGATTGTGTTACGAGAGGGACCGGCGTCGGGAAGCCGTTGCCTGTGCCGGGTGTTGCAGACGTTGGGCGGCGACATCAGGCCAGCGGTGGCTCACTAGTATGCGCCGCGCCAGGCCATATCGACAGTCGCTGCATAGCAGGTAGATCCAGCGCTGCTGTACCGGCTAAGATGCGAGTCGTCCTTTGCATAGTCGAGCCCATCCGGAATATTGGTCAGTTATTCAGATTATGATTCTGGAACGTAATGTTCCTTAATGAAAGAGAGTATTGGTTGTAAATTTAGAGACATTGAGATTTTAGTTCAGTGATCGTTTTAAACTGAAAGCTTTGAATTCAAAGTGTGCTATGCACATGATAGGTTAAGGAGAATGCCTGAGGGCCAAGTACCGTTTGAAGTAGAATATTTAGAGTTGAGAGATAGTGTGGAACCTTGGTTCGGATGGTCGACCGTACCAGTAGATACTACGTAATCGTAGCCCGGAACAAATTTGTCTCTTTTGAGGAAACTCGAGGAGTCCATGGGTGCGCGGTGTGCGTTTAACTCTGGCGGAGGTCAGGTCTGAGAGACCATAGAGTCATGTGGGACTCGGCGTTCATGAGGAACATAGTAAAACAAACGGAGGTTTGTTAGAGGGCAAGTGTTGCCCATAGGCCACGAATGAGATTCCTGCTTTGTGTAATGATTAAATGGATGAAGAGGTACTTGGTTGCTCTAGCATTTTAATTGACCTAATTGTTAGTTAGATCTGAAGTGTGCCTACTTGTATGCACACGGTAGGCTAGGAAGATGCCAGCGGGTCACGTACCATTCGATGTTGATAAGGATTTTTCATAATGATGAGCGAGCTTAAGTTGTGGTAGAAGGTCGAGTTAAGCATTCTATCGGCCGTAGTGTGTGAGAGCAATGCGATTGCTGGTCGGCTGGAGAGCCGTGGCGTTAGAGGTTTTACTCTAAGGTTTCTGTAAGCTTGGCAGTTTTTGGTTGCAGTAGAGTTTTTAAGATTGATTCGAATGACTATGGTACATGGCCCAGGGTAGAGATGGTTACAGGCCGTGTCGACGGCGCGTTCGTATTCCACGCGCGCCACAAAGAGAGTCAGCAAACAGGAAGGGGTCCGTAAGGACCGATGCCTGCCAGGGTTGCGGGACTGTTCGAAAGAGATACCGCGGCCCTGGAACACAAAGGGCAAAGGAAGGAACATGGATGGGTTTTAGTCAGTAAAAGTCTGACACTCCCTCCTGCTCAGATGGTTGTATTTTCGATTATTCCTAATTCAACCGTGTTTGATTTAATCAATGAGTAGGATTTGGTCAAAATAAAACAGTAGAGTTCTTTACCTTCACCGACCTGATGTATGTAGAGTTTGATCAGGAGTGACCGAGTGGAACAAATTTGTGTCGTGGACTGTTTGTTTGCAGGGTAACCATCACACAAGGACGTGTGCAAGCAGGATGGTCGTGTCGGAGACGGTCATTGGTACGGGCTTAAAATGAATCACAAGTACGCGGTGGTGACATCACGCGATCTACTTACAAAACTACCCACACCACAGCGTCACTTGTCACAGAGTCAAGATGGTAAACTCTGAGCCAGGACAACAATCAGTCAGTGTCTGATCGCGGCCGGGTTAAGACCTCTCGGAACTGTACCCGATTCATTGTGCCCCGTGTTATTTTACAAGTTGTAATCTCAAGTCATTCGTTAGTTTTGCTAGAAACAATGTATCGCTCAGTGTCTTTTCATAGCACGAAACCCATCGTCTGCCCACATGATGTAGAAGCCTAGCGGAATAAATCCTGCCACTCCAACATAATCAATACTCGGCCTATTGCAATTTCCTCAAGAAAGCGGAATTGAGTCAATTTACTGGGAGTGAACCGGCCCCCTCTGGGCCTAAACCAACAGAGAAACCGCACTCATCTCCCATCGAACCAGAACAATAGCTTAGAAACCAATAGATATTCGTATTGACTTGAAAGCACACCTGTTCCCTACTTCTGAAATCCTAGTACCTGCTTCTGTTTGCAGAGTTTATATTATTTATGTCTTATGTTACTGTAGCTCCCTTTAAACCAGAACAATACCTCAGAAGCCATTTTAATTTTTTTACATCGATTTACTTGGTAGTACAGCTGTATGTTATTTCTGTCATATCCTGTGCTGCAGATTGTCTAATAGATGGTTTTATTCTAGTGTATGGACGTCTTATTGTTGAGTGGCAATTCTAGTAGCCGTTAATATTACATTAGCACATTGCCCAATAAATAATGACTTTTTTCAAGTAATAATAAGCTTTCCAAAAAGTTGTGCGAAGTGTAGAACAGAAGGTAGATCATAAGACACAAAAGGACAATATTGCTATCAACAATCTTTTACCTTTTCCTTAGTGTAACAGCATAATATACATACAGCTTTGATGTAAACTCCAAATCGCTTATGCGTGCCTAGTACACGTTATCAGCAAACACTGGAACCCAAAATACTCATATTACGCTTAGGGATGAAGCCCGCGGCGTGCAAACTTGGGCGCTTTGCTATATTAATGGTCTAAACGCCGCTCGCTCCTGTGCGCCTGGTCATAAAATTTTCACTGGCTCTGTTATACTCGGGTGTGTGTGTGAGGTGGATATGATGCAGTATTATTTGGAATATGAAGCACTGGCAATTGTTTCACTGTTTTTGTAGAATAACTTTGCCATGGGTTTTGCATTGTATTAGTACTTGACTATTTTGATTGTCAGCTTGTCGCTAAATTAGCAGGACCTTGCGATTCACATGCAACAACACTACGCTGAGCTTTTCGGTAAACACCTAAGCAAAGTTTTCACTCCAAACCAGTAATTTACGACAGATTTTGAAGAGGAAGTTGATCGAATGATTAATAATAGTGACCAGTAGTTAACACCACCGCTGAAACTTGTCACTCCAAAGGAACTAGCACGAATAATTCGTTACTTGGAAAACAAAAAGCTCCTAGGCTGGCTTCGACCTAATAACGGGTGGAGTCCTTAAGCAACTACCTAGAAATGCAATAGTATTTTTAACAATGCCATTTAATGCGATTTTTAGAATTCAGTACCTCCCAAAGCTATGGAAAATATACCAAATCTGTATGATTGCAAAACCAGGGAAACCACTAACACAACCGAGCTCATACCATATATATGCCTATAAGTCTTCTCCCCTTTCTATCAAAGGTATTCGAGAAAACTCTTTTGTAAGGACTAAACCAGTCCTGGGCAAAAACAAAATTTACCTGATCACCAGTTTAAAACTTTTTTGCAAAAAATATAACCGACTTCTTGAGTTTGACTTTTTGTGTTTTTGATGTCGGTTATATTTTTTGCAAAAAAGGTATTTATTTTTCCATTTTTAGTTGTAAATGTAAATAATCGTAGGTACGTTGTAAGTTGAACTAAGTCATTTAACTTGAGTAATTATTTTGACTTTCATTTTGACTTTTAACCGTTAAAGAGTTTTATATTCCATAATCAGCTCACCTAGATCACCTGAAAGAATACAACTATAAATACGTCCCCATAATATTTTATTAAAGAATTATCCTCCAACTCCTAACTGCTAAGGAGTTATACCTTCTATCATCAGCTCATCAACATGAGGTTATGACTCCCAGATGCGTATTCTTGAATAGCTTTAGAAAAAATATGAAAGACGTAATACGTGCCTATAAAATTTGAGGGTTGCTCTCGATTTCCCTGGGATTCCATCATCAGATCCTGACATGGTGACAACGGGATCGCCTCGAGAGTACAACCATTCGAATAAAAAAAAAATGCAAATTGGTCAACAATTGACTGAAATATCGCTGAACATATAAAAAAAAAAACTGTCGACTTGATAACCTCCGCCTTTTGGAAGTTGGTTAAAAAGGAGTATTGTTCTGCAGTATCCATCGACATCCAAAATGCTTTCTGGCACAAAGAACTGCTGTACAAGCTAAAAACCCTCCTACCAAACTCATTCCACGTGATCCTAAAATATTATATGGATCAAAGAAAATTCCAAGTAAAATACGAAGGAGAGCTATCACAGGTGTACTACATCACCGCCTCAGCTCCACAAGGATCAGAGCTGGCTCGGTCCTTTACTCAATATATACGGCAGACTTGCCTGAGACAGAACATGTTGTAACAGCAACTCACGCAGATGACACCGCATGCCTTGCAAGTGATACAAACCCGAACAACGCATCGCTGATACTACAGGAACAGCTCAAAGAGTTGATTTATGGGTGAAGAAGTGGAGAATTGAACCTAACGTAACTAAGTCGACACAGAGAACATTCACATGCCGGAAACTTGACCTGCGCTTATGGAAGACAAACCATAAGCGTATTAATAGAAGTGACAAATACTATGCATATGTTAATAAGTTCGTGTATACTAATTATGCTTTAAGGGCGATTTAAGGGGTACGTCAAGAGAATTAAGGTTTTCTAAAATACTATTTTTATTTGGATTCCTTTCATTCTACCTAATTTATTAAGTTAGCGACCTCCATTTTAGATTTTACTCGTAGATAGTCTAATATACGTTATATTATTTTGTAAATCGACACATTTATCTTGCTGAACTTCACCCGATCGACAGCAAATTGTAAGATATTGCTCGTTGAATTAAATTAATGTTAATCTTTAAGCTCATTTGTTTTCGAAGCTACCGAGCGATTAAATTTGCTACAAGTGATGTTAATGTTACGACTAAAACATTAACTATGCTGATAAATTAATGAGTCGAAAATATGAAAGAAGAATAGAAGATTATGAAGAATAATTTATTTTTTTAAAGTATTACAAAAAGTGTACATTTAGGCGCAGTAGTATTATTTTTCATACAATGGTTAAATTAGTACTTATAAATAAATTTTAACTAAAATATATTCAACAGTTGCAAGTAATGATAGTTCAAATGTTAATGATAAAAGTAGAATATTTAAAAAACAAGGTTTGGCATCAAATAACGTGGTTCATAAAATATCACAACGTTATCTTAACGCACGAATATGTCCTCTACTGAATGTCTAGAGGGTAGTTCTTAAGGGTTAGGTACTTGAAAAGCTGCTTCTTTCAAGCGTATCGATGATAAAGTAAATGATTAGCAAACAATTCAACTTCGCCAACTCCGCTCAATAATAATAAGTTTCCTTCCAGCTGATCTTAGGATTAGTAACAAGGATACCTAAAAAGTTGATAATTATATTGATAGTTTTTATGTAGGCCCTTAGAGATCAACCATATGGTCTTTAGAGACAGCTGTTACTATGAAGCATCAAATTGGCTCCTAAATAGTCGAAAGTTAAATAAATAAAGGCTTTGAAACGCAAAGGAGAATTCCATAAAAGGAAATGACTACGTGGAACTTATTAAATATCACTTATATCAAAGAAACAGTAATCATTTCCGATAATAAATAAACTAAATAAGCCAAGAGTCTCGTTTACTCATCACGTGACGAGTTCGCGACGACTTGCCGACGAGCTTAGCTCCGATAGTAGGACAAACTCGTGGAAATGAATCCCAGACTAGTAGCTAGTCTTACAGCACTAGTTTACTAATTAGCACCTGAGGATAGCTTCCCCGCTAGTTCGAACTCGGATAGCGATAGTCGCTAAACTCGGACTACATGGACTGAAATGTTACACTGTACATAAGTGTGTTGTAAATCGATCTGTAATTATGAATAAAATACTATAATGTGTGAACTGAGAGTAAATCATTGATCTAGTGAGCGGTCGAAAGCATGACCATCGAACTTTGGTTAACGAGTAAGATCCTCTGGATGAGTCAAGAGTTATTGTAGTTTTTCTGGTTTTAAATTTTCAGTGTTTTTAAGAGACAGGGTTCATACGGCGGTTCATACAGTATGTATTAGTTATAGAGCTCTGTTTGTAGTAAAGGCGTTACGTTATGTTGTCCAATAAGTCGGTGTGTTTATTATGCAACGGCAACCGTTTATACTGAAGACCCTTCACACGGCAGTACTATGTCCTGCCTGTCACCTACATAATATACATAGTCATGACTTACGTTCAAAATGTCTCGACAAAGAACACACAATGTAAGTTCATTGTGTAGGACAAGTTGTCCTACAACATACAATTAGTTTTCCTAATATCCAATATTAAATAATTATGCCATTATTTTTAAAACTACCTACATTATTATGTATAATGTGTTAAAATATTGCACAACACTGTGGTGGTACACCCTCTATGTGGAGTGTAAGGCATGTGATCGTCTATATATCGTCAAGTGCATAGAGTAATTTAGAATCAGCTGAGAGATACCATTGTTAAGAGATAGCGAATTATTGCCTCATTAGTCTTTATCGTCGTCTACATTTACATTTATCCTAGTACATAGCATGGTCGGACAAAATATCGCCACTGGCCCTCTGACTAGGTTCACCTTAGATCATAGTTAACCTACCGTGTCTCTTGACCTTGATAGATTAACTCTACTAAATTAAGAAAGAACGATTATTATCTTAGATTAATTCAATTTTATTAAGTAAAACATTGTTTATATCAAATATTACCGACAACTTGACTCATTATATCCTAGTGGCAATTAAGGTTGAGTGTTCTAGTCAGTTGAACACAGGTGAACTTTACTTTGTAGAGATACTAGGTATCTGCACTGATCAAGCCAAGTTAGTGAGCGTCGGACTAATTTCCTAGGGCCCGGCTCAGGGCCTACCTTACGGTAGTTATGGAGGTATATAGACCTTTCCCTTATGTACCTAACCCGCTGCGAAGCGATCATAATCATAGGTGTGCTAAGCATATTTTTACCTCCTGATCAGATATCTGTTGTATTTATGTATATATTATCAAACTACGGAATTTAACTGGGTGGCCACCCAAACAAGTCAGGGATCGGTCTGAAGAGAGTGTGAGTGACGCTCCCACTTGCACCTGTCGCCTCCCATGTATGTACTGATTCGTGTGATATAATATAAGAATGATAGCTGCAGTGGTAGAGGTCTTTGAATCTAACCGGATGAACTATATCTGTCAACATCGTATCTCTGGGCCTCCTAACATGATCCTACTGCCTACTTTAGTTGGATTGAGAGTGAAATTTTAATATCCGATTGACTTGTCTGAAAGATAAGCTATCCCTCTCTAGATCTCCCTCTCTCTCCTTCGATCTAGTAATTAATAGTAGAACTAGTCAGGTTGGACTATGTGTTGATTCTGTGTTGAGTTACTATCTGTAACAGATGGGTTGCAAAAGTGTACCTATAAGAGCGTTCAGAGTATATTAGGGTCTGGAAAACCAATGGAAATTTGTCCTAATTGAGTCGAGTAATATAGTCAATTATGATATATCTTGAAAGATTAATTTAGCCACAAGTACACAGGATAATAAATATAACCTATTCCTCCTTCGTCATAAACATAGGGAACTTATTCTATAAAGAAAACAAATTTATAGTTTAGTTAATTAAAATCATTTATTTAATACAATCGGTATTGATTCAGGGGAAGATAGGCGAGTAGTTTTTAAAAGGTCCAAATGGAACATCATGGTTTAAATTATAATAAAGTACGGTGCATCACTTCAACGCAATTCACTTGTACTACTATCTAGAGTATATCTTTAATTAGTGAAAGATCAAGTTCTATTATTTTATTGGTTCAGAACTATGATCTGCCCAGTCATTATTTACTCAAATCGGGTATCCAATGTAATTTAAGGTGGTGTATACTCTAAGGAATGTAATATCACGCCCTGTTATTTATTTGTTTAGGGTGATGATAGTTCACAGTCATGACCTCCCGTGAATTTACAGACTGTGAGATAACTCCTCGTTTAGCTTTGCTTCCCTGCCCCTTCATCACGAAACTGGTGTGTGAATTAACCCTACATCCAACATTAGTGAATGTAGAGCCGATATTTGGGTTCCTATGGCCTTGATATAATAACGGAAAAATCCAAATATCGAAACAGAAAAAACCGTTATTCTGCCAACAAACTTAAAATAAACACAAATTGGATGTATACATATAATTCATGATTATACGTACAATAACACAAAGACGGCCCGCAACCGTTCTCCTCAAAACATCCTCAGTCATATTATTGGCTGGAATTCATAATAAAGTTTGACGGAAATTATCAGTTAGCCGTCCAATCAAATTTACATTAGGGACTAATTACATAGACTTTAAATGATCAAATAGTCAGGGTAGCGACACACGCGACCCTCAGTCCTCCGGCTCCCTCTCGTCTCTACAGTCCATGCATTTCTTTATCAGGACAATTATGATAATAACCCCGATTAAATAACCTGCCTCAATGTAATAACCCCGGAAAATGGGATGTAAATACTCTATGTTTAATTGCTTGAAGTTTGGGGAAGTATCGGGTTCCATATTAATAGAGATGTTATTCAATTTACTTATAGAATTTAGACTGGAGTTCGTGGGTGTCGTCCCCGGTAATTATTGTAACTCACGTGACCTTGTTGAATTTTACTCACGAACGATTCACTGTCGTGAATTGATTCGACGTAGTAGCCACTCTAGGTGAAATTCGCACTGAGGTTACAAATTTAAATCTAACAACACTTTTTACAAACAAAAGATAGGAATCAAAATATGCTACACTGCTTCTATTTAAAACTAATACAGATTATCGTAAAGAGAATCGCCTTGACGTCTCGAGAGTCGCCTCCGGTCTGTCCTCAACCGATGGATCCGTCCTTTCAAACGATCGCCCAGGCCCCGCCCTCAAGCGCACTGTAAATTTTAAAATAACCTTGAGAAAAAATAATGCAATCTCATTATTGGCCGATCCCTCCGGCGTGGGTGTGGCTCTGTCCAAAATCCTTCTAGAAATTTCCTTAAGTCATCCACATTGATAAATTTATATTGTGCACTCAGCGTCTCAGCATTTTTTTCTTAGCAACATCAAAAAAAATCTTTGGAAACACGAGACATGGCAATTTAAGTATTGTTTCAAGTATCTAACCCGCGTCAAAACCCCAATAAATATCGAATTATCTGACAGTTTAAATTGTTTTGCTTTCATAGAAATTATTTCGTTCTGCACGGTTGATAATTCCAGCGAACAAGAGGCACTTTGTCTTATTTTAGACATTTACGCATTACAGATGTGGTGTTTGTTCACTTTCCAATGAAACATGGGAAAGAATTTGGTCCACGTGGACTCGGGCTTGATTGCCATCTCACACGCCCCCAAATAGATTTCTGAAACACCGCCTTACTAGCTTCCTGCCCAACTCGTCGTTTCAAAAATCTATTTCAACCGTATTCGCTACAATTTCTCACAACTCCTCAATTGTTCACACGTTTCTAACCATATTCCCGCGGTCCTATCCTTACTCTTACAGTCCCCATTGTACTGACTTACTCTCATAAAATCCTATCCCTCATTGTTGGATTGCGGTCCTATTGTTGTCTGTCTCAATGAATTACCCGGCGAGAAAAAAAAACTTTTTTTTTTTTCATTTGCTGGTGTAGTAACGGAACAGGTGGATGGCGTTGTAATTTCCCCTGATCTTTCCGGTGGGGATGTCTATCAAGGTGTATACGTTATCGTAAGGTATCGCGCCTATTTTATATGGCCCCTCAAATAATCTCATAAATTTCCGAGTTATTTTCTTATCTGCATCTGACTTCGCAAAAGTCTTTAACTTCACAAGGTCCCCTATCTCGAATCGAATCAACCGATGATTCTTGTTATAATATCTTTCTTTACTGTCGGCCGCTCTAACTGTATTCAAGCGCGCCTGCCGCCGAATCTGGTCTATCGTCTCTAATTGTTGATTTGATTTACTTCGGTTTGCTTTAACAATATCGGTGGACAGTACGGTTTCTACTCCCCTGACTATCTCGTTTGGTGAATAACCCGTAGTGGTGTGTGTTACGCTATTATAGCAGTATTCAATGTCAGTTAATAGATCAACCCACGATCTATGTGACCTGTCGCAATAGGTTCTAAATAGCCGCCCTAGTTCCTTATTTACTCTCTCAGTCGAGTTAGGTCGTGGATTTCGAATCGAGGTGTGTGTCAGCTCTACCCCCAACTGTCTAACCCCCGTTTCGAATATCTTTGATGTAAAGTTAGTGCCCCGATCTGAACATAAGTTCACTACTAGCGTTTAGCTCCTTTCGTTTAGCTCCCTGTGGAACTTTCTTACGCAAGTCAAAGTTGCTCTCCCCGACGCCTGTCTCAGTGGATACAGCCTAATGAATTTACTAAACGCATCTTGCATGACAAAGATGTATCTGTATCCATACCTTCCCGTAGGTAATGGTCCGTATATATCGCAAAATACCCGTTCTCCTATGTCATTGGCTATTACGGTTTTTATTGGCCCCGTGTGCGTTTCTGATGCATGTTTAGATTTTTGACATATCTCGCAAGTCCTTACAATTTTTCCTATCTCGCGTGACATATTAGCAAAATAATAACGTTTTCTCATCAGTGAATAAACCTTGTATCGTCCGAAATGACCTATTTCCTCATGTATGCTTCTAATCAACTCGTTCTGTAATCTAATTGGAACATACAACTTCAATACTTCTTCATTCTTGTTCCTTTTGTAAAGTACTCCTTCTTTGAACAAGAAATATTTTGACTCCGACGTGCCTACTTTCTTAATACGTTTAACGATTTCCTGAGCTACCTCATCGTCCCGCTGATAATCCCTAATATCCTTCCAGCTCCGTCTTATCTTTCGTCCTAACGGTACCTTGAATAAATTCATCTCCGGTCCCGGCGTTTTGCTTGTTATTATATCGGTGGCCCCCGCAATATGTCGCGACAGTACATCTGCTACTACATTTTCCGTACCTTTGACATGTTCTACCGTGTAATCGAATCGACTTACATAGTGCACCCAACGTATCATACGTGCACTCAGTAATTTGCATGACTGTAAGAATACCAAACTTTTATGATCGGTCCGAATAGTTAGTCGCGCCCCCCGTAAATACGTCTCAAACTTAGATAGACTATACACCACAGCCCACAGCTCTTGCTCTGTTACAGTCCAACGACGCTCTGTTTCCGACAAAGATTTGCTACAGAATCCTAAAACCTTCTCCTCTCCGTCATCAGTTAGTTGATACACGTATCCGGAGATCCCCAAATTACTACTATCAGTCTGTAAGTAATACGTCCCCTTAGGATCTGGGTGCGAGAGCAGTATTGTGTTTAAAAACAGCCCTTTCACTCTCTCAAAACACTCGTTTTCCCTTTTGGTCCAAGTCCACTTTGATTTTAACTTCAATAAATCGTACAAAGGCCTAACCTCTTCACTATACCTTGAAACGAACCGTCTGAAATAATTTATGAGTCCTAAAAACCCTCGTAATTGTTTTACGGTTCTCGGCGCTGGGAAGTTTGCTATAGCGTCCGCTCGATCAGGGTCCATACGTATCCCGTTAATGTTAACTATGTGCCCTAACAATTTTACTTCGACGCACAAAAATCGACATTTTTCTATTCTGCCTGTCATCCCCGCGTCCTCTAATTTCCCTAAGACCTGGTCTAAGTGGTCTAGATGCAAGTTTAGGTCCCCCGTAGTGAAAACGATGATATCATCCAAATAATTCATACAGAAGTCCCGGATGTCATCAAGGATGATATCCATGGCCCTAGAGAAGCCCGCTACTGAGGTCTTTAATCCTTGTGGTAATACGCGATAGGTATAAGTCTTCCCCATAAACGTAAATCCAGTGTACTTCCTAGAATCTTTATGCAATGGTAATTGAAAATACGCATCATTACAGTCAATCAAGCTTATGTAATTAACTCCGTGAAATGACTGTAATATTTCTGAGGCAAGTGGCGGCGATCCGGCGTCACCCTCCATCTTTTTATTGAGCTCACGTGCATCTAATAAAACCCTTATTGTCCCGTCTCGTTTTTTTTGTGTAAGTTAACGGACTGCAATATGGCGTCGCCTCTTGTTGAATAACCCCTAAACTTTCTAGCTCGGCCAACTTTTTCCTAACTTGTTCTCTATGCCCAAATGGCACCGGATAACTGCGTCTAACAAACGGTTCCTCATCTACCAACTTTATGACGTGCTCGTATTTATTTGTTAGCCCTAACCTATTGGTAAAAACCTTGCTATGTTTTTCTAATACCGGTAACAATAGATCCTTTTGTTCGTCACTCAAAGCAGTATTGTCTAACTGTTCCTTCCAATTTGGTGCGCGATCGATCGTGATATTTGAATTGACATTTGTCTCGATATTCTGGTTTGACTTATTTGTTTGGTGAATGTCACGTCCTATCATCGAATTAATTATACTGGCGTTCGCTGCGCCCCCCAATCGTTCAATCTCGCAATTCGAATCTAATTTAATGTTCGATCTAACTCCCAAGTGTTCTATCGTCAACGTTCGTTCCTCCCCGCAATTTACCACCCCCTTCACACGTTCGAGCCAGTCGACCCCTAATATCAAAGACCTAGGTAGTCTACGCATGATCAGTACAGGTGCCTCCACTAAAGTGCTACCTAGTTTGAATTCTATTAACACTAACCGATTAGTGCTTTCACTTCGCGACCCGAAAGCCCCTTGCACTTGCACCGCCGGGATCGCGATCTCTGGTAGGTCGCCCCTTTCCTCCCGGATAGAATCATACAATTCCCTAGTTATTCCGCTAATCTGACTCCCTTTATCAATTAGCGCATTTATATTCCTACCGTATAAACACACGCACACCTCGGGTAACCTAGGTAGTGAGTAGTCATTACTCTCTTCATCTTCCTCTTCTAATTCGTGAAACATTGCAAACATCGCCCTAACTCCCCCCGTGCAAACGTCACATATCGATCCGCCCTCCTCACACGTCATGTTTGAATCAAACTGCCCTTCTAGTAAAATACCTACTTTTTTCGCCAGTGATCTATAATCTTCCCCGTCATCCCCAGTTTCGCCTAACGGTTTCCTTAATCCTACCCCACTCATGCCTAACCTCTCTCCCGCCTTCCATCCTAGCTTCGTGAGAATGTTATAAGCTATGTTCTTTCTGACATAATTTTGAGTCCTCCCGTTCCCCACATCACACATATCTAATCTTCTTGGACTCGCTTGTGTAGGGGACATTAGTTTTTTTGTTTTTCCTCCCCCACAGGTCGCGATGAAGTGGCTGGCTCATTTCTTTTGACAAAGGTAATAGCTGGCCTCCCTATAGTGTGTTCGTTCCTATTCATTGTTGGCGGCACGGCCCGATTATAGTTGGACCTATACCCTGCCCGGCCCCTCTGATAACCCCTTCCCCTGTACGAGTTCCACTGACCTCTACCTCGTACCTCAGCCGTTATAGTCGCCGTGATAGGCGGTCTATCGTGTCTATCCCGCCTATTGTTCCTCACGAGGTGACTCACAGGTGTCACATGTTGCCTGAAGACAATGTTTTGTTCGAGCCCCCTGAGAAAATTCGCGCCGTTTATAATAGTGGGTTCTCCCGTTCTAGTAAACCATAGTTGTTGTATGTCTACCGAATAATGTCTCATTATGGAGTTTACTAAGTCCCTCTCACTAAATGCAATAGTTAATGATTGCATAGATTCTATTTGCTCGGCAAAGTGTTCGGACATAGTGATACCGGAATCACGAGAATACACCCCCCTAATCAATTTATATCTTACAGCTTCTTGAATCTGTTCCGTCCAATAATTACGTCGGAAATCAGTCTCAAAGTCAGCAAACGTTGCCCATCCCTTCGAATACACCTCCATAACCTTTCGCACGTGCCCCGTGACACACTCCAGAGCAATATCTACCTCCCTATCGTGAGCGTTAATCGATTTGATGTACTTTTTCAGTCTTTTTAGAAATGTGATCGGGTTAATTTGCGATTTCCCGTCAAAGATGGGTTTGCTAATCGTAGGTTGGACCACGAAAATGTTCCGAGTGATAGACGACATCGTACTATTGTCTTCCGTGATGAAATTAGCTGTCTCTTGCGTACTAGCCCTAGGTCCTAAATCGTTGGATTCTCCTACGATCTCGTGTGAAGACGTACTATTTGCGCCTACCCCGCCCTCATTATTACCGTGCGAACTTATTGACTCGAGTTTCTGCTTAAACTCGTCCATTTTCTGTAGTAATATCTCTAAAGTGACGTTATCAGTGGTCCCGTTAGAATGCCCCTTCAGACCGCTACTTTCACCTTCATGGATATTATCATCCATTGTTTTTTTTTTTAAAGTCCTGCCCCGTCGTTTCTCAGACATTTTACGCGTTAAACAAATGCAGCTACCCTTTTGAGCTTAAGATCCCGTAATCGACACCGCGCCCCCGGCCCACGCGAGTCCTATGTATTACAATGTTAGTTTTAGTTTATAAGCCGAACGATACTGGAATTGCTAGTTATTATTATCATATTTTTTTTAATGTTTTGCTAATTCTATAATAAGACGAAGATGATTTGTGTATCTTCTTTATCCTGTAACCAAAATTGTTATGATTAGGTTATGTAAAATTATATAAATGACATTTATATGTTTATTGAGGCTTGTAGGTTTATATAAATAAGTATTCACTTATAGTCCACCTCTGCAACCTTGTCTAGATGTAAACCTGTAAATTTACACGTGTATATTATATTCATAATTTTATACATTATACATAATAGTGCAGTTGTGCGAGGTGGAGCTTCATCTTTTCTGCTTCCGGCATCTCTGAAAGCGAATATCCTAACAATACTCTGTGCTCTATTTCCTACGTTGTGTGGTAATGTAGTGTATTTCTTAATTAGCTCTGGACCAGTCGCGTCGATTTTTTTGACACGTAGCTGCAATCCTCTGGTCACGGCATCATTTTTATGTGGTGGTACACCCTCTATGTGGAGTGTAAGGCATGTGATCGTCTATATATCGTCAAGTGCATAGAGTAATTTAGAATCAGCTGAGAGATACCATTGTTAAGAGATAGCGAATTATTGCCTCATTAGTCTTTATCGTCGTCTACATTTACATTTATCCTAGTACATAGCATGGTCGGACAAAATATCGCCACTGGCCCTCTGACTAGGTTCACCTTAGATCATAGTTAACCTACCGTGTCTCTTGACCTTGATAGATTAACTCTACTAAATTAAGAAAGAACGATTATTATCTTAGATTAATTCAATTTTATTAAGTAAAACATTGTTTATATCAAATATTACCGACAACTTGACTCATTATATCCTAGTGGCAATTAAGGTTGAGTGTTCTAGTCAGTTGAACACAGGTGAACTTTACTTTGTAGAGATACTAGGTATCTGCACTGATCAAGCCAAGTTAGTGAGCGTCGGACTAATTTCCTAGGGCCCGGCTCAGGGCCTACCTTACGGTAGTTATGGAGGTATATAGACCTTTCCCTTATGTACCTAACCCGCTGCGAAGCGATCATAATCATAGGTGTGCTAAGCATATTTTTACCTCCTGATCAGATATCTGTTGTATTTATGTATATATTATCAAACTACGGAATTTAACTGGGTGGCCACCCAAACAAGTCAGGGATCGGTCTGAAGAGAGTGTGAGTGACGCTCCCACTTGCACCTGTCGCCTCCCATGTATGTACTGATTCGTGTGATATAATATAAGAATGATAGCTGCAGTGGTAGAGGTCTTTGAATCTAACCGGATGAACTATATCTGTCAACATCGTATCTCTGGGCCTCCTAACATGATCCTACTGCCTACTTTAGTTGGATTGAGAGTGAAATTTTAATATCCGATTGACTTGTCTGAAAGATAAGCTATCCCTCTCTAGATCTCCCTCTCTCTCCTTCGATCTAGTAATTAATAGTAGAACTAGTCAGGTTGGACTATGTGTTGATTCTGTGTTGAGTTACTATCTGTAACAGATGGGTTGCAAAAGTGTACCTATAAGAGCGTTCAGAGTATATTAGGGTCTGGAAAACCAATGGAAATTTGTCCTAATTGAGTCGAGTAATATAGTCAATTATGATATATCTTGAAAGATTAATTTAGCCACAAGTACACAGGATAATAAATATAACCTATTCCTCCTTCGTCATAAACATAGGGAACTTATTCTATAAAGAAAACAAATTTATAGTTTAGTTAATTAAAATCATTTATTTAATACAATCGGTATTGATTCAGGGGAAGATAGGCGAGTAGTTTTTAAAAGGTCCAAATGGAACATCATGGTTTAAATTATAATAAAGTACGGTGCATCACTTCAACGCAATTCACTTGTACTACTATCTAGAGTATATCTTTAATTAGTGAAAGATCAAGTTCTATTATTTTATTGGTTCAGAACTATGATCTGCCCAGTCATTATTTACTCAAATCGGGTATCCAATGTAATTTAAGGTGGTGTATACTCTAAGGAATGTAATATCACGCCCTGTTATTTATTTGTTTAGGGTGATGATAGTTCACAGTCATGACCTCCCGTGAATTTACAGACTGTGAGATAACTCCTCGTTTAGCTTTGCTTCCCTGCCCCTTCATCACGAAACTGGTGTGTGAATTAACCCTACATCCAACATTAGTGAATGTAGAGCCGATATTTGGGTTCCTATGGCCTTGATATAATAACGGAAAAATCCAAATATCGAAACAGAAAAAACCGTTATTCTGCCAACAAACTTAAAATAAACACAAATTGGATGTATACATATAATTCATGATTATACGTACAATAACACAAAGACGGCCCGCAACCGTTCTCCTCAAAACATCCTCAGTCATATTATTGGCTGGAATTCATAATAAAGTTTGACGGAAATTATCAGTTAGCCGTCCAATCAAATTTACATTAGGGACTAATTACATAGACTTTAAATGATCAAATAGTCAGGGTAGCGACACACGCGACCCTCAGTCCTCCGGCTCCCTCTCGTCTCTACAGTCCATGCATTTCTTTATCAGGACAATTATGATAATAACCCCGATTAAATAACCTGCCTCAATGTAATAACCCCGGAAAATGGGATGTAAATACTCTATGTTTAATTGCTTGAAGTTTGGGGAAGTATCGGGTTCCATATTAATAGAGATGTTATTCAATTTACTTATAGAATTTAGACTGGAGTTCGTGGGTGTCGTCCCCGGTAATTATTGTAACTCACGTGACCTTGTTGAATTTTACTCACGAACGATTCACTGTCGTGAATTGATTCGACGTAGTAGCCACTCTAGGTGAAATTCGCACTGAGGTTACAAATTTAAATCTAACAACACTTTTTACAAACAAAAGATAGGAATCAAAATATGCTACACTGCTTCTATTTAAAACTAATACAGATTATCGTAAAGAGAATCGCCTTGACGTCTCGAGAGTCGCCTCCGGTTTGTCCTCAACCGATGGATCCGTCCTTTCAAACGATCGCCCAGGCCCCGCCCTCAAGCGCACTGTAAATTTTAAAATAACCTTGAGAAAAAATAATGCAATCTCATTATTGGCCGATCCCTCCGGCGTGGGTGTGGCTCTGTCCAAAATCCTTCTAGAAATTTCCTTAAGTCATCCACATTGATAAATTTATATTGTGCACTCAGCGTCTCAGCATTTTTTTCTTAGCAACATCAAAAAAAATCTTTGGAAACACGAGACATGGCAATTTAAGTATTGTTTCAAGTATCTAACCCGCGTCAAAACCCCAATAAATATCGAATTATCTGACAGTTTAAATTGTTTTGCTTTCATAGAAATTATTTCGTTCTGCACGGTTGATAATTCCAGCGAACAAGAGGCACTTTGTCTTATTTTAGACATTTACGCATTACAGATGTGGTGTTTGTTCACTTTCCAATGAAACATGGGAAAGAATTTGGTCCACGTGGACTCGGGCTTGATTGCCATCTCAACACTGATTATAAAAAAAACTCTATCGCTGCTCAATCCTCAATGCTAATCCTAAAAGACCAAAAATATTGCGTTATTTTATATCTGTCTAGGTTTTTCTATTCCTTGGTTATAGTAGATGTAGGGGCCGCCTTCCAAATGTAGGGGGGCACTAGTCGTCGACTCACCCGGCGTCAGTGTACCGTCCATGATTGAAGCACTGTTCAGTTGTAGAGAGCAGACTGTTTGTCGTCCAGATTCAGCGACTACAGCAAGTCGCAAGCGTTTTATTTGAACCAGTCAGCCTCGATTGTTTTATTAAAAGAGAGAAAGAGATGATGTAGAGGGAGTGAAGGAGGGAGAACGATGGGGGGCAAATAAATATGATGACTGGGCTGGCCATGTCTTACGCATGCCCATTGCCCAATGAGCTGTGGGCCATCTTAGCCCTGTATAAAAAATCTGGAAATCATGGGGAGACGCCTTTGCCCAGCAGTGTGGGACATAGGTTGTTATTATCAGTATTCGATACCTTAAAATAATTAAAAAAGAAATACAAATACAAGAAAATACAAGACAGTATTAATGACCTCCATAATTCCCAAAATCGCCAGTATTCTATTTATCAATAAAAATATTTAGCGCAGTATTGAGCGGTACTATTGTAAGTATGTACGTCGGTAGATGTGGAGGAAAACGTCGAAGCCATCCCAACAGTCAGGAATGGAAATCAAAGATCGTATTACGATAGGCGAGGCCTATCTATTTCAATATTACATTTTGCCTTCACTGAATCTGAAATCTGTGTCAGACTAGAAAAGTAAAAGGTCTAACCTAGATATTTTTACGAGTCTAAGCTGAGGATGAAATATCTGATTTTTACCTAAATGTTACGACTTCCTAAGTCTTATTTAAGACGTGAGAATAGAAATATTGTTAACTTAAATCTCTGCGACTCACAAGCGACGCGACGTAGCAACGTTTGAAAATAACTTTATAAGGTTGACAAGATAAATAATTGTGTGCCCTTTGATGTTTGACATCCGCCCTTTACGAGGTGTTGTGTGAACATGAACACCGTTACAATCAATTAAACTCACTTCGTCCCCGCTTGAATTTGAACCCAAAATGAACTTTATGTATTTTATATCGGACATTCTTTACTTCAAACAAATCCGATAGATTGATGCGTGTTAATGGGAATTTGATGGTCGTATTATGTTATTAGGTTCAAGAGTACACTCTCACTCAACTCCTTACTTATGACGCGTTGTGAGGCAGTAACCCGGTATTTTTCCAGGCAATCGCCAGATAAATCAGTCGCCTACCGATACATGATTGAATGGTCCATTCCCCCACACACAATGCCCCAGTTCCCGCCCAAATATAGCACGAACATCGGCTTGGGAACATTCTTCCACGTACATACACACACACATGCATATTCGTGATAGCTAATATAAAAGCTGTCAGTTCCAAAGGCGCGCAGAATACCAAAATACAGTAATCACGAAACTGGAGACCACAATGTTGCTGGTTTAACATAACTTTGTATTAAAAATGTTGGCGTGTTGGCGCGCGTTTGTAGATCATGTTCGCTTGCAGATACACTAGTTAGTTATGTAGTGAGCTGGATGGGGCACGGTTTTGAAGTACGTGAGTATTTCTTACGACAGCTAGTACATACTTTATTTCTGTTTGTTGGGTTTTTCTTTTATTGTTTTATGCTCAAAATCATCCACTCACGTGAATGAACGTAGATATAGTGGAATTTAGTTTGACAAAGACGATTAGGACTTTCTTATCAGGAAAAGATATTTATAATAAAAGTCACATAGGTACTGTTTGTATATTTTGAATTCTTTAAATATTGCCACCGGATAGAATAACCTTCGGGTGCTTGTATAGTATAATGTGCCTATACGTGCAATAAAGGATGACGAGTTTAAGCATAGTTACTGACGATTATGTAGCAGTAGTTTCACTAGCATTTATACCTCCAAATAAAATATCAATACAGAAAACGCACCGTAGTGCTTTCTCTGCCTTCGTCGTTTTTTCTGCTAAAAAAGAGCGTTGTGAAAACACAACGCTCTTTTTCAGCCACAGATACACCATTCAGTCGTCAGTTATACAGTTTAGATTCACGCCACCCCGGTAAGCGGCGAGGTGAGTGCTATCGGCGCATCGCACCTGTTGCGACAAACTGAACCGAAGGAACACGGCAACATAATCACATGTACTGCGAATATCGGAACAAGCCCGAAATCTGCGAATATCAGAACAGGTGCACTGAGAATACATATAAACAGAGGAAATCATAAAAATGTTCGGGTTTTTTCGGAATCTGATTCGGTTTCGGTTTAGGTTCAGTATACGTTGAAAAACAATGGCGAGTGTCGACCTCGAGCAATTATAACATATTATCTCGTTGTCATTCGCTTCGTACCGATCGTCAAACTGCGTTCGACATAATATTCTGTCATCAGCGAATTATGTTCTAAATCTGTATGATTGCAAAACCAGGGAAACCACTAACACAACCGAGCTCATACCATATATATGCCTATAAGTCTTCTCCCCTGTCTATCAAAGGTATTCGAGAAAACTCTTTTGTTAGGACTAAAACCAGTCCAAAAACAAAATTTACCTGATCACCAGTTTAAAACTTTTTTGCAAAAAATATAACCGACTTCTTGAGTTTGACTTTTTGTGTTTTTGATGTCGGTTATATTTTTTGCAAAAAAGGTATTTATTTTTCCATTTTTAGTTGTAAATGTAAATAATCGTAGGTACGTTGTAAGTTGAACTAAGTCATTTAACTTGAGTAATTATTCTGACTTTTAACCGTTAAAGAGTTTTATATTCCATAATCAGCTCACCTAGATTACCTGAAAGAATACAACTATAAATACGTCCCCATAATATTTTATTAAAGAATTATCCTCCAACTCCTAACTGCTAAGGAGTTATACCTTCTATCATCAGCTCATCAACATGAGGTTATGACTCCCAGATGCGTATTCTTGAATAGCTTTAGAAAAAATATGAAAGACGTAATACGTGCCTATAAAATTTGAGGGTTGCTCTCGATTTCCCTGGGATTCCATCATCAGATCCTGACATGGTGACAACGGGATCGCCTCGAGAGTATACCGATTCGAATAAAAAAAAATTGAAAATTGGTCAACAATTGACTGAAATATCGCTGAACATATAATTTAAAAAAACTGTCGACTTGATAACCTCCGCCTTTTGGAAGTTGGTTAAAAAGGAGTATTGTTCTGCAGTATCCATCGACATCCAAAATGCTTTCTGGCACAAAGAACTGCTGTACAAGCTAAAAACCCTCCTACCAAACTCATTCCACATGATCCTAAAATATTATTTGGATCAAAGAAAATTCCAAGTAAAATACGAAGGAGAGCTATCACAGGTGTACTACATCACCGCCTCAGCTCCACAAGGATCAGAGCTGGCCCGGTCCTTTACTCAATATATACGGCAGACTTGCCTGAGACAGAACATGTTGTAACAGCAACTCACGCAGATGACACCGCATGCCTTGCAAGTGATACAAACCCGAACAACGCATCGCTGATACTACTTCATACTACAGGAACCGCTCCAAGAGTTGATTTATGGGTTCAGAAGTGGGGAATTGAACGTAACGTAACTAAGTCGACACAAGAACGTTCACATGCCGGGAACTTGACCTGCGCTTATGGAAGATAAACCATAAGCGTATTAACAGAAGTGACAAATACTATGCATATGTTATTAAGTTCGTGTATACTAATTGTGCTTTAAGGGCGATTTAAGGGGTACGTCAAGAGAATTAAGGTTTTCTAAAATACTATTTTTATTTGGATTCCTTTCATTCTACCTAATTTAGTAAGTTAGCGACCTCCACTTTAGATTTTACTCGTAGATAGACTAATATACGTTATATTATTTTGTAAATCGACACATTTATCTTGCTGAACTTCACCCGATCGACAGCAAATTGTAAGATATTGCTCGTTGAATTAAATTAATGTTAATCTTTAAGCTCATTTGTTTTCGAAGCTACCGAGCGATTAAATTTGCTACAAGTGATGTTAATGTTACGACTAAAACATTAACTATGCTGATAAATTAATGAGTCGAAAATATGAAAGAAGAATAGAAGATTATGAAGAATAATTTATTTTTTAAAAGTATTACAAAAAGTGTACATTTAGGCGCAGTAGTATTATTTTTCATACAATGGTTAAATTAGTACTTATAAATAAATTTTAACTAAAATACACACATCAAAAGTGTCTAGGGATCAAGCATTTTTATGTGGATTTCTTGAGATTGAGATGTGGCTTTGTAATAAATTTATGATTTTATAAATTTATATGGATCCTTTTTGGTGCATTTCATAATTTGAATCAGGAACTGTGAATCAAATTCGAGTAAAAGATGAAAATCAGCTGTCAATATTTTCCCTATAAAAACATACAACGCATTGAAGACATTATTAGTGCTTGTACGAGCATCGCCACATGATATTCATTGTTTTAGTTTTTACCTGAACTAGCAGTTGCTAAATTCACAGATTTATGTACATTCGCTGACTAGGCTATTACGCCCGCCACAAGTCACCTACTTTATGTATTATATATTTTAATGTTTTACATAATAAACAATCAATCATTTACGGACACAAAAACAGTGGTTTTATTCCCTGTACACATCCCGTGTGATTCGTCCATCTACATACAACATCTCAGTGTGCGGAGCTGCTGCCCGTACATTTTTGGTCCTTCGAGCCGGATCACCACTCCTGGAGCAAACAGTGCTACAAGCCGCACAGGTACGAAGTGTTTCTACTTACGATAGCGAATCGGTTTGATTGGTCTTCCACAAGCGGATCGCCCCAGTCAGATTGAGAAGGCGCACAATATCGTAGGGAGAGATTCCTTCGGACCCTGTGATCGCCACAGGAAACATCAACATTTGGTGGTTCGGGAACTACATCCATAACAATTCAACAGTGAAGTCAACAGGGCTAACGTCTATCAACAATACGCATACATACTCGTATAACAACTATGGACGCTAGACAACAAGAACTTCTCAAGCGGCAGGGAATCATCGCAGAGGGCATCCGGAAAATTGGTGTCAACTTTGGAAAGGATGGCCCTGACCGTAAAACCGCAACATACATCCGGGGTAGACTGGATACTCTCCAGGCGCACTGGAACGAATTTGAGATGAACCATGGCGTACTACAAGGCGCCACGGACCGGACCGACATATACTATACTACAAAAGTGTATGACATGGTCAAGGCGGAATACTCAAACATACAACATAAGCTGCAAACATGGGCTACCTACACTACGGAACCCGCCGGTCACCAAGGTGAAGAAAACAAGAACACTGGAGTCCTTTCAAAATCAGACGAGCTCAAAACTCAACAAGCAACTAACTTCAGAGCCTTCTCCCGTTTCACCAACAACCTGCGTACTGCTGACATTATCGAGAAATGGGATATTGAAGACAAACTCAGGACCCTCGAATCTCGATGGAGGGTGATTGATGAAGTACACTGGCAGCTCGACAACATTCTCGTCGGTAGCGACGTTAACTACGAGCTTGAGTTCTCGCAGTATGAAGAAACGTACGAGTGCACAAAGCGAGATCTTAACCGCAAGCTCAACCTCGCTGTCCAACAACGGGACAGCGCGCCGAGGATCGAAATACCAATATTCTCTGGTAACTACACACAATGGCCGACATTCCTTGACCTATACATTGCGGCAATCCACAACAACCCTTCCCTCTCGAAGGGGCAGAAAATGCAACACCTAAAAGGGAAGCTAAAAGGAGAGGCTGAGCGCCTTGTGCAACATTTGCCTGTTTCCGAAAGCAACTACGACTCCTGCTGGGAAATTCTCCACCATAGGTACAATAACTTGCAGCTGCTCTTCACCAAACAAATGCAAGTTTTGATGAGTCCACATGCCATTCAACATCAAAACGCCTACGAATTGAAGCGCCTACACGACACCAGTCTCGAAACCGTGCACGCGTTGCGTAACTTGGGCATCGACACGACAACATGGGACCCAATTTTGGTGCATATCCTGACAGGAAAACTGGACACGCAGACCTATTCTGATTACATGGAGGCAAGGAAGAGTCCAAGAGGGCTTTCCGATTTCAAAGAATTCATCCAGTTCATCGAAGGGAAGTTCACGGCGCTGGAATCAGTGGTGAAGAAAACAAACAAACCAAACAAACAAACAGATGCCGACGCGTCCTCAAACAAAGGGAGCTCGACGACAACAGTACAAAGGGATGCGTACAATAGATACAGGCGCTATCCCAAGGCAAACCATACAAGCTCCGACAGAAATTGTCCTGTTTGCAAAACAAGCCACATCTTGCTCTACTGCAAAGCGTTTCAAGAGATGTCGCCAGACATAAAAATTAGGACAATTGAGCAATTGAACATTTGCAAAAACTGCATGTATCCGCACAACGGAAAGAAATGCAACTCGCAAAAAAGATGCAAAGTGTGCAACGGCGCACATCACACCACGCTACATGACCTAGCTCGTGATACTACGTCAGCGACACTGTCATCAAGTCAACAGACCGACAACGTGACTAACAACAACTCGCAGCGAAAAGCTAATCACGTGTCAGGAAATTTTAACGAAGTTCTACTAGCTACAGTACAGCTTAAAGTAAAGGCCGCAGATGGAACTTACACCGTACTCAGATGTCTCCTAGATCAAGGCTCCCAACTGAACCTTATAACAGAATCTGCTGTGCAACGACTTGGCCTCCCGCGATGCAACCACAACTCAACTGTGTCGGGGATCGGAACATTTGCCAGCCAGAGCAACGGAACCGTTCAGTTGGACTGTAGGTCCCTTTACGGAGATTACGAGTTTTCAACGCCGGCACTAGTAATGGCTAAACTACTGAACAATCTACCTAACTACTCCTCCGAAAAACAAGATTGGCCTCACATAGAAAACATTAACCTGGCCGACCCACATTTCAACTTATCAAGGCCGATTGACATTCTGCTTGACGCCGGAGTATATGGCGACATAGTCATGAGCAGCATCATTCGAGGAAACATATACGCACCTATAGCACAACAAACTAAGCTTGGCTGGGTATTAGTTGGTAACACGAATACTTTCAACTGTCATGTCGTGGTAGACACTAACGATATCTCTCGCTTTTGGGAAATTGAAGAGATAACATCGGACGACAAGTCTACAAGTGTCGAGGAGGAGTACTGCGAGAGGCTGTATACTGACACAACTAAAAGACTAGAAGACGGGCGATACGAAGTTAGAATCCCCATGAAGACCAACTTCGAACAAAATTTGGGACGATCGAAGCCACAAGCAGTCGCACAATTCAAGCAGCTGGAAAAACGTTTAGCTAGAGACGAAACCCTCGCTTCTAATTACAAGGCTTTCATCAACGAATACAAAGCACTACAACATATGAAAAAGTGCACAGAGCCGGACACACCGAGCTGTTTCCTGCCCCATCATGGAGTAATGAGACCGGATTCAACGACAACCAAACTCCGTGTGGTTTTCAATGCATCAGCAACCACTAGCACGGGCCACAGTCTAAACCAATTGATGGAATGCGGGCCTAACTTACAACAAGACTTACAAGCTATGATTCTACGATGGAGAGCATTTGAATACGTATACACAGCGGACATTGAGAAATTCTACCGACAAATACGTATTCAAGAAAAAGACCAGCATTTGCAAAAAATTGTGTGGAGAGATTCAGTCACAGAGCCGTTACAAGAGTTACAACTGACTACAGTAACATATGGCACCAAGTCCGCACCCTTTCTGGCAATGCGAACAATAAAGCAATTAGTCAAAGATGACGGCGCGCAGTACCCTTTGGCGGCGGCTATTCTCTCCAATCAACTATACATGGACGACTTACTAGGCGGATGCCACGACTTCATAACAGCACAGAAAACTCAAGGTGAACTTATAACAATGCTGAAGGGCGGTGGGTTCAACTTACGAAAGTGGGCTAGCAACAAAACGGGCTTACTCGAAGACTTACGACATGAATTGCTAAGCCAAAAAATGTTCGACTTCAAGGATGCAGATACAAACAAAACGCTAGGCATCACTTGGAACCCGCGCACAGATGAGTTTACTTACAAACAAATATCACTCTGCAACAAACGTGACGTCAACACGACACGCACACTACTGTCGGACATATCAAAACTGTACGACCCACTTGGCTGGCTATCACCAGTTACAGTGAAAGCCAAGCTAATTTTTCAACATGCTTGGTCAACAACAACGAGCTGGGATGATCAACTCCCACCGAATATACAGCAAGAATGGGAACAATTCCGCAATCAGCTCGCACACATACACGACATAACCATTCCACGCTGGGTCGGCGACACCCAACAACCCTTCGAACTTCATGGCTTCTGTGATGCATCTGAGAGAGCTTACGGATGCGTCATATATTGCAAGTCCACTGATAAAGAAGGTCAACAGTTGATCAGGCTAGTAGCAGCTAAAACAAAATTAGCCCCACAGAAAAACCCTATTTCTCTGCCACGACTGGAGTTATGTGGTGCATTACTACTAGCTCGCCTGATTGAAAAGGTTAGAAACTCGATCAACTCGCAGACAGTCACCATACATTGCTGGACCGACTCTATGGTGGTGCTTGGCTGGCTACAAGGGGACGTGAGTCGCTGGAAGAGTTTTGTAGCCAATAGAGTCATACAAATAACTCAAATTACTCCATCCAACTTCTGGAAACATGTCAAGTCCGAAGATAATCCTGCGGACTGCGCAAGCAGAGGAATCTCACCATCAGACTTAATAGGTCACGAACTGTGGTGGAAAGCCCCTTCATGGCTTCAAAACAACAACATACCCAAACAAGATTTTTTTACAACGAACGAAGAGCAGAGGAAACTAGGTCAAACTTGCGCAATACAAACAAAACACGCGCCACTCATCGAGCAACTACTGCAAAAATACAGCTCAATGACTTATGCAACCCGAGTCATCAGCTGGATCATACGATTCATAAACAACTCGCGTGACGTAACAAGAGCCAACCGCATGTCACACTTAACTACAGAGGACATAGTGCTGACTCAACACCTGCTCGTCAAAACTGCACAGAACAATGCCTTTGCCGATGAAATAGCGTACCTATACAAACATAATAGGGTACGGGCCACAAGCAAACTGTTGAGTTTGAGCCCTATACTAGACGCACAAGGCATTCTTCGAGTGGGAGGAAGACTTGAACATGCCAAGTTAAGCAACTCCCAAAAACATCCGATGATTTTACCAAACAATCACAAGCTATCAGAGCTCTTGATTGACCAAGCCCACAAGAATACTCTCCACGGCGGTGCCAGACTTACTTTGGGACACCTTCGTAACAAATATTGGATACTTGGCGGCATGAAACCAATCAAGAAGCAACTTAACAAATGTGTCACCTGTCATCGCTACAAAACGCAACGCAGTAATCAGAAAATGGCAGACTTACCAACACCTCGAGTTACACCGTCACGGCCATTCACACACACCGGCGTAGATTTTACGGGACACGTTGAAATAAAAGCTAACAAAGGTCGGGGCATTAAAACAGTTAAGGCCTACATCGCAATCTTCATTTGTCTATGTACAAAAGCTACCCACCTGGAACTGGTGTCAGATCTTAGCACTGTAACATTCCTCGCAGCACTGAAGCGGCTATGCGCACGACGAGGAACGCCAAAACATATCTACAGTGACAACGGAACGAACTTCGTCGGAGCAGCAAAAGCGTTAACCAAAGAACGCCAGGAGGCGATGCAGCTTCTAGTCAACGACGACCTCATTAACAGCACTTCCGAGAATGGCATTGAATGGCACTTTAACGCTCCATCTTGGCCAACCGCGGGAAGATTGTGGGAAGCTGCAGTCAAGAGTATGAAACATCACCTTAAACGAGTTCTTGGTGAACAAAAGCTTACGTACGAAGAATTTAATACTTTACTAGCACAAATCGAAGCCTGCCTCAACTCGAGGCCACTTGTCGCTTTAACAAATGACCTCGACGACATCGATTACTTGACACCAGGCCACTATTTTTTCGGTGGACCAGTACTGGCACCTCCGATGACGTCAGAGGATGATAACAGTCAGTTAACTTTACGATGGCGCTTGACCGAAAACATGTACAAGGAATTTTGGAAGAAATGGTCCAAAGACTACCTACAAACGTTGCAACTACGAGGAAAATGGCAAACCCCAACACATAACATTGAAGTGGACGACGTCGTCCTTATAAAGGAAGAACAAGTGGCTCCCGCCCGATGGTTATTAGGACGAGTTATAGAGACGCATCCTGGACCAGATAACTTAGTACGAGTCGTCACGCTCAAAACAAAATCCAACATAATGAAGAGACCCGTAACAAAATTGTCCCGGTTACCCATTGAAATAGGGAATAATACCGAAAACAAACCAACGAAACTCTCGAACAATAACCAACCAGAGGCGACTTCATCAACATCACAACGACAACGTCGGGTGAGCTCTAGACAGGAACGGAAGGGAGTTTCCAACTGTAACATCCTCAAGTACCTAAGCACGTTACTAGTACTCATGGTTACGTGCGTGACACCGTCCATGCCACAACTCGTCAATGTAACAACCCTAGACCCTACCCGTCTTGTATACTTTGACAAAGCCGCAGACTTACAGATAATACAAGATGAATGGAGACTGGTGGTGTACTACAACATGTCGACTTACTGGAAAAGCACGTCTGCCGTTGAACAATACGTCCAGCAACTACACGGACTTTGTAACCGAAATATAGCGTACTTGACTATAGCCACACAACTCGAGCACGAACTAAACGAGCTCAAACACTACAACGAAGTACTACAATCTGACCAGGGAAGACGCGCTAAGCGAGGTTTCATAAACGGAATTGGGAACATTGCCAACGCTCTCTTTGGTGTACTTGATGACAAATTTGCCGAAAAATACCACAACGACATCAAACTATTACACAGTAATGAAGACCACTTGCTCAATCTGTACAAACAACATACTTCAATAATCGAAGGGGAATACAACCTCCTGAAGAGGAACGAGCAAGTAATGAACCGACAGTTCATCGTCATCAACAAAAGTCTCAGAGACTCGCTGCAACTACTGAAAACCGAACAAGACCAAGCAACTTTCCTTACTGCTACAGCACTTGCCGCAAACATGATGGTAGCAAACTTGCGGAAAATACAAGACATGTTGATCAACCTAGTTACAGATCTTCGCCACGGCAAAGTCGACACTCACTTGCTGAAACCCGATGCATTCGAAAAACAGTTGAACCTCATATCGGGACAAGTACCAAAAGGATTATCACTACCCTGCTCAAACAAATTCAAGTGCATCCGGGAAATGTATAAACTAGCAAGTGTGCAAGGAAAACTAACCGAAGAATTTATTAATTTCGAAGTAAAAATCCCGTTAGTAACAGACGAACAATATGAGCTAACCGAAGTCATCCCAATCCGCAACATAAAAGGAGCCTCCATGATTAACATAATACCAACAACTCAATACATAGCCGTTAACTTGAAAATGGACATGATGATACCACTGGATCAACGACATCCTTTATCATGCACACAAGTAAACACAAATCAGCTGCTTCTATGTAACCTTGACTTACCTATTTATGGTATAAAAGCAGCCACAAAAATGTGCGAAGCTGACATAATAAACAATCGAGGAGTATCAAACTGCCGCACTGAGGTATCAAGTTGCAGCAACGAATGGAAAAAACTACACAGCAAAGGGGCTTGGTTGTTTACGTGTTGCGAGGAATGCACTATGCGCATTTTCTGTCCAGCTGGAATAACGTCACAAACACTACAAAATACAGGCATAATCACTTTAGCGACAGGTTGCATAATGCGCGGCGATAAACGTCTAATTCATTCGCACTACAATATGCAAAGCACAATGGATTTAGGAAATGAGCAAGAGATCGACGTACCAGAGATAAACCTAAACGAACTACTCAGAAGCAACAGTCAAATTACAAACATAACAAACATGGAAATTGAAACACATGAAGAACAACTAAAGGGTCTTAAGAGAAAAATCGAGCTGGTTAAAGAACAACAGGACATTCAAATAGTTAATTCCGTTGAGGCGGAGCATCATCACTACGTCCTGTACGGCTGTATGATAACCTGTGCAACAATATTCAGCATATGGGTATACTTTCAAATAAAGGCACGCTGCCTCCATTTACCTCAAGGAAGCAGAACAGCAACGCAGGCGCACCAGGAAGGGATCGAGATGGTACCAAGTCATACTCAACGGGATCTTCCTGGGAAAGGACAAACACAGGCAGATATACAGACACTAGACGAGGTCCCCGGACATCTTCCTAACAGCAACAAGGTGGATCGCGAAACCTCGCCAATATCAGTTAGCGGCGAGCGTAGAACCTGTTAATAACCCTCTTTACATACTTTGTGATAATACATTTTATTTGTTATTTGTACTTTTATAGTTGGCAGGATGTACGAGCATCGCCACATGATATTCATTGTTTTAGTTTTTACCTGAACTAGCAGTTGCTAAATTCACAGATTTATGTACATTCGCTGACTAGGCTATTACGCCCGCCACAAGTCACCTACTTTATGTATTATATATTTTAATGTTTTACATAATAAACAATCAATCATTTACGGACACAAAAACAGTGGTTTTATTCCCTGTACACATCCCGTGTGATTCGTCCATCTACATACAACATCTCAGTGTGCGGAGCTGCTGCCCGTACAGTGCTACTGTTTCCCTACTACTGATTAAAACCAACGTTATTATGGAGCGGCGACGTCATTTAAGCAGGGAAGAAATGCTCAGAGCCGTGGGAATGATAGAAGCTGGTTCCCGGCAACGTACTGTGGCTTTAGCTCTGAATACAAGTCAGAGTGTTATCAGTCGACTTTGGACACGTTACCGAAGCACTGGTACCGTGGCTGAGCGCCATGGAGGACGGTATCGCTGCACCACACGGAGACAAGACCGATACATTCAAATCTTAACTCGAAGAGCTCCAACAATAACCGCCATGATGTTAGCCGTGAGGCTTCATCACTCTTCAGGGAACTTAATTAGCGACCAAACAGTCAGAAACCGCTTGCATGAAGTGAACCTTCATTCCCGAAGACCGCTACGGGTACCACCTATAGCAATGCACAATCGTAGGATACGATATCAATGGGCTCTTGAACACAGAAATTGGGCAGAAGAACAATGGCGTTTCGTGTGCTTTTCTGATGAGTCTCGTTTTGGTATGAGACCGGATACAAGACGTATACGACACTGGAGAACCCCTGGACGCCAACAGCGATTAAAATCCTGCCAGGAAGTCCATCCTTATAGTGGTGGAACCATCATGGTATGGGCGGGTATTTGGATCGGCGGAAGAACTGAGTTGATTTGGATCAGAGGCAACCTCAACGCTCAAAGGAGGTGTTTTTTTTTCGGCCAAAACATGTACCGAGGTACAAATTACTATTTAATTTCTTTCCAATACATTGTGTTATTAGCAGTATTTTAAATCCTTCAATATTCGATAGATTAAGAAATAAAAGAATATGAAAAAACACTACCTCGAATCGTAACTGCGTTCAAAGAAACGTTCTTAATAGCGCTAGCGGTTGTCAAACTATTCCATCTGTCAAAATATTAAACTCTTTCGAGATCGGTCGTCTGACAAGGGCTAGAATAATCTGAATGACAATATTGACAACGACAACAACAAAAGGAATAAAATAGTAAATTATTGACCCTGGAGAACTGTCTTTTGGCTAGTAGCTAACCAAACGCATGAAATGTGAAATAAATGTATTTTTTAAATTCTTGATCCCATAATGTTTCACAAAAAAAGTGTGCCGGGGAAAAATAACTTAACTTTAATACAAAACTAAATTCTAAATAGTATATTTTTAGGTTTTCATACGTGTATAAAATGAAGTAACGAAACGCATCATCGGAGAAATGAATCACAAGATTGCCAGATTAAAATTCTTGGGTTGCAAGTTTTAGCATCTTTGGTCGATAATTTCAGGTGGTACAAATGCATGAATAAATCCAATATATTTTTTTTCAGAATCTGCGATTTTTTTCCTATAACTTCGTACCTTTATTGATATGGTACATTGTTTGGCCACAATTGTATGGGGGAAAAAACACCTCCTTTATGCTGAGACGATTGTATCAGACGTCATCGTTCCTCTACAAGTGCAAATCGGTCCCTTATTTCAGTTAATGCATGATAATGCACGACCGCACACCGCAAGAGTTGTAAGACAGACTCTCGCCGCAGCTAACATCAATGTCCTGCCCTGGCCTGCTCAGTCGCCAGACTTGAATCCGATTGAGCATGCATGGGATATGCTACAGAGAAGAGCTCTGCCGAATATGGAGGGTATCCAGTCGCAAGAAGACCTTTTTTTGTTGTTGCAACGAACATGGGCGGCCATTCCACAGCGTGATTTGGATGAACTCATTTTGAGTATGCCAAACCGATGTTCTTGTGTTGTTAGTGTTCGCGGTAGAAACACGGATTATTAATTGTTTAAGTTACCCAATAAAATTTTAAAGAAAACTGTTATTTCAGTCTTTTTTTCGAACTTTTGTGTTAGTGGTTCAAATGTCAAAAATCCCTTTATTAGGAAAATGGCAAATTTCTTTATTAATGCAAAGGTGACTTGGTTTATCGTTACTGTGACAAACGAAAACACTTTATTTGATGAATCCTTAAAGAAAATTTTAATTAATATCAATCAGGAGAAAAGTTATTGCAAAAATATATGTTGATCCCTAGACACTTTTGATGTGTGTATATTCAACAGTTGCAAGTAATGAACAAATGATAATGATGTTAGTAGCGAAAGGATAAAAGTAGAATATTTAAAAAACAAGGTTTGGCATCAAATAACGTGGTTCATAAAATATCACAACGTTATCTTAACGCACGAATATGTCCTCTACTGAATGTCTAGAGGGTAGTTCTTAAGGGTTAGGTACTTGAAAAGATACATCGATCGATGATAAAGTATATGTTTAGCAAACAATTCAACTTCGCCAACTCCGCTCAATAATAAAAAGTTTCCTTCCAGCTGATCTTAGGATTAGTAACAAGGATACCTAAAAAGTTGATAATTATATTGATAGTATTTATGTAGGCCCTTAGAGATCAACCATATGGTCTTTAGAGACAGCTGTTACTATGAGGCATCAAATTGGCTCCTAAATAGTCGAAAGTTAAATAAATAAAGGCTTTGAAACGCAAAGGAGAATTCCATAAAAGGAAATGACTACGTGGAACTTATTAAATATCACTTATATCAAAGAAACAGTAATCATTTCCGATAATAAATAAACTAAATAAGCCAAGAGTCTCGTTTACTCATCACGTGACGAGTTCGCGACGACTTGCCGACGAGCTTAGCTCCGATAGTAGGACAAACTCGTGGAAATGAATCCCAGACTAGTAGCTAGTCTTACAGCACTAGTTTACTAATTAGCACCTGAGGATAGCTTCCCCGCTAGTTCGAACTCGGATAGCGATAGTCGCTAAACTCGGACTACATGGACTGAAATGTTACACTGTACATAAGTGTGTTGTAAATCGATCTGTAATTATGAATAGAATACTATAATGTGTGAACTGAGAGTAAATCATTGATCTAGTGAGCGGTCGAAAGCATGACCATCGAACTTTGGTTAACGAGTAAGATCCTCTGGATGAGTCAAGAGTTATTGTAGTTTTTCTGGTTTTAAATTTTCAGTGTTTTTAAGAGACAGGGTTCATACGGCGGTTCATACAGTATGTATTAGTTATAGAGCTCTGTTTGTATTAAAGGCGTTACGTTATGTTGTCCAATAAGTCGGCGTGTTTATTATGCAACGGCAACCGTTTATACTGAAGACCCTTCACACGGCAGTACTATGTCCTGCCTGTCACCTACATAATATACATAGTCATGACTTACGTTCAAAATGTCTCGACAAAGAACACACAATGTAAGTTCATTGTGTAGGACAAGTTGTCCTACAACATACAATTAGTTTTCCTAATATCCAATATTAAATAATTATGCCATTATTTTTAAAACTACCTACATTATTATGTATAATGTGTTAAAATATTGCACAACACTGATTATAAAAAAAACTCTATCGCTGCTCAATCCTCAATGCTAATCCTAAAAGACCAAAAATATTGCGTTATTTTATATCTGTCTAGGTTTTTCTATTCCTTGGTTATAGTAGATGTAGGGGCCGCCTTCCAAATGTAGGGGGGCACTAGTCGTCGACTCACCCGGCGTCAGTGTACCGTCCATGATTGAAGCACTGTTCAGTTGTAGAGAGCAGACTGTTTGTCGTCCAGATTCAGCGACTACAGCAAGTCGCAAGCGTTTTATTTGAACCAGTCAGCCTCGATTGTTTTATTAAAAGAGAGAAAGAGATGTTGTAGAGGGAGTGAAGGAGGGAGAACGATGGGGGGCAAATAAATATGATGACTGGGCTGGCCATGTCTTACGCATGCCCATTGCCCAATGAGCTGTGGGCCATCTTAGCCCTGTATAAAAAATCTGGAAATCATGGGGAGACGCCTTTGCCCAGCAGTGTGGGACATAGGTTGTTATTATCAGTATTCGATACCTTAAAATAATTAAAAAAGAAATACAAATACAAGAAAATACAAGACAGTATTAATGACCTCCATAATTCCCAAAATCGCCAGTATTCTATTTATCAATAAAAATATTTAGCGCAGTATTGAGCGGTACTATTGTAAGTATGTACGTCGGTAGATGTGGAGGAAAACGTCGAAGCCATCCCAACAGTCAGGAATGGAAATCAAAGATCGTATTACGATAGGCGAGGCCTATCTATTTCAATATTACATTTTGCCTTCACTGAATCTGAAATCTGTGTCAGACTAGAAAAGTAAAAGGTCTAACCTAGATATTTTTACGAGTCTAAGCTGAGGATGAAATATCTGATTTTTACCTAAATGTTACGACTTCCTAAGTCTTATTTAAGACGTGAGAATAGAAATATTGTTAACTTAAATCTCTGCGACTCACAAGCGACGCGACGTAGCAACGTTTGAAAATAACTTTATAAGGTTGACAAGATAAATAATTGTGTGCCCTTTGATGTTTGACATCCGCCCTTTACGAGGTGTTGTGTGAACATGAACACCGTTACAATCAATTAAACTCACTTCGTCCCCGCTTGAATTTGAACCCAAAATGAACTTTATGTATTTTATATCGGACATTCTTTACTTCAAACAAATCCGATAGATTGATGCGTGTTAATGGGAATTTGATGGTCGTATTATGTTATTAGGTTCAAGAGTACACTCTCACTCAACTCCTTACTTATGACGCGTTGTGAGGCAGTAACCCGGTATTTTTCCAGGCAATCGCCAGATAAATCAGTCGCCTACCGATACATGATTGAATGGTCCATTCCCCCACACACAATGCCCCAGTTCCCGCCCAAATATAGCACGAACATCGGCTTGGGAACATTCTTCCACGTACATACACACACACATGCATATTCGTGATAGCTAATATAAAAGCTGTCAGTTCCAAAGGCGCGCAGAATACCAAAATACAGTAATCACGAAACTGGAGACCACAATGTTGCTGGTTTAACATAACTTTGTATTAAAAATGTTGGCGTGTTGGCGCGCGTTTGTAGATCATGTTCGCTTGCAGATACACTAGTTAGTTATGTAGTGAGCTGGATGGGGCACGGTTTTGAAGTACGTGAGTATTTCTTACGACAGCTAGTACATACTTTATTTCTGTTTGTTGGGTTTTTCTTTTATTGTTTTATGCTCAAAATCATCCACTCACGTGAATGAACGTAGATATAGTGGAATTTAGTTTGACAAAGACGATTAGGACTTTCTTATCAGGAAAAGATATTTATAATAAAAGTCACATAGGTACTGTTTGTATATTTTGAATTCTTTAAATATTGCCACCGGATAGAATAACCTTCGGGTGCTTGTATAGTATAATGTGCCTATACGTGCAATAAAGGATGACGAGTTTAAGCATAGTTACTGACGATTATGTAGCAGTAGTTTCACTAGCATTTATACCTCCAAATAAAATATCAATACAGAAAACGCACCGTAGTGCTTTCTCTGCCTTCGTCGTTTTTTCTGCTAAAAAAGAGCGTTGTGAAAACACAACGCTCTTTTTCAGCCACAGATACACCATTCAGTCGTCAGTTATACAGTTTAGATTCACGCCACCCCGGTAAGCGGCGAGGTGAGTGCTATCGGCGCATCGCACCTGTTGCGACAAACTGAACCGAAGGAACACGGCAACATAATCACATGTACTGCGAATATCGGAACAAGCCCGAAATCTGCGAATATCAGAACAGGTGCACTGAGAATACATATAAACAGAGGAAATCATAAAAATGTTCGGGTTTTTTCGGAATCTGATTCGGTTTCGGTTTAGGTTCAGTATACGTTGAAAAACAATGGCGAGTGTCGACCTCGAGCAATTATAACATATTATCTCGTTGTCATTCGCTTCGTACCGATCGTCAAACTGCGTTCGACATAATATTCTGTCATCAGCGAATTATGTTCATGTCGGCTCGACACAATTAGAGCTATGCAACTGTCTAATATTTAATTGATTTTGTCAGCCGGCTGTGCTTTTTCATACCGACCTGATCATGATACAATACGCGCCTAACCGGTGCATAAAAGAGAACCAACTATTTTTATTTTGCGGGTAAAGTGTCCAATATTCAATTTTGTCATCAATGACATTCCGATAATATTTTCAATAAAAAAGTCATACAGCACATGCACATAATTTATATAACAGTTTGATGTATTTGAAAGGTCGGTAGGGTTGACAAGATAATTTATAAAACTGAGACTTGTGATCGCAAGCGCCACTGCTGAGGTTATATTTCTCGGTCGGGCATATGATAGTGGTACTGGTTATTCTCCATCAGGAATCTGTAAGTACGAGTAGCAGCCCAGAATTTGGATTTGTGCCTGGTTGATGGCAAAGGCTCACTCCGTATTACATGGAACTTAAACATAACTGGAAACATGTGGGGGTGCTGCCCTTTTTTTTTTTTTTTTTTCGGATGGTAAATCGTCAAATAACCCCTCCCGCTCTGGGCTGAGCATGAGGAGTATCAGACTTTTAATGACTAAAACCCATCCATGTTCCTTTCTTTGCCCTTTGTGTTCCAGGGCCGCGGTATCTCTTTCGAACAGTCCCGGGGGGTGCTGCCCCTGGCGACACAGACTGTATTGAACCTGCATATCGAAAGTTTCTAAATTACATCCGTATTAAAAGCGATAAGTATTACTACCTACCATTAACACCAAAAACGGGATGTTTACCATGTTTTTTATTTATTTTCGTGAATGAGCAAATAATTAAGTATCTCGATAATGATTTGTTCCATTTAATTAATTATCAAATAACTATTCGTCAGCCACAGCTAACAAACTATTAATCTCATTACTGGAGATCAAAGCGTGGCTCTACAAATATAATATTCTTATACTTTCACTACAATTAATTACGACAAAACATTTCTTTGATATTTCATTATTTGGAATAAATTTATAAAAAATATGAAGAACACACTAAAATTAATTGTTTTTTAAACATTTCAGTATCAGGCAAAGAAGATATCCAATTAAAACATTTTAATTGCGTGACAACCACAACTAGCCAAAGTTGGTCTTTCCCACGAGTTCATATTAACAAGTCCTACTTCAAGGAACGTGAAAGTCTTTCAAGCAACAACGAAGTCACACATTATTTGAGTATAGATAGTGTATAGGCCGGGGAGAGACATGGGCTACATTGTAACTTAACAGAAAAAACCTTAAGAAGTAAAATGGAATATTGAAATAACGGGGACAAACTCGCGGCAATAGCTAGTTATTAACAAAAGTGCAGCCCGGTCCACCGCCCCAGTGCCTCTCCATCCAAGGGCTGTTGAGTCGAAGGTCCTCGCCATTGTAATGTCGGAAATAACTTCAAAGTCTTTCAGGCTCAAACATTTGCCTCACATCCCCCCTCCCCCCGCACTTCGCCACAGGGGGAATTAGATTTCCGTAGAAGCCGTATTTTGTTTTCCGTGATATGTGAATGTAAAGTTATTATTCTGGTAATGTTAGTGCGGTTTAATATAAGCCTGGAATGTAATAATAGTAATTCAGAGGGGTTCATATTTTTTTAAAGTTATGCAAAGCTGCAGAGCCATTCATTGTTATTTTTAAAGGGAACTTTGCGTATGAAGGTTGTGAAATAAGATGGATTTGGTAACTAACTGTGGTTACAAAATTACCATTCACAGGCAATCTGACTTACAAAGCAGGAGATAACATAATAACTCGACTCCCAGTGACTTGACTCGACTCGACGCCTACGAAAGCGTAGCAAGCATAGCAAGCGTAGGCGCGACGCTACGAGCCGCAAGAAAAACTTTAGCACAATTAATTTTGTAGCTATGGAACAATATTTCGTTATTGAACTTCTTGAAACCATCTGATGTTTGTACCAATTCGAAATTAATTGGTCGATTATTAATATTATTAGGGTTCCACTCATGAACCATTATCTCAACAGTCCCTTCGCAATATGTTGTACAAAAAGAGTTGAATGTAATATTACAAAACATTGGTATTGTTCACCAACCCGACCCCTTCGCCTGCCTATTAACAATTCTGCGCAGATTACACGCTGTGAATATACAAACGCGGTAAACCGTTCGCGGCCACAGACTTATCATGATGCATGGAAACCTTCGCGTGAATACGCAGTACGCATAACATATACGTCACAATGTTATTAGGCTGTGGTTTTGTGGTTACTAAACTAAACTTTTTACTGGTTTATTTTTAATCCAAAATAAAAAGCTACGTAATATTTTATTAGTCGTAATGGCTGAAACTGTTGTGTATACTTTACGATGCTTAACAGAATAATGCGGGATTTAAAAAAATGAAGAGCGAAAAGTTGGTCTAGTAACCGGTAAGAATACTGCTGAGCAGGAGGTCCTGGGTTTGATTCCCAGGTCGGGCAGTTTTATTGGGGTTTTTCATCAGGATTTGTTCGTTTGGGCCACAAGCCTAGACTCTGAGCTAGCAGCCTGGAGTCTAGACCAATTGATGGTAATAGGCTCGCCCTCTATTATACGGGACTTTAACATAACTGACCAAATGTATTTACTGATCTAACCCGCTCCTCTACTGCTCTCTGTACCCCAAACAAACTAAATTATTGATGAAAAATACTCTCCATGAATAATATTCACTCATGGGTACACAGTATCCTATTCCGCTCAATTTACCCGAAACACAAAAAGCCTGTAATTCGCTCAGTGCCTACATGAGTAGGTACATCTGCCTCTCTACATATTTTTATTCCATTTCATAGAAATTGGATAAAATAGTCGAGTGGTACGTACGTACCTAGCAAAACTTGCAAATGTTCCTTATTTTGTAAATGTGC
This sequence comes from Eugnorisma glareosa, assembly GCA_947578425.1. Classification (NCBI taxonomy): domain Eukaryota; kingdom Metazoa; phylum Arthropoda; class Insecta; order Lepidoptera; family Noctuidae; genus Eugnorisma; species Eugnorisma glareosa. Next base: position 457,628 of record OX387981.1, read on the forward strand.
GTTATTTCAGCTTCCATTGTTATTGTAATACGGAAGGTTGTGTACCAAATATATTGAATTTATTGCTGTTGTTGGACCCGAGTTTTTGTACTCAATAAGTAAGTTCGACAAGGTTCCATTTGATTGTGTATAATATTCGCTCCCATTCACGGCGCGATTGTTGTTGTCATACAATGTAGGTTTCCTGCCAGGTTTCCAAACTGTGTTTGATGTATTATGGTGTATGGGAGCTTTCTTTGATGTAATAAGGTCAAATTTGAACCTAATATGAGGACTATTGAGGCATTATTTCCTTTGTGAAAAGGTTAATTTATGAAAAAATATTATTATAGGCAGTACATAATCTACAACCTCTTGCAATATTTTAAGGAAGCCAGATAATAAACCAAGAGAATGTTTAGAGGATTTCAATAGTATCAACCTGGTGCATCAAAATATTCAAGGATTTTTGAACAAAGAATTAGAAGTAGAACTTTTTCTGAATTGTAACAACATAGATATTCTTTGTATAACGGAGCATTGGCTTAAGTGTCACCAATTAATTTTCAATTTTAGTAATCACCAGGTTGGTAGTTCATTCTGCAGGGAAAATGCTATACATGGCGGCGCATTAATCTTTGTAAATAATCAGCTTAAATTTAAAGACCGCAAGGATATTGTAAGCCTATCTGTTGAGCGAACAGTTGAAATAGCCTGTATAGAATTGGAGCAGTTTATCATATTAAGTGTATATAGACCTCCTTCAGGGTTGTATGATAGTTTTGAAAAGGTAATGGATGAAGTGTTGCATAAAATCTGTAATTCTAAGAAGTCCATAATCACTTGTGGTGATTTTAATATTAATTTGTTAGAAAAATCTGGGCTAAGTACTAAAATTATAAGCCTGTTTCAGTCATACAATCTTGAAAACAAATTTCTGGAGCCCACTAGAATAACCCCCACTAGTGCCACTTGCCTCGATAATATTTACACAGATGTCATACCTACCCACACAGTAATTATTAACTTAATGGATTCAGATCATTGTGGGCAATTGATCACAATTCCTAATGTAAACAAGAAAGTCACTAAGAAGGATATCATTGTTAATCCAAAAACTAAAAATCGCCTGGAAACTTTTAAAACTAAACTTTTGTCTAAATTACCACCTTTGTCAAATAACGGTGATCCCAACTAACAATATAACGATTTTTTTAGTATGTATTGCACACAATTTAAAACCACGTTTGTTCCTAAGACAATCTCGGTTAATAGTAACGCTTCTTTCAACGACTGGGCCACCATTGGTATTCATAAGAGTCGAAAACGACTTTATGAGCTGTATGAAGAACGGACGTATATAAACACTGTAGAATTTAAGTTATATGTTAAGAATTATTCTAAGGTATTTAAAAAAGTTTGTTTTATAGCAAAGTCACGTTATTTGAGTTCAAAAATTAAAAACAGTAGTAATGTAATTAAAATGACATGGAACATTATTAATAGCGAAACGGGAAAGTCTTGCAATCGAGATAGTGACTACAGCCTTGCTATTGGCGATAATATTTTGAATTCAGACACTCAAGTTGCCACAGCATTTGAAAATTTCTTTGCGGATATTCCCGTATCGACTACTAAATCGCTAAACTCGTCACCAGCTGCTGCCGAGTCTTTATTAAGGGAAAACGTTTCAGTCTGTGATTCCGAATTTAATTTTCAATATGTCACCTGTAAAGATATAATTAAAACTTTTCACACGTTAAATGTAAAGAAGACCGCCGATCTATGGGGTCATTCTGTGGACGTTGCTAAGTCCATTATAACCATTGTAGCTCCTTCTTTAGCTGTAATATTTAACGATTGTATTGACCGTGGTGTGTTTCCTGATCTAATGAAAAATAGTAAAATAATACCATTGTTTAAATCGGGTAGTAAATCAGACCCCACTAATTATAGACCCATTTCTGTACTACCCACCTTCAGTAAAATTTTTGAAAAACTAATTTTAGAACAAATGCAAAGATTTTTCAATAAACATAAGTTATTGCATAAGAAACAGTTCGGTTTTACAAGGGGTCGTTCAACTACTGATGCCGGTGTTGAACTTTTAGGGCACATTTATAATGCATGGGAAGTTAAATGCGATGCTTTGGGCATTTTTTGCGATTTGTCTAAGGCTTTCGATTGCGTTCTTCATGAAACATTAATCAGGAAACTACACCACTACGGAATCCGGAACGCCTCTCTGGATCTTCTTGCGTCATATTTGAGCGATAGGATTCCGAGAGTTGATGTTAACGGGAAAAGGTCCCCCGGATCCGTAGTAAGAATGGGGGTACCCCAGGGCTCAATTCTTGGCCCATTTTTGTTTCTTATTTATATAAATGACTTGCCTTACCTCCTAAAGGATAATCATGACATAGTGTTGTTTGCAGACGAAACCTCTCTTTTATTTAAACTCAAACGTCAGCAGCTAGTTACGGACGATGTTAATAGCGCCCTGGCAAAAGTCGTTAATTGGTTTAATGTTAACAATCTACTCCTAAATGAGAAAAAAACTAAATGTATTAAGTTTACGATACCCCATGTAAGACAAGTGGAAACTAGTGTACTAATCAAGAATGAAGAGTTGAAACCGGAAGATAACACAGTGTTCTTAGGCATAACTTTGGATGCCAAGCTTCAGTGGGGCCCCCATATAGACAAATTGTCCAAAAAGCTTAGCTCTGCAGCATACGCCGTTAGAAAAATTCGTGATTTAACTGATTTAGAGACAGCCCGTTTAGTTTACTTTAGTTATTTCCACAGTGTGATGTCGTACGGTATTCTCTTGTGGGGCAATGCCGCCGATATTCAGACAATATTTGTTTTGCAAAAAAGGGCAATTCGTTCAATTTATAAATTAAGTCCTAGACACACCCTCAGAGAAAAATTTAAAGAGATTAATATACTTACTGTCCCCTCTCAATTTATTTATGAAAACCTTTTGTACGCACATAAAAATATTAATTTGTTTAAAAAATACAGTGATATCTACAATGTAAATACGAGGAATAAACACAAATATGTTGTTCCTGCAACGAGGCTAAAAAAAATAGGGGGTACGTTCAGATGCCAATGTATACGTTTTTACAATAAACTTCCGAGTCATATTCAATTACTAAGCCTAAATAAATTCAAATCGTTTATAAAACGGAAGCTATGTCTGAAAGCCTACTATAACATTAATCACTATCTCGAAGATAAAAAGGCTTGGGATTAAGCTGCTCCAATTAAATTTACTCTGTGAATGTCGAGATTTCGGACTTCGCTTGTTTATTATTGATTCCTTTCCCATATACACTGTGACATTTAATTTATTTGACATGAATACTTTTAGTATTTTATTATTATTATTATTTTTTATTATTATTTTGTTTTATATTTTTCTTATTGTTATATTTAATGATTTGACATGAATACTTACTTTGCTAAGTATTTTACTTTTATTTTTTATTGTTAATGGTCACATTTAATGACATTTATTTTGTAGAGTATTTTGTATTAATTTTATTTGATTATTGTGAATGTGAGGACCATGTGTATCTTTTTCCACTATTGTCTGGCAGTTTGAGTACTATAAGCGACCTACCCAAATGTCCTTTCTTTGGTATTGTTCGTCGTGTCGTTGAGCTCCTTGAGTTATAAGTCGAGCTACACGATAACTGACAAATGCTTGCACTGACTGGACAGGTCCACTCAAATCTGTGTGGTTCTTTCTTCAAGAGACCATCTCAGACACTAATCTGCATAGTCCTCATGTGAGTTAACCAAGATTATGTCTGGACTTTAAAAGAGACTATGACCTCTGAGTTTGTTTCGGCTGTTTCTTCTCAGAGTAGTCAGGTACGAAACACCGGCCCCATCTAGTTTAAAAAAGAGACGTGTTAAAGTGTTTTTAAGAAACCTATTTGCAAAATAAACATCATTTATCATTTATCATTTATCATTTACACGGTGGAAGGGACATGACGCGGAAACGGTTACCAGGTATACAGTACAAAAAAAAAGCTGTTTCCTACAAACGTGCAATACCTATACGGTCAATAAACGTATTAAAACCTAGTTTCACGGATTTTCTGATATTCTACTCAAACTCAAATCATTTATTTGAAATAGACCACAATAAGCACTTTTGCATTGTCAAAAACAAAAAAGATGAAGGTACAGTCCCAGTCACAAGGCATAATATAAGTGAAAGTTCTGTAGACTACGGTACTACTTGTATCGAACCATAGTTTACAAGCGTACTTGAAGGCTTGAAGGCTTGAAGAGTCTTACAAGTGTGCCTTGTGCAACGTCAGATCAACATCAACATCTATTTATACAAATAAATAAAGCTGAAGTGTCTGTTTGTAATTTCTAAATAACAGGTTTTTGATGAATGCATTATTATGAATAGGGTCTATCTGTTTGTTCCAGCTAATGTCCTACACGGCTGGGCCGATTTTGACGGGATTTTTACTGACAGATAACTGCTGTTTTAAAGAGTAACTCAGGCTACTAATTTATTTTAGTAAAATTGTCAACAAAATCCCATTCAAATATGGGATGTCATATTGTTATAATAATTTCACGCGAACGAAGGTAGCGGGCCACAGCTAGTCTACAATTAACTAAACTAAACATCAAGTTATGTAGCCACAAGTCCACAACATACCATCCTAATATCTCCTTCATACAATTCAGAAAATATTCTCGTCACTACAGACTATTGGCGATCAATATCGATAGCACAGCAACTATTCAGTAATAACAGAATAAATTCTCGCACATACTGGCACAGAACTGTCTACTGTCTGGCCTAGACAACCATACCTATAATGTGCTGCCTTTTCTAGACGTTCGTACCAATGTCTGGGTATTTTGCAAGTAATCGAAGAAATTTAACCTACACGAGACATAGACCGTATTATTATTGGAAAGTAAATAGAACAAAAGCGAAAAAATACCGCAATCGAGAGTTAAATGTTAAACATACTTATACATGGTAGAATCGGACCTTTCATGAAGCCGTCAACCAAGCATCCTGTACATAAAACTAAGTAACACTGCGCAAACATTATTGCTGGGAATCGGTTTTTTGTTGGTGTGAAAAATTACGGTTTACGATAGCATCAAAACTTTGTGCTGGTTGATGCATTGAATAGCGCAGGGGTCATAGGTGTATTTAAATTAAAGTTGCAACATTTACTAATTCTATAAAAACTAAAAAACCCTACTGAAAATACTGAAAAGCAAAAGACAAGCATATTTTAAAATAAACAAAAAGTTGGAAACAGGCGGGGCGCATTTGAATATTAAATTATGAAAATGGAATGAATATACTATTAGATGAAGAAAATCGATCTACGCAGACCAACACTATTTGTCGCGCGTTAACTATTGGAACATCACTAGGGCGTTTTGACAGTCGGCTCGGTAGTAGATTCCCGCGCATTCCGAACGTTGAGACATGCTGTGAAAAGTGTCTTTGCTAATGAATATAACTAATCAAATATTTATTTGTGTTTAATAGTATTCAGAAGTGCGATTTACTTACGCTTTTAAAGTTATTTATACGGGTTGGTGTGATTTTATTGGTGTGATTGCTAAAAAAAAACTACTTTTGTGTATACCGTTACATTTTGCTTGTAAAAGTGGATAAACATTAATTACGGATTGCAAAAATGGATGCTTTATAATGTAAATATGCCTAACTAACTCTTTTAGTGCCAATCTAACATATTCTTAAACATTTTGTGTGGTGTGAAACGCTTACGCACGGAACAAGTTGTGACAAGTCGCGCCCCTAGGGCGCCGGCTTATTCGTTGAATTTTCCTGTTTTTGGGTGAGATAGCTAAGACTGCACGCTTTGGTTGATAATCCCCGAGGCCGAGGATTGTGTGGTGCATGCTACTTTATCTGCTTGCAATCTCCAAATGCTTCAATTCTTTGGTGAGGTCTATCCATATTTCTAAGTATTACACCGTGATTTTGACTTCATATTATCTAAAGGACGTTGTAAAGTTGTAACAACGCAAACCTAAACTAGTTACAGTGATAACAAAAAAAAAAAACAATTACAAACAGACCCTTTTATAACATATAAATTTGTTAATCTAATTTCTATTGTTTTGGTGTGAAGTGTACAAACTTTTAAAGGGACAAGTTGTACCATAAGCTGTATTGTTGTGATAATACTGTTAAATTTACTATTTAGACTTTATCTCAATTATAACCATGGGTCGGCACAAGAAGAGACATAGGTCTCCTAGCTCTACCTCTTCAAGCTCAAGCGATGTGAAGAAGACTATAAGTAAAAGTTATAAGAAGGATTTAAAGAAGAAAAACAGTAGGATAGAAGCCTTAGAGGGGCTGATAAGAGAACTGAGAAAGAAAACTAACTATCATACTGGAAATACACCCCAGCTGTCCATAGTTCGCTACATGGGTCGCAATGATTTCATACCTGTGTTTGACCCACAGACCTCCCCGGTCTCTGTTGATCATTGGATCCGGAACTTAGAAGGAATTGCCAATATGCATGGTTGGGACGAACGCACACTAATTTGTAACTGTACCTCTAAACTTGGTGGCTATGCGAAAAGTTGGTATGAACACCAAGCATCCTATGAAATGAGTTGGGCCGAGTGGAAGGAAAAGTTGGTTAAAGCATTCCCTTTCACAAAAAATAAACTAACACAAATAAGGGAATTAGTGAACCGAGTCAGGAAGCCCAATGAAGACCCTATTGAATTTTATTATACTAAACTGGGGATTGGAATGTCATGCCAGTTAAGTGATGAAATCATTACTGAAGCTGTCATAGGTACACTTGGGAACCAGCTATTGGAGATTGGTGCTAAATCAGCTGGGTGCCGGGACACCAATTCTTTACTTCAGTATTTGGCTAGTATCAACACTTCAGCTGCTACCAAAGACCAAGACAAACCTGAAACTTTATTGAAAAGTTATCAGGGACCAGATAGGGTGACAAAGTGTTTCTCTTGTGGCAAACCTGGTCACAAAGCAAGCAGATGTCGCAAAAACAAGGATAATACTAAAATGCACAAAAACAAGGAGAACCGAAAATGCTCGTTTTGTGAAAGGCCGGGTCACACTGAAGCCGAGTGTTTCAAAAAGAAAAATCAGAGCAAACATTGTTCTTTCTGTAATATTGATGGTCACACACTGGAGGAGTGCAGGAAGAAGTCTAAAACTGGTACACAAAACCGTTCAGTACATAAGGTTCAAACTGTATGCTGTGATTCCTCAGACAGGAAGTACTTCAAGGGTGTGCTTGTTAATGGAACTCTGGCAAATTCTTTTATTGATTTTGGAAGCTCGTGTAATACCATGAAACAAAGTTTCTTTGAGACGCACGACTTGGAGCTGATGCCCAACGATGACACTGTTATAAAGGGATATGGAGATGCATTAACAACACCATTGGGATTTGTTTCAACTTCTCTTGTAGTTGATGGTGTGGAGAAAGTGAATCAATTCTATGTTGTGCAAGATGACCTACAAGAAGTTGATGTTCTCATAGGACAGCCTTTCACAGAATCACCGAATGTAGTTGTTGTAAAAACTCCGACTGAGCTTAACATATATGAAAATGAAATGGCATTTCAAGTGACTGAATTATGTGATTCTTTTGGCAAGATACGGTTGTATCCACAAACTGATACAAAGCTTACCCCTGGAGTCAACAAAGTGTTGGTGAGACCAGATCCTGTTGTTGATGGTGTTATGTGTATCAAGCTGAGCGAACAAAGAAAACCTTTATGCGAGAAGGATGTTATTGGTGACAGTGTAGAATTGCATGATGGTCAGGCTTTAATAAAACTTGTCAACAAGACAAACCGGACTCTGGAATTAAAAGAAAAGGACTGTGTTGCCAGAGCAGAATTGGAAGACCAATGCTGTGATAATATTAAGGTGGGCGATTTAAATGAAGATCAGAAGGCATCCCTGAACGAACTGCTGACCAAGTACGAGCACTGTTTTTCTGGTAATGGAATGGCATTGGGAAATTGCAGTGTAGAGATGAGCATAAGGCTAACAGAAGACAGAATTATAAATTACAAGCCATACCGAGTGTCATTCCATGAAAGGGAAATTATAAGGAATATCATTGCTGAACTGCTCAAGGCGGGGATCATCGAAAACTCTAAATCCTCTTTTGCAAGCCCTGTGGTGCTTGTGAAAAAGAAAGATGGAGGACATCGTTTGTGCATAGATTACAGAGCTCTTAATAAGATCACCGAAAAGGAACGATACCCTTTACCAGTCATACAAGACTTATTAGACAGGTTGGTGGACCAGTCGGTATTCTGTTGTTTAGATCTGGCCAATGGCTATCACCAAATCAAAATTGCGGAGGATTCAAGGCCACTTACTGGATTTGTTACGCCGGATGGCCATTACCAATATAAGATGATGAGTTTTGGCCTCTGCAATGCCCCAGCAGTATTCCAACGGGCCATGAACGACATACTGGAGCCAGTAATTCATGTGTGCGCTGAGGTGTAAATCGATGACGTCATTGTATGGGGCAAGGATACCGAGAAATGTCTTGCTAATTTAGAGAAGGTGCTAACCTTGATTGCAAATGCAGGTGTCAAACTAAAGAAAACCAAATGCTCATTTCTCACGAACAGCGTTGAATACTTAGGCCATGAAATATCTGGCGGTGAGATAAGACCTTCACCTCACAAAATCATGGCAGTCTCCAATTTTAAGACACCTACAAATGTGCATGAGATGCGACAGTTCCTCGGACTCGCCAGTTACTTTCGGAAATTTATTAGGAGTTTTGCGAGTATTGCACGACCGCTCACCCTACTCACGAAAAAGGCCGTGGAGTGGCGCTGGGGACCTGAACAAGATCAAGCCTTAAACACTCTAAAGGGTATCCTTACCTCTGATCCAGTGCTGGTAATTTATCACCCGGACAGGGAAACCCAAGTGCACACCGATGCATCAAAAGCAGGACTCGGTGGTGTTCTCCTTCAACGACAACCAAATGGTGAAATCAAGGTTGTCGCTTACGCTAGCCGACAAACAGCAGAAACAGAACAAAGGTACCACAGTTTCGAATTGGAAGCTCTTGCTGTGGTGTTTGCTGTGAATCGTTTCAAAGTATACCTTTCTGGTGTTAAGTTTCGAGTCGTGACTGATTGCTCAGCCTTACGGATGGCTTGGTTGAAAAGGGACTTGTCACCACGGATCGCTCGTTGGTGGCTCGATCTTCAAGAGTACAATTTTGAAGTTGACCATCGACCCGGGACTTCTATGGTGCACGTAGATGCCCTGAGCAGAAACCCTATGGCAGTGCATCACATACAAGAAAAAGATCTAATTGATGCGTTACAGGATGACGATAAGGAAATTCAAGCTTTGCTTCTGAATTTGAAACTAGAACAAGAGGCCAACAAGAAAAAGAAGGAGGGACTATCGAAAGACTATAGAGTCGTAAACGGACGGTTGTGTCGAGTAATAGAGAATGAGTTGAGACCAGTTTTACCTAAAAGTTCGAGATTCCATATTCTAAAGATTTATCATGATGAACATGGGCATCTGGGAACCGAAAAGTGTCTTGAAGCAATACGAGCTAAATATTGGTTTCCGAAGATGAGAAAATATGTGACAAAATATGTGGCAAGTTGTCTTGGATGCCAATTTACGAAGAAACCAACTGGGAAACAACCGGGTTTACTACACCCTATCCCGAAGGTGGCCGTGCCCTTCCACACTTTACATGTGGATCACCTGGGCCCTTTTTGTAAGAGCAATGGGAAAACATATATTTTTGCGGTTATCGACGGATTCACTAAATTCGTGTGGTTAGAAGCCGTTGCTACAGCAAATGCCAAAGCAGTAATTACCGCGTTAAGTAAACTAAGCCACACATTTGGATATCCCGAACGAATTGTTAGTGACCGAGGCACAGCATTCACGAGTAAGGAGTTCAAACAATTTTGCGACAACAACGCTATCAAACATGTTTTAAACGCAGTGGCGTCGCCACGGGCGAATGGACAGGTCGAACGTCTGAACCGAACGATTTTAAATTCTCTGTCAGCCCACATGGGTGATAATCAGAAAGGATGGGATGTCTACTTGCCAAAGGTTCAATTAGGTGTAAATTCGACGGTAAGTCAAGGAACAGGCAAGTCACCTTTGGAGTTGCTGTGCGGCTTAAGACCCCGTTTACCAAATGATTTGCAGGGGGCAGTCTACAGTGAAGACGTATCGACTTCTCGAGTCGAAGCTGCTCAAACTATTGAGACAAATGCAGCTCAAATGAAAACACGTTATGATAAAGATCGGCGAGTTGTAGAACCTCTACTTATGGGTCAGTTGGTTATGGTAGAGAGGAAAATATTACGTCCTGGTCTAACAAGTGGAAAACTCGTCCAGCGATACGCAGGGCCGTACAAGGTTACAGCTGTGTTGCCTAACGACCGCTATGAGGTCACATCGTACACAAAGGGTAAACGAGCCTACAAAAATATAGTTGCCCGTGATAAAATTAAGATTTGGCATCATAGACGCCGAGACTCCTCATCTGATGAAGATCTGACAGAGCAGTCGTGATTTGCTCTTGAATAAATCATGACGAACGTATGCCTCAGGGGCCTAACCCATATCACCTAACCATCAACGCTTGCCTACGGGGCCTACACAGCGTTCACATAAGTGCTTGCTTCCGGAGCCTTATAGCACGAATCATCTCTGACTCTACCATCACGCTTGCCTGCGGGGCCTACACAGCGTTCACATAAGTGCTTGCTTCCGGAGCCTTATTGCACGAATCATCTCTGACTCTACCATCACGCTTGCCTACGGGGCCTACACAGCGTTCACATAAGTGCTTGCTTCCGGAGCCTTATAGCACAAATCATCTCTGACTCTACCATCACGCTTGCCTACGGGGCCTACACAGCGTTCACATAAGTGCTTGCTTCCGGAGCCTTACAGCACAAATCTCTGACTCCACCATCACACTTGCCTACTGGGCCTAAACAGCGTTCAAAGTGCTTGCTTATGGAGCCTTAGAGCACAAACCTCTACAATTGAACCAACAGACGCTTGCCTGGCGGGGCCTACACAGCGTTTACTGACGTGCTTGCTTCCGGAGCCTTGTAACAGCACACATACGTTAACCACTAGACGATTGCCTACGGGGCCTAAATTGCAATCATAACACTTAAAGCTTGCCTAAGGGGCCTTATAATAAAACCTTTGTTTTACGCTTGCCTTCGGGGCCTCACAGCGTTAAAATCTATGCCGAAAATGGTGAAGATCGCCGGTGGAACCCCGCAGCGAGCATACGGCTGAGCTGGTATGCCAAGCTGAGGAAAATCTCCTTCAGGGACCGAAGGACTGCAGGATGGCCGAGCTATTAGATGAAGAAAATCGATCTACGCAGACCAACACTATTTGTCGCGCGTTAACTATTGGAACATCACTAGGGCGTTTTGACAGTCGGCTCGGTAGTAGATTCCCGCGCATTCCGAACGTTGAGACATGCTGTGAAAAGTGTCTTTGCTAATGAATATAACTAATCAAATATTTATTTGTGTTTAATAGTATGTACTATATTTTGATGTAGCCAGTGAATTAAATGATTAATTATAAATCCTTGATTTGAATTTCATTTGAATTTAATTTTTGATGTACTTTTTAGTTTAATATACCTTATAATTTAATTTTTGATTTACTTTCTCATTTAATTTTTGATTTACTTTTTAATTTAATTTTTGATTTTCTTTTTAATTTAATTTTTGATTTACTTTTTGAGTTAATTTTTGATTCACTTTTTAATTTAATTTTTGATTCACTTTTTAATTTAATTTTTGATTTACTTTTTAATTTAATTAACTTTTTAATTTATTGTTTGATTTACTTTTTAATTTAATTTTTATTTTATTGAGTTTGAATTTGATTTTAGTGTTAAATTTCTCACTTATGTAATGTTTACGTAAACCGCAAGAGCGGAAGTACATAATAGAAGTAATTTTTTTGCTCAAAAGGTACTTCCTATCATTTGATTGTTATGTCATAAGTATTAGGAATAAACAGTTGTTTTTTTTTTAACCCGTTCATCCGTTTAGGAGATACGAGGGAACAAAGAAACGGACATACATACAGGTCAAACACATAATCCTCCTTTCGGGTTTCGCTACAGTCGTGTAAAAAATGCGTGAAGAAGTTGGAAATCTTCGTTACCATAAGGTTCCCAGGTATGGCCCGTACAAAACAAGATTGCAGTCGGGAGAGTCGGGATCGGGAGGGGCACACGCCTCTCGGCTTCGTAAAGGTGTTTGTACACCCATTATAACTAAACCTAATGCCTGTACGTCTCGAACCTAGGCAGAGGTCTATTATGTACACCCTAATCTGGGCAATTGTGTTTATAGCTTAAATCCCATGAAACAAGGGGCGAGGCATCAATCGGACTCAAATCCAGAATCAGAGATGCTAATGAGAAACTCCTGCCGTTCCGTAGAACGGTCCAGGTCTCAGGTCCTCAAGCTTAGGTACTTCGACTCCCAAATCCTATATGTGTACCGAAGTCTTGCTGATTTCACACGACTACAAAGCACTTATCCTCGTAGAACTGCCCATACGACAGAAGGAGAAGGTATAAAGTATCTTCGTGTGCGCTAATAAAAATATACGGCGGTCATTATGTACCGCCGCGCGCGATGATAGCCGTAATAAATTAGTTGTTCATAACGCGGGCTATTTACAGGCAACTTGCAGTAGGTGCTTAGAGGATACGTTAACGTGTTGCTACTCATATGGAAAATATGAGAAAAATAAACGGTTGCTACACACGTTGAACACTACCTTATTTTCATCCATTATTACAATTGGGTGCCCAATTTATTATTTTTAACAAATGTCAAAAGGTCTCTTGTCTGTACCAGCTGAGCGCACAGCTGATACATAAACATCTAAATGTGTTTATCTATCACTAGCGGCCCGTCCCGGCATTGCACGGGTGCCTATGTTACTCAGGGTGAATGTAGCTTTCTAATGGGGAAAGAATTTTTGAAATCGGCGCAGTAGTTTTTGAGTTTATTCATTACAAACATACACACAAAAATACAAATCATTCCTCTTTATAATACAATATTAGTGTAGATTTGCCCATGTATGTGTACGTGAGTCAATGGCGGCGCAATGGAGTGTTGCCATTTTAAATATTACTTGCTGTCTAGTTATTATTATAAAAAAAAAAAAACCAGGTGTTGATTGATTTGTCATCTAATGAATACTCAACAGTGAAACGACTTTGTTGAAATTTTCTGTCTTTCTTAAATCTTCAACACCGGAGGCAAAATTAAACAGCTTTCTATGTTTTAGTTCTCAACGCTTCTAAATTCTTAAATCGCTATCTCCGTCATATTGTCACTTAAGAGGAAGCTCTCAACTAATAGCGGTACAATAAATCACTCAACGTTAAAGAAAAAAAAAAAACAATAACACGATACAACGGGCTACACTTAAGTTTGACATCTTTCGTCTAAAGCGCACATTATGAGATAGTGCGGGTATCGGGGTTCGAGACCGTGCGGCAAACGGCGGCGCCTAATGGTCGGTAATGGGCAACGGCGCTAAACACCGGCTAGCTGCCGGACTAGGGGAATATTAAATATTTAAGTGTGGAGAGTGTCGGTGTTTCTTGGCTGGGCTAGATTTAGAGAAAAATAACCTTTTTGGACTTACCTAAAGACTACGTAAGTGGAATTACTGTTTGTCGTTAAAAATACTAGAGAAAATGTAATCAAGGAGAGTTTTAAAAATATATAAATAAAAGTTAGTATTGGGACGCCTTTATGATCCGAGTACGTCGTAAAAATCACAATTCATTCACAAATGCTGTGGAGTGGACCAAGTGTCCTTAATCGGTTTTGAAACAAAATTAATAAATAAACACAACAATATATCACGCTTGTTTTCCCCAAAGAGGTAAGCAGAGAGATTATTGTACAATCGCCAGCGTATCAACTTACTAAAACTGACAAATTTTCTCATTCGATTTTGAACTTAACCATTTGACATTTTATGATAATTGATAGTTTGTGTTTTTTCTTTATGAGCTGGTGACTGTATCAATCTTTAAGTCCCATAAAAAAATGGTGAACTTTTTGTCATAAATTGCAACGGAGCCATTTTTAGTACAAAAACTATTTAACACTTGTATGAAATATTATAAGCATCGAAATTAGAACGTTAAATAAAATTAGAACCTTATCGCACGTCCTCAAAAAACTGTCGTAACACAGAAAGTGTAGTAATGCTTCCCGTAAAAAACTGTCGTTAGTGCCATTCGGTGACTTATTTCCGCAGTATACTTAATATGTCTATTTTTAGGGTTCTGTACCTCAAAAGGAAAAAACGGAACCCTTTATAGGATCACTCGCGTGTCTGTCTGCCCGTCTGTCACAGCCAATTTACTCCTAAACTACTGGACCGATTGAGTTGAAATTCGTTAAAGATAATTATGTAAGTCGGTGACCCAAAGACGGCGTGGTAAATAAATGAATTCTAAACACTTTTGAAGGGTAAATTATAAAACGAAAAAAAAAAAAACTTTTCCTTCGGTTATACTTAGCAGTCGGGCAATTCTTCCTTTTGATCAAATGTGTACCTAGCGCACATAAAAAATTACAATTGTTTAACACTCTTTTAGGTTATCGTCTCTCCCGCCTCCCATATATCTAAATCTACCCTACTAGCCTCACAAACATAATGCGCGGACACAATACTAGTCATCCATTCACACGACAAGTAATGAGTGCCATCCACCGCCGCGGACTGTCTACTAACAACTATCCACTTGTCCCTGCCCACTCGTTACTGTACATCGGACACTGGACATTTGTGACCTCTAAGTGAAGCTAATGGCTCATACATTATGAACGCAATGTACGGCGCTACTTTTGTTTGGGAGGATTTGCTTCCGTGCATTTAGTGGGAAATGTAGACAGCTTTTGTAAGTGTTCAGTTGGACCAAATCAGCAGTAAACAGAATAGATTTTCTGCTAGACTATCAGAATATTGAAATGATGAAATTAGTAATATTTTACTTTTAGGAAAGGAGCTCGATTTAAACTTCAGTTCTTGTTGTTGTTGGAAATATGCCACACATGCACAGTACATTGAAAAATTGTTGTGCAAAAATGATTATTAATTATTACGATCATAATGGAAAAGTTACTGCGTTTTTGCTATTTATTTATGTACTTGTACAAGAGCTCTGAATGAGATTCCGAAATTGCTCATCTCCGGATGTATGCTTTACTGAAATTATCCTTCACGTCGGTTGGTTCTACCAAATAATCGCTTTCCAGCTGAACGGTTCACCGACAATACTCGTCGTCTGTTGGTTTTACGAAATAATCGCTTGCTAACGCAACAGTACGTCTGAAACACCCTGTATCGATGATCGCTTCAACAAAATTGCCTTTTGCGAACATCTCGAATCATTGAATTGCAGTGGCGATAAAACGACGCAAATACGACAAAAATAATATTTTAAATATCATTAACACTGTGCATAATACGGTCGGCACCTCGGTCACATATAATAATAGTTCAATATAGTTAACTAATGCAGCGGTGGTAGCTTCCTCGAGCCAGGCATTTCCTTTTTTTTGTAATGGCAACTCGCAGGGCAGTGCCTTGACTGTAACGCCTCCAGTCAGGGGTGGTAACTAGATACATCACGTTGTGTAATATAAACCACCGCCCTCAGAATGGTGAATGAAATCATCGTGAGAAAGCCAACATGTCAAATAGTATTATGTGACATCTACCAACCTGAACTGAGCCCAAGTGGCGGTTTATGTTTCACTCCCAGAGAGATGCTTTTGTCCCAGCAGTGGGAACATGAAAGAATGAACTGTTAATATAATGTCTGAATGGATGTGAGGAGCTCGTGGCTACATAATCTTCTAATAGACTTCTTGACTATGGTAAAAGATCTGCCTCAAATAATAAAACAAGCGAAATGTCTACTTTACGCTGACGACCTGAAAATATATGCAACTGTAAACTCCGTGTCTGACTGTATAGCTGTCCAGCGTGATATATCGATATCACGCTGGAGAGCTATACAGTTAAGGCATCGGCCTTAAGAAGCGAATGAGCTGCCACCAACAAAATGGAATTCAACACCTCTAAATGCCAAATTATGAGTTTGGCGGAGTCCTATACAGTAGGACTACAGTTTGAACAACGAGTCTATAGCCAGAGTGTTGACAGTAAAAGACCTTGGTGTACTGTTTGATAGCAAACTGACCTTTCATACACACATCTTAAGCTTTGCGAAAGAACCTTTCAGACGCTTAGGTTTTATTTTACGTAACTGTCACGGGTTTAAAAACCAGGCAGTATGCTCTTGTTCAACGTTTTAGTTCGGTGTAAGCTCGAAACTAGCGCTTGTGTATGGAATCCTCACGAGGTTACCTACACACTCATGCTGGAAAAAGTGCGATTCACATTCAGATTTACATGTGGAGCTGTGTCAATTATTTGTTCCAAATAATTATAATCGCTCTAGAAAGCATAAATTGTTTAATGTCCCATTTTGTCGCACTGTAAGCTCGATCCACCTCCCCTATACCGCGAATGCTTAGGATGCTCAACGTGCTCGTGGAGACCAACACTGGATTGGACTTGTTTGCTGATGAATGGCAGACGATCATGTTAGAATGTTTGTGGTTCTGTGAGAAGACCGAGTAAAAAGATAACTTCATTTAGTATTAATGGCTTATTTTTTTTTTTTTTTTTTTTTATTTATTCAGGGACAATAAACAGCTACAATATATGTTGGAACAGAGGAATGATAATACAAATCATTAACAATATTGCAGCCCACTACATTATCCGCATATTAACAAAAGAAAATATGATAATGAGTGCCACTAGATAAGCAATAAATAATTACATCACATTCATTAAAAATTATTATAGAAATATCAATTAGCTATTGTTAAATAATTAAATAAACGAAGTATAAATTACATCATGCAAAATAGAAATTTCAATTGATTTGATTGCTAGGCAACAGAACAATAATTAACACTAAAAACAAATAAATAATAAAATCTAGACTAGCTTACATTCCTAATAACATTATTGGTTAATAATAATTTTCATAACATTAGATTTAAATTTGGATTTTGAACATATAAAAATATCAATATTAACAAAATTACAATTATAAGATTCAACCATTCTACGGATAGGGCAGCGCAAACCAGAATTAGTTCGACAGGCATTGACAGCAAATAGGGTACCAGCACGTGTACTACGTACATTAACGGTGCGTGGGACTACATAACATAGTTTGCTAGTGAGATCGATACAATCGAAATTACCATGAACCATACCATACAGTACAGAAGCTTCTAGATACTTACGTCTAGATTCTAGGTTGACCTGCCCATATTTATCTAGTAATTGTGAGTACGACAAATACGTTTTATGGCATCTATAATGCAAGGCTCGTAGAAACTTACGCTGGACTTTTTCAATCTCGTCTATGTATTTCTGGTAAAACGGGTTCCAGATAGGGACGGCGTATTCCAATTGTGATCGTACAAGGGTCTTATATAGGTAAAGGTATGTGGAGGCCCGCTTGAACTCAGTGGACGATCTCATAACGAAACCATACATCCTAAATGCTTTATTTACAATTTTTTCTACATGTTGGTTCAGGGACAACTTATCATCAATCAGCACACCAAGATCTTTCACAGTAGATACATTACTGAGTGCTGTATCGTGCATGAGTATTTAAAGTTAATAACTATTTTATTCTTTGTGAAATTTATGCAATTGCACTTGGAGAGACTGAGGTGTAGTTTATTGTTTAGACAGTAGTCAGTGAGTCTGTCCAGATCCTCTTGGAACAGTCGACAATCCTCTATAGTTTGTATAGTCCTATAAGCTTTTAGGTCATCAGCGTACACAAGAAACTTAGTATTTTTAAAACATTTGTCTATATCATTAATATATAAGATAAACAACAGTGGTCCCAAGATTGAACCTTGTGGAACACCCGAGGTTATATGCACTGCATCAGACTGATAACCATTCACGACAATCCTTTGTGTTCTATTTTTAATATAGGATGAGAACCAGCGAAGCAAATTTTGAAATCTGTATAAACAGTGTCAACTTGTAATCGCCTGTCCATGTTCTCAAAAAGGTAATTGGAAAAAACTAATAAATTTGAAACAGTCGAACGTCGCTGAACAAAACCATGTTGCTCTTGGATGATAACGCTGTGTAAGATTGGATAGATTTCATTGTGTACGAGTTTCTCGAAAAGTTTAGACAAGGTCGACAGAATCGAGATAGGCCGGTATTGCTCCACGTCATGTTTTGAGCCATTCTTGTGTACAGGCGTGATGTTAGCCTGTTTCCACTCATCCGGGAAAACACCCTCGCATAAACATTTATTGTAAATTATAAAGAGTGGCTTACAGATATTATGCTGTACTAAATGTAATAAATAAATAATAATAGCCGCTCGGATCGATGTTCAGGTTAAACCGCACTTGCCTAGGTTGGTCCGTGGGTGGGGGAGCCATTACATACCGAGTTGCCTCTAGCACTTGAAGCCGTTGGTCTCGGCTGTCATTTGTAGATCTTTGACAGTCGTGACAGGTAGTCAGTGGTACGGAAGTCGGACAACCAGTCTTACCAAGGAGTATTACCCAGTATAAATCGGGTTCTGGACGTCAGATAGGCAGTCGCTTCATGTAAAGTATTGGTATTCAGCTGCATCCGGTTGGATTGGAAACCGACCACAGCATAGTTAGAAAAAGGTTAAGTAGCTGAGGAGGTATACCTTTCTCAAAAAAATACTTAAAACTACAAGAATAGAATAGAATAGAATTTATTTGTGCATTTAGATACAGTACACCAGTAGTAAACTTTAAAAATTAGTTATAACTAAGGTACTTACATAGTTTCTAAGTTCTTAATGTACACTCACTAAGTTTATAAGGTACACTTTCACAAAATAAGTATATATATAACGATTATTAAGTAAAGCAAAATGCCATTATAACTATGTAAATAAACGTACATTACTAATAGCATAAAACGATTGATAATGTCCATTGACAAGAAACCAGCAAGATTACTTAAAATCGCCAATAAACTTTGATAGGTTATTTTTCACATGTACCCGCTGTTTGTAGCCGAACACCTAGCAAGGCACAGTGATGGCAGGTGGAGTAAAGCTGTAAATTGCGAGAATATCCTGGATGAGGCTGGCACAAGAGCGTGCAGCTTGGCACGAGCAAAGAGAGGTCTATACCCAGCTGTGGGTGAAGTGGGCTGTGGGTGATGATGATGATGACCCTCTGTTTCAAAATACCAATATTCCAGGGTTGTCAAATATATCAGCAACGAGAGCGAACCACAGGGGAGCGAGCGGCCACCCTCGACTGATTCGCATATCGGCCGCAATGACAGCCGCGCGGGACTCGGCCCCTATGAGACAACCCTAGGGCTGGCCGACGGAGTATTGATAGTTTTTCTATATTCAATTACGCCTGTATTTCTTGTTTGGCGTTTGAGGGGGTACTTCTAGCCTTGACCAGGGGGTTACTATGACGTCTTAAAGCAGGAGTAATTCCAGTGTGGGAAAGAGATGGCGCTAGACGACTTGTATAGTTCTTCTCTTTCACACATTGGAATTACTCATGCTTTAAGACGTCATAGTAATGCCCCAGTTAAGTTGAAATGGCATAGGGGTAAGCTTATTTCCATCAACCGTGTACGAATTCAGCAAAGGGCTTTGAAACACAAATTTTTCAAAGAAAACCTATTGTCACTTGGCTTGAACTTGTAACCAAACCCATAAGAAATAAGAGGGCAAGCAAAATTAGCCTGTAGTAGCCTTGTTTACAGGTGTACCAGATTTAACTATTTTCATTACTGAAAATTTTGACACGCACAAATAGGTAAGTAGATCCGAGCAATCCTGTTGGCTGAGAACTATTACTTTCAAACACGGATATTTTTTCTTCAGATAATTATAAAAGACTAAAATTTGGGATCAAATGCTCTGACTTTGAGAATTTTATCGGATTTTGGAAAGAAATCATGTCTATAATGAAAAATCGCACTAGGCCAGCGTTGTGGATTACTGTTTACCGTGTAAGCTATAATCGAGAGCCTATTGCGATTTATTTCCCATGGGGGTAGACAGAAACTACAAAGCGCCACCTGCTACAACGATAAAATCTCTTTCTTATTACCTATTTCCCAACTCTTCTTCCCACCTCCATGCCTCGTTGAATAGCACTTGATTTCTCTGACAGGCACTACTGGTATCCCTTACATCCGCCGAATGCCCCGGGATATACTTGTATTGATACAGCAATAAACAGCCCCGGCGGCGGCTCGCAATGTTTGCGGTAACGACCACTCTTGACCACCCCTGTGTGAGTAAGGTTGAACGTTTGATTACATTGATTTAGAAAGAACTGAAACTTAGATAATCATTCAAGAATATTCTAAGTATTTTATAGAATATTTTACTATTCACTGTTTTTGTAACAGGACCAAGGGCTATGCGTCATCTGGGCGTTAGACCAACAGAATTGGAATATTCATATATCAAAGAATATTTTATGTATTCATCATTCAGACTTCATTTAATTCTAAAACAACAATACATTATAGAAGTCACCAGACAGACAGACAACTGAAATAAAGCAACTTGAAATAATAATATTGCGGTGCGACGGCCGCGTCTAACGCTGGGATTGGCGCTCGTCGACAGTGGCTGACTTTTAATAATACATATAAAGTTTGGAAGTGACTTTAAATAACTTCTAGTTAATTTTTTGTGGCTAAATATTTTCACGAAAGTAACCATTTGTTGTACGGCCACTCGATAACCGACTTTATTGCCCGTTTTCGTTAACACAAAACAATGCGTAAATGCGCGTAATGACTCAACAACAAACGCGCACGGGTGGATTCTCGCCTCAGCGGTGAGAGTTCGAGGGCCTGTGGACGGTGAGCTATGGGCTAGCTCGCCGTCCGTCCGTCTTATGACGACAGGCCGTGTCGACGGCGCGTTCGTGTTCCACGCGCGCCTCAAAGAGAGTCAGCAAACAGGAAGGGGTCCGTAAGGACCGACGCCTGCCAGGGTTGCGGGACTGTTCGAAAGAGATACCGCGGCCCTGGAACACAAAGGGCAAAGGATCCTTCCTTTGATGTTCCTACATGGATGGGTTTTAGTCAGTAAAAGTCTGACACTCCCTCCTGCTCAGCCCAGAGCGGGAGGGGTTATTTGATGATTTCCCATCGGTAAAAAAAAAAAAAGCTGTGAAAGTTGAAATGCAATGATGAAATAATATACAATTGGCATTATTACATTTAGCTGTCGCCGAGTGTATAACATCACACCTTTAAGTTGTTAGCAGCTCCTTAGGTGAGTCTGTATATAAATACTGCTAAGGCAGTAGTATAAATAGCAGTATTTATCCCTATTTCTCCTTTCCTGAGCACTCTGTGAACATACAATACATCGCTAACGAAGCCACTCGGGCTCACTCTGGTACAATCGGGCACACTCGTGGTCGGTCGACACTTGCCAACCTCTATGATAGGGCTGACACATTATTTTACCTGTTTACTGTAAAGGATAGACAGATAGAAGGCCTATCAAGATATAGTTAAACATAGATCGTTTGACGCGTGGCTACATGTGGGACTAACGCCGTCATTTAAGGGCTAAAAGATCCAGTGTACGCTTATCAACTAAGTCAATTGGTTGGTCGACTTCACCTAATAGAGGAGTGAATAAAGAATCAGCATTGCCATCCAACGTAATATTTTTGAAATTTCGCATTTTTTTTTTAAATATATTTTTTGTAAATAATATAGGCAAAATAAATAATATGGCATTTGGTTTTTACTGGAATTAGCCATTTTCTACGCATTTTTTTCACTAAACACACCTACAAGTGTCAACAAAAGCCTTCGCACAAGATTAAAAAAATAAAAATAAAACAAAAACTGAGTGTTCACTTTTACCGCCATTTTCGTGAAAAAAAAAATCTTGAACGAACGAAAGGGATAACATTTAAAACCACTTAGTGCGGTGCTCGCTAAGCGGTGGGCTCGGATTATCCTCGGCACGCTGAAGGCCGAGTCGAGTAATACGCGAGGTGCCGACCGCGGCAAACATCATAAATTGATACGCCCTTGAATTATTTTTGGATGCTTTTTATTGCAAAGAAGAAAACATGCACACAACGACGTCCACTGCTGGACATAGGCCTCCCCCAAGTGTCGCCACACTGACCGGTCCCGTGCGACTCGCATCCAGCGGATCCCCGCAACCTTCACCAGGTCATCGGTCCACCTAGGCCTTCCAACGCAACGTCTTCCGGTTCGCGGTCGCCACTCCAGAACTTTTCGACCCCATCGGCCATCCGTTCTGCGAGCAATGTGCCCTGCCCACTGCCACTTCAGTTTGGCAATTCTTCGGGCTACGTCGGTAACCTTGGTTCTCTTGCGGATGTCTTCATTTCTAATTCGATCACGCAAGGAAACTCCGAGCATAGCTTAGCCCTCTCCATTGCCTTTTGGGTGACTTTAAGCATTCGAATGAGGCCCATTGTGAGCGACCACGTTTCGGTCCGTCTTGAGACACTGCGGTAAGTTGGACGAGAAGATACCGCGCAGCTTCCCGAACGCTGCCCAGCCGAGTCGAATTCGACGGTTGACTTCTTTCTCGAAGTTAGATTTACCAAGCTGGACCGTTTGTCCCAGGTAGACATATTCGTCTACAACTTCGAGTATAGAGTCTCCGATCTTGATAAGAGTGGGTGTTACATGGGCATTCAACATAACTTTGGTTTTGTCCATATTCATTTTAAGACCCACTCTTTCGGAGGCTCTAGTGAGGTCATCGAGCATTGTACTGAGGTCCTCCATGGTCTCAGCCATGACCACTATATCGTCGGCAAACCGAAGGTGAGTGATGTACTCGCCATTAACGTTGATGCCTAGCCCTCTCCAGTCCAGGACCTTGAAGACATCTTCCAGTGCAGCGGTGAACAGTTTCGGAGATATGACGTCTCCCTGTCTCACACCTCGCTGCAGAAGGATAGGTTCCGAGGTCTGGTCCTGAAGTCGGACTGACATGGTGGCGTTTTTGTACAAACACTTCAACACCTCGATGTATCGATAGTCGA
Source organism: Eugnorisma glareosa (assembly GCA_947578425.1). NCBI lineage: Eukaryota > Metazoa > Arthropoda > Insecta > Lepidoptera > Noctuidae > Eugnorisma > Eugnorisma glareosa. The sequence continues at coordinate 480,884 of OX387981.1, forward strand.
TTTGGCACCGTTGGAGAGACTGCAGTACAGCCCAAGTCTTGATCGAATCGAAGGCTTTCTCGTAGTCCACAAATGCTAAACAGAGAGGCAGGTTATACTCTTCGGTTTTCTGTATAACCTGCCGCAGCGTATGTATGTGATCTACGGTGCTGAAGCCTTTTCGGAATCCGGCTTGTTCGGGAGGCTGAAAATCGTCAAACCTGCGCGCGAGACGATTCGTGATGACTCTTGAAAACAACTTGTAGACATGGCTTAGAAGTGAGATGGGCCTATAGTTCTTCAGCCGGGCATTGTCGCCCTTCTTGAAGAAGAGTACCACCATACCCCTGCACCATGCCTGTGGCGTTTTTCCCTCGAGTATGACGGAATCAAACAGCTTCTGAAGGGCCTTAAGTACCGGTTTTCCACCCGCCTTCAGGAGTTCGGCCGTAATTCCATCATCACCCGGTGCCTTGTTGTTTTTAAGCTGTTTCAGAGCCATCCTAGTCTCGTACAGGCTGACGTCCGGGATGTCTTTGGAATAATGTTGGGTAAGTCTAGCTCTTGGGTCGTTTGCCAGATCTACAACGGGTTTACTGGTTGACGTGTACAACTGCCCATAAAAACTCTCAATCTCCCTCAGAAGCTCCGGTTTGGCGGATACGAGTTTTTCTCAAATAAGAAAGATTGTATCTGTGTAGCCCAAGGTCAATTTCAGTTCCTGAGTCGGGCAAGGCCTGAACGAGTTCCCAATAAAAGTACAGTCAAACACACACCGAAAAATTTCGGACCGGCTGCGGACATTGAATGCTGAGCGGGCGTTCACATGGCGCTGTCCGGCACGACATTTTACAGTTGAAAGTTGGGATCACGCGTCAATAGCCTAATATTCATACAGTTAAAAACATATGCAGTATGGAACTGCCATGTCATCTTAAAATTATGCTGCAAAATAATTATCGTACAGATCAACGCCATGTGAACGGGGCCTGACAGATATTTCAGTAGAATGGAGGTTCCTGTCCGGAGCTGCATCCACATTCCGTCCGTACCGGTATGACCGAATCTGAGACTACACAATGCGTGGCATATACCAATGTCTGCATAACCTTTTTAGTAAAAAAGCTTGGTACAAGTAGTAACCTTTTACAAACCACAAAGTACTAGGCTACCATAAAACCTAAAATATCTCACGACAGTCACCGAAACGACGCCTAAACGGCAATTCAGAAGCTACAACCCCAAGGTTTAACGTTGACTCTTGAAGAAGTACTAGGACCCCATAAACGTCGCAGATGTGTCGGAACTGTCAATCAGTGAGGCTCGTAAACAGGGCGCTACTGGGAACAACCACTTGACACACGAGTGTTTGTAGCGAAGTGGTTTGAGTGGAACAATATTGTGTGGAGACTGGAGAGTGATTTTATAGTGCATGCTTGTTTTTGTTCGACGTTGCAATTCGATATAGCAAATATGCATTAGTTAACTGACTGATCGCACTGCGTGATTACTGAACGGCTTGGGTTTGAGCCCACGATGTGAAAAGTATCAATTCAGACAGTAACTTTTAATGGAAGGCCGGATTTCAGATTTGTAAAAATCTTGCTGACTAGTTAATTAGTATACCGAGTCATGGCATGACGTAACACTAGAGCGTGGAGATGCCTCGGCGGCCACTGCTAACTAGAGGCATCATTAAACTAATCTTGTCACTGTTTACTTGCAGTTCAAAGACAGTCTGTGGCAGAAGTTCGCTCAGCGCACTTTTGGTAGTGCGAATTTTCTTAGCACGATATCGTGCTCTGGTAGCCTATCATGACGTCAAAGAAAGAGATGGCGCTAGACGACCTGTATAATTCGGTTTCTTCCTCACACTGGAATTACTCCCGCTTTAAGACGTCATAGTAACCCCCTGTGCTTAATATGGTACCATCATGTGTGGCAGATTTTTTTGTAATATTAATAGGGACATGCGACTTTTTGTTTTCCAATAAATAAAAAAAAAACTAGGCTCACATAAAGTGGTGAAGCGGTTACTGAGGCGCGCCAAATGGTCGGCGGTTCGATACCCGTGCCAACGGTACGTGGCGATTAGCCAGCCCACTCCGGTTGTGTCGCACTTTAATTATGATCACGCCACCCCGGGGGTAGGCAGGGTTAGAAGTTGGGTAAAACGGCCCGGGTAGCACGAATTTAAGTAAGTTCGATCCCCGTGCCAAAAAAACGAATGGTTGTGATAACTTCTTAGTTACCTATGTCAGATTCATTTTTAACTTCAAATTATCAATATGGAGTCGCCTCTACACATAAAAAATCAAGTTAACGTGAAAAATACAGTTTAATGGTTCATCGAGTTTCTGCAAAAGCAACAGATTTCAGACGACCTTCAAAATCCATTGCCGATTCACTAAACACATCGATGAACATTCGCTACATAGACCACGTATTGGATATTAAACCACGCAACCAGCTATTATTTCAAGCGCACATGTAGCACACAACTCTGATATTTATGAAGACTTTAAGAAAATACGTTAGAAGCCGCCACTAATACGTTTAGGAGTAAATTCTTTACATAACGTGTTTACGGGCGAGAAATATTTGACACAATATAGGCCGAACATCGCAATTTTATTGTTCTCAATACATTAATTTATCTTCATATTTCATACTGAAAGCTAAAGGCTGATGGAGGGGAGAAGGGAATTTTATCGCCTCATGCGTGTGAACGAAAAATTGTTCGGGACTAGATTGAGTATCCGTGTCTTCATATCATAGAATTGATGGACATGTTTTGATTTGTTTGTTAGAGGAAAATAATTCGCGCTAACAACCCTATGCAAGTTAAGATACTTGTCGGAATCAAATATCACAACCTTGTTTTTTGGTGTATGGCCTCTCGCAGTTCCACCGAGGAGGTTGTCGTCTGCTTAACCGGACAATCCCGTCCTGCCTTGAGTGTAAGGCCTCCTCCTCCATCCGGGCACAAAACTTATGAATTAAGCGACTACAAGCTAATAGCACCCCCTGAGGGGTACGGGCCTCGGTTTAGGGCGTCGCTGGGGGAAGACAGCAAAGGAACAGGCTGCATCTGAGTGGGCAAGTATCACAACTTGCACAAATCTTGTGAATTACTTGTCAATAACATGTTGTTGTTGTTTCAGTCATGTTTTGTTCACTTTTAGAACATTTTGTGAGAAGTCTTCTTTTTCAACGTTTAAACAACTTATACAAGATTCTTAAAAGCTTGTTTATGTGTAAATGGAACTAAAAGAAACAACTATATTGTGGTTATTATGGAAAAAAATGTTTCTTCACAGCTACAATGATTACATTATTGTTTCTATTTGTATTGGAGATAATTTTAAGGCGAAATCGCCTCTAAAACCTAATGTTGAAGTAACGTTTCTGTTGTGATATCAAACTCAATATTATGCATTAAGACGCCGCCTGCTAGAACCTTACCTTAGTTATTACAACGTGTTCGCATTGTTTCCGATACATTACGCGTTACAAGCGAGTGAACTTGGAATTTGCTGACAAAACGCGCCGTGTATTACGTAGCTATTTACTTATATTGTTATTTTCGTCGAGCTTTTGATATTCGTACAAAACTTCTTCTTCTTGATCTCAAAGTTCGAGTGAATCGGTTTGTTCTAGGCAAGCGTGCTCCACCCCAGGCCGCGTCATCGCTTCACATCAGGCGAGTTACGGCCAAACGCAAGCAAAGAATGATGGGCACTTTTGTATGGACCCTGGCCGCCATAGCCAATAAAGTTCTAATGTCTGTTAGCTTATTGTTTATAACCTACAGTTACTGAAATGAAATAGTTTATGTTATGAATGGACCGGAAATGTACAGTCGGGGACATCAAAAGTTATATTTTCTGCGCCTACCTTTTTTTTGTAAAAATCAAATCTATAATGAGAAAGTTCATTCTTTGCTGTATTTTAGTCATCAGATACTAACAAAATAAAACACTTTTTTTTTTAATAAACTTTTAGTATGGTTAAAAAAGGCCCTTTTTTAACCATACTAAAAGTAATAAATAAAATGCCCTTTTTAAAAGGGCATTTTATTCATCGATAACAGTGATTAAAACTCTCTTTTACTCACTGAGTGAATAAAAACATTTTGAATTTGGAACAAGCACGAATTATGAACAAAATATAAATGCGCCGACAAGAACACTGGCACTGAATTTCAAAAATTGTTCTAATTTCACTATAAATGTTTAATGTTTATATTTAATCCTTTGTTCTCTTATATTACCGATTATAGAATGTGATAAATACTCATCTGCCTAGACTTATCACAACTTTATTGGGTTCGGCTCCCAGTCTAATCGCATGCAGCTGAATATCAGTATTTTACATGGAGCAACTGCCTATCTGACCCAGAATAGCACCCAGTTATTACTGGCTGGGTGATACGGTACCCCTTGGTAAGACTGGTTGTCAGACTTTCGGGCCACTGACTTTCTGTAACGCCTGTCAAAAAACTACTAATGACAGCCGGCCCAACGGCTTAACGTACTTTCCGAGGCACGGAGGAAACTGTACATGTAATGAATTAGTGGTCACCAATCCACAGACCGACCTTGGTAAGCCCGGCTTAACCTTGAAGATCAAACAGAGTGGCTGTTATTATTAACCTACGAGAAATATAAATACTATATAAAAAAAAACTCGGTTCTTGTATCCCTCGCTCCGCTCAGGATTCTACTCTAGAATCCCTTGCTACACTCGAGATTCTACTCTAGAATCCTTCGCTGCTCTCGGGGTCTAACTTGGTCTCTCGAATTAAATTCCCTTTTTTCACTTTTTTCCTCAGCGAAAACTATATCAAAAAGTTAAAAATGTATTGGATTGATATTAGAAACTGAATAGTTTATGTCAATGAGGGCTACCATTTTTGAGCTACGTCTTTGATGGCGTCACTGTCGATTAAGGTCCTGTCAATAATTCTATTTTATACTTTAAAGTACCAACAACTTCATAAAAAGTTTATTTTATTACGTATAACAACATAGTGTAAACTTCAAGTTCATAATTATATTTACAATATTCTCGCTAAAATTAGCAAACATGAAACATTTAAAAATCATTTTACCTCCAAGTACTGAAAGTTAAGATTCTAAGTTGCTACTTAAAATCTTCAAGTCTTAATGAATTAAAATTTAAGTTAGTTTTAAGTTTAATAATTAAAGTTCGCGAGTACATTCGGAAAAAGCTGGCAGTTTCGTCACAACGTTAATGTTTTCTCCATTGTTTGTCTTTTTATTTTAGTCTACCAATGTTTGTCTCTGCATCACCCAAAGGTTGACTGGTAGAAAATTCCTATGGCATTAAGTCCGCCTCTGTACTATGTGCTTGAAGAGTTAAATAAATGAATCAAGAATGGCTCAATCTAGACCACAATAGTGAATATTTGTAAAAATACGTGTTAAAACAGCACGCAACGCGCGACCAATCTATGATATCTGACATTTCAGTGCCCCCGCGCTACACCTGGTGCTACTGCTCTCTAATAGCGGCGAATTCATACGCGATAGCCCCCATTCTATTGAATTATTCAAATTCGTTGCAGAAATACGAAACGCTTTAAAAGTTAATGTCACTTGTGTACACCTTAAAGTACCTATCATGAAATGCGGTTTTAATTCAATATGTTTTTGTTTGGGAATTAAACTTCTAATAATGCGTTTTTTTCTTATTACAGGTATGTGACCTATGGTTGAATGCAGGTAGGCTTACCAGCAAACGGGATTAGGAATATTAAAGAAGATTTAATTATGATAACATTGCCACTGATCAGGTAATGTGACGGCTCAAGAAAAAAACCTCAGAATTAAAGAACCGTTCTGCCAGGTATCTACATCGGGTATCAAACTATGTCCGATAGAAAATCGTTTCGTTTTCTAGTGTAAGAATGTTAATCTGCCAGAAAATTTTCCCCCTAATAACATGACACCAAAAGCTGCACAACAAAAACCTTTGCATTCAAAAGAGAACCTGCGCAATGGCGGGTCGAATCGCGACAGCAGATAAAAAATGGCGCTCGATCATTTTGAATTTTATAAAAACTCTCTCCAAACAATATTTCAGGGCTTCGGTTACAAAAGGCTGGCTGATAATAGGATCTTTGTTATAAAAGACTTGTCATTACCGCGCGGCGGCCATGATCGATGCGATGACGTCGCCACTAGCTTCCCGCCAAAATTAACGTCAAGCTACACGCGTCATATTGGAACATTGTGGAACAGTCCAGAGAGTTCCAAGGACCTTTTTGTTAGGAGGTACAGTCAGTGTCGTAATCAACTAAATAAATTAAAGCTATTTATTGATGAAATGAATAAAAAGATTAATTGAATTTTACACATGAAAGGCAATTATTTGGATTGTTTTGTGAACATTTGATAAATAATTAAAATTCTCTTAGAAAATAATAATTATGAAGCCATTTTTCTTGATAATAAATTGATTTTATGTTAGATTAATAATGGCTTTTTGTAATTAAAGAATTGCAAATTAATTAAATCGTAGATTACATAAGTAAGCGGTACGTGGTGATAAATTTAAAGAAAATCAAAGTGTTTTGGCTCGTTTAGTAAAAAATCACTTAACTAATGTTTGGAAGAAAGCTTTTAAACAAAGTAATCCTTGTTTAGAGGCTCGCGAGATAAATTAGTTGAGGCAAGGCCTCTTTTAAAGCGAATAGCGGATTTGAAATATAAGGCCACATGACAGATGCAGATGCTTTTTATGCACTTTTAGACCAAAAAAAAAAATGTTATTGCTTTCTCATATGCGAATAAGGAAAGAAACTGTTACAAAAAAGATGTCTTGAATTTGCATGCTGGGTTGCCCATACTAATTAATGCGTCACATATTAATTAAAATAATTTTATTGTATATATGTACGTTACTAAAGAAACCATAAATTTCTCAAACCTCAGACTAGCACACCGACCCTAAAGCTGATCTCTGTAGCTATATAAGGCCGGTGTGAATGTAATAATTAGTCGTCAGCGCTCCGGTGCGCGGTAGTCGGTAGTCAGTGCAAAGCAAACAGATAAGTTTTGTATCGATTGAGTTCCACGAGCTTAGTTAACTTCAGTGCCGATGCCAAGGCTATCTCAATACTCCAATAAGTAAGCGGATAGCGGAAGCATCATTTCCCAATTTATTTTTTCTCAATGAGCTTACAATACCAACAGACACACATGTCTACATTAGCCCTGGATCCAAAGAACTCACGGGGACTTTTTTCTGAATTTAACAAATTGTAACACTGGTTTTTTGTAAGTAATTGTTGCATTTTGTTTTGCTTGAAAATGATGTAAAAACCAGCCAAGTGCGAGTCGTACTCACACGCCCAAAGGGTTCCGGTTTAATTTTTTTTGCACGGTCCTTAATTATTTTTGACAAAAATTAAAAAAAAATGTGTTTTATTTTCATAAATATGCATTCAGTAAAACCGGCCAAGTGAGAGTCGTACGCACAAACACACAGGTTCCGTAGCACCAAACAATATAATAAAAATATTTCTTAATATTTTCAATCATATTTTGTATTGTTTTACATGCAACAGCAAAACTAAATTTGTTTTTATAGTATTTTAATAAAAAACAAAGTTATTGCTGCAGTTTGATGAAAAAGTTTCATATCTCAAAAACCAAACATTAATCTTATACAAACAAATTTTGGTTGAAAGTTTTATTTACGATCTACAATCCTACGTTTTTTCAGAATTGTCCTCCTCTTACTTTAGAAATTAGAGGTCAGGCCCTTTACCACTTTGGAAGTGCTTTTCTTTTAAACGATTGACTTTGAGAAAAAATGACATTTTTAAGACCTATTTATAGACACACCGTACGTATAGGTTCGATGAAAAAATATTTTTTAGATTCAGTTCCATGTATGGAGAGCCTACCTAATGTTTTAATTTTTATTTTTGTTTAAAATCGTAAAACGGTGCACAGAATACATCTACCTCCTAAGTTTCAACTGTGTAGTCCTAATCGTTTCGGAATAAAGTGACTGTGACAGACAGACAGACATGGCGCATCTATAAGGGTTCCGTTTATTGCCATTCGGCTACGGAACCTTAAACTCTGTATCACTATTTGACCGCTAAGCTAAAGTTCACTGAACTACAATATTTCATCACATCAGCTTAATATAAACTTTCATTGATGACCACCCTACCAAGCCACCTCTTCCCCGGCCTGTGCGCCTGGTACCGTCGTCACACGCGCGCGTCGCCGCTAATCCTCCGCGGGTCACATCTGCGTCCTTTGTCCGTCACACCTACGTCACACCGTAGGGTGTAAAAAGACCCATCAGTAAGCTGAAATTTACGCATAATGAGGTCAGTTTTATCTTAGAAAAACCATTGCTGGGAAATGACAAATGACGGATTTTTTTATTTTTGCCATGAAAATTCTCTGTTTGCACACAATAGACTATGCCTATTGGCTGTGAGAAAGGCGATGGATGACGCTGTCTTCTTTAGAAACTAACTTACGTCTCAGGTAGAAAAAAACATTGACATGTTAGACATATTATGTGACAATACTTTTTTCACCCGATGTACACAAGGTGTAACAAGACCCTTAACGAAGCCGTCAACCAACTCATCATCTCTCAGTCATCTGCCAGGGTTGCGGGACTGTTCGAAAGAGATACCGCGGCCCTGGAACACAAAGGGCAAAGGAAGGAACATGGATGGGTTTTAGTCAGTAGAAGTCTGACACTCCCTCCTGCTCAGCCCAGAGCGGGAGGGGTTATTTGATGAATTCCCATAGGTAAAAAAAAAAAAAAAAAAAAGCCGTCAACCAAGCATTATGTACATCAAACTAAGTAACTTTACGCAAAAATTATTGCTGGGACACGACTTTTTTTTCGGGTGAAAAATTACGTTTTAAGGTATTAGAACTCAATATAACGTACTCAAAACATTGTGCTGATGGATGGATTCAATAGTACGAGGGTCGTGGAGGTGTTTAAAAATCTTGTATTAAAAACATGTATTTAAAAAAAAAACTATTGAAAAATTTGGAACTGACCCCCAATATCTCCGTAACTAGAAGGTTCCCAGGTATGGCCTAGAACAAAAAAATGATCGCAATGACGAGGAGAACAAGTGCCTTTCGGTTTCGTGAAGGGTCTTGTTACACCTTTTATTTGTAAGAAACAACATTCATCCATGTTCCATTTGTAACAAACAAAAAAAATGGCATTCAAAATTTAAAATTCTGGTATTCAGCTGCATCCAGTTAGACTGGAATTCGACCCCTTTGAGTTCGGAAAAGGCCAGGCAGATGTTAAGTTGGTACAAAACTTAACATCAGTTAACAACCCAACATTCATTAATTACCAATCAGAATCCCTCTAAGAGGTCTAAATTAAACCGATCCTTCAGAACACACTCATCGATCTCCGCTTGCGGTGAAACCTCGCCTCCCACTCGCGGTGAGACCGCGCCCGACAAATCGTTCGAATTAAACTAATTACCTTTCCGAATCGACTAACTCGTGTTTAGGACCTCTTAAAACTAATCTGTGGATTGGCAAAGCGAATAATTTCCACTTTGCAAGCTCGTGATTGGTTTTCTTCAGCGTTCACTGTACTTGATCATTTAAAGTTGGATTACTTTGATTCTGTTAGTTGGTTGCCAAGGTTACTGTTGGTTGCGGTGGTTACTGACATGGTTTGGAGAAATTTTTGCTTATTATTTTACGTATTTTTCAGTGAATTTTGGTTACCTTATTACATATTTCTTACACGACTTTTCCAAATGTGACGTTGAGTTTCCAACGGTATGTGTTTTGTCCTTGTATATCTTCGACCCAATGTGTTTGTGGACGCGCCGTGCGTGCTTAGCCAATGAGTACGTAAACTTTGATGCTGGTTTAATGACGTTATTCAAAATGTTTGTAATATTTCTAACATTGTGCTGGTGAATGCATTGAATAGTAATCGGGTCATGGAGGTATTTAACGTTAAGTTAGAACCAAACTGAAAAAGCACCCAAAAGACCGGTGCAATACCAGTACAATAATTATTATATATTTTAATAATAATATCTACAAAGAAAGCCGAGAAAGATAAGCAAATCAAGTATCTTGACTTGGCTCACGAGGTTGTCGACATGTGGGATGTGGACTCAGCGATCGTTGTGCCGATAGTGGTATCAGCCCATGGCTTAATTGCCAAGAGCCTCGATGAATACCTGAGGAGGCTCTCGCTAGGCAGCTGGATCAAGGGCTTGATTCAGAAAGCGGTACTCCTGGACACGGCTCGTATTGTTAGGAGGTACCTCTCTCTGGAGCCCTGACCGCCGGTAGCTTGGACCCTGTTCCCGATACCGGTGGGCAACAATTTTTTTATATTTTTAAATGTTTTTATATTGTTTTTATAAGATATATTTAAAAATGTAAATAATTTGTATAAAACTTAAATAAAGGGAATATCTACAAACATCTGCGCAGCACTAGTTTTTGTACCAGGCGCTCATGTATTACAAGAGCCACAGCAAATATTATTATTTTCTTTTTCTAAAATACTCAGAACCGTATCATTCGTTCAATAAGCTTAAACTCCTTTAACTACTCGTTGAGCCACACCCTCCAATAGAAACACAGTTGCCTGCATACTGACGAGAGCACGTCTCAACTTGAAGCAACTTGTTACGTTTAAATATGCTGCTTTGTGACTAGTCGCAGCTGATCGCATCGCATCGTATCGTGCCGTATCGTGCGACAGCGAGTCGTCATCCATCAAAGACGAATTGGAGGCACGCTTGCCAATAGCTTGGTGATGACATAGCAAAAGTAGAAATGTTTATCTAATTGGATTGTATTCAGTGAATAAGTTATTTCAAGACAAATGTTCACCGTTGCTAAACGAATCATGGCTCACTGGATCATCTTACTTGTATTATAAATGCGACGGTTTGTGAGGATGGATGGATGAATGGATGTTTATTACTCTTTCACGGAAAAACTATTAACACTCAGATAGTTTATAACCTGGATTAACACATATGATACTATTTACCCCGGTAATAGGATCCCGTGGGACAATAAATTATCGAACTCCACCCGGGTGAAGCCACGGGCATAAGCTAGTATGAAATAGTTGTCAGATGCGAGCCTATGGACAAGAAAGCTTTTGATGATACAAAGTCAATAAAATTGTTGTTTTACTAAATCTTGGAATTGACTCAGACGTTAAAAGAATAGTAATACACCCTTCAGTTTAAACCATAAGCCCGGTCCCTACGATACGTACAAATTAAAGATATTGTGACTGTTCCTAATATACTCTAGGCTGATAAAATTTTCGTTTTTCCTAAATCATATTTATATTAGTATTATTGTCGGTTTCCCCCGAAGGGGAAAAGGCCGCGCCCCGCCATCCGCACGGCCCTGTAAGGTTCGTCCCAGACTGGTCGCCTTCCCACCGACTAAGAGGACTGAATTCCCAATTTAGGGCTGCCCTGTCCCGTCCTTAAGGCTAAGGGACAGGGATGGGATACAAGGTGAAGTTAATATTGGGAATTCGCAGTTAGACATATACTTGAATAATATCAAATCAAGGCAAAACATCAATAAGGTATGAAGCTAATAAGACAAGAAGGCGCAAAGATATGATATATGGAGAATTGTTTGGTAAAGGAAGCGTTACGTTTGCGCTTAGGAAATTCATTATTTCCAGTTACGTTAATTTATTTGATTCCAAAATACTAGATACCGTTTCGCAAACGCAAACGATTCCATGTTACAACATGTAACCGTTTTACAACGATAGCCCGCGGCGTACGTGTACTGTTAGACCTAAGCGCATAGTCCTACTAAGGACACTGCTACGAACTCTAACAGGTCACGTTCCCTAAGCACTATCTACATATCTTTCCCAATCCTAAGGCAATGGGTTGTGAGGCCATTGCCATTGAGGAAGACAGGTTTTCAGTATTTCTACTTACACGCGTACTTACACCCTTACGGCCGTCTACCCCAATTACTATATCATAACACAATTTGCACAAACGTACCGTCGAATCAGTCTATAGCAGAACATATTGCGATTGTTATTGGTGGACGCCGAAGTGGGAATTCTTTCGTCACTTCACATTTCTTTACTTTGCCCCATGTCGTGGTTGCGTGTCTCGCTAAATATTTTCGATTCAGTAAAAGGCCTGTGGCAGCCGGGGTTAGTTTTAACGAGATACAGTCTCTAGCGTTCCTTAGAACGTAGCTATCAAATTCAGTTTGTGATACTTGGTGAAGCCTACCCCTGCTCCCTGAAATGTGCGCCAAAAATCTCAACGCAATGTTTCTGAGCAAGACCCTATAGGAAGCAGTATCCATCAGCACCATTTAGTTGGTTTGTACTACAAGTACAAGTCGGCATTAAAGAGCTGGTAAATATAATTTGTTTTAATCAAACTGAATACGGTGTTGCCTTCACCATGATTGTCTAGACAATATAGATTGTTCTAGTCGAAATGTGAATATTACGATTCTGCCTTCCATTTGTGGTGCGTCAGAATATAAGCCAACATTCGTCAATAGTCGGGTGTATTAGTGTACAGTGTACACGTCGTATGCATGAAATGTGTGAACAGTGTAGCGAAAGGCGTTCCTCGCTCCCTATAACTAAACGCAGATGACGGATATTTGCCGAGGTGCGGATTAGGAGGTGGACACATAACACATGAGATAATAGTATACATTGTGATGATATAAAGCGGCTGCTCCGTCATGCTGAAATAAATGATTATTAACAGCTCCCCTGCGCTACCGCCAAACTGCTACTTTAGCTAGGAGTTCATTATAGTTAACACTTACCACGTGTTCGTTGAAAATAGAGAAGTCTACAACTCACTTGCAGAGTACTGCACACTTTACCAGTTTCGCCTCCGCCTCAGCTCGTCTCCTTCCACTTCTCGACACGTAGTACTTCAATTAAACTATTACTACTACTTATATTTAACTTAAAATATAATTCGCTCTTTGCTTCGCTTGTGCATCTTGGTATCAAAACTACGCTAAGCGCTAACTTCACTAGTCTAACCTAGGACGTCCTAGCACATTGACGTGTTAGACTAACTACTCTGACTTAACTCGACTCCTCTCAACGTGCGGACACTTCCACGATCTCAAGCCAACTGTCTTTCGTTCAGCATCCTTCCTTCGGCCTCAGCCCTCTAAAAACGCCACGCATTTCTTTTCAGAAATGCTGGTTTTTTGTAAAAATGTCTCAATTGTTTTAAGTACCTCCATGGGCGCCCATAACCGGGGTATATTGCAACCGGGGTATATGTTAAAAGTGGCGAGTAGAAATCGGAGTTTCTTAGAATTCTTTAAGATTCGCCTTGGACCGCTTGCCAGTTTTTGTTCGTAGTCCCATAAGAGTTTACAAGTTCTTTTAAATATTGTTATACAATTTCTAAGAAGGACTGGTTGCGTGCGTTATTAATTACGGTAACCCGTCAGACTGGCAAATCATAAAATATACATTTGTATGGGTTTGTAAGTGGCAGATGCCGTGAGTAGTTTTTAAAATAAGAATCAAGACTAAAATATTTGTTTAATAATTAAGAGTACGTGACAGATAGTCACAATATTCACCTAACTTATGAGTTCAGACGAAAATTGTAAGTTCTTACCATCTAATTGTAAGTGCTGTTTAACATTTAAAATTACGCGTAGTGTGACTAAACATTAGTTAATTCTACACAAATACGAAGTAATTAATCTCAGCTGACGTTAATAACAATCGTAACTCGTTCAAACTGTAAATTAATATTTTCATTCATTCGTTCACTCACTAACTTACAACGTTCGTTCACTCGGAATGATTTAATCTCCACGGCACGCTCTGATTGGCTAGCGTATTTTTAGATGCGTCAATAATTGAATGTTATTTATTTAAGGGTCTATTCGCTGAGGAATTCCAGACACTTGTAGTTTATTTGCGAGTGAGTTTATGAGAGTTTTATTAACGTTTTATCACAATTTTATTAAGTTTACTCTCAACTTTGTATAAAAGTTGTATTTGGTTCATTGATTGACTTTCATCTAGTTTCAATGTTATATTTATCCGAATCTAATTGGAATAATTATTTGCAGTCCCTACACTTGTTAAAATATGAACTTTGTGTTGAATATTAATTTTATTTTATAGATTATACATTTTTATTTAAACATTACAATACGTACTTTTTTCTACCTACCGTTCCTACGTATTTTTTACCAATTATTATCAGAATAAACGACTGGTACCAGCTACTTATATTTTTAATATGCTAGTAGCAGAAATTATTTTCTGTTTTATAGATCAGAATTCATATTTTTTCTAGAAATCACAGCACGGGAATATTGTTGATGCAAAACTAAAGCTAGACGTTCGACGCTTTGACGTTCATTGTAGAGAAAAATAAACTATCATATATTTTTTTAAATTTTATATTTTAAAGCTCAGTTCAAACATTTTGCTGATACATACATTATTAACTAAAAATTAAGCTTAGAATATTTTCTTTTAAGAATTTTTGCATTGTTATTATTGAAACTGTAATTTGTATTCTTGTTAAAGGCACCGGTCTCGTGCATTACTCATTAAGTATGCTTTTAGAAAAATGAAAGGAAAATATTTCATAGAGCGTTTCTCGTTGTTGCGAAGATAATGGAGCAAAGAGTCTTGTATTGTAACGGTAATCGCACTGAACGATCTTTCTGCGAGGTTAAGCTGCGGTTGGTGCTGTTGGTCTATAGATGGGTAACCGTTTTGTTCAAATCATAACTCAGTGTAATCACAAGTCCGTGGCGTGCTCAAGGCACATTTATCCTTCAAGTCTTTTAACCTTTCGTATGCCGAGTATATAGACACAATTAAAAATCTATTGTGTCTCGCGATAGATCTACGTTCCGGCACACGAAGGGTTAAATAAATAAATTATTAGTGATCACTAACCACATGTTATCCAATTGACAAAAACCTACCTACAACATGATATTCAATTGACAAAAAATTACAGAAAAGTTATTGTATAATACACACAGCAAACCCGAAAGTGTAGATACTAGTTAAACTGCTGAAGGTCAGTATTCACACTCATCGGTTTGTGAAGGTCAGACGCAAGTAGTCATATGCGTACGAATGTTCATGTTCAATAGTTAAGATAAGCCTGACGAGACGAGTAATGATCATCCTCCCACATGTTGCCATAACAAAAATCACTAAACCTATTAGCACTTCTCACAATTAACCAACAAGTTTTCGACAAGAAAAACATCAATCCCCAAACTGCCTCACTTACGACCAGCCGTGTTGACAGCTCCGCCCTCTGCGCTAACTAGGTAGACAAAACAAACATCCGATCTCACGAACACTGGCCCGAGAGCACTGGTTCCCAACCAGAGGACCTCAAAAGCAAAAATATTTGCCGCGAGTGGCTCAAAATTCCAAACTAAGAAACTTGGTGAAAATGCAAGCTCAAAAATCATATTGATGTAAATGGAATTTTAATTTCCCATTGCAAATGTTATAGCTTCCATTAAAATACCACAAAGGTTCAAATAGGTATAAAGATTAGCTTTTCTTAACATTTGCGACCCTGCTAACAATAAAAAAATAAAAGTGTTCCCTGATCAATAATATAATTGGTTGAGAGCCACTGCCCTAGAGCCTCAGAAACATTGGCCCTAGAGTCCCACAAACATTGGTCCCTACAGACCTCAGGACCAAAGTTTCGTGATCCTTCCTTCCACAAAGTTGTCGCAATTTGTCACCGTCGCACACTTGCTGCTTACCCTATATTTCATAAGCACTTAAAGTTGCGAGTAGTTCGAGGTTTGCGTCAATCATGCTTTGTGATTGTACATATTTTATGGATTACTCTTAAGAGTACGCCATGGAGTTTCTTCGCAGTTGTTTTCTGAGGGAGTTTTATAACTGGAATATTTATTGGCTTTTTATGTTTATTGATTTGATCCGCTAAGCTAAACTGGGACTGGACTGGTCACGTCTACCGTATGGCAACAAGCTATCGGCTCAAGTAGCCAATATGTGGTGCCCTGCCTCAGGAGGTGTCGTGGCAGATTTCGATGAAGATTTCAAGACGAGCTGGACATAACCAGTGTCCAGTGGCTCTCATTAGATCAGGATAGAAATCATGGGATTTTGCCTGGCTGTGGAATGTCGCAGGCTATCAGTACCAGTTTATTGACTAAAGTAACGAAGTGAGCCGAGTTTGGCTACTTCACCAGGATATTTTCGTAATTGAAAGCGCCCCACTGATGGAATTATGAAAAGCCTTTAAGTAAAATAAAAACGCTATTAAGAGACTCAAATACTTTTAACTTGGCAAAGACAGATTTCGGACGTCAAAACATTTCGCTCATTAAGTTTTAAGTCAATTTGTCTCAACATCCAACGGAATTGCTGTAAAACACCACTTTAAATTTTCTAGCAGCAAAATTGAAAATAATTATGTAAGTGGTCCGGAGTAAATTAATAAATTAACCCCTCCCCAAAGATCTCAGTCACTCTTGCTAAGATAATGATATCTGCCATAATAGCGCCCATTATCATAATAATGGCACAACCCTTATAACCGTTACGGCGTAGGCCCGCTACGACGCTACGAGTACTACGACGATTCTGCTACGGCGTAGAGCCCATATTCGGCTGATTTTATGAACATTTTCAACAATGTCGGAGTAAATGATTGTATAGAATTAAATTATGTAGGTTTTTAGAATATTCAAGACTTGTTATTTTACTTGATTAATTGTTCGAATTCTATAGAACTTAGGTCTCAGACAAATTCAGTTGAAGTTTCGTTCATAGTACCTAGATTCATAAATATTTGTTTAAAGATGTGAGAAGTAAAGTTGAGAAGCATCTGCCGTTTTGTTTCGTTCATTAGCGAAATAATAAAATATTCATTGGAAGCCAGACGACTTAAAATCGGCCGAATTTCATTATTATTCAAACGGAATATAAAAAAGAGGTGGAGGACATTAAAAGGCCCATAAATTATTAATAATACGGAAAGCTGTTGGAAACAAAAATGTGAGTTATAAATAAGAATTTTAAAAGGTTGATTTGATGCTTGATTAACGAAATGAATAAAATAAGAAGTTAAGTACCTATATATATTCTATTAACTGATTATATATTGGTTTTTTATCGGTGTCTCTAACTATTTAAGATAAACTTAAAATTACTTTTAATGAAGATAAATTATTCTCACATGAATAATCTGTTGATAGTATAAAGTAAGCCGCACATTGGATTTCGGTGAGTTTTCATCGGCACGTAAAGAATTGATTCGAAAAGGTTTATGAATAGTTTATGCTCATGTCAACTTAGCTTCAGCATATAAATAAACCTTAATTTTTGGCAAGTCGAATGCGCAAATAATCAAAGTAAGGGTGGCGTGTCGATATCTAACAATCACAAAAAAAAAACGGGTTCTTTTCAAAATCTTACTTGAGTACCAAAACGCTACAACGATTTCTGAATTAAAATGCGACAAGGGAATTTTAACCGTCAATACCCCTTTAGGGTGTTCAGACCTTTCAAATGCCAAGTCAAGCGTTCATCGCTTAACCATCCGAAAAACGCCGTATAAAACCTTTTCCACATGAGTTTAATGACTCCCTTCATAATTGTAAGCTCGTTATTATTCATATATTTCGTCATGGAGTCATCTCTTGGTGCTCATGAAGGAGTAACGCTCGCGTTATGGGCATTACTTTGAGTTTATCGCCCCGTGGAGGCTCCGCGGTTGTGACGACAACGAGTGTGAGCATGGTAGCAAGAGTGTTGCTATGCTGGTACAGGGTTTAATTTACGAACATGTAATATGATTTTCATCGTAAACTTGCTTGAAGTTAATTATCAAAATCACTCAGGAAATGTCAAGTACCGATAATGCGCTAACATACACATAACATAACTATCTCTATATCAATAAACATGACATTTAAAGCACTCACATTCAGATTTCATGACAACCTTATCCATCGTCACGAGTTGGCTGCGGCCACTATCTAAGTGTACAATGTCCAAGACTAGTATAAAAAATGCTTACAAAACCGAATATTCTACAGTAGTATCTGGTAAGTCCTGAACCCAAATGTGGTCCTTCAGGTCATCCGAGAAACTGACGGTTAGATCACTAGGTAACCTATCTCAACGTAAATAATTATACAAACTAACGCCTTTTTCGCGTGGGAGTTGCCAGTAATCACAGAACGTCACCTGCTAAATATCTAATATACTAGTAACACACTAAACGCATACACACACCTGTACTGGATGAGTACTACGCACCGGGATACTATTCTATGTGTGTAAAACACACACACACAAAAGCAAACTATTTAGTGTGATGTAATTATAACAGTTTCACGACTCAACGTGTGCGTACGTATAGTTTCGCTAGTGAATGAGACAGTTGTTCCGGCCGCTGTCAGACCGCCGTCACCGGCATCATCGGCACAGAGGCGGCGCACTACCGGTACGGTCACGAGCACTCGGACGTATACACTTAGCAACTTATAAAAGGGATTTTATACAACTATTATGATTTTAATTTTATGTTTCTCTGAATAATAATATACCCAGAATAAATTTCAGTCACCACGGCCAATCTCAACGGAGGTTGGACAAGTACTCAGGATATGATAAAGTGCATAAGTGCACAAGTGTATGCGCAAACGCAGTTTCACGTTTCAGTCGCAGTTTACTCTCATAATCCAATTGGATGGCAGTATAACACGACCGGAGACAGATCAGCTGCAGGACCAACGGCTTAGAGAGATGTAATACCACAAACTTCCAAATTCCTGGCTACTGCTGAGAAATTCGTAATGGAAAACCCTAATAACATTTTTAGAGAATCGAACCCCATACTATTTTAAAAAAGATCTTAACTCAAAATTGCAACATTATTCCACAAGAAAATCACCGCTACCCAAATATTGGTGCTCAAGACTGTACGACAGCGCTACATAGCCGCGAGTACAAGCTGTCTGCTGTTGTTTTGTCATTGTGCTCCATCGTGAGCGGTTGTCTGGTTATTTTGAATGTGTTAATGTGGTCATGTTTAGCAATGAAAACTGTGGTAATTCATTTAGTAATCCACAAATCACGAACATCCATATAAACTTTTATCCCCTATTCAATGAACGGGATGAATTTTATTAATAACTACTCGTAGTATATGCCCGTTGCGCGAGGTGCAAGCACCTCGCGTGAATTAATTAAAACAAAACAAGGAGAGGGGGGAGTTTTTGAAAATGATTTTGACCATCTCTGGGCCCCTTTTCATGAATCTGAAAAAATACGTTCAAATTCATAGGAATGGGGAGGGAGGGGGGCAAGGGGGGCAATTTTGAAAAATGGTTTTTACTTTTCCGAGCCTCCTCTATACGAATCCGTAAAAAAACAAAACACGGGTCTCTTAGTTTCCGAGATATGATAGGGAGGGGGGGAGGAGGGCAATAAGGCGGGTTTGGCACTTGTCAGGTACTCGCGAGAGTTACTTGTTTACGAATCTGTCAAAATATACCCACCTCCCCATCCACCATCGTGGAGAACAATTATGTCAGTCAGTGAGTGAGTGGTAATCGAACTTTATATAGTATAAAATTGAGCTTTAAATAGTATAAAATAATAATAATAATTGTATTGACATAATCATTAATAACTGCCTAAAAGACGAGAGATAAAATAATATGTAACAATTTGTAGTCTGTTACTTTGACAGTCAGTAAAATGCTGCTTCATTTAATTCATGTTTATTTCTATCAAATTTCACGAAAATTACTTCCAAAGTCTTAAAAAAAATATAGAAGTTAGATAAAAAACGACGAACTCTATATCCATCTTTTTCCGTAAGATATTGGAGGGCTCAGACTTAGGTAGGCTAGCTACAGAATGCGGTCAACTAGAGTTAGGAGCGGCCTATTGTCCAGCAGTGTAATTAATCTAACTACGATACGTCAAAGTTTATTAGCAGTCAGAATGAAGAGATTTACGACAAACTTATCTTTAATCCCGGAGGAAGTATTACAAGTTTTCAGTTGTTTGACATAACAAGCTTTAACTGTTTAAGTATCTTAAGATTCTGTCAGTCAGAGAGGGAGTCCCTTGAGAGCAGGTGTCCTCAGAGAGGGAAGGTCATCTTTCAATATAATTTACGATAGGGTAGTAGTTGGCTAGTTAGATAGAGGAGCGAGTGACTGGCTTCAAATCGTGTTCTTTGCTTATTGATAATTTACTTTTACCCGCGGCTTCGCTCACGTACAGTTTGTAAATTATTCCCACGTGGACGTATTACCGGGATGAAAAGTATCCTTTGTCTCTACCCAGATTGTGGTCTACCCGTGTGCCAAATTTCCACTGTCAAGGAGTGAATATGTTACAGACAGGACACAGTTACTTATTAGTATATTGTAAATGATGGAATAAAAGCTGCAAATGTTCATGGCATATAATTATACGAGTACTGCGTAGTACGTTTCTACCTTTTTGCATTCGATGTTTCTGTTCTTGGGTTTTTTTTATGGGTATACTCGCAGCCTAGAAGTTAATCAGCCAATGCCGTCAGTTTCAATCTCAAACACAGACCGTTCAAAAACCGTTTTCAATTTCATACCACATCCATGTAACGATTAGGACAAGCTTCACGTGGCAACCTCACACGTGTAACATTTTATTCCTGCCAAATTTAAAACGGACAAAAGTTCTGACCGCCAAACTAGGCAACAAAGAGACCAAACCGGCCCACTGTGTACACAGCGAGTGACCCACGTCAAGCCAGCAAACATGACCCCGCGGACCTAAAGTCACACAATGCGTTTCAACCCATTGTCGGGGAAAAACAGTCGGTTTGACAGCGGGAGGAGGGTTGAATCTCATCTGCCTTCACGTGAAGGGTTACTTCTGGTCCTTTTGACCGCGAAGTTGTGTATAGTTGAGAGCTAACGTGTCAATCAGTGTTTGCTGGCCGGGGATCGTTGCTTTTTAATCTACTTCCTTACACTATCAAAGGGGTGCTTAAGTGTTATAGCAATAAATAATAGTTAATGTGTCACTTACCGTACAAAGGCACACTAACTTACCCTTACCTCTCAACGTTGTCAATTCACAGGGTTTGAGCTATCAGGTCATCAGCTATCAGGTGAACAGGCCTGCCCTTATTTTCCGTGTCTATTACTTAGTCATAGTAGCTACTTGTTGAAACCAGAACAAAAAGTGTTCAAGTAACTCAGTGCATTTCTAAAATATTAAGAACACAAAAACTTTTTATCTATTTGATTCACTACCAAAAGCCATCTTTCATAACATGAACGAAATAATAGTATTGATGTCGTCGAGAAACACTTGGTCGGTGTCGAACGGACCATGTGACGAGCTCTCGATTCATTTAAAAATAAAATGAAACCAGCTTTGATGAAAATATTAAAAATCATTGGCGGAAGCATTCTGGCTTGTTTGTACAGCGGTTAGATAAACAAAACCGCATTCACTTTTTTTTTTTGTTTTTTATCTCGTATTCATATGAAAACATATATTCAGTAGTTGGTTTTTTACCGGGAATTTGTTTTATCAATATAACCTTAAACTGCTCGGGATACTGTTTACAATGTAAATGTAATGTATGTATGTCGGAGAGGGTCATTGGTACGGGCTTAAAATGAATCACAAGTGCGCGGTGGTGACATCAAGCAACCTACTTAGAAGTCTACCCACACCACAGCGTATTTGTTACAGAGCCCAGATGGTCACTAGCTAGGACGACAGTCAGTGTCTGATCGCGGCAGAGTTAAGACCTCTTGGAACTGTATCCGATTCATTATGCCCCGTGTTGTTTATTGTGCTAAGTTGTAATCTCAAGTAATTTGTTAGTTTTGCTAGAAACAGTGTATAGCTCAGTGTCTTTTCATAGCACGAAACCCATCGTCTGCCCACATGATGTATAAGCCTAGCGGAATAAATCCTGACACCCCGACATGTATCTCATCCCATGTAGCTCATCCCGTGGATTCGCCCGCGTGGAGGTCTGACACTGTCTCATGAGAACGTACAATAGGGAGTATTCTATTTCCTAACCTAGGTCGTTCTACATTGTGTACCTCATCAAAATCCCTTCAACCGTTAAACGTAACAGCCAGAAATAATACATTAAATGAATTTATTTTTTTAGTATGTGTTACACGCACCTAAAGTATAGAATACAAACAATAGGTAGTATGCTGTCGAACAGGAAAGTTGGATTACTGTATGGCAGTTTTGTACTATGTTACGGCAACATTCAGCTGTAACAATTTATCAGGAAATCGTTTTATGGGACCAAAATATAAACTAGAATGATTGCTAAAAATATAAGACTTATTTAGGTATATGATGGGCCAATCGTACCAAGCCTGATGCGGTGAACACTGCATGTTTCAGGTCATTACAGCCAGTGATGACTGATGATGTACTGAAACGAATACAAGTTCGCAAAATAATTTTCTCCTCATAATTGTTTTTCAAAAGTCTGTATAATTATGTAGTTCTATAAAATGTTTGACCAATCTTAGTGTAACGTGTAACACAATACATAGCTCGACAATGCTTTAGACAATGAAGCGTCATGTTACTTCGAACATTTTTAACCAGAGCGACGACAGTGGACGCACTTAGTGCAGTTATAAAGAAGCTTGATAAATTGTCGTGATACGAGTATTATTGTATTAAAGTTTGTGAGTGGACGTCCGCGTTGTTTAAAATGTCCTAATATTGCCAAAATACCATCAACCCTGCTAGACGAACTGTTTCATGAATTCATACTATTCATAGCTAGCGTTGTACTCTTCACAAAATCTATACTAATATTATAAACAGGTAAATTTTGTAAGTTCGGATGTGGGGGGGGGAGGTAACCTTCGGAACTACAAATCCGATTCCAAAAATTCTTTCACCGATGGGAAGCTAGATTATTTCTGAGCGTCAAAGGCATATTTAAAGCGTTCCTGTGGGTTAATTACCGACAGTAACACGAGCAAAGCCGCGGGCAAAAGCTAGCCGTCTTATTCAATTCTTAAAATGATGATCAGAATAAAAGATAGATTCGACCAAAACATTCCATACTCAAAAACAAAGCTCGAACCACTACACGTTCGAACTATCTTTTTGACTAATATAACAAAGCTGAACTAAATCTGCCTCGCCAAATAAAATGCTGGCTCTAGGAAACAATCATGTCTCATATGTTTTTTTAAATTGAGCGAGCGGTCGAGTCAGTCCGATCGATCGATCGTTTTTCGAAACGGTATGACTAGTTGCCGAGTACGATGTGTTGGGTAATTGATTGATTTTAAATCTTTGAGTTGTAGAAGGTGATGTTCTGTGATTAAGATACAATTACAGGTGCTGCACCGGTGCAAATAATTGAACTTGGTTGAAGTTCCTAAAACTATAAAGTCAGAGAAGTGTTGCGCCACTTTTCCACTTACACTGGAATTAAGTGAAGATAGCTCATTTGGAGAGCTGTGTTTTTGATTACAAAGTATTAATTTAATGAAAATCAATTCTTCATCATCATTCACAGTGACTCTCTTCATTCCTGTGCGAAAATTGATTATTATATTAGTTTAAAAATATAGGAATAGATATGGTCAAAGCAAACTGAATAGTTTAAAACAAATATGTATTTATCAAACATTACAATCATAATTAAATCGTCAGATTTCTCCAAAATCTATATTATGTATAATGTACCAGGACCCAGTACCCGGTAACAGTTAACCTAATTTGAAAGGTTAATGTCTCTATTAGTGCTGCTTCGTTGACGCTTCTAATGACGCGCTGTATTGGATCACTAATACCAGGATATCATGTTTGGCAGGAGGTAATATTGACAACGTGATATTATCCATAATCATGCACGGTTGAAGAGAATATTGAATGTTAGGCAAGCAAGTTACTTAACTTGCTTTCGCCCGTGGCTTCGCTCGCGTGGAGGTGAAAATTATTTCTTTTGAACAAACTCCTGAGATAAGAGTATTCTAAGTCATTATACAAGTCATGCTCCACGTGTATTTAAAATTTTATCGAAGTCTGTGCAATCGTTTACACGTGAAAAGGTAACAGACAGATCGCAGACAGAGCTATTTTCGCATTTATAAAATTAGTACCTATAATTGGTGAAGGAAAAATCAAAAGACTCTATCTGACCTCCACAACCAAGTTAATCAGTACTAACATTTCACTTGTTTTGATGAATCAGTGTTAAGTGAAAGTGAATTATTCCTCGTAGATATACTTTTGAAAATCATTCGCCTGTGTTCCTGTAAGATCTACTGAGTAGCTCGCCGACAGGCCTAGGGCTCCTAGCTCGGAAACTGGAAACGCGTGTAAACTATGCATGAGCTGGAACCTCCAACCCGGGGAAGAGAACGTGGTGATTAATGTTCTTTCCTTTTAATTAAATTATTAAATTATATTTATTGACACACACAAGTTAAGTACATACAAACATAGATAAACAAGAGCACGAGCTAAGTTAAATGAGCACAAAAGAAGAAGTAGCCCTGGGCCCCAAACTAGGCACATCCTGCATCTTGGTGGCCCAAAGTATAAGACCAGGCTTTTGGCATAAGTGAGACAAATTATAGCTTTATCTAAGAACAAGAAACATAACGTAAGAAGACTCACAAAAACAACCAGTCATTACGAACATACCTAATTTTGTCACGCATAGACACTACTTACAATAATTCAGTGGCGACCTTATCTGCGTGTCCGGCCGGACACGGTGGCGGTTGATGGTGTCTAGTGGTGTCCGGGTTCGATAAATAGTGTTCGCGAGCACGGCTGGTCGCTATTGTACGTTTTCAGCGCAAACAGATCAAATTGCTTTAACATGTGTCTCTCCGTAGTGTTTGCACTTGGCATCGCAATTCTTTGTAAGTGCATTGGCTATTGGTAAATACAAGTAAGTATAGAATAATGGGAAAATCTCTATAGAGATAAACAATAACTTTTAAAACGCCAGGAGGAGACGCCCAAGAAGGACATACACTTATTGGTGATGTTTTTCAGAAAGAGCAGTTGCGTAGTACGAGTAGGTACTCACAAACGGCGTGCGCGTAAGATCGTGGATGAAGCAAACGGAGTAAGGGTAGATCGTGGCTGGTGGTGATCTGTGCTTTTTACCTAACCCCGGGGGATAAAGGTGTGCGTTTGTATGTGTGTAGTAATTTTTCTGTCCGACAGAATGCATCCCAGTTACTGGACATAAATCAAATAAACATTCAGTAAAGTAAGCTGTAGCAATGCAGGTTAGTAGAACGGTTGTTTAAATAACAATTGTAACGTTTACGCATAAAATAATGATGATACATGTTTGAACTTTCAGCCATTTCAAGATTGTGATAATGGGAATCAAACTTTATAGACAAAGTTCAACAGTTAACTCATATTAGACTATGTCTTGGGATCAAATTAACATCATCTATATATCCCTCGGAGTTACATAAGTTAGGCAATTGAACTGCGATTGCGTACGTCTAATATCCAACGCAAACTCAAGGCTTTTATTTCGAATAGACCAGCTAGAGGCACTTTTGAGTTGTCAAAAACAAAAAGATAACAAAGCGCCAGATACTCCATGGACACTCTTTTAAGTTCCAAAAGTCTTACAAATCTCGTGCTAAGCTCATCTAACAGTAGTTGCATTACATCGTGGCTCTACGTCACTAACTACAACACATAACTATTAAAAGATCCACTGCGCGCAGTGCATGAAAGGTCGATGAACGAAATAGTTAAAGGGCCTATAAAGCTCTCTTATTTCATCCATATTTGTTTGGTTTTTATTAGGAATGTCTCAATAACAGCCCGAAGTCTATAATGTTCCCAGGATGACAGTTAGCTCGCTACAGATTTCATAGAACTTATTTAAGACCAGGCGCTTGGTTGTGCGTCACTTAGTTTTCTGCCTACGCTCTGTACACGTGTGAAGTTATGGCATTTTTATTTTCGTTTTTCCTTTAATAAAGTCCAAGACGTATTTTTTTAACCGCAACAAATATCAATAGCATTAAGAAGTTCTGCATATTTGTGTGCCACGACTACTCAGATATGTAGCGATGGCCGCGACACTCATTATGTCACGCGACACTTTGTCCACCGCGACGCGACCTGCGGCCATCGTGATAGTTGACTTGAATGAATCGCTGGCCTAAATGTATGAGAAGTAATTTTTAATCATTTCTGAACTGTTACCTATACAGGGTGTTACCTATACAAGACCCTTAACGAAGCCGTCAATCAAGCATTAAGTACATCAAACTAAGTAACTTTACGCAAAAATTATTGCTGGGAATTTTTTTTTGGGGTTAAAAATCACGTTTTACGGTAGGACTCGATGTAACGCACTCAAAACATTGTGCTGATAGATGGATTAATAGTACGGGGGTTGTGGAGGTGTTTAAAATAAAAATCTTCGTCAATATAAAAATCATTAAAAACATGTATTTAAAAAAAAAAAACTTTTTAAAAAGTTGGAAATTTGATCCCCAATATCTCCGTAACTAGAAGGTTCCCAGGTATAGTCTGGAAAAAAAAAACTTCGAACATCGACCCGTGTGACTGTTATTCGTTACCTACGAATAAAGACTCTGGCAACAGGTAATAGCCGAAAAACAAAAGAAATCTACCAAAATGAAAAGGCCATTAATTGAATAAAGCATTCTTAATGTTTCCTTCATAGAGAAGTAGTTGTTCATTGTCAATTATTATTCGTGGCGGAGCGGGGCTCGGGCTCGCTCGCTGAATATTAAGTGATACACAAAGTTTTCTTTAATTTCCAACTAAACCGATCTGCGAGCGTTTGTAACTGTCGCCTCGTTTCTTAATAACGTTCATTTCGTAATAATTAGGCTGAAGGGGATACAAATGGTTTTTCTTTTTTTAAGTTGTTTATATGTGTCTTGAGATGGTATCAGGAATTATGACAGTTATTTAACTCGAATTTCTTGACTGTCTTTATTCTATAATCAAAACAAAATCTAATAAACCTCACCTGTGGGGTAACGAAGAAGGTACAAGAATTAACCAAAGGATCGCCATCAGCATCCATCTTTGGGATTTAGAAGAGGTATGAGACTTTTAATAGAACAGGTGAACTGTGTGTATAACTAGGGTTATTTGATAGAACTCTGCAATCCCTCTTAAAAATAAACGTTATATTTTGAGAAAAAAGTGCTTATTGAAAAAGCCAGTAGGTACCTAAAATAAATCAATGCTTCGCCAAACCAAATCCCAAATCGAACACAAAACATATTTTTCTTTCAGTAAAGGTAAGCTTAGACCTAAATCAGCACATCACTAGACCCGGGGTCTCTCAGACCCCAATCACGCTTTTATCAAAAATCCAATTTTCTAGTATCTCAGTACAGGCATCCAACCCTCCGCCGCTATTAAAAACGCGCCAATATATTATGTTTTTATCTCCGCATTGTCATCGGGTCCGGTAGACCCTCGCTTTTCATTTATATCGTTTTATTGTGCGATTGTAATTGAGTCGGTCGCTGATACGTTGGTATAAACAGCGCGATCAATTATATCGCCATTGAAAGGGTTAGGGCGAGGTTGACGGTGTGTTCATTTAGGCAAATTGCTGTTAATTGATTTGATTTTTATATTGTAAAATTGAAATATGGTTATTTAATAATGTTTTTTTTTGCCCAAAAATTAATGAAATATTAACATTACAAAACATAACATAACATCAAGCCAGTAATACCTAAAGGGTTAGGTAGAGGGGTAATAGGGAACACCCTTATTTTCGCCACTTCTGTGTTACCACCAAGTAATAGGGGCGAGCCTATTACCAGAAGCCAGGCACAATCCAGACTCCAAGCTACTATTGAGAAATTTCTGATAGATAAACCCAATTACACTTTGCCCAACCTGGGAGCCCAATGTTATGTTATAGTGCCAAACATCTGACTAAGGTTATGAACTCACTACGATACCTTAAAACCCATAAACAACGTCTTAAGACTCAGCTTAATACATAAAAGTATAAATAAATAAACGTAAGTCCCCCAGTGAATACTCGGCCTTATTCTTTGTACACTTTTTATGACTTCGAAGTATAACACAAAAAATATGAGTTCATTTGTAGAAGTCTGAGCTTTCTCTGGCGAGTCGGTTAGTACTCCACTGAGCTGAATTATTTACTGCTAAGAAGAAAGAAAGCCAACAATATGCTAACGCTCTCTTTTACATAGAATTATTAAGATTTAGTGCGCTCCTCTAGTTTATTACAGAATTATGTACATATTTTTGTAAAGACTGTACTAAACAGTCTGGTGGGACGTTTTACATTAATTGGAAAATGTGAACTACTAAACTGATGTTATTGTAGAGGTCGCCAACATGACTTCTAAGTGTGGTTCCTTTCTGTGAGTTCGACGCAGCGGCATTTTTAGTTTCTCTATGAGAAAATGCTCAATCAACCTTGGCCTATTTAATCTAACTGACAATACGACCAGATTAGCTAAAGAATGAGAAACTTGATACAATTATTTTCACAAATGCTCTAATTATTTCATGCATAAAAATATGTGAAAAAAATTGCTGGCTTGTCGACAGTCACCTGTCGTCTGTTGGTTTTTAAATCGACTTCTCATAGAATAGGCCTCTGGAGTCTAGATTTTTTCCTGGTTAATGTCAATAGGCTCGCCGCTTGCTCCTTGTAATTAATATAACTAGTAACACATGGGCATATAGCACAATATATTACTAGAAAGGCATGGGCATATAGTATACTATTCTACTTACACTCCTGCCAACTCTTCGGGAAAATACAATCGTAATATTATAACGAAAACTCACTTCCCCTCAAAGAGAAACGTAAACATTGGGAGCATTAAAATGATATCTACATTAACTACAGTTAGCTACAATAACCGTTCCAGATAACCGTTATCGATAACGTTACCGAGTAACTTCTATGACGGTTACCGTCTAGTGAATCATGAGAAGCCTGCTAACTGTAGTACGCAGGTTACATTTGTATGGGAGGTGCGTTTTAACTGATAAAGGTATTTTATTAGTTATGGGGTTTTGGAATTTCAGGGGGGGGAGGTACTGTAGTAGTTATTAATAAGGTTTCATTTGTGATGGTTTAATTAGCATACATTATCTTGTTTTATCTCTTTGTGTTTTTATTTTAATGTATTCAGGACCGTGTGATTGTATCTACATTTAGGTGACCGTACCATTCTACCGGATCTTTCTCTCTCTATTAGAGATTATGAATTTCACCAAGAGTTTCTGACGTCGTATTTTTGCAATCACTGTTACATATCTATACTAGTACTTTTCTGACGTTGTATTTTTGCAATCACTGTTACATATCTATACTAGTACTTTTCTGACGTTGTATTTTTGCAATCACTGTTACATATCTATACTAGTACTTTTCTGACGTTGTATTTTTGCAATCACTGTTACATATCTATACTAGTACTTTTCTGACGTTGTATTTTTGCAATCACTGTTACATATCTATACTAGTACTTTTCTGACGTTGTATTTTTGCAATCACTGTTACATATCTATACTAGTACTTTTCTGACGTTGTATTTTTGCAATCACGGTTACATATCTATACTAGTACTTTTTTGTCGTTGTATTTTTGCAATCACTGTTACATATTTATACTAGTACTTTTCTGACGTTGTATTTTTGCAATCACGGTTACATATCTATACTAGTACTTTTTTGTCGTTGTATTTTTGCAATCACTGTTACATATCTATACTAGTACTTTTCTGACGTTGTATTTTTGCAATCACTGTTACATATCTATACTAGTACTTTTCCTTCCATGCTTTTAGATTGCTGAAAGCCCGTAATAAATATTATTGTATTGATTTTAGCATGCTATTGTTTGGGCAACATATTCTGTTACCTATCTCTGCCTATGTACTCAAATTGCATTAATTATTTACAAATAACACCCTGTTTATTGCTAAATCACAGGAACAGCTGTACCAATAACAGCTCGTATATAATTACAATTTCACGAGAATCTTTCATTAAACCCACAGAACGAAACAAGAATCAACAATTCAAAATATCAGAAAGCTACGCAATCTGCGTCAAATCACTGGAATCCGAATAAATGAATAACAAAGCACCATGCGATCAATTATTGAGGAAATTAACCAAATCATTGGATCCGCAATCCGAACTAATTGAAAAAAGTTTTAAAGCGCGCCTCCGTCAAATTGTTTCGCGGAGATTTCGCCGCCATTTTAATTTGCGAGCAATTTGTATAAAAATTAAATGTTTAACGTGCTCGCTAATGGGACGGGGGATGAGAGAGGATGGGGCCTGTCCCCCATTGTCCCCATCGTATGATTCGGATCCGACACAGTCGCTTCATTTGCTCCGCTCCTGGTACATTGGCTTCGCTCCCGCTACATTCGCGCGCATTCTTCTCTCGCGTTACATGACATTTTTCTCCGTTCATTCGGTTTGGGAAGCAGTTTTTAAATTGCCTCGCGGGTAATTGTGTCCCGTGTGTTCATTTATGGCCGTGATTGTGTCTTTTATTTTTGCAGAAAAAAATATTTCAGTAGAAATCGCAAACACGGGGTGAGCAAGCGGGTAATCAATGTTCGTTTAAAGTAGGAAGTTTATCCCGTAGCCCAGTTCCTTTTACTGTTACTATTATTAGGGAATTACATAAATATGATATCACGCCTGTAGTCCCCCAAGGGTAAGGCAGACGTGAACCTAGAAGTTCACCTACCAGCCAGTTTTTTGAAGTCCCATATAATAAGGGAGGAGCCTGTTGCCATCAACCGAACACAAATTTAGACTCCTACCTGCTACTGAACTCAATAGCAGTTATTCTAATAGGGAATTAATACCGTCCAAATATTTTACGAAAGTTAAGTTCTACAGAAATGTGTACAACTTACGTTTCTTACAATACAAATGACAGATACAGGAAACATACAGAAAAATAACTCCGGCGAACTATATCGTCAGACATGTCGTCAGACATTACGGAAGTGTATGACATACGAGCGCCTTTGGCCTGTGTTCGTGTTGCTAACATATTTATAGACGCACCATCTGTCACCAGTTCGTGACAAGTTGTGATCGGGGGAGCCAATCATTGACGAGGAAATGATTTGTGTAGCGCACCTTCTAGGTAGGACTAAAATGATAGAATGTTGTCGGTGAATGTGATTTTAGTTTTTATCAAGACAAGAGAAGGTCAACACTTATAAAAAAAAATATTTGATCAAAAGCAGTTAGGACACAAGACATATCCTTTTTTTTACTCTTTATTTACTATGCATATGTGCATTGTTTACAAACTAGAAATAGGCTTTTAATAAACATTTGCGCCACTCATCAAAAAAAAATCCTCCGCATCGCATACATAATTCGTCATCTCGACCTTAAGATCGTGAAATATGACGTATAGGATATGGTTCGCCAGTAGTTTGTCAGAATTCAGAACACATTTATAGTATTAGCTTCATAGTATCTGTTTTAGAACTTGGTAGATAAATATGTCATACAAAAAATACTTGAAGAAAAATCCGTCGAACGAATAAATAAAAAAACAAGTACCGAAACCTAGCTTTTTCCTCGATCTCTAAATCTTTTGCGGGAAAAGATTATTCAAGCTCCCATATGAAATACGATTTGCTATTTCCTAATATATTCAGATTGTTTCAACACATTACGTCCTCCATACATTCAAATTATGATTCTTTCATAGACACAGTACCGTTGCGCCATAGATCACGGTGAGAGTACTGCTATACGCCTGTCAATTTGCTCGCAGTTTGCGCAGCATGTGTATCCGTATCAGTTAGGATGGCTGCCAGGCGGATTCGCGGAGCGTAAATAAGAGGGCGGAACCAGAGCGGTAGCAGCACTTAATAATAAATTCCTATCAAAGGGAGTGGTGTATGATGTAAGATTCAGCGAGTTAACATTAAACTAAGGTTCCTTATTCAAGATAGAACAATCCTTTGAAAGCTTTCCTGTGGAATCAACAAGCCGCAGGAAAGCTCTTTTTCCCGACTCGCTTCGATCGACATTTTCAAAAGCTATTCTAAACTTATACCATTATACAAAGTCAACGAGTTGAATGAATATTGCCATAATCTGTCGATATTAGAGACCTCGGCAGTGAAAAAAGAAACTCTCTTGATCGAATGTCTTTAATTTTTATTAAATCGTACAAACTCGTCGTTAACACAGGTCTATTACTTCATCCTGAACTACTCTAGTATCTAGAATATTCCATTACAGCAAACATCCTAAACACAGAGGAGAAAAGATTTCTAATCTATTAAACTTCTGGCAAGCGCCGAGACAATTACTGAATGACTGTATAAAACCGATTGCTTTAACGATCTCCTCGTGTGAATGTTTTATTTATCAACACTTAAGATTTTACTGTTAGTAGAGCATTTAATTTCATTTTGTGCTATATAGCTACAAATTAATCTGTCCAAAAAACTATGTCACAAAACTCAATTGTGTACCAAAACATATTTTTCTCGCACACACCCCAATAAAACTAAAAGTATTAATATATCATTCGAGCAAGCGTCTATTTTCAACGCTTTTATTCCAAGTGTCCTTCTATTTTCCCACTAAATGTTATTACTCGCGCGTGACATAAATCCGCCCGCGCCGCTCACTTGGACCGCCGCCACCGCGCTGCCTCTGGTAGGTTGCCAAGCGTCTCGCGCGAACTGACTTTGTCTCAAGAAAAACTCGATTTGTGTCCCGTATAATGACCGAAACGAATTGTTATAGTTTTTTCTTGTCCCCGTTTCTCTGTGTAGTGGGGTAGCCCTATTCTGGTTAGTCAATGAATAGTTGAAGACAGAAGATTCGATACTAAATAAAAGGTTTTTACTCGTTTAAGCCGCTAATATTTTGAATATCAATCTATTCGTTCCTGAGTAGGCCTTCTCTAATGAGTCCTGAGGATATAATAGAGCGTGTGTCAGAAAAGTGGTGGTGTGGTGTGGTGGTTGTAGTATAGAGCATCAATCTGAACAACTTTCTACATGGGACCAATATCATAAAAACTTCAACACCTACTCAACCCAAATGTATGGGACAGCTGATTATTTTTTTAACCGACTTTCTTCAAAAAGGAGGTGGTTCTCAATTCGTTTGTAATTATTTTTTTAAATGTTCGTTACCTCATGACTCCGCCATTTGTAAACCGATTTGAAAAATCCTTTTTTTATCTGAAAGGATATACTTCCCGATTGGTCCCATAGAAATTTCATCAAAATCAGTTTAGGAATCTGGTTGTTTTCCTTACGTTAATTGTCACATCACGCGACGTCCCGTGCTGGCGCTCTGATGTACATCACGCGACGTCGCGTGATACTTGCTAGTTAAAGACACACTTCCCGATTTCTGATTGAGCTGAAATTTTGCACGCATGTGTATATCGCGAGACAATGCAATATTATGATGACATGGAGCTGATCTGATGATAGACCTGGAAGGTGGCCGTAGGAACTCTGTAATAAAACGACGCAACGCCGTCGAGTTTGGACTCGTTTGAATCGTCTTGACGAGTACTTTGGTCCTAAATGGTATCTAGTGTCTGATGACGGAGCTGGACGGTGGCCATAGGAACTCCGTTATAAAAGGACAAAACCTCATCGAGTTTGGGCTCGTATGATTCGTCTTGACGAGTACTTTGGTCCTAAATGTTATCCAGTGTCTGAGATGGAGCTGGACGGTGGCCATAGGAACTCCGTTATAAAACGACAAAACCTCATCGAGTTTGGGCTCGTATGATTCGTCTTGACGAGTACTTTGGTCCTAAATGTTATCCAGTGTCTGAGATGGAGCTGGACGGTGGCCATAGGAACTCCGTTATAAAACGACAAAACCTCATCGAGTTTGGGCTCGTATGATTCGTCTTGACGAGTTCTTTAACTAACTTCTAGTTACAATGTAAAAATTAATTCATGACAAGAATTTGTGTGGTATACTACAATTAAAAAGGGTAAAATAGAAAAACTTTCTGCGAAAACAAAACAGACTTCCAAAAAAACACTAAAAAAGTCTAAAATAACTTGACTTTCGGAAGTCGGTGGCAAAAAAGTCAATGATACTAACAAAGACACCGACTTCCGAAAGTCAAGTTATTTTAGACTTTTTTAGTGTTTTTTTGGAAGTCGGTTTTGTTTTTTGCGTATTCTACGATAGTCCTATGGAGAAAGTTATTCAATTTGAAGGTCTGTGTGACACCCTTAAATATGACCACGCCTTTCTGGTACATGCTGTATAATCATAGCCAAACATTCCTGTAGTTACAACAAAAGAAATGCCAGGATATTTGGTTTTGAATATAATGATTTTTATGATCATAGTTAACGATGTCCCATTAGGTACTATCAAATACTGACGATAAAAATGAAAAAAAAAAACAACGAAATTTCAGAGACTTAGACAAACTCAAACTCAAACTCAAAGCGTTTATTTCAATTAGACCTTCGCAGGCACTTTTGAAAGTCAGAAAAACAAAGGCGAAGCTACAGTCACAGACACAAGGCAGAATAACTTGTGAAAGTACTGTAGTTGCCCATTCCAAAGCGTAGATCTCTATGGAGAAGAATGGGCAAGAAACTCCATGGACACTCTTTTCAATCAAAATATTGTTACAAGATCTTGGTTACATCATTCATGTTGAGATTATACATATATGTGAGAACGATGTAGAAAGACGTGCACATTAAGAGCGTCCAGAGTAAAAGATTATAACTATCAACAATTTAAAAACAAAGTAGTTAAAATAAACCGTGGCAGCTAAGAGATGACCAGTCCCAACTGACAGCGCCCGTTCACGAACATGACGCATGCATCAGCTCCATTCAGCTCAACCATATTGAAGGGAACTAAACGACCCAACACACCCGCCACTATCAGCGAGACATTTGAGTGAGCCTGACATTCTCTCAGCCACCAGGGCACATTCGAGTCAATGAAGGATAACTAAATGTAAATGGTAGCTTTACAGTACATAGTACTCACACATGTGCTATGCAGTTATATAATACTAAGAGATTGAATCTATACCATGCAAAGATATTTTTACAATCTTCTGCAGCTTCCACAATAATTTCACATGAGCTTCTGATTAGTTTGCCCCTATGGTTGTGGAGCAGGACCAGCATTGAGCCAAGCATTTTTATCATCGATGTAATCCCCTAACTTATAATATGCTTGCCTACGTAATGTGCGTTTTATACAAGATTTAAATTTTGTCTCATTCAGTTGTTGAATGTGGGGAGGTATTTTATTATAACATTTTAAACAGTACCCCATGAAAGATGAGTCTACTTTAGCTAGCCTGAAACCTGGCTGTACTAGTTGGTCCCTGTTTCTAGTATTATAGTGGTGCCTGTCACCTCTTTTACTAAACAAATGCAGATTTTTCCTAACGTACATGATGTTTTCATAGATGTATTGACAAGGTACTGTCATGATGTTAATTTCTTTAAACAGTTCCCTTAGAGAATCGCGCCTACGTAGATCATATATGGCTCTGATGGCTCTTTTCTGCAGAATAAATATAGACTCAATGTCTGCAGCCCGTCCCCATAGTAAAATACCGTATGACATAATACTATGAAAATAACTAAAATAGACTAGCCTCGCGGTATCTGCATCAGTAAATTGGCGGATTTTTCTAACAGCATATGCTGCTGAACTCAGCCGTCCTGCAAGAGATGTTATATGCGGACCCCATTGTAGCCTTGAGTCGAGCGTGATCCCCAGGAAAACAGTATTTTCGACGAATTGCAGTTTCTCTTGATTCAATACTATGTCACTATCACTACTTTTAACATTCGGTAGAGCAAATCTTATGCACTTCGTTTTTTTCCCATTTAATACTAAATTATTAGCGGTGAACCAATTATGGACCTGCATTAAGGCGTTATTTACGTCGTCGAGATTTGTGGCACGTCTGTTTATCTTAAATATTAAAGAAGTATCGTCAGCGAATAACACCATTTGTGGTTGGTTTTTAAAATAAATGGGGTAGATCATTAATATAATATACTCATACTACTACATAGACTCTAATGAACCTACTGTCCTATTTACTCTGTGTCTTAATTCGCTTAAACAATTACTGTGTGTAACAGTATTAGTGCGGCACATATTAACATTTATTTGTGCCGCCATTTTGTACAAAAGCCTTGTTTTTTTTGCTTCGAACGTAACCTAACGTTTACTATTCATATTTTAGTTTTATCTGCGCTATCGTTACGTTATTTAGCGTCGCAATTGTTTTCGCTATTTGTTACGCTTTATGTATGGAACCGTTTAATGCTTTGATTTGAGTGTTATGTGCGAATGCGAAATATTTTCGTATTATTTTCGCTTACTTGTTTGCTTCTGTGTTGTATATGGCCGATTATATGATGTTTTTATCTCTGTTGCTTTGTAAATAGATAACAGGGATTTTGCACATTTCATATGATTAAAGGATTTATTGAAGTTTTTATCAATCGTGCATGTATTGAAAAATATTTAAATGCAAACTGTACTAGGAATCATCGTCTAGTGCAAGGTGTGCTACACCGCTCGTAGCACAGAATAGGCTACGCCGTAGCACGGAGTGGGCTATGCTGTAGCACGGAGTGGGCTACGCCATAGCGCGTAGCGTAGCTTAATGCGTTACGCGTATGCGGCGCTTAGCGTAGCTAATTACGTGTTGCTATTTTAATTTGGCTTATTTATAAGTAATTATT
Source organism: Eugnorisma glareosa (assembly GCA_947578425.1). NCBI lineage: Eukaryota > Metazoa > Arthropoda > Insecta > Lepidoptera > Noctuidae > Eugnorisma > Eugnorisma glareosa. The sequence goes on from OX387981.1 coordinate 517,723, forward strand.
TCAGATCGATATCAAAGATCACACGATAACATGCAAATATTAGTAGAACAACATTGTGAAGAACAATTTGGAGCATTGATCGAATCAGAAGGCCAAAGCAATCCCATTACGATTGGCACATGGAGCGCACACATTATCTTATGTTACAAGGCTAAGACCTCGATGAACACTGCTTGAAGCTGTAGACATAGTTACACAATCACGACGGTGACAAATCAACGTTTGTTAAGAAAATTAAACTTGAAACGTTACAAATTAGTTTCTACAATCACTCTAAGTAATTCCAATCTAAAATCAAACAAAACCGAAGTAACTAACAATTACGAGCAAACGCTTTAAACAAAACTCATTTAATATTTCATATTTGGAACAATCTACCTGCCACAAACTTCGTCACACTTCGCCCACGATCGGAACTGTTCGGGCGAGTTCGGGCGCGCTCGTCCGTCCGGTTACTCTTCGGATAATAACTCGTCAGCGATTCTCAATTTGGTAATAAATTCGTGTAGGATTGTTGCGCGAATTCTCTTTAATTAAATTTAATTTGGCCGCCATTGATTTTGATGAGTACTTCATTGAGGGCTTGAGTGAGAATATTGTTGCCAGTTCAATTGTTTGGAGTACCGAGTATCCAATACAATGAGGATGGAATGAGGTCTCGACATTATACAAAACCGATGATATTTTAACATCAGAAATGTTTTTTAGCAACTTATTTGAGAAAACTGGAGAAGTCGACAAATGTTTCACGTAGTTGAATGCAATGTTATCCTACCTTCTTATAAAAATTGACCATCGCCAGCCTCTGACCAACGTCAGTCTCAGCTCCTGATTAATTGTTTCTTGCGACGATCTCAGACAAGCTCCTCACAATCAACTCGTATGAATGCTTTCTACAAAGGTACAACTAAGGATATTGATAAGGTCAAAGTGCACTGAGCACGTCCGTTAGATGAGTGACCTTTTTTTAGGGTTCCGTAGCCGTATGGCAAAAAAACGGAGCCCTTATAGATTCGCCATGTCTGTCTATCTGTCTGCCTATCCGTGTATGTCACAGCCACTATTCCGAAACTATTAAGACTACACAGTTGAAACTTAGTAGGTAGATGTATTCTGTAACGGTTCACGGAATACATCTACCTACTAAGTTTCCTGTCCTTTACGATTATTATACAAAAATAAAAAATAAAACAAAGATTAAAGGGGGGGCTCGCCCAACATGGAACTGAAACTAAAAAATATTATTTTCATCAAACCTATACGCGCGGGGTCTCTTTTGATAGGTCTTAATAATGACATTGAGGTTTCCAACACCATTTTTTCTCAAAGTCAATCGTTTGAAAGATATACACTTCTAAAGTAGTAAAATGTTTCCCCCCCCCCCCCTCTAATTTCTAAAGAGGAGGAAAATTCTGAAAAAATGTAGGATTGTAGAATGTAAATAAAACTTTCAACCAAAATTGGTTTGAAATTTTAGTTTTTGAGATATGGGACTTTTTCATCAAACTGCAGCAATAACTTTGTTTTTAATTAACATATTATAAACAAAAAAAATAGTTTTGCTGTTGAGTGTACAACCATACAACATGAATGAGCTTTCAAAATATTTTTATTTGGTGGTGTGAGTGCGACTCAAACTTGGCCGGATTTTTCACATTTTAATCTCTAAAACTTAAAACCCACATTTCAGATGTCAAGAGATTTTAACAAGAATAGTAGTTTTGGCTTCATAAGTAAAAGTCAGCAATTCAGTTTAAATGGCACGTTAAGTAACGGTTAGTTATCCGCTCGATGTAATATAATTGTGCTGTTATCCGCAAGTATTAATGGTGGCAAATTGAAACATTCCCAGCTCAGACAGTTCAACGAGAAGTAAGGCGAGGTGGCGAAGAGAGCGGTTTCTCTCAGAACTTAAAAGATTATTGAATAACAGATCATCTCCGGCTGTATCTCTGCATCTTATGCTTCAATTAATAGACTCTGCAAGTTTTACAAAAAAGAAAAACAAGAAAACAATTCGATTAAACGTCTGATGGACACTATTTCTTGCTTTTGGCGGTTTTGCTCATGTTTGGACCCAAGAGCCTTTTGCTGGACCTCATCCTCTTCCTGCCCTGGTCCCGTGTCACTTGAGGTCGGTGCAACACATTTTTTTCTACCATTCTCCCCTGTCAGACGTCACGCTGTCATTTACTCCTTTTTCCTTCATATCATTCCTCACATAATCCATCCATCTTTTTTTAGTCTTCCTCTCCGTCTCGATTCATCAACATTTATATTGCTAAACCTATTGAAAGTAAATAACAAAAAAATATCAGCTAATTTGGAATATTCTTAAACAAATCTCGACTCGAAAAACCAATCGATCATTATTTCTAACTGAAACTACTTTAAATATTATGCAAATAAACTAGTTTGTAATTTTAACTAGGTAGGAATTTCCCCACCTCAAAGATTTATCCACTGATAGGCCCACCGGTGAAGTTCTGAAGCAGATACACTCTGACACAATGCGACCCCATCGAGGGATCATTCGGGATTAAGGCATGACTAATCAAAATTCCAAGGGTTATGGGTTCGAGTCAATATCCCTTTAAGCCGCTTTACATTGCTGCTCAGTCAGCGCTGAGGTATGCTTGTAAAGTTTTTTAATATGTTGCAGTTTTGATCGAAGCAAACTTTTACGGTTAGTACTAGCAGTGTGGTTAACATGAAACTAAGTTAACGTGAAATTAAAACTCCCTGGTGGTACGCTTGAAGTTTTAAAAGCCGAGAAACTAGGAAGCCCTCGTGTGGTGATAGTTGTTGTTGTAATGAAATACATCTTCTTCTTTTCAAATCGATGATTCGGATTTTGTCCGACCAGTACGTAGTGCCCTGGACACTTGGACAGCCTTGCCGTTGATTTCATTCATGAACAGACAAAATAATTTTATTGGCAGGAGAGAATGAAAGATAAAACGTGTAGCGCCAACCCCAAGTAATTTAGTATGGCAGGAGATGATGGCGTATAAAAGTTGAAAAACTCAATTAAAATTAAAACTTCTTAGTCTTTTGAAACACAATCAGCAATCGGCAAAACACTCCCTTACAGAAACCAAACTAAACTAACCCAAACCAACCTCTTCCAATCCACTATTTTAAAATAAAAAGACAAATTCATCCGATAGCAACCATCTTCTGAAGCTATCTGTCTCTATTCAGCGGTGACGCTATCATGCTCTTACTCGAAGTTATCGAAAGGAAGCATCGTCCGCGCTCGGTTAGACCTCGGCTCCACTCGGAACCACTCGACACCGCTCGGCAAATGTTTCTAATATAATTTAGTGAAATATCCAAACACTTGACGCTCAGTGGAGAGTGCTAGTGATTCGTATTAGCAAGACTGTTTTTAATTAAAATAATCCAAATCAAATTAATTATTTATGCGGCCAAGCATTTTATTACTACTTAAACATATGATGATATGATACAGTGAGCTAAATTGCTGAGCTTTTTGGTTGTTGATGAATATCTTTCTCGTTGTGCGCTAGCCCGTGATAATTAGTCTATCTTCAGGTAAGTCAAGGTGTAATTATGTATTCACTACGGAATCACCTGTGTGAGGGAAGAACCAAACCGGGAAGTATAACGGATGAGAAGGTTGGGCTATACCCAGCAGTGGACGATTCTGGGCTGAAATCTTTGCTTTTTTCTTTCTATTGTAATTGTCCCACACTAGAAATTTCTCCTGTATTGTGGGTGTGTTTACAAACATTCAACCTCACACACACAAACAGTTAGGCCCGGAATTACTATCTGCAGGCCATACAAATCCAACCGACCCGTCCGTTCAAATCGTACCGTCGAAAAGGAAATGGATGCTAAAGTGCAACAAAGAACAAGAAACTACCGTTGCTAAAATGAAATGTGTTGTGTGTGCATTTGTTCGAATCAGTTTACTTTAACCATTAATGCATCTTAAAATTCAACTACAATTATTTATCTCATGTTACGTAGAACAGTGACACAAACCTAAGGTCCGACAACAGTCCCTCAGCCCCTGCGCGAGCACAGTCCTAGAGCGCTGACACTAAATATACAGAAGGGAGACTTAATATGTCGAGCGAAAACAGTTGCACACACACATAGACGCGTACGTAAGCCTATATCTTGTCTTGTATGTCTTTGTGTGTGTGCCAAACATTCAATTTGTTCGATTAACATTTGAATAGTGTTATCTCTTTCACTCATTTTTTAAATCTTATCTTTCGTTACATGCGGGATGCACGAGCTCAATTTTCTCAATGTGAATTCTTTTTCAACGGCTCATCTGTGCATGTTGCAATCTTTAGTGCATGCGTATTAGCCTAAGCTTAAGTTTTGGAGCCAACATTTTGTACCCGGCCATCTTGTGACGCCGAGGACTGTGAACTGTGAACTGGGAATACAAATATTAGAGTTGGGTCGCTGTCAACTAGAGTTACAACTAGCTTTGGTTTTTGGAATGTTAACCGGACTGTTGTAAAAACAAAATGATCACCAGTAAGGTATGTGTTTTTTTTTTTTTTTTTTTGTTAAACATGAGATTTAAAACTATGGGTTATTTGCCATCATTTGTTCGTCAGAGCTGATTTAAAAGAAATGGATAAATTGCTTTTATTACTAACGGAATCGAAGAAATTAGGTTTATGTATAAAGTTTCGTGTCCGTGCTATTAATTGTTGAGAAGGTTTCCCGCGGGGAGAATATTCTGGCTGCAGGATAAAGAGTCATGTCTGTCATAAAATGTATTGTCACCAGAACCAACAGCTCAATTGGGTAGGGGAACTGATTTGAAATTCAGCTGCAAGATTTTACTAATAATAACAAACTAACCGGGCAAGTTAATAAGAAGCCAATAACAAAGTTGTTTAAAATAAATAAAATTCTCTTTAACATGCCCCACGGGTGTAAAGAAAATAAATAAAAATAATATTCTAACACGGATAAACTGGTAGCTCATCAAGCTCGTTTCGCAGAATCAGTTAATATTTCTCGATGGTTGACTAACCAAAAGTATCTAGTAATGCGTTATCTGAAGTCTGCTTACGCCGAACTTGTCTCCAACAAGATCTTCCAAGTACACATTTCTTAGAAATATCTCCTTTGAAATGTACGTTCAAGTACTTAATCGATATACATTTTGTATTCTAAAAATATACGCTGAACTCTTACCTGCAAGTTAAACAAAAACTCTCAGCCAACGTAAATGTAGCCTGAAGCTGACTATACTTCTCTCGAGTTTCGTTCCCTGTACTTTACCAACATTTTAAGTAAGACTCCGAAAAGAAAATCGCCTGAAAACGTTCTGATCATTATCGAGTGAACATTACTTACATTTAAAACACAATGGAAGTAAAGCTGCAATCGAAAGAACTTCAGTTTTTCGGAGTCAATAACTGCAAAGAATCGCGACAACTAACAAATTTCGGTAGACAAACAACTCCCAAAGCAGATGCAGGTAACACAATAGATTGTGCCACAAACAAAGCCCTTCTTTTTATTTGACTCCCAAATACCGGTAACAAATCACTTCGGACCTCACCTCTACCCAATCAGGAGCGGCGGTCAAAATTGGCATAGTTCAGGATCGGTGGACCACTGGGGAGTGTATTAAACAACTATTTGGTCCTTCGAGCCGAATGAGGGGCCACGTGGATCCCGTGGTGGGGGGAGGGAGGGGGTTTGTTTAGAATTCCAATCCGTTTGAGTATAATACCGTTAGTAATTGACGTAAGTGGAGTTCTGAATTGTTATTTAATGGACATTAATTTTAGGGTAGTTTAGTTGTTTACGAATTGATTTAGGAGTACTTTCGTTGAGCTGGTGGCCGCTAGCTTGTTGGTGTGCGTAAGGTTGTGTGATTCTAAGGTTTAGTAAGTAATGCTCGAAGATTTTTTTTATTTTTGTGGCTGGTCAATACTTGGGTCACTTTTGGTGATGGTTCGTTGCCTAAGCAAAAGGACGTCCCAATTCTAATCGGCGACAACAATGAAGGAAAAGTTAAAAATGTATTCGATTGGCATGAACTACAGGTTATGTCAATCCTATTCAAAATTTTTGTAGAAATACGAAACACTTTAAAGCGATTGATATAATTAGTTCCAACAACGGTCACGGTGCTGTAACAATAAATAAAAGTAATAACGTTTATTTCGGACGAGCTATGTCCATAGAAGGTAACGTAACCTGCTCTGTCCCACTCCGGGGCAAAGGCCTCCCTCCCCTCTCTCTACACGCTTTCCACTTCTCGCGAACCCGCGCGTCTTCCTTCCACTTTGGACGTAACCTGTCTAGTTCGTCCCACCATCTCCTTCGTGGCCTGCCGCAACCTCGCCTCACTGTGTCAGGGCACCAGTTTTCTGCTATTTTGGCCCAAAGTTTGGCACAGATGTGTAATAAAACAAAAATTAACAAACTATGTTAGTCAGAACTTATTATTATTTATTTAACCTTGTTTTTTGAGATGCATCTACGCACTATTGCCCCAAATATAAGGGAGTCGTACCTGCCTGCTATCGTCTTCAGGATGGATTTGGAGCTGGTCCGTACTAGTCTGTCTCGACTTCTTTCTACTGATGGTTCTTTAAAATTCATGTTCGTTTCTCTATACGAGCAAAGTGTAAGAAACACACTTTGCTCGTATAGAGACTTACACTTCTGCTTCTTACTTTATAAATGTTTTTTTACGTTATAATATAATTGCTATAGTATATAAGACCCTGATCGTTCTGGAAGGCCTCTACTGGGAATTGGTGGAATAATAAATGTTATATTATAGGAATATGCCGTTGTTTGCTCAGGTGATACCTTATTTCGTGTGACGGATGTCCCTTGAGACCTAGGGCTCGGAGCTGCCCCCTACGATGATGGATGAGTACTAAAATACATTGTATTATTTGTTAAGTTAGAAGCGTCGTAATTGGCATTTTATAATGCTTAATTTTTAGCGGGTATAATTATAGTTATGGTTAAAATCTGGTGTATGGTCACCGGCTCTTATGGACATCTGTAATACAAACGACACAAATAATTCTATTTCAGATCAGGTTTTTCTGACATGTCCATACCTTTGAAATAATAAATCATGAACTTCTCATTAACAAATGTCACAAATTCAAAGAAACCCATCCAAGAGAATATTTATCGAATATTTATCATATTCGGGGTTCTCCGGGACGGGGGCCTCGGAGATCGGGGTACTCAGGGAGTAACGCGTTCCGATTATGTGTGTTAAAATTTCCTTAACGAATAAAGTTTTTAAAAAGTTCATCAACATATTATTAACCTTTCGTATGCCGAGTATATAGACACAATTAAAAAGCTATTGTGTCTCGCGTAGATCCACGTTCCCGGCACACGAAGGGTTAAGCAATAGTTCTGGTGTACCTCAAGGGCGTACCTTGATCACAGGTATAGTTGCGCAGATTTATCTTCCTTAATAGTCGATAGCGATAAAAATTATATAAAAATGCTGGGTCGGAACATGAAGCTGTAATTAATACAAAATCTTTAATATATTATATATATTAAAGTTGCCATGGATGGCAAAGGGCAAAGTCTGGGGAAAGTCCTTCCCTATATCTTTCCAGGAATTCTTCTTCTTCTTGAGTGCCACCTGGAACCAGCCATCGCAGGGCGCATCCAGGTCATCTCGTCACTTCTTTCTGGGCCAGCTTCGGCGGTGACTTCAATATGTAAAATGCCTTTTTATAATTCCATAATACTCTTCTCTAGTTACAGGAATAAACCTACTACTTCTAGCAGGAACAAGACTAGACAACCATCGAAAAGTGTGACTCCAAAATTAATATTCAATAACATACACAGAGTATCGCTTGAACAAGCACAATACAAAACATTCAGAGTTCCAAGATAGACTATCAAAGCATATCAGTACCCAATCCCGTTACGAATTGAAAATAAAAAGAACATTATAATAACGTAGCTACACACAGGGGCCGCAATAGTCCGCAAAATGTTCGCTTATCGCTGCCTTTCATTTAAAAATAAAGCACCTTCGATGCTCCACAAGCCTTTGAGACGCGTACCTAAAGACCAGATCCTCCGCACAGAAACCAACTCTATTACAAAATCGACAAAGTTGGAATTTGAATGATAAAAAGTCTATGGATTGGTACGCTTTGCACATTTGAATTTGGTCCAATGAATATATTCTAAATCTGTAGATAAGCAAAATGGATCTAGACAGACTGATATTGTGAGGGTCGGGAGTCGGTAGTCGGGAGCAAATGGTGGATTTGTAACCGGCACCGTGGTTGGCAAGGATCGCTCCGTAGATATCTGTTTTGGAATTGTTCAGGTAGGTAGGGGATGGCGGAGGATTTCGTTTGTAAACTTAGCAGATTTGATCACGTTTCAACGGCTTGAACTTCTTTTCCTCTGTTTATTGTGTTGCTATTTACTGAGTTTTACATTATGCCTGATTTTGGTGATTGTATAAACTTAACGTATTAGTATAACTAGGTGCATAATGCATAACATTGTACATTTCATGTTCTTCCTATTTAATTTTTCGACTCGCTTTCATCTCAATTTGTCAGTCCAAGTCAAAGTCACAAAAAAATATTGATAGTTCTCAATATCACAGTCTAAAAGAAAAAATAAACAGTCGAACAATTCCCCTGTAAGACAATTTTCACTTAAATATTGCCGAAGATTGTCCGTGTCCTTAAAGATATCAATAATACTCACTACAGTAGAATCCCCGATCAAGTCCTCGTACCACTTCGACTATGAAATCGCAGGTAAACGACATGAAAACGTTTAACACAAACCATTGCGCGCTACGCACAGGGTACAATCGATCCGTCTCTATTTTAGGCTTACATAGATACGATATTTATTTATTTATGGAAAGGGTCGCTTGGAGTTAAAGAAATCAGATTTTGTAAAAATGTGGTCGATGAGCCAACAATAGGGCTGTCAAAGTGCCACTATTTAGGCGAAAAGTTATATCTTTGTAGACACAAGTATTGGATTATTAGAAAAGATTATCCCAGCCAGTAAAGAGCAGATTTTAGTACAGAATTACAGATAATCTCTCTCAGTAAACACTAAAAACCACATTCCAAATCAACCTTTTCTAGACTTTAACGATAAATCAATAAAATAGTTCAATTTCCCTGATTGCACTCTCTCCCCCGACATAGCCATTATCCGTTCTAGTGATATCAACCCGAAATCTTTCATCACAGAAACATAAAGGGGATGTGTGATGTTATGCAATACATTACGCCGAGGCACACAGTTTATCTGTAGAGGAAAAACAAATGACAATATGAAACAAAACAAAAGTTGTGCTTACAAATGACGCAGCATTTCCTCCCCTTCGCTTTGAGGACGTAGTTGCCGTTATTGTTGTTATCAATACAGATAAAGTTGATCAAAGACGTTCTTCCAGACTGTGGCTGTGCAGTTTTGCTGAAGGTTTCTTTTTTACGTGTGATGTGAATTTAAATTGGTATACATTATATCTGCTGATATTACATTATCCAATGGCTTGGATGCATTTCCTGGGTCGGGCAAATGTTTTTTGTATTTCCATAAGGAATTTGTCGCTAGCAACCGAAGTCGAGACTTGGGCCTGGTTGATGGCAATAGGCTCACTCCATATAACATGGCACTTCAACACAGATGGGACATGTGGGTGTACTGTAGTAAGTAGGTACACCAGCTCTATCCTACAGGCGTGATGTTATGTTATTTTATAAACAAGCTCTCATTTCTCTTATTAAACATAGTTGCCCATGTTGTCCCACAGCTAGACGGAGTCCTCTTCCATGAATCGTGCATCATAAACATGGTTTTTTAATTTCGCATGGAATAATGTTGCAGGCAATAAATCAAAACAGAATGTTACACGCCACAGCGAAACCACCAATTAGGTAGCGGTTTATCCCCAACATTTATAAAAAATGCTGCCATTGTTATGTTCACAAAAATTTGCGGTCGAATCATAGCCATTATGAAATACGAGCTCAAAACGCAGTACACGACACAATTTGTTTCATATTATTAATGATGACTAGGCCACGTGAGATATGCATATTGCCTTAGTAATAGGTCTTTAACTATGAAATTACCGTTTGTTTCTCACATATTGTTCTGTTTGTAACTTTGACGTATAGTTATATTTTTTCCTAATTCCGTTTTATTGGATTTATTGTTAAATTACGTACCTTTTAGAGTAAATTAAAGACCATACTAGTAGTTGCATACTACCTCTTATGGTAGTGTGTCAAAACACCTGTTTCAATGTGCAGTCAGTTTCACTACTTCAAGTAGGGATATTTTTGTCATAGACTGTGTTTTGAGAGTTTAAGTTACGCAGTGCAGGGCAACTGTTTTCACTCTAACTATAGTTTGCAATTGCATCATAATCGGTACAGACGTTTCCAAGAAAAAAATTAAAATGTTAGAATAGAAATATCACTTTTCACGAAATCGTCCATACAAATCGGCAATTTCATACTTTAACCCCCAATATTACTTGATGTAATAAAGCCCAGGCATTTATCGTTGATGCTGTTTGAGAGGCTCATGGCTAAATGGCTAGAATACGTCATTGTGTGAAGCCTTTGAGACAAAGTTTAGTTATAATGCAGTTATCAAATACGAGACAAAAGGCCTTTCTTTGGAGACATTCTTACGTCCTGTAGAACATCATGGTAACTCGATTGGCATAACAAAAACCTATATTACCGAAAGCACAGTTTTACTTCAAAAGTCATTGGCAAATTATAACAGAAATTACATTAGTCTGAATGCAGCGTTTTAACTGCCATTTTTATATCCTCACCTTCAATTTGTTCAGCCCTATACTGTACGTACGTACGTATATTTGTTGCTCTGTTTTTATTCTCCATTCAGTTAACAATTTGTTTTTAATAAAAATGTATGTATCGTGCGTATACCGTAATACGTTAAAAGCCTTTTGTTATTTATCACGTATCTTTTATGATATTCTCGTTCAATATATTATCGTACGTTTTAATATAAAAAGTATCTGTATGTACGATGAAGACCAATCAAGCTATACAAAACCAGTACAAGCGAATCATCATTTCAGCCGAAAGACTGAGACTACTGAACATAGGCCTCCCCTAAGTGTCGCCACCTTGACCTGTCTCGCATCCAACAGATCCCCGCAACCTTCACCAGGTCATCGGTCTACCTAGACGGAGGCCTTCCAACGCAACGTCATCCAGTTCGCGGTCGCCACTCCAGAATTATTCGGCCCCATCGGCAAGGTTACTTAACTTTTACGTTACTTACTTTACTTAAGGTAGGACTTAGCCCGAAGACTTGCCAAACTTAAGTGGTAGTAGGCAGGGCACATTGCTCGCAGAATGGATGTATATAAAGTGACGTCATAATAATATTCTGAAAAAGTAAAGTTTGATGTGTCCCTGTCACTGGCTGTTCTTACTCTGTTCTTTCCCATTAGGTGACACAGTATTTAAACATCAATCAGAACTGATAAAAGTCAAATATCATCCTTGCCTTTTGCCGGATGCCAGTATTTTATATAATAGTCACCCATCCACGGACTGACCTCGGCCAGCGTTGCTTTACCTTGAAAAGCGCCCCTTGATGCTATTTTTGTTTACATTTATTGTGACATATCGAATTGTATTCGAAAGCGAAAGGTCCCTAATAGTTTTTCGGTCAAAAAAATCTATTGTCGCGTCTTTCACTCGCTAAATGTTCATGCACTTTGGGTCACAATCTTCACAATTTTTCGGCGACACCCGGTTCTTAATAGCCGAGCTACGAAGTATAAGGTAATGTCAAAAGGGGGTGAGCACGACTATTAGTGAAGTTTCCCCCTCGGGCGCAGTACTTAAAAGACTATTATGTTATCCAGGACTTAATAAGAGTTGAGGCGACGCCGACGTCGGGGGAAGACATGTGTATGCATGTCGTTGGGTTTTTTTAAAGTGAGGCGAATGTCTGTGAATAAATAATAGGTTAATTGTTCGGAGAAAAAACGTAGTATCTTGTCATATATTAATAGTACTTGACTAGACTTAGAATTTGTTACCTGAGTTGTATGAAGGGTTAGCGACAGGTTATTAGCAAATCCGATGTATTGATGATTAAAACTAAAACCAGTTAAAAATTCATTACATAATTTGTGTCACGGTGTGCTCTGCCAAAAATCTCATCGCTTAATACAGTTTGAGTTTTTTTCCCAAACTCTCTGCAATATAAATGACTAAACCGCTTACAATGCGAAGAAATTAATACTTAAACGATGCTCTCTCTCTCTTCATCTAAGATCCAAGTAAAAAATACAGTATGTCAGTTTTACGTCTGAAGTTGAATCATATCCATCTGTTTTATGTCGTAATTATATACTCCAATCTTATAGAAGTCCAATAAAAACGAGAACCACTCACAAATACTAAAACCTTCCACTTGGGAGCACATAAAAGTATTACATAAAAACAAAGCCAGTAACGGGAGAGGCATAGCCTGCTTTATGGAGTGTGCATGCGATAAAAATTTAATTTACGTGGACAGCGACGAGAATGAGATGTGACGGGCAAAAAGGATGCGACGTCATCCGGTTAGCTGCGCTGTGCTGTGTTGTGTTGTGTTGTGTGTCGTGAAACTAGCAAACAGTACAGGTAGTGAAACTCGGGATTTGATCAATGCGGACTAGCTGGAAATAATTATGTGGGAATTTTGCGAATAAGGCGACGTAAAAATTATGATATCACGGCTGCAGTTATTCGAAAAGCGACAGGCAGAGATAGGTCGGTTAGACGTCATAATGTAATGAGGCGCAAGACAAAATTGTCACTAACCGAGCGGAAATAAATTCGCTGAGCTACTAATAACATTTTTTCATCTTTACAATGAAATCCCTACGCTGTTTAAATGCACATTTGTTATTTGATACTAAATAACACTATCTAGTGAAATTATAACATTGTTATTAGAGTCAATATTATCTGTGGTACAATATTAACGGTCACCGAGCGCTTAAAAGGGATGGTAACATAACATTCCGTCAGTCTTTTACCAACTTCTACAAAAACTGTCAGTTTCAGTAAAACACAAAGCGTTGTCAGTAAGCACGCTTCACACAGTAGAACTGACAGAATATCTTTCTTTAACTCCAGGGTGCCGGCTTCGTCTCGCACCACTTCAATCTATTTTCTGTCTAGCTAGCCTTAGTCTGGGCTATATCTGTCTTGTTATCTGCAGTCTTGAACTTTTCATACGCGAATGTTTTTAGGATGAAAACGTTTCAATATTTTTGTATATTTGCGCTAGGAGATTGGTTTTCTCGAGTTGAATATTGATATTCACCTGCATCGCATGTGGAATGATTCCATTTCGGTTTTTTGGAAAACGTTTATCCAGTGTTTGACTATGGCAATGTGGCTTTATTAATATTTATTTTTCACGCATGAATATATTATTGAAGTTGAATCTCTTTTTTTACAGGTACGTAAGAGTCATTCACGGGTAGAAACTAGAGGAAATTGAAAACTGCTTCAAAGAAAAACGACGAATATGTACCTAAGGACAAAAAATGCACTTGGAAAGTTACAACATAGTAACTAGTAAGGTAAATAATATGAAAATGTCATCAGCAATGATCGGAATAGGTAGAGCTAATGTACCTAAAGTTCAAGCAAGGAACAGAAAAACGAAAAGTGTTCCAAACGACAGAAAAAAAAAACCGAATATTTTTTTCTGAAACTCGGAAATGTCTCGGAATCAGTTAAGTACATTTATTAATAATGTTATTTATTCATCAGTACAGTAATCTAATTCAATTCATTATTTTTCCTTTTTAACCGACTTCGACAACAAGGAGAACGTTCTCAAAAAGTTACGTTACTTAGTTGTTTACGTTTAGTTCCAATAATTGTACAAAGTTAATAATGGTATGAAAACCTATAAATGTTTTTTTTTTACCTTGTTAGTTCTAATTATTAAAGCTGGTATGAAAATTAAATTAGCTTCCGCGCTTACTTACCGCGTTCAAACGAAGATAAGGAGATTACCTTTATTTTTTAAACAATAAAAATGGTACACTTTTATTTTTAAACAGAAGCAGTAAATTAATTCGATAGTTATTTTACTTTATTAATTTTAGTTGTAGTTAAGTAATGTTCCGACATTAGGATCAAATATTCCGAAAAAAAAATTGCCGGAAGGAACTTTCCACTTTCGTTTCTGTTCCTTGAACTTCAGGCACATTAGCTCTACCTATTCCGAGCACTGGTCATCAGCCTGGCGCAATTAGGTCAAGTCACAAAACTGTAACAGATTTAAAGAGATTTAGACACAACCTTGTAGCCAGGATTATCCATCAGCACTTGCTCTAAAATACAGCCTTGTGGAATCGGAAGTGCCGTACTATAGGAATGTGCCCGACCCAATTCTCGAAAATGGCAATATCACACTGTACTGGGATCAATCCATAATTACTGTAAGGACTATTGTAGCCAATAAATCTGATATAGTGGTGGTGGATCCACTAGAGCGGCGCGCAATGATTGTTGACATAACGTCCCGCATGACGAGAACCGCATGAAAGCCGAGAAAGATAAGCAAATCAAGTATCTTGACTTGGCTCGCGAGGTTATCGACATTTGGGATGTGAGCTCGGTACTCCTGGACACGGCTCGTATTGTTAGGAGGTTCCTCTCTCTGGAGCCCTGACTGCCAGTACCTTAGACCCTGTTCCCGACACCAGTGGGCTACTATTTTTATACTTTCAATGTTTTTTTTTAAATGTTACTTTAGATTGAAATATTGAAAAATGTGATTAATGTGTACAGAAATAAATAATCAATCAATCAATCAAAACTTTATTTGCTTTGAATGTAGGTACAGGTATAAGATGTTGTACATAAATTAATGAGATCGGCTACAGTCTACCTTACGGCATGCAAATGATTACATAAATTAAAATAATAATAATATCAAAACAATGTCAACAAAACAGAAAGCAAAGTGAATTCAATCTACCTTACTGCGTGCAAATAATAAAGAACAAAACTATACAGGCCTACTCTAATTCTATCAACATTAAACCTCCATAGTATTTATCTGGCGGTTTCGCCCGCTTTGCTACGCAAATACTGCTATCGCTGCAAACCGATGCATGTTTGATCACGGCTTACTGCAGCACTTGCTAAAACGTGATTTATTTGTTTATAATAACGGTTTATTTAACCATAATTTATGGACTAATCCTGGAAGCCGACCCAACTTAGTTGCTTAAAGACTAGTAGAATGGATAATAGACTTAATTATACTCTTTACATGTTAACTGATTACTAAAATTATACTGACTGGTGACATTAGGTCCCAACTCTTTATTTGTTTGCCAGTCAACGGCACAGCAGTGGTAATAATTAGATATTGACAGCATCCTCATTTCACTAAATTGAGTGTACTTACTACTACTCTACTAAGCCGTAGCAGAAAGGCCTAGCCTGGTATAAGCTGACAGACACAAGGTAGTTTCTCTAACATTTTTACTTTAGAACTCATCTTCAAGGCAGACATGATATTTTTTCTTGAAAAATATTCTCCTGGAATATTCTAGAATATACAAACTGGAACAACACAGCTGCATACCCAAACTGATGCAACTTTGATCAGCTGACCGCACCGCGGTTACTAAAGAATTGATGCTGGAGTAAAATTTATTGCTAACACAAGTGCACAAATGCACAGTTTATGCGTCTGGGCAACTGTGGCCTTCTGTAAGTGCTGCTACGTTCTATCCCAACTATTGTTTGTCTTTTTCTTGTGATCGTCGTAAAGGCACAAATACTAGCAGTTTTCTATGTGGATTGAATAGAATACTGCTTTCAGTATTCTGATTTCTGAGTTCTGATAGCTAACTCTAACTTTAGCAAAAGGCCAAAGTGAAATGAAGGACCAATAATAACACAGAAGCTACATGGGGGTACATCAATATCTACATGTACCTTCCAGAAGGTATGATAAACTTGTCTTATCATAATCAGCATGTTATATTTTGAAAATCATTAAGGTAAAGAAATCCCACCTACTATTTAAATACCATCCAGAGACAGGGAAACATATTATTTGGCTAATTGATTGGCAACTTAATTGTAAATTGATTACTGTTTATTTATGTTACTGTAATTGTATGAATGATGCAACATCAGAAAATAAACAATATGTCTATCTGATTAACAATACAAATGTCATGAACTAGTAAGAAAAAAATATGTACGCACGGCGACCAATCAACCTATACAAAACCAGTTTATGTGGATCTCTCATTGTAGATACGGGCAATCTATACAAAGCTAGGCCAAAAAAATGGAAATGGATAGCTTGATGAGTCGCCGTGTGTACAAGACGCTTTCCTAAAGTTTATATTTTACGAACGCAGACCTGTGTAATAGATATGGCTACTGAGTTTAACAAAGTGTTTTAAAATTATTATTTTTTTCTTTATTTCTCTTTTCTACAAATTCACAAATTCACATTTTTAAATATTTCTTATGTGATGGAATCAAACACTGAAGTATTCCAAAATAATATGTTTAATCCATTAAACAATAATCACTAATATCTAAGTAGAGTAATACAACAAATACGGATTCACAAGGTATGTTTACTATTCAACGCCTCGAGATAGACTGCCTCTGTCCAAAATGTCAGCCACAAGCTGAACGTTCCCCACTCTAACAGTAGGTCAACACTCAACGTGCTAACCGACCAATCAGAGCAAAGTACACAGTACGTATGCTCAATTGATTGAATAAAATACATTAACGCTTAATATTAACAGGAAGTAAATGTTTTAATTTAAATAATAATGATTTAGTAATTATAAAATATAATCAAACTTAAAAACCTATAATAAACTAAAATAATAACTAAAATGGATGTATTAAATTCGTGCACCCACTAGCGCCATCTGTGGCTTGTGGAAAGAAGTATAATTATTTACAATACTTTAAAAAAATCATTACATTCGGCCATCCGACATCGTGCGATCTCCTGATGCACGATTTTACAATTTCGATAATAGTTAAACTAATGAACCTGTTACAAAAATCATTACATTCGGCTATTAATTGATCTCAGATTCGCTGGGGTATGATTTATCGTTATCATTGTTACTTTCAGCACTAGAAGATGAACTATTAATATCATTTGATGAAGTTTTATGGTCCGGGGAATGCACATTTATCCAGGGTCTAATACGGTCAGCAGAGACTACGCTTTTAAATGTATTTTTCCGTTTGCTGAAACCCGGAATTTCGGCAATTTGGTATCGATCATTACCCAAAACTTTTGTGATTTTATATGGACCTATGAACTTAGAAAGGAGTTTAGTGCTATTACCTTTGTTATTGAAATTAGTTCTAGTAATCTTAATCAAATCATCTTTCTTATAGGTATCAGCAGGGGTCCGACCGGCATCATAATTAGCTTTCTGTTTTTCTTGACTAACTCTAATATTGGTGCTGACCTCATGTCTTAAGCTTTGTAACGTGTCTGGTAAGACGTCAGCTCCAATATCCAATTTGTTATTTAAACTATCTCTGAATCTGGTACCAAATAGAGCCTCCGTGGCAGTCTTTTTAGTGGAAGAGTTAACAGAACTATTAACACCCCACTGAATTTTACCAAGATGTATGTCCCAGTTCCGTTCGTCATTGCCATCATTATGTTTTGCCAGAGCATTCAAGATAGTTTGGTTATATCTTTCGGCTTGACCATTCGCCCTGGGACATGCTACAGCATTGAGAACATGTTTAATACCATGACTGTCGCAAAATCTCTTGAAACTAGATGAAGTAAACGAAGTACCGCGATCAGATACAATTCGGGATGGCAAGCCAAAGTCATAAAATATGTTTTCAAGGACTTTTAGCGCAGTCCTGGTTTTTGTGTCTTTTACCGCTTTAACAAATAAATATTTTGTAAAGCCGTCAACTATAGTGAGAATGTACGCATTGCCGTTTTTACTCTTTACGAATGGGCCAAGGTGGTCGATGTGGATTGTGTGAAACGGGATGCTTACTTTTTCTATAGGATATAATTGTCCTGTCTTTTGTCTGGAAGTATCATCTTTATTGTAAGCGCACTGAATACAAGACTTCAGCCGCATCTTCGGAAACCAAAAGACAGATTGAATACGCTCAGTCGTTTTAGAAATACCTAGATGCCCTACATCATCATGATTATAACGGCATATCTGCCAACGAGCATTTCGAGGGACAACCAGGCGTATGTCATCGCCAACTCGTTTATGTACTCTATGATTCTTGATAACATAATTTTTCTTAATGTCTTTAGCTTCGTCGTCAGACTCAGGTTTAAGAATTTTGAAAATGCGCGATATATCTGGATCAGACATTTGTAATGTTAATAGCCAATTATCAGTCTCTATGTTATAAACGGTAACCGAGGATTCATCGTTAATGTCAGATGGCAACATGGTATTACGGCTTAGTGCATCGACATGTGCCATACGCGTTCCAGGTCTGTATTCGATACTAAAAGTGAACTCGCTAATTTGGAGCCACCACCTGGCTATACGTGGTATAAGATCTCGTTTAGTCCCTTAACAAATTTTCTAAAGTAGCCAGCTAACCCCAAGAATTGACGAACCTCGTGTACATTGTGAGGAATAGAGAATTCTTTTACAGCTAGAATCTTATTTTCATTCGGCCGTATCCCATCGGCAGATATTTCATAGCCCAGGTAATTAATCTTTGTGTCAAAAAAACGGCATTTTGATAATTTAAGGGTGAGACCATTTTCGCGCATTAGCTTTAAGATTTCTTCAAGCCTAAGAAAGCCTTCCTCTATGTTAATTGAGGGTAGGAGAATATCATCTAAATACGCCAAGGCAGATTCGTATCGTTTTGCACCGAGCATTTGATTTATAACTCGTTGAAACGCAGCCGGTGCATTAGCCAAACCGAATGGCATTCTTTTAAATTGATAATGCCCATCGGGCGTTACGAATGCGGTAAGCGAACGACTTTCTTTGGCCAAAGGGACCTGGTAATACCCTGAAGCAAGATCCAAAGAGGTGAAAAATCGATTGCCGCTGAGATTAGTTATCTGGTCGTCAATTAATGGCAAGGGAAAACAATCTTTTTTGGTTTTGTTATTTAAAGATCGGTAATCAACACAAAGGCGTCGTTCTCCTGTTTTCTTTTTTACAATTACGATAGGACTCGCATAGTTAGAATCAGATTCCTGTATTATATCATTTTGCAAAAGATCATCAACGATTTCCCGTACCTGTCCTCTTTCGAAGTGCGATAAGCGATAAGGTCTGTAGACCACGGGTCTATCGTCAAGCAAATCTATTTTCATTTCAACCGAGTTACAACAACCTATCTCACTCAAATTAAATGCAAAACAAACACGATACGATTGCAATAGATCATAAAGCTTATCCATTGTTTTATCGTCAACTTGTGGACCGACTTTGATTTCAGTCTTAATAAAAAAAAAAAAAAAAAAAAAAATTTTGAAAAGTTAATATTGCGCCAATTGTTAAGACATTTTAATAAAAATAACTTATTGCACAGTAAACAATTTGGATTTACTAAGGGTCGTTCTACTACAGATGCAGGTGTGGAGTTGCTTAAAAGTATATATGAGGCCTGGGAGGATTCGCAGGATGCGCTTGGCATATTTTGTGACTTGTCCAAGGCCTTCGATTGCGTGCATCACGATACACTCGTCAGGAAACTTCACCACTATGGTATCAGAAACAAAGCTCTTGACCTTCTGACTTCATATTTGCATAACAGAATTCAGAGGGTAGATATTAATGGTAAGAGATCTAATGGATCTGCGGTCACCATGGGAGTTCCGCAGGGTTCAATTCTGGGTCCTTTCTTGTTTCTGATATATATTAATGACTTACCTTATCACATAAGGGATAATCAGAAGATTGTGTTGTTCGCTGATGATACATCACTTATTTTTAAAATCAAGCGTCAGCTTGATAACTTTGACGAAGTTAACAATGCACTCTCTAGGGTTGTTCATTGGTTTAATGTAAATAATCTTCTTTTAAATGAATCAAAGACTAAATTAATTAAATTCTCAACGCCAAATGTCCGGCAGTGCAGTACCAATGTACAACTAAATGGAGTAGAGTTGGACCCTGTTGAGTCAACGGTATTTCTTGGTATAACCGTTGACGCCAAACTTCAATGGGGCCCTCACATAATCAAATTGTCAGGAAGGCTTAGTTCAGCCGCCTATGCTATTAAAAAGATCCGACAAATAACAGACGTGGATACAGCCAGAATAGTTTATTTCAGTTACTTTCATAGCCTTATGACATATGGGATACTCCTCTGGGGAAACTGTGCGGATGTTAACACCATATTCATTTTACAGAAAAGAGCTGTTCGAGCCATTTATAATCTTGGTCCGGGGGTTTCTCTCAGAGAGAAATTCAAAGAAATAAATATTCTGACTGTAGCCTCTCAATATATATTCGAAAATTTAATGTATGTTCAAAAAAACATATCAAAGTTTGTCAAAATGTCTGATGTTCACAGCATAAATACTAGGAATAAACACAATTTAGCTGTGCATTCTACTCGTCTCCACAGAGTAAGCAACTCGTTCATGGGTCAATGTATACGCTTCTACAACAAGCTTCCCATTGAAATTCGTAATTTACCCATTAAGAAATTTAAAAACTGCATTAAAACTAAACTTTTAAAAAAAGGTTATTACAAAATATCAGATTACCTAGATGATAAACGCGCTTGGGAATTAACTGCTCGCTTAGCCTGTGATATCTTATTCATATGCCTATGCATGTTAGACTACATTATTTTTTTTAATATTAATTTTAATTTTATTTTTGACATTGAATTAATTGCCTCAAATATTGTATTATTGTTTATTACTCGTATTTTTTTATTTTTTTTTCTCTGATGGTGACATAATTCATTGACATGATGACATAACTCATTGACATGATAATATTATTAATTCAGTCAATTATGATTTTGTTTGTGAATGTGAGTATCGTGTATGTGACGACTCAATATATATCTATTACGTGACACCGGACAGTCTGACGGGTTTGAGTATTTTGTAAGTGGCCTACTCAAATGTTCTGCAGATCTGGTATTGTCGTGTGACGGGTCGTTGAGCTCCCTAAAATGTTGGTTGAGCTACACGATGACTGATGCATGCGTGCCGTCTGTCGGGACAGGTCAACTCAAACCTGCTATGGCTCTTTCCTCAAAAGACCATACCAGACAATGCCTACATGATCACACTCACACTCACGTTGATAAAATTTCAAATAATAGTGTCTGGACTTTAAAAGAGACCACGATCCCTGAGTTTGTTTCGGCATTTCTTCTCAGGGGTAGTCAGTTAGGAAATGCCGCCAACGTTCTTTTAAAAACAAAATATTGACATGTAAAAGTGATTTTAATATCCTATTTGCAAAATAAAAATAATTTCATTTCAATAAGAGGAGCTAAATCGGTCATGTCTTTTGTAATTTTATTGTTACATAAAATTTTCTTCTCTTCAAAAGGTATTGCTCTGGCAATTAGGGTATTTTTGGGCAAATTTAAGGTATGGTCTGAAATATTTGACAGAACAAGGTGACATTTGCCTGCACTTATATTATAAATACCCTGATGTAAGGTGTATTCTTTACCAGGTTGATTACTATTGTAACCCCCTACATAGCCATCGCCAGAATAGCATGAATCTAAAGCAGAAACTTCGACTAATTCGGATTTATTTCTAGATAACTGAATGTGGTTCGGCAAGGTAAGTTTTAGGGAATTTAAATTATTAGCGTTATCGCGGAGTCCAGGACTTTTGTAAAAGAATAACGTACTATTGTCTTTATAAACCGCAATAGTTGGCAATTCAGTAAAATTTTGGCCAATCAGTAAAGAAGTCTGCATGAACTCATCATTAACGACACGTACTTCTACATTCGATTCGATTTCATCAATCTTAAGGTTGACAAAAGTACTATACAAGGGTGTAACCGCGGAGTTACCAAAACCCTTAATTATAGGTAATTTAGAAATAGTTTTCAAAGGGTTTAAACTGTTAGCGTCAGATTCGCGCATTAGACTACATTCACTACCAAAATCAATGTACCAATTAAAGGCTTGATTATTTGCTTCAACTTGTTTGAAAAACTTTTTGTTGCCATTACTGCATGTAGAAATTGTTAGAGTTTTACGTTCTGCGTTATCACTTGATTTAGGTTCTATTCGCGGAGTCAGCGGTGTAAGTTTACAATTTTCGCTATTATGCCCTACCCTGTGACACTTTAGACACTTTACAAGGGGCTTAGGACACTTGAAGTAAGGGTGTCCTTTACTACGACAATTAAAACAAATTATTGAGCTATCGTTTGAAGTCGATGCCGAAGCATGGTCACGACGCTTTTTACTTGTGGGAACAGTTTCTATGGAGGTACGCTGCGAACTGAGAAAATGCAATAAGTCTTCCGGTTCACTACAATTTAAAGCTTGGGCTCCATTTCTAATGGATTTATCATAAAAACCGTGAGTTATGCAATCTACGGCCCTTTTGCCACTAATGTCACATCTGTGTAGAAGCATTAATTTATCATAAAAATATTCAGTTAAGTTTTCATTATTACGAGTCGTACGAGCTAACATTTCTTCCAGAAGCCGACCATAATTTTGCTCACTTGGAAAGGCTCTTTTGAGTTTGGCTTGCCACTCCGTCCAATTAAATACTACACTCGGTAGGGCTTCAAACCATTTTTTTGCAAGCCCAGACAGTTTTTGTAGAGCAAAATGTATGGTCTGCTTCTCGTCCCATTCGTATATTACAGCACATTCATTAACCTTCCTAACCCAACTTTCAATACTCTGTGATTTACTAGAAGGGTCGAACTCCGGAATGACATTATTCAAATTGTTGTTGTTTAAGCTACAAGATCTTTTACGAGATCTTTCTTGAAAAACATCCAAAAAATTCAGTACCTCTCTTTTTGTCCAACCTGACGTCCTTTTCTGCTTTTTGCGTCTTCGCGATGTAGTTGAAGTATCAGTTGATAAGCTAGAAGATGAAGAGGTCGAATCAGACCTCCTGCGTTTCCTCCTTAATCGGTTCTTTGCACGTTTCGTCCTTTTGTCTCCATTGGTCGATACAGGAGCTACCACTTTTCCTCTTGATATCCTGCTTGGCTGAATTGGCGGCTCTTCGTCTGGAGTATTGCCTCTATCGGATTCCATAACCTCATAAATACAAATGGTTAAACAGTTATTATTAACTTTCACTTTTGTAATAACTAAGTTTATTCTATATTATTTCTACATTTCTATAAACCTCGGGATATTTACAGAATATTTAATGAGATTATGAGAGACCCCAATAGAAAAAAAAAAAAAAAAAAAAATGTCTTCTACATATTTATTTAATCTTGCATTTCAAAGCACACATGGCCTATAAACTATTTTATTTAAATCTATGACGTACCTAGTCACACTATTTTCGTTAAAAATTAAATTCATGATTCAGATTCAGATTCATTTATCATGCTCTACTTACACCCTTGATGTTCACTATATTTGCACTTGGCACACTTGGCCAGCGTTTCTATTGGCGCACTTGGCCAAAAGTAATTCCTTAAAGCACACTTGGCTTTATCTTTAGCCAAATTATCATAAGCACACTTGGCTTAAACTGATTAGCACACTTGGCTAAATTCATAAGCACACTTGGCCTAAATTCCTTAGCACACTTGGCTATCAAAGTTAGATTCACTTTAGGCACACATAACCTTATAATTTAAACTCAACGCACTCACTCACTCAATTAACACTGTATTTGTAGGCAAATCCCACTTCTGAAATGTGATGGAATCAAACAATGAAGTATTCCAAAATAATATGTTTAATCCATTAAACAATAATCACTAATATCTAAGTAG
The DNA here is from genome assembly GCA_947578425.1 of Eugnorisma glareosa. Classification (NCBI taxonomy): domain Eukaryota; kingdom Metazoa; phylum Arthropoda; class Insecta; order Lepidoptera; family Noctuidae; genus Eugnorisma; species Eugnorisma glareosa. The sequence goes on from OX387981.1 coordinate 541,718, forward strand.
AGTAATACAACAAATACGGATTCACAAGGTATGTTTACTATTCAACGCCTCGAGATAGACTGCCTCTGTCCAAAATGTCAGCCACAAGCTGAACGTTCCCCACTCTAACAGTAGGTCAACACTCAACGTGCTAACCGACCAATCAGAGCAAAGTACACAGTACGTATGCTCAATTGATTGAATAAAATACATTAACGCTTAATATTAACAGGAAGTAAATGTTTTAATTTAAATAATAATGATTTAGTAATTATAAAATATAATCAAATTTAAAAACCTATAATAAACTAAAATAATAACTAAAATGGATGTATTAAATTCGTGCACCCACTAGCGCCATCTGTGGCTTGTGGAAAGAAGTATAATTATTTACAATACTTTTAAAAAATCATTACACTTATAAAAAACATTTATCATCTATTATTGCTAGATTTTTGTTTTTGTTTTTTTTTTTTTTTTTTTTGATTTTTTTTTGTTGAGGTTTTTTTTATTTGTTATGTATGTTCCCCGATTACTCGAAGAGGGCTGGACCGATTTGGATTATTTATTTTTTAGTTTGAAAGGGTATACTTTCCAGGTGGTCCCATGATCATCAATTCAGGATCTGATGATGGGATCTTGGAGAAATAGAGAGAACTCTTCAAATTTTATAGGCACATTAGAAGCGATTTGGGTAGTTTATGCAAGAATACTTTCTCGGAGTGGTCCCATTTCAATTTGGTGAAGATCTGATGAAGAACTTCGGAGATAGGCAACGGAACTCCTCAATAAAAGATAGCAAATGGACTTGGATTGCTGAAATCTCATGTTTGTCTATTGTTTACACCAGTTCATAACATAACATCACGCCGGTATGCTGTGAAGGGGTAAGCATATGTGAACCACTAAAAAGTGAAAAATAAAAAACGTTTTTGCAAAAAATTAAACCGACTTCAAAAACACAAAAAAGTAAAAAATAACTTTAGCTTCAGAATTCGGTGACAAACAAGTAACCTAAAAACTAAAACTACAAAAAGAACTAAACTCACTAAAACTAGCAAAAAACTACAAAACACTAAACTAAAACTAAAGAGATTCCGACGAATTGAGAACCGCCTCCTTTTTGAAGTCGGTTAAAAACAATTTTATTTTATTTTTTATTTTATTTATTCAGGGACAATAAACAGCTACAATATATTTTGGAACAGAGGAATGATAATACAAATCATTAACAATATTGCAGCCCACTACATTATCCGCATATTAACAAAAGAAAATATGATAATGAGTGCCACTAGATAAGCAATAAATAATTACATCACATTCATTAAAAATTATTATAGAAATATCAATTAGCAATTGTTAAAAAAATTAAATAATCGAAGTATAAATTACATCATGCAAAATAGAAATTCCAATTGATTTGATTGCTAGGCAACAGTTACAGAACAATAATTAACACTAAAAACAAATAAATAATAAAATCTAGACTAGCTTACATTCCTAATAACATTATTGGTTAATAATATATAAAAATATAATAATAACAATATAAAAACATTTATCATCTATTATTGTTAAGATTTCGAATAGATACGAATCCTAAATTGTTAACTGGTATTCTTATTACCAAGACATAATATTATTATAATTATTTAAACAAATTGATGTTTCGTATAAAAATTCTATGTTTGACATGTCCTAATATGTATTAGTATACCATTCTATGGCGAAACATGTAAGTCCACAACCCTATTTATAAACCTTAATCTACCATGTTTTTACACAAATAAAATTATTCTATTCTAAGTCAAGTTCTATGAAACTGCGTGTTACGGGAATTCGATTCTAGTCATAAAAATATCTGCTTTTCGCACGCGTTCTTGCACGGGTGCACATTTGCACAATTTATGCGTTCTGTGGCTGCTGACGCCACGGCGTTTGTGTAAAACTTCGTACTTTTGATAACAACGTGAAGTTATGTGCAACCGGCGGAAAAGTATAGAACTAACTTGTTCCGTTCCGATGATGGTTTAACTTTATAATATCGTTCAACTGTTTCGGAAGTGATAAGGATTTAGATTATGAGGGGTATGAATATCCGAAAAGTTCGAGATGTTCTGTTATAGTTTAAGTTGAAATAGTTTAAACTGAGAATCGATATTTTTATCTCTTTTATTGGATGTTTTCGCAAACATTACCGGCCGTTAATAATATGACACTGCGAACTGACTGAGAGATTCGAAAGAAACTGTCGCATAGGTTCACAGTTCACACCTAGATACCGAGGTGGCATGGCGAGGAACTACAAAGTCGAACTTTTTGTTAATCTCGATGTCCCATATTGACTGCTGGGTACTGTACTTGTTTGCACACGTTGTTGTAACTAAAATAATTTCTAGCTTGAAAATCCTCGAAACATTTTAAAATCTCGGATAAGGAAACCAATGCAGCCACCGAAACCGCCATATCTCACACGAATTTCCATATTCATACACATTCACGCGGCGACATTGTTGGCTGGAGTCGCGACAAGACGCGATTATGTCGCGCCCCCCGCTAATGTGCGACAGTGCGACACAGCCTGACACGCGTGACAAATAGCCACGACGTTGCCAATAGGCCACTGACGCGTTGTTCGACGGAAGTGCGAGCTTTATTACTATTGGGAGGGTGTTGGCGTGATGTGTTTTGGCTAGATTTATTTAGGCTGTGGCCTTGGCATCAAATCGGTTATGGTATTTGGAGATATGACAGAACGTTTTGCGGTGCCAAGCAATTTTAAGTTAAAGATATGCTATCTACCCAGTCAGTTTCTTTTTGACATTTTAAGTTGAGTAATCTTCTCTTTAGTTGCAATTTGTTAAAAACTGACTTTCTCTCAAAAATGGCTCCTAAGCACTTCATCATATCTAATGATTTTTCACACTTTTTTATGTGAGCAATGTACTTATCTGACATGCATTGTACGATAATCAAATCTTCAGATAAAGTAGCTTGAAGTTTTGAGGAATTGTAAGAGGAATACAACAATGCACAAATATTGTAAACCAAGAAAGCCTTCAAAGAAACTAGTTTTAATTCAATTAATAGGTTTTAAGTTCGCTAATAGATCATTATTTATCTTAGCAACTTTCTTTTATCTCAATTCGTCATTTTAGTATAGTCTATTCTAACGATATTTACCATCTAAGCTACGTCTGTCCTCTCTGCGTATAATAAAGTTTCCACATAACTCCATGTTTGTAGCCAATCACAAGGCTTCACTTCTCCGTATCTTCAATTCTCCGACTGCGCTCCATTTCGTATTGCTGATTAGATTGTTGACTCTCATATCGGCTTCCATATCGTACCACCTAGTGTAGTTATACATATATGTGACGGTTCTTCGGTTTCCGAGTAAAAACGTTATTATAGGGTACTTTCCGCGGTATCGCATGGTGTTTTGTTCTGAAAATATGAGAGTATAATAATATGAGCTATATAAAATCACTAAAATCACTGGTAGAACAAGTAATGGAATGAAGCGCTACTTTGTGGAAATCCACGGAAGTAAAATGTTAAGTTAAAATATTTAGTTTTAATTCCGCAATAACTAGATCAAGGTTTGAAAGCAGACTGCAGCTCGACACTTATACCCGTAGAACTGCGCGCATGAGAAATTGAGGAAGGTGCGATGTAAACTCAGCCACTCACACAAAGGCATCTTCAAGCCAAGAGCGAAGCTACGTTACAACGAGTTGTTGTTTCTACTAAAACCAGCACTCGACCCTTGTTCATCTAAAAAGTTGTGACCTTTACAGTAAATCCAAATTATAAGGAGTGGCTTAAGATGATAGCCATCTATGCAACTACTTCATCTGACACAATGTCCATTCTTAAACGTTAGCATTCAGTCCAACTCCCAGAAGATGTTAGCTCACCTTATTTTCTTGAAAATCGTAAGCTCTATCTATGTTTATAAACCTAGTGAAACATAAAACACCAAACGACATTCACATAAAAACTTTTGATACTCAGCAAAGAATATGTAGTACACTAGGTCCCATAATTATGAACTCTAAAACTACGACCACACACATAATAACAATTTGCGCCAAACAAACAAATAAAGCTAAAAGCCCTGGCTCTGTCTCCCAACTTGTAGCAGTGGCTGTGATAGCAAGTTGTTGTATTTCGGGACTACTTTCAGTTGCTATGAAATAGTTTGTTTATGGTGGAGTGGAGCAACTATGTGTTCTACTTTGGACTAGTTTTAAGGGACCTTGTTCATTTGTTGTTGTGTCGCGACTGTTTCGTAATCATAAATTAGTGTAAGTAGTAACCGAATGCAGCGAATACCAGTATTTTACATAGAGCGACTGCCTTTGTGACCTCCACAATTCAGATTATTGGATATCACGATACCCCTTGCTAACTGTCTGACAAACAGGCGCCTGACAACCGGTAAAGACGAAGATTGGTTGTTTTGGTAAATAGAAACCCTTGATATCATCATCAACAGTTCCTGTCGAGAAAGTATACTCGCCACGATTCACTCGCCTAACTAAAAGGCCCCTAACCGTTATGATGTTGTGGCCGGCTCAAAGGGTTGTAAACCAGAGTGATATTGTATTACTTGTGCCATTAAACTGAGCAACAGCTTTGATTAAAATTGTTCCGCAAGATTTTAGTAATTGCTCCAAGTTGTACCTGGTGCCGGCCGATGTGGTCGTGACGATGAATGAGGAGTGTGCTGTGTGATGTATCGCAACGTGGAAATGATAAAATGCCCAAGCAATATTGTTAACTGAGGAAGAAACTGTAGGACTACATAACATGGCGCATGGAAGGTAATGTGTTCACATTGGGTACAATATAATACTATCACGTTAGGAGCAATTCTTTAATTTAAGTTTATATATAAGTAATACTTTTGCATGCGGTGTTTACCTTTGAGTGATTGTTGCACTGATGGTTACTCTTGTTTTGCGTAATACCTTTAGTATAAAACCAAACTGGTCAATATTGTCGGCGGAACAATATACATATTTTTCTTCCTCGCCTGCTCTGTCCCACTCCTGGGCAAAGGCCTCCCTCCACTCTTTCTATTTCTCGCGAACCCGCGCAATCTCCTTACAAAAAAAAAACAGTGACATCATGTTAGTGATCCCCGAAGGGTTAGGCAGGCGTGTGTAATAGTACGTTCACATTTCGCTTTTATGTTAAAGTCCCATGTAATGGGGGTGAGCCTATTGCCACCAACCGGGCACAAATGCAGACTCCATGACTGATAAGTAGATAGAAAAACACAAAAACACTGGCTCATGCTCAGCAGTGGCGCTGGCGACCGCTCGTTCAATGAAACATAATGAACTTGAGAATTTGCTTAAGAACAAGTTACTCTCGCATCATTACTTGAGCTGAATCTAGTTGTTACAATTTCAATCTGTACAAATATCCAGGTAAAATTACCTTAAACTTTCATAGACGCACGAAACTATTCAACTTACTTATTTAGTCTGACCACATTCTTAATTATTCACCAAGTAAGAACTTTACAAACAACTAGAACTCCGACTTGTTTAACCTAGTTATTTACAAGTGTTAGTTACCAATTGTAACTTTAACACATTGCTAGCTTATAATATGTTAGTTCTTACTGATTACTTTTTGAGCTACTTGTAGCTGTCTCAAATGCGTACACTGTTTACAGGAATTCAGAAAAAGTGTAATCAATATCCTAACCTAGAATGTTAATGCTGTATAAAAAACTTTATTACTTAACTCTGGAATTTCAGTCGTAGTGGTAATAGTCAGATCGCAGGCAGTTCAAAAATATTTGGGACTATTCTTGTCTTTCCGCCCCTAAGACGACCCACTGACCAATAACAGAGACCCACTCGAACTTCGTCACGCCATAAATGTAAAAAAGCAGACCTTTAGACACAAACTTTACTTAGGTTACAAAAACGGTCAATCCAAAGACAAAGCTCCATTATTTTTAATATCAAGCTATCTTCACTAAAAAAGAAAACAAAACACGAGCACACCACTAGAATCTATTTACTCAGTCAAGACAGTTGCCGAAAAACTGCGCGAGGCCGAGTGGCCGTAGTGAGTGCGTGAAGGGACGTGAGCCGACTGCCGAATGACGAGAGCCGAGAGCCAACTGATACCGCAAAAAATATTACATGAGCGCCTTCAAGAGAAATGAGGAACGTTTTTCTGGTGTTTTGTTGAAGATGCTTATTGTGGAAGATGGCAGAAATGTGTTTTTGTGTTTAGGATAAAAATAATGCATTTAGATTGGCATCGTTTGTTGTGTGTTGTTTATGATTTATGTTTTTTTATCACAAATATTCATGTTGTGCATAATGACGTCAAAATAATTAATTATGGTCTAAGATGATAACAAAAATAATATTTTAAAGGACCGTTCTCATCAGGGCATAAACGTTGCAATGGAAGTTTATAATTGAATTTACTTTGGTTTTTAATCGGACCATTGAATAAAATTTAAATTACAAAATTAAATAGAATGACCGACCATTGAATTTTATTTCACAGTTTTAATTTAGTAGGCTAGTCAAATTTTGTCCAAAAAAAAACCAAATTGAAACTCACAAAACACAACTATAGGTCAAACGAACACAGGATTAATTAAAAACTCCCGACAAAACTGTATTTATTTCAATATTTATGAACTAATCTACTAGTCGGTGGAGCGAATACGCGCTTTTATTTATTTTTTCAACTCCTATTTTGCCCGCGGCGCCAGCTGTATGGAATCTATTGTTTCTAGCCCATATTTCTGTGGAATTACAATATCTCTCGCTGGGGATGCCCTCTGCTGAGACTTTCAATCGCCCTCGCTAGGCTGGTCTGCGTCTTGAGAATAGCTACAAGAAGATTGGCCATAAAACATGGTACATACGAGTACATACAATCATCACATTGGCAAGCGTGGCAATCAACAGTGGCAATCGCTAACGAAATAGCCAAAATGGCTTCCGACACACGACACCCTTTGGACCTAAAACCCTCGTGTCGCAAAGGTTGAAAAGTCGAAACAGCTTTTTGTAGTGTGCGTAAGTCACATTAAAACATCATCATCGTATCCAACGTGGGATTCAGCTCAGTTTGAACAGTCTTTATTTTCTTTCGTTATCAGACTTATTAAATGATTCATCATTTTTCTCTTCAACTAAATTTTGTGCTGAGAATCCGAACGCATCGATATCGAGTCCACAGAAAACCCAAACGCATTCTATTTGGGTTTTCGGAATAGATGATCGCGACGACGATTGCGTCTATTAAGACACCATCGCACGGATCGCACCCCTATTTAAAATTAAATATAGTAAACTAAAAACCCTACATTAATATTATAATAATAATGACTTAATTGCCAAAAGCCTCGATGAATACCTGAGGAGGCTCTCGTTAGGCTGCTGGATCAAGGGCTTGATTCAGAAAGCGGTACTCCTGGACACGGCTCGTATTGTTAGGAGGTTCCTCTCTCTGGAGCCCTGACCGCCGGTAGCTTGGACCCTGTTCCCGATACCGGTGGGCTACTAGTTTTTATATATTTTTTAAACATTTAAAAAATATATAAAAACTTGTAGCCCACCGGTTTTTTTTGAGAGTGAAATATTTAAAAATGTATTTGATATGTATGTATATGAATAAAGGAAATAATATAATAATACTTTATTGATACAAGTCCTTACAATATGCTTAATATCTAGCTAAAGTTCTCAATAATTAAAAAGGCGCACAGAAGTTGAAACCCTGACCCCTAAACTAGGAATACCTGTGACTTGGAGTCAGTGTTCTACTGCCATTTGGACACTATAAACCCTTATGCAAATTAAGAGCTTATGAGAGATTAAGGTGAACATTATACAAAAGAATATATTATTATGTAGCGATTTAAAGAAAAAATTTAAAAACAAATAACAGTAAAAGTAAAAGAAAAAAAAACTGAAATTAAAAAGTAAAAGACTGCCTGGATGATTCTGTATGTGTGACTGGGAGTCGTGTGATTAGTTTGCGTTGTGTGAGTTTGTGTGTGTGACTGGGAAACGTGTGTTGTGTGAGTGTGATATGAGGAGCCTGAATGTAGTGGTATCGAGTGTAAGAGTGTGTTTGAGTTAGTACTAGCTTGGTGTCTACTGTTATATTAAATATGTCGGTGACTGCATTACGTGTATGGATTGTTGTGAGTTATGTCTGAGTGTAGTTTAGGAGGGCATGTCCATCAGCATGTCCTTTACATCTTGTTTGCTTAGCTTTGCTATTTGTGTGGACTTATTAATATTTTTATAAACAAGAGAGCTCATCACATACAGCTGTCTTCTGGCGAAGGAAGTTCTGTGACTAGGGGTTGGGCATACTATTCTTTGACCACGTTTATTTGAGTCTGGGGGTGGTACTTGTTTATGTTTCCAGAGAGTGGTTCTTAGCACAAATAGCTGTCTTACAGTTAAAAGTTTGAGCTCGGTGTAAAGCTGGTGAGTCGGATAGCGAAATGGCTTTTTCATCATAACCTTAAGTACTGCCCTTTGCGCACGCTCCAACTCGAGGAATTTAGTTTTGGCCGATCCACCCCAAGCCAGAATACAATAACCGATGATGGACTGGCAAAGTGCAGTGTAAACCATTTTTAGGGTCTCTAAGTCCGCGGAATGCCTTAATGACTTGAAGAGGTGAAATGTTTTCCTGACTTTACTGGCAGTAGTATCTATATGCTTGTTCCATTTCAGTCCATCATCGATCATCACACCCAACTATTTGACAGAGGTTACTGCGGGGAGCGCTAGGCAAGAGCAGGTCGAGTTGTCCAGACAGGTGTGAGCTCTAATTGAGTAAATATTTTGGAGGTTTCGTTCTAGCATGAATAGAGAACGGGATGAAGTTTGTCTTTTGTAGGTTCAGGGTAAGTAGATTTTTACGAAGCCATTCCATGACAATTTGCAGAGATTCTTCGCCATTTTTTTCACCTCAGCCCAGTTCTTCTCATGTACTATAATGGCTGTATCATATCATAAGTAAATATATTAGCAGATGGAAGAGTAAGGGTGCACAAGTCATTGATGTAGATAAGGAAGAGTGCTGGGCCGAGGACACTGCCCTGTGGGACTCTGACATTATCTCATCAGCACTAATACGTGATCCTATCTTCACACAGATTGTTCGATCTATCAAGTAACTCTCGAAGAGATCATGAACTATATTTGCCATAATGGTTTTTAGGGTTCCTTACCCAAGGGGTAAAAACGGAACCCTATTAATAAGACTCCACTGTCCATCTGTCTGTCTGGCTGTCAGTCACCAGGCTGTATCTCATGAACCGCGATAGCTAGACAGTTGAAATTTTCACAGATTATGTATTTTTATTGCCGCTATAACAAAAAGTACTAAAACCAGAATAAAATAAATATTTAAGGGGAAAAAAAAAAAACACTTTTGTTGTATGGGAGCCCCATACAACAAAAGTGTTTTTTTTTAGATAATGATTCGGAACCCTTCGTGCGCGCGTCCGACTCGCACTTAGCCGGTTTTTTAATCTCAAGTTTCTTAGTTTACTTTGTCCTACATAAGTATACAATGTACTAATTATTCAGCTCCTAATTAGTAAAGACGACAGAATGATTAACATAATTCATTAAAGTACTAACGCAGCGTTTTTACGCGACGAGTTTCCCATAGAGTTTGTTAAGGATCATTTATACGTCCGGTCCCGTTTTTAGTAAAAAAAATTAGAAACGACTAAAACAAAGCAGTTTTTAATAAATAAATTGCACTAATTAAACACGTAGCCCGTTTGCTGACACTAGATAAAAATCATAACAGAATGACAGCCGGTTTTTGCAACGAAAATATTGACGTGTCAACAGTGATCCGATGGCTGTTTACATTCATTATCATCTTATTCGTCCTTCATTCCTTCTAAGTATAATTGATAAAAATGATTGCACCACAATTTTTAAAAACCGAGTCGTACTCACGCACACAGGGTTTCGTATCCGCTCATGAAATAATTATGTTGTTGTTATTATGTTATGTTGTTGTTTTACAATCAACAGCAAAACTAAATTTGTTTTTCGTAGTATGTTAATGAAAAACAAAATTACTGGTGCAGTTTGATGAAAAGTCCCATATCTCAAAAACTAAACCTCAAATCTTATTCAAACTAATTTTGGTTGAAAGTGTTATTTACGTTCTACAATTCCAATTTTTTTCAGAATTTTCCTCCTCTTACTTTAGAAATTAGAGGGGAGAGGACACACATTTTACCACTTTGGAAGTGTCTATCTTTCAAACGATTGACTGAGAAAAAATGGTTTTACACACCCCGCACGTATAGGTTTGATGTTATGTTTTTAGTTTCAGTTCCATGTATGGGGTGGGGAGCCCCCTCTTAAACTATTTTTTTTTTGTACAAAAAACGTAAAGCGGTTTACAGAATACAATATCTACCTACCAAGTTTCAATTGTGTAGTCCTAATAGTTTCGGAATAAAGTGGCTGTGACATACACGGACAGACAGACAGATAGATGGACAGACATGGTGAATGTATAAGGGTTCCGTTTTTTGCCATTCGGCTACGGAACACTAAATACTATAACTTTGTAAAAAAATAAGCAATACCTTTGTACTCATATTTCATGTTATTTTCCTGTGTTGTCTACTGTGTGTACATATATAGTAAAAAAATAAATAACGAACAAAATTTTCTCAAAAAAACTCTGTAGACTTGTAAACTAACCTTAAAGGTTCAGTAATGTAATCTGGGCCAAGTCAAAGTAAAGCACAACCTCCCTACCTACCTACCAGTATGTATGTACCAGCAACACAAATTAACTTTTCTTAACAAAATATAACCTAAGTTAATTGAGTTATGCCCCACCTACATGTCGGCTCACCTAAATTTGTTTTCTAGAGCTTTTTAAAAGAAAACCAGTGTAAATCGATCCCTGACTAAAACGCAAATAATTTTAAATATTTCTTTGGGAGTTTCTGTTAAGTTTTAATAATTTCGCGTCTTGTTGCTAAAGATAATTAGGTTCTCTTGTGTGATTTTCTAGAACCGTTTGGATTTTAGTTGTCACGTGGTCCATTCACGCCTGACTACTTTGCTTATTTTCCCGTAAACAAGGTAAAATGTCGCGATGACCCAGATGTTAAGGTCCCGCCTCCCATGCATGAGGTTGTGGGTTCAAATCCGGGCAAGAAACAATGTGACTTTTTCAATTCATAATTTTATTGTACTTTCTAAGTATATCTTGGACATCACAGACATCGGTGAAGGAAAACATCGTGAGGAAACCTAGACTTACAAAAAAGTCTGAAATCGCCAACCCGTCTTGAGCAAGCGCGGTGATCAATGCTCGTGCCTTCTCTGTTGAGAAGAGGCCTTTGCCCAGCAGTGGGACAGTAATGGGGTGGTATTATTATTATTCATTAAGGTAAAAAGTTATTAAAGTGTTAAATCCTACCCAGAGATTATAGCAGTGTTGTGGATCTTTAAAAAAATAATTCCCTAATCGTGTCTGTCTGTGTGTGTGTTTTCTTAGAAACGGGACGCTTTAGAAAATGTTGTTTAATACAATACTTGTTTGTATTGATACCACATAATTATTGATTTAGACAAGATTTATGCGTAGCCAGGCTAGGTTAGGTTAGGCCACACTTCCTACAACAATCTTCCAACTCCTTACGCAACAGATTTTGATGCATGTACCTAAGTGGGATATCAATGAAGTAAGTATAAGCTAGCATTTTATTCAATGGAAACTCTGCACTACACTAGGGTAACTTATAAGCAAAGTGTTCTTTAAACCGACGACGCGCGACTTCGCGGTCTAATGGGGGGCTATCGCGTATGAATTGGCCGCTAGAGGCGCTAGAGTAGCGAGAGGTCACAGAAATGTCGTCTAATGTACGTGTGTTGCGTGCTTTTTATCACGTTTTTTTACAAATATTTTCGATTGTGGTCTAGATTGAGCAATTTCTGATTAATTATGACTTGAAGATTTAAAGTAGCAACTTAGGATCTTATTTGTTAGTACTTGTAGGTAAAATGATTTTAAAATGTTTCATGTTTGCTAATTTTAGGAAGAATATTGTAAATATGTCTCTGAAGTGTACACTATGTTGTTTGTAATAAAATAAACTTTTTATGAAGTTGTTGGTACTTTAAAGTATAAAATAGAATTATTGACATGACCTTACTCGACAGTGGTCAAAAACGATAGCCCATCATTGTACTCTCATTAAACCGTAAAGCGATTACCCATAATCCGGTGTCTCCTCGTAAGAGTTCCACGGTTTTAACGATTATATTTATTGTCGTTTCTGAGGAATTCGTGGCTAAGTAATAACAGCCGCTCGGGGCGATCTTCAGGTTAAGCCACGCTTGCCTGGGTTGGTCCGTGGATGGGTGACTTCCCATTACATACCGAGTTTTCTCCGTGGTTTTACAGGAAGTCAGTGGCCCGAAAGTCTGACAACCAGTCTTACCAAGGAGTATCGCAATACCCAGTAGGTACTAACTGGGTTGAGGAGGTTGGATAGACAGTCGTTCCATGTAAAATACTGGTATTCAGCTGCATCCAGTTAGGCTGGAAGCTGACCCCAACATATTTGGGAAAGGGCAGGCAGATGAATGTATTGTCGTTGTGAGTACATTTGTCTCATGTACCTACTTGCTCACCTACCTCCTATCGTCCGTTACATCCACGTTACGATAACACTGTAGACTAACAGATGCCAGACCGTTTAATAATTTTAATGAACTAATTTACAAATTAATTTAATGTTCCTAATTAAGGACGCCTCGTTATCAACGTACTTATAATGAACGTGAAAGTTTAAGCGATGGAGAATATTAATTTAAAACTGTCTTCATATTATTTTTACTGGTTTTATCGTTTGTCTAGGAATCAAGAATGATTCTATGATTTTAGTCGGGTAGAATTTTATTTCAGGAAAACATAAATATTCAGAAAATGGTCTGCTTCAATAAATGTTATAAAATCCCAAAATCACTGAGAAATTTACCCCTACTTACCTACCAATGATTAACTTACTGTTTTCTAGGGACTCTGAACACGTACCCAAAGAGTGGCATCGTTGAAAAGCCTGAACTGAAACCTAAGTAGTGATGATTAAATAACCTGAACACTGTCACGAAGAAAATCATCCACGTCATAAAAACTATTATTTAACACCAAGTCAACGCCTTTATTTGTATAAACTTAAGAATCTAATTATAAACACTTATAGAGCCGCTTCGTGAAAGGATTTTTGAACGGGAAAAAAATCCATTTCACAAAAATTATTCTAAAATAGGTGTGAGTATGATAAAATTAGCATCGTATTAGCAAGTTGAACGGAACAGAGTTGTGACCTTTCACTGGCCTCCATGACACCCGGCATAAATCTGACACTTCCGAACTCTGCAGCTCATCGTAATGTCATGTAGGAGGAGCAGAAGGTTTACTCTAATAACAAACGGTAGGCAAAAATGTGGCAATCCCCCATAATTTTCTTTGTTTCCAGATTTACCTTACTTTAACCGGTAAGGTCCACCGTATCTGGTCCCCAGATCGAAGGCATCATCGTCCTCAACCCCCCCTCCCGTAACATAGACTTTTCTATTTAGCTTGTCCTTTCCATTTCTTGTATGAAGAAAATAATTGTAGCAGAATTAATAACGGTCTTTAGACCCTATTAGCAACTCAGTGAATTTAATCTGACGTACAACTATACACTATTAACTACACTGCCTATTTTTCTGATATTGGACCTGTTATGTGGGGTAGCAAAAGGCAAAACCCAATGGGGGCAAAAATGCGTTCTTCTATAGCAGAACTTGCTGCCCTTCTGTTGGTAGCAGACCACCAAATTGCACCAGTATCCACAAAAAAAGATGAAATGTGTCCAAGCTACTTTCCAAATTGGTCTTCTGATCCTCCCTACCCGGTGCCACAACCCCTCAAACATGAGTTCTCAACACACATTAGCGTGGTGAAGGTGGGTACGCGTTCAGCATACGTTATGAGGCGCATGCTCTGCATCAGCCAGATTATTTGTGTCAAAAATTACCTAATGTGAGATAGGCTGGGTGCAAAGTTGTTGAAACTGGGTCAAAATTACTGATTTAGAGCGAATTCCACCAATGAAATGGAACCCAATAAGCTGTCAATACATAGCAGTACCTTCTGACAGCTCTTGAACCCGGTTTAGATGTCCTGAATGCGTTCAGTTTTAATGGTTAATTTGCCCCTTTGTTTTTGCATAGAAGAAAATACACTGACTGCTCCGTTGGTTTTTTAAATAATTTGGTTGGAAAATTTTCAGTAGAAATCTGGGCTATGGCTCTTCTAATGTTTTTTCGCCTGTGTTTTTGACAGATTCAACTTACAAAATAAGTCAAAAACGGTCAAGAGACAGACCACTGCAACTGGACCGTTTCTATAGGTCAGTGGAGTTTGGGCCCTGGATTTGTGCTCAGTTGGGTGCAATAGACTCGCATCTAAGTACTTGGGATGCGGTCATTGTAATAGCAACAACAACGTTCTGAATACTTTTCTCTCTTTTAATAATGTTAGAGAGATGATGAAAATATCCAGATGTTTACTTCTAAAGTTTTCCTGTCTAATATTCATTGACAAAAAGAAGCAAACTTGATTTCATTCAGTTCTACAGATTGAAGTATAATTTGTTAGAAGGATAATCTTTTACCAAATGTCTACTTTCGAACTAGGTAAATAAGAGGTAAGTAAGTACCGTCAAGTTCTTTGTATAATTTAGGATTAAGCCTCTTCAACAAATTTTATAAATTTTTGGATAAAGATGCCACTTTTACATTAGGTAGGTAGTAAGTATTTCTTTAAATATACTCAAGATTGTGCTCAAGGCCTGTACTATCTGTGGCTTATAATAAAGATAGTTGGTATCGCATTTTGTTCATCATCATTTTTGTCCTGACCTTGTCCTAATCTATTTGAGATCGACGGAGCGTGTCTTCTTCTCCCATATATCTCTATTAGCAGTAATTTCAGAAGTTATACACTAACTCACTCTTTTTCCCATGGGGGCTGGCAGTCTTAGCACTAACCACAGGACGCCGCCTGCTTCGATCCTTACATATTACTTTTGCTTCATCTACGTTCGTAAATCTGGTTATACACGCACGCTATTTGCGAGTATTACGCATTTCCTTCCACGATCTTTGTGAAAAATATCCTTTATGCAAATAAAAAAATAATAAAACTGTAATTCATAAGACCTGCAGCATTCTTGTCCCCACTTCGTATACCACTACAAAATCAATAGCGCTAACCTAACTTATCTCGCAAAGCTTCTCTATTTTATTAGCTTTCCTTTATTTCTTCCAAACAAACAAACACACTAACTTCACGGATCAACATCCCTCCAAACTTCTAATAAGCTCTGCCGTTCCACTTTTTTATCGCCGAAGATATCCGAACAATGCCGAGCATTGCCGAAGATTGCCGAAGATACAATCTTTAGTGAGACGTTTCGGGAACTATTCGTAAAAAGTTGATGGTGGACGACAAAGGGATGCGTTCGCTTTTGTTTCGTAAACAATCTAATTAGTGTTGCGAAAAGACGTCCGACGAGAGTAGGGGTGGGGTTTTTAAGTCCGGCAAGTTCCCGGGGATTTTGTTTTTATGTTCTACCAATATTTTTTGTTGCATTAGTTTTTGTTTATGATTTTATTATAGATTGGCTTGATGGTTTAACGTGGTTGCAAAGCAGACATGGACTGAAACAGTGCACTTTTTTCTAAATAATGCATACATCTTCATACTGTGACAACTGTAGGTTCTTCTGTTATTAGGGTTCCGTACCCCAAAAGATAAAAAGGAACCCCTATTAGATCACTCTCTTGTCCGTCTGTCCGTCTATCCGTGTGTCACCACCGATATTCTCAGGAACGGGTGGACCTAGCAAGTTGAAATTTACACCAGGTATTAAGTGTATAAAAGTCAAGGTCCTGAGTCAACACGATAAAAAGATAAGGGCAAATTTAGATTTTCGCGAAAACTTATAAGTAACAAAATTTACCTTAGTTTTCAACTTTTTTTATTTCTCGGAATTTTGCTTTTACTTGTGCTCTAAGACCTTGTTTTTACCAAAATGGACGAGAATCACGAAATTTGGCAAAAAGCAAGGTTAGCACATATACAGCGTGTAACAGAACGGGTATAATCATATGGAATACTATGGTACAGACCATCAAACTGAACAACTTTCTCTATGGGACCACCATCGAAATCGTAATAAAATAATCAGCTGTCCTATACAAAATTTCAATACCTACTCGACCCAAATGTATGGGACAGCTGATTATTTTTTTACGATTTCGATGGTGGTCCCATAGAGAAAGTTGTTCAGTTTGATGGTCCGTACCACAGTATTCCATATGATAATACCCTTTCTGTTACACGTTGTATAAAAGAAAAATTCCAAAAAATATAAAAGTTGTAAATTGAAGGGTGTCCCCATACATACGAGTACATAGTTAACGCCAATTAGTAAAGATATTTTTGTTTTTTTTTACATTTATTGGTACGGAACCCTACGTGCTCGTTTCCAACTCGCACGTAGCCGGTTTCTTTTTTAAGCAACTTACTTTTAGCTAGATGTCCAAGAGTCTTTACTAACATTAATTTAATCCTAAACCACAATTATTTTAAAGCTCCTCACAAAGAACATCCGATGATAAGTGCTACAACCTGACCCCTACAATATGGTATAATTCATTAAACTCGGACACCATGGCCTGTCTTGCTACAGGAGCGCAGGTCGCATTGCACGGCACGCTAGCTTTAACTACATTATTTGTCGAGCCCTTGCCAGCGCCGGCGTACCAGCGGTATTAGAACCAAACGGCTTGGTACGTGACGATGGGAAGAGACCAGACGGCATGACGTTGGTACCTACTTAGGAACTTAGTTTTAGTTTTCTTTTTAGCATTATTTTAGTTTTATTTGTAGTCTGTATATAATGTACATAGTAGATAATTATAATAATAAAAAAAAAACAAAAGAAGAAAACCCGGGCTTATTCCGAGCGAAACAAAACAAATAAGAAAAAAACCTTATTTTTCGAATCCCGTATCGGTTACAGCACTAGTGAGCAGACAATTAAAAAAATGCCAGACATCTGGAGACGACTTGTCGGGATCAAAGCGGCAATGAGTGCTGAAGTTAAATGAACGACATTGATCCTATCTGCCAGGGCTTAGTTCGTTCACTCATTCGTTAGTTGTATTCGGTCTTTTGGCTGTACTACTGCTGTTTTTAACTTTATGGAAATTCTTGCAGTTCCTATTATAAAGTTTTCGGGGTCGGTCGTCACTCGCCGGGGTCCTGAATGTAAGCGAAGGAGCAAAACAAGGTTCTCTGTAAAAAGGAATAGATAAGGTTGTACCTCTAGATTGAGTTTGTTAAAAGTTTTAGTGATAAATAAACTTTATTTTGGGGTTATCGTAACTAGAATGGGGAGTAAATTGTCTTTGTGACCGCTCAGAAGAACAGATTTTCCTGTAGGCTTTACAAATTGTTTTATTTTCAGAATTATCTAACTCCGTAGTTGTCAAATAAGATGCGTCGAGATTTATTCCCATGTAGATTGGGTTAGAGCCCACTCGACCCGCATAGACTCGACCCGAAGAATAATAACTGGACATTTCTGTTTTGATAGGCTTAAAAACATCGATTTATAGTCAGACAGCGCTTCAACCACAAATTAAACAATTTAAATTCTTATCATTTTTTAAATAGTATACGCTTTCTGCTTTGAAGTAAAAGTCAAAGATTATTAATAGATTGAATCAGGTTTTATACGTGATTATAATTATAAGATTACCAAGTACGTACTGATTTCTAAAATATAAAAAAAAAAACGTGATTTACTAAATTATCTAGAAAATCGGTTAAACGAGGTAGAGGCAATCTTTGTAAAGCTACATTTTTAAACGAAATCACTACTACCAGGATAAATTATGTATCATAGCAAAATATTAAAAATTCTATGTAGCTATTAAAAGTTATTTATAACTAAAATATCACTTTGCCTGACTGTACAAATGGCACTGAATTGATAGTAAAATATCTGGTATTATTCTTCGGATGGAGTCTAAGCGAGTTGAGTGGCACTAACCCGGTAGATTTTGCCTGTCGATCGCACATAATTATGAGTAGGTAGTTGCTATCTTGTTTTCAGAACATAATGCCATCGGCAAGCTTTACACACCCACACACAAGCATTACTAGCGGCATGCTCCAAGCAATTTCTTTCATTAGTTTCCTCCGCAGTCACACTTGCAACACGCGCGTCCCTCGAGCGCGTAGTTCGTGGCCAAGTCGTGAGGCAGCTTGTATTGACTCACACGTAAAATATTACAACAAAGAAAACTTTATCTGACTTGCCAAAGTAAGATTGTTTGTTACATAATTAGTTGATTAAAGCTAAAAGCTCCTCGGTAACATTGTCGATGGCATGATGAATACGATCCATAACTAATACCATGTTATGGCCCATAAATACTGACAAATGGCCGCCTACTTACACTGTTATGGTCTCAATTCATTTCACTAAGTGTTTTACGTACTAATATTACCGTATTTTGTCATATTAGTCAGTAAATGTCCACTACTGAATATGTGTCGTTATTAGTACTAAAGAGAATAGATGTAATAGAATATTGTTATAATCACCACGTTTGGTAAACAAGATAGTACCTAATTAAAATATTAGCAGCTCGCTTTTTCCAGCGGCTTCGCCCAGGAAATGATCCAACGAAAACTGCTAAAAAATAAAGATTTTGGCGAGACGGATTTTGATGTAATTCGGCATATAGATAGACAATGCAGGACATTGTCTCACCGTTAAGGCATAAAAAGGCAGCAGACATACACGCAGATTTCCACCCGCATCATAATATAATATTAAAGCAGTATCTCTATGAAAGTAACATTAAATACATACTGATGAAAATTCTATGAATTCTTCATCTTACAGCTATTTTTTTCATCTCGGGAACAAAACGTTACATTCCATATTTTCTATCACTCAGCCAGAACTAAATGACAACGTTAAAACGTATACCGTTGAATATTCAAATTATTTAGGTATGAAACGTCTAATTGACGGCACATTAAATTAACAGTTTAATTTCGTTTTCGGTATTTGGGCCTTGAAATACAGCACAAAATTAGATTTTTAAATCACTAAATTATTATTCCTTGTTTGCACCAAAGTGCAAACCATGTGTTCTACACTAGCTTATGCTCGCGGCTTCACCCAGCGTGTAGTTAATGGTCACAAGGGATCGTACTACCAGGATAAAAGGGTCCTATGTGTTAATCCAGGTTATAAACAATCTGTGTGACGAATTTCATCTAATCTGTTCCGTAGTTTTTGCGTGAAATACAAGGTCCATCCTAGCTAACTTTATCATTTATAACAGTACAAATAAGTAAGATATGACTTCTGTCTTCGTTTTCAGATTACACCTAAAATAACTTCTGTAACTACTTGTGTACATACAATGCGAAACTGAAACTTAAATGTCAATTATTGTAACAAAACATGTTTTATAACTTGTTGAAAACAATTATTATAAAACATACCTTTGCGGGTTAACGCGCGGGGTCCTCCAGAGCGCAAACAAAACTTATCGCGCATGTTTTGCCCAAAGGTTAAGATAGAGGAGTACCTACTATACATAAAATTCACCAGTTATGTTGAACTCCCATATAACGCAACAATGTAAACGTTTCTACGAAACATTAATGAATGTACCAGGCCAACATGTATCTAAGACAGTGTCGCGAACGCAGAGCATTAATAATTACATTCCCCGAAGCCACCCGATCGTTCCCGAAATAATTACAAGCCACGATTCATTAACCCGAGGTTGTGTACCTACCCAGCTGAGGGTAGATCCATCATCGCAGTAAAATGGAAGACAAACAAGCAATCACTACAAAACGTTTACAAACAAATATGAGTAGAAAATAGCAAGTAAAATTAAGGGAGAATCGCGAATGTCTTGTCTACTCAAAATCGGCAGGCTATTCAGAAACTTTGTCATTGAATTGGGTTTCAGATGTTGATTTAAGAATTATGATTTAGCCTCTCGTTGCCCAATTAATCAGTCAATAAAATATAGCCAGTTTGGCTGGTTTGGATATCGAGCCAAACTGTCAGGATTTATCTAATATCAAAAGTTACATGAACCTGAGGGTATTCAGGACAAGTTCAACACATTCAAGAAAACAAGAAAATATGTATACGTTGTCAATGACACAATTTTTTGAAACATCTTTAAAGCTACTGTCTTAAGCACGGCTTACTCGATTTTCTAACTGTTATTCCAAGTCATTCAGTCAAGTGTATCTATCTGTTTACTTTTCATCCAAATTCAAGCCATTTCAGCATATTATAACACGGGACTTCAAAATAACTAGCGAAATTTAGGCGTACTTTATTAGGTACACCTACTGTGGCGTTGAAAAGAATAAAAAAGCAGCATACCACTTTAAATAAAATATACCTAATATGAATTTGGAGTAATTGATCTAAAGAAATACATCCGAAACAATACAGATTTAGTGATATTCCATCACGTAAATCCTTATGGATTCCAAAAAATAATAACTAAGTTGTACCGAGTTCCGATGAATTATAATTAAATAAAGTAACCAGATACGTGGTACAGGAGAGAAATGACGTCTCGACGCTCCACAGCAGATTTCTACTAACGTCCCCACCGAGAAAATAAGAAACACGTGGCCTAACGTCGCCGCGGTCGATTCTGGACAATCGCCTGAAGCTACATTGTAGTCATCCAGCGGGATTCAGTAAACGGAGCAGAGAGAGAGTAAACCCATAAAAAGAGCCCAAGTATCGGACCCTTTTTAACTGGTTTGTTTAACCAGGAAATATATGAACATCACATATGAGTCGCTATCATCTGTCTAGCCTTTTATTTATACAGCGATGTAGAGCATTAGCCATTTTTTTTTTCGGATGGGATATCATCAAATAACCCCTCCCGCTTTGGGCTGAGCAGGAGGGAGTGTCAGACTTTTAATGACTAAAACCCATCCATGTTCCTTCCTTTGCCCTTTGTGTTCCAGGGCCGCGTTATCGCTTTCGAAGAGTCCCGCAACCCTGTCAGGCATCGGTCCTTTCGGACCCCTTCCTGTTTGCGGACATATCTTTGAGGCGCGCGTAGAACATGAACGCGCCGTCGACACGGCCTGTCGTCATAAGACGGATGGACGGCGAGTAAGCCCATTACTCACCGTCCACAGGTCCGCGCCTACGGTGGCCGGGAGCCACCACGTGGCCCCCGACGCCCAGGGCGTCTCCCGCGGCGGCTGACACGTGAGGCTCTCTCCCTCTCACGTCCCGCCACCTCCTTCGCTAGCATGACTGCTTCGCAGAAGGAGGTGACAGAGCATTAGCCCTGGATTATCTTCTTGAACTTATCTTTGAATTAAAATATTAACCAATAAAATTTCAGCGTAAGTATCTAATGTATCATGTCTGGCATAACAATGAAGGCTTCAGAAAAAACAGTGTCATAAAATTTTCTTGTTTTCTTATTTTAAAAATATTCGAGGATAAAGGAAATATGGCCTTGAGGTTTCATGCGGTAAGGTTCAAAGAGGCCTAAATGCAGAGGGAACGCTGCACTATGCCCTAACCCTTTATGTTTTAAGAAATCAAGTAATTTTATTTGTAAGGTATATTGTCTATCTCTATCTGAGCCTCCCTAAAACTTGGAACAAGTTCTAGTACAAAATAATCCAGGTACAGTTAATTAGACAAGCTTTAGACAAGTTAAAAGTTTTTCGCGGCTCAGATCTCACACTCGCCTAGTTCTGAGCGCGGTATGTTCGCTATTCGCTAGTTTTAATTATAATTAACGGGAGCGAACATACTTTGAGTTAATGTAAGGAGTTTACCTGGCTTGTGGCATAGCTAGGAAGAAACATGTACGTACGTAGATTTACTTGTCATTTATTAAAATTGATATTTTTTGTTCGATGGCATAGTGGTGACGGCTCTTACTTGCGAGCCGTTGGTTGTGGAATTCAATCTAGGCATTACTTTAGGTGTTACTTTGTGTTTAAAAATCACTACTTTCAAAATGTACCGTCGATGATCTACGAATGACAGTCGAGACCACCGGCTTCTAATGTCCTGAGGTGCGAAGATGTCTCGATGTGTAATTGATGGTCACTTGACTTTACTCGGCAAGCGTTACGTATTTCTGAAATCGTTCCGTGACTGTGTTATTATTTAGCCACCAGCCCCAATAGTTTTTACAATGTGTATAAATTCATCTTTACTCTCTATTTGATTTCGAGTGTCTTCGAAAGCGTCTTATTTCGAGCAAGTCGCAGATTATGAATTAACTTCAACATCTCCAAACACATGATCCACTTAAATCGAGTTCAAACGAAGACCCACAGTTACGCAACAAACCAGTTAACTAGATCCCTGAAACATCATTAAACTCGCTATTCGTTTTCTAATCGATTCTCGAAACAATCGGTTTGTTAAAGGCATCTAATTAAACGTTATAATTTAGATTTGTTTACAATAACCGCGTAAATTACTCACGGACCGACTAGCGGAATATTTTGTGTCACAGTGTTAAGGTGGGGTTCTACTGCGAACAAACGAAGAATAAGAAGGAGCTGAGGAAAGATAGAAGACATTCCTTCTAAAATAATCAAATCCCTTATGTATTTAAGATTTTTTTTCTGAAAAAATACCTCCTGCTTAAATCAAGTTAATAAAATACCTAGTGTGTCTATTTGTCATTCCAAATGAATAACATAAACTAATATTCATCGTAGGATTATTTCAAGGTATTTTCCTAATAGAAAACTTAGGATGTTGTGCACGCAGATAATGCTTATAAATTACTTTTTCCATTGCTGATACGACTTGATAATCAAATAACTTGTTGAAAGAAAAAGAATAAGAGTTGAAAAGTTGGCAAACTCTAATGCAAGACCACAAAAGTGTTTGGTCCCATATGGATCTCTTGTACTTATATCAGTATTGATTCTATTCGCGTGTAGTGCAACCACCCCTTAACAAGCAATGAATTAAATTTCCGAATTCGTTTCGCTTCTCTTCGCTCGGAGTTCGCTTGATTGATTTAAAGGTCGTTATCGAAAAGTTTACGCGAACAATTCCAATTTTAGTGTTACAGTATTAAAACGATAAATAAGAGCACGTTTTACAATTTAATTTGTTGTTTCACTGATGTGATTTAGAGTGGGATTTTAAAGAGCACTCCATTTTTTAAATAAAAAATGCTACACCGGGAATGTCTCTGGCAGAAGTTTCCAGAAGTTTATATAGATAGACTTCTGCTTCGTTGGTTAAGTCCTAGGTTCTATTCTCTGTTTGTGTAAGGTTTTATTGAGTTTTTCCAAAAGGAATTTCACTTTAAATTTCAGCCCCGAGTCAGGATTCGTGCCCAGTTTATGGCAATAGGCTCACCCCCTATTACATGAGACTTATAATATATTTATTTATTATTCACAAATTCACAGCTCTTTAAAATTTTACCTTAAAATATATAAACTGCAAGTCTTACAGCCAATTATGGATTTGCAGTTTAATAGCTATACAATACATTGCTAAGTGTATAGCGTGGATGAGTGTGTAGGAGTGTGCATGAGGAGTTACAAATGGGTATGTGAGTATGTTATAGTGGTGTATGGTGTTTGCTTGGGCATAATTGTTTGATGAAATGGGTCTGTAAGGAGACTTCTACCTAACCCTTTCATGAGCTTTAGTTCTATTTGTTTACCGAGCAATTCAAACAGTTAGCAAGCAGAGTATACAGGGTGTAACAAGACCCTTCACGAACACGTCAACCAGGCATTCTGTACATAAAACTAAGTATCTTTACGCAAAAATTATTGCTGGGAAACGACTTTTCTTTTTGGGGTTAAAAATCACGTTTTACGGTAGGACTCAATGTAACGCACTCAAAACATTGTGCTGATAGATGAATTGAATAGTACGGGCATCGTGGACGTATTAAAAGAATAAGGTAATAAAAATCTTACATTAAAAACATGTATTAAAGAAAAAACTTGTGAAATAGTTACAACTTTGACCCCCAATATCTTCGTAACTAGAAGGTTCCCAGGTATGGTCTAGAACAAAAAAAATATCGTAATGACGGAGAAAACAAGTGGCTTTCGGCTTCGTGAAGGGTCTTGTTACACCCTTTATTATTATAACCGCCTGACAAAAGTTTTTTTGTTTATCAATTCACACAAATCTCTATGTTCTAGAACACGCTCATCGACTAGTGTCCACGCTGAAACATAGTTAAAAGTATTAGGGTAATGAGAGCGAATCAACTGGCGTTTGTGTGAGCTGTGTCGAGCGCCAATCAGCCGCGAGCTGGGCAAACAGGTAAAATGAATGTTCGATACGACAGAGCTAGGGCGCGACGCGACGTACGATAGAATTTGAAGTTTTTAAAAATGTCAAGAGACTAAAAAGCAGTTATTTATTTGTCATCCAAGAGCAATGATGTGTTTTCAATTATTGTACAATTTGACTTATCCTGTTGAAAGAAAAAGTAAAAAACATTTAATATTAAAGCTCATAAAACATGTCCCAAATGGATTTCAAAGGTAGGTGTTGTAGTTTCCCAAAAGGTGGTAGCCGTAAGGCTAGTCCGTGGTTACCGCACGATCTCTACGCCGGGGGGAAACTCCGCTGCCGCGGCAAATTGCCGCTCAGCGGACAGACTTCCGGCGTGATCTCATGGCGACGTGGAGAGAGTGACTGTCGCAACCCCGTGCAGGGCACGCCATCACATTCTTCTGCGAAGCAGTCATGCTAGCGAAGGAGGCGGCGGAACGTGAGACGGAGAGAACCTCAAGTCCCAGCCGCCGCGGGCCCCGTGGTGGCCCCCGGCCACCGTAGGCGCGGGCCTGTGGACGGTGAGCTATGGGGTAGCTCGCCACCGTACGTCCGTCTTATGATGACAGGCGCGTTCGTGTTCCACGCGCGCCTCAAAGAGATGACAGCAATAGGGAAGGGGTCCGCAAGAGCCGATGCCTGTCGGGGCTGCGGGACTGTTCGAAAGAGATACCACGGCCCTGGAACACAAAGGGCGATGAGGGAACATAGATGGGTTTTAGTCAGTAAAAGTCTGACACTCCCTCCTGCTCAGCCCAGAGCGGGAGGGGTCATTTGATGATTACCCATTCGAAAAAAATAAAAAAAGATGTTGTTGTTTTAGTGGGAACAGAGCATGCAATATTTATCTAGACCCTGTTCAGCAAATTGATACAGGTGTTGGAACCCAACACTAAACTTACTTAATGTTACGGACATCACTAGCACGCGCAATTACAACGTGCTCCTGCCTGATTGATTTGATTATTGGAGATTACGAGCAACATACCTTCATTATTAAGAACTAGCAGTTTTCCTAAAGTACACTAGACACATCCACATCCCTACCACTGGTAGGAAATGATTATCATGATTTTATAAAGTGAAATTTATTTTTGCATTTTAATTTAAAAGGTTCTGATTGTTTTACCAACCATCCTGTTAAAACGTCAAAGGGCTGTCAACACAAAAGCCCTGCATTAACTAGCAGCGGTGCGCAAACACACGAGCTCGTGTGTGCCGCGACTAACAGTATTTGCGCGTCCACCACCGGTGGCAGCGGCCAGCAATTACGGAGTAGTGTCAACTTCATCAACACCCGGTATTATATACCCGGCTGTTTTGTGTATTATATGCGAGGGAATTCAATCACTGGTGTTTTATTTGTAAACTTAGGAATACTGAGTAAAATTAAATTAACCAGCGTAACTACATATTCCCATCGGCATCAATATTGCCTAGAACTCAAACATAGTTGGCGGAAATGCGGCTTCCAGTCACCACAGCTGAGTATCAGAGTATTTTACATGGAGCGACTGCCTTTCCGACCTCCACAACCCAATCAGTACTGTGTAGTACGATACTCCTTGATAAGACAGGTTGTCAGACTTTCGGGTTGCGGGTCACTGACTACCTGTAACGACTGTCAAATATCTACAAATGACTGCCAGGACGAACGGCTTTACTTGCTTTCCGAGGCATGGAGGAAAATTTGTATGTGATAGATGACCAGTGACCACCCATAGCGACCACCATATTGTTTAGTAACTCATGTTCCTCAAGTAGCAGCTCCTAGTTCTCGTGGTATAATTAACAAATCAGTAAAAGCTAATATATCTATAATCTAGGTCCAAAAGTGAAATATAACGAACCGAGTTAAATTGGGATTGTTTAATTATATCAGTGAGTGCTCCAGACAGACCATTAGGCCTTTCAGCGTGATTATGCCTTTTTCGCCACTTAGGATTTGTTGGATCAAGGTAATTTTAGACTTTAAATCAAAAGTTATATATTTTTAGGCTAGACCTTTTAAAATGAAAAGCAATCTTTGCTTTTCCTGTGAAAGCGCTTTAACTGCTTTAGAATTTTTTGGAACCTTTTTTCTTGGAGAGGATTCATAACAAATACTTCAAAATGAATGAACGAGTATAATTTGACGCACCTATATGAAGTTCCAAGAGTAAAGTCTCGAGAGATATTTATTGCCACCTTAAGCAAAAGGGCACAACTGCGAAAATAACGTCAAGAAAAATAAGTCCTAATGAACGAGTGGTTACGGTTGGGTCCTTAGTACTTTGAAGATGAGTCTCATTGCTAATTGAAGCTTGCTTGACACGGGAATGGGATGCATTGTGAAACCACCCTTCAGCTTTTCCAACTTTGAGGTTATTCATTTATCTATCACAACCAAAACCATGGAAGATATTCTTTCTTGCCTAGCAACCGAACATGCCAGCAGGAATTCAAATATACCTAAACTTAATCCACCAGGATATCATAAAAGACTTGTTATATACAAAACATTTTGTATGAGATACTTTTACGCGCTCATATAAAAGGTTTTTGTGTCAGCTGTAAAACGTATGGAAAGGGCGAAACGAGGGAATCTTTCATAATATGTGAATATTTTCACTGAAATGACCTTGGGAAGGTCTTAAAAGAATCCGAGTTCGGAGTTATTTATAATAAGTCTTTATTTTTCACGGAAGCTTTAGCTGAATATATTTATAAAGAGAAATATGATATTTTCCTTAGAATCGTCTTCTCTTGTTTGAGTATTCAGTATTTTCCACGGGGACAATGTTATTTGGTCTTAACAGCAAAATTTGCAGCATAATTTGCTTAACAGCTTAATTTGTTGAGTTTAATTTGGTGTTGGAATAAACAGATAGGGTTCGTAGATCTTTGACCGCCGTTACGGGTATAGAAGACCGAGTCTTACTATGGGGTATAGAAGATCACAGTACCTGGGTTGTGAAGGTCAATTGGAGAGTCGCATAGTAAAACACTGATATTAAGCTGCATCCTGTAAGAAGGAAGCTTTAGGAAAAGGCTAGGTAGATAATATTGGTATTTAAAGATTACATCTGATGTCAGTTAGATTTTTAAATGCTTTTAACGTCTGCCGTATGCCTACAGGCACGCTTGCACCACAACTTGTCACATTGTCATGTTTGGACAGTGTCGCACGAACGCTTACCTACCACGTATTCTACAACATTCTCAACCAACATAGACATTTATCTACGGTCATTTAAAAAAAAACATCTGCAATTTCATACATTTTGACCAAAACAACTTGAAACAAAAGTGCATTATGTACGTATAATATTGCACTTTTGTAAAAAACAGCAGATTAAAAAAAAAACGATAGAGATTTTTTATGTGGAGGAGCTCGGCGTGAGGTCCTGAATACGTGGTTACATTTCTGCGTCGATGTTCCTTCCACTCTGTATTACTGTTTCTTTCTGTCAATCATTTGATAAGGAAAAAGGCAAGACAATGCTTAAGATATTTATGTTTAGCGTTAAACATAAATGTTTAGTGCACGCGGATCTAAGAAGTACGTAATCACGATAGTTTCATTTTGGTACCAGAAAAAATCTATTGCGTTGTGCGGAAAATTAATTTCGATGCAATTTAAATGCTTGAATTACCAAAGTGGAAAACATTATGAATACGTAAATGTTACGCAATTATGGCTAGGTACAGCCGATTCAACATTTTACCAGTCCAACAAATCCCTGCGATTGTACTTGATGGATTGATTGATTGAAGCACAGGTTAACTTCGCCAATCGATCAATCATTAGCCCGCCAAATGATGCCCGTCCCTCGATCTACATACTGTGCGCATGGAGACAAAAAGTTTGGTACTTTAAAGGCCGAAACACACCGGATCCGTACACGTAGACGTGCACGTGCACGTACCATGACGTTGTAATATATGGAACTTTATAGAGACATGGCACACCGCTTGCGTGACGTACACGTGCGCGTAGACTACATGCGTAACGCTACGCATTGCAGCTGCCATGTGTCAAACTTGCTGCGTACCTACGCAGAGCGGAACAGTAACGTCACATTGATGCGTGCAGTAATGACGTTGTAGTCAATGGCATTCCGTATTGGACGTCACACCGAACAAGTTTGAACACGCACGTATCTTTGCTGCGCGTGACTACGCGCGTGACTTACGCATTCAGTTGTATTTGGTTTCAAGTTTTACCGATAGTAAGTGATGTTTTGTTTCGGTTTTAATGATGAATCATGAAATTAAAGAAAAACTAATTGTTTGTACAACACAAAAAACATAGAGTAAAAAATATGTCATATAAAACTTGAACCCATTGTTTTTTGGCACACCCAGGAATATTCTGTCACAATAACAGTAATATTGCTTCTTCTTCATCAGATGACCTACTTGGTCCATTTCCCAATCTTCTTCAGACATCGTGCACAAGAATTGCTGGGTACGCAAAGGACCGGTGCGTTGCGTGCGTACCACGTATGCGTAAGCGTAAGCGTACACGTATGCGTAACCCGGTGTGTCAGGGGTTCACGCGCGTCACCACGCGCGTGTCCACGTGTACATCACGCCACGCATCTGGTCTGACCAGGCCTTAAAGCGTGGTCTCTGTCCTTCATTCTTATGCGACAGTCTCTTTCTAGAACTCTGATGCCATATTTAATTTTATATTTATCTAGTGGTCTCTGTAAAGCGTTAGGTCCTAGGTTACCAAGTCACGCGAAGTGTTTCCGTCTCGAATTTCTCACAAACAACGTCTGGATTATTGCCCAATTGATGGCAATAGGCTGGCCTCCTATTACTTGCATAGGGTAAACACCATTTAGCGGAAATAGGGATGTGATGTTATGACGCTAATAAGTTCAGGACGTGGCTGTTATTACTTAGCCGCGAGCCGCTCTTATAATATTATATAATTATATTATAATATCAAGCAACAGAACCTGAATACTAATCTAAGAACGAGCGCCATGTCTGTGTTTGTCACACAGAAAGTTGTGAGGAGTTTCTACGAGATCCCAGTTTGTTTGT
The DNA here is from genome assembly GCA_947578425.1 of Eugnorisma glareosa. Classification (NCBI taxonomy): domain Eukaryota; kingdom Metazoa; phylum Arthropoda; class Insecta; order Lepidoptera; family Noctuidae; genus Eugnorisma; species Eugnorisma glareosa. The sequence continues at coordinate 571,236 of OX387981.1, forward strand.
TCGTAACATTAGGAGACAAACATACACATATTAGACGCGAGTTAGCTTGTCACACAGACGGAGTTGGATCGCACTTGCTTCATGAATTTATATTGCGATGCATGGAAAGAGCATTTACGTCTTGGGAAGAAATTGACACACTACGAAAAGTCTTGTTAGAGCAGTTTCAGACTAGCGTATCTTGTAGCGCGAATAAGCTCGTACCAGTTTACGCGCGTACACGCACACCACATTACGCGCTTCAATTGAATGCGCGTACACGGGCATATTCTGTCGTGTTCTATTGTAGACGCGCGTCCACGAAAGTTGATATTCCGAACCCAACATAATTGGGAAAAGGTGATAGATTATGATAGATGATGATGAGTCAGTATTAAAACCAATCCATTTCCTGGTGGCCTACCATGGATTATGATAGATGATGATGAGTCAGTATTAAAACCAATCCATTTCCTGGTGGCCTACCATGACATCTTAAAGCAGGAGTAATTCCAGTGTGGGAAAGAGATGGCGCTAGACGACCTTAGCTGTGTCTCTTTCCCACAATGGAATTACTCCTGCTTTAAGACGTACCCATAGTAATCTCCCTGGAATCAGATTGTTTAGCAGTAAGGGCATCAGCCCCGCTTCCAACGATGCTAACTGCTAACTGGCCACTAACCCGGCGGGGTTCTTACTTGTTTTAATATACTTGCAATGCTATTCAATTCATTGAAACCGTTCAACAATATTCTTGAGCAAATGATTTTTGCATGTTGCAATAGATTACGAATATCCAAACTGTTTAAAGCGTGCTCCATGTATGTTCGGGTCGGCCTTATTCGGCACAAAAATCGAAAGCATATTTTACGACCCGACTGTGCTAAACTCAGTTGAATCAGATCACTCCTAAAGCAATTGAGATGCAGATTTCTAAGGGCTGTCCATCATACTTCTGAAAACACAGAGGTTGGCGCCAGGACCAAACATCAGACATGATCAACATCATTCCCCTGCTCTTATCCCAATGTATTCGGGGTCGGCGCGGCATATCGTCTTCATCCAAGTCAAACATGCGACCCCTAAACCAACAAGACAGCTAGTATTCTTAGTACGTCTTCTTAAAACTTAAAAAACACTTTGAAGTAATAACTGGAAATCGATATTAATTCAATTGGAAGCGAGCTCAAGTTAAATTGAAGAACTCGCTGATTGGAGATGAAACAAAAATATTGCCGTCTTGAGTCCCGCCGCAAGTTTTATGAGTTGCTACTTGCAAGAGTTTTCAATAAAACGATGGAATTGAAGTCTTCTCAATTTAAGTAGAGCGAACTGTAGCAGAAACGAGAAGTTGGCTTAGGGGAAGCAATAATCTAACTTACCCTACACAGTATGGTTTTTTACGGAATGCGCCATTAATTAGGTGGTTTAGTCCCATCTCGATCTGCCCATCTCAGCACCCATGAATTTCGGCACCCTGATGAAACGAAAGACGTAAGCGACAGATTGTAGAAAATTATCCACTGAGCGATGTCATAAATGAAGAAAATTAATGTCAATTTGTACAGAAAGTGATTTGCCTTTTTCGTAGAGAAGATAAGTGATCATGCTCCGAGTACTTGCTCTGATGATGATAAGTCATACCTATCTATAACTTTGCCACAAATTTTGCGGATTCTATGGCAGAACCTGGAATGTGGTAAATCTTTAACGAGTTCTGATCATGATGTCACACCCAGCGTGTACACTATTGACGGAAATCCTCTTCTAATGTAAACATTATTTAGTCGAGGGGTTAACAGGATTAAAATAAATGTATAACCCCACTTGTAGCTAAAAACGTTCAATTTCATAACCCACTGTCTTCTACAAATCAGAAACTTCCACACCAAAGTCAGTAATTCTTTCCGAACCGTCAGATAATTCCATCAACACTTGTATTCCAACCCTTCCCCACCTGACCTCAACCCCAGATCACCGGAACACATAAATCTCCCTGGCGGGGTATAAATTTGTTTTTTTTTTTCATTACCACCCCCGTACATTTCATTACGGGGTCGTGCGTGGGGTGGAGGGGGCTAATTTATGGCACTCAGTTTGTTGGCAAAAAAACGGTTAATTACGTATATAGGGGATGAAGGAAGACCTCGTTTGAGAATTGACCTTGTGACTTTTCTTATGTATCTCTATCTTTGTTGAAATGGAAGAGCCTCTGTGATGGACGAGTCTGGATAATCCTGGGCAGTTCTGATGACCTAGACAAAGTGGCTTTCTACAAATGAATGATGATGGAAAAGTCAAACGGTGCTCCCACACCGGGAGCTAGTTCCGTACAAAATCGAATCTTGGATTGTTACATTACAGGCAAATGCTCCCGAGAACGTCTTAAAATGTATAGGATTGACGCTCACTTGGTTAATACACTTTTAACCAATTTTTTTTGCGATTGTTTGTGCATGCACATAGCTCTTGTAGATTCCTAGATGCTTGTTAACTTTTCTAGCTTGCTTTACGTTTTAATGAAGTAAACAACTATTTATTGTCGCGTCTACGCTGTTCTCCTATAGTTAAGTGCTAACGCTGTAACAGAACAACATTGTAAAACCAAATAATTATAAAAGAGTAAACATGGAGATTCTTGCCGGTTGTTCTCCACAGGAAAAGACCAACCCGAACCTAGACTCAGACACGACTTTAGACTATGACCTCTGAGTTTGTTTCGGCTGTTTCTTTTCAAAGAAGTCATATAAAACAGATATAGAAACACCGGCCCCATCTAGTTAAAAAAAATACATGTAAAAGTTTTTGTAAAAACCTATTTGCATAACATCACTTAATATAACCGTGCACAACTTCTCGATGTATAAGTGCCCATGGTCTACATGGGCACTCTTATATCGAGAAACTATGTCAAATAAAAATAAAAAAAATCAAAATTCACCATGAACACAGAAGGCCCAAAAAGCGATTGCCACGTATGTAGGTCCAGTGACGTGCCACTCAGCCGTCCATCATGGATATTGCCTCAGTTTTTAAGCACGGAATTAGCTATTCTTGTTTGCGCTGATACCTCACCTAATTCAGATTAATATGTTTTCAAGTGTTGTAGAGTTTGTTAAAAACCTACTTCTTAAAATAAATATTTTCCACTAATTTTTATTAGGTACAGTTAAAACATTTGTTTTCAAATAAATAGTTTTAATCCGTTTAAAAGCAACCTACGCTAATCACAGTTCGCTAAACTAACTGACTTATAATAAGCTAGCAAGTTGTTATCTGAACAATTTTAAAATCAACTTCCAATTGACTGGAACTAATCCAGTATTGGAAAAACTACCTCTATTGTGGCCTTAATCAGAATAAAACATTGTCAATGTACTCTTCTAACAAAGGAAATATTATACAATATTATCAACACTTTTCACTTTGAATTAATTATTGTAGTCACGCGTACTAATTAACGAGATTATCCTCTGTCCTTCCCTGCACCTATACACTGCACGGTTCAAAACGACAGCTTCGCAAAACTCCTTAATCAAAATACATTGAACGCTGGCTGCGCGTGAAACGGAGCGAGGCGCAATAAAAACAAGAAAGGGATGAAAAATAATGGCAAAGAAACGAATGGAGCGAGAATATCTGAGTAATTGTTGCATGGAAAGATCTCTAACGAGCACCTCGGGTAATAAAAAGGTTTGTGGGGCCACGAAGCGAGCGATTGTTGAATAAGACCGGGAGGAATTATTTTTTTGCTGTTTTTGTTTGAGTTTGACAATGGAAGTGGTGAAATTGAGACAGTTTTAATGAAGGTACGGCTTAATTTTTACAATAATTTCATCAAGATATAGCGAGGCTGATGAGCAAGCCTTTCGAAGAAAGAAATAAAGAGATATGGAGTTACAGATAGAAAGGCGCAAAATAATAAAGAACCTGAAATTGCCAGAAATACAAAATTAAATTAAAACAACCTAAAACTATATTTATTTTGTAAATTGGTTGTAAAAACACTTTATTAGTACGTCAAAAGTAAATTATATTTTAGTACCATTGACTTTGACCTTTTGAGAAGAAACTACGAAACAAACAAAAAAAAAGGTCACACACCCTTTTAAAGACCTGAAATAATCGTGGTCATAGGAGCATCATGCATTTTATTGGCATCTATAAAATTGCAATAAAAAATCCAAAAAAAAAAAAACTGCAATTCCTCGCTTTTCTTGTGGCCGCGTTACAAAAAAGATAAAATTTTACAAATAAAAATGGCGTTGGTTTATGAAAATAAACGCGCTCCATTCATTATCGGGCGCACTTGCATGGCTTTTTTATTAAGTTCTGTAGTGAAGTGAAAGCATAGGGTGGGACCCGGGATCCCGGGGTTTATGCTATGAATGTGTGTGCTTAAAGAATTAATTACTTTTTATAATTAAAATGGTCTCTAACATCCATACATTATTATTAATGTGTAAGAGTAACTCTGTCTGTCTGTTACCTGTTTATCATCGGGTATCAACGGGCAGATAATGATTTTGATTAGGTTATAGGATAGTTTTTATCCCGGTAGTACGTTGCCGTGGCATAATATCCGAGCTCCACTTAGGCGAAGCCGCGGCGAAAATATGGTTAAATATACATACATGTTAAATACAATTCAAAGTGAAAACTGATGAATTAAGATTACAGAAAGTCGGTTATTTTAGTTTTGCCTGTGATAACAATAATACAAAGCTCCATATTCTCGTAGAAGCTTTTGAAAAAATAAAAAGACTACCTATCTTGTTTTTAGTATCTATTGAAGGAAAGTGGTTCATAATTGTTTCGAATAATAGGGAGTGGATGTCTCCTTTATGTTGAAAATGATGAAGTTATCACTCGGCTGGTTAATAAGTTAGTTAATATTATAATATTATAGTCTCTCAAATAATTCACGAAGTAAATTACATCAATCGTTTACAATTCGGTTAAAAGTTTATTTTCATAAATATGAAACAATAATTATTCTCTTGATAAATTAATTAAAATTATAGCTGTATTCAAATCCTTTGATTTAAACATCGTTTACGTTTTCATTATTTTACGGTCAGTTTTTCCTGAAACAAATTATCTGTGGTAATACCGGTATGTGATGGGAAATAATATTAACAATTTCAAACATACGAGAAACATCACGTCTGAACGCACCTGACCTTCTGAAGAACCTCACCGATAAGGTCAGTGTAGGTCAGGTGCGTAGTACTCGCAACCGGCGCGGCGTGCGTGTATGACCAGATGTAACGTGGACGATTATTTAAGGCTCGTAGCTGGCGGAGTTCTGTCGTTCAGTTGAGTGGGTGGTTGGGTGGTTGGTGGGTTTATATATTTCTGTATCACGCCTTTGTTTCCGAAAGGGGTGAGCAGACTCAAAGTCAACTCAAACTCAAACTTAAAGCATTTATTTCAATTAGACCATAGCAGGCACTTTTGAAATTCAGAAAAACAAAGGCGAAGCTACAGTCACAGACACAAAACATAATAACTTGACCGACCCGACACATCCGCCACTATCAGCGAGGCATTTGAGAGAGAGAGAAAGAGTACAATGAAAAGATATTTTCACAATCTTCTGCAGCTTCCACAATAATTTCACATGAGCTTCTGAGGCCAAAATCAAGACTCTAGGCTGCTATGGAGAAATTCCTGATGAAAAGTCAAAAAAGATCACTTTGCTGTCCTGGGGAATTAAATTAGCCCGAACCTCCAGCTCTGCGTCGTGTTTGCAACCGCTAACTACTACCGAGACAGGAATTTTATCATAATTATGATTGTAGTATCTGTTTTAATTAAACCAGCGCATTCTTCACAATCTTCACCCTTTTCAGAATTAAATATACCTATCTCTAAAACGCTACTCGTTTGTTCAAGCGACAGTCACTCTTCTTAAATCCCGTAAAGTAAAATAAAACGCCACAACAGAGCCACTTACTTTGACAAATACGGGGCTTGCTCCAATCCCGGGCGATAATAAACTTATCCCGTATTTTTATGACGGCCCCGCCTCGTCGCCGTCCTGGACTCCCGGAGTCCCGGCGTGACGGGGCCGACATGGGGCCGATCCCTGGCGCTGGCCACTCTAAATGGGCTCAATTTGTGGAACACTTCGTTTCACTTATGACTGCGGGAATTACTGTGTTGTGTGGGTTATTTTAGTTGAAAGATTTTTAAGTTGCTTCGGTAAGTGACATCGTTTGTTGTCTTTCTACAATACCTACGGATCCATTCCTAGGTTGTACAACACTTGATTAAGTTCGGTTTACCTGGAGATATTATTGCATCTGTTTCCACAGAACGATAGGCAGAAGCTACTTGTAGTGTGAAATTTCGCTAATTACCGACAAATTTATTGATTTATTTAAAAAAAAAAAACATTTTTTTTTAAATTTAATGTGATTTTATTTTAATTGGACTTTTATTTTTATTGTTAATTTTGATTGTGATATTGATTTTAAAGTTGACTTAATTCTGATTTTTATTTTAGATTTTAATGATGAATTGATTTATGTGTTGATTTTAACTTTGATTATGATTTTATGTAATGTGAATTAAATTTTAATGTTATCAATGTAATAATTATGTAAACTGAGATATATGGGTTAATGCCTGAAATAAACGATAATAATAATTATTTCTAAGTTCCAAGTAAAAGGGGGCGAGCCTACAATATTGCCATCAATCGCTCAAAAATCCAGACTACGGGTTGCTACTGAGAAATTCCAGGTGTAAAATACTAGAACACTTTGTCCGACTTGTTAATCGATATCAGTACCTCATGCTGCATGCGGGACCAGCGGTGACCCAGTGGTGGCGGCCCCGACTTACGAACAGTAAATCGTGGGTTTGAGCCCAGGCAGGTGCATTACTTTGTGTAATTTATTTAATCACCACTGCTCTCAAAACGGTGAAGGAAAACATCGTGAGGAAACCGGCAGGTCCTAGAACCAACAATTCGAAGACATCTGACATCTACCAACCCGTACTGGGCCCGTGTGGTGGATTATGCAAATAAATCATATTCCGTTCTATTCTATTATAGCCCATTCTTTCTCATAGAGAGGACGCCGTGTGTCCCAGCAGTGGGAACATTATAGGCTGATTAAGCTACCTCATGCTCAGCACTGTAGCGCTTGCGACCGTTACAACAACGATACAGATTCTCTGCGTTATTTCTACCTCAAAACAGAAAACCTGGTAATTAAAATGAGTCGCCGGATTTGCTGTAATTGACAGCCCTAGTGAACAAATAGTGACCTAAACATTAAATAGAATAGGTTTTCTATTTAATTTTGAGGTCACTATTTTTTCGACTAATTAATGGTCTTTACGTTAGGTACAAGAATTAATAAAGAAACAAGAAATTATTTTTAATATCAATATCTTACATGATTTAAGTGATAAATGAAGAAAACCTGATAGTTAAAACAAAGAATATTTTTATGATTCAACACGATTTTTTTAGCATAAATTTCAATTATTTGAATGGCGAAATATCAAGAACTTAATCAAAGACTTAATCAATTTAGCCCGTGCGTGGCTTGTTATACGTGTAACCGCTAAGTGCGCGTGATTTATAATTATTTAGAAGATAATTTTACTTGAAGAGTGATAAAAGACGAGTCGGATAAAATACTATTACGAATCGAAATTTTAAGGTAATGAATTCTCTGGATTAGGCTCGCACAGACGAAGGAGTCATAGCACGAAAGGGAGAAGGGCCCATACTCAGCAATGGATGGACAAATGGCGGTTTTAGTTTACCTATAATGTGTTGCCATATTTATTTTAGACTCAAGGAATATGAAAAAATAACCTATGTTAGTAATCTTTTACGACCATCAAAGGTCAAAGAGTATCTTTAGTTAGTCTGAAGTGTCAAAGATTATAGATAAGCACAGTGCAGCATGATTCTTTCGGCGCTTTCATGGTATTGTCCAGAGGGCGCTGTTGTTCATTTTGTTAGTCAACAAACATAACACAACGCCTTTAATCTGCAAAGGATTTAGGCAGAGGTGTACCTAGTAGCACACCTATATTTCACCATTTATATATGCCCAAACGAAGGCGACCCTACTGCCATTAACCGGGTATGAATCTAGACTCCGACAACTCGCCTCTGCAACTACTGAGAAATTCCACATGAAAAACCCCAATAACACTTGGCCCGGCCTGGAATCGAACCCGACAACTGCAAAATAAGATGGCGGCCACAGTTCCGGTGTATACGCGCCAAAAAAACTGACAAGCCTTAACTAACATCAACTATTACAAGCCCAGCCAAGCTATAATTATTTCGCCCTGAAAGTTAACAAGGCCACTAAAAACTGCTCACAAACTGCACACTAATTACCTTTTTACAACAGAATCCTTTATAATGAATAGTGCTAACAGCCAGTGATGTAATTACATATTTTCTCTTGCAGGTAAGTGTTCGCCTGGATCTCGGCTGAGGATGAATATTTATGAGCCCCGTTGGCCCCCTAGCCATCTAGCTAGGTGGCTCACTGGCCTGGTGCTGAAGGCAGTTGTAAGCTGAGAGGTGATTTAGTACTAGACTAACGTCTGCCCTATTTTGGCGATTACGTGTAAGTACTCATTGTTTTTGTACACTAATGGTTATTTTGTTTGTAATATGATGTGCTGTTTCGATGTATTGAAAAGTGTTATTTTTACGTCTTTTGAGGTATATTAACATTTAACACGAGTAGTTTCTTGTATAGTAATCAGCTCATTATTGAAACTGAAATGGAATGACAGTTCATAATAAGTATTTTGTTCAATCAATCAATATCTTTATTGTGGATCATATAGGTAGGGTACTTAATACAGGTCTTAAATAATTAGATTGTGTTCAGCTATGTCCCGCCCATTGGGCATACAATAGTTTACATACAAATAACATACATTAAGAATACATTATTGATACAAATGATTAAATTATTTAAATGTCAAGTGCAAGCGTGTAAAAGCGCGCATGATTGTTGCATGATTTTTAAAATCAGTAAAATGTTGTGCAGTTTATTTTACCGAAGACTAGGGCTAGGTTTGATGAAGAATGCGACACAACCTGTAAAATTAACGACCCAGCTAAGTAACGCATGATTCACTTCCACAATTAAAACACTTATAACACTAGCAAAAGAACCATAAAAATATGTTACTAGTTTAAAATCATCCCATTATACGAAACTTATCTTTATAAAATCGATTAACAATAAATAAGCAGCTATTAGCCAATTTTCCTCGTCCACCCAAATCACTGACTAGAAAGAATAACAACCGCCTGCCGGTTCCCGCAGCCTCCCAACCGGCACTAATCCCGCGGTTAATATTCTGACCGCGTCCCGGATAAACACTCGTTATAATCTATTCATTAGCACAAACCGATTACACAGACTTCTATTATAGACTTTCATTACAGACTGTGGCTCTGAGGACTATCCTTTGCTTTTATCGCTTGTTATCGGTTGGGTTAGCAAGAACTGGATTCAAGGTTTTATTCTCGGTTCTGTACTTTGGTTATTTACTGCAGAGTGTGTGAGTCCTCTCCAGCTAGCACACTGGGATGTGGTGAAGGGCTGACATTGTGGGGGACTGTCTTATGTTATTTGTTGGCTGTAAATATCAGCCTAAGATGTGTCAAAGAAGTTTAAAAGGTTAAAACTTAAACATAACTGGCGACATTTGGAAGTATGTAATACATTTTTCTTAAATACAAAACTTCTTGGCTATCTAAAAACCCATAAATCTCCAAGAACCGTGCGCTGTCTCCCATTACCGTCGGGCCATTCTCGAGCATTTCAATATAACTTGTGTGGAAACGTTAAAAGCTTCACAAATAGTTGCGACTGACCCTGCAGCGTTAGGGGCTGATGCAATTACAGCCAACTGAGGTGATAGTAATTCTGTTGACGTGTTAGATAATCTTTTGATGTTAGTTATATTAATTTTAGTGAAGGAAGTGAAGTATGAAGAACATATCATAACAATCACGCCTGTAATCCTCGAAGGGTTAGGCAGAGGTGTACCCAATAGTACCTACACTCACATGCAGTCATGTTTAGATCATGTAATGGATGGCCACGCTATTGCCATCATTTAGACATAAATCTAGACTCCGTGGCTGCTACACACAGACACGTGCCCTAACTGCAAATCAATGTCATGGTCAAGAGTCGCGCTTGCTACTTGTAGCTTGTAGTGGTACTACACCAACGAGGCCGTGGCAAGTAAAGAATATAAACGATTTCTTATTATCATCGCCGGAGCATCGCAGTACGAAAGTTAAACGAGGAAAATGTAAAAACTAAACTAAATCCACTACCTTTTTTTTATTGTTGTTATAATTGGTCATTTTCGTTTAAGATTTTTGTGGTTTCAAGATAATTGGGTTGATGTTGGAGGAATATAGTTTTCCTGTTAGCTTGTTTGTTGTGGCTAATTAGAAGGAACATTTGTGTTACCTGTATTCTATATTACAACGCAGGATAATTAATTTAATACTCATTAATCGACAGATGCTCTCAAGGACGCCTCAGCGACAAATGAATCACTACATAGTATAAAACAAACTCGCTTCCCGCACTGATTGTCTATCCCTATGTATGGTTAGATCTTTAAAACTGCGCAGCCGATTTTGATACGGTTTTTTTTAATAGATAGAGTGATTCAAGAGGAAGGTTTTATGTATAACATTGAACCCGTGCAAACCCGGGGCGGGTCGCTAGTTGTATTATAAAATATTAAATTTTAATTATGGTAACTTCTTCTTTTCTTTCTGGCGAAAATAGATACTTAATGAGGTAATAACCTCCACATTTTGTCAGCCTCATAACACATTTCCATCAAACTCCTCAAAAACAATACACACTACATATCCCCCCTTAACCCTCAACCGGAAACTTTCTTCAAAACACAACCCCTCTTCTGGCCTCAGATAGCCGCAGCAAGTTGAGATATGTATAAGTTCCTCAAGTGCCATTACGGGAGGATCGTGGCTTGAATGGCAATATTACTTCAATTACAGACGGTTTTAATTGGAGGGCAGATTAATCCCTCAACTGAATCTAGGCTGGGACGTAATGTAGTAGGATGCAGAATGACCAGCTCGGACACACAAGGTTGCATTGAAATTACTGATTAACTGTATGGGGTCATTGTACTCAACGATACGGAGAGCTTACACTAAGGGCTCACCCAAAAATATGAAAAACAATCAGATGATCTAATAAACTGTAAGTTAAATAACAGCTAAGCTCTTCTAAAAGTGGACCTATAACGATTTCACCGAAATCAATCAAAATCAAAGCATTATTTCAAGTTACAGGTACTTTTGAATTGTAGAAACAAAGAAAACAATAAAATGAAGCTATAGTCTCAGTCACAAGGCTTATTAACTGTGAAAGTACTGTAGTTGCCAATTTCCAAAATTTAGATCTCTATGGAGAAGAACGGGCAAGAAACTCCACGAATTCGATGAATGAAACTGAACTCGTTTAGTTAGTTTTAATGCGTTCAACGACAACATTATAATGACAACTATAATAATAACATTATAGTGTTTTAAGCGAATCTGACCTAACACGAATCTGTCCTTACGCGAATCTGGCGTAAAGCGAGTCTGTCCTTATGCCAACAAATGGTCATAATGTTGGCGTTAATATTCCATAGAAATAATGTCACAGCTTTTGAACACAGTAGTGCTAAATGCTTTTAGTTCCATTTGTGAAACTCACTGTTAGTCCAATATAGGTTCTGTGATTATAATACGAGGCTCTATAGTAACTTGCTGACCGGTGAACAGTATGAGATGGTTGCCAAAATAATGTGTTCTAGACCTTCTGGACTCGTCACTGTTGTGACCTTTAACTGTAGTGGGCTGTTTATTGATGTGGTGTTCAAGTTTGTTATGATAATGAGGCCTTGTTCCAGTGATGTGGATGTGTCCCTTGGACAGGTTTAGGGTCAGAACTTGGTCTTAAAGCTACTTAATATTAGTGTGATGACTAATTAGTGCTCCTTCACTTTACATGAATGTTGATGATGTTAATAGTACACCAACCACATATCGCCAGTTACGTGTAAGTTCCTTGTAATAGGGGCCAGCCTATTGCCAGCAACCGGGAACAAATTCAGATTCCGTGGCTGCTACTTAGAAATGACATATAGAAAAACTAAAAATCAAGTTTGTCCAAACGGCGAATCGAACCCAGTACCTCATGCTCAGCAGACACGTTAAATGCAGGAAAATCAAATTTTATTGTAAGAATCAAAATCATTTTTGCTGCCCAAGCGACGCAGTTAACGGTGAGAAACAACCCCAAATCCCATCGGTTTATAATATATTTCGTAACAAACCAAATGACCCATGGCCAAGGGTCTCTTCTGCATCAATAAAGCCTCGTATTTATGAGGTTCTGGTAATCGGGGGTCTTTTGTTTTTTTCTCTGTGCGTTCATTAGGAATAGTTTGTGGGCCCTTAGCCCCATCTGCACCACACAGGTAGGGCTCGATAATTGTATAAATTGAGGGTATGTTGTTGGTTTTTATTTGGGGCTATTTGTTTGTTGGTTTAGTGCGTGGGATTGGCATCTAAAGTATCGACCACGGCTTCAACTGATGCGGCTTACAACACGTGCGTGTTTAGCGTCACGGTAACTTATGGCATGAGATCTAAGCAATTTCCTCCATTTGTTTTCCGCACAGTCGCCGTCGCCGTCACCTGCCAACCGGTAAAGCTATGGCCTTAGTGGCCGTAACGGAGCTAAAAGCTCACCGGTGCCGCGATGGTTGTTTCGTCTCGCTGTGTATCTTGGCTTCACTCATTTAATTTATGCTAAATCGTTGTCATATTCTTTAGGCGACAACACTAAGTATAAGCACTGCATCTGATCACCATCGCCTCATAAGTGTGCTATGCTATGAGATATAAGCAACCAATTTTCAAACACATTTGCTGATCCTCCCAATAATCCGCCACAACACAACACAAGCTATGAGCGATAATACTAATTTCTCTAGAGACGGCTTTGTTCAGCGGATTATCATAATTTTATGGAACACGCCGCTAATCATGTTAACTTGTGTGGTTCAACAAACATGTTGTGTTTGTGTGTTGTTAGTTTGTAGGAAATAATGAAAATTGCTCATTTAATTCTTTATTTTGTTGTATAATTTGTATACTTACCTAATAGTACTTTTAATACCTATTAATTTTTTGTACGTACCTAGTTTTAAGGTAGGTGATAACTTTTAACTCCTGATGCAATTCCAAAAATTCTTCCACCAATAGGAAGCTACAATATCCCCGAGTATCATAGGCTAAGTTCGCGTTGGATGATTTCCAACCATTATTGCGAGAGAAGCCGCGGGCAAAAGTTAGTATCTGCTAAAATCATAATGGACATTCCCCAGCATCAACCATTTGTTTGTGTTTGATTTACAAAGAAAAATAACAACATTGCAAAACTTATGACCACATCATAAATGAACTGCTATTTTGTAATAAGTTTAGTGTCAGTATCTAATGGATTACTTACGATTCAATGCGCAAATTAATTAGTTTTAGTTTAGAATAATTTTATTATGATGTGACCAATCATATTCATAACAGTTGCATTAATCATGTTGTCTAGCTTTTGAGTGTGATACGTTAAATTAATTGATAGATGACTAATGTTTGGAATAATTATTAAAATAATTTAATTATAAACTGTCTCGTTTATTGATCACCAGAGCCACTGCTGAGCATAAGGTCCTAGTACGATGCTAGAGGGTAAAGTTTAGTTGGCAATAGGCGCGCTCCTATGACATGGGACTGAAAGATAACGGTAAAATGGGTGTTAAGTATAGGGTGTCTTACCCTTCGTTGATTACAGGCGTCATATTATATTTGTAATATGTTACGTTTTACCGCAGTATGGTCGACTGGACACGGACAGTCAGCTTACAAGTGATGTGGTCGCGCCCTTATTCTACGACTTAGCACACTGACTGCAGTCTCAGGTTTATTACATTGCCTGCCAGGGTTGCGGGACTGTTCGAAAGAGATACCGCGGCCCTGGAACACAAAGGGCAAAAGAAGGAACATGGATTGGTTTTAGTCAGTCAACAAGTCTGACACTCCCTGCCGCTCCGCCCAGAGTGGGGGAGGTCATTTGATGATTTCCAGTCCGTAAAAAAAAAGGTTTATTACATTAAAAGGGTTCTATTTGTAAACTGTTTACCGTTTCTTAGATATCTGTTGAAAAATAAAGAAACCTCCAATCGAGTCTGCTAGTCACAAAAATGCCAACGTTAAAAGGGAAAGCAGAGAGATGTGTAACAACTGCATAATCACGTACGAGCGTTTGTATGAAAAGTATGATGGGTTGGCCGCTCTTAAGGTGGTTTATAGCGTTTAAAAACTAATATAAACATAGAATATTATACATGTGGGTACTTGCGATTTCTCAGTCACATAGCTCCATAAAAAATAATCGAGGGCCATTTAAAAAATACTGAATTAATTGTTTGAAATAAAATTGACACAAATATTTTTTTTCCCTATTTACTTGTAAAAAAAAATACCTGGCGTTTTAGAGATCTTATCAAATTATACAGTCAACCAAAATGTCCTAGTAATGTTACGGATGCTGTGCACAACTCGATGATTTCATTACGTCGTGCGTCTCTCGCACGACAACACTTTGTGTACTGACAAACTCAATCTCTCTCTAATTTCCAAGCCAAGGGTTATCGTAATCTAGTTATTTTGTACCTTTTCGGTTTTTACGTTGAATTTTAAACGTAGATTAAACTTAATGTAATTATAGGTAGGTAGAGGAACATTCGTAAATATGTGCTCAGCTTATAAGTTTAAACAGTGATTTTGGTTTGTGACTATGAGACCAGCTAATACTGTGTTTAGTCTTTCATATGAATATCACCGTACGCGATATGTTATGGTAGACTTCTAAACTATCAAACAAACCTACCTGAACCAAACAAGATTGTAGACCCCGAATACCCCTTGGTACCACCTACACACCTTTGATTTAGCAATATTTTGTAGAACAGTAAAGTCGACCCGAAGTAACTAACTACATAGTTACATTTACATTTTTTTAAGCGGTGAAAAATGCCTAACGCATACCGCACCGTCCTGGGAGACCTACCGACCGGTGACCCTACTGTCGCCTTGGTGGATGGGCCGCAAGAACTGCTTTTAATAAATAAACCACTACACATGACGTTCGCGATCGATCCAGCTTGTTAAGTGTGACCTACCTCAATTTGAGCTAAGGCAATAGGTTTTCCCGAACGTATACTGTAACTACATAGAGAACGCTGTATTTGATTTTGCCACACCGCTCGGCTGTGGCAAATCATACCGACCTGAACATTTTATGTGTTGCATTCTCAACCGGTACCATTTTGTTTAACCTTTCGTATGCCGAGTATATAGACACAATTAAAAAGCTATTGTGTCTCGCGTAGATCCACGTTCCCGGCACACGAAGGGTTAAAACTGTTTAAAAAACGTGCGTGCCTACTTTACATTACATACACATTCCAAATCACACTTCTGAACTAACTCTTCAAACAATACCATTTTATCCACGTATCCTGGCCGCCATCGCGACCTGCCATCGCCCTGTCCCGACTAATCGAAGGCCGATGCCATCAATCATCAGGCTTGCTCCCTCAGTGGTGATGCATCGCCGGATTACCGCGGAACAGACACTTTGATTTAGAACCAATAACGTCGAAGATTTTTGTAAAACAATGGTTATATTTGTGAGGTTTTGAGTTTGCTAATCAGTTTTGAGTGTGTTGTCCATTCACGTACCTATGTACATCAGAGTGTTGTTGAGTGGGGTTTCATTAGCAGTTAACCCACATTTCCTGACTTAACTATGAATTTTCATGCTTGAGTAACAATAGACAACTAACTTGTTGTGGCGACGGTGGATGTGGCGACAAAAAAATATTTGTGATCGATTTCTTACACTTATGTCTTTCATAAACGGTATACTTCTATAACATCATACCTGTAATCGAAGGGTTAGGCAGAGATAATAATTATGTAACTAATAGTACACTCACATTGCGTTAGTTTCGTTTTTGAGCCCCATGTATTGTGCCAATCGAGCCTATTGCCAACAACCGGGAAAAATCCATACTCCATAACTGCTACTGAGAAATTCCTGATTGAAAACCCAATAAAACTGCCTGACCTGGGAATCGTACCCTAGAGCTCATGCTTAGCAGTCGTGCTTGCGACTAGACCAACGCTGATCGTGTTCGTTTCGTATTCCTACAACAACTTGCAACAGGTTTGACATAAGCTAACCAGTAGCTTCTGCAAATCTTAAATAAAGGTTGTAACAAGACCCTTCACGAAGCCCAAAGACACTTGTTCTCCCCGTCATTGTCAACATTTTTTTGTTCTAGACTATGCCTGGGATCCTTCTCGTTACAGAGATATTGGGGGTCAAAGTTCCAGCTTTTTCATAACTTTATTTTTACTGTAAACACCTCCATGATCCCCGTACTAGTCAATCCATTCAACAGTAAAATGATTTGAGTGCTTTGCATTGAGCCCTACCATAAAACGTGATTTTTCACCCCAAAAAAAAAAGTCGTTTCCCAGCAATAATTTTTGCGTAAAATTACTTAGTTTGATGTACATAATGCTTGGTCGACGGCTTCGTGGAGGGTTCTGTTACACCCTGTATAAGACTTTTCCTTCACGGTTAATAGTATGTCAGTCACTTTATCTAGATAGGTCCTCTAATTTTTCAAAAGGTTGATAACATCGGCTATGAGACTCTTTCGTCCCGAGTGCGCACGCTGTCACTGACTACAACCTATCATATCAAGCAACATCAAAGTCTCTCTATCTCAAGTGCATTCCCATTACTGGAGTAGCGTGCGCCAACATGGACGGACACAAACACGACCATGTAAGTTCACAAAAACTTCGAGTGAATACACCGATACTATTTGTAACAAGCGACTGGTTGCAGTTTGTAATGAGTTGCTGCTACTGTCTCATTGATCTAGTGGTCGCAAGCGCTACTGCTGAGCACGAGGTCCAGGGTTCGACACACAGGTCGGGAAAAGTGTGTTTCCAGAAGGAAGTTCTCAGTAGCGACCAGCCTGGATTTGAGGCTGGTTGATAGCAATAGGATCGCCTCCTGTTACACGGGACTTAAATATAACTAGCTAAAGGCGGGTGTGCTATTACCTAAGTACACCTCTGACTAACCCTCCGGGGATATTATCACGGCATGATGCCATGTTACAAATGATTGTTTCTTATTTTATTTTGTACAACGTCCAGACGGGGACTTTAATAAGAAAAAATCTCAGGATCCCTAAATGGTACTCTTAGTAAACTTTGTATTATGTTAGTCTTGGATTTTAATTAGGCATTCAGACCGTTTAGAATTTTCGTGATTCCCCCAGGGTGCCACTATTTGTTTTGATTAGGGATCGCACCGCAACCTTTGCAGACTTTGTACTATAAATAAGCTTCATCAAAACAATGACATAGATGACATAAAGTACTAAAACATCAAACTCCTTTCATCTCATCAGCATGCAAATCAAACACAAAACTTGCATAATTAACAAAATTAGGCCGTTTACACATGGCGCGATTCAAACACAACTTTATCACGCGACCGCGACTAATCCAAGTCGCAAGTTACACAATAACCCACGCCCCCAGTCCCCCAAGGATAGTGTGCGTCCCCATGGAGGGGGAATGGGGAGGTCCCGTAATGGTGTTTGCGGACAACGTCCCGTTCAAGCTCATGCGATTTAATTTGTGTCAATAGTATGATCAGTAGTCTCAGTGTTTGTGATAAAAATACGGCTTCGACAATACTGAGACAAATTGTTACGAGTTGATTTTGCTTGATTCTTGAAGAAGCAATATAATATAGTTTCCAGGAAGCTTTATCCTACACGTGGTACGATCAAATATACTGTGCCACGTGTATTACAGGTTATTTAAAAGCGTTATTAGGTAAACATCAGACGTGGGTGAAGTTAAGTTCATCGAGTCTGTGCAAAAGTTCGTTTTTGTAGACCGTCTTCTCTATTTAAACTAATATTATAAAGAGGTAAAATTTGTTTGTAAGTTTATATGTAGGGGGTAATCTCTGCATCTGCTGAACCGATTTTGAAAATTCTTTCACTAAAAGGAAGCTACATTATCCCCGAGTGCCATAGGCTTTATTTATAACGTGCCCGTGAGATAATTTCCGACCACAACGCGAGCGAAGCCGCTGGCAATAGCTAGTCATTTATATCCGTGTAAGGGCGCGTTCCCACTATGTCGAAACGACAGATTATCGTGTCGTTTAAAGCGTCGTGGCTTGTGTATTTAAATGGAGGTGTTCCCATATAGGACGACACGATTAACTGTCGCCCATGACTTTTCCATAATATTATCCAACGATAAATAAATCGTCACGACATAGTGGGAACGCGCCCTAACAGTATCTTTGTAAATGTCACTCGCGGTTACAATACAGTTGGGACGACGAGAAACACGGGCGCAGAGAACGAGTCTCAAATCGAGATCAAACAATAAAAGGGGAATTTTCTATGATCATCATATCATAACACCTCGTCTGCAATACTCGAAGGGTTAGGCAGGTGACCTAAAACTCTTAGAAAAAAAACATGGCAAAAAAAATCTCTCCACAGATGTCTTCTCCAAATTCTTCACAGTTAAATTATCAATTATGACATAATAGTGGCTCCGTCTGCTGCTCTGGTGCTAATAGTGAGTAATGTTGCCGCGTCACTCTAATTGAGATTTATATGAGAGAGGATGAGGGCTGACGGAGGGCGGAGGTACCTTCTTGAGGTTAAGTGGACGTTATTAAGTGGAGGTGGAGGAGTGGAATGTTGGAGCTGGGAAAACAAAATTAGGAATACTTTATTGGTAGGTTTGTTTTGAGCCTTTAAACAAATAAAGTTAATTTTTGGGTGGCCATTGGTAGGAGTTGATATCAATCTGTCTAGTCTACTCGGATGCAGATGAGTATTTAATATTATGGAGCAACTACCTATTTAACATCCAGGACCCCGTCACCGGATATCGCGATGTCCCCTTGATAACAGGCCGAACTTAAAAGATAAAGCTTGCCAAGGTCGGTCCGTGGATTGGTGAACATCCATTACATACTACATACCACGACCATTTCTTGCCACATAAAGCATGGGCCGGTGAAAGAAAGAAAGAAATAACAATATTATTTGGCAGGAGCGCACAACTGGTTGTGGCTGTCATTCGTAGCTCTTTAATTAGACGTTACAAGTTAAATCGTTGGGAAAACCAAAAAGCTACGCAGACTACATACATAACATAACATCACGCTTGTAATCCCAGAAGCGTTAGGCAGAGATGTACCTAATACTACACCCACATTTCGCCAGTTATGTTTAAGTCCTGTAATAGGGGGCGAGCCTATTGCTATCAACCGAACACAAATCCAGACTCCGTGGCAACTACTGAGAAATGAGAAAAACCTAATAACACTTTGCCCCAACCGGAAATCGAACCTAGGACCTCATGCTCAGCAGTCGCACTTGCGACCACTACTCGTAGACCAACGAGGCGACTACAATTTAACAATAAGTATTATTATATCCTGTTTTTACTACAACATACAAAATTCTTGCACCAGATCCTCCCAACTACTCCAAGAAAGCCATTATTTACGCAACACATCCACATATTCTACACGACTCGCTTGTTTATTCGGACACGTAATGTGGGACAATACATGGCCAGTAATACATAGCGAGATGTGGAACAATAGTAATACATATCCAATGTGTTGTGTCTGATTCGAGATGAAAGGTAAACGTCGTGAAGGACAGGTGGACCCGCTGCCGCGACACACAGGAGGGGACATTGTTCAATATTTAGCACCTTGTTAAATGGGGGTGTAATGTTTCTGTTATGAGGTTCCAGGACGCTTGGGATATGAGTTGGGTAATCTGAATTTTCCCTCGCTGCAACGCTAAAACTAACTTATTGCCAAGTGGCTTGCTTAGCACTTAGAGGCTAGAGAAGAATGTTCTAAAATCTCCGCGACCGGCCACGCTGCGCGCTAGGCGCCATTTTCCCTTGCTGCAACGCTAATGGAATCCGGCTGCCACACTGAGTAAGATTCAACTAACAATTGAATTCTATTCCAGCACTCCACCAGATTTCAACACTTTTTTAAACATTTGTATTTTTGACTATTTTCCAGCTGTGGAAATGGTTTTTTGGGCAGCGGTAGCGGTAGTAAAACCTACTATCGACAAGGTTGTTCCCTATAGGATGTCCGCGGCCGGTCCGCAATCTGAAAAAGATGTCAAGAAAACCTATCTATCTGCTCAGAATTTTGACAAAATTATTTTCTCATATAATCTGACCACGTTCAAGCCAGCAAACTATGATCGTCGTTAGATCAATCTAACTGACTTTAGAAGACGACGAGTGACCCACATCTGCCCAGATACATAGGGCGATGATTGTCTCATACATCGTAACACCCTCGACACAGTGCTTCACATTCTATGATATACATGGTGGATACAAGGTGCTGGTGATCAGCAGTGCTCGTCAGGTGAGCAGACGGGCGATTTATAGTGGCCAAGACGTTTTTCTTTTAATTGAAATGCAGTGAAACGGTGACATGAGTTTTGAGTTCTTTCAATATTGATGTTCTCAGATATCTGTCAAATAGGAAGTTCAGATTCGGCCTAGTTTATTGTTAGAAATATACATAATTTTTCATCATTAATTCAGTTCTTGCCAACACCCGAAATAAAGTAGTCCAGATAGTCACTAGGTCACTTAACAAATATTACTAACTGTCATGAGGTTCTCTTCCCACCTGCTCTGCTACTGATACTACTGCTACTTTATTACTTATAATATTATTTCTTTTCACGAAATATTTTCTCCCTCCCCCCATCTCCGCTCGTCTGTCACTGTGTGAGTTGTGATACGAATGTGAAACATTCTTGCAGGATATCTCAACGCGTGACTTCACACCCCGTCGGTACAGGAAACTGAATGGATTCAGTAACAATCTGACTGTCACTGTGCGTTTATTTCGTACTAGTATGGGTGTTTTTCGTCGCACAAGAGTCATTTTGAAAGGTAGTTGACTATACCTGCAGGGCTAAGATATTTCTTTTCAGGATTGAGGAGCTATATTGAGTGAGATTTATGTATGAGGGTGTATGGATTTCTTTTAAACTAGATTTTTGACCAATCTAGGTTTTTTTGGTAATATTTCAACGAATCAGCATGTAATATTACCATTATTAATATCGCTCATAACTCTGAGAAGAGAACTGTGACCTGAAATACAGGCCCAGCCTAGCTCAGGCGCAGTTGCTTATATTTATTATTTGTGCTTAATTCTAACTGTATTTAGATACTGCAATAATATGTTGTATTTTTAATGAGCAATTAAATATAATAAATAAACTTTAAAAAAAACGGACAGCAACCAGCTCCCTATGAGGGTCGAAGAGAATAGCTGAGAATAAAAAATCAACCACCTAGCCTTTTCGTCGGCTTCCAATCTAACCGGATGCAGCTGAATAGCTAGTGTGAAAAACGCATGTTTTGCAAGGTATTTTTATTGCAACATTAAAACAGTTTTATGTGTATTTACAGTAATTGTAGGTACGTAGTCCAGACCGCCCAAAAGTAATGAGATATTTTTATTTCAGTGTAATCTTACTTTACTTTCCTAAATGAGCTTTTATAAGAATAAGAATTGCGATGAAATAACTTTTTGAATGTCACATTTAAATTGTAAATGTTTACTCCTACGTTTGTCGTCCCACGTTTCAAGTCCACCGGCCCACATCTCAAGGTCTTCCAATTCTCTCACTTTTCTACCTCTGATGACTTCCTTAGCTTAAGAGCATCATCATTATCTCCCTAACATTTTTCTGACTAGTACTACTTTAGGGTTAGCTTCCTGTCTAAACGGTTGCAGCTGAATTCTAGTGTTTTCTGCAACCCAGTCACGGGTAATAAGGTATCATTGGTGATACTGGTAGCCAGACTTTTAAGTTCCTGACTTCGCGTTTTGATTGTCAAAGAACTACAAATGTGTGTCGGAACCACTGGCTTAACGTGCTTTTCGAGACACGTCCGATATAAATAATGAATGGCTACCCATCCATGGATAAATCGATGAAAAGTTGCTTAACATTTGATCGACACGTGCTACTGTATCCTATTTATATCCACGGCCCCCTTTGACAAATAATCCTCACATACCTTCTAAATCTCTACAATCACATTACGAGAAAAACTAGTCGCCACATTTATCCCATAATCCTCCTGAAACAACATAATACTTCTAACATTCACTTCCCTCTCAGCAGCGCCATAAGCTCGCTAATTGTCCCAATTTTAGCCGAAATTACGCCCAAAACAGACTATAAATAATCGGGCATTCCTACATACCACTTAATCTTCCAAATAAGACAACACGCTGTATATTTTAGCACGATTTGTGCACACGCATGCAAATGCGTGGAACACCGTGTATGTAGTTTGCCAAATTGCCATAATGAAAATCTAACATTTGCAGTCACTGAAATTAATTTCAAACCTTATGTAGTCAACAATAGAGTTGAAGATATCAATTTTAGAATGCAATTTGAAATAGTTCAGATAACGATTTGGTTTTGTTTTAGTATTCTATTACAATAGTCATAAGGTCCATAATATCCTACTTAGGATGCACTCGTAGTTCCGCACCAAATTTTTGTGACATAGCATACAGTCTGAACGCAACTAAAACCAATTTTGCAACATTATTTCAACACCACTAAAGTCTACAATTCAAAATCCTGAACATTACTTCGAACGTGTTCCATTTTGTATCTCTATTTGCGTTCAACAAAGCCTTACTGCTTTAGAAATAGGGTTGGAAATTGTAACTTTACAAAGCAAATAAGTAGAGTATTGTGCATTGTTCCCGTGTACGGAGTCTGAACAATTGTTTGAAATCTTGTCGCTTGGTACATTTCGTTGGCGCTTGTAATAATTTCAGCTGAAAGGTGTAAACGCGTGGCTGTATTATTATTTGGCACAATGGCACTACAATGTGGCACAAAGTACCAGCCAGCGATGGCGGGAATTTTGAGAATGTTGTGTTTAATGCCTTGATACATTGCTGTGTCTGTATACCCAAATTTTGTTTTGTATGCTCTTTGCTTTAGGTTTTCTCATTCATTATGAGGTATTTTAGTTTAAGAATCTATGTCGTTTTATGTCCAGATCTGAGGCCCAGATCACTTTCAAAACATTTCGTGTACTCTTCAGCCAGCTTATCTTTGGGCCGTAAAACAAATCATCATCGTCTACCTAGCCTTTTCCCAACTATGTTGGGGTCAGCCGTAAAACAAATACCTAACCAAAATAAATGTGCCAAGTTTGATATATCGATGGATTTTTTCTTGACAAGCAGCGCCACCACGAATTTCAGCAGGTTTGACACGAGTTTTTCGGTACCATAAGCCAGTATACTACATTGTTGTGTATAAAGCCTCCTCTCTAATATAAGGAACACTCAAAATCGTGAAATAGTGTTAGTGATAGGAAGTCCTCTGTTCATTAAATAAGTAAGAATAAATTATTTTCATGCAAAATTTCCTCATAGTTTGTTTCCACGCTTTAATATTTTCTTCTGTCTGGCGATATCAGAGGAACTCGCGGTTAAATAATAACAGCTGCTTGGTTCGATTTTCAGGTTAAGCAGCGCTTGCCTAGGTTGGTCTGTGGATGGGTGACCATAACGAGTTTTCTCCATGCCTCGAAAAGCACGTTAAGCAGTAGGTCCCGGTTCATATTTGAAGTTCTTTAACAGTCGTAACAGTGACTCGAAAGTTTGACAACCAATCTTACCAAGGGGTATCGTATTACCCATTACGACCTGGGTTGTGGAGGTCAGATAGGCAGTCGCTCCATGTAAAGTACTGGTGTTCAGCTGCATCCAGTTAGACTGGAAGCTCAACATAGTTAGGTAAAGGCTAGGCCGATGCTGATACCCAGTGATATTACTTTAACTGCATTCCAAATACTATTAAGCAAAACTAGGTTAAGAAAGTTGTCACTATATAAACACAAAAATTACCATGTTCCTTTTACACAATCCACAGCATCGTTTGGCAAGCAATTAGTCAGAACTGTCACCCGCCACATACACACGCTACACCCACCCGCTGTAACGTGTAACATGCTACAGAACACGTTACACGTTGCGCGCGCTCATCAATTAGTGTCTACGGAGTGGTTATGACGATGCTTTGACAAGGAGCTGAATAATGTTAATTATTGTTTTAACGAAGATAGATAAGTCTTGATCATGGCTGCGGGCGATGAAACTTGCGTCGCGTTTACCTCAAGCGACGCTCACTTGTTTTCTTCGAGCGACTACCGTCGTGTTGCGATGACTCGTGGTATATTCACTTTCATTTGTTTTCTCCACAGCCGTTGTCGCAACACGCGTGTCGTTTGAGCGTGTAGCTCGTGGGCAGGCGGTTAGGAAGGCGCTTAGAATTAATTAGGTGAGGGTCGATTAGATGTGAAAGAGTTGAGCTGTGAGAAGAGTTATCTTTGTGCAAGGACTGTTTTAAACTAGAGGGATGTTTAAAAATAGTTTTTACGAGGAATGGACAAAAAATTTAAAGTCAGTCGTCAAATGTTTTTGTTGTCCAAATCAATCGTTTACCAAATTACCTAACATGTTAAACTATCTATGTATTCAAATTACAAATGTCATTATTTGTTAAAGTAGACACCTGGCGGTAGGTCTGACTTAAATACGAAATTTGAAAAAATAATTGAAATAAAATAATAATTGATTTGATTGAGAAACTGGATAGCCGTGACACAAAACCGCCAAAAGTGCAGAGATTTGGACGAGACCTGCACAGCATTGGGAGGGCAAAGGTTGAAGAAGAAGAAGAATCGACGTGAAATACAGGGTGTAACAAGACGCATAGCGAAGCCGTCAACCAAGCATTATGTACATCAAACTAATTAACTTAACGCAAAAATTATTTCTGGTAAACGCTTTTTTTTGAGGGTGAAAAATCACGTTTTACGGTAGGACTCAATGTAACGGACTCATAACATTGTGCTGACGGATGAATTGAATCGTATATCTCCGTAACTAGAAGGTTCCCAGGTATGGTCTAGAACAAAAAAATGATCGCAATGACGGGGAGAACAAGTGGCTTTCGGCTTCGATAAGGGTCTTGTTACACCCTTTATATTATGTTATTATAACGAGATTTTGCAACTTAATTATTTCAACCAAGGGTAGTGGAGAGATAAAATGGCAGTCCAGATGCCTAAAATGAGAAGATATTAAAATTGAAAAAACAGCATATTTGTAACTGTTACAAATCAATCGGTCCAAAAGTTCTGGCGAAAGAAGTGTTCGTGCAGAGTGATCAATTACATCTAGTTAGACTGAGAGCCAATTCCATTAGTGCAGCTACAGGTGGTGGCGATAATTTGTTCAAATAAGTTAAAAGAACGCAATTGATATTGTTCAGGGTAATTTGTAAACTGAAAATGAAATGTTGAAAGATTACGAATACCTACCTATTAAAAGGAAAGATTTGAAAAATGAAGAGATTGTATTTCAGTCAAACGTAGAAAATATTATGTATACTTATTAGCCGCTTGTGGGTAAACGATAATAGTCGCAAGTTAAGCTACGCTTGCCGAGGTCGGCCCTAGGATGGGTGGCCATTTCCTACACACCGACATCCATCCAAGCCTTGGAAAGCCAGAAGTCCCAAAGTTTGGAACAGGCGGGTGCCTTGCCTGTTCCAAACTTTGGGGCTTCTGGCTTCATGAACTAGGTACCTACATTCTGCTAAATAATTTGATTTATGTTATGCAATATTGAGAGACAAAATCACGATTACCAAAATCTCATGTTACGAAGAGTTCTACATTAACAAGCTCCGGATTTTTTCAAAAGCTCAAAAATATTATAATGAACCAAAAATACTAAAAACTTAAAACGAGGCCAAGAAACGAACCGTTTCCCACATTACCGGTAAACAATCAAGCAACATAGAAATACTAAATATCATTCAGTAAGAGAAAACTGGATTTAAAAATCTTAAGTATTCCGAACCAAGGAAGGCAAGTCGTGAATTATTCGCCGGAGAGGTTCTTAAGTGAGATTTTTTACACTAATAAAATATACTCCCTAGAGTCTGGAATGGTCTGGAATAGTCTGGAAGATATAGTGGAGCAGGTGTTTCAGTACTACCTAGATATTAAATTATTGTCTGGGTAGGCTTGATCGATCTTGAGAATCGTCTTTTGTCTTAGGACTACTTTTTCCTGTAAAATGATCTATTTCATCTATCTGTCTACCTGACATATCTGTCTTGTAGCCTATGGCCACGTCCTAACCAAAGCGTTCGTAGCACGAATACATGGCCCGCCTTGTTCAGCTTACCCGGACGTATACTCGTAGTAGCGCTGACAGCCGTCGACTTGCGGATTTTCAAACATTAATAACAAATGAACGCGACCAGCGTATATTCGTGTGACCGATCGCTTTGGTAAGGACGCGAGTTAAAAGTATGTTTGTATGCGTAATATCAGACAAACATCAACACACAACGCAACAACAGCAACGCAGATACTATATTTTTTTCACCGTAATCGCTCTAATAGAGTTTATGTTAGTCTGTTAAAAATATGTAGTTGTCAGCTGTACTTTGAATTCCGTAATAACTTGTCGGAGACATTCCTTTGATTGTTTTCTATTACACCATGCGGGTATATTCTCGCTCATAGCATAAAACATGTTTCCTTAAACTTTATTTTTAGCGCCAAATCCACCCGAATCAATTCTCCCTTGTCTCCCCATCCAAAACCACGTTCAACACGCTCAGAATATTCAAACCTTAGCTCTCGACTACCTCACGAGATATCGAGACACCGCCTTCCTCACGAGATTCCGGGATGCTGGGACATCGCCTCGCACTTGACACTTTTGAATTTTTAACCATGACTTATTCAAAAAAGCTTCGTTACGAATAAAGTTGAGCCAAACGCTCGGAATCAATTCAGTGGCGCGCGGCGCCTGAATATTTCAGCTACCTGGCTATACGGACGAGTGCTGGCTTGGGGAATTTACCTAAGTTTTATTTGTCGAGAATTTTACTGGTGGAGGAATTTTTGTGGATATTGTTTCTTGGTGCATTGTCTTCTTTAACAGTATAACTCATAGTAATAACATTGTTTGAATTCGTGCTAGTACATAAATGTGCCATCGATTATTATCTCAGGCTAAAGCAGTCCATTGCTGGAAATAGGCCTTCTCCAAGTGCTGCAAAATAAACTGTTTTCCGCCTTTCGCATCTAGTTATGGTTGCATAATAATTCTATAGACTTATGAAGCTATATTCTACAAATAAGCATCGTTTACGACTTTATACCTATATTTTATTTACCATAGCAGTAAAACCAAAAATATGAGACCCTGAAAGCCTAGACACATTACCATTTTAGGAACCACGCTGTAAAGACTAAATTCTAGCCAAAATAATTAGCACTTCAGCATTGCGAAGCGCAGCGGGACCACCGGAAGTCACCTGCGCTCCTATTTATGGGATTGTAGTGTTGCTCCGCGCTTCCGGTCGGTCGGTTCTACTCTCAAATTGTGTTATATAGTCTGTGGAACGAGTTGGCTGTTTGTTGCCCTTTGTGTTACTTTGTAGCTCTGTGGCTGTCTGTGCTGGTACGGGTGTACTTCTGAAAGGAATATGTTTGTTTGAGTTTATTTGTTTTTAAGAGGTTTGGGAAAGCAATCTGATAGTTTTACCTGTTTTGTTATTTATTGTTGTGTCAATGTGTTGTGTGTTGTGTGGAAAATGGAAAACACATTGATAAACTTCTTCATGATTATTAGAGATGGGCCGACTATAATTACTTTGGTCGACTTGTCGGCCAAGCCGATCCTTGCTGTTGGCGAAGTTTATGGGCAATGTCCGTGGCGTTTCATGTTCAATAGGTAATCATCGCATCACTATTTTTCTATTTTGTTTATTTTTCTTTCTCTTGAATTAAGTTCAATCTTCGACTACCAAAAGGAAGAGCCCATTCCTAGATTCTATAACAAAGTGTAGGTTGATTAAAAAGTAGAAATTATTATTAAATGTTATAATTTCATTGTAAGCACTCCAGGCGACTAGTAGCCGTAGTTTGCCGATCACTCACGGACTATTGGCCGACTACAAATATGGCCGGATAGTCGGCTTTCCCAAACAGTCGGAACACCCCTAATGATGATGAATGTCACAAGCCGTATTCCTCATTGGATTTACGATCGTCAAAAACGACGACCTTCTAGTCGAAACGTTCATCCCCTATTTAACCGGGGAAGGGATGAATTTTCAAAAATCCTTCTTCTTTATTATTTTCGGTACATGAGGAACTTTAGTTTAACATTAATTTTGAATTTCTAGATTTAACGTTAGAGTGTGTACGTTGTCTGTTACAGAATTCAAGATTTTTTTGAAGTTGAAGATAATACGACCTTCAATTAAAACTTTAAAAAATTACCATTTTAATATAATTTTCAGTATTCAAAGTAAACTTTGAACAGTCTTACCATATAATTTTGAATATTAACTAACTAGTCCGTAAAACTGTCTCAGAAAACTATTGCATTAAATTTTTATTAAAATCTTTTATAAGTTACACAAAGGAGTGTTCAAAGTTTTGAATAAAACATTTTGCTAATGTAATACATTAGCAAAATGTTTTATTCAAAACTTTGAACACTCCTTTGTGTAACTTATAAAAGATTTTAATAAAAATTTAATGCAATAGTTTTCTGAGATTTACTTAGTTTTTGGTACTTTCAAACTTTGGAAGAATGAATTTATAGACTATTATGTTATGACCTGATGTAAAAGACAAAACTGGGTAAAACTACTTAAGTATCGTATCATATTAAGTGAAGAGAATAAGTTTTAAAGTTTTATGTGTGTTCTGCTTGACAACAGACACCGTTGTATTGGAACTAGGTACATTCAACCTCTTAACTACTTAACCATTTTCGTCAACAATACCCAGTCAATTCAAATTGAATTGGCCCTGACTTACATGTCGCAGATCGTGGGTTTAAATCCAGGTAGGCACTTTACTTTAGGTTTTCGTCATTACTTTCAAATCAGTGAAGGAAAACATCAAGACATCTAGCATCTACCACACAACACTGGGCCCACAACACTGGGCCCACAACACTGGGCCCACATGTCGGATTATCCACTCCCTATCCCCTATCCCTCTGCCTCATTGGTGCTGGGCTCTATTCCCAGGTCAAAAAAAAGGCAACGTATTACTGGGTTTTTCCATCAGGTGTCTGGATTTGTGTCCAATTGATGGCAATAGGCTGGCCTCCTATTCCATAACTGGCGAAATGTGGGTGTACTCTTAAGTACAAAGAGGTGTTGATGTTATGTTATGCTATGCCAGAGACAGAAGGCCTATATTACAGCATTGTATGCTGGTTATGCGTTACTAAATGAAAACTTACTTTGTTTCGTAATACATGCAACGTCTCTGGTTTTGCGAAGCAATCCCAAAGCCTTGCCCAAGTCTGTCTGCCGGTGGAACTGTGCTGCCCTCAGGGAAATCAGATTTGCACAGACGAGCGCTTCTGCTCATACACTTGATTTAATTTCCAAGGCACCTCTCCCAAAGATTAACTAGGGTTAGAGTCAATGCTCGAAAATTAGTTAAATAGTTTCATTAGCAAGATATGTACACAGATTAAGTTCATGCAGTTAATATTGACTCGCTTTTTGGTCTACGGCATTGGACTTTTTTTATTGAAATTGTACGTTTGAAGTAACACGTACAATGCTTCAGTAAATAAGTGTTAAAAGAACTTAAAAATAGGTAGGATTAACACAAACTAAAGCTATGGTTAATGTTATTTGGAATACTATAACCCGCGTTTACACCAAAGTAAGTAAGTTAGTATTCTGCGTGTTGTGTCTACTCGTTTCAGTTATCGTTTACTCCGAAACAAATCAAAATAGGTGTGAAGTGTAGGTGTATACAAAACTTGTCAAAAATGTGTAAAAAGAGGCCAGGCAACATAACAACAAGTATTAGTAAGTACACACATTGTGTACGTAGCTAGTAACAACCATAACACACTTTAAATAACTAAAACCGTCGCAACCCAACCCAAACTTCATCGAAGTTTCTCAAACATCTATAATATTAACACGGCTACGTCTGTGCGACCAGGGGGAACACAAAAGACATTTTTTCCCCAACTCTAGCGATGTTTGAAATTTTAAGTTAACAAGCGCGATGTCTCTAGAGACGCGACACTGCGACACTGCAGACACCGGCGCGCCGACACTCGCGAGACTTGAGTCGACGTCCCATCAACGGATTACTGACGCGGAAATAGAAAATGCATTTTTTGAATCTGGTTTTAGACAAGAATTTTTGATGAAGAAACCTGCTCGGGTGAGTTTTCTTGCGATTTAGTTTAGACTTAGCATTTACACATACTCACGACTTTTCCCCAAGGGGTAGGCAGAAATTGTGGCGCGCCACCCGCTACGATCCTTACATACACCTTTTACTTCGTCCATATACCCCCTTTGCGATTTTTATTTCAACCTGTGTTGACGATTATAGAATAGGCAATTTCGTAAACAAGCAATTATAATTAACGCCTGCGAACATAAAACAAGGAAAACATTTATTTATCGCGATCTTCCCTAAAGGGTTTTTTAATCTTTCCTTTTTTTAAAATAAAGCGTTTAATTGTTAATTACTGGCCAATAAGATAATGAAAACTCGACGGCTCTAAAGATTATGTTATTTTTAGCTCCTAGTAACTAACACTAGATGCTCCTATCCGAAACTTTCAAATATTATTTTCGTTTTTCATTCAACATGTTGCACCTACTCAGTCGCTACTTGAAAGGTTAAGTTAGCTAATAAATATTTCCTCTGCATGTGCTTTACCAAAAATCTTCTGGGCTCTATAATGGCGATTAGAGACCTTGATTCTTTTAAACCAACTAAAAATCCTTTAACAAAATTTAAAAAAAATACAACAAACTACAGTAAAATCCTCATCTCCCGCAACTATAACACTTGTTCTAGGGTTGTACATCAGCACTAACGATCCGTTTATACCGCCGAGATTTAGGGCTGTCACACACACGGACAGTCGCAGTCGAGTGGCTGGCGCGAGTACTCGAGCGAGTGCCATTGTAGAGGGGCGGAGAAATGGCGCGACATTTGCATTTTGTATCTTGTAGTTGTTAGCAGTTAGTTGTAAAGGAAAGGATTATAATAATGTGCGGGATTTAATTTTTTCCGTGTTTAGATGTTTGGTTCTTTGCAGGACAAAACGATAAATAGTTGTCAAAACAAAAACCTACAAATATTGCTACCAAGACTTGGCAATCCTAGGCTTATAGTAACGGTGACTAGCAAAAAGATCATTGTCTTATTACAAACGTTTCATATATTATAAGAGTACATGACAACCTCAACAAATCAAATCAATTGTCAATTATTCAAATAGCACTGAGAATCAGCCCTTTTTAAACGTCAAAATTACGAGTACATAAAACAGTCCTGAGTACCCCATATCACTCACTCTGTAAACATCACATCTGTCTACTAAATACAAAAAAAAACAATTCTGTTACTAATTTTGTTGATAGACCAATCTGTTTACCAAACGGCATAAAATAGACTAGTAAAATTTGCACATACTTACGAAAAGTCTCTATAACCAAGTCTATTCATCATCACCATTTCAGCCGAAAGACGTCCACTGCTGGACATAGGCCTCCCCCAAGTGTCGCCACACCGACCGGTCCCATGCGACTCGTATCCAGCGGATCCCCGCAACCTTCACCAGGTCATCGGTCCACCTAGTGGGAGGCCTTCCAACGCAACGTCTTCCAGTTCGCGGTCGCCACTCCAGAATTTTTCGGCCCCATCGGCATCCGTTCTGCGAGCAATGTGCCCTGCCCACTGCCACTTCAGTATGGCAATTCTTCGGGCTACGTCGGTAACCTTGGTTCTCTTGCGGATGTCTTCATTTTTGATTTGATCACACAAGAAAACTCCGAGCATAGCCCTCTCCATTGCCCTTTGGGTGACTTTAAGACTTCGAATGAGGCCCATTGTGAACCAAGTCTATTACTTAACTCAAAACTTCTCCATCTCTAATACTATTACCACTAACGACAAACCGATGTCCCCAGCTAATAGAAATGCAAGTCAATTAGCGAGTTCAGCGAAGGTATGCACAAACAATCACGTGGTCGAAGCGAAACCGTAGCAAATAGCTTTAAGGTCACCTCGGTATTGTGCGGCGGGAAATAATATTAGAATTTAGAGTAATGCTAGTGTATGGTTTGTTGGAAATGAAACTGTAAGAGCAACTTGGCATTTTGTTAGTATGGCTGATAGTTTTACGGTCGCCAGGACGTTGCCTGTTTCTTAAACAAGATTATTGAGTCTTAAGTGGCAAGTACTGTTCAAAATAATTTCAGCCTGTGGCGACGAAATCCTTGTGATAAACCTGGATAAAAAAAAGAAAAATTTAAAGAGAATTTTCTTATGTGCAGATAGTTAATTTTATAAAACAACACCTGTTTTTATTCTGCAAAATACAAATTTAAAGAGAAAACAGTTTTATACTAAGGACTGTTGGTTAAAGACGTAACTTTGTAGTTACCACATCATTACAAGAACACTGAGCAGAAGCCTTCGTATGTAACAAGAGACCGCAGCGGAATGCGACACAATTAGCAAGTGCAGCGAGACACGTGGCGCTAGCAACATCTGTGCGCGCCTTTATATTTCATTCGTTTGAATTTGGCACGTGAAATGCAAAATGTTATTTCTGAACTAAGTAATACGTTGAATCTACTTTTGTGGTGGTAATCTTAGGCAAAATAATAGAATGGAATTGATGGAATCTGAATTCGTGCCCGGTGGATGGCAATAGGCTCAACCCTATTGTAAGGAACCTATTAAAAGTCCCGTCTCAGTGTCTAGGTTAAGCGTAACAGGCTAAATGTGGGTGTACTTGTCAGTACACCTCTGTTTTTTTTGCATTTTCAAAATTATATGCATTTATAGGACAGGTATGGCTATTTGTGGACTAAAGAATATTTGAAACTGACAAATTATTTGTAGGTAACAAAATTGCCTCAGAGATTATTAGAGTCAGCAGTATTGATTGGCTACAGCTTGTATTAGCCTGCCTCAGAGACGAAACCTCCACCACATCATTACAAGAATGTCAAAGGTACGCTTCTAACAATAATAATATTTCTAACAAGTAACCTCAACATCATGCAACACAAATTAGGAAGTGCAGCGAGCGACATGGAGCTAACACCATCTGTGTGCGTCCTTACATTATTTTGTACGTTTCGTTTGTGTTCTGCAATCCAATTTTAGATTTTACGATTCATGTAAAATCTAAAATGTTATTTTTCCGGTAATAAGTCGTGTCTGAAGTTAAGTCTATGTCGATAAATTCTGAGTTATATGAAGTTTTCTTTAGTCCATGCAATGTAACTAGTGATCGGAATAGGTAGAGCTAATGTGTCTAAAGTTCAAGGAACAGAAACGAAAGTGGAGACTTCCTTGCGACATTTTTTTTTTTCGGTATGTTGATTCCGAATGCCGGAACATTACTTATGTACAACTAAAATTAATAAAGTAAAACAACTATCGAAGTCATTTACTGTTTCTGTTTTTAAAAAAAGTGCACGACTTTTATTGTTTATAAAATAAAGGTAATCTCCTTATCTTTGTTTGAACGCCGTAAGTAAGTGCGGAAGCTAATTTAATTTTCATACCAGCTTTAATAGTTAGAAGTAAAAAGGTAAAAAAAAATGGGTTTTCATACCATTTATTCATTTTGTACAATTATTGGAACTAAACGTAAACAACTAACTAACGTAACTTTTTGAGAACGTTCTCCTTGTTGTCGAAGTCGGCTAAAAAGGAAAAATAATGAATTCAATTAGTTTACTGTACTGATTAATTAATAACATTATTATTAAATGTACTTAAGTGATTCCGACACATTTCAGAGTTTCAGAAAAAAGTAAGGAACACTTTTCGTTTCTGTTCCTTGCTTGAACTTTAGGTACATTAGCTCTACAAAAAAAAATCAATTCTTTTATCCTTACCACCTGAAACTATCTCGAGACAAATTTTTATGATGAATAGAATAAAATACAGTTAGTTGTGTTAATTGAGTACCATTTGTATTAAAACCGTATCAAAGACAACGTAACCTTCAGCACATCATTACCAGAGCGTCAAACATACGCTACTATAATAATGTTTCTAGCAAGAAAACCTCAACAGCATGCGACACAATTAGCTAGTGCAGCGCGCGACACGCGGTGTTAACACAGTCTGAACGCACACTAATTGTCTCTATTATTACTAAATATTAGCATGTCTTTACGATGAAGGTAGAATTCAATATTTGTTTTTAATTTTGTTGCTAAATTAAGATTAAATACCGATAGTGGTATCAGCCCTTGGCTTAATTGCCAAAAGCCTCGATCAATACCTTAGGAGGCTCTCGTTAGGCAGCTGGATCAAGGGCTTGATTCAGAAAGCGGTACTCCTGGACACGGCTCGTATTGTTAGAAGGTTCCTCTCTCTGGAGCCCTGACCCGTAGCTTGGCCTGACTGACCCTGGTCCCGATACCGGTGTGGGCTACATTTTTTATATTTTTTTAATTAAGATTGTAATTAACTTGTAAAAATTAAAGTAAAGGGAATTCAAATACTAAAATGATGCTATGCTTACAGTCGACTTTCGTGCAGGTTCTACTTGAAAGAATGCGACCAATCTGAAAGATGTATGTGAAATAAAATTATTTGAATTGTCTTGTGGTTAATTAAAGAGGTAGGAAATAATTAAATAACTTTAACATTAGTGAATAAGTCCGATGTCTGAATTTTATCATAACTTTTATATATTTTTTTATCATCTGTTTTTACTTGACAATTATTTCAGGCAACTAGTACCCAGACTAACGTTTACCTTACAAACAATTTCTTATCAAAACTGGCTTCTCAGAAGTTTTCACTCCAGTATTATTAGAGGAAGCCGCCGCTAACAAGAAACTAACCGAACGAAGGCAATTAACTCGTGTGTTGTGCTGACAACCTGTGTGCGCGCCCTTAATTGCCGTCCTCCGCCGCAGTGTGAACGCAGCTTCATATTATTGTTACGTCAGATAAAGTCATCGCACATGACGATGCACCAGGCTGAACAGTGCTACTAGGAACTTTAGTCGCGTTGACGGAGCGACTCTGGTGATTTAATAAACATTTAGTTTTGACAAATACATAATTATATTGGAAGGCGTCATTATTTACTATTTTATATGTACAGGCTGGTGCCACGGTCAGTGGGTGGTCTTAAGGAGTTATATCTCTTCTTGACTTACTAATCTAGCTTTTTTAATTATTCACAATGATGTACACAAATGGTGATTTACTATTATTAAAATTGTTTGAACCAAATAACTGTCTAATTTCTTCATTAACATTAATATGGCGGAACAAGTTTTTAATTAAAATTAAGTCTCATCTCTATCCTTTCAATTATTTGTGAGAAAAACTTAAGCCCTTATTGGCTCGAACTACCATCGACTAGCCTACTGCACCAAGGTAGTAGCGAAGTTCCGCAAGACGAGCATTTAATAGAAAGAAAAATAGGCTATCACTGGCAAAAATAAACTTATGTCAAAACAAACGCAATATCAGTCACTTTTTTTTTCTTGCTACATCGTCGTGTCCCACTGCTGGGCAAAGACATGCCCTTTCTCCTTCCATACCATTCTATCCCGTGCGATCTCTGGCCACGTCACCATCTCCATAGACCTCGACGCCGCGTTCCTTCCTTAGGTGCTCAGATGTAGAGACTATTTTTACTAATTCGTAGTTTTCAGAAAATAAACCTAGTCACTACAGAACCACAGATTAACAATATAACAACTATATCCACAGACAACTAAAATATTGTTTCAACAAGAACGCCAGTATAACAATTAGCGACCGACTGCAGTATTCTGTGTATGCTGTGTGCCGTCATAATTGTCTGGAGCCAGTCGCACAATGGAATCTCACCCGTTTGCTCACGCCTCGCGCCCCTACGATTTGTGAGAAAATTCTTGTATCAACACTGAGTTGTTTTAGTTCGTACCTACTTTGTTTAATTAACATAGGAGATTTAAATATTAAAATCATAGGGATAGTAGTTCTAATTTTATGCGTAGTTGATGACGATAGGCTCACTACCAATTGTATTAACGTGCACAAATTTTTACAAATGGGACATAGCGCGCATTTCTTAAATGAAATTGACTAGTGATCGCAAGCGCGGCTGCTGCGCATGAGGACCTGGGTTCGATTACCAAGTCAGGCCAAGTGTTATTGCGATTTCTCACTACGAATTTCTCAGCAGCACCCAATGAGTCTAAATCTCTGCCCGGTTGATGGCAATAGGCTCATGCCCTATTACATAGGACTTCAACATAACTGGCAAAATGTGTGTGTACTATAATGAGTGTGGACTATAATGAGGGGTGAGGCAAAGGTGTGCTCTTTGCCTAACCCTTCGGGTATTACCGGCGTAATGTTATGTTTATGTTGTGAAAAATATCCCACTTTTGGTAGGTAGGTACTAGTGAGATACAGGTACCTACACCAACCTCTACTAATCCCACCCCTGCCCACCTTTTTGGGCAACAAACAAGCGTGATTATGTTGTGCTTCAAATAAAACGACAAAACACTGAAATAACGTTATATACACATGATTTCATTGAACAACAGAAAATAAAGGGTTTATCATTAATTTTGAAAATCAACAATGAATGAAAATGGCTGCCATATTGAATCGGAATTATCGGAATCGTGTTGGGCACCTAATTATGGACCAACCGGTTTCTGGGTAATTTATTGTGTTAGCTGCAAAATGGTTTCCCAACGGTTATTTTAACGTATTGTTTCTTTGTACCTTTGAATGGCTTCATTTTGCGGTGTTCGGAAATTTTCAGAACCATTTTGTGTGTGTATTCTTCAAAAAAGCTTCGGTTTACTAATTAAAATGAATAATTACCTAACTTTTGACACAATCACCACATAAGCTACACAATCCAACAATATTTGGTGCATTACTAACGTTATTGAGCCAAGTCACAGGTCTCGAGTTCGAACCCAAGGCAAGCACCTCTCTCATGGAGACATGGAGAGAGCGACTGTCGCAACCCCGTGCAGGGCACGCCACAATAGTGGCCATAAGTCCCCTCTTTGAGGAGTGGCTAGAGAGGCGGCACGACCGGCGCCCTCACCTTCCGCCTGACGCAGGTCCTTACCGGATACGGTTGTTTCGGGAGGTTCCTGCACTGAATCGGGCGGGAGGAAAGGCCCGGGTGCTACCATTGTGAGGATCGACCGGACGACACGGTGGAGCACACGGTGGAGATCTGCCCCGCGTGGGCAGAGCACCGCCGTGTCCTTGTAGCGGCGATCGGCGTCGGCGACCTCTCGCGTCCGGCGTTGGTTAAATCCATGGTCCGGAGCGAGACGGAATGGGATGCCGTCACCTCCTTCTGCGAAGCAGTCATGCTAGCGAAGGAGGTGGCGGAACATGAGAGGGAGAGAACCTCACGTCCCAGCCGCCGCGGAAGACGCACCGGGCGTCGGGTGCCACGTGGTGGCCCCCAGCCACCGTAGGCGCGGGCCTGTGGATGGCGAGCTATGGGCTAGCTTGCCGTCCATCCGTCTTATGACGACAGGCCGTGTCGACGGTGCGTTCGTGTTCCACGCGCGCCTCAAAGAGATGTCAGCAAACAGAAAGGGGTCGGAAAAGACCGAGCCCGTAAGGACCGATGCCTGCCAGGGTCGCGGGACTGTTCGAAAGAGATACCGCGGCCCTGGAACACAAAGGGCAAACGAAGGAACATGGATGGGTTTTATTCAGTAAAAGTCTGACACTCCCTCCTGCTCAGCCCAGAGCGGGAGGAGTTATTTGATGATTACCCATCCGAAAAAAAATAAAAAAAATACGTCAAGCACCTCTGAGTTTTCATGTGCGTTTTCTATAATTATCACTTACTTCGGTAAAGGAAAACATCATGAGGTAACCAGCATGCCTGAGAGATATTTCTTGATAGCATGTAAAGCCAAATCATAAGCCCATGGCCATAAAAACTCTGACACCAGGTCTGAAACATATGAAGCAATGGTTTAAGAATTCTTTCAAAACCCTTTGGTTTGTGATGGAACGTGTGTTACGCAATTGCAGTCTTGCTGTGCTGGTGCCAGAAGGTCCGCTAATGCCATCACATAATTATTTCCATTTTCCTTTCAAGCATGGTAGTTGAGTATCGTTATGAATACCTATTTTCATCCAAAATCTGGCAAACAACAGTGTATCAAAAAGCTTATGTTCAGCGGCCATTTTTGTGCTTCCGTAGTAATAAAAAACTAACATCAATCTTCTTAATCTTAATGTGTGCCTTTTATGATGTAAGCATACTCCGGGATTCTCCGGGATCCTCCGATAATCCCGCGGGAACATAAAAAAGTAACGCAAAGGAATGGTTCCGTCAACTTTTGACGAGAAAATTAAGTATTCCGAGACGATGAGCTGTAAAAGTCGTCGTAAAAGTAAGAACGATGTTAATTTTAAGTAGTTTTTGTCAAGGACGCTGTGGCTAAGTATGGACGCCTCCTGAAGTTTAATGTTGAGGGGATCTGAAGACGTGAATGCTGAATGTTATTTAGCATTGATGATTGTGAGTTTTTTGTGACGAGAATTAGCATGATGTCTTTTTAAAAAGTGCCAATATCTAGATTGTACTACTGCCTTAGTGTTGCATTACTCACCGACTTTCTTGATTAGATCAATTAGTTCCTTGAGAACCCTGGGATCCTCAGCATCTTCATCGGTTGGCTCCTCAGGAGATTCGTCTTCGTATTCCTCTTCCTAGAAACAATCCCATTTTCATTTAGAAAATAAAGTGTTACATTAAATCTGACTTGATCCGACGAAAGAGGTACATATACATTGCTACAATGATGTATTGGCGCATGAATAACATGTATCAATAGGGGGCCGTGGCTTACTATGGAAATCGTTACTTCCGATTTTGGCCAAACGACAAAGATCCCTCTACAGCTTCTATAGTGATTTGTTTACGTTGTGATTTTAAAACAAGTATTTTTTTTCCCTTATTTCAGAGCACATGTTGAGTGAGATAACATAACATATTGATATTGGCTTTAGAGCCCCGGCACCTAAAGACAAAAATAAACCTTTTTGAAAAAAAAAACGGCAGTTTCCTTCAAAATAACAATAAAGCAATTTTGCTTGATATCAGATCCGACTTTCATGTTGTAGGTCCGAACTCAGGTTCTCAAAACTGTTAAGGGAAACATCAGGAGGAAACGAGCAAGTTCTACAATAAAAAAATCGAATACATTCTCTTTCACCAACTCGCACTGGGCTTGTTTGGTGGATCATAGTTCACTCCCTCTCCTCTCATAGAGTGAAGGCCTGGTCCCAGTAGTGAGAACATTATTGTTTAAACATAATGCTCATACTAAGCTTGGATTGTTCGCGGTGACACGTGATAGAGAAACCCAGAAACCCTTAAATAGCACATGAAGTTTCCTCCAAACAACCAAAATCCTAATCAAAGCAACTTCCTATCGCCATCCCAGATTCCTGTGCCCACTGTCTCAGAAATAATCAGCCTACGTGACAGTCCTTACTCCGTGTCGTCCGGAATTCCGCGTGGCTGCGTCCGACGCCGATAATTCCGCATTCCGAATCAATTTGCTCGGAATAACGCGTGGCGCGAGGAGCGCTCATACGGAAAGGTGGGAGTTACTCAATGTTGCTTATGGTATTTTCGTAACTTCTTTACTATCAGGGGTTTGATGCATAAGGAAATATCATTTGTAAAAATCTTTGACAGCCGTTGGGTAGCCAGAAGTCTAAAATTCTAGTTATCACAGCGTTACCTAGTTATTGGGCTTCCTAGGTCAGATAGGCAGAATCTGCCTCATCGGTCGGCTGGTCGCAAACGCGACTGGTGAGCATGGGCTACTGAGTTCGATTCAGTTTTTCCATCAGGAATTTCTCAGTAGCAGCAACGGAGTCTGGATTTGTGCCCGGTTGATGGCAATAGGCTCGCCCCCTATTAAGTACATGGAACTTAAAACATAACTGACGAAATTTGGGTGTACTATTAGGTACACATCTGCCTAGCCCTTCGGGGATTACAGGCGTGATTAGTGTTCATCATCATCACCCACAGCCCACTTCACCTACTGCTGGGTATAGGCCTCTCTTTGCTCGTGCCAAGCTCCACGTTTCTGTGCCAGTCTCATCCAGGTTATTCCTTCAACAGCAACAATGTCGTCTGCCCATCTCGCCGCTGGACGACCGATTAGTGTCCAGCTGCATTCTATTAGACTAGAAGCCAACCCCGACTAAGATGGCAAGGACTCGGTAGTCGATGAAGGAAATGTCATGATTTTCTACTTTTGACATACATTCAAAAGCGACTGTGACTAATTACTACACCAACTGTCAAACGCCATTTATTAATTGTTTTGGTAAAAAAAAAACAACAGGTATCGCACGATTACTCTCCACAGAAACTTGTAATAAAGAACTCATGACAACTATTAATATTTTACCCCCACCATTCAATTCCTCCACTACCCCATACAATATTAGTTGTGGACAGGACCTTCTGTTCGCCCAGCGGCAACACAAAGAGGTTTTCTTACTGCGACATAATAGGAAAATGAACGGGGGGTGAAAAGGGGTGTTCAGAGGGGGTGAACGGCCGGGGTAAATTAATTTTGTTACTATATTTTCTATTCAAGGCGACGTAATGGTGTGAAATTGATTAACGGAGTTTAGATTGAATGTTATTGTGACGTGAAAGGGGGCGAAGGGGAATAATGCTGATCGTAATTGTGTTATGATGACTGTGTATCTGCGCTTAGGCACGATGTAGTGCAGAGTGGTTCATAATAATCTATAGTATTTACCTTATTACTCTAATAGGATTAATCATCAAAGAAGATAGTTACAAAAATTTAAAAGAGTATGCTAAGATGGTTTGGTCACGTGGAGCAGATGAGTGAAAGTTGAATAACAAAAGGTGTTTACTAGGCAGATGTGAGAAGAAACGCCGGGGGGGGACGCTCTAGACTCTAGAGTGACCCCTCCCGGCGTTTCTAGAGTCTAGAGGGACATACACTGATCTCATAAGGTCAGGTGGGTAGTACTCACTACCGGGGTGCGTGTATGACCACAAGCACCCCGGTAGTGAGTACTACCCGCCTGACCTTGACCAGATGTATGAACGTGGACGAGGCGACAGGAGTATGTAAGGATCGTAGCAGGAGGCGTTCTGTGGTGCCTGCCTACCCCCGTGGAAATAAGGCATGAGTTTATCTATGTATGTAAGATTAATCATATTATGTAATACAACATGCATTAGGGAGAAATATTATAGTTACATAATGATATGCTGGGATAAGGATATTACTGAATTTCGGAACATGTAAACTATGCTAATTAAGCTAGTACTTTTTGTAATAAATATTGGATAGTAAATTATGTTGTGCATTGAGTACTGACGTATCTAATTAACGTTAACAATATATATTATTAGGTTAAAATTACAAAAACAGAAATTTCACATTTTTCAGACGAGTGCGTCATATTTTACTAAAGTTCAACTGCATGAATTGAGTTGGAACATTCCTAACGTTTTAATAATATATATTTCGGTAACCTATACATGGGATTGTCCTAACATCAATATGAATGATCGATAACTTTGTGAATTAATTGTATTAATATGTAATGTGCTATGGTATTCATTCAAAAGTCTTCACATGTCATTTTACACAATAGTGTGTTCTTAATCTTCTTACAAAACGAACACCAAAATCCTTTTACAATAAAACTACAATTAACAACAAAGTCCGTATCGCGACCGTCACGGCACCTTACGAGCGTGTCACGCTATCCACGCTTCACGCCACGTCCACGCCCGCCACGTCTCGAGCGTGTTATTGTTGTGTCCCGCCCGAAATTGCCAGCTTTTGTCGCCTTCACGCGCGAATCCACTCCAAATGCTACTAAAAGCGCTATTTCTCAACCGACGGTAAACGTTCAGGTTGAGCGG
The DNA here is from genome assembly GCA_947578425.1 of Eugnorisma glareosa. Classification (NCBI taxonomy): domain Eukaryota; kingdom Metazoa; phylum Arthropoda; class Insecta; order Lepidoptera; family Noctuidae; genus Eugnorisma; species Eugnorisma glareosa. The sequence goes on from OX387981.1 coordinate 613,571, forward strand.
ATCCACTACCTCCCCCCGATGGGGGTAGACGGGGGTGAAATGCATTTAGAACGTTTTTTCCCGTCGTAGTTTGTAGCTAGTGCATTGTCGACCGGACAATGGCACGAAAGCGATTGTTTTCGTCAATTCGATTGTCAACCGAGTTATGATTCGACAATGGACGGTTTTAATTTACTTTTGAACGTCTGTGAGCGTCTGGTATCGAGTCGCGAGTGATACCGCCCGAACAATGGCGACAGCTTTTCTTTCCCTTTTTACACTTGAACAAATGTTTTCGATGACTTTTGGCATTTTGATTGCTTTTGTGTGCTTGTTCAGCGGTTTATGGTAATGTGTTGAGGTTTCGTGTTTCACTTTTACGTTTCATTAAAATTTGTCATCTCTATGCTTGTGAGCTTTTTTATTATTAGCAATTTACTATCTTTTTGTTGCTATGTTTATTAGCTCCTCTGTGCCATATTATTGCACTAATCCTGTTTTATCTTCAGTAATAAAAACATCAATTTGGTATAGCATGTTAACAACGTTTGAAGTTTACAAATTATTCGTTTTATTGCCGTCTAGGTGGCCATTTACTGAACCTCGCGTGACGGACAAAAGGTTAATCATGTACACTGTGTTTACATTTACATCGTCTGAAGAATTTCTTTGCAATAAACCATGTAATAAAATACGGACCATTGCCTTCCAGCAAACATTTACTTGTTTACACACATCTTCGAATCTAGTTAGAGCGTAAACAGAAAGAAATTGAACATCGAGTATTTTCTCCAATAGATTTAAATTGGATTTGAATTCTATCTTAAACTGTTTGTTGTGTCAACTTCGGATTCCCATTTAATGATTATAAATTCATTGACATAAGCTTAGCTTTCGAGATTTTTTGTGTTCACAATCAAAACGATTGAAATCGTTTTTCGTTTAAAAAGTTCTTGAAACTTCAAGATCGAATTTTTAGATAAGTAGCTTTTTATCTTTGATCTTCTTTTGACTTTTGAGTTGAACAATGATATCTTTGTCCGGCTAATTCTTAATCTGAATTTTGCGCATCAATTTCCCGTCCAATTTGACAATTCGTCTTGAACATTCCACTGTCTCAATGTTAGCCTTTTGTCTGACAAACACTGATTTGATCTTGAGGTCCGTCAGCCGTGAAATAATCTCTTGTCTAAAATTTCTGTTTAAAAACAAAACGGCGGAAAGTTCTGGAGCATTCTGTACTGTTGGGATGGCTGTTTGGCCGTTATCAGCAATTTGGACACACACACGAGTATGAAACTAATTAACCGTCAACCTTTGTCCATTCCGAGTCACAATTACATACAATTAAACGTGGCCTAAAATAATATTGGAGTTAATTTGGACAAAGTTCTGAATGGTGTTCCGCAGGGTTTATGTTGGGACCGTGTGGCATTAAGGCGGGTTGGGGTGTGTTCTGACCGCGGGTTTCAATAAAAAGGCTGGAATTAGCCCGGGTGTCAATTAACGCAGCTATTAATGAGGACCTGAAGGGAGGATGTTTCTCGTTGTTTGCAAGCTCCGGTGACTCACTTGTATTGGGTTTAGGCAGTTGTTGTTTGAGTACTAACTTTGCTATTTGATATTTTAATTTTTGTTTTATTGTTTCAAAAGAGCTGATTGGGTCTTGGGAACATTTTTTTCGAAATTAATCTCGTTTACATCGAGTTTACACGATACTAGCTGTTTGCCGCGACCGTGCTCGAAATTAGCCCACGGCAACACACTAATGGTAAAAGTATAGCCTATGTCCTAACCTAAGTGATCGTCTATCGATGTTGCTAATTCAACGAAAATTGTTCTGCCCTAAAGCGTGACTAGAGAGACATTCTCATTTGTAATACTAATATGGATAAATCCATCTGCAGTAAATTGACGCTTAAGGTTGTCCAAAGCCGTCATCTTCACGACAACTTGGCACTTGCGGACCTGGCAGCAGTAAATCACGGTGACTTGACAGGTGGTCTTGCTAGCATTGTTCGTGTAGCTCTTGTTACACAATGGTCAGTTTTAGACACATTTCAAGATCCGCAGACAGATTACTGACCGCTTACATGGGTGCCTTGTGCGATGTCAATCATAGTAGAAATGCAAATAAATTCAGCAAGAAATAATACCTTTTGTTCTGGATATTCATTATAAATAAAGTATTTGCCACACTTTGTATGTCACCTGTCTGCTGTAGGTAAGTACCTAATGATTGTACTTTACGTACCTACCAACAAAACAATTATTTATTTGATTGTTCTTTTTTTGTGTAACATCTCTACATAATAAAAATATTTTAATAGGTACTTATTGTTTTTGTTGTTGAATTTGTTGCTTATCTAAACTTTAATAATTTGTTAGCTTAGTTGTTTATAATAAGAATATTTGCATGCCGAATTTTAGTAAGCGGATTATGTAGAAACTATTTATCTTCAACACCTCAATATATTTCACGCAATTAAAAATTATTTATTCTATTCTATGTTTGGATAAAGGAAGTAATCTCTAAAACTACACAGCCGGTATAAGAAATTCTTTCACTGATAGAAAGCTATACTCTTTTCGACTCCTATAAGACAAGTTTTATGTTGCAAAAAAGAAATTTCTAATCGAGCAAAGTCGCGGGCAACAACTAGTAACCAATATTTGTTCCTATAAGTAAATGACTACAACATTGTATCTTGGAATTTAATAACAAGTCTCTACCACCGACGACATCGTTTTAGTATTGGATCTAAATTCTAGCAATACTTGTCAGTATTTGATCCAAGTTCTAGGTAATCATTTAAATGCCTATAACAGCTTTATTTGAAACTAGCTGCTGCCCGCGACATTCGTTCGCGTGACAGTAAATTCGCTTGGAATCAGATTTTGTTAACAATTTCAATAAATATAAATAAAAATATCGCTGGACATTACACACAGCGCCATCTAGGTGCCACACAAAGCAACGAGGCTTGTGTCGTGGACACCAGATAGTTGATAATACTACATAGATACTTTTTGTTTGTAAATACATAGTTATTATACATATAAACATCCATGACTCGGAAACAAATGTCCATGCTCATCACACAAACATTTGCTCCTACCGGGATTCGAACCCGGGACCCTAAAAACGTAAGGCAGCCTCACTACCGCTGCGCCATTCGGGTCGTCAATGGTTTTTTTTTTTTTTTCATGGAACCCAAATTATTTTTCGGAACTAATATTATAGCCTATGTTAGACCTTGTAACATCAGCTATCTGCCAGTCAAAGTCCGGTCAAAATCGGTCAAAATCGGTCCGTCTGTCAAACAGACAGACAGACTAAATATATAAAAAAGTGTTTTTGTTATTACCGCCGTACATATTCTCACATATGCATTCAGTAAAAAGTTGTTATTTTGATATTACAAACCGACACTTCAGTTTTATTTATTTGTATAGATGTATAGACTAGACCAAATCAAAATCTGACAAGTTCACGAGCTTTACAAAACAAGAAAGTGTAGTGACCCTGTTAGAGAACGAGTTAGTAGTCAGATCCGAAAGCAACTGTTCATCCTTTTGATCTTCAGACTCAGAAGCCCAAACATAGTTGTAAGACATAGTTCCTTCAAGTTCACAACAAGAATGAGGGACTTTCTGCAGACTGAACTGTTGAGCCCGCTTTAATCAAACACGTATACGTCTTGACTGTCTCAATGATCTAGTCGTTACTACTGAGCATGAGGTCCTGGGTTCGACTCCCAAGTCGCGATGAAAAGTGTTATTGGGTTTTAAAAGTAGCAGCGGGAAATCTGGATTTGTGCCCGGTTGGTGGCAATAGGTTCGGCTTCCATTCCCTTGTAATAAAACTGGCAAAATGTGTGTGCACTATAAAGGGTGTAAATAGACCCATTAACCCGAGGCACTTAGTTCTCCCCGTCATAGCAATTTTTTTTTGTTCTCTACCATACCTGGGAGCCGGACCTGGAAAGCTTTTCATTGAGTTTTACCGCTTAACGTGATTTTTCACCCCAAAAGGTGCAATGTGTTATAAGCGGTATATTCCTACAACAATATTGTTTTCATGAAAGAGCTAAGCGAAACAAACATGAAACATCTCAGGTATACATTACGAGTCGTCTTAATTCGCTGACAACTCTGAACTTAGCATCGAAAAGATATACGTTATTAGTTCCGACAGAGAGCCAGGCTTCCGGAGGGTGGTGCAAGTTGGAAGCGAGAGCGATTAAGATAAAATAAGTGTTTTAAATAAAGATCAGTACAATTTAAAGGACAAAAATTAGTCTACCTACCTTTATTTATGTTTATTTTAGAGAGCCTATCTTCGTTCTTCCGCGGAACATTAAGTAGATCATTCCTGTAGACCCATACATGTAGATATTCATCTGCATGATCTTCGTGTGACTTGACCAAAATGATGACTGGACTTTAAGTGGCCAAGTTACAATCTTCGCGATCAGTAGAATTTGGGTAGCTTATTTTCGCAAACGTGACGCTTTAGAAGGTTTAGTCTCAAACAAGACTGATAATAAAGTAAAACGGTAGAAGTCACGTCAAATAACACCTACAAACTCTTTTTTCATTATTTGCTGTTTGTGGTGCCACAAATGGTAATTCATGCTTCATGATGGAAATCCATTGATGAGTATTGTCCTTTGTATGGTACCTAACTATTAAAGAAATAAGAGAGGAAAATCCAAAACCTAAAGTTGATATTGCAACGTTACAGTGTCACCTACCGTCATTTACTTTCTATCATATCCTATCCATCTTTTCTATTATTTTTTCGTCCACTTTGATTTTGATAGATTGTTCTTTTTACAAATCATATTTCGAGACACCCGCTTCCGCCCAGACCTCACGCCGGTGACGAGCTCCTCAGCTACACTCGCGACAAGTCGTGTTCTCAGCGGCGCGGCGGCGCCTGTCGCCTCTCAGCTAATGACTGCTGGCGTGATCAACTCAGATACGAGCCTGAGTTAATGTTAGTCTTACTCCTCAGCGCGGCTGGGACAATATTTTGTTGGAGTGAGTTGTTTTTGAGGGAGCTTATCTAGTGTATTGGAATGTTAGTGTAAGATGGAGTGAAACTGATTCTTCATAAAATTCTCTGTTAATTTAAAGGATTACCCATACCCATCATCTGCTTAGCTTTTTCCAAATATGTTGAAGTCAGCTTCCAGTCTCACCGGATGTAGCTGAATACCAGTATTTTAAATGCAGTGGCTGCCTGTTTGACCTCCATAAGCCAGTTAGTACTGGCTATTATGCCTTGGTAAGAGTGGTTGTCAGACTTTCGGGCCACTGACTGAGTTGTAACGACTGTCGAAGAGATCAAAGGCTAAACTTATTTTCCGAGGCACAGAGGAAACTCGGTATGTTACAGGTTGTCACCCATCCACGGACCAACCTAGGCAAGCACGGCTTAACCTTAACCCTGCAGTAGTCGCGTACAAAACAAAATCGAAAAAATCTCTAAAACCGTTTCTTGCACCGCTAAGTATTTTTAAATTAATAATTGTGAGACGCACTCAAGTGAAGCGCAAGCGCTGGTCGCGTACGGCCTTGTCACAGGAGCTCGGCAAAGATCCTGGACTACACACGTAGTCCGCGCGACCAATAACGTAAGTATTTTTTTATGTTAAAATTCGCATAAATTCCTAATTTGAATTGAACTGTATTTTATGATGTTCTGTTATTGTAAATTCGCTTTACTTTTAATTTCTTTTAAATAAAAATGGACAATCGACAAGCTGCACAGATTGGGGCGTGGTTAAACGAAACTGATGACATCGCCGAAGATAACCAATCTATTTTCATACCAATTTAGAGAAGTTTTATAATTTATTTTTAGCAATTATGACACTGAGGTTGTGATTAAGTTTTATTGATTTTATCTAGTTACGAAAACTGTACTGATTGTATTTTCATAATTAAAATAAAGTAATAACGTTTAAATGTTTTCTTTTATTTCAATTTAAAAATGGACCATCACGTATGTAGTCCATGCGGCTAGTGCTTTCTCATTTAGATGCGCGACTACTGCAGGGTTAAGATTGACCGGAGCAGCTGTTATTATTTAGCCAGGAGCTCCTCCCCTTCTCGATTGTCCATAATAATATTATAAATGCAAAAGTACCTGTGTGTGTGTATCTGTCTGTTGACATTTCATGCCGTAACGTCTGAATGGTTTCGATGAAAGACCATGTCCTGGGCACTTTTTATCCGGATAGAAAATTCCCAAGGGATAATTTCCGGCCTCTACAAACCCCAAACCGCGAGAAAAACCTAGCGTTAAGATGGAATAAAACTCACTATTCTTTACATGATTTACTGTAACAGAACTAAATACTAGAAAAAGCACGCCACTGTAAAAAAAAAAAAAAAACATTTAATAGGAATTAATTAATTTTAATTCTATTTTTTATATTTTTAAATGTTTTTTTAATATTAATTTGCTTAGAAATATTTAAAAATGTAATTTATATGTATATAATTGAATAAAGGAAACATTTAATAAAATTTTGGCAATAAATTCATTAGACACAGGTAATTATATTAAAAAATAGACTTATAAACAGTAAAATTAATAAATGAATATCCAAAAATAAAAATCAATTAAAAAAGGAATTATATTGAATATTGCCGATACGCTAACATTTAAGCCGATTACTTTATATTGAGCTAACGGCTACAAATCACTTTCATTTCTTTTCTCTTGTTCTATGTTAAGCCTGATTGCCTTTTGTCTTTTAATTATTTCCCTTTTTTCATCATTTATTTGGCATTTTCATCCCTCAAAAAGACACCAAGCGGCTTAACGTCCTTGCTAGCAACCTCTTCCTACCTTGGTCTCTGCTCACCCCCTATGCGCGTGTTGTGAACAAAGAGAGTACTTTTAACGACCAATTACCGATGCTTGCCGAACGGAGACTTTGTCATCGTTAGAGTGCTTTGTCGAAGAAATGGAGTTTTATGAAGAATTTAAACATTTATTTGTTTCTTTAAATATCGGTTCAAAGATTAATTTATACTGTTGCCAACGTCGATCGATCTCCAATATGACTAAAACTTCTATGTTCTCTCCGAGATACCAGGCTTCCATTTTTGCAATTATAACGATCGATTCAGCTGTTTAGGCGTGAACAGGGAACATACAGACAGAATTACTTTTTCAACATAATATTAAGTAGGTACAATGTTTTGCCTGTGAGCAAAACTGCTGCTGTGAGCTGGTACAGATCCTGTGATGGTTGGAAGTTATTCCGCAGGAATATACCTACCTATTCATTATCATCTGCGGCGCCTTTTCCCAAATATCTTGAGGTCGGCTTCCATTTTGACCGGATGCAGCTGCTGAATACCAGTATACCGTGTGTATGTAGTTGGTGATCTTTACTGATAAATAAATAAATATATGGTAATATAAAATTAAAATTAAATTAATATAAAATTAAATTACCGGTAGGTATAAAAATATAATGAGTAGATTATTATAGGCAATGCTGTAATTTACACTTAGTTCTCTCATAGCAAAATGGTTTCACCAATTACATTAATTCAATTACGTATTCACTGTGCCGCCGAAACGCGATAAATAATAAAATTATAACAAGACATAGGTATCCTTCACAGGCACAAAGTCCTCAACAACCACATATCACTTTCAGAGATTAACCACCCTTTGGTCCAAGCCAGGTTGAACACCTATCTACCTAGAGCTTAACTCTCAGAGACCAACTATATTTCAATCCATATAATTACACCTCGCTATGAAGTGTGGCGAAACTTGCCCAACTCAAGCGGGAAAACTTTCTTACTCATAATTAACGTTAGCCCCCGCTCCCCCTCAGAGGGGATTATGTAGATAATATAATGTAAGGTTATACCATGTTTTAACACGCCCGAATTTTTTAACGGTAGTGACAACAGTTAATTTACTAAACTGTGTAATGAGTTATCTTGTCATTTGTTAGAAACAATTACTCTGCTTCTGGAATGTTTTGACAGTCATCATCTGTCTGGTTTCCTTACTGTTTGGCTTTGAGTTAAATCGGATGTTGTGGAATACCACTATTTTAGATGAGGCGACTGGCCTCTCTGACCGCCGCAATCCAGTAATTCGAGTTAAAGACAAGCTCACTAAGCATGTTTAAAGTGCCAACAATGGTCATTAACCTTTCGTATGCCGAGTATATAGAAACCTATTGTGTCTCGCGTAGATCTACGTTCCGGCACACGCAGGGTTAAAGAGAAGAACATTCAACAACTTGCACTAGCACCGCGATGATATTTCGAGAGTAGACCTGTTTCCCAGTAAGGAGAATGCCAAGCTTATGCTGCATTTTGACAATATTCTTCTACATCCCCAAGCCTTTAATAATGATCACTAACCACCAACAACCATAATAACTTAAAAAATGACTCAAAAATGTTGCTAAAATTCATTAAATTATTCATAGGCATCTCTTCTTCCGCGTTTTACGTCAATGGCAACAAGTGTCAGTTTGTGACGGCGGTTAATTATTAACAGCGCCCTCTGGCGGACACCGGGCGCTTCGTTAGAGTCACTCTAATATTTATGGTACCCTACTATTAGTCGGATGAGTTTGGGACGAGTATTTTCTATAGCGTGGGCTATGGCAGCAAAGCCTTAAACATACTTTCGACGGACGGAACAACGTGCAACAGTGTAATCTTTATAGTTGCAATGACCAATAGTCTCTGGATCATTTTATATTATCCATATTCTATGTAGAAAATTTATACTTTTCTAGTGAATCTGGCCACACTGTTGCTTAGGGTCCGGTGTTCTTCCCAACTTAGAGGCTGCTTGAAGCTTTTCTCTCTTTCTTTTTTCGATCTTTAACGAAGACACAAGTCATGCTAATGCCAAATTAGAAGCTAGACTTAGTTTGGTATCAACTGTGTCTAAAAATGTAGTGAGCGGATTAATACATTGACATTGACATAATTTCACCAATTTGTTATTTTAAAACTTAAATAAATATATTTGCAAAACATGGAGGATCTACCTATTTACCTCATATTAAGTGTAACTTGACCTATGTTCACAAGTAAAGCTTTCTGATTTCTGTTTTTTTTTCTGACTTTTGAAATACTGTAAAAAGATTAGTTAGAATTTAATTGGAATCTTTCTTAATCTTTTCCTCCGTGTTACCTTTCTTTGTAGCTTATCTTTTCACCGTAACATCAACTACATTTATCTTACAACCCTCGAAGCTATCTCCGACAATATCTAAATCAATCATATCTACACCACGTAATCCATCACCAAGCCACACATCAGTCACTGCCGACCCCTTTACGCAACAGTCGCGATGAATGGCCCCATTGATGACGTCATTGTCCGCGTCCAAGTCCGCTCTATTATTGCTCACGTATCAACCTGTAGATTAATTAGCGAGGTAATAGGCGAGAAGATGTTATCATGTTTGTATAGAAGGCTGTGATTGGATGGATACGATCTATGTTTGGATAGTATAATGTTATTGATTAGAGTTGAGTGTGCTACGGAAATGATGGCGTGTGTAATACTTCGATCAAAATAAAGTAAGCTTTGATAACATCTACTTATAAAAGTTTTGATCATAGATGAAAAATCATTTATTTATTCTTGAACAATTGTTACTGTCTTTTAATGAAAGGGTCTACCTCCCTAATGAGACATATTATACCCATAGCATGCATAAACAGTGTATAACTGTCCCACAGCTGGGACACAGGCTTCCTCTGTATGAGGGGTAGTGGGCTGTAACTGTAATCAACCACGCGGGCACAGTGCGGGTTGGTAGATGTCACATGTCTCCAATTTTTTGGTTTTAGGACATGCTGGTTTCCGCACGACCTTTACCGTTTTGAGTTTTATATACCCAATGCTCGATATGTTCATTGCATTCCACCACTGTGGTATCTGTGGCACAATGGATCATGTCTTTGTAAACATACCAACTCCGTATAATTGTGATCTGTGAAACCTATGCAATCCATACGAATGTAATAAATTTAATTTGAAAATAACTCAGTAACTATATCGAATACCTCTTGATTTTCACGCCCCAAGGGCGGATTTTAATATTCGACACTTAGGTAAACCGAGATTGTGATCGATAGAAAATAGAATATTTTTATCCTCGCAGTATCTACGTTTTTGCGGATCACCAACATTGTGTATTTATTTATTTAATCTTAAAGAAAGCTTACAGACTAATAACAATATTAAATATCATACATAAGTAGGGACATTTGCTAATTACAAGCTTCCACATGTATATATCTACTTAGTTACAAGTTACTTGCGTTGACCAGTTCGATTGTTAGAACGATTTGATTGAGATTACAATTAGGTAAGTAGGTATGTCGAGATAATATATTAGGTCAAGTCGTGCAATATCAAAATAAAAATTAAAAGCTTTAAAAAATTAAAAGCTATTTATTACGGTTGTCACCAAAATACTCCTTGTTTAATATTTTTTTAATTTTGTGTGTGCTGGTGCTGTTGGAAATTATGATTCCATAGAACCATATAAGAAGGCGTTGCATTCGTTTTTACTATAATTATGTACTACCTTTGTTTGTCTCAAAGCCTCAAAAAAAAAACATATGCCAACATTGGCAGTGGAATTAAGAACGTCCCAAAATATATCTCTGTAGAACACAATCCTGCACTTTTCATAATTAACCGAGTAACAACAACGAAAATGAACTGGGAAGTTAAAACAGCAGTAAATCCTACAACTGACGGCGGCAATACGAAGTAGATGTACAGAAATACCATTACTGCATTACATCGCGTGGCTAAATAATAACAACCGCACGGTCCGATCTCCAAGGTTATGCAAAAAGCAGTTCTTGCCTGAGTCGGTAAGTGGATGACCATCATTTTGTACCGAGTTTCCTTCGTCCCCGGAAAGCACGTTAAGCCGTTAGTTCCGGCTGTCATTCGTAGATCTTTGACTGTATTCAGTCGTTAAAAGTCTCATGCTCAGTAGGTAAAGCTTGTGATCAAAACAAGCTAGTCAAAATAAACGAAAAGATTAAAGAATCATTACTAAATTAAATGTTCCGAAAACGTTCATAGTATCTTTAAACCGTTTATTTTCATAGACTAGACTTTCTGTATCTCTGTCTGCCGTGTCCGCTCGTTGGCAACGACTAAATATCTCGGCTGGATGTTTATTTTTATTTCCTTTGCCTGCCCCGTTTGTGCAAGTAATGGCGCTTTTAAAACTATTGCTATTCGCTCTGTTGTTTTGTGATATTGCAATAGTAATAGTTGACCAGCTGCGACTTTGAGTGTTAGTCACAGCTGAATAGATAGTGTTAAAGTGGAACAACTACGAGTACATAACTAGCGAATACCGTTCGAGTTGGTCGATCAGCATAATTATGTTGTGTTTGCTACAACAACTGTCAATGCGTAAATTCGGGTGTATGTTTGATTCATCCGTTCTTCAGGTAGAACGTTAAAGTTTTGGCTTCAGGCAGCGTAGCATGACCACCGTAGAAACGGGTTTTGTCGACGAAGAATCGAAAAAAATAACAGATTGGGGAAAGATTTCTATCGTCGCAAGCATGGCGATGTTAAAAATGTATGACAGACATGTCAAGTTGTATAGAAAGGGCTTTGTCGATTCTTGGTAGAATAGAGATAGTATTGCCATGCTACGCGGGCTGGAGTCATACTGGACAAATAACTATAAAGCTTCGGGTGCAACTCCCATATATTTCCATCTGTTACTAGGCGTCTGCCACTGGAGGAGGCAGATTAACAAGCCTAGTTAATTGATTGATTGATGAAATGATTGTTTTTTCCTTGTTGGGTGTTTTTATGGACCCGACTTTTTGTACTATTCAGTATGACATCATGCGAGTATTTCTCCAAAGGGTTGGGCAAAGGAGTACCATAGTACACCCTCATTCCGCTAGTGGTTTAAGTTCCATGTAATAGGGGGCGAGCCTATAGCTGTGTACCTTTTGTAATCCTAATTAAACTGCGCTAAGATAAAATTCCAAGGAAATGCGGATCTTCTTTGTTTCGGAATCAAAAGCAAAAACATAACAATATTCAAGTTTTAGATTCTGTTTTACCTCAATTGAATGAGTTCAAGAAAGTTTATCTCCCTGGTAACGAATTCAATAACTTACTAGGAAAATTAAATGTTGATTTTTATTAAGTTTGTTTATCCAGTAGTAAAGTAAGTCCAGAAGGCGGTTTTAATCTTTACCAAAGTTATCTGTTTATTAACTGTGTAAAGTTTAATATTTTCAAGTTTTTTTGCACTGGGTTTATTTTCTAACTCATCCATCATTTGCCGTTGGGTCGTGTGAACGACATATCATTTCACCGCTAGTTTCAAAGAAATCTTTCCATCAAAGCAAGATTCGACGAAACCGTCTTACTTTGACGTACCCTTTGAGACCGCGTCGTCTGCTTCATCTTTGTAAGAACCTATAAATTCCATATATTTATTTAAATTATCGCGTGAAGTTATACCACAGTAACTCCACGAGATAATTCTACGGAGTGGGTATGTTGCAGAAAAATATGAATAGTTCATAATTAATTGTATTGAACCTTGAGTGTTTCATCTCCATATCTCTGACACTATAGGCTACACTTAAATGGTTGCCTAGAAACAAAATTGTTGTTGAATTTTCATTCCTCGGCATAATATCAGTAGTAAAACTGAAATTTAAACAGTGAAATAAAAATAGATGGCATCGTTTTATTTGTGAGACATAGTCAGGGAAGTGAACTCCATTACTAAAATTATTATTTTTTTCCACAAAGCCAAGAGGAAAAGATATCCATAACCAAAAGCCTCTCCACAAAGGTACTCCACGATGATACACGGACAAAAACTTTCAATTTCCCCATAACATCTCCAAAGATTTAATAACATACCGAAGTACAAAAGATTCCTGAAATCCAGCATACTTTTATCAAGTACTTAGCAAGTACTACGTATGAATAATTCAGAATATTTCACGAAAAAAAAAAACTGCGTAACTTCTTCAGTCAAGGGTTCCTGTGTAATAAAGTGAAGTTGGGAGCTCAGCAGAACCCCAGCTTGTATGAAATATTCATGTGGTCGTTAACAAAGTTCTTTGAAAGAGCTTGACAGAGAACAAAAATAAATAGCGGGTGTTTAAAATTTGGGGGTGAAGGTCGGGGCAGAGGGGTGAAGGGGCGAAGCGGGCAATTTATTGTGGTGTACGTGACTGGTGGAAAACAGAGGAATGTGTTAATTGGTAGAATGTTTGTGGAATACAAAATAAAATACATTTTAATATTACAGGTTTGAATAAAGGATAAAGGTTTGGTTCTCGGCGGGGTTGAAATGGAAAACCATTTGCTGCGATGTTACAAATAAGTTAGGATTACTGTGTGTATCTTTTTTTAAATAAATTCTATGGTCTTATAAAAGCTTTAATGATAGCGTGAACATTAAACACTTCACCCTTTAATATTTACCAGAAATATTTTCCAGAATACCAAAAAAATCATCATTTCTTACGTATCGAACCTATACATCTATATCTATACTCTATACAAATAAATAAAACTGAAGTGTCTGTTTGTAATATCAAAATAACTACTTTTTACTGAATGCGTATGTATATAATTATACTTACAACAAAAACACATTTCTTTCAATTTTTGTCTGTTGGTTCCGGATAATCTCCGAAACGGCAAGACCGATATCGACGGGACTTTTACTGGCAGATAGCTGATGTTATAAGGTCTAACATAAGCTACTTTTATTTTAGAAAAATAATTAGGGTTCCGTGCCAAAACATCAAAACCCTTGAAATTGGTAACAAAATTACACTCAAAAAGGGGAAGTACCTATAATAATGGGGATTTTTATAATAAATTCAGGCGAACGAAGTTCGCGGGCAACAGCTAGTGCTGCAAAATAAAAACTACTTACTTACACATATTTACAAAATTCTCCTAGACCGGTTTAGAAAAAAACAGCCAATATATGGCTAATATGAATGAAAAAAAACACTTTCCTCTGAGAAAAACACCCAAAAAACATTATTTACAAAAAGATTTCAACAAAAACAAGCCTGTTGTACCGTGCTGAAATCTTCGGTAGCGTCCGCAAAACAAATTACTTGAGAGCGAGATGAGCGAGGGGGTGTAAGGGGGTGAAGGGGGCTATTGGTTCGTGAAACAGCTTCTATATAATTACACGGACGTCTAATTCTGGGCGAGTCTATTACTTTGAGAGGCACACAGAAGGACCAGTGGAAATGGTCTTTGGAGTATTTTAAATTTGGAGTATTTAATTTAATTTAATCTATTGCTACAGAATTTGTATTTTTCGTAAGCATAAATCGTTTTACCAAAGGCTCTTTACGTGAAGTGGTAAAATGGTTCACTGACTTTACTTTTATTTTACAACATCTGCCCTCTTCACTTTTAATGACCTTAAATGAAGAGTCCTACAATCCTCACTCCGGTGATTCTTCAATCAAGCAACAATCAATTTGGCCAATCGTAGTCAACTATTGAACATGCCCCTGCTTCGGTCTACACTGTGTCTCTGCCAGTTTCAAGGTCATCGCCAATTTAACAGGAAGACATTGTTCTCATCATCTTCTATTTAGTCAATCACAGACTGCTCTTATACTTCTACCACCAGCTCGCCATCATCCGCCTTGCCTTTTGGAACTTTGTTAGGGTCGGCTTCCAATCCGGCTATTATTTATACATAGTAACAGGCAAATAGAAGCCCAAGAATCTGAAACTTAGTCCTACCAAGGGTTATCGTATTACCCAGTAATTGAACTGAGTTGTAAAGGTCAGATAGGTAGTAGCTCCGTGTAAAATACTATATTCAGTATTCAGCTGTTTTTGATTAGACTGGAAGCAGGCCCCAACATGCTTAGAAAAAGGCTAAGCAGGTGATGATTATGTTAGGGTCAGCTTCCAGTCAAACCAAATGCAGCTGAGTACCAGTATTTTTTTTATGGTCCTCAGTTATAGTTCTCTTTCGTATTCCAGTCGAAAAACAGTTAAATAAATCTCAATCAACATTAACTTACTATCCGTCGCCTGTCTGTGTAACGGCCCGTTAGAATGTAATCTTTTCCGAGCGATCCGGCCGAGTGCCCGCGATCCGGTAGTGAGCCGGCTGGCTGGTGGTGAGCCGGGGGTGATCCGGCTGTTAGTCCGGATTAGCCGGCTGATAATGACGTATTTGCGGCGGGAGTGACGGCGCGATCGGTTGGCTGCCAGATGTCTGGCGGGGAGGGTAATGTAATACCCTGTTTTTTGGAAGTTTGGATTTTGGTGGGGAGACGATGTTCCAAGTTTATATCCTACGATGTAATTGATTTGATAACTTTAAGGCTTCGCCCAAAAAGTAAGCCATTATACCCATTTTCACTAATACTATTCAGCACCTAAAT
Organism: Eugnorisma glareosa; assembly: GCA_947578425.1. NCBI lineage: Eukaryota > Metazoa > Arthropoda > Insecta > Lepidoptera > Noctuidae > Eugnorisma > Eugnorisma glareosa. The sequence goes on from OX387981.1 coordinate 629,015, forward strand.
GAATGCCTATATAGGCACAATTAGAATTTGAACTCGGGGGAGCCGAGCGTTTAAAATCTAAGAAAACTTGTCAAAAATGAACCACGCAATATTTATAATGGATTCATTTAGTTGTCACTTTGCGTCAACAATACACTACTCATATTATATTTGGTGAGTGAATATCTAACCAGCCGGAGAGAATGCCGTAGTAATAGAAAAAGCTTATAACATAATTCCCAACCCAAAAATCATATCAAACCACAGAGAATGGTTCATTATTTAATTTAACTGATCAAACTAATGAGAAACATTTTGGAAATTATTTTATCAACCACCTTAATAGAGTAACCACGCAGCACAAACCCAGACTAAATCCCAGGGTGTTAATACATCCCGTTATCAAAGAGCGAATATTTGGTAATGCTAGCCCCGGTAATCCGGTTGTTCGCAATCAGAACACAATCATGGTAACATTGTTACTCTGTGTGCTTCTGAACTGCGTTGATGCGCTGATTGTCGCTGTACTGTGGCGGTTTAGTAGTGCTTACTGCTATTGTTTTGATTTTAGTTGATTGGAACTGGAAATTGAACTTGCTTGAGGCAGATAAAAATAGGTGATTGCTGGTCGCGGACGCTGCTGCTGAGCATGAGATCCAAGGTTCGATTCCCAGGTCGGCCAAAGCGCTATTGGGTGTTTCCTTCAAGAAAATTTTACTTGCATCTCGGAGTCTAGATTTGTACCCTGTTGACAACATAGGGAACGTTCGTTCCGTTAACATAGGGCTTCAAAACATAACTGGTGAAATGTGACTGTACTAATAGGTAAACTATTGCCTAAATCTTTGAGGAATAAGGGTAATTGTATGTTATGTTGTTGTGGTCAAAACATAATATTGTACGCACCCCCCACGGCATTACTCAAGAAATTGTCCAATTTCTTTCTTTTCCGTCTCTAAAGAGACAGCCATTCTTTCCATGATTGATTTATTTGATGCATCTTACAAAGAATTGCCTTTGACCTCAAAAGAAAGAACATTCCAAAAACTCATTCGTCCTTTTGTGGGCCGAACATCCGTCGATTTAAATCAAAAACTTTTCGGACTTGATATTTCATTGATGGCCTTAAAACGGTTTTAACTTGAAGTCGGGTCAAACAAAAGTCGGGCCCGAAGTCGTTTCGCGAAGTGGCTGGCCCGTAATTTATAGCAATTGGACTTTTTAATAAAAAGCAAAGGAAACGCCCGTAAGGCCCGCCTGGATTGTTAGGGTTTTATTAAAATTTCGCGATTACACAGGTATTGGTCCGTTTGGTCCGTTTGGTCCCGGGGTGCGAGTGTACTCCACTTCCAAAGTTTGTTTTAACTTTTGTTGTTTAACTTTCCCGCAGTTTGGTGTGACAGAGTTTAGCACTTTTTGCGGCGTGTGGTGACTAAAATGTTTTGTGAAACATTAGAAAAATAAAAGTCAAACTGTTTTGTGGGAATAAATTTACTGAAATATAAGTTTGCTCCGTTATTTGTCGACTGTTTAAGTTAATTAAATCAACAACACGTTATTATTTTGATAGTGTTTGTGACGCATCGATTGTGATAAAAATAACACAATTTAATAATTGATTTAATTCTGCATAGTCCCATTCATAGCTTTTGCAATTCAATTATCCAATAAAAGGTCAAAAAGTGATTGCGTAAAATCAATCATCAATGACGAGTTTCAGACATACCAGACAATTTCATGGGAACCTTATTATCTCGTTGATCGATTGGTCGTAAGCACGACTGCTGAATATTAAGTCCTGGCTTCGATTCCCGGGTTGGGCAAAGTGTTATTAGGTTTTTTCATCAAGAATTCTCAGCAGCAGCCACGGAGTATAGATTTGTGCCCGCTTGGTGGCAATAGGCTCGCTCCCTGCTACTATTACTGGCGAAATGTGGTTGTACTGTTCACCTCTGCCTTACCCTTTCTAATAACAGGTGTGATGTCGAAATAAGATTATTTCGTAAAATCAAAAGGCTAAGTTACTTCGGTGAACGTTTCACCCGGCTCTCGTTAATTTCGTGGAAGAGATCATCGCTGAAAGATTTTCTCCGAAAAGCACTTCCCGAGGAAAGTGTTTTTAAATGCCCTAGCAACAATGTTATAAATCTTTTTCGATGAAAACAAACTGAATTGGTTTGAATTTATTAGCTGTGAGTGAGTGTGTATATGAGTGAGTGAGTATATGACTGAGTGAGTGTATATAATATGGGTGAGTGAGTGAGTTTGTTCTTTGTTTATATAAGAAAAGGGCATGGCCGTTTCCACTAACTCTATGTGACACCTAATAGAAAGCCTAAATATTATTGCACAATGGGATTTTAACACTCGGTAACGAGCTGAGCGTTAAAGCCAAATTCCATTAAGTTCTTCAACTAAGGCCTTCTCTGAGTGATCTCCTAGGGATAGTAAAAACGGGCACAGTCTTGGTCCTGCAGTGTAAAAAACAAACTGTAACCTAAAAATCGATGCCGCCCATAAACTCCTTAATCCACAGCTTTTATTTCCCGCGACCAGTCCGACCCTAGCCATTTACAAAAGGACTTTCCCTTTATATTTACTGTAACTTTTGCACCGTTATAACCATAACTTTGGAAAGGTATCAAAGTTTCTTATTACATTAAGTTCTGCACGATTGGGCGACACAGCACAACATAGCATAGCGTAGGAAAACATTTATCTTGGCTCCACCTCGAATCGGGTCCCCGGCGAGAAATTTGTTAACAATACTACGGAGAAATGCGATATTGGAATGCCAAAAATGCTTCCTTAGTAACGGGAGGAAATAAATATTGTCCCAGTAGAACCAGTGAAAAGGTAAATCGGAATGGCTTGTAAGTACAAGACAATAATTTAATTAAAATAGCCCACGGTGTGAAACTATTTTGCATTCAGAAATAATAAATAATTTTCAGTACATACATATCTCATAATACATTTTTATTTTTCTGAAACGTAGTAAAATTAAACTTCACAGACCTTCTGACCTTCTTCCTTCTTTTCTTCCTTCTTCTTCTTCTTTCCTGATCTTTCACAGTCGTTACAAGTAATCATGGCCCAAAAGTCTGACAGCCAGTCTTACCAAGGGATGCCAGAGGTACAGGGAGGTCAGAGGTAGTCGCTCCATATACTGTGCTCTATATACTTAATACTGGTATTCAGCTGCATCCGGTTAGACAGGTAGAGCGACCACTACATAGAAAAGGCAAGGTAGATTATGAGACGATGATTTAAAAAAAAAAACAGAAATGTTAAACAAATATTTATTATAAGGAAAACTAAACCGACTTAAATCGTGTTACAATACAATATTAACTAGACGCGTACATAACAACACAAGCAATGTCAGCCAGTGTCGCCCACTTGACCCGCGCGTGTCGTAAACATGGTTTAACGACTAATAAGTCAAGTAGACAGGCAGTAGCCGTGTCTATGGGCTGACTAGAAGCGTCAGTTAATACAATCTGACATCTGTTACAAAAGTATTTGATGTGTAAACAAACCGTTCTTCTTTCGTGTCGATGCCGCGATGGTCGTGGGCCCAGTATGTGGCCATGTTAATCGCAGTGTCTGTAGCTATTTGGGACACATCAGACACTCCAGCAAGTGGCACATCGTCTGGGGCCTTAGTCTGCTATTGCAATAGTGTCAGAATGGTCTATCATTGATTTAATAAGGCCCCGCGCAGACGAATTACCCTTTGTACGCACGTCAAACGAGTTTCGAACGCGCTTCAATACGCCGTGGGCTAGGGGCCTTATTAAATCAATTATAGACCATTCTGACACTATTGCAATAGCAGACTAAGGCCCCTGGTCGGTAGCACCGTATTCACGTGTGTCGGAAGGATCTTTAATACCCCATTTTGCCAAATTCAGTTTGCAGCCTACTTGGGTGCGCAATCACAAACCCTGTTCAGGTGGTTTCTTTAAGCAATGATTTATAAACAACAACAAAGAAGGGAATAAACTTTAGTGTTTATTTAAAAAGTTTCAAGTTACTACTTTCTCAGCTTATAATGCATAATCATCATCATCATTCACCTGCCCATAGGCCAATTTATTCGAGGTCGGCGAAGAATGTCGTCTTCCATACTTAAAGAATTACTTTTGTAAAACATGTAAAAGAAAAATCGTCGGCAAAAATTGAGATCAAAAACATTTTTTTTAATTATAATTTTTGTTAGATAATCAAAGCAAAGCAAAATTGGATAATTTGTAGTGGCACTACAAATTGGCATCCACAAATAAATTTTTTGCTTTGCAAGTTAGTTTGCCAGTTTGTAAGTTTGTATGTAGGGGGTAATCTCTGGACATAGTGAACCGATTTTGAAAATTCTGTCACTAATAGGAAGCTACATTATCTCCGAATGCCATAGGCTATATTTACATCGTGCCCGTGGGACAATCTTCGACCAAAACGCGAGCGAAGCCGCGGGCAACAGCTCGTCCGTTTAGATTTTCACGAAACGCGTTTGGAATAGAGACAGAAACTACAGATTTCTACCTGCTTCTATTGTTGCATCGTCTTCCTTCTCTTAGTGTACGGTTGAACACCTGTTAGAGCTTTACAAAAACACAACCCGACACCTGTTTTCTCCAAAGAGTTAGGCACAGGTGCACTAGTCTATCCACATTTCACCAGTTATGTTTAAGCCCCATGTAATAGGGGACGAGCCTATTGCCATCAATGAGGCACAAATCGGGCTGCTATTGAGAATTTCCCGATGTTAAAACCTTTGCCCGATCTGGAAATCGAATCCGCGACCACTATACCAAAGAGGCAGACTTTTTACAATACATACATATATACATACAAACATGTTCAGTACGTCTGGTCCTTCTGCCCATCATGCCACAGTGTCAATCCTTATCAGTAATACAATATTGTGATGCCTCCATAACAAGTTGCGGAAGTTTTTCATAAGGTCAAACGAAGATACAGGAGGTACCTACGCGGTATTCAACTCGATACGGCCATTTTGTACAAAAAACATTGTTATTATTATCTGCGGTATATTTTCTATTTGTATTTGTTACAAAAGACCAGGAAAACGTTATAATAAAGTAGAAATGGTGTGTTATTGTCAGCGTTTCTGTGAGGAATCGAACTCTGCAATGTAGTTGAGCTTCCGATTTTGTGATTCTGTAGAAATTTTCTACAAAATCATTACGCATTCGAAAGGCATCTTGTTATCACCCTTTTTACTTTTTTTTTAATCTGGGTTTTCCAGCAATGGTGGACGAAAGATATCGGCTCAGGCAAGTTTTTTAATACTTCGTGAAATTTATTTCTAAAACACTGCGAAAGAAAACATCGTGAAGAACTCGACATAATCCTAGAGTACAGACAAATTCAAGATATGTGTTACCTAGGGCCCGCGCGGTGGATTACGGTTCACTTCATTCATGAATTGGAAGCTTGGGTCCCACAGCGTTACAAGCTGATTATGTCGCCCGTTTACATACAATACACTGCATTAAGTGATGACATTTATTCCCTGTTTTAACAACGGGCAAGCTTACGTAATATTGTTAATTATTTTACATTATGTCATTAGCTTGATAGGCAAACAATGTTTAAGATTTGAGACCATATTTCAAAATGAAGTACATTCTTAATCCGTGAAAAATATTTTGTAAACAAACTTTAATTTGTCCCAGATAATAGTTAATTAAATATTTACAAGTTCTTAGAAACAAATCTATAAAATATTCACCTGGAATACAAAAACAATTCAATTATCGTACCTTCTGAATACATGAAATTCGATTCGATTCGGCGCGATAGTGATCTCCCTAAATATTCAAGTTGCCTCACGATTCTAAACACGTGCTGTTCAAACTAAAATATCTTTCAAAAACACGTTGATAGAGCTGAATGTCGTGTTGTTTTCCATTTGGGTTTGTTTTCTCGTGTTTTGAAACTACAATATTCTGTCTTATTGTTTTGTTTGGGATGTTACATCACCTAGATCTTGAAGATTATGATTCATTCTAGCATACTAAGTATTTCTGCTATGGTCTACGTTGTGAGACACAAATCTTACTTTTTGCGGAGCATCTCGAAAGTTTTTGACTGTATTTACGAGAAATCAGAATAAGAAGGTATCGACTATTATCTTACTGAGTAACTGGACTAACTGGGTTGTGTAGCATCATGTAAAATACTGGTATTCAGTTGCATCCGGCCAGACTGGAAGCCATCCCCTTAATAATTAGCAAAAGACTATGCAGATGATCAAAGGTCCTTGAAGTTTTCTTATCCTTCATTGGAATTTCAGTTTTGGCAAGTGATGCCACTGATCTTCCTAAGTTGTCCACCAGCACCAGCTTCCTCGTTTTATATTGCATATTCTCCATTTACCCTCTACATTATAAACTCCATCTGGCAACAAGCAACACAATATGTTCTACAAAATGTTTGAAAACATTCTAAACCCCATGACAGAAACTGTATAAAGGCACAGAACTTCTATGGTGTAACTGAATCACATAAACCCGTTGGATGTGAAAACTTTTTATCTTGAACTTCAGTGAAATTGAACTGAACGTATTCAGATAGCAATGTTTTTCAAATGTTGTTCACAAAGTATTTTTGTTCTAAACTTATCGCTTTTGGGAGTCTTATTACGTTTAGGATGTAGATTTTATGGTCAGTTTCGGAAAACGCTGGTTTTTGTAAGAAAACGTCTGAATATTGAAAATGCCTGATACGTCTTGAAAACTTATGATATTTTGTTACCCGACTACGGTGAAGTCAAAAGGCAGGATTATTATTTTAGCAGTCTATGTATATTTATGTGTGTTTGTATTTACGCATGGATAAGGAGTCAATAGATTTGTTATTATGACCCGGGTAACATAGGCTATATTTTAACCTACTTCAACAATAGCAAGAGTTGGTTTTGCCTTGTGAACGGGGGTTCATATTATAATTAGAGCGTGATTTTTCAGGTGTCGGGTTTTGTAGTTGCTGTATACCACACAAATTCTTGTTGCAAGACAACATTATCATACCGACTACCATTCGTAGAAACTTTAATTACCTTAACTTTCCTTCCTTTACCTTTAACTCTTCTGTAATACTAGACGACACTTAAGCGAATCTACCTTCGCTTAAGTATCGTCTAGTATTACAGAAAAGTGGAATATTAACAACCACTAGGTAATAACTTACTGCCTCTACAGATAGAGCTATTTAAAAAAGTTTATTCTGATCTACTTTGATGGCCATATACATTGAACCCTGAACCTTAACGCACAGTCGACTGCTCGTAAATGAGTAAGCAGTGCAGTAACTTTGAATCTCAGTTGTCTTAGCGTAGTATGAATTTCCAATAGAATAATGCCAACTTTTACTGGTTATGCCACAACAGAGTTTACGCCTATTTAACGACCTACACTCATATATTTACGAGCCAATCCCTCTCACATGTTAATATCCATACAAAAAGTCACAGGTGTTCAAACACAGTAATCCAACTTTTAAAATATTTCGGCTCCATTCCAGCTAAAATATGACACAACGCGAGCTTATTTTCGACCTAATTATCACCAACATATTGCCATTACGGCGCGCGTATATTTTACAACCCCATCCCCTTTCAACCCTCTAGGGGTTGTAGGGGAGGTGAAGGGGGTGTAGAAACAGTTCGTTACAGTACAAATTGGCTTTTCTCCAGAGTTCTGTATTTTTGTCGGAATAACAACGTCTCGGTGTCCCCGGCCAGATTGTAATTTATCAAAAGACTTATTATTGTTGAAATTAGACGGTTTGTGGAATGTATTTTTTTGCTGGTATTTCAGTAGGAAAGCAATTGCGGGGAATGTTTTGTACGAATTCTTTTTTTTGTTGAAATCAGAGGTCCTTTCGGATGCACGATTTGTTAGCGGGCTTTGTTCACTGTGGCGTCAGGCAGAGGTATAACTTCCGCATCCTCAGCTGTTTGTGTATAAATAATGCCACAATTCGCTTTTTGATCCTTTTGATCTTTAATTTGCTTTGTTGGACCAAGCAAGTGAAAAATACTTTTTTATACCACGCCTTTTATCTCCCAAGAGGTAGGCGGAGGGACCATTAGTTATAGCCACACCACATGACACCTGTTACGGTTAAGTCCCACGTAATAGAGTAAGTCTATCGCCACCAACCAGGCACAGTTCGGGCCTCCTGCTGGTACTGCTAAAATCCTGACGGAAAAACCCAATATAATTTTCCCCGACCCGGGAAACGAACCCAAGTACCAAGCTCAGCAGACCAAGGTAGCGCTCGAGGGCGCTGGACCACGATACACTTATTTCAACATTAGGAAAAACAAAGCGAATTTTTTTAATTTAAACGTATGAAACATTAAAATAAACAGTTTACAAGATATAATCCGCGATTAGGCAGCCGGCCGGCTCTGAAATAATCATGAAAAAGTAGCAGAGGACGTGAACACAATCGGCTTACAGAGTCCATGTTTTAATTAGTATTACGAATCCGGCTAACGGGAAGGTCAATTTACATAAGTTAAATTAATTATGTGATGTAAATAGAAAAGGTTTATAAGAAAAATATAATGTTTTTAAACTGGACCTAAAACATGAAAATTCTAAAATTAAATGCCTGCTATTTCCATTACGTGAATGGAAATAGCAGGCATTTAATTTTAGAATTTTCATCTTTGTCTTATTCAATGCCATAAACTTTATTAACACAGTATCAAATACAGAAATCTTTCAAAATGAGCTTGTTAAATTACATCATCATAATATTAAGGTATAGAGGCTGCCAGCAAAAGGCAAATGGTTAAGGTGTTAACAAGCAAAAGATCGTGAGTTTGATCTCATTTCATTGCATTATTGATGTGAAATTACTGCTACGAGTACTAGTCAATTAGCTTAACTAGAATGATTAAAATACATGCAAACATAAAATTAATAAGCAACCAAAAAAACAGGCCAAGTGCGAGTGGGGCTCGCGCACGAGGGGTCCGTACCATAATCTAAAAAAAAACTTTTTTTTAATTTAATTTTCAACGTTTTTTGGTACTTACAAGTTTTCGTGAAAATCTAAATTTGCCCATATCTTTTTATCGTGCTGACTCAGGACTTTGATTTTTAAAGACCTAATAGGGACTGTAGACCTCAGTGTCTGGTATAAATTTTAACTTGCTAGGTCCACCCGTTCCTGATAAAATCGGTGATGACACACGACTGACGGACAATTTAAGAGAGTGATCCTATGAGGGTTCCGTTTTTTCTTTTTGAGATACGGAACCCTAAAAAAAGAATAGCAATGGTAAGAGAGGTCAGATAACAATCTGAACGAGTACCGCGAGGACTGGTTAGAGGAGGCACGGGAAAAGAGCTCATGGAAGGAATTGGGGAAGCCTTTGCCCAGCAGTGGGACAGTATGGGCTATTCAAAAAGAAATGATAAGGCGCTTATCAACACGTTTTTATCTATAAGAAGTAAGTAACGTTTCGAATATTTATTGGCCAGAACCTGAAAATTAAAAATAACCACAAATAAAAATATAATTGGTCTCCTATTTCAGACGACATCCTACCTACTGTTTACACTGACACATAATTAATTATCTATTAAAACATTTTCTCATACATTGCGAGTGTACACAACATATATTCTTTCCCTTCCTCCAGAGGGTTTGTGGCCAAAAATATAATAAATACTTAAGAACGTAAGAGGATATTCCTGGTAAAATATGCTCCGATAGGAGTCCCAGATTGCTGGAATGTTCCAAAATTATTTAATACCACGTGGAATGGACGCTTCAGATGTTTTGACGGAATTGTACAGAATATTTAGATTAGAGTTTTTTTTGGATAATTATGCCCAGTTTGATGGTAATGGGTTTGCCTTCTATTATAATGGGATCCGAATTATAATAAGTGAAATGAGGTAAAATTATGTATATTATAATCTACGCCGAAACCTTCGAGCTTCAGGGAAATATAGGTGTAATGTAATGTTATTTATGACTGATCTATGCGAAGTGTTTTCTTCTTACTAACCAATACTAACCATCGTCATTACAGGCGCCTTTTCTCAACTCTAAGAGGAGGAGTTAGCTTTAGTCTAACCAGATGCAGCTGTATACCAGTGTTTCACATGGATAGACTGCTTATATGCTGCTGGTCATAACTTCGTCAATGTTCCTTTGACGACCCGAATGGTGCAGCGGTAGTGAGGCTGCCTTACGTTCTTAGGGTTCTTAGGGGTTCTTAGGGTTAGGGGTAATCTTGGTAGGGGCAAATGTTTGTGTGATGAGCATGGACATTTGTTTCCGGGTCATGGATGTTTATATATATAATAAGTATGTATTTACAAACAAAAAGTATCTATGTAGTATTATCAACTATCTGGTGTCCACGACACAAGCCTCGTTGCTTAGTGTGGCACCTAGATGGCGGTGTATGTAATGTCCGGCGATATTTATTTATTTTAAAGAAGATTTTCTTGCTATCGTAAAAGGACCAGTACTAATTACATTACCAGAAGCTCGTAGATTTAGTCAGACCTCTAAAATGTTTAGCTAGGAGAAGCAGCCACGTTCAAGTCTTGTATTATGGGTCCCCCTGCTGTGCCCTACTTCCTCTAAGCACGCCGCATGCAAATTAATTTAATAATGCACTCGACATTGTCTTGGCATTTTCCGAAAACTTCCTTAACAAATATTCCTGAGAGAATGTATGTAAGCTAATATATGAATGCATAAAATATAGCCCAGCATAACGCTTGCAGTCCCCAAACGGTGTGGCAGAGGTAGACCTCTATTACACCCACATTTCACAAGCGATATTTAAGTACCCCATAAGAGTGAGCCTATTGTCATCAACCAAGCACACATTCAGGCTCCAGCAGGCTCAGACTTAGGGATTCCTGACGGAAAAACCCAATAAAACTTTTACCGATCTGGGAATCGAACCTAGAAGTTCATGCTCACCAGTTGAACTCAGCGACCACAAGACTCACGGCCGTTAAAAATCTTGGCAATCTTAGTAGAATACATTTAGTATAACCACACTAGTGAACATGCTGATCATAAACTTATCAGAACAGTAAAGCATTCTTCTACAGAACAAAAAAACTAAACTAACAAAGCAAAGGAAGCCTTGATCAATGACTGTACGTCTATCCGTCGGCTAAACAGAATATATCTTCAATCTCATTTTCCTCATGGCATCAGCAGAGTTCATTGAGCTAGCATTACCGTCGATTGAAGGCCTTATCTCTGCCCCTTTGCTCAGTTTTATAGCCCATCGTGTTCCATCAACACTGCTTGCTATTTCCGTGAGTATGTTCTATAAATAGTTTGTTAGCGAATTATTTAGTCGTTGGTACAATTGTTTTTTATTGGTGTACATAAAGTTAAGTGGGTAAGAAATCTTATTTAGATGTTTTCGTATTGTAACAAAACAGCTTTTAATACTTAACGATTATTTTTATCGAGGCGTCCTCAATCATTTATATCCTGTATCTTATGTACCTATGAATTAGGGTTACCAATTCTATTTAAACACTGAAGTTTGTTGTTGGCTGGCATAATCGGCCTTGAGGCACAAACCTTTTCTCTATGAATGGGCGTGCGCCGCAAAGACCCAGTGCGATTTGGTAGATGTCACATAATTATCTTCGCTTCATTTGTTTTAAGATATGTCGGTTTACTCACGATGACTTTCGTCTTTTTTGGTCTTTTTTTTCTATCCAAGACTTTTTCTTATCCGTTTCTCTCTTTTTAGCAGTGTCCCATCATGTTGTTCTAAAATTATCACAGATGATACGTTCCCAAGTTGTACCAACCCTACTTTTCTCAAATTCAGACGAAACATCCCGCGTCGTTTTGAAAACACAATAATTAGTGTTGGCTTTCATTACGACATGTTGCCTTGCGGAAATAAGTCCGGTACCATATTGTGTATTACAAATAATTATAATTAACGTTTGTTTGTCTTTATAATTGCTGTGAGTATTAAATTCGTATTTTGCCGTAATTTCGTTATTTTACCAAGGTTATTTTATTCAAGCAAACGTTTGTTTTGTTTATGTATTAACATTATTGTCGTCCTTCGCTTTGTATCTCTACAAACGTATGATTAAATCCTCATTCCGCTTGTAGTTAAAACAATTACCGAAATTCTATGTAAACGAGATTTAACTTCTTTGTTTTTCTTTGGCTCATGTATGCATTCAGTCTTATTATTATTGAGCAGTATGACTTAGTTGAAATATAATATTCAAACTTAAAGTGATTTTGTTCAAACAAAGAATTTAGGTGCAGGCACTTTTGAATTATCAAGAAGTCGGGCAGTCAGAAGACAAATGCCCATTCCGAAGTATAATAAATAGGTTCGTATGTAGAAAAACGGGCAAGAAACTGCTACCCGATATGAATAGTTTGCCACCTACTTTTTCGAAATGTACTCCAAACAGTCACATCTGTGTACTTTTGAGTACAAAAGCAACATCTGCTTCATTACTCGATTAGCGCCTTGAAACAAATCTTCAAATGGCCGCACGAAAGGAAATTACATCGGTTGAACGAAATTTATCGTGAAATCAATTTGCGGTTCTCTCTATATTGGTGACGATAATTACAATTAAGAAACTCCAATTAAGGTAGATTGAGGTAAAAATTTGGTGAATGGTTGCGAACTTTCTTTGTTAATTTGCGTTCTGTTTTGAATCTGGGTGAAAAGGTTTTGTTGTTTACGTTTTTAATGACGAAAAAACAGTTAACTGTTTTAAGATCAAAGGCTCGATAACATTATATTAAAAACTTGAAAGCAAGGTTTTGTTTTGATTGATCAATATCATGTACATTATCGTAGATTCGAGTTGCGCGGGTTACTTCAACAGTAGGCAGCACTAGTATTTTCTCACTGTTTTCCTCGTATTTGACTTAAATCAACGATATTATGTTTTTATCATTTCTGTTCATCCTCTGACCCTCATTCTAATTCACTAGGGGCTCAACAAGCATGTCTTCTTCTTTTTCCATACCTTGCATTAGTCATCATCTCAGGTAGTCACCTCCTTTCTATCCGGTAGCCATAAAATATAAATGTCATTATGCTTTATAATTCATCTTTCTCACATCGCATTCATAGTTTCTTTGAACTTCTTATAAAACTAAATAACTCGTAATGTGCTGAAAGAGCACTATGCCTAGTTTATTAATCCGTTAACGTTATAAGACGCGGTATGAAACTGAATACCTGAAACCTCCTTTAAACTACTGGAAAATCAGTAAACCTGATTAATTATAAACTCAACATGAATATCCCATGTTCGTGTGGAGTTTTATTCGCACTCATTAATTCGAGTGATTGTTTTAACAACACAGTCGGCTCAATTTGCATTTTTATTAACGTGGATGGAATAATAGGCGCGTCCATTATGTGGAGTGGTCTATTGTGGGTGGGCAGACGTGTAAGTAGACTGTTAGTGACGGGTTGTGCTGTGATACTAGCTCTTCAGTTCGAAAGGTGCGAATTAGTACAAAGGCCAGTGCCTTTTATGCATTTAGTGTATCAATAGTGATTGTCCTCGTTAGTCTAGTCGACACAAACACCGATGAACACATAGATGTATATGATGCGGCTGAACAGGTCGAGCAAAGTGTTTTTGGATATTTCGGATTTATTTTTATTTTTAGGAATTTCAACATCACTTGACGAGTTAGCATTTGTGCCCAGATGTTGCCAATAAGCTTGCCCTATTTACATGGCTTTTAAACATAACTCTGCCTAACCATTTTGGGAAAACAAGCGTGATATGTTAGTAAATAATCAGCTAACGTTACTTTGAAACACAAAAATCAAAAACCCCATTCTCTCTTAAATAAATACAAAATTGACGCAAAAAAATATTATCTCCGCTATTACAAAATGTACCAAGAGCAAGTAATTCTCGTTCAGCGTTAAAATATCAACGTCAGAATGTCATATTACGTCAATTTAATGTTCTGTATTAACATATTTGACGTCGCTTGACGTCGTGTATTACAGTTTGACTTGACGTCATGTGTGACGTCACGATAAACGAGTTTTATATGGCGTCCGTAAATAAATGTACTGTTTGTGTGTTTATTTATTTATGTTAATTCGTTTGTGGTATCTACTGTACGTAACGAAAAATATTAATTTGCATAAACATGACGCATTCCTGCAAGTTTTATTGAAATATGAAATAAAACAAAAAAATAAAGCATTTCTAAAATATAAGAGAAAATGTTGCCGTAGATAGGATGTATCAGGGGAATGCCAATCCTCCATCTCAAGGTCTTGTGTGTCCGCATTTATAATATATACATCTATGTGTTCATCGGAGTTTGCGCCGACTACACCAACGAGGACATTCACTATTAATACACTTTAAATGGATAACAGTGCCTTTGTACTAATTCAAATGATGCATTTTATATAGGTATATTTAAGGCTGTTTTCAATGAAGAATTTTAAATGCACTTTACATTCACACCATAGAATACACCATAACGGCACACAATTCCACTCAACTCAAAAATTTCCACATGAAAACGTTTTATAACGTCGTCCATTCGTGCAGTGATTAGACGTCCACTAACTAAAATTTCAATTAGCGGCACAAAGCGACTTCGTTACTAATTGTAACTCCCGCTGTGCAACCACGATCAAATTAAATTTGAATACCGTGACGGACCAAATAAACTTGTCGTTTGGAAGCTCGGGGAATTTGTTGAAACATGCAGATGGAAATGTATGAGTAGTAATAGATCGTGACGTAACAATAACAGCCACGACGGTCGATCTTCAAGGATAAGCAATCGTTCCTTAAGTCATTCCGTGGATAGGTGGCCAACAATTACATAGTTACTCTATCTCTCGAAAAGCACGTTAAGCAGATCTTTGGAAATCGTTACTTAAAATCAGAAGCCCATGTTAGGTACCCAGTTAGTATTGTATAGGTCTGATAAGCAGTCGCTCCATATACAATACTGGTATTTCAGCTGCATGCGGTTAGACTGGAAGCCGACCCTAACATAGTTGGGAAAAGTCTAGCTAAGTAGAAGATGATGACGATGGGTTACAGTTAATGCATCAACTAGATTATACTTAAAAAAAAACTAAATTCAATCATTATTCACTATTTTTGTGTCTCATTGTGCTGTGTCATCATAAAGATCAGCCTACAGCATTCCACTCCTGGTCATAGGCCTCTTCACTCGCACGCCTCTTAACTCGATTCTCGGCACCTATCGTTCAGTTGTACCAGTCTCCTTGCGGAGATAGTCGCTCCACCGAGCTTGAGGACGTCCTAGCTCATTGAACATTGTGCTGAGTAGATATTAATAATTTCTATTTTCTCTCGTTAGAAACTTTAATAAAAAATACCTCTTATTATCTTGTGTAGATCCGCAATAGAGAAAGTTAACTATTTTCATTGAAGACCTAAAGAATGCTTTGCGTGCTGCCTATTCGAAACTTAGATCAATTTATTCATAACAAGAAAGTTGGTATTTCATCATTCGTTACTGGAATTTAATAACCGGCGCGCTATTAATAAAGAAATAGTTTTCTTATCCTGCTATTCTATTATCTATGACTATGAATGATCGGTGCGTTCTTTTGATATTGGATATTGAGTGTTTTTACTTCTTGTATAGGTAAGTGGCGACACCGCTATCGCTAGTTAGGCAAACTCTAACTCAAAGAATTTGTTTCAAATATCCCAGTTATGAATAGTTTAAAACAAATAGTTTAAAACTTTTTTGCAAAAATAAAACCGACTTCAAACACACAAAAAAGTGAAAAATATCGTTAGCTTGTGAAGTCGGTGGCTTTTGTTTATTTGATTCAGTTGTTTTGCCACCGAATTCTGAAGCTAAAGTTATTTTTCACTTTTTTGTGTATCATGCTCATCTAATCCTCCAAATAGCATTAAACGCAAGTGACACTGTGTTGTCCATAATTCCTCCTGCTGTGTGATTTTTTCTAAAGACACCGTTATAGGTCCTAGCAGACTGGGTTACTTCAACAATCACACGGCAGTTTATAACATCCTCCCAATCCTCGAAGGCATCGTTTATAAAGAGTTTAGGGGTATGAAGAACTGGCTGCAAAGTAGGTACCTGAAAGAAAAGGGAGGATCCTCCGACCTGACGGGTGTTATGTCTGGTGGGCTACTGCGCGACAGTTGTTGTCGGATTTTTCGACGCGGTTATCTATACTAGCGGACACAGAATTTTGATGTTAGTTCCTCATTTGTGTCATAGATGGCGCTAGAGTACTTTATGTGCTGTGTCGCTACAAGACTTTTATTTGCATCACAGACAAAGGAGTAACGCATTGGATATCAACCGAGCTTATGGCAATGCGTGTCGCGGTAAAATTGTGTGCTTTATGTTTCAATTAGAAGGTACCTAGGTATACGAAATGAAGTTTTAAATGTTTTATACATAAAGTCTACTAGTTTCGTTTAAAAATAACAAGTTACTAACACTAGTTGTATAGAACACTTGCAGATAGCTTGTCACAAAGGTTTACAGAGCAATAATTTCATAATTTTTAAACTTTCGGAAACAACGTCTATCCACGAAATACATGTATGTATTTAGACGACATGGTTTTTCTCAATTATCAAGGAATTTGATAGTCAGATTTTAACCGCTCTTATCATTGATTCTCTGAACTGCCACTTGACTCAAAATTCCCATTTAGTTTTAAACTGAAGTACATACTTGAGTAGTTTAATAACTCCTTGAATATTGGTTAACTGTAAGAAGAAAACTAATTAATGTAGGAAGCGATTATTACAATCGATTATTTTTTTGTAAATTTCGATCAAATCGAGAAATTACTTTAAGGATTCATTAAGAAATTGATAGAATTTGTCGGAATGTGGGGTATAGGTCTGTCTTACACTTCGGGGACTACCGGCGTGATATTACATTATTTACAATTAGGATTTCAACTCTAGATAAGTAATTATAAAAACAATTAAAATGTAAAATTAAAATCTGAATCTGAAAACAAAGGTCGACGTCGTTTTTCATTACTGTGCTTTTAATCATTAAATATTTTCGTTCTGTTCTGAAAAAAAGTCGTCATTTGAGATTCGTTTTCTAGTGAAAGCAAAGTTTTGAGCGGTATGAAATTAATTAGTTCAGTAAATTCTAGTTCCTAGCAGCGAATCGTTGTTTTATTCCAGTTTTACGTGTAACATTTGTGTTTTATTATATTAAGGCAGTGAAATGACAGAAAATGGAACTACAGACCTTATATTTTCGTTTTTTAGTATCAAATATAATTTTGTATATAAATTGGTAGAATAATTGACGTGTCTCCCTACTGCACTATACTCAGTTTGAAACAATGAAGGTCAGGTGCGTAGTACTCACTACCGGTGTGCGTGTATGACCAGGTGTATGAACGAGGACGACGCAAAAGGAGTATGTTAGGCTCGTAGCAGGTGGCGTTTTGTGGTGCCTGCCTACCCCCATGAGTAAAAAGCTGACGACATCATCATTCTCCTGCCCTTCTCCCAATTCATGTGAGGCGGCGCAGCTTGTCTTCTTTCATACTTCTCTAGTACACGTCGCCTCATCAGATATCCCTTTTCTTGCCTTAACATCTGTCACAATCCATCCATCATTTCTTTGGCCTTCCTGTACTCTTAAAGCCCACATTCATACTCAAAACTTTCCTCACGACAGTTTTCTTCCATTCCCCAAGAAACATACTTGAAGACATGTCCATAATAAACAAATGTTTACAGCAGCGTCATAAATATTAGTGTTAGTCACTACATAGTATAAAACAAAGCCGCTTCCCGCTGTCTGTCCCTATGTATGCTTAGATCTTTAAAACTACGCAACGGATTTTGATGCGGTTTGTTTTTTTAATAGTCTTTTTTTAACACTAATAAGTGTTTATTTCTCACCACAGGCCAAAAAATACAAACAATATTTACACAGAAGCAGTAGCCAACGATTTTTGGTTGTGGATCGCTGGTGCCTGTGGTAGGTAGTAACACCTGTAATAACGAATAGATAGAGTGATTCAAGAGGAAGGTTTATACCCGTGCGAAGCCGGGACGGGTCGCTAGTTCTTTTATAAGCCTAAACTCTTGAACCCAACATCAACATCATCTCTGCCCGTATCCCTATCTATTCCTGTTCTTCTACACTTCTCTATTACTTGGCCGTAATTGTTACAAAAATACTAAATTATGTAGGTACTTAAATTAACTATTCCTTTTAACAAAATGAAATAACCGCTTGAGCTCGCTAACTAATTAGATATTTCGGTGAATTCCCTCAACACAAATTCACCAGTAACACACAAACTGCGGTCAAGTTGTTTGGAACTTATTTCAATATCGGCCGGAACTTACACCACAAGTTAATTATTAACTTTTAGTTATAATGTCAATTGACTTGAAGTCAATTGTTACTTGGTATTTCAATCATAAGATAGATATGCGCAGAAAGTCAGTTCCATACAAAGACTTTTAAAACTTAGGATAGACTGGATAACACGAACAGAATCGTAGTTTACTTGCAAGAGCCAACTGGAGACTGTTATTATCATTAACACATAAAACGGGATCCTCCTCCTCCTCCTCGTTATCCTGATATTTCAGCACTGTTGTAAGCAACGTTGTCACGGATAAACAAACAAAAAAATAGTAAACAGGGTACTTAAATATCCCGTTTTTAGTAGTAATGTTTTAGTGACAATGTCCGTTTAAAACACTATGTTATTATGCTTTAAAGTGTCACTGACATTTAGATCACATTTTGTTACTGACATTTCTTCTTTATAGTATCTTTAAATCTCTTTAGTTTATTCAAATGAGTGGAAATCGGATGCAGACAAGCAAGGGCACTCGCAACCGGCATTTGTTTTCGATCATTAACTTGCGTCCAGCGACGCGTATGTCTCTGGTATCCTTTGTGTGCTTTGTTGCATGCTCTAAACAATTACATTCGTTTTCGATCGGCGACTTGCGTCAAATGAGCCTTATGTTTCTTGTGTCCTTTGCGTGCTTTTTTGCATGCTCTAAACAACATTCATTTGTTTTCTCAGAAGTCACTATCGCAAGATGAGTGCCGCTTGAGCAAGTAGCTCGTGGTCAAGAAGTAAGTGTGCTTGCACCTAATTTCAAGTATAGTACTAGTTATGTTAGTAAGTATTGAGCTTCTGTACCTACCTATTTCGTGTTTTAAGTCTCAGTACAATAGTACTTTATAGCCCTATTAATTAGTTTTGTAGTTCAAAGTTTAATTACTTCAAAGTTGGCAAAGTATTGGTATTCGCGCCACTTATTTAGGAGCTGAGGTCGGATAAGAGCTGTATTAGAGTTTGAATGTGGCTGAAGGGGCTGTTCAGAACATAATTCGGTCTGAGCTAACTTGAAATAAAAATAATAGAAGTTATTTAACTTTGTTCTCGCTTTTCCGTTGTTTCTGAGAAAGGAAAACCCATTTTCTAGCCCGTATTGTTTTGTGAGTAGGAACAGCTAACGGGTTGTTGCCAGGCTTGAATTAGGAAACAGAAAGAGTCGCTTAGCTTGATGCTGCGGCAAGAAAATTATTAAGAACATTTAGAGCAGAAAATCAAAGTTGTCGACATCTCACAGCAAAAGCAAGCGGAAATAGCAATAGGCGACCATATTAGCTGTACAACTGATATCCGTTTGGTCAGACGGGGAGACCGCGAGACGACAAGCCTAAGGTTCAAGCCTTTGTGGTAGGTGGAGCGACGATCTTCGCAGGGTGGCTATAGAAGGCGCTTGACGAGAGTTTATAAGAATCGAATTGAATGGCGATTGAGGAAGACTATATGTAGCAGTGGACTGCTGAAGGCTGATGATGACGAGAATAGGGAAAAGTGCATATTCTGCATATTGATGACAAAAAAATTAAATCGCTTTTTCCACTTTTAATAGCGAGAAAGACCAATTTCCTCTGTACCAATTAGCCTTTCACGATTATTGGGAATTTTCAACAATAGAAACAAAACTCCACATTGTTTTAAAAAAACCCAATACAATTTCCAGTTGTCGGGTCGGCGGACTAAAGCACATAAGTCAAAAAAATGCTTTATTTTTTCTTTGTACCAAAATTATTAATTTACACCAATACATCGGCAGACTAAAGCACATAAGTCATATTCGCTTGTTCGGGCTTGAATCTAAGTAGTGTCCTTTTTCAACCTCTTGAATCGCATTAATCTTGCGGCGTTATAAAAAACATAAGTTGAGTTATGTTAAAAGGAACACTTGAAGCTCTCGGACTTCATGGACGCAGAAAGTGACTTATGTTATTAAGAACGTCAAGTGCGTCCTTTTATCTCGATTTTTAATTCGAGGGTAGGTACTCAAATTATTATTTATTGCTTACAAAAAACTGAAGTGGTAACTGTAGTGATTTGGGTCACACTAGTCGAGTTAGTTTTGCTCTGATTTGTTAACAGAACAGTTGTGGTGTGTGACATTTTACTTGAAAGTATTCCCAATTAATATGGATTGTCAGCGAGGAAAGAAATTAGTTGAGATGGTGATGAGGAGAAACACAAATGTTGAAGGTAAGTTTGCCATGTTTGATTTAAATCAGAAAGTAATATATTTATCTTTCATTGTAGTTTTAGCAGAAATCATCAGTGATTTGTTCATTTTAGCATCAATCATTAATAAATGATTAAAATAATATTTTTTTTAGCCTCTACAGTACGTTTTTTATTTTTAGATGAACGAAATGAACAGCAATCTACAGGCACAATAGCGGAAGAACCAATGCCTTCCACATCATCAGGCCACACTGGCGTCATGTTTATTAATCGAGAAATGGATTTCTCAAGTGATGATTCTGTTCTGGATCCACATTTCGAACTCCCTGAAACAGCAGTAGATTCGTCGACATCCACCGATACTGACCGAAGAGCCGACACGCCACCTGCGGTCGAAACATCTCCAAAAAAAAGTATTCGCATTACGAAAAAAGAAAAGAAAATAAAACGCAACACAGGTCAATCATATAAAACATTAAAAGGTAAAGTTGTTTCCAGCAGAACAATGAAAGAGCTAGGGACGTGTCGAATGAAATGCAAGGAGCGTATATCATTGAACGATAGACAAGCTATTTTCAACGAATATTGGCAAATGGGAACATATCTCAAGAGAACAACTTATATGGCATCTTTAATTGAAATACACGACAAGGCAACTCAAAGACAACGCACACTAGATCCTGACCAACAAAAGAATCGCATGAAAACATACAAATATTTTTTATTAATTCACGGGAAGCGTGAACCCATTTGTCGGGGATGCCTTTTAAAAACGTTAGGCGAAAGCGATAATTTTATAAAAACAGTTGCCACGAAAAAACGGTCTTCGATAGGTCGTGGGAAGAGTATACCCAAACATAAGATTTCTGATGAAAAAAGACAAGAAATTAAGGAACATATTTTATCATTTCCATCCTATGAGAGCCATTACACAAGAAAAACTACATCAAAAAAGTACTTGCCTTCTCATCTAACTATTACGAAAATGTATGATTTATTTTGTGAAAACCGCGACAATCCACCTTCAGTAAAAATGTATAGTCAAGAATTCCACAAATTAGGATTATCGTTCAAAAAGCCCCGTGCCGACACATGTTATACTTGTGACAAATTCAAGATGCAAATTCAACTATGTCAGGAAGATCAGGTGAAAACTGAACTAATTGCTCAACATGAACATCACAAGACTGCCGCAGATCAAGCATACGAAATGAAAAAATGTGATACTCAAGTAAATAAAAGTGATAGTACTGTGCAAGTTTACACATTTGACTTACAACAGTGTTTACCCACTCCAGCCCTCAGCTCTTCTGTAGCTTTCTACAAACGCCAGTTGTGGACGTTCAACCTGACTGTCCATGACAACAAAACTGGAAAAGCTGTGTGTTACATATGGTATGAAACCATAGCTGCTAGAGGAGCTAATCAAATAGCATCATGTCTTTTTAAACATCTTCAAACATACGTACCTGAGAATACAAAACATGTAATATTTTATTCTGATACTTGTGGCGGTCAGAACAGAAATTCTCATGTCAGTTCAATGTTGACTTGGGCTTTGCAGAAATTAGACATAGATGTCATAGACCACAAGTTCATGGTTCCGGGTCATAGCCACATGGAAGTGGACACGGATCATAGCATCATTGAAAAAAAGAAAAAGAAAACGGATTTGCAGATTTATCACCCGCATGATTGGATTCAACTCATCAGATCGAGCAGTAAAAAATTTGAAGTTGTCGAAATGCGTAGTTCCGACTTTTTGGATTTTTCTTCATTGTTAAAGGGTCCTTTAGTATTAAGAAACAAAGATGTAGAAGGGCGACAATTTAAATGGCTCGATAAAAAGTGGTTGCGCTATGATTCTGAATTTGGCGTAGTCTCCTACAAAGACACTTTGGACACGGAATGTAATTTTTACAAATTTAACTTGAAACGTCGAGTTTCTGCCATACCTGACACTATTCCTGTTATATCGGTACAGCCCTTACCGATATCAAAAGAAAAGAAAGATGATCTGATTTCTTTACTCTCCTTAATACCCGACGTTTTTCATAGATTTTATTTAGATTTGCCTTCTGTGAACAATGTACGTAATACTGACCCTGATATTTTAGATAGTGAAGAAGATGAATAAATAGTTGAATATAAATTATAAATATAGGCTAGTATATAAATGATGCATGCTAAACTAATTTTATGTTCATAGAAGTAACTTTTGAATGTCA
The DNA here is from genome assembly GCA_947578425.1 of Eugnorisma glareosa. Lineage (NCBI taxonomy): Eukaryota > Metazoa > Arthropoda > Insecta > Lepidoptera > Noctuidae > Eugnorisma > Eugnorisma glareosa. The sequence goes on from OX387981.1 coordinate 651,821, forward strand.
ACTAAAACATAGTTTATAATTAAATTTACTGTTCTCATACACTTAAGTCACAAGTACCTACTAGGTACACAGTGTTCTTTCTAACATAAGTCACTAAAATCGCTTTTTATTATATTTTTTCAAATTATATTTACGTGCATGTTAGTATTAATTAAAAACATCCCAATATTCCAATAAAGTTGAATTTATAGTTAAACGCTATTTTTTTTATACAGTTTTTAGTTGTTCCTGAAAAGTTTCACTTGTGGACTTATGTTTTTTAGTCTGCCAGCCCTATCATTTTTATGTTCCCCTATAATATTCGTTTATTGGCCATCCGATAGCTCTGTCAAAAGCATTAATTACTTAATTTCCGTTTCCACAGTGTAAAATGTTTACTGGCTTTTAAAATGGCGTCGTTTACGCGTTGATCGTGAACAAAGTTATCCCAGGATTACCTTCAATGGTTTTTATGTATATTATGATGTAAATGACGGGACATAAACGTAAATAACAATATGGCTGATCCTTGATGGTCGGAACATAGATTTAGGTGGTACATGATAAAGCGGTGTTATAAATGAATAAAGTGAAGGATTATTCATATTTATTGCTTCTGACTAGGTCACGTTGTGGACGCTAGTAGTTAAATCATACGTCATGCGTTATTGTGAAATAACAAAGAGATTTGAGCAAAATATTGATCATATATAATAGAGCTAATGCCAGTGGGCCAAGCACGTTTGAGGTAAGGCCGATGGTGGAAGCAACATACGATACCTACGCAGGTACGCAGTACGTTTGTGGAACTCTCTTCCGCCTAACATTAGAGATTCTAAAACTATATTTGTCTTCAAAAAGCAAGTCAAAGAACACTATCTCTCCTCTATACTGTAAAATTCTAGATATTATTCATATTATAGGTATATATTTATTTTGTATATTATGTGTATGTATTTGTGTGTATATTTATATTATATAGGTATATATTTGTTTTAAGTTTTAATTGAAATTTTCCTGTTCTGTCTTTTCTACACACTGTGTCTACATTTCTAATCCAGCTTTCCTCTCACAAGTCTGCTGGAAGAAATTTCTTATGAAATAAGCAGTACCTTTGTGCTCCTATCTTAATGTAATGTCCAGTTGAGTATTTTGTGTGTACATAAATAAATAAATAAATAATACCTGGAGTTAACACTACGTGTCGCCAAGCGTCATGTGAGGCACCCCCACGATATGAAGGTGGCTGAAACAAACTGGATGGGGAAGTTTAAAAAAGCAATATCATTTTGGCGTGCAAATATAAAATAACGTTACATAGGTATTTTATTTAAACTAATTATTGATCACAATCATGCAGTCTTAATTAAATAGATAATCCCATTAAAAGTATAAAGTGTCAAGGTGTGGGTGCGACTTAGGTGAGGCTTATGTCCAGCTGTGATTGGACTGTTGTGGACTTAGTGGATTGGTGAAATTGACACCAGTAATGAAGCAGTAACGACAAGAACCTGACATTGTTATAATGAGTATCGTGAAAGACAGACGACTAAGACACATCTCGGTAGCCAAACAAAAGTTAAACAATTCATCAATAACAATTCACGGTTTGAAAAGTCCATTAACAGAAAACAATGACCGTAAATCCATAATACCTCACTGGAACATTGGAGTACCAAATACATTTGTAAGAAACCATACAGGAAAAGCTTTTTAAAGAAACTCCATCGGTCAACACGATACACAAGAGCCTCGAACCAACTCCTTAAGAGAACAAAACGCGCTCAGATTGAATAACTAAGCTGAGGAACCAACAGTTTGGGACAGAAGGTCAACTACAAATATAAACTATATTTCAATAATAATAAAGTTAAATAACAGATGCATGATTGCGGAGCGTGGGAAGCCTTCCAGCTATATAGAGGGATGGTTTTAAAAAGGAGGGTGAGACAGACTAGATGCAAAAGGTGGAGGACAGGGTTTTGTGGTGCAGCTTGGGATAGGCATAGGCCTATCCCACATATACATATATGGACATAGGTCCAAGATAGACTCTGCTTTCATATCGATAATACAAATTATCTAATCTTTGGGCCCAGTAGGTGACCACGTTGATTACGGCTTCTGTGGCATCTCCTACGTTCCAATATGCTAGCGTTGGGACACTTTGTACACTGCTGTAAGTCTGCCGTAGTATGGCCGGAAGAACCGCATTCACACTGAGTTGGTTGACTGATATCATCGGCTTATGACTCTCTTAACACTATAAACCCCACTTTAACATTACTGGAGCAAAATACCTCTGCTGACACTCTGGGGAATGCGTCGTGATTTTAAGTTATGCAATCCTCAAAAAAATATTCCTCCATTTCCCTTTTTCCCCGCGATCATCGCACAAACATTAACATGTTTATTTTCCATTCCGCGGCAGCGGGAAAGCGTCCTAAATCTTACTGCTTGGCCACGAGCTACACGATCAAGTGACACGCGTTTTGGGGTAGCGATTACGAAAAAAATAAAACAAATGAAAAAAGTAATCTTAAAGCTTCCCACGAGTCACCGCGACTTGCTACAAGATGGTGCATACGTGGAGGAAACAAGTGAAACCCATATTGCAACAACGACTGCTAACTAAACAAACGCAAAAAATCACTTAGCGCTACAAATCGCCGCGACAAAACTTGAGATGCAACGGTACACACGAGAGGGAAACAAATATCACCCAAGTTTGAAGCAAGGGCCCGAGGTCATACATGGGATGTTAAGTGTCACACGAATTATGAAAGCAACTGTGAGAAAACAAATTAATTAAAGAAATGACTTAGAGCATACTCTTGTCACCGCGACGCGATTATTCTCATGCGAAGGAATCAAGTGACAGACGCGCGTTTCATATAGTCGCAACTGAGAACGTGAACGCGGCGTAAATCTTAGCAGGCAAAAATGAAGGCTTTGAGCATTCGCCTCACGCCGCACCGATTTTAAGAGCCCTTCTGTCCGACCATTATTATCCTATTTTTCTTGCTCGGCGCTCCGCGCTGCCTTTTACGAACCCTTGAAAATTCCTGCAGTTTTTTCTCTGTCTATCCAAAGGTTTTTGTTAAAATGTTTCGATTTTCAAGATTAAATGGACGTTCTTTAGGTTTAGAAAGAATCTTGATGAGTTTGAGGTGGAGTGAAATATTTCTTTGAGAAAATTTACATATTATGTTGTTAGTAGTATTTTGGTGGTTTTTACCACAAACAGGTCGAAACCTGATATTTTACTCTTCTCTCTCTTTTTCAACCTTTGGCCACCCAACGCTGCGTGTAGCAAATCTCTGCACTTTTTCCTCTTCTTTACTAGGATAATTAGGTTTGTTAATAACTGAGGGTCTAAAAACATGGCCATCACCTTCATTTAGAATTGAATTTACAATAGCTTCTGTCAGTCAAGTACTTTTTACTATTTCGTCGTCGTTATTAATGACAGAATTTATTTTTGTCTAGGCCTATAAGGTATTTCATGATCTACTAGTTCTATTTACAATATTTTATACCGTGTCCAACTATAGCTAAGAACCATTCAGACATTGACCCCATAGCTACGAAAAGAAAATCATCTACGAGGACGCAAACCGAATTAAATAATAAATAAAGATTGAATATTGAAGTGCTTCACAGTACACCAACGGTAGATGTTGAATGTCAGGAACTACGGCTTATTGAGTCTTACACTCAAAATTGTTCATGAAGATCACAATTCAGTTTTTCGTCATCAGCACTAGTTTAAGCTTTCAACCGTTCACTAATAGCGATCCCGATTAAATAATATGTCAACATCAAGCGTTTTACATTTTTCTCACGTTATAAAAAGACGTACTAAGCACAAAGCTAAGTACACTGAAGGTTGCAGGAACTAAACCGTAATGTGTAATATTATGTAATGTAATAACAGCGCCTTTTGTAAGCGTATAATATTTTTAAGGTTCCGTACGCAAAGGATGCCAACCCCTAGTAGCAATTGCCGTTGGCTTCCATACGCCAACAGTTGGGAATGCATTGGCAGACGGTTAGTTATTCCGCCAACTTAAACTTAAAATAGGCCCATTGTCATAAACATGCACTATTTGCCCAACGGATAGCCAACGTCGGGCTTGCTGTTACTATTTCTACTGTAGGGTGATTTTTGTAGGGATTTAAGTTATGATAACAACATTGGTCCAACTTAGAAACCCTTCAATGGGCATGTTACTGCTACTCCGGGCGGCGGCACGTGTCGTCCGGCCCGCCCGCCATTTTGTTATTCATTTGTGAATTGTGCGCCTGCGGCTGCGAGTATTTTGTTCGCGTCAACAAAGATATTAGCCTGATAGGCAGGCTGTGTTTTAGTTTAGTTAGTTAACCCTTAGTGTTTGTGAAAGTGTTAAATGTATAAAGTTACTACTTACAAAACCGCAAATAAGTTCAACAAATGCCTTAACAGGAACGAGGCTCCAAATATGATAACGAGGACATATTGTGTACTTTTCATAACAATGTATCATAGTTCATAAGTACGGTGTGTACCGTTTTACGGCAGAGCCACGGTCTCCAAATTGTGTAAAATTTGAACTGTATTTAGTCATGTTTTTTACAAAACGTGTAAAAATTGTCTTGATTTTGTCAATAACCTAAATTACGTTTTTTTTTTTAATATTTTTTCATTATTCAATTAACATAATTTGTATTTCATTTAATTAACAGAAAGTAGGTCAACGCAGACGACACAACGTCCTCTCTCGTGCTCATCACGTCTGATCGGTGACTTTTTTATGTCGTCGTCTGGGTTGGCCTATAGGGCTGGTTTCAGAGCGACGCGTCTCGCCAGTGCCGGCCGCACGCGCGTTGCTGCACATGAACCTTAACCAGCCACAGAACCAACCAACACACAACCGCTTGCCTAAATGTATTATGTGTCGTTGGGCCTACCCATAACACGTTTTCCTCGGGCCTTCGTAGGGCAATGCACGTCAGCCCCATCGCAGTTTCGGGCCCAACCCGCAAACTGCCTGCCTATTGTACGCATATGCCAACTAACCAGAGGTATATGGCCCAACTAAATGCCAAAAAAAAATGCTACTAGGGACGCGACCTCTTAGAGGTTTATATCTGCTAAAGAATTGAATTTTTCCACTTCCTACGCATATGGCCGCCGTCTTCGCAACCAAAATTTCATCATTTTTCCGAACTATGTTAGGGGCAGCTTCCAGTCTATGGAACGCAGCTCAATACCCGCACTTTACATGGAGCGACTGCCTATCCTGTCCTCCATAATCTAGTTAGGACTGGGTTATAATATGATACTCCTTGATTAGACTGGTTGTCACTGTCAGACATGAACTTAACTGCACAACCCAGTTACTGCTGGGTAATATGATACCCCTGTTAAGACTGGTTGTCAGTTCGGGCCATTGACTACCTGTAACGACTGTCAAAGCTATAGCAATGACAACTAGAACCAACGACTTGATTTGTTATTGGAGGCACGGAGAAAACTCGTTATGTAATGGATGGTCACCCATCCACCGACCGACCTTGGCAAGCGCTGCTTAACGTTGAAGATCAAACCGTGTGGCTGTTGTCATTTCGCCACGAGCTCCGCAAGCTAAATAAAGCTACACAGAAACACGTTTTTTTCCCAGAGTCCGCGAAATTGAATTCGTGCACCTTTTCGTAGATATTCTACAAGGTCCTTTTTTTTTTTTTTGGGTCGAAAATCATCAGATAACTCCTCCCGCTCTGGGTTGAGCAGGAGGGAGTGTCAGACTTTTACTGACTAAAACCCATCCATGTTCCTTCCTTTGCCCTTTGTGTTCCAGGGCCGCGGTGTCTTCTTCGAACAGTCCCGCAATCCTGGCAGTTCTACAAGGTCCTCCATCGGATTAACCAATATTTTCAACGTGTTTCGGCTCCATATTGAAAACGGCAATACTTGGAAACGTTAAACTTAGTTCGACTGTAGTGTCATAACAAACCTCCTAAATAAACAAAAAACAACAAAAACAATTATAAAATTAAAGAGGAGGACTGCCTCGCTAGTGTAATGGTCGCAAGCGCGACTGCTGACCATGAGGTCCTGGGTTCTGTAACCAGGTCGAGTAAAGTGTTATTGGGTTTTTACATTAGAAATTTCTCACTATCAGCCACGGAGCCTGGATTTGGGCTGGCTGATGGCAATAGGCTCAGCCCCTATTACATGGGACTGAAAACATAACTTGCGAAATGTGGGTGAACTATAAAGTACACCTCTGTTTAACCTTGCAGGCGTGAAGTTATATAGGTAATTTTTAATGTTACGGAACCCTTAGCAAGCAATTCAGAGTCGTACGTGTTCGGATTTTTTGTGAAAGCGACACATTCTTTGTGTAATTTCTCTTGTCTCAGCCGAGAGGTTTTCTAGCGAATGTTGTATAAAAACGACGCGAGTGTTAATACAGTCTTTATGACATTTTGTTTGGTCTAGTTTTGTTTATTTTTAGTTGGGATGGTAACTAGTTACATGGCTAGTTAAATTACTTTGGTTTATATTTCAGGCTACTGAAATTCTTCAGTTATAATTAAAGAGGTTGTAAATTAGTTTATAATTTATCAGCTTTACCGTCAGCTATGTTACATTTTGGATGGTAAAGACAAAATCAAAAAAAAAAATAACAGCTAAATAAAATAGGTTCACTTCAACATTTTGTTTAAAGATTTTTTTTCTTTTCACAGGTATGTAGCAGATTATTATGAATTTCGTCTTATGATTTAGTTATGATTGGTAAGTGGAACAGTGTTTGGATGTCTTCACCCGTAACATCAAATTAAAAATTGAGCTGTCTTTTTATAACAGTACCTACAAATTTAAGTGTTTGACCATGGTTTGACTTACCATTTTATCAAAGCAAATTCTTAATAAAATTATTATTTTTCTCGGACATTATTGTACACCCCATTGTAATCAATTAATTACAAAAAATAATTTTGCGAAATGGAACAATAGACGCCCTTGTCTTACTGGACGGATCTCATTAATTCACTTATTTTTAAAAGTCTATAGAATTTCCTTCGAACGATTTTCTGCTGTCAATAGTTTTCCATTGAGTAGTTTACACGACCTGAAACCAATTCAGTTTTTAGAATTTAGGCTTGACCTACTAAAACTACATTCAAATCTCAGAAACATAGTAGATACTTGGAAGGTAACCAAACAATAGAAAGCTTCGTTCACAATGGAACCACTCTACTCTAAACAAAAAAGATCTCATCATCGAATTAAAACAAACTGCAACACCTAATCTAAACTCCAGATCTCAACATTTAAACAAAAGTCTATTTTCGCGAATCTTAAAAAGTGCCGGCCGAGCGTTGCTCCTTGTGGCACCCCCTTTAATTTTGTGAGATAACGTGCAAGAGGCGAGGGCTGCCCATTGTTATTCTATCCCGGTGCCGGCCCGAATTGTCCCCAACACCTACACAAAGAATCGCTTGTGAATTCACTCGCAATACTCCTCATTTTATTGTAAATCTGTGACCGCAATGTCGAATGGCCCTTAGGGATCCACAGTGGCTTGTAATAAAATTATGCACGATTGTGATTGATAGCTACAATTGTTTTAAGTTTGGGGACATAATCTTCTGGGATTGCTGCTATCTGCTTTTTTTGAGGCTCAACACTAAGTTTTAGACATAATTCAATTATTACCCGTTATTACAGCCTAGTAATTTTGATTTAAATTTTTAATTTTTTTTTCATCCTGTAGTCATGGGGAGAGGCCTTTGCCCAGCAGTGGGATGACGCAGGCTAACAGTATCAGTATCAGTATAATTTTAATAATCGTAGCACTGATAAATGGGTTACTGGTAAAGACATACTAGCCATATTCATTACCAATAATTATTAAAGAGAAAGTTTATTACGATAACACAAAAATACCGCAAGCTCACATTTTTGTTTTGTACACCCTAATTGACCTGTAATTAGAAACTGAACATGATCTGACATAGGATACATCATATCACATTTTCTTTTCGTGTTTCAAAAAAATTATGGTGTTTGATTATAGGGCTCATCCTTTTACCCATAACTCATGAACAGAAAACATAAAATTATGGTGTCGGAAACAATAGCATTTACCTATCTTTTAGGAATAATCCTGGCCATTCATTTGCTACTTGAAAATATATTTAAATAATAAAGTACTCGTAATAATAATAGACAGCTCATTGAAAAGGGTTTTCCTTAATTGGTAAATAAAAAGTAAAATTAATATTCTATGCAGTTGTATTTAAAATAGGCTTTTCTTGGATAATCTTACACCCCAAAACCCATTCGAACTTTTCATCCCGTTTACTAAATTAACCAAGCTGCAAGTTACTGAAATGCTAGCTAAAGTGAACAAGTAATCTTTAGTCGTGATAGCTAAATTACTTACGGGATTTATTATGGTCTAAGTATTATGGAAGGTATTGAACATTATAACTCTAAAATCCAATTACAAAATAACACGAAAGTCAAGCAACAAACGACCCGACTAAACCAAGTGCACCACGATAAGATTAGTCTGAAAAATCTCATTCAAGTAGCGTTGGAAAAGTGAGCCACCATGATCCATACTAATTCTACCATACCTAGACGTTCGCAGACATTTCTGCCATAAAAGCAGATTTCTTTTCCAGCGCTCCTTTTGTGCGGCTAAAGAGGATTATTTTGATAATAATTTACTGTTCTTGTTGGTAATATTGTACGCGTAAATCCTTTTAGTGGCACTATTTCTTTATTTCGACTTTTTATTTTTGTCGGAGCATTCAAATAGAAACGCCTTGTGAATGGATCGCTTTATTTCCGAAATAGTTGTAGTGTGTGTGGATGTTATTTTCGAAATATAATGGATTATTTTCTTTTCCTTTGTGTTGCTCGGCTTGACTTATGTACTATTCTGGTTCTATAAGTATATTTTCAAAATATATTTTCAAGCTTTTGTTGTAAAGACAATGAGCTTATTGAAGCAAAATACAGTTTAATTAAGATTTTACTGTTCATTGTTATTAAAACTATACCAATTAGTGAACAAACCTATTAAAAAGAAATGGACGTTACAAAATCTTTGTAATAATGAATTCATGTCTTAATTCCTGAATCGCGCTTGTAAATAGATACAAGATGAAAGACCTTATAACCTAGTTTATAGCTGAATTAATTTACTTCAGTGAACACATTGTAATTTAACTATTGTAGTTTTACTAAGGGCCCTGACATGGTTAAGTGCTTTTGTTGAAATACTCAATGAGAATACAGTTTAATGTTTGAAATCTTATCTTATTAAAATTGTAAACGATAAACTTTGTGAGGATGCATGGATGGCCGGATGTTTGTTATTCTTTACTAATTTTAGAAAAACTACTGAACGGATTTGATAAGCCTTTACAGTAACATAGCTTATACACGAGAATAACACTGAATATAAATGAAACCGCAGATGAAAGCTATTTATATCATATTATCATTATCGGAGAATTTGGTTCTTAAAAAAATAGACAAGATTAAGGGTAATGAAACTCTTTGTTTAGAAACTTCTCATCACTGGAGGTTGATGTAGTGCTTCTCTTACATAACATCGGATGAGTAAACGACCGGCTACTTGCTTAAGGACTTAAAAGTATAAGAAAAAGCAGGTAATACAATAATCATTAACAAATTTCACCTTCAAAGAAAATTATACACAGCCGCTTAGGTACAGATAACATCCTATTTGACCCACTTGGCATAACAAACGTCCTCAAATACACTACAGACAAAGCATTCAATTTCGCTGATTTCCTTCAAATTGCAGCACAAAAATATTTCCATACCAACCGTTTGATCTCCATTGATCAGAATAATTTCACTCGGACGTTCGCAAGATGGGAAGAACAATATGAATGGAAAAATGTTAGAAGGAATTTTCTGGAACATTTGGGTCAGGGTAGAAAAGAAACGGAATACACAATGGGTTTTTATAACCGACAACTGTATAGGAGAGGTTTGGATGTAATTTAAAAACTTGATGCGGTGGTTGATTTTAGAGAACGCATTGTTAGTGATTTTTTCTAAATGCTTGCCTTTGCAAACGGTTTAAAATTGAAGAAAAGGAGAAAGTTGATTTGCCCCACACCAGGAACTTAAAACATAACTGTTTTTGTGACTGGTGTAGTTTGTCCACTCTGTATAGTTTACACAAAACGGCCAATATTTCGATGACATAGTGATATCTTATGTTGACCAGTCTAGTTGTACTGTTGTTATACAAACAGTACAACTAGACTGGTCGTGTGACGTGTTCTTCCTATGAGTGAAGTCCAGACCTTTACACTTTAAACGACTCATTAAAATATCTACCACTTTCAACTCCACCTTTGGGTAAGGTAAAATATACGTTATAAGTACCTTAAGCATAATTATCTCAATCATTGAGATATCTCAATGATTCAAAAAAGATAATGGTACAAACATTTCTCAATTTTCCCATCGGAGAGTTTAATCCAACAGGAAAAAATGTAACGACCTCACTTCCATGGGGAATATAAAATTGGAAGATCCATCAATTCCCATCGATGAATCAGCGGAGTAAAATCTACAATTCAAAGCATGTCTTACAAATGCATCTACATCAGGCTGTGGTGGGATAACTTAGAGGCTTTTTGGAGAGAAAGTGGTCCTCACAAAGGAAATGGTATATGGAATTCTATTCTGTTCCGCGAGTCTTTTTTATTCAACACAAGTCAGGCCAGTAGTGTGGATTAGTTCACCCCCGTGTTTGGTGACTTTTTGTTTGAAAACATGATTAAGAATGTGGTCCAAATACATCATTGCAGTTTTTAACCTCGCCTTAGAATCTTCTCCGTTTTGAATTGACCGCACATAATGGAATCGATCTATAATAACTGGGTTTCCTCCAGAAGTGTCAAATGACTTGAAGATGATTAATTCACCTTTATAGATTGAAATTATCAACTAATCTTGCCACAAAAGATTCAACTAAAAACCTTACCAATCCCAAAAGAACGTCAATAGAAAAAAGTTTGCCGTATCATTTGAAACTCTCAATCGTGAAGTGAAGAGCCTCACAAAGTCAGGGCCCTTAAAAAGGGGCGCTGGGGTGCTGTAAACGAAGGGGGCTGAAACGAAGGGGGCTGTAAACGATGGCTCTATAAAGAGCAACACACTAAAAGTTTATAAGCCGTAAAGTGTAACTGTAAACTTACTGTATTTACAATTACATGATTTATGGATCGTTGAGTGTGATTTACATTTTGCTTGTTTTTATTTTTGTTGATTTTACGTGATTTTGCATAATATACACATTTTTTCATCGGTCCTTAAACCTACATGTTTAAAATATATGGGTCCGCTGATTTTCTGTTCATAATGATGAAACATGTTAACGCTGGTGGGCAGAATGAATTACGTAGTGAATCCATGGTAGCTGTGTCACAAAGTACTGATAGAGGACCATGTCACTTCCTTAACGCAGCTGAAGAAACCACCGCTGAATTACGTTGAAGGAAAATATCTTATACAAATCTCGATCCAAGGCTCTCAATTAATGGCTTACACAATATTGATAGTAAACCATAGAGACTTTTAGCAAAAGCCTAGACCTCTTTTCATTTAAATAACTCTCTTTAAGCCTTCTTTGTATAAGCAAAGGCTCCTGCCTGACGTGGGTCCTTTACAACCTAATATGATTACATTTTGACCTTAACTGACCTTTCTAACTATTTTCTAGAATTACTCGTTTCTAAGAACGTTGTCGGATCCTGTTACCGGCAAGCTAAGTCCGAACTTTTGCGAAGCCTTACGAAAGTTTGTCCTGAAAATACACCCTCTGGTTAGAATAGAAGGAAAAATAAAACCGTATGAAACTGGGAATGCATTAGAAAAGCCATGTACAGCGGTCTTTAGTTGTTTTCCTTTTATGCAGTTGTACGGACTCTTGTCAACTTCTGTTTAAGATTAGTTGAGAGCTTTTGCTAATTATAATGTGTTTTTAGAAAAATAGGAACCACTTTATGCACGAGTGGTAGAGGTGACATTGTATGTCGGTCGAAGATCCTAAAAAAATCTTTTTAAGATAATGATGCAAGCTTGATTACTGATACTTAATTCTATTAACTTTTTGTTGCTGAAAATATTTATATTCTTTATTTCGCAAAAAAAGCTAGTGCTCCAACCAAACTACAAAATATTTCTACAAACAAACCAATAAAAAGTACCATTCATCCCTTAACCTCAATTAACAACTACTCTCAACCCTCACAAAATGAAACAATCGAAAAATACCTTTCTAATGGTCTTACGATTGTGTCCCAATCGGGCGTCAATAGTATTTTATTGGCGCCCAGCATGGGACCCGGCCTGGGGTGTACGATACAAAAGGGGAGATGTATAGGGTCTAACTAACTGCTTGTAGTATCGCTAATTGGCAAGTAATTGGCCCTTATAAGCTTCCCACTGAAGGGTAATAGATAGCGTAATTGTATTGGGTGTATTTATAAGTAGGGTGCTTTTGTTTGGAAGAATTAGGGGGGTTAGGTTTTAACGACGACAATATATAGAAGAAAATAGCTCCTGTCACTAAGCAATGTAAGCTTGATCCTTTTATGGAAAATAAATTGATATTTTTATGTATTTTTACACATACATATTTTTAAAACATTTGCTATATCTTTTCAGATTTCAATATCTGTGGGCTGTATCAATATTTTTTGGTAGTTTATTTTTAATATCGAAATTCAACAAACTTTTATTAAAACATTGCAATAATAAACAGATTTTTAAATGAAACTCCCTGGGGTACCGACGGCAAAAAAGATAAAGAGAATATCAGGTGTATAATACGAACGTATCAATTTCTTGTTGGTTTTATCCTGTATATTTAAAAATTTTGCTGATCGTAATCATTACCAAGCTAAAAGGTTATACAACCGAAAACTCAGGTATAAATAACCAAAAAACTCATACAAAAGATAGATAAATAACCCAAAAACTCATACAAAATCACACAAAAGACAGATCAGCTTGAACAAATCAAAAGAAAAAGGGTCTTCCCCATAAAAATCGTCAAGTGCAGACATGCAAATGATATCGTTCCCTAACGCGAGCACCATTCAATGAACCGTTCGGGTCCCAATAAGAAGTACTTACGCACGATCGTAAGTCTCTACCAACGATCGGTAACTATGGAGGGGCAGTTTTGAGAAGCATCTTGAAACAGCAATGTATGGCTACACATTCGATGATGGTATAGTAGAGAAACAGCGGATTTTGAACGTTGTAAACTTTAGTTTAAAGTCGGAAGTTGAATGTTATAATATAGTTACAGGCGTATTTTAACGAGTATCTTTTTATATCACTCTCTCTAAGACTACAGTAATGAGCTCCTTTTATTTCCAAAAGAAGTTTTAATTATGTTATAAAAAGATATTTTTTCCTTTTTTCCCTGCCAACTTTTTCTCAGATTGGCGAAATTTGTAACGTCTAAAATTAATTTTATGTGAGTGAATAAGGTCGGGCCGTAAACTTCATTATCACTCTTTATTTTAAAGAGATAGACTGAGAAGATATTATGGGTGAGACCATCATTATTATGGCTGACAGTATTTTTTTTATGGCAAGTTTAAATAAGGTTGCGAGGAATCTTAATTCCAAGCGATTTCATTTACAGAGTTATATTTCAATCTGCGTTTGAAGATACTTACTGCTTCTTCTACTTTCTTTGGTAAGTGCCTAACCTGGTGTCAGAGTTTTTATGCCGCCCATGGGCCTCTGACTTGGCTTTACATGTCGTCGAGAAATATCTCTCAGGCAAGCTGGTTTCCTCACGATGTTTTCCTTCACCGAAGCAAGTGATAATTACACAAATACACTTAGATCCGAAAAATCTTTACTCCAATATCCAAACATATGCTAATATTGCAAATACCTGTAACAAATGTGTTGCCACGCATTGCCTGATGAGATGTAATGCAACACTTACAGTCTGGGTGTTAATGACACAGAGCTTAAGTAACGCTTTGACCACGAACTACACGGGTCCTGCCACAGCTACTGCAAAAAAAAAAATGTAATAATTACCGCCACAAATCACCGAGAGGCGACTTGAAACCAGTGAACCGCGCGTGTGTCGCTTGGTGTAAGCTGCGTCGCAAGCCGTGCGTGGACTAAACCTGACAGTGACGACACTACTACGACGAATGTTCTTGAAAACTCTTTAGTTACTGTGTTATCTAGTTACTTCAGTGACATCGCACGTCTAAGCATTATAATATCTTATATACAAACTCGCTAAACGTATTATTGATATATCAATATCTCTCGCGTACACCAAGCATGTCCTTATTAGCAAATAAGGGAATCGGCTTAGCGTAATTACAGTTGTAATTAGGAGTACATAGGTAATGATGGCGGAATCCTAGGCCGTCTAATCTGCTAATAATTGTCGGTGGCTGCAAATTGCAGGAATGCTTTGTTTGTGCCCTAATTAGAGTTATTGTTGAGCTGTGACAGTCGCGAGCATTAATTATATTATGGAATTATCCAGGGATAGATATTGATGAACTAATAGTTGTTTCCACTTTGTTAATTACTACTCTATTCTAGTATCTTCTAACATAAAATCTCGCTTGTTGTTTCAAAGGGTTAGGCAATGGTGTATAGCTACACTAATATTATAAAGAAATAAAGTTTATGATGTTGTAGGGGGTAATCTCTGGATCTACCGAACCGATTTTGAAAATTCTTTCACTAATAGGAAGCTACATTATCCCCGAGTGCCATAGGTTTTATTTACAACATACTAAAATAGTAGATCTCATGAAGAAGAATGGGCAAGAAACTCCATGAACACTCTTTTGAAATCAAGTTAGGTATTACATAGTCCTGGGCACAATATTGTTGCTTCTATATGTGAGCACAATGTGGAAATACAAAAGAAAAAAACAGAACAATTAAAATCTTAAAGATTAGGCTAAGCCTTATTTACCATAATAGAAAGTCTACATGGTACATTTACAAAAACTGAAATAATGCTTGTAATTTATATAAAACAATGGTAATCAAAGTAATTAAGTTTGCAAACGAAAAAAATAAATAAAAGAACTAGAGAGGAGCATCTTTTCCTAACATTAAAATCTTAGTTCGTGAGCCCAAGTGGCTGTGGAGCAGGACCAGCATTGAACCAAGCATTTTTATCTACGATATAGTCTTGTAATATGCTCGCTTAGATAGTGTGTGTTATAAGCATGTTTTAAACTTCTCCTCATTATGTTGTAAAATGTCAAGTGGTATTTTATTGTAACATTTTACACAGTACCCCATAAAAGAAGTGCGTACTTTTGACAAAACAAATCTATATTCCAGACTGCTTTTTAGCAATTCCATATGGAAAATCCAATAACACCCTAATACTGGACCTTCGCTCTGGGAATCGAACCTACGATCTAATGTTCAGCAGTAGCGCTTGGGACCCTACCAACGAGTCAGACAAAATAAAAACGTTTAAATACGAGGTGAAAGGGAAGGTTGCCACGTATTTAGCACATCATTCCGAATCCTCCACTTTGACATTTTATATCGGCAATTTAAAAAACAAAATGTAAACAACCATACAATCATCACCTTGGATAAATCAGTTAGTTGCGGCAGAAAGCTAATCCTAAGTCTTGAAAGTTATAGCAAAGCGATAGATAAACACGATTATAAACAGAAATGCAACGCCATCAGATCTCATCTGACAAGATCGTCACCTCTCGGCAATGATCGGCACGTCACGGACGAAATTAAACTGTCGGAGAAGCAATCGAGTTAATTGGAAGGGTGCAAACCGATCTAGTTTCCTGAGACTAAGACACTGATGGTGGTAATAAGATGAGAGTGGTATAATAACTGGATTTGTGCTTACGGAGGCTCTTTGTAAATAGGCGCTCATTGTGACACCGAGTTTTCGAAATACTGTGATGAATATTTTATTAAACATTTACGACGAAGCACACCGAACTGCATTAATGTTTTATTTTTTTTCAAAACAACAACTTGTTATTTCTGGCAGGATGAGTGATGCTTACATTATCCCCTTCATAAAAATACCTTATGCACTAAACAACGAAATATCAATTTTCTTTTCTAGTCTTTATTATCTGACGACCAAGATCCTATGGTAACGGCCCCAAATTACAAGTTGCAAGTTCCGAACCCAAGCAGGCTCTTCGCTTTGTGTAATTTATTTCATCACCACTACTCTCAAAAGCTGAAGAAACCGGCAAGGCCGCGCCAAAAGTTTGAAGACATGGTGACATCCCACAGTCTACTTCCTCTTACTATAGGGAACATTATAGGCTGATTATTATTGTGACACCACTATTTAGTATGTAATTCGTGTGTACACCATAGTGATTGTTGATGATTATAAAATATAAAAAAAAAAAAAACGTTTATTGCTTCAACTTAAATAGCATATTCTAGTTACATTGAGAAGAATCCTTTTAAGCAAATAGTATGCTTGTTTTAGGATGCTCCGCCCTTCCCCAGGTTATATAATAGTATTTAAGTTGTTGAACCTGATCAAGATTTAAATGAACTTATACAAATAATGATACAAGAATAAAAATAAAAATGGGTACACAGTATTTTAAAAAAAGAAACAATTAACGCGCTGTGATGTGTTATGTGTGTAAGAGATGGTGTGGAGGTGAATGTGTGTGTGAGTAGTGAGTGAGAGTAAGTGTGGGAGTGAGGGTTGTGTCCCCATGTGTGTGTGTGTTGTGTGTGTGTGGGGATTAGTTATGTTATGAATTTAAAGTTAAAAGCAGATATTTCTTTAAAGCTGATCCTGCGACCAGTCCTTAGCGGCATAAATATATAAATATATAGCGTAACATAAATATAATGTGTATACTTATTACAGTCTCATCGATTGGACCATATTTTCCACTTCGTCATAGGTTTTTAATTTAAGCCATTTAGACAAAGCGTTTTTGCATTCACGGTAGGTTAGTGGGTATATGTCAAGTTCTTTATTAAGAAGATTATATAAATGGGATGATTGCCTAGGGAATTGTCTTTTTGCGAATGTAGACTTTACCGACACTGTGGGGGCAACTGTATTTTTCCTTCTACCTGTTGACTTCTGTGGGTTGAAAGATAGAGTTTTATGCTTAGATAGGATTATGTTAAGTACGTAAAGCTTTCTAACGGTCAGAAGATCCGAAATCCGGTAAAGGTTCTCAGTTGAAAACCTGAAGGGTTTAAAAAACATAACTTTCAGTAGGGACCTCTGAGCTCGCTCGAGGTCTAGGAATTTAATCTTCGTGGCACCTCCCCAGACCGGTAGGCAATAAGCCAGGACGGACTGAGCAAGTGAGATATAAATCTGTAGCAAGAGCTTTTTCGAGGTGACATGTCGTAATGTCTTGAAGGTCCAGATTAACTTTCGTATTCGCTTCATTATTAATTCAGTGTGGTTATGCCAAGACAATCTCTGATCAACCATAATACCTAGGTATTTGGTAGATTCCACTCTAGTGATTTCTGTGCAAGAACAGTTTTGGTTTACAAGAAAATTGCATTTATGAATCTTAATTTTGAATTCTGGAGGGGGTTGAGAGGAGTTGTACTTTGTGAAGCAGATGAAGTTGGTTTTGGTAGTATTTAAGGTTAAAAGGTTAAGGTCAAGCCAGGCTGCTATTCTTGCCAGTCCGTGCTCAGCCGTTAATCGGACATTGTCCCAGGTATCACCACTGAACACTATAGCAGTGTCATCTGCGTATGAAAGAATATGTGCATCCACAATTTTCATGCTACATAAGGTATTTATATATATAAGGAACAATGTCGGTCCGAGCACGCTACCCTGACCTACTCCGAATTGGACGGTCTCTACAGAGCTGATGGTATTGCCTAACTTAATCTTTTGTTTGCGTGCACTTAGATAGTCTTTGAGCAAGGCGTGGGGAATACCTCTTACACCAATTGATTCTAGCCTATCCAGCAGTGTGACAACAGAAACCGTGTCAAAAGCCTTTTGAAGATCTAGGAAGACAGCAAGGCATTTGCCTCCGCTGTCCACTTGACTGGTTACAGCGGAGGCAAGCGCCAGTACTGCGTCCTCCGTAGACATTTTTTGCCTAAAACCGTACTGCGAAGGCGATAGAATGTTGTTTTTGTTAAGGTAAGATAAGAGACGAGAATTCATTAACCTTTCCATTACTTTAGATATTGATGGCAGTACAGATATAGGCCTATAGTTAGACGGATTAGTTTTGTCTCCACTCTTGAAGATGATTGTATAGATACTTCCGCCATGTCACTCCAGTCACTACCATGTCTGCTGATGTGTGTCTGTATTAATTATAATGTCTCCTGTGAATAAATTAAGTGTATCTAACGGTATTTTTCATTCAACTAACCAACATAACAACTATGTCTTCTGACAACCATCTCAAACATAGTCTCAATTCAACAGGAGCATCCAAACATCAGTAATGATGATACAACCATTATCTTAGTAATTGACGCATCGTTCACGCTATTCCTATCACAAACAGAGCCATTTATCGAATCCATCGATTCATTAACTCGACATCAATCAAGGTCTTGTAATCAATAGCCATAGGAGACAGCCCAACCGCTAGATAGTGAGACAGTAAAAGGTTCACAATTTTCATAGTTGACAAAATACATGTAATACGAGTACTTTACAGAGTTTACCAAATTATATGTAAAATAGAACACAGTGATCCCACGTCTAAGTGCCAGCGTGCAAAATAACATAAAATGCCATGTTTGACAAGAAACAGTTAGTTTTTGCAAATAGACAAGTTCGATGATTGACCTGTATTTTTCTCTCCAGTTGGAAAGCCTCAATGAATGTCCTCCGGCCTGGGGAGATTGGAGGGGTCTGTTAGACTCGTACTGACTAAAACCACCCCGGTGTTCTCTCGCACACTTGCGTCGGGGGGCACTGGGATCTCAACAACATCCTTATATTATGAACAATAATAGATCAAGAAGTATTCGACCATTTAATATACATTAAGAAAACTGACAATGACTTACCCCTCGAACACACGCTATGAGTTAGCCCTCGAACACACGCTCCGGTTAAAACAGATCTTCTGCATCAACTTTGTTGTCACCCTTAAAGATAGGGGTATAGGCTAACAGGCTCTCGGAGCCATCGTCTCTTGCGTCTCACGAATCTGCCCATCAATCAGATCGAATTGTAGGAGATCGCTTGAGCACTGCTATTCATTTGAATACGTGCTACGGTGTCAAAGCTAAATCATTGAGTATACTGACTTAAAGAAAAAGTTTTGGTTTTCTATTATAACGCTTACAAGATCAGCCAGAGATGTCGGCCTGGCCTTTGGTTATAATATTGAGCAAATCGAAAGAAGCTATTTATGGATTGTGTGAAAGATGTTATGGCTAGCAAAGAGATGAACACTGTTAAGCCAGAAAAAGAGATGTAGGTGTGGAAGGAACAGGATGCTACGCTGGCTGCAAGACATTTCGAGACGACCACTAAGCTGTGCTTACAACGCTGTAAGCAACAACGTAATAGGCCAAGACAGTGAACACAGTTCGAGCGTGAAATTTCCTAGAAAAAAAACCGTTTAAAGAGCTAATGAATGTGTGTACATAAGTCATGACATCGGGTACTCTATTTCGCGACCCCAAGCGTCATTGTACTGCTCACGTTTCCCAAAAATAATATCAATTCTGCACCTGTTTTTGCCGAAAAGCATGATATTTAAAAGTTATCAATGGCAATGAAATGTCGGAAATATCTTCCATTGAAAACAACTTATAATAAAATAGCGAATGACTTTGAAATCAGCACAATGCGAGTTCTTAGAAAATATCTTTCATAAGTCTACCGTCCATTCAGGTCAAATTCAATTTTAAAGATATGGTGGTAGAGTTGAATTTTCATTGTTGCAATCGAAAGCTACATTATGCTGTAATATTCTTTTGGAATAACAAAAAGTGTTTGCTGAAGGGGAGATTGGGCGCCGGAGTCGGTGATACCGTATCAATTACAGTTATTAATTTTGCATTTCATCCCCGTCCGTTGTTCCCGCGCTTCTTCGAAATAATTATTATTATTATTTCTCGGAACTCTTTATTGCGTTGTGGTTATTTGTGAGGTCATGCTTAAATAATATGAGTTTACTATTTAATCATTTTGAATGAAAAGATAACGTATATAATAAAATGTTGTACAAAAGTAAGGACCAATTATTAATTTGGGCCTTATGGGTTTAAACTTGGCAAAAGGTGTACTTAGTGATTTCAGTAAGTAAACAACACTAATAAGTTTGAAATTATTATATGTATAACAACATTCCATCACACCTGTTTACTGGAAGGGTTAGGCAAAGGTGTAAGCTATAGTCACTCTCAGTTCGCCAGTAATATTTAAGTCTCACATAATAAGGGGCGGGCCCTTTGTCACCAATAGGACACCAATCCTGATCTTTTGGCCATTTAAGACCCAATAAAAGTTTGCCCGACCCGAGAATCGAACGTAGAACCTCATGCTTATCAGTAGCGCATGCGACTACTAGATTAACAAGGCAGACACAACACCAACACACGCTCAAATCTTACATAATTACATTATTCCACAACAACATACTAATAAAAAACATGTCACGCCATATAAGACAAGAAAAAACCCCGATTTTGTGGCTGAGCACGTCTGCGAGGCAGGCGGCCATTTTTCAGGAAACAAATGAGCTGCGAAAATGTGTGAACGAGGAATCAGGCCCACACCGCCAATCGATCGCATGGGATATGTACGGGAATGTGATTTGTGATGTAAATGTTTACGATTTATTTGTATACATTTTAATATTTCTAGAATTTATGTTATAAGATTTAAAAAGCCCAGATGGAATAATGAAAATCAAATCCCCGCTCAGATTCACACTTGGCAGTTTGTTTTTGTGTATTGTAAGTAAGACCAACAGTAATTACTCGAAGAGACCTCTACACGATTGAGTAAAAACTTCATCTCATAGAAACGAATAACAATCAAGGATAAACCAGTCTAGTAGTATTTTAGACTAAACAGTATACAGTCAAGATTTCCTTTATGTTCGATAAGGATATTGAATCAGTTGCACTGATTCTTGATAGGGTAGAAATCCGTTACTTTTTCTGTTATGGACAGAAAGGTTATTTTATGGTGCAGCAGCATTTCTTCGTCCATACAACTTTATTTGCGATCATCTCAATCACGTTTGGCATCTTCTTATAATCCTTCCAATGTTCCTTTGGGCTTCTCCGCTTATATAGACAACCAAAACTATCTATGTGTTTGTATATAAAACCTTTTCGTAGCTTTCTATGTGACTACTGAGATTATCTCAACAATACATTAGGTTTTAATCCACTTTCATCATTTAAAGAATGTATTCCAGAAAGTTATCGTTTTAATGCAACATCATTGAACTTGAATCATTGTCTGCCAAGCCTTTTTCCAACTTTATCATCTGAATATCAGTATTTTATAAGGAGCGACTGCATATCTGACCTCCACAACCCAGTTATTACTGAGTAATACGTAAATAATAAATTACGTAAAATAAATACGCAACCACGTAGATAATAAATAAATACCCAATCATTATGCCATTGAGCAGCATCTCCAATGTTAAGACAATTAGTACCACAATGATATGTGAAGCTAACGAGGTGTGCTAATGGCTATTTGGTTGCTGCCCAGTCGTTGAGAGCCAGATGTTTTGTACTGAGGCGGTTTGTATGTGAGTAGAGAAAGATTGATGGTAGACTGCCTCGTTGGTCTGGTAGTTGCAAGCGCGACTGCTGAGCATGAGGTTCTGAGCTCGATTCCCAGTTCAGGCAAAGTGTTATTGGTTTTTCTTCAGGAATTTCTCAGTAGCCGCCACGTAGTCTAGATTTGTGCCCGGTTAATGGCAATAGTCCCTTTAAATGGGACTTAAACATAACTGGCAAAATCTGTGTGTACAAGTGGTACTCCTCTGTCTAACCCGTCGGGGATTACAGGCGTGAAGTTATGTTATGTTATGATTGATAGCAGAATGTGGTGTAAGATGTTTATCTAAGTTTAGTCTATAAGCCGTCGCGTCGTTGAAGTATCACTGGTTCTTGAGTGGGGACTGCGAATGGGACACGTAAAATAGGAATCTCTGAATCTAGGTAGAGTGATTATCTTCGCAGGGAGGCTGGAAGCAGCTGGATGAGAATTGCCGAGGATGAATGGCGTGTGATTGTAGAGGTCTGTGGACTGCTGAAGACTGGTGATAATGATAATGTAAGACTTCTCTATATGGTAACGATAACATTACAATACGATACAAAAATGTACTGTATTGACTTGTAAACTTATTGTATTGCTTTCGAAATGTAAATGTGATCTTTATTTTCGTTGCAACAAGTTTGCTTTTGGGTTGCTACCTACTGTCACTGGTAAAATAACTGTGAAGGGGCTGCAGATATACAAAATGCTTAGAAACCAATTGTTAGCCCTTTTATTAAAACAAAAACCGGCCAAGTGCGATTCTAACTTGCGCCTGAAAGGGTTCCGTATATATCATTATCCAAAACCACTTTTTAATTTTCAACTTTTTTATTTTTTGAAATTTTTCCTTTATTTATGCTGTAAGGCCTTGCTTTTTGCGAATTTTCATGATTCTAGGTCAAAGGGACCTACCTACCCATCAAAGGGAAGTACCATATAGGTTTTGGTTCCCTTGTGAAATCGCATAATATACGACATAAACAGTCATAGCCTTCATGGAAACCAGTTACGTAGGCGTATAAAAAAAGCCTGCATAGAAACCAGTTACGAAACCCCGGTTTCCTTGACGGCCGAAGGGCTTTTGATCGCGTTGACTTACTAGTTTGATTTTGTAATTGCTCCAAGGGGTAGCAGACTTAGTATTTGGTATTAATTTCAGCTTGATACCGCCATGCATTCCTGAGAAAATGGGTCTTGACAGACAGACAGACGGACAACAAAGTGATCCTAAAGGATTAAAAAAACAGACCCAGTGCAAGTTGGACTCGCCCACCGAGGGTTTGTTATTAAACTACTATAGGTATATAAATGGTTTTCAGATATTTTTATTTGCAAGTGCTGTAAGACCTTGCTTCTTGACAAATTGCATGATTCTAGGTCAACGGGAAGTACCCTATAGGTTTTCACGCCCTTGTGAAATCGCAAAATATAATTATGACATAAATCATTGATCTTGATATTTTTATACTAATTTGATTTTCGTTGTTCCTTTTTATTTGATCATTAATTTGTTTTATTGTATTATTAATTATTTTGAATTGAATGTGGGTTGTTATCGTTTTAAATTTGTTATTTTTATTATCTTTGACATGTTTTTTTTTCGATTTTTATTTCTAAATGGTAGGTAAGTACTGTTTTTTTTGTAATTCTACACAATTTATATTGTTCCGAATAAATGACTTATGACTTATGGTCATATCTTTTGACCTCGTTGACTTACAAGTTTGACTTAAATATTTGATATTGATTTCAGCTTGATACCTCCACGCGTTTCTGAAAAAGTGTCTTAACAGACGGATAGACGACAACAAAGTGATCCTTTAATGGTTCCATTTTGGCCGACTGAGGTACGAAACCCTACAAAAGAAAGCTATGAACCGCTATGTAGCTGCTGTTTTCATAAATGTTTCTGTTGTAGGAACAACAAAAACATTTATGAAAACAGCAGCTACATCTCGTATCCCAAATGAATACAATCGGTTGTTAAGCGGTTGCTCTCAACCAGAAGCAATTACAACGAGTCGCTGATTCGAAAAGTTTCCCAATGTAATTTTGTGACCCGTTTGCAGCCTAACTGGGTTTTAAAAGCGGTTAGTATGTGTTTAAAGGTTCGAATACGGGTTAAGTTAGTTCAGTATTTGTTGTGATTTCATTGTGAGTAGTTTAATTTAGTTTTCGGTGTCTCGCAGTCACGCTTGTCTTTGTGAAGTTTGATTGGGGAAGTGGGGCCTGCAGGACTCTGTAAGCCCTTGTCCGGGCGTTATCTATGCTAATATTATAAACAGGTAAAAGTTTGTAAGTTTGAATGTAGGGGTAATTTCCGGAACCAATGATCCAATTCTAAAAATTATTTCACTACCAGTAAGCTACGTTATTCGTGGGTGCTATAGGCAATAAATTGTATGTATACCATGGATATTAGCCGAGCTATCATAATTTTTGCGGACGAAGTCTTGGTCGAAATGTTAGTGCTACAAACTCGCCAAGCTGACGTGATATGAAGTTGCCCGCGTCGCTTATGGACATAAATCAGCAATGCCAAAACCATTTCTGGTGAATTGTAGACCATCCTCCAGGATGGACTACATTTTTGTAGCGTTATCTCCAGATAACGCTACAAAGTATTTGCCCTGGCGTCGCTGCTTTTAACTGGAAAACAAATTTCCCCTGGTGGCAGGTATTCCTGCAAATGGAAATTTGGAAATTTAAGGTTTTTCTATGCGTGGCCTATATCAGACTGCCAGCTGCAGCGTCCCAAAAGTTCCGTGTGTCACTATAACTACTAATAAATGGTACAGCTTTAATGGCTCTGAAATGAAGAGCCTCAATTTCAAACAACTATCCAAAATTTCCCTCGAACGAGTAACTCTACCTGAGACATCAATCGATCTCCACAATCATTTGAATATCACAAGGACACATATACTTATACAATGTATACATCTAGATATCAGTACCAAATCGTTGGCAATCTAATTCCAATATCAGAGGCAGAATATTCGACAAACCACAGTTGCCAATGGTATAGTTTGTACTAACGAGTGGGGGCTTGGGGGTCAATCAGTAGAACATGCAAGAGGGTGGTAAACCATGATCGAATAGAACATGACGGTATTGAAATGGAGAGATATGTTTGTCAATATTGAGAGAGAAACAACGTAGCATGCGTTAATTGAACATTCTTAATCGTTTACATAATTAGATACGTTCATAAAATTAGACAAAGCTATAAATGCAGCATAAAATATGAAACATTAAAAGTGCGAAAAGGACCCAAACAAATTTTTCAATGACAACTCCTGAAAGATGCGCCGGAGCTGTTTAGTTTAAGTCCCATGTAATTGGAGAACTCATCGCCATCAACCGGGCACAAAGACAGATTCCACTAGAAAGATTTCTACACTAAAAATCTTATGAAACTTTACTCGACTAGACACCGAATCCAGGACCTCACGCTTAACTGCTGGTCGTGCTAGTGATCACAATTCCCAACAAGCAGTGAGCCTGCAATTTTACCGACCCCCACTCGTTGTAGGTCATGGGATCATACACAGGCAGGCACTTTCCTTTGTATAAATTCTTTCATCATCTCTGCTTTCAAAACAGTGAAGTCAAATATCATGAGGTACCAGAATACGATTGCTATTAGCATCATGCAAGCCTTATCATAACTCAACTGGAAAAAACTTGCTGTTTGGACCCCTCTGACTACCTTTTTCGAGATTACAGGTTTGATATTATACTGCAGAGTGTAGACTAATTGATAACCCAACAGACAAATTCTCAACAACATCTCACCACCTCAAAATTTATTCACACCCTCGCAAAATTATTCTAATTTTTCGCTCCCCTTCTAAAATGATTAGCTCCAGCATATTAACAAACTACAACAAGTTTCAATTCTCCCCTCCGCTGGGAACGGCGGGTAAACTGTTACCTTTTCAGGGGTAAAGTTGGGGGAAAACTCTGTTAATATTGAGCAGGTACTGTGATAGATTATGCACCTGTGGTTGGGTGTAATGGATGGTGTCTAGGGTTGGGGGTGGTTAGAATTTGTACTGGAATGTGTGCTGATCCGAAATCTGTTTGATTGTAAGACAAAGGTGCTCTTACCATATGAATAGAGATACAGAGTGAGATGAGAAGTTAGAATGAAAACTACTAAAAAAATCCAGATTCAAATCACAGCATTCGCAGCATTTTTTGACAGAAATTACTGTGATACTATCGATATTTTTATAAGAGCAGTCAACAGACGTTGTAACGTACCGTGGTAATGAAAACATATCCTACAAAAGTACTTGAGACTTCCACTAACCCGAACTATGCCCACGTGAGGTATTACGGCTCACTCTCTCTTATAGAGCAGAAGCCTGTGTGCCAGCAGTGGGAACATTAAAGAATGATGATGCTAAGGTGGAAACATGCTCTCAACGCGCTTAACACGAAAAGCGCCAACAAAAAACGTCACATAGGTCATAAATGGCATGGCTATTTTTTCTTATACTGTTAAAAATTCGAAGAAGTTTTACGAAAAACAAATTAACGTTGTTTGGATGAAATTCTCTGCACGCTTGGCTTTAGGTAAACGCTGCTACATATTGAGCTCCATTAAAACTCATAAAAGTGGGGATTTTTAAAACTTGAGAGGGTATTTTGCGTCATATGAACATCGTCGCAAGTTTTCCTTGTTATATCATAATATCACGTCTTTGAAGACGTATTGAGACCTTACCTAATACATCCACATTTCACCAGTTATGTTTTATGCCATCCACCGGGCACAAATCCAGTCTGCGTGGCTGTTAATAAGTCGTTGCCATGCCGTTTTTAGATAAAATAAATTTCAATGACGCCAGTGCCTCTCTGGGTACGAACTTACTACCGAAACTCTTCAATCGTGGTCGATGCTGTAGGGTGAGGGTCACGACTATTCAGTGCAATACGTACATAAGTATCATCCTATCCCAAAACATCCAACTCAGAAACTGATCCTTCCATAACAATAACAATGAGCAAACCCAATAAGAATTGACTTACTAAGTAACATCTAATTTGATATCGGAAACAATTCCGAACATATTCACCGAGTTGTTCCGAAGTCTACAACTTACTCTATATGTGAGTGTACTCAAAGTTTCCCAGTCATATTACTGAGTCGTGTGTTAGCTGGCTCGCTATCATCACGCCATCTGTTGTGTGTTGTCAGAACTTTGATACATTGAATATTAATGTTGAGAAACATTGTTGTACTGATTCGTCTTATGCTAAATTGTCAGGAAAGTTGGGATGGCGAATTTATTACAGAGAAGGTAATGAAATTGTATTGTTTTGTCTTACTGGTTCACACAGCTAGATGGAAGAAAATCAATCACAAGGAAATTTTAGACCGTAACGACAAAAGCACACACAATGAAGCTATCAAAGTGATAGACCAGACGGAGTAGAAGTTATTTATTAGACACAGCATTCAGCTGAAAAATTGTAACCGAGTAACTCGATCTCATTAAAAAGGCCGGAAGAAACTGGATAGCCACGACACAAAACCGCCAAAAGTGGAGAGATTTGGAAGAGATCTACACAGCATTCGGTGGCCAAAGGTTGAAGAAGAAGAACTGGGTTGTGGAAGATAGGCAAAATTCTGGTTTCCAGCTGCATTTGGTGAGACTGGTAGCCGACCCCGACCATAGCTGGGAAAAACCTAGGCAGATGAATAATCTGGTATTTTTTTAAAACCTATAATAGATTAATGGATGAAAGTAACATTATCAAAGCTTTTACCAAAACATATAACAATGTAGCTAAAAGTAAAAACACCACTTAACCTATAAAAGAAGAAAGAAAAAATCAAGGATACATACATTAAAAAGTTTCCAACAAAATCGATGTTCCCCTAAACGCCTCTTTATAATACAGAAGAAAAAAAACTTGTGAAACATTTTGTCAACGGTAATTGTTCGAGATCCGCTTCCGATAAGACTCGAATGTTCGAGAATAATGTCAAACAAGTTGAGAGTCGAATGTGAACCGAATAAGTTTGTTTAGGTGACACTTAACAGATGTAGTGGTTTTGAACTTTAGCATAAGAGTGTAACACGTTTTCGCTTTATGGCTAATTGTTGTATCAAGTTATACAACGTAATAGTAGTCTCTTAGGTTGAACTTTTCCTAAACAATTTGTGGGACGTCTTCCTTAAGTACTGAAAATCGCAGCACAAAAATGTGCCCGATTTATGGAATGAAGCCTTTGAATTTGCCTAGCAGTGGGACTAGTGGGCTAGCAAAATTATATTTTTTTGATGTGGGTCCTCCGATTCTTCTATCTCTTGCTGTCGTTATAGTATACCGCTGAAGCTGAAAAGTTATTGTGTGGCCCCTATGTGGATCAAAAACCAGGTAAAAGGCACGAGATTCCAAATAATGCGGGCAATACCAGACCGGACGCCGTATGTATTACTACTATATAGACCCCTAAGTAATTGAAAAACTCAGCGCGCGTCAAGCTGACCTCAGCTTGAAGATGACTATGGATGCAGCTGAATACCAGTACTTTGAGATGGAACACTTGCCTATCTGATCACCACAATCTAGCAAGTAACATGACACACCATGGCAGTTTTTGCAGGCACATGGTAGGTTTCTGTGTACCCGTAACGAATGCCATCCATGAAAGACACCAACATGGTAGTCTCGGTATATATTAAGCAGTCATCCATCATCCAATCATCTACAGAACAACTCTAGCAACTGTTGCTTAATTTGAAGATCGACCCGCGGCTATTTTTACCTTCCCTACCCTTGACAACAGCAAGAAGTATTATTCAAGAAACACTGAAACCCAACCCAAATTTACTTACGAAACTAACCACAAAAACCCAGATCCTCTTACAAAAGAAAAAGATAATATTAAAGTTCCCAACAAAACTATACTAAAACAATTCCTAGATAATAACCAGAACGATAAGACAGTTGCTCTCGTACCTTTCTCAGGGTAATTTATGGGAAGAGATAAAGTAACATGAGGTACGGTGGCTTATAAAAATGATAGTATTCTGATCTAGAATGGGGGAAGTAATGGTTAGCATTTATCTTGAGGTGCTAGATGGGATTGTGGAAAAGGTGATAAAATTGTATGGTATTTCAATATTTTAGTTGTGGTTGGTTTGGTCAAATTCTTGTGAAGTGATGAGGAGAGATGAAACACATGACTAAAAGAGTGATTAATATAAATATTGATGGATGGAGAGGGAGAGAAAGACCATAGACCATCTATCTGGATGGATTGTATCAGGAATGATATAAAGGAAAAAGGAGTAAAAGATAGCGTTCGGCAGGGGAGAATGGAAGAAGAAAACATGTTGCGCCAACCCCAAGTAACATGGATAAGGACAGGAAGATGATCATAGTTTGGTCAAGTTTTTTATGAAGCTATATTTGTGTCGGTACACGGTTACTTGAACGGACCAGCCTCACTCCTTCTTCACCGCCTAAGCAAAGCCTGTAAGCCTTCCGAAGTACTTAAATATACAAAGCCTAACTCTGCGAGTTGCGCCGGTACCCACTACGTGCTGACTCATGAGTATATTGGTGGATGGATTGTCGTCTTATTTTTGATCCTTATTACAACCTTCGTGATGCGCGTCCAGATCATATTGCCACCTCTTTCTAAGCAGCCTTGGCGGCGCCGTCCATCCACAGGCACCCGTCGCGTTGAGACCTTTTCCCAGCGGTCGTTATGCATGTGACTCACGTGACCTGCCCAATTCCATTTGAGCCTGGCAGCTTTTCTGCCTACGTCAGTAAGATAAATTAATATAATAAACTAAAAATATTCAACCCAATTAGTCACTCACTTATTCAAATACTATATAATGAATGCATTCATAAAATCCTTTTATAAAGAAGGCTTTTGATAGAAATTGCAATAGCAACTTCCTGCCAAGTCTCAAAAGGCGAAGCGTGATTGATTCGACGGCCAATCGATCGTCGACATAATAGTTAAGTGCAGAAGGCCCATTTTCAGCTGTGATCAATCTTATGTTTTGTTGTTGATTAGAAAAGACCTTTATCGTATGCAATGAGTATTTCCATGCTGGTTAAAATATTCTATGCATAGAACCAGAGGGTCCAGACAAAGGGTAACGCTTTCACAGCGTGTTGTTTTTCTGCAAAGATTTGACATAATCACCAGGATCTTTTCAGTAGCTTACGTCCATTCCACAGTCATTTGTGACGTTCCTGTCAGGAACATGATAGAATGCCAATTTTTCTAGGCCTACGGGGCGGTAACTATTCGACTGTAATCCTTGTTATTGAGAGGTCTGAAAAAATATTAATATGAATAAAGCCTTCAACGAATAAAATATAACAGAAACAGAGAAGTATATCGTTTTGTACAATTTCACTACAATCTTTGTATAGTTCCACCACTGCCAACATATTCTTCTATTAGCTAATTTCTATGCTTATTCATTAACTGTATGTTACCATTGCAATAATTATTCACAAATAATTTCTAAAACCAATATTCCGTCACAAAGTGGAACTTCTGCAGTTCTCTTCGGGTTGAACCTTGTTAACATTTTCTTTTTTTTTTTATTAAATGCTTTTCAGGCCACTTTCTTGAACACAAAGAAGAGATTAAATTCCGAAGCGATGGCCTGTATTGTTATATTGATTAAAAAGTAACGCGCCTTCGATAGAGGGGTCAAGCAAGTTTGAACTTTTCAAGTGGAGTAAAGTGCACTTCAGAACTGCAATTTGAAAGCATTGAATTTTTCAGAAGCCTGACGAATAAAGTGTCTTTGAGAATTAATGGAAATTGTATAATTGTGCAGACAAGTGAAGCTATTCACAAATTCGTTTCATTGTAAAATATTATAATTCTCTTAAGCATGCGTTGTCATCGGCTCTTCTATCAGATTTTCTTTGATTACAAGTAACTTAAAATCATTCTCATCATGTACAGAGTGTATCAGAAAATTGTGGTCATGTTTGTTAATATTCTATTCTTTATTGCACACAAAATATAAAAGTAGGACACATAAAATTACAATCCATAACTTATGTACATACAACGGTGAGCTTAACCCAGAATTGGGTTTTCTTACAGCAAACCTTAATTTGATTGTGAGATTTGCGAATGAGGATAAACCTATGTGCACAATCTTATTCCTATTATTATTATTTACATTTCCTTTATTTAACTTTTATACAAATTATTTACATTTTTAAATATTTCTTATAAAAATCAATATAAAAACATTTAGAAATATATATATTTATATTGTTAATAGGGTGTGGCACAAGACCATCAAACTGAGCAATCATTGAAATAAAAAAAAAAACCGATGCATGCTATAATAATAGAGCATCGTATTAATACTCGTTAGTCTAATTTTGAACATACATATACGGCATCTCGAATTGTGATTTTATTTTTGTTTTTTTCACAAACCTGAGGTTTTCTAAAAAGTAACGCAGTTCTTGTTATGGTTGTATCTCGGTATCGGTACTCACAATATGTTCAGAACTGCGTACCTATATTACATAGATCAGCAGAACGCCCGCCACTCTCCAAACATGACAACCAAAGTATTCCAGGCATCATCGTCTGCCTGCCTTTTCCCAACCATTTTAATTTCGGCTTCCAGTCTGACCAGATGCAGCTTAATATCAATATTTTATATGGAGCGACTGCCTATCTGACCTCCACAATCCTGTCTAAACCCCCAAACACAACCAAATGATTTACACCACGATATTGAAGTCAATAAATCTGACGGAGCCTGTGCGTTAATCTCTCATTTCAATAATCCGGTGAGGACCCTCTTCGAGGAGTGAGGAGGGAGAGGGACCAGGAGGTAATGGGGCCATAACTCAGGAGTGACCTCCCGGAGACACGCCGGTTATTAATTATGTACCTCAGGGATTGGAGGTGGCTTGCGCGAGGTGGGAGTTTGATTCCAGTCTTAGGTGAGATTTCTAGAGATGATTTAATATTACCTGTTTGATGCAGTCTTGTTTTTCTTGTTACATGTGTATTAAAATACGCTAATTTGCTCATGGCTTCGCATGCGTTTTGTTAGGAAATTATCCCACAGAAACCACCGTTTTATAACCTATGACATTCGGGATACTGTAGGAATTGCATCAGGAGATCCCCCCTCTTTATAGATAGCATAGATTAATAGTTTTTGATTAGAACTATGTGGTTATTCGATCTTATATATGCATAGCGCGGTAATTGTTGGATGGATATAGATCTTATTTTCTTTAAAACTAGAAACTGTGGACAATTTATCACACTGAGACAACTCCGTTTTATTTATTTAACAATAAAGATAGAAAAGAAAAAAGGAATAGAAAAGAAAATTTAGAAATTTAGAAAATTCTTTTATTATTATACACAACTTACATCCACAGTAACAATTCCTCCATTGCAGCTATCTTCTTCACCTTCCATCTTCATCAATTCCTATCGTTGTCCCATATTTTTTTGCCATTATCTTTCAGCCTAGCTAGACCTTTCTATATTGCAGCATTTCTGCTCACCCCACCTGCACACAAACCGTGAAACTACATAAATTAAGCGGTGACCTCGTCGACGCTCCTCTCCGTTATTAATTATGTAGCTGCAGTTTCCTGCCACGCTGGTACCCAGCAGGATTAGCGCAGTTAAACCTTGTAAAATTAAAGATCTTCTACAGATTTCCTGTTGTGTGTTTTCAGCTGGTAGGATTATGTGGTTAGTTTGAGTGGGTTTAGTTAAATGAGGTAAATAAATAACATACAATTATTGTTGTGTTCATATTTAGCAGAGCAAGGTTTGTATGAAAGAAAAGAATATATTTCAATAGAGAATTGCACTCGTGTGAAGCTGGGGCGGGTGGTTAGTCCTACTAATAATATAAATGCAAAAGATTGTGAGATACACACAGATAGTTTATAACCTGGATTAACACCTTAGATACTTTTAATTCTGATAGTACGATCCCGTAGGACATTACCGGACTCTACGCAGGCGAAGCCGTGGGTATACGCTAGTATGTTATAAAATCGATGTTTACACTCTGATTGCCATATCGTGCCATTACATACGCGAACGATAAAATCTAAACAAATACCAATACAATTGAAAAATCGTATCAGGAATCGTTGTGAAAACGCCGAAATGAATTTCCCCCTTTGTAACAACACAATGCTTTATAGAATTTGTATAAAATGCTCGTTCGGGATATAAAACAAACTTATAGGGGAAACGTTTACGAATCTATACAATACATTCACGTACGCAGTAAAGCACAGTATGTCTCAATAGAAAAACTTGATGTAAATCTAGTTTTTTTTTACCTATATAGTTCCATTGCTGAGCAAAGGTCTCCCACATAACATTCCATTCTTCTCTCTGTGCAGTGTTCTCTGGCCGATCTCTCTCAAATGCGTCTACATCTAGATATTTGGCAAACATATTTATCTTTTCACTCTTGTCCACTCGAAGTACATAAAATTACTTTTAATAACTAGCAAGTCTTCAATACTGTTTGAATCGCTATTTGAACAATGAATAATCGACATCGTAAATATTGCTTTTACACTTTTGACAACAATTTCCACTAAATTGAAACTATCTTACTGCTACAGAAAAATAGACCTTATCGTCTTGGCAAAGTAAAGTCAAAATATTCGGACTAAATAGCTTATGATATAATATCAATCTTGTTGAATTTCGTTAAAGAATACATAAAGCTTTGAAAGCGTTTCTCACTTTTCTACATCCTATTGTCTTTTTTATAACTTGCAAGTGAATTTCAACTCAAAGCTGGCTATACATTAGGTCGAACATGCAAGTCCACATAGTGTAACACGCATAGCAGGAAAGTACACCAATTCCATTCCGCATGTGTGCGTCCTTACACTGATATATCATCCCTCCACACCCAGATTTTAACCTTCAATTTCATGGCTAATCAAACAGTAAGACGACAAATAGACCCCCAATATAATATAGCACCATTTATCATTGGAAGGGTAGACAGTCCCATAAATGAAAGGTGCTCCCTATAAATCTATGCGGAACCTTAATACGTTAGGGCTTAGAGAAATCGGAGTTCCGTAATCTTCCTCCTAGGTCGAATTTCACCGGGATCCTTCATTCAAGGAATTGGATTTATTGTAGACGAAATAGAAATCTGTGAATTTGGGCGCCTTTGAGTGCGGCTGATGAATTCATTTTGAATGTTTGGCCGCTATTTTCTGTGATTCATGTTCTTGGAAACTGTCGGAGTTTGTGAGGATGGTTTGATATGGAGCTGAAACGTGATTGACGTATAGTTTTAATGCAACCTATTATGTGCACCCCTGTTAATATTATAAATTCGAAAGTAAGTCTGTGTGTCCGCCTTTTCACGCCTTGCACGGCAGCTTGGCCATGTAGACCGTGACCTATTTACACAGAATATTTTTTATCCCGATGGAACAATCCCGTGGGAAAAAAAAACAACCCCCACGCGAACGAAACGGTAGCAAAAGCTATTAAAAAATACAAAGAAGGTTTCCACGTCAGTTTCACGTGAAAAGACTTCTTTAAAACCTAAAATTTAACTAAAGTTTGAAAAAATAGAATTGTAATTCTGCCTCACATAAACTAAAACCCCAATCCCAAATCATAACCTAAAAAAGCTACAACTCACTTCAAGTTTAACCCATAAACCCCAAATTCCTTCTACACTAATGACAAGATTTGCATCACAAAGAAAGATAAAATTGATCCTCTAGCTTTCTACAAAGTTGGTAGAATAAAGACGATTGAATAGACTTGCGAAATAAAAGACAATGGCAGGCAGCGCCAGGTTTCTGCGAAGGGTTGTAGTATGCAAATAAACCCACATTATCATAATGAAACGTGATTTACTGCCGTCTTACTCCAAAACAAATATTAAGCTGGTGTAGGATGATGCGCGAGTGAGTTCGAATGAACCAACAGTTAAGTATACAGGGAAATTAAGTTCCATGTTTCTGAAGTTAAGGTTTTCTGATAAAAAGACACACGCAAGGAATATGAGAGATGTAAGAAAGGTTTTTGAAGTAATACAATGTGCAACGGACTCTGTTACTTAGTCAATTAAACAGTCTTTGCGTGTACCTTTACTTGTGTATCATAACACAATCATACATTAAATCGATCCTTAATATTACTATGAAAGTCACTGCGAAATGGATTTTGATGTAGCACTCACACAGATAAACCATGACCTGGGTACCTTTCGTACCCTTGTAGTGCTTTCCGTAGGGTCATCTCCCTCCTACTTGCGAGTCCCATCGCAGTTTGTACTTTGTAAAGTAAAATTATAGTGTGTTTCTATTAATCAGTTTACTCGGTACTTAACTACTTCGCTGGTCCGCTGGTCAGTGGACGTACGCGTGACTGCTGAGCATGAGGACCGGGGTTCGATTCCCAGGTCGGGCAAAGTGTTATTGGGTTTTTCCATCAGGAATTCTCATAAGGAGCCGCGGAGTCTGTATTTGCGCCTGGTTGATGGCAATATGCTCGCCCCCTATTACATGGGACTTAAACATAACAGGCGAAATGTGGGTGTACTAATAGAGACACCTCTGCCTTACCCTTCGAGGATTACAGCCGTGATGTTGTGTTATGTTACTTACTTGCAAGCGCAACAAAATACTGCAATATCGAGTCTCTAAGTTCAAAACTAACAGCCAACCGGGTCAACCCCTAATCTTCTAAAAATAAACCAACCTCTTCCCAACTACTCACGAAATAAAAGGTGGAAGAAAAATAAAAAAGTCGATCTGTTACTATCACATTAAGGTCTGCCACGATCTTAACGCAATTCCTTGCCGGATCCCGTATCTCCGGGATCTCGGGACACAGCTCAGCAGATCACGGGACGCCAATGAATTAGGTCCCGGGGGAGGCGTCAGGCGTTCGATAATTGTTGGATGGCTATCCGATAGGGATGTCTGGGGGTTTGGGAGCACCCGGGATGTTTATTTATGGAGTTTTTCTTTGTTTTAGTCGTGGACTTGTGGTGTACTTTGTCATTTAGTTGTGGGTTTTAAAAAGTTAGTTTTGGGTTGCAATAGTTGCATAGTTATTTCATTTTCGAATAACTGCCTCGTTGGTTTAGTGGCCGCAGGCGGGACTGCTGAGCATGGGGTCCTGGGTTCGATTCCCGGGTCAGGCAAATGTCAGGTTATTGGGGTTTTCCATCAGGAATTTCTCAGTAGCAGCCACGGAGTCTGGATTTGTGCTGGTTAATGGCACCCCCTATTACACGGAACATAACTTGCGACATATGGGTACTATTTTAGGTACACATCTGCATAACTCTTTGAGTATTACAACTGGTTTGATGTTATTTTATGTTTCTTAATACATGTTGTTCTTGTTTATACATGTAACAAACAAATGACAAATGTCAACAACATTGATGATTGATGTATGTATGTGGACAACCAGGCGACAGGTGTGCCTATATTATTATGAGGATCGTAGGCAGCGATCTATGGTTTCTGCCTAGTTCCATTTCCACTGTGTGAAAGTCGATAAAAGGGGTGACTATTAAGAAGGAGTGGTGTTCCTTGTCCATTCTTCTCCATAGAGATCTACGCTTTGGAAGGGGCAACTACAGTACTTTCACAAGTTATTATGCCTTGTGTCTGAGACTGTAGCTTCGCATTTGTTTTTCTGACATTCAAAAGTGCCTGTTATGGCCTAATTGAAATAAATGCTTTGAGTTTGATGACGAGTAATTAAATAGAGAAGTGTAATACAAGAAGACATGCTTCTCCGAACCCAAGAGTTTAGGAAAAGGGCTGTAATATAGTGATTATGGTATTGCAAGACACCATGATCTAACTGTCGATCAAATTAATAAACGTTACGGACAAAAGGTTCAGTCATCATTATCAGCGTTTTTAAGCTTTCTCCCTTTTATGCCATTGTCCTGTATTGTGCTTAGTCGACGACTCTCAACATTGATTTTCCTTTACAAGTTTGATTGCCTCCATTATAGCCCAATTTCTTTTCGATCAGTCAGCTCCTTTAGAAAGTGTCTTGGATCAATTTTCATTTGGTTGCTTTAGTATTAGACTTTTTATTTTACGCATTTATAGTGACTATTTAAGAAGTGCTCGTGCTTATTAATAACAGCTGCACCAGCTGTAAGTTTGATCTTCAGAGTTAAGCAACGATTGCCGGGGTTGGTCTGTGGATGGGTGACCAACCTTAACAATTGAGACCTCCGTACCTAAGAAA
The DNA here is from genome assembly GCA_947578425.1 of Eugnorisma glareosa. Taxonomy (NCBI): domain Eukaryota; kingdom Metazoa; phylum Arthropoda; class Insecta; order Lepidoptera; family Noctuidae; genus Eugnorisma; species Eugnorisma glareosa. The sequence continues at coordinate 688,907 of OX387981.1, forward strand.
TCACTTAAATCAGTTCGTACCGGCTCCCATTCACAGATCAGTCAAAAGCCCCGAAGGTCTTATAAACAATTGTAAGTAAGGGGTAACGTGTTATGCAGTGGGTTGTGAGGATCAGATACGCAGTTGCTCCATGTAAAAAGCAGGTATTCAGATACATCTGATTAGACTGGATGCCGACACCAAGATAGTTGGGGAAAGGCTTTCTTAATGAACAATATTATGACAATTTTAGTTCCATCCCGCAAAAGTTGTGTGGTAGTCCGTAGTCTTGGTATGAAATGCGGAGCAAGGAGGAAAACGTCGTCGTGAAGAATTTTTCGAATATGAATCTTTTAGCCAAGAGAAGAGGAAGACACGATGGATGGACTTTGTGAAGGATGATATGGCTAGAAAGAGGTATCTGATGAGATGACGAGTAATAGAGAAGTATATTCGAAAAGAGTTCTATCCCGTTAATTTAGAATCCCGGAAATCCATATCCTAACTGGCCAACTTAAAATCTCAATCCCGTCTTCCCAGTCCATCACTAGGTACCTCCAGTTCTGCAGACACTGCGGTTTCCAAACCACCTAGTTAGTATTCCGCAGTCGGATTAAAATTTGGCTAATTTCAAACTTCCTTTGACAAATCGAGAGATTCGGAGGATAACGGTCAAGTTTTATTTGAGCGATTAATATTTCATCGCCGCCTCTCGGGTGATTTCTTGCTGATTTTGTAATAAATAATTGTGGATAATCTCTTTGTAAATATTATATGGGTTCTTGTGTAGTCGACTTCGGTATTGCTTTACCAGGTTTGACCACATCTCGGTGTAAAATTTAACTTCTCAAAGGTTGTAACTGTGAGCTTCTTTATTTTCTCATCGCGTCTTAAATTAAAAACAGGCTGCAAATTTGTATTAATAACAACGATGATTACAAGTTTTCGATGTACTCAATTGACATGGACAAGCATAACTTTGTTTACCAATTAAATTTAGTTGCAGAAATACGAAGACATTCGCCACTTGTTTTACTTGCTTGTGGCATCTAACCATAGCGTTGTTAAGTAAATACGAGGTCGCCTATACAGTTTTTTCTCAAGATTCTGCCAAGGTTACAAAGATTTTTTTTTCGATTTTGTGATGAAATTATTCTCGTTTATTCATTTTTATACACATTTGATCATCATTATTGACCTGCCCTTTATTTGGGGCCGTCGCAGCATGTCTTCTTCTTCCATACTTCTCTATTACTCGAAATTAATTTAAAGGTTTTCCCAACACAATGACAGATATTTTTAAAGGTTATGAAATAAACATTCAAAGAGTTTTATAACATAAACAATGGTGACACCATTTCAATTAATTCTCTCTTTGTGTAAAACTAGAAACTCATGCCGAATTACTGTTGTTCGTTGGCAAGCACCTTTTAATGAAGCCGGGAATTCACTGAGGAGCTCCTTGTCAAATCAGCGTTCGCTTCGCCAAGCAGCATCGCCGTGTCGGTTTAAACTTTGTGTATCTATAGAGTTGTGCCACGTGTAGTACTGTTGGTATCTTAACATCGTATTCTAATAAAAGCAATTGGTGGCACGAATACACGACAGTCGTGTTCATATGTCATCCATCATCATCCACAGTTTTGCTTGTGCTAATCTCTACGTCCTTGTGCCAGCCTCATCCAGGATATTCCCGCGATGGCTGTTTCGCTTTCTAGTCCTTGGACACCACTCAGTCACAGCTTTACTACCCCTGCCATTACCGCGCCTTGCTACGTGTCCTGCCCAACTCCATTTGAGTTCCATAGCGTGATTTCGAATATCGAAGACCTTCCTTCCCTTCCTTTATTATTCGAGAACCGGAAAGCTCACACTAAATGAACGCTACGCTTCGCACCATAATTATTTGCTTTGGTTATCGCACATTGCGGTATTACACGGTGATGGTGTTAATCACTTTTCTAACTTAATAAACTCTCGTCTTTTTTCCAATGGGAGTCGTCATCACCTATAGAACACAACCTGCAAGAATTCTTGCAGTCCTTTCGCTTCCTCCACATTCATAAGTTGGTCATCAGTCTATAATGTTCACAATGCTGGGACACAAGTCTCCTCACCGTGGGAGGGAGTGATCTGTTATACACCACGTGGGCTCAGTGTGGTTCGTTGCTAGGACAGGCCGGTTGCCTTAAGATATTGTCCTTCAAACACGCACGCTGGTTGCCAATAATACGCGCGTTCTTTTTTAAAGATACTTTCTAATAATGAGCTCATAAAATAAAAATAAAAACTGATCTTAACTTTTATCTCACCATCTAAAGATCTTTTCAGGAAACAGCCCAAACATTATTACCGACCAATCTAAAGGATCGGTGCTCTGTTAGCACTGCCAATAGAATTGGCAATTCCGTGCCACTGGGAATGGCACTGGATGGCCGGCCAGCGTGTGAGGAGTGGCCGTTATTGGCGCAATAATTGAGGTGATGAAGCAGAATAGTCAGTTTTACTTTTGAGTGTTAGTCGTTGGGCAAAATTATTGGTGGGAATTGAGGGAGGATGGATTTGGAGGTGTGTTAACTGTATTAAGTTTTTACGTCTTACGTTGGTCTATTTATGGCACTTTATCCGCCTGTATTTTTCGGAGGTTAAGGCAGAAGTGTGCCTACAGTACATCCACATTCCACCAGTTATGTTTGAGTCCCATGTAGCAGACCTTTGTTTGAGCCAACAAACCCGTGTAAAAGAAAAGATGACGTAGTTTTGGAGGATTGCAGGTTCACAGGTCTGAGGGTTTTTGGGTTTATTCCATCAGGAATTTGTTAGTAGCAGCCTGTCTTAATATGTGCCCGTTTGATGGCAATAGGCTCCTATTACAAGTGACAAACAACTGTGTAAAATATGGGACTATGTACATTATTTTACTTATAAAATGTAACCGATAGCTAAAATCAAAATATACGTAGCTAAACCTATACACCAATCATGCCCACAAAACATACGGCCTGCAATATTTCCACTGGCACCAGCGCCTCTGCCGGGCATTTGTGCAAACCCATCTATCAGCCTGTTTTACTCAACAAAATTCTCGACTTCCTTTGGTCCATTTGAAATATATGTTTTGATATTTTTTATGCTTATTTCTCGAATATTTTTCAGTTTCCATTACTTATTTAGAGTAGGTTTAATGTAAAAGGATGTTATGGTAAAGTTTTGAAGGAAAATTAAACCGTTGCTTTTGTAATGTTGCTAACATTATTAAAGAAAAGCCTTTTAGACTTGTATAATGTATTATTCTCAGGCAGACAGAACAAATGTTTTGAAAGCATTTATGAGGTTGATAATGATTTATTTTGTTTTTCTTTCTTAAAAAAGTTTCGCGTAAAGAAACTCATAAAGCACAATAAAGAGCTGTGTATCTAGTTTGGTGTTCAAAAAGGATATTCTATGTATCTAAAATGTATTGCATCATTCAAAACACTGCATAACTACATGCTCATTAATTGTAAACGCAATCAACCAAATTTAGACAAATCATCACAAACAATCAATCATCCCAAACACGACGGACAAACGTTTGTTTGTCTACACAACCAAGATCCAATCAAGTAAATATAAATACATACAGCGGTAATCTACCACACGGTCTAATTGCGACCGGTGTTGATACTACACCACAAGCTGGGACACAGAATAGATAGCTGACAGAAGGCTAGGACATTAACGAATGGAAATGCACTCACTCATTAATATGTTTCAATTGTCTAAGATCGCAGTAGAGGGGCTAGTGGCTTATTCGTTTAAGTACTATTACTTAGCCATTTTTTTTTTATACCAGGATGTTTTCGTGCCTCGGAAAGCACTCAGGGTCGTTACGTGCACTCAGAAACCCGTGAGAATAGGAAGCAATCTTATAAAAAAGTATCCTGTTAACTTTGGATTTTGTAGGTTAGCTAGGCAGTAATTCCGTCTAAAATGCCTGTCTTCTATGTATGAGTGTGTGTGTGTTCTATGTATGTATGTATGTGTCTTCTGTCTGTGTCTATGTAGACAGGAAAAGGCTAGTCTGGTGTTAAATTGATTGCCTTACACTCCAGCTTATGTAAGAGTTTTTTTATAGAACTGTCCTTCTGTTGTCTATCTATTCTGTGTCCAGACTGACCGTGGAATTATCGTAGCGTGTTTAGAGATATGGGAATTGGAGTGTTTGCTCCGGGAATGATTATTGACGTGTTAAGGTAGACGGGGTTAGTGTGGCAGGTGAGGGGTGCAAATAAGAGGTGGCTTCAATTTATATAATAGGATGACTTTAGATGCAAGACCTTTTTTATGACGAAATCTATCTAAAAGCAACCATTTCTTCGCTTTTCGTTGCCTTTTCAACAATGCTAGTCTGACAAAGAGTCTGTATGTACATATTATAATGCCGTGTCGGTTTCCCTCACGATGCAATAATTGTGTTGAATTTTGTGCCTGAGTATCCAGACATTTTGATAATCTGACGATTTGCTAAATAGACATTCTGCTTTATAGACCATCTGATAGTTGGACGTTTTGCTACATGGATCTTTTGCTAATTAGACTTACTGCTCATTAGACGTTTCGCACAATTAGACATTTTGCTACTTAGACCTTCTGATCAGGAGGGGAATAGAATTGGTAAACCCTAGGACACGTAATTCTTTATTTTTATCAATTATTATTGAGTTTCGAGTTGATTCGATCACGCCGTAAGATTTTTCCATACAAACTTTAACCCTGAACTTTTTTTCACCCCTTCGAGGGGCAGGGGCGTGCCGTCCATAGAGGCAATTAGGCCTAGCCTACCCTACCATTCCTACCAACAACGCAACAAATGCATTTATTATAACTATATTAATAAAAAATAAAAAACTCCTGTTATAATACTTATAGCAACTTGTCGCAGCCGTGTGACGTAACCGATAAATACTACGACGCTCGCTCCCGGCCGTCTAGGCAAGGCCGCAGCCGGCCTAATTTCCATTGATAAATTTACGCACACTGATCGTTATTTTCGTGTATATGAACGGCACACATAGTAAATAGGGGCGTAAACTCCTGCGAGTGTAGCTGGCTAGCTGGCCACTGATTGGCTGCCCCACAAAGTATTATCCGGCTAAAACGGTATGCAGTGATGCAATTATATTTGGTAGTGTTTTTTTATCGACAAAATAACAATTGTATTTTTCTTAGAAGCCATATTTGTTTCATGTGACTAGCAAAATTTATTTCGCGATCTTCAGTGTTTTGATTTTTATAATATCTGACGTTTGTAATTCGTTTTGAAACGTATAGTAGTGTATTATTTGTTGTATTTGTTTATTAACTTAGAAATGGTGTTCTGTTGTGAAGTTTGCGCTGTTAGTGTGTTTGTTAAAAGTTAAAAACAGTAAGTATTCACAATCGTTTAATGATAAGATTCAAGTTGTGTCCAAAGAAAGATGTGTAGGTACCCGAATTACGAGAATTAACCTAAAATTCATCGTCATTTCAAATTAATCTTTCTTCTGTTTGCATTGTCAGTAAATCGTGATTTGAACCTTGATTAATGCGGAGTTCTTGTATTTATAACTTTGGTTTTAATAGGCTTATTTTAAAGGTTTGTTTTTCAAATATTCCGGTCAGAAAACTATACCTTTTTTTTGTTTACAGCGCACTCTAGTTTTATTTTTTAGAATTTTTTGTAGCGGAGCGACATCCTTCGTTCTTGTATTGACAGAATTCCATTGAAATTCCTGATATTTAAGCTAGATGGCGTTGTTTCTCATACGCTTAATAAAAACACCAGGGGTGGGTGCGGTGGACCCGGAAGGGTAAGTGAATATATCAATAGATGTGAGTACTTTGAGGGTCATCTTAGCGTGGCTGGCCTACCTTCCGCGGAGAACCACTGCACGCCACTGTCGAGGGGTTCTTTTGAAAAACCTATAATGCCATATAATATTATTATTTCTTTAAGTTAGTAATTTTGCCAAGTTCCAAGTAAATCGGATCATCGGATTTAGACAATCACGTTACACAAAATTTTATTTACCTAGATTTGGGGGTTGTAACCTAGACAGGCGCTCGTGGCTAAATAATGACAGCCACTCGGGTCAATCTTCAGGTTAAGCCGCGGTTGCCTAGGTTGGTCTGTGGATAAGTGACCACCCATTACATACCGAGGGACCATGTCCCGGTGTGAACACACTACGATCGCCTTTCTGCTTGTCAAGAAAGGTTCTCATGTTATTATTTCCTATGCTAGATCTCTTTGCATGAGAGAGCTATTTAGCAAGGAACACTAGCTGTGCAGCATGATTGTCGCTCTGGTTATTGAATATCTACTGTTATATTTCCACCTTCTTCCATTTTTTTAATCCTGAATATTCTTAATATACGTTTCGACATATTTTCATAAATCAATTGAAACTCTTTTAAAAAGATGTTAGAGTGTCATCCTCTTCTTTACCACTCCATACAAATCTAAATACAGCCCATCTGACTACTACACAGATGAAAGCAATCATCAGTCTCCCAGCCACTAATAATCCTAAATCAAACAGCTATAAAGCCGTCTTCGAAACAGGCTTTCAATCACAGTATCTTGAGATCTCAACATCTATTGAACAAGCGCTAATCTGCCACAAGATGCACTAATGCGTACAATTTGATGCTTGAGCTTGGAAGCTGGAGAGGATGGCGATGAGCCTTTCAGAGAAGTGATATCGATTTCAATGTGATTGGGTTCGTCTGTGTGGCATTTATTGTTTATTGCTTTGTTGGTTTGAAAGAGATTAAATATGTCTATCTCTGCGAAGTTTTATAGCAATTCGATCGCATTAACGGAGACTTCAACTGGTACTGAAACTAGACTTGTGCCGTCTGGCGGCAAAAATAGAAAACATTTTTTTTTATATTATAGTAGCTTGTACTGTCCAACTGCTGGGCAAATGCCTCCCCCAATTAATTCTAGTGCTCTTTTCCCGTGCCACCTCGGACCAACACTCGCGGTACGCGTTCAAATCGTCTCGCCACCTCTTTCTGGGCCGACCTCGCCGGCGCCGTTCGTCTTCCGGCAACCATCTTGTGGAGACTTCTGCCCAGCGGTCATCGTGCATGTGGCTGACGTGACCCGCCCAATCCCATTTTAGCCTACTAGCCTTCTTGCCAACGTCCACTATGCCCGTTTTGGAACGCAGCGTGGTGTTTCGAATCCTGTCTTGTCTTGGGACACTCAGAATGCTGCATTCCATTGCCCTTTAGCAAATTCCAAATCGGAACTTCTGAAAGCACTGTAATTTAAGAAGACACGACGACGGAAAACAAATTATTCTATTCAAACTCAAATCTACCTTTACGCCATCTAATAGTATTTACCGATGCTAAAAACTAGCACTCGGCCGTCTGTTTTTAACGGACTCCGATAATTTGTCTGTTCCTTTCATATTCATATCTTTATTAGCATTCCATAATGTGTGAAGATCTTACAATGGGCTTAAAGCTAAGATTCCATTACGGACCCTGCATTACGGCACAGCAAAAAGTTTAACACTAACGTGTGAAATAAAATTTCAATTCACTACACTTGCAAAATTTCTCATTTTTAAACCCTACTTTATCAGTACTCGTATTGATGGATAGAGAAAATTCTTACACGTAAAATCAAAACACAAACAACTAAGTACATATATTAAAATAAATAATTTAAAAAAAAGTTTATTCATCTCCACAAATTACATCGTTGTTAGATATATAGGTTGACAAGTAGTTAGGCAGAAAATTGTAATTTGTGGGAGATCTGGAGTCTAAACTAAGCCTAGGCCTGTATTATAGAACTCCAGGCCCCCCATTACATCATAGATAGTTATTGTCAACGTGGAAATAGTGCGAAATTGGTGACGGTGTGTATACGTGTGTGTGTGTGTGTGTGTGTGTGTGTGTGTGTGTGTATACAAGTAAGTGTACATTTATTGCAAAATAAGTATTTTCATGACTATAATCTTGCCTACAATTATATGTATGTAAGTATGGACTGCTAAGCCTACTTACTTAGCTAACTCAAGTAATTTTTCTGTTTCCGTATAGTTTAACTTCAATAACCATTTCATAATTTTATTTTTACATTCAACTTTACTGCAATTTGCTATATTTAAAATTTTATTTAGTTTGTTGTACAATTCACCTCCCCGGAAAGGAAAGAATCTTTGCGCGAAGGAAGTACCAACCGCAGTCGTCAAACACACTGCGAAATTTCTCCTGGAGAGATAAATATGATTTTAGGGCAGTCGTCAAATATGTAACCCGTAGCAATCTTTATTGATCATCGTCGTCATCATCGACAGCCTTGTTCCACACAACAGGCTAGATCAGACCAGGCAAGCACTGCTAAAAAAAGGAGGCTTAGAACCCTGGCGGAAAACACAAAAAAATAAAAGTAAGGCCTGTGCTCCCTTCCCTTTGTTTCCTTGATGTACACGTGTAACATTTCCGAAATATGTTCCGATATCAGTATACCCCTTAGATTCGCCCTAAGCCTTAGTAGATCAACATTCATAATCCTCTTTCTTATTACCTTCTATCGTAATAGAATCAGTAATGCCTTCGATACGTTTATTGCGAACAGAAAGGTCCATAAGAAGCTAATAATCATGTAACATGTAACTTTTTGTCTTTATCTACTACTTATTGAGTAGGAGTAATTGGATGTCTGTCTATTATTTTCTAATTCCTCTTATATGTATTATTGGAAAACGGTTTTGTTGTATTTACGAAGTAAGTGTTAAAGTTTTTTTATCTGAGTCGCTTAAGAAAATATCGACAGATCTCGTTGATCAGTAAAAAGCCACGTTCACGACCTCGGGTCATGTGACTTGTGACGCTACTTGCGTCAAGCGACATGTGTTATTGTGTATGTCACTTGTTTTGCGTAACATCGCTTTGCAAGTGGAGTCGTACTCGTCCACGCGGTCGGGCGGAGGCGGCGAAGATTCGTATGGCGGTATGCCATGCGGAGGCGGTGAGCAGAGTTCGACCACTCCGTGGGACTGTGATGCCTCATCATCTGTTGATGCCTAAGACTCGTAGTCTTGGGCATCACCGGATTCTATACAAAGCAATGAGACGTGAGATCCTCCTCAACGCACGACCGCGCGGACGAGCGGTGCCGTATGATAATCGCTTAATTCGTGGCATGTTATTTATGCAATTTCTTTTGTTCGTATTTTCGCAGTCGCTGTTGCTGTGTAGCTCGTGGCCAAGCAGTTATCGTTATTAACTTGATTACAAAAAAAAATATCGGTTTCGATTCTGCTATCTAAAACTCATAAAATAAAATAAAGATTCTAAGATCTATTCTCGTCAGCTACAACCAATAAGGGTTTCTAATCAAATAACTTCCATACGTCCCACAAGGGTCTATATTAGGACCATCCCTAATCCAACCCAAACCAATCCTCATTAAACTAACGTTTAATTTAGGCCAAATTTTAACCGAAGGGTTAAAACTAACACAGTTTCAGATCAACGGTCAGATTATCCAAAGTTAAACAGTTAATGAATGTTATAAACTTGTGAAATCTGCCTGGAATATACATCACATGAGTGATGACAGGGTTCCTATATAATTAAACGTAGATACAAGGGATTTTAAACTCAATTTCGTTTACGTAAAGGTTGGTTTTGAAAATGGAAAGGTGTATGGATGAGCGGATAGAAATTTCATATGGATTGGAAGTTTGTTCAGAGATCAATTATTACTGAGAATATGAGCACAGATGTTCGTGGTGCGTTATATATTTTATTGCTGTTGTAATACGGATTCAAATGTTACTCAAATCATGAAAAGGAGAAGAAGGTAAAGGCTATTTTATTTCCATACAAGAAGTCCCGATTCGTCATCTATATTCTCAAGTAAAAAAAAAAACGTTAAAAGCAGACTTTCGCTTTTGCTATGGAAACACGAGGTCGTGATACTTAACCACTTCCTACCAATTACAACTCAATATTCAGATTTTGTTATTTAATACTTATTTACCGTTTAATATGGGACAAGGGCAGGAAGATGATGATGAATTAATTATTGTCATAATTATTAAACGTTCAGTCAAATAATTAAGTGTTTTGAATTCCTGTAGTCACATTACATCCCTCGTTTCCTAAATCTTGGCTAAAATTTGTTCACTGAAAACATCAAGATTTGACTAAAAGCAAAACCAAATCTCCGTATTATCTAAGCTACTAATAATTCCAGTAACTTCACTTACAATTTTCTACATCTTGTATTCTTAGCTAACAAGAAACTGCGTATAACTGTGAATATTCCACCTGCATGTTCAGAGTTCCTCTCGTTAAGTTCACAATTTAACTAAGATAATTTAATTAATTAGTACAAATAACGAAGTCTTGTTTCTGTACGCTCTCGCACGTGTTGTGTGTTCGGAGTCTGCGGAGATGTTGTTCTTGCATAAGTAAAACTTGCTTCTTCTGTTCGGAAGATTGTAAGGTGTACTTTGGAGAGTGCCAAGAGCTTCAACTTTCTGACTAACTGACCGATTATTTTATAAATAAATTTAAAATTTTTTCTTGTATCACGTCTAAATAATCACCGAAGACCGCTGTTGGTGAGTTAAGTACACGTATGTGACGAGCCTATTGCCATCAACATCATCGACAACATCGTACTTATCCAAACTCTGCTCTTCTACTAGATATTCTCGATGTGAAAACCCAATAACACTATTTCCGACCTGGGATCGAATCCAGAATCTCATGTAATCACGCTTGCGACTACTCGACAAAAAATTATGTAATTTGAGCTTTAAAGTAGAGATACTTCGTAATTTTGATGACTACAATTACCAATAGGATATCGTGTTACCCATTTCCTGTCATTTGGAAGTCAGACATACCGTCCCTGTAAAGAACTTGCAATCAGCTACATACATCCAGTAAAACTATTAAAAGAAACCCAACATATTTGGTTTTAAAGGCTAAGTAGATGAATATTTGTTCGAAATTCCCACTTAGACATACGTTTTATCCCTAAATCTTCATCCAAAAGAATACGAATAACATAATAATATTCATGTAAATATTTACAAAATATAGTGGAGACAGGTATTTTCCAAAGAAATAATTTCGTGGAATTGTTTGAACAAGTTTATTTAAACAAACAACGTGGTGAATTGTGGAAAAGATTTTGTTTAGTTACTTTATATCGTTAGCCTATTTAAATAAATATTTACTTAGGATCTTAACTTAGTTACCTACAGATTTAGAGATTAACTTTCCTGCCAAATGAAAGATCAGAAAGTGTGATTGACTTTTTATGGTTTTCATTTTTAACATATTGTAGCTGTAGTTTTTTTTTTTTCATATTGTAGCATACAGTAAGTAGTAGAAAGAAAGAAAAGATATTTATAAGCCCGCACAGGACAAAACATTAAACAAAAAAAAATGTTTACATTTACAGTAGGTACAACAAAGTTAAAAAAGTATTAATAAAACTAAAATTAAAAAAAAAACACTGACATTAGTCCTGTACGAAGCCAAAAGGCCCTATCTCAGCATGGTCTTGTAGTATCATCATTATCTTTTACGTAGTCTTGATTTGCGCCCACACAATATTTTTTTAATTAACAGACACTAGCTTATTATGCCCGCGGCTTCACCTGCGTATAGTTCGATAGTTGTCCCACAGGATCATACTAACGGGATAACAGTATCATATAGGTTAATCCAGGTTATAAACTATCTATGTGCCAAATTTCATCCAAATCCGTTAAGTAGTTGTGGCATGAAAGAGTAACAAATATCCTTCCATCCTCACAAACCTTCGCATTTATAATGTTAGTAAGATATTTGAATGTTTAGCTCACGAATACAAAATGTCTAAAAAGCGGGGATAAGTCTCGATTTAAATAAAATATTCTACATCAGTCGTCGTGTATCGAAATATCTGGCACATTCAATCGATCGTATCGAGTCAATTTCGAGATTCGTACGATTCCGAGAGTCAGATCATCAGAACTCATTTTTAGATTTCCGCACCAATTACGATTTAGATAATGTAGCTTTTGTCGTTATTTTCTTCAATATCGAGGTTTGAGACATAGAGTGTAAAGTTCCTCATACTCCATTGAAGAGTGACAATCCTCTGACCATATTGGTGATGTGTCTGGTGAGCTACTTCCCGACGATATCTGAATCTTATCAACCATGACGCTGCTGAAAAGTGTCGTTTTTAGTAAAACTCAAAACACCAATGAATGAATAGCAAGACTGGAGTAGTTGGTACATATTTCAATAGTGACCTATACGGGCCACGACTTACCAAAGTGTTATAATTAGTTTCGTCATGGACCGCCATTGATATTCTGGTTAGTTTGAGTAGCTTTCTGGATGCCAAGTTTTCTTAATCTTTGTGTATCGATGGCAATCTATAAAGCATCGGCTAAGAGTTCTATGAGTTCGGCACTATCACTAGCGTCCATCAGTTCATGTAGTGTGCAGGACATCGGTACTTAGGTCTAAATGACAGATCTATCTTTACTTTTAGATATATAGAATACTCATTATTAAGTTCACCATACAATTACAGGTATAAATACAAAGTAGGCACGTAGGGTGACATAAAGGACGGTCTTATCACTAAAATCGATGTTTTCAAAACAACTGCCACTTTTTTCACTTTTATTGTTTTGTTTAACATTTATCCAAGATAATATTCCCAAAGCAAACATCGATCAACTCCTATAGACCTCAACTCTCAACACGACAGCAAACAAATCGGTACCAGTCCGTTACGTCATTTGATGTCGTTACTTCAAATCCCTGTAAGGGACAGCAGACATAAGGGCTGTAATTAGGAGGAGCCTGCAACGAGCCGACAATGGGACACTCGTCGTTTTGTCTTGTTCGTAGTTTACAGTTACAAATAGGCACAATTTTGAAGGTATTTACTGCTTTGAGATTGATTTTCATTGTGGAGGAGTTTAGCAATGTCTTCCTCAGTTTATGAGTCCTGCCTGTACCATTGTCTGCACGATTCAAGGACGGATGGACGATACTGAAGGTGCCAATCTCGTCGCCAAATTCTGAGTATACTGAATTTAGATTTCCATCCATACGCTAAGTAACAGAAGATGTATTTTTCGTAGGCTTACAGGCAGTCCAAACTCAGAGGTGCCATCTTACATCGATTTTCAATACATGGTTCTCTATTTACAGTATATTTTATAATCTGTTTTTGTTGGTCAGATTCGAATTCGCTCCATGTGAATGGAAAGCAAGCGGGGCCCATTCCATTTTAATAATTTTATATTCAAATGGGCCCCGCTTCCCGCTTTTGTTTAATTTAAAATGTGCTTGTTTTTTGCTTTGCAGTTTTTTCAACAACTTTTTTTTATTTGCAACTTTTTAGTTTAGTAACGTGAAAGATTTCACAGAGGATTTAACCTTTTTTATTTATTTATTATACAGTGTGTTTGATGGTTGTTTTAACAACTTTAAATCGATATTATATCCTAAACTATTATTTAAAATTAAAAATTATGAAAGGAACCTTGAAATCATTTACCTATTCCTATTCAACGATGCCCCACTAGATCGTAGAGTTTTTCTTTTTTCATTTTGACAATAATTATAGCGTCTGATTGTCACTGTGGTGAATATTGTCATGTCTTTAATGACTCTTGCGAGGTTAAGACGAATCGATTGACGTAAGAATCATCAAAAGCGGCCTACACGTTTGGTCTCTACAACGCCACATAAAAACAAACATACATAGACTGATAAACACATTACCCTCTTTCAGTCGGGTAAATACTGGTATTCAGCTGCGGGTTCCAGTCTAATCAGATGGTTAGACTGGAAGCCGACCCCAACATAGTAGGGAAATGACTAAGCAGATGAAGATTCTGTCTGTTGCGTTCTCTTGGAAACTTTTAGTTGTTTTAATAATTGTCTATCCTTCAGCTTATGTATGCTACGAGACACGCATATAGAGCGCCCACTGTGAGGTTTCTAACCTCATTGGTTGGGTGTTTTGCTATAAAATATCAGTTGCTGTAATAGAACCGAAGGGATTGGACAAGTCCCTGTGAAAATAAATATCCATCACATCATCATTGTTAGATTAACTCCAGCTTTGATGTCCGTCCATTCTAAACAGAATATCAGTATTTTTCCTAAAACAAGCACCCTGACCTCTGCGACCCAATTAATGGCGGACACCGATATCCTACGATGTGGTTACGTGTGCTTTGTTCTGGTCCATTATGTTTTGTTTGATATTTACACTTTTATAAAAATAATTGGGTGCGTCAAATTAATACTGGAAAAAAGGGTTTGGGGTAATTGATCCCTGTACGCAGTACGAACAGTATTCTGTTACATCCGTGTATCCGTGTTCTTGATGAAAAACCCATCAGCCAAATGGAAAACTTCCATTTTTATTTCATTTCCTATTGGAACACAATTTTTGTTAGCTACCCTAGTGCATCATTTCAGGCTCATCAATTAAGGTTGCTTATTGTTTGTCGCAGAATGAATTTATGATTATTATTGCAGTTGTTGCCATCGGGTAAAAAGTCTGAATGAGGCCGCGGAAACGTAGAGATTGGCACAAAAAAGAGAGGCCGGTTCGTACTAACTAGTGGGTGAATTCAGGCTGTGGATGACGATCATGATGAGTTTATTCCGCTAGCAAGCTTGGTCCAGCTGATAGTCAACGGTCACCAACGTCTTTGGACAGAAGTTTTGTGTACACTTCTAATAACGGTGTATGCAATAGACGATATTTAAACCTTTCTTCAAAATCAACACACTATCTTCCTACAAAATACCAGCCCAAAGCAATCCATCTTAAAAACAACATCCCCAACAATAAGAACGGGGCTACCTTCTCAAAAACTCACTAAGAACGGCTTAACAAGCGTGTAAGGTCTAATCGACATCGCCGCGACGCCTCGAGCCACCGAGAGAGGGGAGCGTAAACGTGTCGTCGCCTTTATTCACACGGATTCATTTCCGAGGCACCACGATGTGGCCCGAAGTGTACCGAGTGTGAGGACATGTTTGGGATGAGGGTAAGTAGGTATTTGTGAGAGAATTGATATTAAAGGTATGGATAGCAGTTTTATTGGAAGTGGATTTTGTTTAACATATTAGTAACTTGTTATCGCGCTTTAAAATTAGGTTGGAGATAGTAGGGCAAAATTATTTACAATATTTATTTCTAGAACCTCAAAAAAAGGACAGTCTAAAATTCCAAACAGTCAAAAAACTGAAGTCGGTTACGACACACTCCTATTTAAAATAGTCATAATGTTCACATTGCATGGGTCCATGCAATGTGAACATTAATAATTATGTGGATTATATTGCGTACCAGCGCTACAAAGGTTCTATTTTTCGGAACATCAAAAAAACGTTACTATACCAAAAATCAAACCCGTTTTCTCTAAATTAATATCTCGTAATTCACTCCAGAGAATCTGCACCAATTATCCTCCAAATCCATTGCCATTTCTTTTCCCCCTCGCCAGAGCCGAAAATAAACCAAACAAAAAACGTTTCATTGTTCCCTCTAACTAGTGAGGGAACATTTCCTCCCTGAAATATCCCCGTGTCAATCCTCCTCGCGAGACATATGCGACTATTACCAAGCCATCCAGTTATTGCCGAGGAGGCGCGGTCATTATCTCAATGTACGCTATACATCGACGCTCGCACGAACACTCCGAAGCATTTATTACGTTCATTAGCTTCAACTGAACGCGCAATTTGATGAGCCTCGCGTATGGGGTGAGGTTAATTTGCCGGAAGATCTGCCTTTGGTGGACTGTTTTTTAAAAGGCTTCTTGTGTGTGTGATGGGGTTTTTATACTCTTCCTAATGCAAATTTAATTGAAAATGGGACGTTTATATATTATGGTTTAAGTGATGAAAGACATGTGGGTTATGGGTAGACCTTCGGCGGTTGTGTTTATATTAAAAGATGTTATGTTTATGTCATTATGGTGTGTTATGGGGATTTCGAAGGTTTTTGTTTGTTTTTTTTTAGTGCATTTTGAGACTAAAATTGATTCGTTGATCATATTTTATTTTCTTATATATTTAGGAGTTTTCTGGAAATAAAAGTTGATTTGCAAATTCCTTGTTTCCGATTACTTATAGATTCAAATGAGTACTAGGTATCTATAAACAAATCGATGTTGCGTTTCTTTAAAATCAAACATATTTTCTAAAACACTGCTCCAACCAAAACCTTATTTGAAAGCAAGACATCAACACCAATTTTCCTTCCATTAAATTTAAGCATACAGTTAAAACCGCTATTAATACTACGTCGAAAAGTTTCCAACAATTAAATGCTTCGAGTTCCAACCGACTCTCATTCACAAGTTGGTATGAAATACATTTAGGGTTTATTAATATCTAGGCTTGATTATGAAGGTTTAGTTTAACATTTTTGGGAAAATTTTAGGTCTTTAGAGGATGGGAGGAAGCCTATCAAAGATTAGGAAGCTTTGAATCTTTGGAAATGTTTTTAAATTATGTTGTTGAACGCTTAGATAGTGCATATTTCTTAGTGTTTGTCTTTAATTTTCCGTCTTTAGGCACTTTTAAGTGCAACAAAGATAGAGCCTCAGAAGTCTGGTGATCCTTAGAATGGTTAATTTAAGGAATTCTGAGTGAATGTAGACCTTCGATCATAATAATGGACCACCCTTAGCGAGCTTAGTATAAATGGTCTGGACTACCTTATGAATGGATAACAGGAATTTGAGCTGCTGTGCAATTTGTAGTTCTGAAAACTAGGTTGTGAAGCTCAGACAGGTACTCCATGTAAAATATAGACCAATTGCATTTGGTTCGACTTGAAGCTAGGCTAAATAAGATGATAGCTTTTTATATACCAGTTATATAGTAACAGAACAAAACAACGAGAATTTATTGTATATAATGGCATCGTCAAGTCAAGTAAATATCATATTTCACACATCAACAACGCAAAAAATCCCATCAATTAGTAACTGGATTCAACAACGAGATACCACCAGATCCCCTTAAGGGTCGGTCTCACCGCAAGTCCGGGCGTTGTTTCCCCAGCTGCGAACACACAACCCTTAATGACCATAGGATTATGCATGCCCACACCTTAATTGATTGTTTGGGAAATTATCTAGATTCACACGAACTTTTGTAATTGTCTTTGTTCTAAAGTAAAGTTACGATTTTGTTTACCTTGATGATATTATGGTTTTTCGGTCAAAAGATTAGCTAGACTTTGTGGGCCTAATTTGAATAGATAAGTTGGAGTTCTGAAACTGTTTGTTAGGTTTAGACATATTTATTGTAATACTGACTACGAGTTCTAACCAGGAAGATAGAACCCCCAGTAAATACTGGAAGTGATTAACGCAAAGATTTTGGAACTGTGATTGTAGTGGTAAATCATAGCTAAAGGTTTCGTTTCATAACTATGGCATTTTGAATAATAAGTAAGAAAGTAAAGACAAGATGGCTTCTGTAATTTATTAGGTAACTAGTACCGACAATACAGCTTTGCAAAGTATTCGGAAGCAGCAATAAGGTACAAAATTCCGAGTATGTGTATATACAGTTCTGTATTCGGGTATTCATCAACACCCATTTTAAAACAATTTCCTACAGAACATTGCTACACATTTCACTGATTGCACCAAAGCAAACCAAGCCTCAATCGTAACCGAATCAACACGAAAATTGACGAATCCACCCGACCGTAATTCAATAAATCTGCATAACGTCTTCATCGCATTCAATTGAACTGTAACAACATTACTGCCTCACCAGGCATCCCACAATGCAATATGAAACAATACCAGCAATGTATCAGACTTGAATCACAACAGTCGCTCTAACATGCAAACAATGTGTTATCTTAGCCTGTTCAAAGGGTTTAGGGTGACAAGCAGTCGCAGGTGTAGACAAGCGTTAGGTGAATAGGGTCAGAAGGCCCATGGGAAGATGACCCACATAGCCGGAATATGATGATAATAAAATGCTTTATTGACTCAAAAATGGTGTTAAATTCTAATTAAAGCCTACGTAGTTAATTGGCCTTTTTTACGGAAGGGAAATCATCAAATGACCCCTCCCACTCTGGGCGGAGTGGCAGGGAGTGTCAGACTTGTACTGACTAAAACCCATCCATGTTTCTTCTTTTGCCCTTTGTGTTCCAGGGCCGCAGTATTTCTTTCAAACAGTCCCGCAACCCTGGCAGGTAGTTACTTGGCCTTGGGATCCACTTATGTTACGGGAGTCAGCGCCTTCAACCACTTGTGGACAATGAAACATTATGAAAAGGGGATAGATGGATTTTGAAAAATCAAAAACATAGTCCTTGCGGGATGGGACGTACAGTTACTTCCTAAGAAAATAATCAGGACAGGATGCGTTAAGGAAAAATCGTAATGTTAATCATGATCTTTTTAATCTTCAAAATAATAGCATAACAAAGTCACTGCACGGATAGACCCACTATGTAATAATGTGCCTACGTATCTTCAGACTATAATGTACTCACTGCTGAAACAGAAGCCTCCTATTTGTAAAAGGTAGTCGTATGACATTGTATCTAATTATCTTTCGTCATCAGTGATGCACTTTCAATGCATTGCGTATCGTCAGACTCAGTTCTGAGATAATCGAGTCAACTGTGGAGCTTACTGCCGATTTGCAGATACTTCGTTTGGGAGATGCCTTAATAGATTACTGTATGTTGATAGGCTATAGGCAAAGAGGTTTCAGATACTTTAGAGAAGCTATCAGAAGAAATGACAAAGACGACAAAAATAAAATACCGACGGCAATAGGAAGCGAAAACTAAAACCTTAGTTCTCAGTCTTAATTTTTTTAATGAAAAATGTTTTTCGTCGGTTAGTAATAATCCTGCTCAAAGTTGCTTAAGCTCAAAAATTCATAATTGCCAAGTTTGACATGTTACACTCGCGCTGACAGCAACAACTTGGCTATTACAAGTAGATCACAATTTGTTAGCGTTGTCCCGTCACTTGAAAGTATACTTAAATGTCTTTGACTGCAGAAATTGGAAACCTGCTATTTGCAATTATAGTGGTTATTTTTAGGGTTCCGTAACCGAAGGGTAACCAGCAGGATCCTAATAATAAGCTTCCGCTGTCCGTCCGCCTATCTGGCAGCGGGCTATAAGCTATATCCAATGATCCGTAACTGGTAGACAGTTGAAATTTTCACAGAATGTGTATTTCTGTTGCCGCTATAGCAAAAAATAATAAAAATAAAATATGGGGCTAGCTTACTACAATGGCTCGGAACCCTTCGTGCGCGAGTCCGACTCTAACTTGGGCAGTTTTTTTTTATTATAAGTACTCTTGATGGCCATCTTCCTCAACCATTATTAGTAAGCCTTTAAACTTATTAAGGATGGTTGAGAGAAATTAAAACTTAATTAAGTTTTATCTTAATGCTCTGCTGTTCTTCCGGTTCTCCGGTTGAAAAGTTTCTCCGCGACTTGTCGAGCTTCATTGCAGCGGCGCTTCCTGGTGGTCACCACTGTTGTTTTTGGCTTGCTAGAAATGCAGGGCTAGGAACATTGTGGTAGGCTTGTTCCAAAAAAGTAAGCCTTCTGTCTTTCCCTATTCCATGGTATTGGTGATTAGTGACCGCATTCCCTCCAGCTGGGACCCTCATCCTCTGGGTAGGGTTACCAGAAATATGATGCTCGCCAAAATGGTTTTAAAGGTAGGTTTAGGGCCCGGATTAAAGGAACCGCGGCAAGGGTATCGGGTAAAAAGCTTGTGTTGTCGCAAATTTGATCTCGTAAACGAGTATGTGGAGCTAAAAAGGGTCTGAGATAATTATGTTTGTTATAAAATTTGATTCGCTACTCGTTAGAAAATTGGGAAAATAAATAAACCGCTTTTTCAGAACATGTACAATCAGTAAAAGACAACAAATTTAATATTATTATATTGATTTGTGCAGCACGTGTGTTACCTTTGAAGAAAGTTTTCGAGGTTGTAAACTAAGTTTGTTCCCTGCCCTAGGTCGAAAAACAGACACATTTGTTTTAGAAAGTTTCTAAATCTAGTAAAGTTAGTCTCTCTGAGTAAAGATCTATTACCTAAACTGACGGTCATACACTTTCATGTGCACCTGACCAGAACCTCAATTGCGTAACACACTCGCAATCATAATCCGGAGGATTTTAAATGAACTTTTATATCTATTGATAATGTTTGAAAGATTGGTCTGCGGGATAGCGTAAAAGGCTCAATGAATGTTGTTGAACTATCAAAATTAATGACTTTGGGATTGTGAGTGCGTGAAGGAGTCAGGTACCCTGCAGACTAGAAAGATTTCAAAGTTACAAAATAGCATCTTACAAAGAACCTCGAAACATAACACAAGGAATTTTATGTTTCTTGGGCAATTGTGTAAAAAATCACTTTCTACCATCTGTAAGAATCACCCCAGTTGTACAGTCAACCCTACAAGCCTCCTTGACCTGCCCCTAGGGAGGTGTTCACACTGCGGTGCCGCGATAGAAATATTGTTTCCGAATGGCTCCTGGGACCCAGATCTCAAACCTTTGTGTGTAATGTTCAGTAGGCCTTTACCGTTGAAGTGGAAAGATTTACGCAGCACTGGGATTCGAACAAATCCGAAATCGTTTAGAACGAAATTGGACATGGCTTTTTGAGAACACTTCTTGATCTGTTAGGTCAAGATGTTTTCAGTGTTAACTTGTGCAAATATGAATAAATTAGTGGTAAAATATCAACAACTGTAATTGCTACAATAAAAGCGCTATCATTAACACAAACACAAAAAACACAAACACAACTAAACAAACACATAACATTACTGTGTTTAATCGTTTTTAGGGTTCCGTATCCGAAGGGTAACCAACAGGACCCTATTACTAAGCATCCCCGAGGACCGTCCGTCCATCTGCCTGTCAACGGTATCAATAATTATTATTATTATTATTGCCACTATGAAAAAAAAAACAATAATAAAGGAGGCCCCCTACAACGATGGTACGGAACCCTTCATGCGCGAGTCTGGCCGGGTTTTAATATGTTTTGGACCTTCGTAAAATGAATGGTTATATTTGTGATTAATAAAAACTTTTACGTAATGTAGATCCAAGTTACATAATTTAAAATCTTAAGTGCTAAGCCATTGTGAAATTGGTAAGCCACAACAGAATAGGTAAATTAGTTAGCACATAGTGCAAAATTTTATTTATCTCCCTAAGAAAAAGGTGCGTGATTATATGAGGTGTATGTACCACATCAGCCGCAGCCTAAACAAACATTTATATAAAACACAACATTCGAGATAATGAAAACCAATTGTTTTCCCAATACCGTTTCCTTTCTATTGTACTAATAAAATACTTACAGCAGACTACTTAGCTGTATTAGAACATCTTTTTATACTTACATTTACGAAACAAATAGACTAATTTCTATTACAATAGAAAAATAAAGGACCAATTACTACTAAGTCTTAGAAACATGTCCATACAAAAACCGCCCAAGTGCGAGTGGGTATCGCGCACGAAGGGTTCCGTACCATTATCTAAAAAAAAAAACATAACTTAATTGGCGTCAACTATGTATGTACCCTTTCATTTTCAACTATTTTTATTTTTTGGAATTTTACTTTATTTGTGCTGTAAGGCCTTGCCCCTATAGGTTTTCATTCCCTTGTGAAATCGCATAATACTCGTATTTATTAATTAACACTTTATGTACAAGTAAAAAAAATCCGAATCTGAGCCATGCGTCATGTTCGTGAACAAGCGCTGTCAGTTGGGACTGGTCATCTCTTAGCTGCCACGGTTTATTTTAATAACTAAATTATTTTGAAAGTGTTGATTATTTTAATCTTTTACTATGGACGCTCTTAATGTGCACGTCTTTCTACATCGTTCTCACATATATGTATAATCTCAACGTGAATGATGTAACCAAGATTTTGTAACAATATTTTGATTAAAAAGAGTGTCCATGGAGTTTCTTGCCCATTCTTCTCCATAGAGATCTACGCTTTGGAATGTGCAACTACAGTACTTTCTCAAGTTATTATGCCTTTTGACTGTGACTGTAGCTCAGCTTTTTTTTTTGTTTGACTTTCAAAAGTGCCTGTAATGGTCTAATTGAAATAAATGCGTTTTGAGTTTGAGTTTGAAAAAACTGTACAAAGGCGGACTTAATGCCTTGGGCATTTTCTACCAGTCTACCTTAGGGTGATGCAGAGACAACATACAGTAGGTGCAATAACAGAAAAAAAGACCAGAAAATATTTATAACTAAAACATACATATAAGAATAAATACTTAAATACATACATATAACAAAATATATATAAAGTTAAGAGAGATAAAACTACCAAAACTTAAACTAAACGAATCTGCCAACTTGTTGCGTATATGTTTTCGAGCTTTCACTTTAAAAGTGAAGCGACTGGTCACCGTCCTGATACTCTGAGGGAGCGCATTCCAAAGGAAGACCGCCTGGACAAAGAAAGAAGATTTTATAAAACCAGAGCGGTGAGAAGGACATCGTAGAAGACAGTTATTAGCGGAACGAAGATTCGTGCTGTGCGCAGAGCATAAATATTGACACTTAGAAGTCAGTTATGAAGGAGAAGTGGGTTTGTGAAGAAGAGAAAATAGTGTTACCACCACCACCACCTTAAAAACGATCGATGCGCAGATACATGATCATACTTGCGGAGATTGAAGACGAATCGAATGCAGTTATTAACGCGGACAGTACAATAACGCATTCAGGATGCTTTTGGGGTTATCGTGGCGATGTAGCGCGTCAGGGATGTTCGCGGAAGCGTGCGTCGATGGGTTCGCGGCGATCATGCGGAAGCGATGCGCTTACATGATGGCGCGCTTGCGCTCGTCCTCCAATGGCATCCTGAATGTGTTTTCAGACCGGTGGGACTCTCCCCTTTTACGAAGGTGGGTAAGAGTTCAGACAGACGTCTTATCCAAATAGACTGGTGCACCATTGAGCGAACAGTTCAATGGTGCATTAGTTGTTTATGATTTCTAATTTAATACTAACATTAGGTTAAGTTAAACTACTAACACTATATGGATTTTTGTATCTGAAATAAAATGTTTGAATTGAATTAAGAAGTCGGCCAAGTTTATTGAGGAGATCTGCAATCAGGTCATAGTAGCACACATCACCATAGTCAATTATGGGACAAACTGTCATATCTTTTGATGGCGTTGACTTACAAGTTTGACTTTTTCAGTGCTCAAAGGAGTAACAGACCTGAGTCTTTGGTATTAATTTTAGCTTGATACCGCCACGTATTCCTGAGAAAAAGGGTCTTGACAGACAGACAGACGGACAACAAAGTGATCCTATAAGGGTTCCGTTTTACCGATTGAGGAACGTTACCCTAAAAACGACGTATTGTCCTATTTGAAGTACATATTACGAAATAATGTTCTTTATGAAGAACATAAATGTATTTGGAATACAATACTGAAGGGAATTACTTGTTCGAATTGGTAATATTTTAAGGCTAGGTCCCTTGGGGTTATAGACTAAAGCTCTATAATAATATCAAGACCTTCACCTGATATTTTCTTCATGTCATTGACTGTATTTTTATGTTATGGAGGGTAATCTGGATTATTTTATAATTTTTTCTTGTGAAAGTAATACCTTTTTGGGTTTACGGTAAATATTTCTTGTGAATTGTTATTGATCTCAGTTAGTTTCCATCCGATTTATCTTTCATCACAAATTGGATGAACAACAATGGCAGTTTTGTGGCGGCCATTACGAGTGACTGAAATGGAAATAATTTTAATACAAGAGACAATATAACCAAATGTTTACTGAGGACTATCGTCCATTGAACTACTTATTTGTTACATAAACATAACACCAAGCCGGTAATCCTTGGAGGGTTAGATAGAAGTGTATTTAAAATTCACCCACATTTTGCCACACATGGGATTTAAACACAACTGGCTGGTGGGTACAAATTCAGATTCCATGCTGCAGCAGTGCAAATCGCAATGGATAAACACTGCGAGACCTGAGAATCTAATCAAGAACTACATGCTCTGCTGAGAAAAGAGTAACCATGGAGTTTCTTGCCGGTTCTTCTCCATAGGAAATGACCGACCGAACGACGTTTTATAAGTGCCCATCTAGGCCTATGTGAAAAAATATTCAGATTTTTGATTTTGAGCACGCGGCCACTAAACAAACGAGTTCACATATATTGACTATCTTACCTCTACAATATTAACTAATCCCTTTGATTGATAAACCAAAACCCAAACCCGTTTATTTAAATTATTGTATTTACCGGTCCTTTCAACACGATTTGTTTTAGAGAAAGGTTGAAGCGTGAACTGATTGATTTTAACTCCTATTAACACATTTTCGACCATCAGGCCGGGAAATGAAATTTTATTGAGAGTTACAAACAACAATTTCTGTAACTTAATTTTAATAATGCGATACTTAAACTCTTCTTTCTCTTTCCATCCACAGGTGGAGTCTGGTCTCTGCGTAACCTCTCAATCTCGGTGCCCCGGGCTGTCCTCTCCGGTGAGGGCCAGTCAGCCATCTTGCGCTGTTCCTATGATCTGGAGGACGCTGCCCTCTACTCCATAAGGTGGTACAAGGCGGAGACTGAGTTCTACAGATATGTGCCAAGGGAAATGCCGCCGACGATGGTGTTCCCGCTGCCGGGAGCGTCAGTTGATGTAAGTTGAGTTCTGAAGTGGTTTTAGAGATCTTTTTGCGAAGTGTAGGTTTAATGATCAGTATGTGATATTATTTATATGAAACTTATCTGCCGTTTGAAATCACGTCAAAATTGAAACTATGGCAATAATTTAAACGGAAAAAAAAAACAAGCTCGGAACATCATACCAGCACCAGTATCACCAGCATAGCAGAGAGATATTT
The DNA here is from genome assembly GCA_947578425.1 of Eugnorisma glareosa. Lineage (NCBI taxonomy): Eukaryota > Metazoa > Arthropoda > Insecta > Lepidoptera > Noctuidae > Eugnorisma > Eugnorisma glareosa. The sequence goes on from OX387981.1 coordinate 713,881, forward strand.
CTTGTCGGCATGTAATGCCCAGTCAGAGGCCCGTGGGCCCGAAAAATACTGACACCAGGTTAGGCACTAACCGCACGATAAAGAAAGAGAGCTCGTAACATTTCTTAACTGATGTCTAACGATATCACAAAGCAGTTTCAAACAGAGTACAATCGAAAACAGACTCATGCCTCGGGGCAAATTGTTATTTTGTACTTTAACAATTTTAAAAATCAAGGTTCAATCCCATCCCGATGTCGAGTTAATTACAACGCTGATTAAAAAAATAACATTCTTGTAATAATTAGTTGCCAATGTCTATGAAATACTTGTTAAAGTTCTAACTTAATAACTTAATAATCTCTACTCTAAAAACTATGATCACTTAATATCTTTCATTAAGGTCACTTTCAAATATAAGCATTTACTAAAGTCTGATAAACAGTTCTCAAAAGTAGCAATATAAAAGCGTTTTGAATTTGCATTCAAATTTAAATTTACATTCAGAATATTTCTGTCTTCAGCTTGAATTCATATTTAATTCAAATTATTTTCTATATTCAAGGAATCTCGGTTAAGCCACAGCTCTTTTTGTTACGTCAAATAATATTTTGAAGAAGGTCTAGATACCTAATATGGTACCTATAATGGACCCATTATTATTTTATTATGCCACACAACAAAGAGGTCTTGGTTGGATTTCAACTGGTAATAATACGACCAAATAGGTATCGAATGACAACCACGACAAACGTTGTTTACTAAGGCAAATTTTATAACCGCTTGTTGTATTGACTCCTCGCAGTTGTCTAGTCAGCCAATATAACAGGTGGATCTTGCATAACCAGCAAACCGATCTCGTGGTACATATATAGATGATGTTCTTATGTTCGTACGTTCATTCTAGTACTTCAATAGCAGATTTCAGAAAATACTCGTGACCTCTTCTAAATTATCTTGTATTATTCTTGTCCACCAGTTGACGCAGTCAGATCACCAGCAAGTCCGCATAGTGAACCTGAACCGGCGCCTGAGCGGCGACTACCAGTGCGAGGTGTCCGCGGACGCGCCGCTCTTCCACACAGACATACGATCAGCCCCACTTACTGTTGTTGGTAAGGTTGCACATATAACAACATAACAATAATCTTTAATCCCTGTAGAGCTTAGCAGAGGCGGACATAGTACACACACTTTTCACCACTATTATGTCTCAGTCCCATGTGATAGGGGGTCGAACCTATTGCCATCAACCGAGCACAAATCCAGACTTCACGGTTACTACTGAAAATTTCCATATAAACCACTATTAGTAATTTAACCTACCCAGTAGTTCTTTTGGATTATTTACTGTTTTCCTATAATTTTCTGGTCTAGTGGTCGTAAGTGGCTGCTAATGGAGGAATTTAGATTTCGATTCTCAAGTCGGGCAATGTTTTCTTTGTCTTTCTTGTCATTATCTCTCAGTAACAGTTAATTGCAATGCACCCTGTATTCTTCGAATATGTAAGCAGAACTGTATAATAGCACATCCTGCTAGTATTTTGTACCTATATATTTAAAGCCAAATCGTAGAGGTGAGTACAGTCCTGTCTGCCACTAAGAAACTCCTGATGAGGAAACCCAATAAGTAATAACAATCCTAGCCGTTATTGGAACAAGGAACTTTAACAATAATTGTTTATTGGAGCGAATTGGATCGCTTCCTGACGGTCGGGATCGTATTGTTATCATTTGAGATTCATTCATAACTTATATAAATAGATTGAGATGTCTGAATACGGGCAGACTCAATTTCTACGGTAAAGTTTTGTGGTTAACATTAATTCTGATTTGATTGAATATTAATATTAAAACTGCTGTTTATGAAGTACAGACATTGTTTAAAATTTATAAGGTTATGAGTAACTGCCTTTTTGGTCCCATCGTCACAAGCACGACTGCTGAGTATGAGATGCTGGGTTCGATTCCCAGGTCTGGCAGTCCATTGGTTTTTTCCATCAGGAAATTCCTAGTAGCTTCCACGGCATCTGGATTTGTGCCCGGTTGATAGCAATAGGCTCGCGCCCTATTACAAAGTACGTACTTAAATATAACTGGTGAAATATGGGTGTACAATTAAGTACTTCTCTGCTGTACCCTTGGAGGATTACACGCGTGATGTTATGTTATGTACTATTAAGCCTGCTACAAGCTAAACCTAAGTAAAAGGATAAATGCTGCTTTAAGTTAAGAAGGTTATGATTAACATCTTGAACATCATTGAACTTTAAGTAGTGTTTTAAACGATGATAAAAAAATAAAAAATAATAATTTGAAATTAAAGTTTACTTGAATCGGATAAACTTGTACTGACAAATTTTGGACGCGACCCTAAACACGGATATCACAATACAAATACTTATTTACTCACTGAGGTATCTATTATTGTCGGTGTTCATAATTTGACCATAACTGTTAAACCCATCGAACAACTGACAAAAAGAACGTAGCTCATATCTAAGGTACATAACTTTGTACCCAGACCCGCCGTTCAGAGCACCACACCTGTCCATCTCGCGAGGAAGCTACGCGCGCGGTGATATCCTGCGCGCCAACTGTTCGGTGGACGAGGCCTATCCAGCTCCCAACATCACCTGGATACTAGATGACCATAAAGTAAGTGGCTTTTATTCATTCGCAGCTGAATATAAAGTTTTGTCTTTAAGAATATTAATCAAAAAGTCTTTAGAACGTTAACGTTTGCGAACTGTACAAAAATGACTAATTTACAAACACTCATATCCACACTTATATTAAAAATACGATAATAAATTTGTCTCCAGTCTTTCTACCAGTCTGTCGTCTTAACGCCTCAATGAATTTCGATTTCTTTCGATTGACCAATAACCTGAGTTTGGAGTTTAGAAAATAGAATACTTTCCCCGCGAGAATACGTCCCGTGGAATGATTTCCGTCCACCACGAGCAAATACTGGTGTAATCATCATTTTTTCTCCCTAAGGTCGGCGCAGCATGTCTTCTTCTTCTACACTTCTCTATTACTGGTCATCTCATCAGTCACCTCCTTTCTAGCGATATCATCCTTCACACAGTCCATCCATTGTTTGTTTGGTCTTCTTCTAGTCTTATCGCCAGGCGAAGGAATGAGGAAAATGTCGTGAGAAGTGTGTTTTGAGTAGGAATGTGGTGTGGCTTTATGAGTAGTCGTCATATTATATTACACATAAATTTATATGAATTGGCCGTTGTTGCCTTATGATGACAATGTGTGACGGCACAGCAATGTCCTTTGTCTAAAAATACTTTTCACGTGTGATACTACAATGTACGGTCCAGTGGCGAAGGTTCCTTACAACTCGATTCCTATCGGCTTCCCTTTGAAAAATGGCACTGGCTGTTTTCTATAGACAAATAACATAATCACCTTAGAGATATGTACCCTTCGCTACTGGTACGTTCTGCACCCTGGGCAGTCAATCCCACTGCGACTTACTCAATTTGATGACTGGCTTTTTTATCGCAGCTCATAAGCTAAGTGCATGAAAGTAATTTTTCGTTTGTATATTTTTATCCTAGTCAGAAATCTGTAATGGATCGGGGTGGCGTAAAAAACGGTCCGAATGGAACAGTTATTTCAAGAGTGAGTTCTCTGAAATCCCATCTTCCTTAATGAACTTTCCAACTAACTGAATCATTTCAACACCAAGTAAAAATATTGTCCAAGAAAAAGCCATCAGCTTGTGTAAACAACGTTGGAATTTCATTAATATCTCCCGTCCGGCCAACCCTTCATATTTCGGATATTAAAAAAATCTCTAAGTAGAGAACCGGGCTTCCTGTATTTTTATTCAAAATGGAGGAAAAACAATAGACTATTATTCATGGATTCTTATACACTAGTAAGAAAGGATGCTGTTATTTCCTTCTTGCTTCGTTGATCAGTTGGACGGCGTTATGTAAGAACGGCACAAGTAATAAAATTATAAAATGTCGAATCCAACTGAAATCGCTGACTACCGCTACTTAGAGATGTCATATTATTGAACAATCATTAACTTCAATTTCAGAAGAATTGTTATCGTAGCACCTTAACAAAACTCAAGTTTTCATTACTCTTATAATTATTTTTTTACTGACAGCGTTCCAATGTAAAACACAAGTTGATTCTGATATTGTCTCACTGGCTTAAAATAACGAAGTAGATTATGTTAATAAATTATTTTATGGCTTTTTTTTTTTTTTACCGATGGGAAATCATCAAATAACCCCTCCCGCTCTGGGCTGAGCAGGAGGGAGTGTCAGACTTCTACTGACTAAAACCCATCCATGTTCCTTCCTTTGCCCTTTGTGTTCCAGGGCCGCGGTATCTCTTTCGAACAGTCCCGCAACCCTGGCAGGCGTCGGCCCTTACGGACCCCTTCCTGTTTGCTGACTCTCTTTGAGGCGCGCGTGGAACACGAACGCGCCGTCGACACGGCCTGTCGTCATAAGACGGACGGACGGCGAGCTAGCCCATAGCTCACCGTCCACAGGCCCGCGTCTACGGTGGCCAGGGGCCACCACGTGGACCCCGACGCCCGGTGCGTCTCCCGCGGCGGCTGGGACGTGAGGTTCTCTCCCTCTCACGTCCCGCCACCTCCTTCGCTAGCATGACTGCTTCGCAGAAGGAGGTGACGGCGTCCCATTCCGTCTCGCTCCGGACCATGGATTGAACCAGGGCCGGACGCGAGAGGTCGCCGCCGCCGATTATTTTATGGCTCACGTTTGATTATTTCTTCATCTGATAGTATCGATCAGCTACAAACTTTAGACCCATTTTCTGAAAACTGTCGGTTGATTAATTTTTGCATAACACCTTCTTCAGATTGGTGAAGAATCCCGTTGTTTGGTTTGTTTCTATAATAATGTTGTTCGTCTCAATTTTGTTTGGAATTATGTTAATTAGGAGAAAAGTTGGGGTTGGCTGTTGTTACATTGTGTCAAGTTTATTGTTAACTTTATTTATATCTTGTAGACTTGTTTTTTTTGTCTTTGATATTCTAAAGTTACACAAAAAGGACTGATCAATAGTGATTAATAAAGAACTTTGAACTAGATTCAATAACTATTTCAGAAGATGATCGCTACCTATACAATGTTCGCCAGCAACAAGTACTGGCTTTAGTGTAGTTTGTATAGTCTAAGTTAACTTTGTTCATAAAACGAATTAAATATCTATTTAATCATCCGCACCCTTAGTAGCTGTCAAACTGAAGAAACAATTTTTTCATCAAATAAAATTAGGTACAAAAAAAATCATTTGAAAGTTAAAACCTTCGTTTTTATCGCGCAACAATAATCTTTCACCTTTTAAAATGCTTCACTGATTTCATTAGTGACGCTTGAAAATATTTCAGACTCCAACAAATTCTAAAAATCTATTTTATCCTACAGACAACATCACAAAAGATAATTCTAGTTTATTTTCGTGTTACTAGGTATGCTCAATCAAGAATCTCCGATTTTTGTTCATTGATAGAAAAATAAAGTCTAGTATTCTAGAAACTAAGACTAAAATCTAATCGATTAAACTAGGATCTCGATCTTATTTTAACGCACTCAAATCAAACTTCAAAACATTTATTTCATTTTGATTTTTAATTTTTGTTAGCTTAGTTCTACATTTTAATTTGCATGCTGTGGTCTCCTGTCAGTGAAGGAGTACACCTACATGATACTTTTTACTGTTTACTTTTTTCATGTATTGTGTATATTCTTTGTTGGAGATCTATATACATATAATAAAACAGTAAAAAAACTGTGTCTGTACATTGAATATATTTTAAAAAAAATTAGTGAGGGGGGTTTGGAAACAGTAATAGAGCACGAATCCAAAATAAAAATTCTGTCTGTTTGTCTGTATGTCTGTTTGTTTGTACACGCTAATCTTCGGAACTACTCGACGGATTTAAATGATTTTTTTTTTGTTGTAAAGGTATTAAATCTGGGCAACATATAGGCTATAATTTATCTTGGAAACTTGAACATCTGATGCAGCACCGCAACAGACCAGCTAAACTATAAGAGATACAAAAACGGTACCATAGCAAAAATTGTTCCACGTGATGAGCATTTTCTGCTAAGAGAAAAAAATTTGAAGATCTGGAACACCTGAAGTGGAACTCCAAGAGCCCAGCTACACTATAACATATATAGGAATGACGTCTTAGCAAGAGTTGTTCAGCCTGATGAGCACTCTTTGTTGTCGTATAAAATTTGAAGACCTGGAACAGCTGATGTGGAACTCCAAGAGCCCAGCTACACTATAACATATATAGGAATGACGTCTTAGCAAGAGTTGTTCAGCCTGATGAGCACTCTCTGTTGTCGTATAAAATTTGAAGACCTGGAACAGCTGATGTGGAACTCCAAGAGCCCAGCTACACTATAACATATATAGGAATGACGTCTTAGCAAGAGTTGTTCAGCCTGATGAGCACTCTCTGTTGACGTATAAAAATTGAAGATCTGGCACAAGCGTTGTGGAATAAAATATAAAAAAAAAAATTAAAAAATTGAAGACCTGGAACACCTGATATGGTAATCAAAGCTATCACTAATTTCACTGTATAATTATAAAATAACATAAGCTGGGAGTACCTCCACGCGGTGAAGGCGGTAACAGTTTAGGACTGATTTTCGATGAAAATTCGATGAATCATTGAAAATTTGACTCTACTGGCCAAAACTCCCATTTATTATTTTATTTTATCAAATAAATAAGCCTAAATAGGCTTATGTTATTTGAGTGTTTAATTTCCTTTTTCATTTATTTTCGTGACACGGTAGCCTACCCGGTAACGCAGGGGAGCAGTCATTTAGATTTTAATTGATCAGTTATCTTCAGAATTAAACTATAACTATGTCTAGAAAGAGGTCAAATCTTTCCCAACGTTCCAAAGGAGCTAAAAGATTGAGGATCATAAGATCCCAAGAATCTACCGAAGAGCGTCAGGAGAGACTTGATGCTGTTCGAGAACATCAGACTGCAACTCGCTCCGTAGAAACCTCTTCGGATCGCGAAGAACACTGGAACACCTGATATGGAAATCAAAGCTGCATCAGATGTTCAAGTTTCCAAGATAAATTATAGCCTATATGTTGCCCAGATTTAATACCTTTACAACAAAAAGACCCTTCACGAAGCGGTCAACCAAGCATTCTGTACATCAAATTAAGTCTTTACGCAGAGAGTGCTCATCAGGCTGAACAACTCTTGCTAAGACGTCATTCCTATATATGTTATAGTGTAGCTGGGCTCTTGGAGTTCCACTTCAGGTGTTCCAGATCTTCAAATTTATTCTCTTAGCAGAAAATGCTCATCACGTGGAACAATTTTTGCTATGATACCATTTTTGTATCTCTTATAGTTTAGCTGGTCTGTTGCGGTGCTGCATCAGATGTTCAGCGAGGAAGTGAGGAAACTCGGTATGTAATGGGAGGTAACCCATCCACGGGCCAACCTAGGCAAACGCTTAACATAGCGGACAGTCGCGCATCATGTTCCGCACATATCTCTAGAGACCTAGAAGCAGATGCGTAGATACGCTGAGAACTATTGCGCAATTATCTATCCGTGAACGTCTGCGACTCACGAGACAATGCATGATTTCTTCACTGGTCTCTAGAGACCTGGATGTAAATGCGTAAATACGCTGAGAACGCAGGTGTGCTTCGCGATCCGAAGAGGTTTCTACGGAGCGAGTTGCAGTCTGATGTTCTCGAACAGCATCAAGTCTCTCCTGACGCTCCTCGGTAGATTCTTGGGAATATTATGATCCTCAATCTTTTAGCTCCTTTGGAAAGTTGGGAAAGATTTGACCTCTTTCTAGGCATAGTTATAGTTTAAATTTGAAGATACCTGATCAATTAAAATCTAAGTGACGGCTCCCCTGCGTTACCGGGTAGGCTACCGTGTCACGACGATAAATGGAAAAGGAAATTAAACACTCAAATAACACAAGCCCGAAGGCATATTTATTTGACAGAATAACGGGAAGAAAAGGTATTTGTTGTGTAGGTATTAAGTCTGGGCAACATATAGGCTATAATTTATTTTGGAAATTGGAACACCTGATGCAGAACCGCATCAGAGCAGCTAAAGTATAAGAGATATAAAAATGGTGTCATAGCAAAAATTATTCCACGTGAAGAGCATTTTCTGCTGTGAGAATAAATTTGGAGATCTGGAACCCTGTTGTGAATCTCCAAAGCCCAGCGACACTATAACATATTAAGGAATGACGTCTTAGCAAAAGTTCTTTAGTCTGATGGGCATTTCCTGTGGACTTACGAAAATGAAAGATCTGGAACGTCTTCAATCGTCTCGCTCATCCAGTTGTTTTCCCGTCCCCGGGCCTCAGAATTCTACATCAAACGTTTCAGATCTTCGGTTTTCTTGACGACCCCGTTGTCGCTGGCAAAAGCAACAGGATCCGCGTACGAAGTCGCGGGCAGAAGCTAGTCCTAAATAAATAAATAAGTAGATCAAGTACAGGCACTTTTGAATTGTCAAATCCCAAATACAGTAAAATAATGAAGGTAGGTCCAATAGGTCCAGTCACAAGGCATAATCTGTGAAAGGGCTGTAGTTGCCCGTATTGTCAAAGACCCCAGATAGATCTCTATGGACAAGAACGGTCAAGAAAATTCATTGAAACTCTTTTAAACCAGAATTTTGTAGCAAAAACCTTGATTACATCGTTCATGTTTATATCGTACATTACGTGAGAACGATGTAGTAAGACGTGCACGTTAAAAGTGTCCATAGTAAACACAGGAAAGACAATTTAAAAATAAAAGGTTTTTTTTTGTAAACTGGTTTTTTATTATTTGACGTAAAAATAAAATAATTTATTAAAATAAGACGTGGCAACTAAAAGATGATCAATAAATTCCATAACTGTCAGCGCCCGTTTATGCGCCACTGTAAGGCTTAATCCACGTATCGGCTATTCAAACCTTAAAAACGAGGCTGGCGCAGATAGATGCGAAAGGCGGGGAGGGGGGAGGCATTGTGGTTCAGCTTGGCTTCTGACTATGTCCGAGTACACTGCAATAGCCTGAGTTGTTTGTGGGTGGTTTATTTAGAAAATATTCTAATGTTGTAATTATCTCAAACGGACTCATCAACCCGTTCTTACACCCCGACAGTCCACTAACCCTACATCTCATCCCATAATATCTGACACGCAGCTAAGCCACCCTTCAAGGCAGATCCGCGCGGCGCCACTAACTCACATAAGCTGCAAAGCCGGGCTTTAAAGTGGTTTCAACTGAATCCCCGCTGCGACACTCGCCACAGAGCACGCTAAATAGTTTTAGTACTTCCAACGAGCTGAAACAAAAATAAAAGTTGGGAGGTGGAAAAAGTACGGGCGATACCTTTGTGTTTATGTTGGGGTTACTCGCTGAAAGTATAGCCTGAACACGCAAAAAGTGTTCTTGCTACACTTTTACAACTATTGCACGGTTTTTGTGTAACACAAGCTTTAGAAGATCAGGGAAACATCATTTGTAATACTGATTTGAAGATGTAGGTGACAGTATTATTTTGACCAAGTTAGACAAATTAGTCAGCTGTTCAAAATAGGCTGGCTTGCTATTATTATTAACTGTCAATAGATATTTTTTCGTGTAAATTTGTTACGGGTATATTACTCGCGTAACATTGGTACAACTGACACAAATAAAATGCGGAAGTAGCTCCGGACATAGGACTCCAACAGAAAATATATTGCAGTATCTCCTTAAACCGTTTAAGAGGTACGCATGGAAATAAAAGTACAATACCCATCCTGTTCGCAAAACAAAAAAAAAAACATTATGTTTATGTTAAGACCGATAGCAATTAAGAAAATTAAAAATCTAACAAAATATTTATCCTTTCGTAACAGATAGCAGAAACCGTATCCTGGCGGACATCAGACCTGGACTTCAAAGAAAGGGGAGCGTTCAGCAGACTGGAGATCTCCATCTTGGAAGCTGAGCACTACAAGATGGGGCTGACGTACACCAGTGCCAGCCTCAGCAGGGCTTATCAGGACAATTACTACGGTTTCGAGAAGCAGCCTGAAAAGGAGGATACCGAAGTCCTAAGGTTTGTTGGTAACCAGTTCGGAGAGCAGCTACCAGATGGGACTGACTTACACCAGCGCTAGTCTCAGCAGGGCTTACCAGGATAATAAATATGGGTTTGAGAAGCAGCTGGAGAAGGAGGATGTCAAAATCTTAAGGTCGTGACAATAGTCCACCAGATTGTGTTCGGTCATGACTACCCATCTTAGTGGAGACTCAGCCATCGACGCGGGTATAGTATATTTCACAAGTATGCCGCTCTCTCTCCCCTCACTCCCAGTCCGATAGGACAGTTACCCGACATGGCCAGAGAGATCAGGTGCAGGATCAACGAGAAGAGCCCGGATTTTAGGCAAATGCATATTTCAGCTAAAATTGGCCATATTATTATCGTGATCGTTTTGGGCATGTTTACTTAAATTTTAACGGTATCAAAAAAGAAAAATGTAAAAATACGCAAAAAATAACATAATTCAAATAGTGCCATCTAAGTGGAAGTATTTCGTCGATTTGAATTTGCATAATCCGGTCTCTAGTAGTTGGTAACCAATTTACTAATCAGTTATAAGATTGGGCTGATTCAACAGCGTCAACATCATCAGGGTGTAGGTTTTGTTTGTAATCAGGAGTTTCTTATAATCTTTTAATTAATGTTAATACCTTTCCCCTAGATACACGCTGATCCCGCCGCCCACTGGTCAGTTTTCGCTGAGCTGCGTTGCCACCATCTACGACATCTACGCGCGGAAGGGCGACGCCATCCTCATTAAAGAAGATGCACCTCATCCTGCTTCCGTCACTGGGGAGGATTCCTCAGGTAAATGAGAGATTAGTTTGGGTTACATGTCTATAAAAATGCGAACATTGAGGACTAAACTGCTTTTGATCAAACCTTTATCTGGATCTAAGGATCAAGTAGTTATGCTCCTGGGCTAGAGTCTGATAAATAAACTTCACTCCAGGACTCGTTTGCTCCATCTTCCATCGGTCCTTTGACAAACATAGTCAAACAACTGCCACATCAGCTGGCTTACTCTGAAATATAATCAAACCAATATAACTTATTATCATCGCAATACATCTCCACCTCTCTTCCGCAGGTACCCTAGTCTCGTACAATGCAGCACTGACATCGCTGTGCGCGAGCGCTGTCCTGCTGCACACGTTATGATCAGCGCACGTGACGCGCACGCACACACTCAATTAAACTCGCTAATAACGCACTGCGCGCGGTTCTGGTGGTGGAAGTTACATGGATTAGGGAAAGAAACCTGCATCTTACATTGATCTCAATGAGCACGGTAAAATATTGAACTATAATGAAATGCACTGGATTTGACAGCGATAAACAGGCCATCGTGTTCATTAAGATCTATGGTTACCCAACGTTATTTTATTTATTTGGAAACATTTTTCTGTAATGTCACTATGCTACAAAGAAATATAAGTGTGTACACGCATTTGATGAATTCTGCAGTCATTTTATTTACGATAAGAAATCAAGGTCTCATAACTAACATGATCCGGCTCGAAGGACCAGAGTGACGTTACCAACAAATGTTGCTAGTGAAATAAAATAATGTTGGATGGCCAACGCTCTGCAGCAATTTTGTGAAAGGCAGATTAAGGTCTAGCACAAGGCAGATTATATGTATAAGCGTCAATTATAAGTGACGGGTAAAAGCGATGATGCCCAGAAGCGTTCATGGCTGCAAATTAAGTGAAATATAAAGATATAAATCGTTAGAATTTCCCAATTACATAAAAAATGACAACGTGTCTAGATCGTTGACAGAGCCATTTGATCATATTTTCTCGTTTACTTACACTAAAAGATGTACTACGAGTATCGTTCGAGTTAACATTGTTTTCTAGCAACCTTAAGGCACATCTAACGATAAAAATATTTGATGAAATACTTGAGAAAACTGTTAGTTTTTTTAACCAAACTACAGCTTTAGGTTGATAACCTTTGGTTAGAATATTGTTAAATATAAGAATAGTAGTAGATATTTTAATGTACAAAGGTGAGCTTAATAAATTCAGCGAAAGATTATTGTAATTCAATCTTTACAAATAAAAATGTATAAATTAAGGTGGTCAATGATAAAACATTTGTAAAGCATTTTTTTTTCTAAAATTGCAAGAACAGTATCCATGTTGTCAATATCCCCCTCTCGCTCACTCACATGTATAAATCCTTGAGAGTGACAAGGACAGACCGCGCGCAGTGCAAACGTTACGTAAGGAAACTGAATGTTGTGATAGACACTTAATAAAGCTAATATTTGTACTAGAAAGTAAGAAATATTGTATATTATACTTATTTCAATGTTGCAGATTTAATTATATGTGAATATGTAAATAAATTCATTAGTTACTGATGTTTGTGGTGTTATTTTACGTTCAGTTAAACAAGCATGCAATCTGGCTAAATTAACGGTATAGAACCCCTTCCAACACCCAGTGCGACTGACTATCCACTGACCAGATGATGACTTACTTGTTGGAGTATCCAAAGTGTCCCGACTTTTGTCTCTGTCTCTACATTTGAAGACGTAAAGAACGCTACTAAAGTCGTGATCAACATGATTACATAGTCAAATGGGCCTACGTTATTTACACTCATGGTCATAACTATTTTAAATGTAACCACCTACACGAATGTACTATCATCGCTTCGCAAAGAGGAAGAAGAAGAAGCAGTATAAAATAAAACAAAGTCATAATATATCTTCAAAGATTAATGTGAGGCCTATTTCCATGCAACGTTAGAGAAGTCCTCATAACATAACTTACACTTTAGGTCTGCTTCCATCAAAAAGCTGTAACTAACCACTAAATTGACGTTTAGTGTATCTGCTAACTGTCACTTTTATTACCATCGTGTTAAAGGAATCTTATGGCTCTTTTACACGAGAAGAGACTCTCGCTTCGATTAACACTTATAGTTTGGCAGGTCTATCTGGACTCAGTCTCGTTTCAGTGTCGGATTGGTCGGAGAAGGCAAATAATAAACCAAAATTGGAAAGGCATGGGGAAGGCCTTTGCCCGGCAGTGGGACAGAGCAGATTGATAAGAGTATAAAAAAAGTACGGCAGGTACCATTAATCTGACAAAGAATTTTTGTACCAGCTAAAAAATATAACAAATAATAGTTTAACCACAGCACAGTAGGGATCTTTGCGTCAGCTGCTCCAAGAATGGGTGAATCCAAAGTTACCAAAAGTCAAAACAAAAAAAAAGTAGTTTCATAACGCGTCGCAACCTTATGGGATGATTCGTGGGATCACCTTCAAACTAAAAAAGTCATCTGCTTGTAAGTGAGGGGAATATACGTCAGCTGCATAAGTGAACTTAGAATTTCGATGGCACATTTGGGCTGGCAACTTACAAATTAAAGATTATCTTCACACAACGAGCGAGAAACTCTCTCCGTGTAAAAGAGCTTTGATAGTAACACAGCTTGCAATCCTGAACACATCGTAAACATTGGAAGCAGTATACATTTTATTTCCACCAATTGATACAAGGATAAACAATCCAAGTCAAGTGATCGTAACCGGACCTCCTACCGTCGGTTCCTGAGTTCAATTCCCAAGTTGCGCCAGTGTCTTTTATTCGTTTCGTTTGATCTTGGGTCTTTCGTGTCAGTAGGAGCTCTGCGAAAATTGTTATTTGATAGTTGTATTTTCCATCACCGGGTTTTACCGGGTAGTATGGTGATGGAAAATAAAAATATTAACCCTGTCAAAAGCTACTGAGCTGCTTATTTCAATTTTGTTAAAAATTGTTTATCAATACTCATTTCTTCTCTGTAATACAGAAAGCTTTTACCATGCAACAGAACTAACAAGCTAATATTACTACTTAGTTACTGGAAAGCAGGCCATATTCCTGTTACATAATAGCTTAATGCTCTTGTCGCCACCACCCGGTACATAAGTTAATAGGAAGTAACATAATACTTTCTACCTTAATAATACCCTCCGAACAGAATTTCGGTCATGGCGACCAAACTCGACGTAGACTAGCATTTTTATGCAGTAGATATTATAGGGCACAAGACTGTGCGTGCGTAGACACAGATGCATTCTCTGTTCCTTAAACACGACCGATGGGAGATCAGGCCCGACACCAACCTCTGGGATATCATAAAACTAATTTCTAGGCTTCGAGCTGTGCTACCGACAAATTCTGGAAACCTTTAGTTCGGCCTGGAAACCGAACCCAGGACCTCACGCTCAGAAATAGCACTTTTGATACTAGTCACCACCAACTTATTTTTACGATACGATTACATCTCAAGTGTATCATAGATTACATCCACGTTTCGCAAGCTACGCGCAGTCCCATACAATAGGGGCGAACCTATTGTCGTCAACCGGGCAAAATTTTCCAACTCCGGGCTTCTACTGAGTAACCTCGGACGGAAAAACCCAAGAACATTTATCCCAACTTGCGAATCGAACCCAGCACTTAATTCTCAGAAGCTACACTTCTGATCACCTACGAGGCAGTCACCACTAACTTATTACCGTTTTCTTGTTTATTACGGCACCAACATCATTCAAGAAGAATAAAATCTATTTTAATGGACTCCTCAATTTGGGAATACTTGAGTAGCTACCGGAAATTAAAATGATCATTAATCATGCTTTAGCGTGGCTTGAGAACAATCATTTCGCTGAAGAAGAAATTGTGAAGACTTTAGAGGGTATCACTTCATTTGGTTTAAGATGGTGGATTTACCTTCGTCGTCTTTGTTTTGCAAAGTATGCGGTAGATATTTTTTCATTGTAGGTCCACTGTCTTGATGAAACGCTACATTTCATTGTTATCTTTGTTTCGACAATCCAAAAGTGCCTGTTTCTGGCCTACTTGAAATAAATGCTTTGATTTTGATTTTGAAAGTGCTTACTCAATCGTTGTCATTTTAAAGGTTAGGCAGAGGTATACCTAACAAGCATAGCTGCATTTTCCAGTTATGTTTAACTCCCATAGGAGGTGAGCCTATTGCTATGGACCGGGCACAAATACAGACTCCGTGGCTGCTACTGATTCCTGATGGAAAAACCGAATCCAATCGTTGACTATTTCAGTAAACTTATGTGTAACCAAACTTCTTGACTAAATAGAAATGTCTCTAGGTCGTGAACCATAACGACACGCAGAAATACTCGTGCATATTTCTTGTAGTTAGATTTTCTTATCCAACGAAAAAACTGCCAACTACTTGAAGAAACGACAGAAAAATCTTAATAAATTCTTCCTGCGTGCTTCGTAAGTTTAAGTTGAAAACTGGTTTGGCAAGTTGTTAAGTTGAAAACATTTCATATCGCAGCTATGAGCGGAGCCGAGCTGGAGGACGCAACTTTTTAGATAGATACTTGTGTTCAGTCTTGTAGATGTTTTAAGACCAGATGTGATGTGGAGGAGAGAGGATTATGTGATATGAAAAGGGCTAAGTATACATTTTTAAGTGGGAAAGGAGGCAGACTAAAGAAAATACTGGTGGTAATATGGCTAAGTAATAATTAGGTGCAGAATGATATTATAGGATGTCTTTGAAACAATGGATGGACATTGTGAAAGATGATATAGCAGCGAGAAAGGGGGTGAGTACTAAGAGAATGACGAATATAGAAATATTATGTAAGGAGAAGCCCAAATAAATTTGAATGAGGGCAGAATAATGATAATTGAGGTCTATAGAAGAAAACGACATGTTAAGATGACTACAAGTACAGACAGATAATTATTATTAAATAATGATGATCAAAATTTAGTAAAAAAAGACATATCCATTATTAATGATTCTGGAAATATTTTAGAATGAAAAAAGTCTGATCATAGAAACAAGCTCGGACGCTTCAACAAACAATGCATTATACTTGTCTGCATAAATCCTGAATTGGTGAATTATCGATTTATTGACTGGTATCAGATTAAATAGAATCAAATCAAGTGAATTGATTTGCGGTTCGCAATCGAATTACACTATACTCGTAAATAGTCATTTAACCGCAAGATCTTGATACAAAATGGTCCTATTATAGGAATCTGAAACTATGCCATAACAGGTTCAGCCAATCACAGATCCGACTTCATCGCAACCCGACATTGTTTGCCCAAATGACCATCAAATATAGCGACACTCAAAGCGGAGTGACTCGTAATTCTGCCAGTGGCATCTCAAGAGTATCCCCCAGGCTGGCTGACGTCCAAACTGGGTGTATCTAGGACCCTTCACTGCTCACCGCCTAGGAATAACGAGCACTTCAGATTTCTACACTAGATCTCCCAACTTGCCATTGGATTTTGAACCTTATGCCTAAGTAGTTAGAGACTATAGGTTTAGTTCCCTGGAGTCTCCAAGAACGCAATTGCCAAATTTATCTCTGCAGTTCCATCAATTGAATTTAGACTTTGTTCCGTAAGATATAAATGTGAATTGTTGTGTAAAACAAGTTTTTAAAATTGAATGCTATTGGACATTTCTTGAGTTATCAAGGATTGTGTTCTATTTTAGTACTCGGAGTACACTTTCAGTGACAAATTGATACCGGTTAGGCGATAAAAGTCTATCCCGAATTGCGGATAAGTTGTTTGTAAATATACTGTCTGTGAATTCAATGTATTTACTGAACTTTTACATTCAATGAGTTTGTTTTGGTGGATGAGTTACGTTTTCTTCTGTTACAATTTATTTCTTTTTCAAGATTGTGGTGACTGAGTTGTTTTTTACAACAATTTTGTGAAGGAACAATTAAGATAACGGCTCTTTTACCTTTCTTAATTTATTTCATTTGCTAGTAAAGACTACTTATAGAGACATAAGTACCTTTCGTATCGTAATCGTATTAAAAATAAACGAGACGACGCGAACTAAATGCTAATCTGCTTACAAGACCAAACTGGCTATTAGTCGCTCGTCTATTTCTAGAAACTTGGTAATTATGTAATTTTGCTTCAAGGCGTCATAGTATAAGATTTTGCTTGCATTTCCTCTTAGCCACTGAAATGAATGATCATTTCACTGTTTCAAGAAAACAGATTATTGTTTTTCAAGGATAGACTACACCTTACAAATCGCATGTGGTAATGATTCTGAAATACTTCTTCGCATATCTTAATAATATGCACTTCAAAATTATCACCTATTTTTCTTCCCCAAAGCCACCATCTTCACAACCGCTCACATCAGCATAATTTCCATTAATATCATAATCATTCCTCGCACAATCTATCTCAGTATCTCTGGAAACAATCTGGAATGACCAGGCATGGCCGCACTCAGCGATATGTAGCGATAAGACGATGTTTTATTGTCCAAGTTAGATGAAAACTGGAATGATTTATTTGAGGTCAAACTGCGGAGACGGGACGAAACCGAGATTCCTCGGGCCCGAGATTATGGATAAATTAACTTTTTTCACGTAAATCTGGGACTAGATAGATGGTGGTGCTTCAGCAAATGTCGTTGTAAGTATTGCGGAGGATGAGTGGAGTTTCTGATAGGATAACTGAAAGTAAGAGCCTTGTCAAGTTTTGATTTAGGGTTTCTATTACGGCTATGGTGAAGTTGCGCAGCGTAGCGACGGGCAATAACATCTATGTGTAGCTGAAGCACAAATTAATTTTGACATTTTCTAATATATCATCTCGCCTGTAATCCATCAATGGTTAAGCAGAAGTGTACTTAAAACAAGAGTGTACTACATTTTGTCAGTAATGTTTAAGCTGCACGTAATAGGGAGCGTGCTTATTGCCATCAACCGGACACAGATACAGACTCCAGGCTGCTACTGAGAAATTCCTGATGGAAAATCCCACTTACACTTTGCCAAAACTAGGAATCAAACCCAAGACCTCATGCTCAGCAACAGGGTTTGTAGGCACAAGACTATCGAGGCATTCATCTGTTTTACGTACACACACATAACATTACGCCTTGCAATCCCCGAAGGGTAAGGCGGAGGTCCAGGTTCGGAGGGCACAAATCCAGACTCCGTGGCTGCTACTGATAAATTCCTGATAGAAAAAAACCAATAACACTTTGCCCGACCCAGAAATCGAACCTAGGAGCTCATGCTTAGTCGCGCTTGCAGCCACTACACTAACGAGTCAGTCCGGTGGTGGCCTACCATGACGTCTTAAAGCAGGAGTAATTCCAGTGTGGGAAAGAGATGGCGCTATATTACCTATATAGCTCTGTCTCTTTCCCACACTGAAATTACTCCTGCTTTATGACGTCATAGTAAACCCCTGTTTTAATCTTTCTTAATCTGCTCAAACTTTCAATAACAATATTCGTATTAACACCTTTAAGTAGGTACTCGTCCTCATAAAAATACCCTCCATTTCAACCACAAAAGAATACAATCTCTTCAAGAACCGCTTTATCCAGTCCATACATTTGGAATGACAGTGACATTACTTCCCCAGTACATAGCACATTTACTTCAACAACCTGCCTACTAACGTATTCATTGGAAATATTGAAATCCGGACAGAAATTGGGACCCTCTCTATATATATCATCTCCGTAACGGCATCGGATAGTAGATTTTTTGGAAGAGAATTCTATTAGACATGTATTTTGTATGAGCTCGCTTCCGATACGAAAGTGGTTGTGTGTCTTTTTAATAATATATTTTTTGTATCTATAATAGATGACAGAGTGTCATCGTTATAGTTAGATACATATTATTTTTACATATACAGTGCTATCACTTCTTGACTATCGAGTGTTTCGTTGGTCGCTAGTACGACTGAATTCTAAGTCATAGCTATTAATGGAGTTTTCTGTTCCAAAACTCTCAATAGCGTCCCGAAATCAGAAAGTTGGAGGTGTGACACCTCGTGACTCCGAAAGTACCTACATCCGTTGGGCCTGCGAACGTTCCTCCTCGGTCAACAGCAACACTAGTCCATTCACAGTAATTATGTTAAAAGCTGGACTGTAGGTAGCTTAGTTTTGACTATGCAAAAGTGGCTGTCACGGGTCTATTTGAAATAAATGCTTTAAGTTTGAGGTCGTGTCGTATTTGCCGTCCCTTTGGATGATGAGAGTAAAGGAACTGAGAACGAACCTTTAATTGCGCACATACCTACTTGTGCACTATAATAATTATAAGCCTGCGTACTGGCTTATATTTGTTGAGGTTAGTTGCCGTGTCTCAGAACTCGGTCGGGAGTATGTTAATATTAACTAACTATTACGAATTTGTAAGCCATTGTAACCTGAAAAATTATGATAAGTTACGAGTACTTTAAAACTTACACCTGATAAGCTTTATCATTCTCTGAAACCTAGAGATAAAACAAAAGGAAAGTACATTTTTGAAAGAGTGCCAGAATCTAGTTCAATACTTTTATCGTTACTAGAGAAATGGATGGTGACAGAAACACACGCGAATGGAATAATGTAGTAACGTGTTTAATAAAATGGAAAATCTTTTTGAAGTTTGAGTATTTATAAGTAACAGAAACCATATTCAATTTCTCGTTGGCCTTCAAGTCGCAAGCTTAAAGCCGATGGATTCTGGGTTCAAAACCCAGGTCGATGAAACAGTTATTGAGCTATTTTATTTGGAGTCGGATCAAAACGTTTCTGATTTCCTTTCAACCGTCACGCTTATACTTTTTCTTTCATATATCTTACACAGAATCCATCCATATTTTCTTTGCTGTCCTTCTTTGTCTGCATCTTCTATGCTTACCTAAATAAACTCACGCTGGCAGAAACTCCAGAACGCCGAAGAAGCCGCAGAAGCTACGATCCTTATATATCGTCCCTCCTTTTGTCTCGTCCACGTTCACACACGCCGGGGTAGCGAGTACTACGCACCTGACCTTTCTGAAGAAAAATTCCATGTTAATCTAATCTATTAAACACTTAAATGAAAATAAATTATAAAAATTTATAAAGATAAATACCACAACACCAAACTTCACCGATATCCTGCATCGACATTTAAAATTCATAAAGAGGCGAATACACTTGATATCAGCCAGCGAGCGGTCCATTACTTCTGAATCGCGGAGACTTGGCGACCAGCCAGTGTGTAGGCACCTTGAGGAAGTTTGCCGACAACTGGTGTTATGAGTGGTGTATTAATTTGATTATGTGTATATATTTAGTTTTATTAAGGTTCAATACTGGAAAGTTTTGGCAAAAATGTTTTCTAAGAAGTTGCTCAAACTTAAAATATCCTAACATCTAAATTACACGAAGAGCTAGTTGACGTTTAAGTAGTCTTGGAAACCAGAAGAGAAATAGAAAGTTATGTTTCTTACAAACTATTTTTAATCAACAATAAGCACAGTAAATAATAAGTACCAATTATCTAACACGATACACATTCAAATTATATACTCCTAGAATCTGTCAGTTGCATTAAAAAAAGGGTAAAATAAAAAAAAAACTTTCTGCGAAAACAAAACCGACTTCTAAAAAAACACTAAAAAAGTCTAAAATAACTTTCAGAAGTCGGTGTCGTTGTTTGTATATTTTTTGCCACCGACTTCCGAAAGTAAAGTTATTTTAGACTTTTTTAGTGTTTTTTTAGAAGTCGGTTTTGTTTTCGCAGAAAGTTTTTTTTATTTTACCCTTTTCAGTTGTAGTATACCACACAAATTCTTGTCATGAATTAGTTTTTACATTGTCACTAGA
This sequence comes from Eugnorisma glareosa, assembly GCA_947578425.1. NCBI lineage: Eukaryota > Metazoa > Arthropoda > Insecta > Lepidoptera > Noctuidae > Eugnorisma > Eugnorisma glareosa. The sequence continues at coordinate 734,656 of OX387981.1, forward strand.
AGTCAGTTAAAGTACTCGTCAAGACGAATCATACGAGCCCAAGCTCGATGAGCTTTTGTCGTTTTATAACGGTGTTTCTATGGCCACCGTCCAGCTCCATCATCAGACACTGGATACCATTTAGGACCAAAGTACTCGTCAAGACGAATCATATGAGCCCAAACTCAATGGGATTGTGTCATTTTATTACGGACTACCTGTGACCACCTTCCAGCTCCATCACCAGACCCTGGGTACAATCTAGAGACAAAGTACTCGACAAGATGAATTATACGAACCCAAACTCGATGGGGTTATGTCGTTTTAATGGAGTTCCTATGGCCACCCTCCAGCTCCATCATCAGACCCTGGTTACCATTTAGGACTACAGTACTTGTCAAGACAAATCAAACGAGTCCAAGTTCGACGGCGTTGCGTCGTTTTATTACAGAGTTCGTATGGCCATCTTCCGGCTCCATCATCAGATCAGCTCCATGTCATCATAATATTGCATTGTCTTGCGATATACACATGCGTGCAAAATTTCAGCTCAATCAGAAATCGGGAAGTGTGTCAAAGAACAGTGGCGAACTCTCAAACAAATTTTTGTTGACATTTTTTTTTGGCGTCTGCCTATGAAAAATATTTTAAAAAAATATTGAGTTTGAATTCCTGAACAATTTTGTCTTCAGTTATACTTTTATAGGAAGTCAGGTATTAAAGATATTCCAGTTTGAAGTTTTAGATGTTATGTTTATTCTTGTCAACAACAGATTAATCGAAAAAGAATTATAGAAATGCATTTATACAAAATAAACTACGCAATGCGTATTCAGAATATTAAGTCCAACCGACAGGTCTGGCACATGGCCCACATGGCCACATGAGACGTAAGTAGGTACTTATCTATTTAATAATCTTAGTCAACTATCTTAAGAGCAGTTAGTAACTTATATGATTAATTACCATGGTGAGGGTAGGTCAGGTATAGACAAAAGAAACGTATTTTTTAAATATGTATTCCTCAAATTCTCTAATCACAGTGTCAACAAGAAAACCTGCGGGTGCTGAGATATTTGGTTCAGCTGTAGTTAACTGGTGCTCGCCTTTTAACAATGATTCTAATTTTATTTCGCCCTCAACTTTGTTTATGTCTGTGATTTTAATGTTTTAATTCAATTTTTAGTTTTAATTTGGCCTGAGGAGCCCGATTGCTCTATGTGTATCAAATTATACATTTAATCAATATGTAGTGCATGATGTGCTTACCTGTAAGAGATTGATACACCTGACCCGATTTGATTTAATGTAACCCATAATTGTTTGAGTGTACTCAATTGTTGGTGAGCCAAATAAATAAATAAATAAATAAAATAAATAAATTCTGGTATGAATGGTTTTTGGCCACCTCCTTCCAACAAAGCAATGCTATCTCTAAAACCTCCTAAAATAAAAGCCAAAGTCACTGTTTCTGAAATGCAGCCTTAGAGCAGAATTCACATTACTAAATAAATTAAAAAAGATTTTGTAAAAGTTCAGTTGTCAGTTCAGTACAGTACATGTCATTAAGCATGTTTTTTTCGTTGGGGATTTTGATACGGTGTCATTTTTATGAATTAAAAAATTATAACCGCCATATTCTTAGCACAAACAATATTTTTTATTATAACATTTGTATTCTGATGCAGAAATGTATTTACTAAGTATAAATTAATGTAATACGTAAATCCAAGCATTTTATGTAACTTGCCTAACATTTATATTCCATGGCAACATTAAAAGTATAGCTGAGCCAGAATTCATGAATTCAAGCCAGAAAGAAAAAAAACTAAGCCATGATTATATAGTCTGCCGTCAAACGGTGAACGGCTGTAACTACTTTAAAGTATATTTTGAGTAAATGACAATTTTGTCTGAAGTGAAGTTTTAAAGCACTGTCGATAGTCTTTACTTGACTTTTATTTTTTTACCTTTTATTATTCAATACACACTTACAACCATGAACAAAACGCAAACATACCACACAAACCATCGTGGGTTTAACAGTGGTATGCCTTACTTATTGTATATGATAATTTATCTGTGGCTACGTGCGAATGGGAGCTTTATTAGCTAGACCGAAAGATAGAGAATTTCTTGCTGAATCCGAATAAATTTTAACTCATTTTTGATAAAAATGTTAGTTATCATCAATAATCTAGTCAATAAAGCTCTCAATTATGATGACTTTTTTTCCTGACTTTCATAGACCTTAAGCTTGATTTGATAAAACTTTGTAAATTATTTCGTCGGTATCTATCACAGTGACATACGTAGACGCTTAATAATTTAATCAGCAATTTGTTCGCCACTGTTCTTTAACTAGCAAGTATCACGCGACGTCGCGTGATGTACATCAGAACGCCAGCACGCGACGTCGCGTGATGTGACAATTAACGTGAGGAAAACAACCAAATTCCTGAACCGATTTCGATGAAATTTCTATGGAACCAATCGGAAAGCATATCCTTTCAGATGAAAATTAGAAGAATTTTTCAAATCGGCTTACAAATGACGGAGTTCTGAGGTAACAAACACAAAAAAAAAAACAACCGAATTGAGAGCCTCCTCCTTTTTGAAGTAGTAGGTTAAAAAACAAAGAGAACCAAAAAGCACAGAGATCATCCAAAGAGGCCGTTCACAACGCGCCATGCCTTTTTATACCCTTCTAGTTCCCTTCAATATGGTTGAGCTGAATGGAGCTGATGCATGCGTCATGTTCGTGTACGGGCGCTGTCAGTTGGGACTGGTCATCTCTTAGCTGCCACGGTTTATTTTAACTACTTTGTTTTTAAATTGTTGATAGCTATAATCTTTTACTCTGGACGCTCTTAATGTGCACGTCTTTCTACATCGTTCTCACATATATGTATAATCTCAACATGAATGATGTAACCAAGATCTTGTAACAATATTTTGATTGAAAAGAGTGTCCATGGAGTTTCTTGCCCATTCTTCTCCATAGAGATCTACGCTTTGGAATGGGCAACTACAGTACTTTCACAAGTTATTATGCCTTGTGTCTGTGACTGTAGCTTCGCCTTTGTTTTTCTGACTTTCAAAAGTGCCTGCGAAGGTCTAATTGAAATAAACGCTTTGAGTTTGAGTTTGAGTTGTACTCGGACCGGGTAAATTGAAAAGGGAAATATCTACGATTAGGTTAATTCGTTGTGTTTAACACGCAGCCTCTGGTGTCCCAGATGGATACATACAACACACATAAACTCAAGCATTTTTTTCCAGACAGTTACAACAGAACGCCATAAAAGGACTGTGTAAAGGTCGAAGTAGGTGTGCTTTTGCTTCCTCAACCTTCATCAATCTGGTCATACACGCACTTGACGTAAACACGTTATAATATGTGAAACATAATATAATATTGCCTAGTGGTCGTAAGTGCGACGGCTGATCATGCGCTCCTGGGCTCGATTTCCGGGTTGGGAAAAGTGTTATTAGGTTTCACCATCAGGAACTTCTCGGTAGCAGCCACAGAGTCTGGATTTGTGCTCGGTTGATGGCAATAGGCTCGCCCCCTATTTCATGGGATTTAAACAAAGGTAACTGGAGACAAGTGGATTTACTATTTGATATGTCGGAGACAGTCATTGGTACGTGCTTAATATGAATCACAAGTACGCAGTGGTGACATTAAGCAACCTACTTACAAGTCTACCCACACCACAGCGTGATTGTTACAGAGTCTCGATGGTGACAAACTCTGAGCCAAGACGACAGTCAGTGTCTGATCGCGGCCGAGTTAAGACCTCTTGGAACTGTACCCGATTCATTGTGCCCCGTGTTATTGTGTTAAGTTGTAATCTCAAGTCATTCGTTAGTTTTGCTAGAAACAGTGTATCGCTCAGTGTCTTTTCATAGCAGGAAACCCATCGTCTGCCCACATGATGTAGAAGCCTATAGCGGAGTAAATCCTGACACGCCGACTGGTATATCTCTGCCTAAACCCTTCGGGGATCGTGATGTTATATAGGTATGTATAATTACAATGTTTCGAGAGTCGAGCTTAGAGCGGGTAACGAGATCTTCAAAGTGAGACAGGTAATCTATCAAAAATCGCATCCTGATAATAAACCAACATTATAATTAAACTAAAACAATGGCTTTCCTAACCTCTCGTCTCACAATTTCCATCAACAAATTTAACATCTACATTATCAGAATAACACGCTATAATTAAAGCGCAAATTCCGCCCAAATCCACCAGTTTGCTTATTTTTGGGTTTCACAAATAAACAGGTGAAGCAGAAATATTCACATCTAAAGGGTGGGGCGTGGAAAGTTATCATCATTATAATTAGGAAAACAATGAGGTTGAACGCAAATATTTGAAGTCTTTGTTTGGCATGTAATGTAATACGATTATGTATGTGTTTTGTTGTGATATTTTTTATTAGTTGTATAGGATCGCTTTTTTTTATCAAGACTATTTGAGTAGATACATGTTCCATGATGTTCAATGATTCTGTAATGAACGTGTACATATTGTTTAAATCAGATTGGTGATCGTGATGTAATGTTATAATTGAACAGGCAGTCGCTACATGTAAAATATTGGTATTAAGCTGCATCCGGTAAGACTGGAAGCCGACCCTAACGTAGTTGGGAATAGGCTAGGCAGATAATAGGTGAGGTTGTGGGTTCAAATCCTGGCAAGTATCGATGTGACTTTTTCAATTCATATCTACTTTCTAAGTTTATCTTGGACATCACAGACATCAATGAAGGAAAACATCTTGAGGAAACCTGGACTTATAAAAGTCTGAAATCGCCAACCCGTCTTGAGCAAGCGTGGTGATCAATGCTCGTGCCTTCTCTGTTGAGAAGAGGCCTTTGCCCAGCAGTGGGACACTAATAGACTGGTATTATAGGCAGATAATGAGATGATGGTGGTGCCCTGACACAATGAGGCGGGGTTGCGGCAGGCGGGAGATGCCGGGACGAACTGGACAGGCTCCGTTAGAAATTGAAATAGGACGCGCGATTTCGCGAGAAATGGAAGAAGCAGGCCTTTGCCCAGGAGTGGGACAGAGAACTCTAGCTGGTGAAATAGGTCCTGTTCTTCGGATGTCGTAATTACTTTCAAATTTGAACCTAGACTTCAAACCATAAACACCTGATCATTGTCACACCGTCATCACCCTGTATACAAGAGTTGAAAATAATTCCCGAGTTCACAGTAAAAATATAGTTGCATAAAACTGAAATGAACGTTGTTTTGATAAATAAACATTTCTGGTGTTATTTGTTCGCGTTTCCATGATATATTACTAATGTCCGCTTTTGTTTATTTTGACGGTTTTAAATCTGGCTTATGCGTGTGTTTCAAAATGTATAACGTCATTTAATTTAAAAAAAAAAAACAACAAGAAATTAGCATGATTTTCTAACAGAAGTCATAAAAAATAACTTTGGTGATTAAGACCTGTATTAAACTCACAGAGACCAGAGAAGTTTAAAAAAGTGAGGTGCAGAGGGCGCGGCTGTCAATGGTGTGTTCCACTGCTGACCTATAAGATCATATCAATATCTTCCTGCAGTTACGAACTAACATAGTTAGTTTTTTAGTTATGTGTAAACTTTAAAGCTATGCCACTTACGTCTAGTGTGAGTGCGACCCTTCTTTTTGTAAGCTGTTAATGACCATAACTGTGGCTGGCACTATGATTAATTGAGATTACTTGCACTTCAAGAAAGAGTTCTTTCAACCAACACTTTTCAATGGCAGGCAAAAAGCTTGCCGTTGAAGCCAGCTTCTTGACTACTTTTCATAACACCAACGTTAAGGAGTCGATCCTTGCAACTTCAATTGTGTTCTATCGTAATAAATGTTTGTGGCAAACGTAGTGAAAAACATTTTCATTTTGACAGACAACAATATGGTCAACAAGTGGGTCTGACCAAAAACTAGTTCAAAGCAATGTACTTAATTCTTAAAATCGCCACTGTTGAATAAATAAAAATAAAATAGTTTAATTAGTTTTTTTTTATTTTCAAATTAAAAATATGGTTTACAATGAAAATAGGCTTTAAGGTAAGTAAAGTTTTATGTACCTAAGCTAAAATAACTTATATCTTGTAATTATAGGTATCAGCGCACACCCTCGTTAATATTATAGCTTGTAGGTAACAAAGAAAACCATTATCTTCACGAGTGTGTGACGCTAGATTGGTAAACTTTTAAGCGTAGAGCTCGAAATGCAGGCCCTTAACAACAGGTTCTAAAAACACCACAATTCATGATCTTCTATAAAAAAATACCGGCACTCAACACATCCGTACCCACTAATTTAATTCCGGCCCTTCATGTGCGATCAGTATCGGCAATACAATCCTCCTTAGTAACGCAGACACGTGCGGGCTTTTAACCTTTAAATAAAATAAAAAAGGTAACGCCATAGAATAAGAATGGCACAGAAACGAAACGTCCGATCGAAACGCATTTAAAATGCCTGCAGTTTGAGTAGGACACGCTCTGCATAGGTTATCGGAAAAAGAACAACCAAATGAATGTGACGGCAGTCGGGGCCGGATGGATGGACTGTGTAAAGGATAATATAACAAAAACAAAACCGACTTCTAAAAAAACACTAAAAAAGTCTAAAATAACTTTACTTTCGGAAGTCGGTTGTTTGTATCTTTGCCACCGACTTCCGAAAGTAAAGTTATTTTAGACTTTTTTAGTGTTTTTTTAGAAGTCGGTTTTGTTTTCGCAGAAAGTTTTTTTATTTACCCTTTTTAGCTGTAGTATACCACACAAATTCTTGTCATGAATTAGTTTTTAAATTGTAACTGGAAGTTAATTAAAGTACTCGTCAAGACGAATCATACGAGCCCAAACTCGATGAGGTTTTGTCGTTTTATAACCTGTTCCTATAACCACCGTCTAGCTCCATCATCAGACACTGGATACCATTTAGGACCAAAGTACTCGGCAAGACAAATCATACAAGCCCAAACTCGATGGGATTGTGTCATTTTATTACGGACTACCTGTGACAACCTTCCAGCTCCATCAACAGACCCTGGGTACCATCTAGAGATAAAGTACTCGACAAGATGAATTATACGAACCCAAACTCGATGGGGTTATTTCGTTTTAATGGAGTTCCTATGGCCACCTTCCAGCTCCATCATCAGACTCTGGTTACCATTTATGACAACAGTACTTGTCAAGACAAATCAAACGAGTCCAAACTCGACGGCGTTGCGTCGTTTTATTACAGAGTTCGTATGGCCACCTTCCAGCTCCATCATCAGATCAGCTCCATGTCATCATAATATTGCATTTAAGCATGCGCGATATACACATGCGTGCAAAATTTTAGCTCAATCAGAAATCGGGAAGTGTGTCAAATTTAACTAGCAATTATCACGCGACGTCGCGTGATGTACATCAGAGCGCCAGCACGCGACGTCAAAACCAGTCAAAAACAGTATAACCGATTTTAATGAAATTTCTATGGGACCAATCGGAAAGTATATCCTTTCAGATGAAAAAAGAATTTTTAAAATCGATTTACAAATGACGGTAACAAACATAAAAAAAAATACAACCGAATTGAGAACCTCCTCCTTTTTGAAGAAAGTTGGTTAAAAAAGGAGGTGTCAGTGAGATGATGAGATATAAGAAGTATGCAAGAAGACATGCTGCGCCGCCCCCAATAAATTGGGATTAGGGCAGGAGAATGATGATGATGATGATGCTCTTAAACTGGTGAAAGAAAACTTTGTCAGAAAACCGGCATGTCCTAGAACAAAACAATCGAAGATACGTGACATTCATAGTGGATTACGCACCGCTCTCTCGTAGGAGGTGGACGGGGGAACATGTAAAATAGGTACTTGTTTTAGTTTAGGTTAGCGCGGAGCTTAACAGGTTCCTAGGTGAGATTATTTCAGCGGCAATATCAGCCAAAAGTACGTCAGTATCGCTACTGGACAAGGTTCCTTATTCTATGACAACATTCTTGGCATGGGAACCGATCTATGTGAAGCGTCAGAGTGATTCGGTTCGAGAAGGATTTATTTTTATGTTCGTCGCGATTTAGGGCCTGTTTTTTGGTGTAAAGTTCGTGTAAAATGTGGTAGGGACCTGTAAGTAGTAGGACCCTTAATAGATTGATCACGAAACACTTAGTAATTAAATATCCGATCCTCGATCAAGCGCGAGTTTACGACTCCGATTTCGAGCCATCGTCGACGACGCTATTCAAAAGTAACTTATTACAAACCTACCGGCCCTGTTTTGGGTTTTCCAGCTAGAATCGTATATTTCAGTGGTTGTTCCTGTTATAACTCGTTTACCTTTACCACCTACCCTGCGTCTACACCGTGTATATAGAGAGTATGCCCTCTGTGTCTGTCTCTTGTCTCAAGAACTTAATGTCTGAATAATTTTAAAATCTGTACAACAATCCTAGTAATAGCATTTAGCTTGTAACTTCTCACTGAAGTTATGAATCATTATCTGCCTTTTCTCAACTACGCTGGGGTGGGTTACCAGTCGTACTGGATGCAGCTGAGTACCATAATAACATGAATAGCGTTCAGAAAGAATTATGCAAAAAAAATTAAAGCCATAATTGCTGTGAAACTAAAAAATATGAACATCGTTTTGGTTTCAAAAGATTTTGCCAGTGATTTCCAGCCATTTTATATTCGAGTAGCCTCTTTACCTATATTTAACCCCCATCAATCAAAGATAATCCAGACCCAATATTTTAAATTCTTATACAATAAATGACCCTCAACCCAGTACATCGATCAAGAGAGAATTAAAAGCCAATTCACACGTCATTCAGTTTGGACCGGCTCTTGCACGGGTACCGGACGGCCACCGGCCGGCAGATATTAAAACAACACGGCTTAATAACCGGGCGATTATCACCGAAGCGTTTTAACGATTGTCATGGTTTAAGGTGAGAACTTTTGGAGATTTGAGTTTGTGATAAAATATAAAACACGGCTTTGGCTTCCAGTGTATCCGATTAGACTGGATACTAGTAATTTACTGACTACGTGACTTCCCGATCTGAACTTCAGAACAGTTACTGGGTGAAACGATACCCCTTATAAGACAGATTTTCTGGCTTCAGACTACCAGGAACGACAAAGATCTATGACGGTACGGTTGGCGCAGTAGCTGAGTGACTGACTGCTGCGCTGCGTGTTACCGGTTTAATAGAATAGAATAGAATAGAAAGTTTTTATTTCAGACCGGAGTCCATAGGGTTAGTAACAATTTTACTTAAGTTCTAGTGTTAGTAGGTTACAGACACAGATGAAAATGTACAATCACAATACAGCATGGAGCCGCATCCACCTCCGCACCATCGGGGAATCCCACCGATCAAAAACCCGATTAATCCTGGACCGGGACAAATATTTTAATGACCTACTTATAGTTGTTCCGGGTCTGGCTGTTTGTGTATTTGAGTTTAAATGTTTGTAAACGCACCCACGAGAAATTTCGCTAAATTCGTACTGTGAGAAAACTTAAAAAAAAATGACAGCCAAAATCAAAGGTTCAAATAATCATAATGTGGTTATTATTTCTCAGACAAAAGCCCTTAAAAATGAAAAAGTATGCTCTGTAAGTATTCTTCTGAATTTTATAATAAGCCAAGCAAGCAAAACCACAAAAAACTTCCTTCTACATATAGAAAACTAATCATTATAATTGATAGTATTGATGTCTTAGCTAATGTGCGAGCCTGAAGCATTGGATCTCGTTACTTTGCGTTAGTGCAGCTTGCCAGTGGTTGCCAGTAGTTGGCACTGATCCACGAATGCCAGATGAGGAGGATTAAGTAAGTGTGTAATGTGTAGATGTAGATACATAAGAAAGGACTAAGAGCTTTTGCCGCGACAACAATTGTCTGAAATCAGCTACAATACCCCGTCTTTAAAAATCCAAGGTCATCGCAATTCTTAAAACGGGTTTAGCAGCAGACGATCAGGTGGTAATATCGTCAGTGGTGGTCGTTACTGATAAACCTTACATAAACGTCGTAACGCTGTGGACTTTCAGGGCATTGGGACGGATTTTCTTCTACGGTTTGATCGTAATTGTACCATTCGGTTTTCCGAAAACATCTTAAGCCTTTGGTCCCAGCTGTTATTTTTAGATCTTTGACAGTCGTTACAAGTAGTTAGTAGCCCGAAAGTCTCCAACCAGTCTTACCGAGGGGAATCGTATTACCCAGTGTGGAGGTCAGATCACTCCATGTAAAATACTGGTAGTCAGCTGCACCTGGTTGGTCTGGAAGCCGACCAAAACATAGTTGGGAAAAGGCAGGCAGGTGATGATGCTGGTGAAGCTGATCGTGATCAGAACAAACCCTTCATCTCCCACAACTCACACCACACCCTGTATTATATTTCAACAGCCGGTGTTACGTCCCGAGATTATTCATTGAAACGTTTTAATGTTCCTAATGCCAGCACTTGGGCTGTCCGTAAATAGGAGCAGCGGAGTGGACACCGTTTGTCCAGCGTTTTTATGGCCGCGTCACGTGCGAACAGATTTGCTGGTCATTAAGTGGAATTGTTACCGAGATGTACTGAGTTTTAGCAATCTGTTAGGAGTTTCAGCTTTGTCGATTTAACTTTTGTTTTATTTTTAACATTTAATTTGAAGTCTTCTAATAATGACTTTCTACTTGATTCACGATTTTTCTTACTTCTAGGTAGGTTTATGGACTATCTATTTCTATCTTTCGATCAAAAATAACAATGGTCGTAGAAGAAACCTACCAGACACAACACGACCCTCCGTTGTCTATGGAGGATGGTCTGTTCCTCATACCTCCTAAATATCTTTTAACACATCCAAGAAATTCTAACCGAGTCACATAACGGTAGAACAAAACGGCAATAAATGTACTCAAGTACCAATTTCCAGTTGAGAGCAATAAGCTCGCACCTCATTATACGGGACTTAAACAGAACTCGCGTGTATCTAGTACACGTACACCTCTGTTAAACCCTCCGGAGATTACAGGCGATATGTTATGTATTAATATTATCAGTTGTATACTTTTATATATATAAGGAACGGTTTCCGTTGGAAAGAAACTTCAATATTCTTACGATACAAACGGATTATCATGCTTCAAAATCTCAACGCAATATATTACAACTCGATTTCGACGCGAAAAAATTGGCCTATTTTTAGCGCCTAGATATAATCTAATAACTAATTTCTGGAACATAATATTATAGATGCGATAGTAACTCTGTCTGTCGGTCGGTACAAAGACAAAAGGTCAAAAAGAAATGTCAAAAGCAGCTGAACAGATTTAGGTTAAAGGCATACAGATATTTGTTACGGGAGGTTCCTGCACTGAATCGGGCGGGAGGAAACGCCTGGGTGCTACCATTGTGAGGATCGACCAGAGGACACGGTGGAGCACACGCTGGAGATCTGCCCCGCGTGGGCGGAGCACCGCCGTGTCCTCGTAGTGGTGATCGGCGGCGGTGACCTCTCACGTCTCGCGGCCTTGGTTCAATCCATGGTCCGGAGCAAGACGGAATGGGACGCCGTCACCTCCTTCTGCGAAGCAGTCATGCTAGCGAAGGAGGTGGCGGAACGTGAGAGGGAGAGAACCTCACGTCCCAGCCGCCGCGGGAGACGCACTGCCGCAGGCCTGTGGACGGTGAGCTATGGGCTAGCTCGCCGTCTGTCCGTCTTATGACGACAGGCCGTGTCGACGGCGCGTTCATGTTCCACGCGCGCCTCAAAGAGAGTCAGCAAACAGGAAGGGGTCCGAAAGGACCAATGCCTGCCAGGGTTGCGGGACTGTTCGAAAGAGATAGCGCGGCCCTGGAACACAAAGGGCAAAGGAAGGAACATGGATGAGTTTTAGTCAGTAAAAGTCTGACACTCCCTCCTGCTCAGCCCAGAGCGGGAGGGGTTATTTGATGATTTCCCATAAAAAAAAGGCATACAGATATTCAATGACCTGGGTTAGGATAACGGATCATCATCATCATCCACAGCCCACTTCACCCACAGCTGGGTATAGACCTCTCTTTGCTGGTGCCAAGCTCCACGCTGTTGTGCCAGCCTCATCCAGGATATTCCCACGATGGCAACAATGTCGTCTGCCCATCTCGCCGCCGGACGACCAATACGGATACCTACTTTTATCCCGATACTGCGTTTCCGTGGGATAATTTCCGACTTTACAGTGAAGCTGCGGGTACAAGCTAGTACTTGTATATCTAGAGGTTACCTACTTAGGTAGGGTCAACGTTCGCTAAGCTGTTTTACTTACATTAGGATGAAAGTTTCAGAGCATTGACCTCAGGTTCCTTCGTGAAAACTAAACCCTTTTAGTGAGGTAGAATTTGTAAACAAAGGTAGTAAGAATAACTTTTAGATTTTAGGTTTACCTGCATACTTAAGGAACATACTTTTTCGATTGGGGTTTTTTTCAGAATAAGTATTTTACTCTTGTAGTTTTAACTATTATCGGATCTTTAATATTTCAAATTAGATTTTATTTCAAGAAAGTACCAGCCACGGAGTACCGAGAGGATTTGTGCCCGTTTGATAGCAAAAAGCTCGCCACTATTACAGTAAGACTTAAACATAACGGGCAAAATATAAGTGTAATAATAGGTACACCTCTGCCTAACCCTTCGCGGATAACAGGCGTGATTCTATGTTATGTTATTCATGAGCAAAATTGGCAAATAGGCCTGCTGGGGCTCCTCTTGAGACAGTAGGAGCTTTTCAAAAAATCTACTTATCCACTTACGTTCGTTTTCCAATGAATATAATTAAAGATTCTCAATGTTAACGTATTTAATGAGACAAACGCCAGCTTCCGCGGAACCCATTAGCAAGCAAAGTACCCGATGAACACGTTTCAGAATAAAATAGGGCTTTCAGCGTGAGCTGTTAAGGGGATGCTCTCCCATGTTTCTGTTTATGAATTGAATGTAGTGGTTATAGCAATTAGCTGTTTTACTTATTTGAGCAAAGTATATAAAATATAAAAGTAATTTCAAAATTCTATCGATTCGTATTCTAAAAAATCTCAACCATTTACGCAAAAGTGACTCAGCTAATGGCTATAACTCACTGCACATAGACTAAACAAAAAGCGTAGGTTTTTAGAAACGGAGGTGGTGTTTTGTAGTTTTAACATAAACCCATTCGAAATAGGCGATCTATGTATTACTAGCTGAGGAGGCCCGCGTGGAGTTCGGCAATTGTCCCACTAGAACAGATTACCGGAATAAAAGTATTCTGTGACTACTATACAGTAGTCCAGGTTATAAACTATCTGTCTGCCAAATTTCATCCAAAACCGTTTTGTAGTAGTGTAGTTTTTGCGGAAAACAGTAACAATCATCCATACACCCCTCCTCACAAAGTTTCGCATTTATTTTATTTATTTATTTTTATAGTAAGATTTTTAAATGAGGAATTGGTTACCTACCTGGGTAGTCATTACGGCGTTCTTTCGGAAATTCATGACCTAAATTTTGAAAATCAATCAAATCTATTAATTTTATTTTGCTATACAGCTTACCTTAACTTACCTCTATAAAAGGTGTAAGTCATTTTGTTCCTCATAAGAGAAAGCAATTGGTAGTACGCCTACACATTTCCAATTACGTAATAAGGGTTATCCTATTTCTGTCACACAGACATTGGATGGTTGAACTATTTTAGATTAAATAGCTTCATAAGAAAATTGCTTCAATAGCACTACCTCTTAACATCACCCATTTAAAAACAAACAAAAAAACAACAAAATAGAATCTCCCGATTAAACATCTCAAGCCCACCTGTTTCACTAAGCGCTGTTCATTTGTCGCTGCTTACTCCCCAAGGAGTACACCTTAATGATAATCGTTAGTATTCGAGCTACACTTCTTGGTACTAAATAAAAATTTGCAATCATTCTTAACAGATGTTACGGACATTACCAAGAGCGTGACGGTGCCGAGATTTATAAGTAATGGAAACATAGAGAAGAATATTGCAGGCAGACACGCGACGGAAATGTTTCGTTTAGTTTTAGTGGCTGTTTCGAGGATGTATTGTTATGTTTGGAAGTAATTGGGCTAGGTTATGAGGTATTTAAGGTAATTGATGGGTGCTTTGGTGCGAAATATGGTAAGCATAAGTAGATGTAGACACGATAAGTGGTCAGACGACAAAATGACTACTAGGTCGAATCAAATTAGCTAGAAAAATTCCGCAGACGTAATGGGTATAAAATTCTAAACAATATTATAAATCACGAGACGATGAACGAAATTTTAATAGTTAGTTTCTGAGTTATTTAGTCCGTGAGCAGCAATCCAAGAGTACCTCAAACGTGACAAGAACAATGATCATTGTGGTTTTGATGGCGATACAAAAACTGAGGTTTATTATGTAAAAGGTCTGTATACATGGCGGAATTAAAATACAGAATTTTATTTATGTGCACAATCATGTTGTAAAGACGACACGTTTTTGAAATCCTTTGCAAGTCACCCAACTCGTTTCGGCGTTAAAAAGAATTCATAACTAGTTACAAACTGCAATCAATCAAAAACAAAAAACACATCGGGCCCACCCCAAACACTTTCCCTTGAAAACCTTTCTCCTTACATCTCATTACGTAACTTTACAATCTTTCCCCTCCATCGCTCGCTAACATCACCTCGTACTCCGACACGCACGTACAAAAGCCGCGATGTATTCCTCCCGGGGCATTGTCTCCTGGCAGATCCGTTTAATATCCGTTCCTTGATCGTTAGTGATTTCCCTTACAAGTTGACAGGGTGAAGTGGAAATTAGACATCCTGATGTGAGCCAGGGTGTGCCAGGGGATGTCAGGGGGAGGAGGGAAACGGAGTTGACCTGTAGTTTGATTGTTAGAAAAGATGTGACAGATTTTAAAGTTGCGGAATGATTTAAAGTTATATTGCGCAAGTAAGAATAAGAAGTTCTGTAAATTAGCTTGTGAATTTACCTCAGCATGGTTTAAACAAAATTATGGAGATTTTTCCTTCCAATTGCGATACTTCTAGCGAGCACTAGCTGCTTTCTTATGTTGCTTTATTTTCTGATAAAGACAAACGACTTTAAAATCAAACAAGTTCTGTGATATTTGTTACAAGCCTATTCACGGAACCTTTTAACTGGGATACTTACTGCAAGCTCTAATTTTGCACTTTAAATATTGTGTAAGAAAGTGGGTGGTGGTTTACAGATCTTTGACAGCATATTATGAGTAGAAACCCGTAAGTCTGTCAACCAGTCTCAGAAACGGATATCATCAATCCATGAAAAATACTGGGATGCAGCTGCATCCGGTTAAAATGGAAACTGACCTCAACTTGTTCAAAAAAAGCTAGGCAGATGATGAAGGTGACTGGTCCACAAATCACTTATTCAGTCCGCAAAAGAAACTAAAAAAATACCAGCTCATCGGCTACAACCGATGCGCGATGGCCGATGTGAACAAATCGCCTGGAGGAAGACGGATCGACTCGCAGATATAGATACTGAATTAACAAATAGATGTAAATGCGATTATGTTAGTAGGTTAGCCAGCCAAACTTGCGACTTTGCGATTATGATTTTAAACTGCCTGTTTTCACTGACATTTGTAATACTTAGTGATATCTTATACACTTTAATAAATGGCTTTAGTATTGCACTTTCAACAGCGCGTTTACAAATTTGCATTCATTTAAGTGTCACCATAGTCTTAGTGAAGCCTGTTACGTGTTTAATCCAACCAAGTTACAAATGTCAACAGACAAACAATAGGACACTCCCCATCCCTGACCACCGAAGACATCTCATTTAATAAGAACAAAACAAACATCAATAAATATGTGTACCTAAGTTCTCGTCCAGACGGACAACATTGTTCCCTGGGGAGGCTCCCAGGGGACCGGGATTAAGACAAAGACATCTCACTTTTTGAACAAAATCCTACTTAATTGACTCCTTAATAGCCCCTACAGAGATCAGGGCGTAATTCCAAATGTTTATTCTGATTCTCAATGAAAGAAACGTGGGAAAAATAGAAATGTTTTGCAGTAAAATTATATGATCCAGGAAGACGGGATTTTACGTGATTTTCTTGTCTTAAATTCTTTCTTGAAATGGCAGGTCGGCGTAATAAATGAGAAGTACGATTTTGAAAGGAAAATTCTTTATTTATCGCTGGAGATTGTAACTGTGCGTGTTTGATGTCGTTAAGTGTGACGCTGTTCACAATGGACTTAGTTACTTTTTATTAGTCAACATTTTTGGAAAGTAATGAGTCGTCAAAGCGTGACGGCTTGTGGCTATAGAAATTGGAATTTCTTAAACAAACTCGCGGAGTTACACTAAATATGACCTATTTCTGGAAATAAGTTTGAAAACAACAAGCAAAGCAAGTCTTACCATCCTTTTTACGAAGGGGTCGCGGATCACTGAGTCACTGAATTTTGGACTTACAGGCAGTCGCTCCATGTACACTAGTATTCGGCTGCATCCTGTTAGAGTGGAAGCTAATGCAGCTGAATACCAGTATTTAAGATAACTAGACTAAAGATACCTAGGTCGATGATGTTAGAAATTATTCCTTACCTTAAGTTAATTATCAACATCATCATCATGCCCTTGCTTCATGTACTTGCTGTCAGCGCAACACGTTTACGTCGTCCATTCCACCGCATCAACCTGATTATCTATTCCTGAAAATAAAACGCTCCCAATATTAGCAAGACTGCGAAGAAAGTCTCCCGTCTACATTTCCTCCGCGATTGGCTTCAACGAATAAATCATCGGGCCCATCCCTAGCGCGATCAATCACCGGCCATTATACAGATATCATAAATACGCACGTCACTATTGTGCGCATTATTGCGGGTTTGTCTGCTGATGCTATCTCATGTGTGTGCTAGTTCGTGTACGTTGTGCTGCTTAACCTGGGGCAAATGGATTCTTACTTTCTTTTGGGGAAGGGAAATGTTTGGAATATTGTGACGTGTTTTTTTTTTAAATCTAGTTGTACAACGGCAATTTGTTTTCAATTCATTTCATAAAACAGTTTCATAATAATATTTATCTGTGGTGCTAAGCAACTGGGCCTATCCCAGTTGTAAACGTCCTTTTGTGATATTTATTGGCGATGTTCCGTTCTGTATCCTGCTGATATAGAGGGTAGTGGAAATTATGTTTTCATATTCCTCCGCTATACTTTTCTGATTAATTTCGTTGCGGGTTCCAAGACAGTTAGATTGTTTCTCTGGGACTTCATCGAGCTTCATTGTCTCGGCGCTTTTCTGGTGGTCGCCACTGTTGATGCTGGCTTTCAGGAGTTTGGGTATAGAGTGGCGGGCTTGTCCAAAAAAAAAAACAGTTTCACACCTAAATGTGGAAGCGCCCTTTTGTAAAATAATGTCATTCGAAGACGAAGGATTCTTGTAGCTCTATTTGTGCGACTGTTTAGAGGTTTAATATTTGTTGTAATCGCAATTATTTGAGTTAAGCCCTAAGGCCTCCTGATTACATGAAGGACTAATCAGGAGGACTAATTACGGACTCCTTTCCCAAAGTGTTACAAATTCAAACGACAGCTAAAAATCAGTCCCTATAAAACAGAAGGTAACTGCACCCCATTTTATTTTAACAATACTTCAATACATCGTTGTTTACTCCATTTCACATCGCCATCACTCAATGGAGACGCGTCGCTTAAAATAAAAGGATTATATTATTTTTTGTGCTTTATTTTGAGCATTACTCGTTCGTGATAACGGCTCCAATTTTTGGTGACATATTGTAGACTGGGTTGTCATTTTATTGTAGACGAAGTGTCTTCATCGATTGAAAATGGTTTGTCAAGAGGGATTGAAGTATTTTCTGACATTCCTTACAGTTTTTTCTAGCCTAATCACATCACATTGAAGCAGATATCAGTCATTTAAGTAACGAGACCAACTGACATATTTAATCATCAAAACATTTAATTCTTGACTTGTGCAAAATACGCGGCGTAAATTGTGTACATAAAATGTTAGAATTGCGAAATGCTGATAAAATAACATCCCATCATGACTGAGTTTAAAAAAACTGACACTTCTATAATACGCCAAAGCCTTGATAAAGCCTCATTATTCAATAAAAAAAAACAATGGTGCAAAAGCAGTAAGTCAGTATCGCAGCTATTTCTGCCTACCCCCATGAAAATGACGTATGTACGTTTAACTTAGTTTGTACCCAGAATACATAATAGTACAAGTAGTTACTTTGTAGTAGTAGTAGGTTGTACGTAAAAACTCACATACATACATACATGGATCCCGAACACATAGCACGGCGTTGGCACGACAACAACAAACAAACTAGCAAAAAATACTAGGTTATCCTTACCAAAAAATAAATAAACAAAACAAAACACACAACTCCCCAACTCCGGAACCTGACTAGATTAAAAACAAATTTTTTATTCGATGTTAAAAAATTCACACACACTCGTCCTAAGTAGGTCCTTGAGGGATGGCGGCTAATGTAATTGGCCAATCTGTGGCGAAGTACCATTGGCCATAAATAATGGCAGAAGTAGGACAAGACGCACATACATTGGAATAAACGCCGAGATATGGCGGCTTTTTGGCCAATGGCACATGTTTGGCGGGCGGCGGCCATGTTTGTCCGCCATTTTGATTAAACGTCTAGACACGGATTAGGGAATTTTGAAATGTGGTTCTGTTTCATAATTTGAGGTTATGTTCGGTTGTATTTTTTGGGGTTATGTATGTTTGGGTGACGTGTGGTATTAGAAAATATTTTGTGAAATTATGAGACAAGTTTTTTGTTTAGGCAATAACTGTTCTGTCAACGTGTGTAGATATAGTGAGGTCAAAATATAAAACAGGAAACGTAGGGCAAATAATAGATACATCAGTTTTATGTATTCCTTAAATAAATCCTGATTGCAGTCAACACTGTGTTTTGATAAATGTTTATAAAATTGATATCAATGTTCTATGTTAATCTAGAAACACTCTTCTTAAATTTTGACGGCACGGTTGGCCCAGTGGCTGAGCGATTGACTGCTGCTCACCGTGTCGCGGGTTTGATCCCCCCGCACGGAACAAATATTTTTTGGCCTTCAGATAGTTGTTCTGGGTCTGGCTGTTTGTGTATGTGAGTTTAAATGTTTATAAACGCACCCACGATACAGGAGAAATTCCTAGTACGGGGGAATTTTTAGTACTTAGAAGCTGCTCAAAATTCAATTAAAATTAATTGATAGATTACTAATTCAATGAAAAAAAAACTACAAACTGCAGCACCAATTCTTTACCGGACAAAAGATGTTTCACATCATGAGCCTACATATTGCGTTACAACAATATTTTCACCCAACAAACACAGCTTACTAACAAACTAACAATTTGTAAGACAACACCCATGCATAACGAACCGGCGCTCATTAAAAACGATAAATTACTCCAAGTCATTAATACCTGAGCTTTTAATTTGAAACCCGATAACTCTGGAGAGGTTACTCGCTTTGTCATAAGTTCTGATGTGAGGGATAAATAATAGCAAGTGATTAATAAGTTTTAAAAAGGGTTAGGGTTTTGTTTGCTATTTTTTATCGTATTTTTTTCATTGAAGTTGTTATTTTCATTACATGCGGGTTTGACCATTTTGACCAACCAGTCCATTTCCAAAAAGGTTCGAGTGGCAGTTCACAATGATGTGCTGGTGCCTACAGTATAGAACTAAATGTTGGGTGTAGCAAACGGGGCATGACGATAGAATATCGCGAAGTATGCTGTATGTAATTGCGTGTGTTGCTTTGAACAATTTATTAAGGAATGATGTAATAATAGAAGGATAATTTGAAAGATGCTTTGAAAGGCGATTGACAAAAGTTATTTATAAGCCACATGTCATTGGATGTTTCCTAATCATTTTCCCTTTGCTATTTATCTATACTGACCTAAAGTGTCACTATCTACCATTCCTTTCACAGTGTGGCTGTCATTACTACCAATAACCCTGGGTTCTCCCGCTAACAAGCCCCTCAACCTCACACTTTATTCGACAGCCTACCTTACTCCCAACCGTCTGCCAAAAACCGAAAAACCGTAAAGTACCGCCAAGTCTTGTAAAACTGGTCATTGGACTGGTTTCTCCTCATTATCATAAGACGCCATGTTGGAAGTGATCTTTATGACAAGATAAAGTAAAGAGTTTAATGTTAAGAGTTAAATGTGACAAAGTTGCAGACCGTTGTATAATTTTTGATGTCCATTGGATGCAGGTTATAGCTGTGAAGATCTCGAGAAGTTATTTTCTTTGTGGGTTTTATTGTGGCTAGTATTTTTTGGTAAAGATGCTTTTGTGTGCTCAAACTTCTATTTGTGTTTATGATTATTTCGTAATGTTGATGTTTTTATATCGACTGAAGCATCAAATTGTCTTAAATTAAATAATTAAATTAGCTAGCAAAACTACGCACGATATCATTTTATTTTTACGCGTTTCCCTACACTAGCAATTTATCCTGTATCGTGGGTTCGGTTGCATACATTTAAACTCACCAAGCAGCCAGACCCGGAACAAATACCTGTAGGTCATACAAATATTTGTTCCGTGTGGGGATCGAACCCGCGACACGCAGCGCAGCAGCCAATCGTTCAGCCACTGCACCAACCGTGCAGTCAGATAGTAATTGGCAATTGATATTAATTTGTTTGTTTAACATGTTTAGGTTTCGATACCCATCAGGGCTGTAGAGTTTTGCTAGCTAATTCATTCGATTTAGTCTTCACTATTCAGAAATTGGTTTAAAATGAGTAGGTACGTAGCAACTTTTCCAAGTAAAAAGCAAGTAGCTTACTTTTACCGCTGACTTTACTTTTGACAGCACCCGTACAAAGATTGTACCTTTTGTCCCGTTTATACAAAGAAACGCAAAAAATCTAAATACCTACCTACTCAGTAAAATTATCCTCATGTTTTAAAAACACTTCGACTAGCAATAAAATGGATATCGAAACAAAGTTTTTCAATGCAGATAAAGATTAACTTAAGATAATACTTTTATGAGCATAAAGTGAAAACAGATCAAACTCAACAAATGCTACTCAATGCTGCAGTTCATTGTGAGATGTTATTCAAGCTGATTTCCACTGTGTGGTATCATCCGAGAAGTTGGCGGTGACGTGTCGGATGAGCAAAGGATTTAATTGGAATGTTTGTTAGTCTACTGCTGAGTATGACGTCTTGGGTTTGATTTCCAGGTTAGGTTACGTGTTATTGGGTTTTTTTCCATCAGCCGATAACAGCCCAGAGTTTAAATTTGTGCCCGTGAATGGCGATAGGGCTTCCGTTATGCTTAGGGTCCCCCGTAACATGGGACTTGACCATACCTGGTGAAAGGTGGGTGTACTACAACACGTAATACCCTCTGGGAAAGTACCTACAGACGTGATGATGTGTCTTTCAGATTGTCTGTCTAACCACTTAAAGTGTGATAATCTTCTCTAAAAATTATAGAAACGATCTTCTTTTGGCGGTATTTTAAGATAGCAGAATTAAAATATTTTTTAGTTTTGCTCAAAGACATTCAAATATTTACAAGCGATAGGCGGGACAAGATGACGAGAATCGTGATCCAATACTTGTTACTACTTGGTACCAAATCGTTCTGTCTAGTGTCATACACCCGCTTGTCAGGTAGCACTCGTGTGTCAACATCGAAAATGTTCGGGATCAAAAGTTTTATACGAAAATATTATCAACGTCCGCTCTATAAGTCTTTTAAATCTCTTTGGTTCTGCTTTATGTATTTTATGGTTTCAATAATGTTTAATTTGAAAGTCTTAAGCAAAATCTTCATGTCGTATTTTCTAATGCTTTCAAAGTTCATTGAAAATTGCAATTAAAAGGTATCGAATTCTGAATCAATTACATTAATGATGAAATCAAAGCAGTTAAGCCTGTTGTCTGCGATGACACAATAGGCGACTTTATCTCTCAACTTGAAGAGGCTTCAACGAAATTGAAAACAATTTCGTAAATTAATTGGTTTGATTTGACCTTCAATCCAATAGATCTTAGAAGTCTTAACAGTCAACTTAAGCTTGTACAGGTTAAAGGTCGACAACCAGGTGTAAGTCTGCATAGATAGGTAGTTACCTTCTGTCAGTCGGATTTGAAAACTTTGATAGTCCACTTATTGAGGAAGGTTACAAGCATTTTTACACACTCTACGGCCCTAATTTGCCTTCTAAATATCCTCATTTCGAAAGTTGTTTTTTTTTGGTTTTTTATTCCCATGTGTTGGGGCGAGCCTATTGCCATCGACCATCAGAATTCTGTATGGAAAAACCCAATAATACTTTGTCCGAACTGGGAATCGAACCCACAAGACTGGTTTTCGAACGTTCGGGTTTTTGACCAACACTCGTCATCAGCATTCTCCTGCCCTTATCCCAATATATTTGGAGTCGCACAGGATGTCTTTTTCTTCCTTAATTCTCTATTACTCGTCGTCCCAGCAGTCTACTCCTTTCTAGCCATATCATCTACCGCTATCCCAACAAATCCAACTTGTCCCTAATGGACACAAACCCAATACCAGGAAGAAGGAATTCTGATTCCGACAACGTCGAGGCACTAACACGGGAGGTGAAGGGGGGTGCAGGGTACAACGCGTGCGGAGGGGGAGGGTAGCAAACAGTTTCTAGACCTCGCGACACATTTTTAGTGAAACTTGTACAAATTCGCGGGAGGTGACTGGAGTGGACCGCAGTGAGTCATTTTAGTGGAGGGGTGACATTTTGCGAAGGTTTGGTAGAGGGGAAAAATAAAAGCTGGGTAAAAGGGGGGGACATTTTGGTGAAGAACGAAATCGTTTTGGTTATTTGATTTTCCTGTTAATGTTCGGTCAAACATGCGAGGACATTATCCTGGTTCGGATATATCATACGTATATCTGTCAAAGTCTGCTGTCAGGAACCGTGTCAGTAATTTTTTACTCTGCCGTTACGATTCTCCAAATTAAAGACAGATAGGATTTCTGCAAACACTATTTGACGTCATGCGAAGTCGGCATTGGAGGAACCTATGCGAAATCTGCATCAAATCTGTAAATCGATGAAGTTCACTTGAACTACCATCTGGACTTGAAAAACCTTCCACATGCAGTGCCTAGATGAACAGTAACCCTTTCAATGCTTTTCAGATTTCTGCAACGACTTTCGACCGACATAATCTTTTCGGTAACTTAAAAGTATCAATCATATTTTTGGCTTTAATTTCTATCTTCGATATAACGTAGTTGCTAGAAAGTCGCTTTGTCTAGACCTTCATATGCATCATAAATAATCTCTGCTTACTCTATCGGATAGTGTAAGTATTATATTATTTACTAGCCAATGCCCGCGGCTTCACCCGCGTGGATTTAGGACATTGTCCCACAGAATCGTACTACCAGGATAAAAAGTCCTATGTGCTGTTCGAGACTCTCTGCCAAATTTTATCCAGATCTGGCGTGACTGACTAACGAACATCCATCCATCCAAACATCGCATAAAGTAATAAAGTATAGTAAGAACTAAGACAGTTACAATTAGCAAGTAATCACTGTAGTGATTACTTGCTAATTACTCGTACAACTACTCTTCACTCAAAAACGCTTTGAGCCCCACAAAAAATATTTTGCTGCAAAACCTCGACAGCAAAAATCAAAGAAACAAAAGTACTTCATCCGGAGCACCTAATTTTGTTCTGGCAAAAAATTCAATGTTATTCAAGTAAGTCGTGGGGTAGACAATAAGGCTGAAGGGGGGTGGGCAGAGGAGCAGGTACACAAGTCAAACAATGGCCCTCGTTAGTGCAGTGTCATGAGTGAGTTTGGACGTATTTTTCTTCGCTTCCTATGGAAATTAGGTGGGGACGGGTACAAGTAGCTGTGTTTCTGTAGTGCTTTTTAAGATTTGAGGTTTTTTGTAGTCATAATATTGACTACTAGCTCTCGCCCGCGGATTCACCCGCGTGAATTGCTTTTTTAAATCTTATTAAATTATAGCTTATGTGTTATTCTGAGGTAGCTATATTACTAGGTATATTCTTTCATTTTCCCCAAAATCTGTTCAGTACTTTTTTCATGAAAGAACAAGAAACTTCCTTCCTCACAAACTTTTGCGTTTATAAAAAAACTTATTAAAAAAAAATAAAAAAAAACTTTTACATCGTTCGTGCTAAAATAAAATTAAAAGTGTGTATTTATCACACGACCACTATGAAAGAAGAACCGCGCCGCGCAGATCCCAAATGAATTGGGATGAAGGGGAATTATGATAAAGTATTGGACTTTTATTTTTTAACCGACTTCCAAAAGGAGGAGGTTATCAAGTCGTCTGAATTTTTTATTTATATATTTTTAGCCTATTACCATGAAATGTATTGTTAGCGGTTCACTAATGTTTCACCGAAACTCTTTTGACAATATTTTAACCGACTTCAAATAAAATGAGGAGGTTCTACGTTTGACTGTGTGTCCCATATGTTCACCGATTTCTCCGCTAATTGTGGACCGATTGTCAATATTCTTTTTTTATTCGAAAGCCTATACTACTAACAACGGGACCACGTTGTCACAAAGTTAGAATCTGGTGATGGGATCCCAGGGATATCGAGGGCAACCATTTACAATGTTTTTCATATAGATACTTTCTAACGATATTTGTACCTGATAATCATTGTCTCATGTTGCTGAGCTGACGATGGAAGGTATAAGTCAGGATCTGATGCTGATCTTCGGAGATATACAACAGAACGCTTCATTAATAGACAGAAAATCTGTCGTTATTGCTGCAATCGCGACGTTTCGATGTTTATTTTTTACACAATATTAGAACATAACATAACGCCTGTATGCAGATTTCGACAGTTACGTATGACAACGATATAAGTTACATTTTATTGGGGATAAGCCTATAATCCATGAAAGGAGTTGTTAACAATGTAAAATAAATGTATAGCAAATATTTGTTTAGAATATTGAAACTAAAAAAGGAAAAATAAAAAACTTTTTTGCAAAAAATAAAACCGACTTCAAAAACAAAAAAAACGTGGAAAAATAACTTTAGCTTCAGAAGTCGGTGGCAAAAATATTCAATCGAACAAACAAAAGTCACCGACTTCTGAAGCTAAAGTTATTTTTCCACGTTTTTTTTGTTTTTGAAGTCGGTTTTATCTTTTGCAAAAAAGTTATTTTTAGATAATAAGTTGAAACCATTTGTGGTCACGTGAAGTCTACCAACCCGAACTGGACCTGCGTGGTTGCTCACAGCCTACTCCCTCTCATACGTTATACGTCTATTATGCAGATGCTATGGTGCAGGTTGGTGTGCAAAGCAGTTCAGATATTATAATACACTATGAAGGGAATCTTTTGAGGTGCATTTGCATATAGTAAAGTTGATACATTTTGAAGAAGCTACTAGGAAACCAGCGGACCAGCGGAGCAGTTTCACATCAAAGCAAAAACAAAAAAAATCACAAAGCCATAACTCAGTAACCTATATCGTCCATATAAACATCAAGATGTCCCATAAACGAAGCGCCGTGGTACATCAGCATTCGCCATAAAACCATAAAATGTGTCAAAACTGTGTTCGTTCGCGATACGAATTCATAAGCTGTCAGTATTTATAGCGTACTATAACTAAACTTTATGCCACGTTCACGACCTCAGGCGATACGAAATACGCGCGCGTTTTTTGTTTCTTCCACGTGAGTACCAATGCGTCAAAAATCACACTATTGCAAGGACGCTTCCGTTCACAATTATTATTTGACCTATGATAACAGCAGCTAATCTAACAGCAAAACTATTGTGTTTTCTATAGAGTTCATGGAAAGACTTGGGGAAGGCATTTGCCCAGTAGTGGGGCAATATGGGCTCATATTGCCCCACTACTCTTGCCCCGCGCCACCTCGAAGCAACAGCGCGGTATGCGTACAGGTCGTTACGGCACCTCTTTATGGGCCATCTTCAGCGGCGCCGTCCATTTGTAGGTACACATTTCAATGTCACTGTGATTTTGACACCCAATGACGCCAACATTGTTGCTACGATCATAATGACACTGTGAACATGATAGTAACGCATTGCCAGAGGCTTAGCCAGAGGTAATAACTGTAATACACTTCAACCAACTTGTGCTCGCGAAAAAGAAATGCACCAAGTTTGACGTATCGATGCAAATTTTCTTGACAATCAACGCCATCTTGAACTGCACACTAAAGTAGTCATACTATAGTGACATACTGACTGTCGCAACACGCGCGTCGCGTGAGCGTGTAGCTCGTGGCCAAGGGGTTACTCGCGACCCCCTCGTGTTTTGGTGACGTTTCATTTAATCTCATTCGAGTTTTATCGGTTAAGTTTCGGTTCAATCTAAACTAAACTGTTCGATTTTTGGGATGGTTTTTGTTTTTGTATGTGTCAGTTCTTATGTAAGCGACGGTACACAATACTGGTACCTACCTGCCTCTGGATAAACTGGTAGCTGATCGCATATTAGTTAGGAAAGGCTAGTCAGATGATGATGATGAGCTAAGCAACGGTTCCTAACATTAAAATACATCAGTCTTACTAAACCTGCATGAACTGCATCATTGGTCGTTGGTTGAAAGTGCTAATGCTAATCACGAGGTTTATTCCACTTTGTTCACCTGGGTGATATCACCCGGGTGAAAAAAGTAGATTTTTGCCATGGGTTAATTTCCCGGGTCAAGCAAGTATTACTTCGTTTCTTCTCTAGGAATTGCTCAGTTGATAGCAATAGACTCGCCCCTTCTAAATGGGACTGTATACCGATAGTGTATTACAGATAGTATTATTTAGACATGGTATTATGTTACAAATCAACACTTTAGAAACTGGGTCACACCGAAGCAATGCATTTGTTCACAATAAAGAAGCACCCTGCTGATACAATTCATATTGAGATTATTTTTCTCATTACGCTCAACGACCCAACAAATCTACTCCGCAAGCTTATTCCCAAAACACATCATATATTAATATTAGCCATCATTCAGTTGCACAAACAAACAGTAAGATTATTAATGATAACTTCCCCTAACAATAAATTTTGCCATCCATCGCGGGCTTTGCAAACAAGTTGATTCATTGTCTAGTTGGGGAGCAGCAATGTAATTCGTTTAAGGGTGTAGTATCGACAGATCTGGCGTGTATGTGGATATTTATCAGTCTTTATGGTAATAACTGTTGGGGGAGGGAAGGGGGAAGGGGGGGGTGAGTGTAAGAAAGAGAAGATAGAAGTTCAATTTTGGGAGAAATACTTAATTCTCTAAATGTATGTTTTGCCGACAACTTCGCTCACGTAAAGGGTCGGAGTTTATAGCACGGGGACGTATTACTGGGATAAAAATCATTATAAGTCCTAACCTAGGTTATGGTCTACTCGTGCGACAAATTTTATTAAAATCGGTTCAGCCGTTTAGACACCAGCTAGGTAACAGACAAACAGATATACCGTCGGGCAGAAAGGCCATTATAAAGACAGAGTTAATTGGCTTTTTTTTTTCTTTAAAGGAATACGTAAGGATCGTAGCAGGTGAGGAGCTTGGTATCTTGGAAAAAGGCGTGAGTTTATGTATATAACATATACAATGTGATTCAATAAATAAAAAGAACGTGTCACACATTTCAGGTGAGCTTTCAGTAAAACTACTCGTAAAAGCAATAATCCTGCAGTAAAAGTAAATGTTGGAAGGCATGAAAAACTAATCGCCTTTGCCGGATATTGAAATTCACTGGAAGTTGACACAAATAAACAGTGGTATTTCCAAAAGCAACTGTTTTTTAATCCCATCAAACGAAGTAACCAATATCATTTTCCTGCCATTTCCTAAACTATGAAGTTTGGCTTCCAGTATAACTGAATTCCGCACAATACCAGTATTTTACATGGCGCGTCTGCCTATCTGACATCCATAGCCCAGTTAGTACTGGGTAATCGATACCCCTTGGCAAGACTGGTTGTCAGACTTTTGGGATTCTGACCACCAGTCATATAGTACGGACCCCTCCGTACTATTTCTCGATATGTAATGAATGGTTACCCATCCACAGACCAACCTCAACCTTCAAGTTAGCCCCCGTGGCTGTTATTATTTAGCCATCAGCTCCCACACAATTTACAGCTTACTTCCAAAATGAAAAAAACACTTTCAAGACAAGAAATCAATGGAAACCATTATAAATATTAATATTCTTAATGTCTCTAAGAAGATGGCGGTGCATTACTGAAATTAATGTACTAACAGCAGGTACAGACATTAATTATTTTAAATTGTCGTTGTCTATACAAGTCCCTTGGGAGAAGGTACTAGAAATAAGGGCAAAAGAGACGATTTTTTTTTAATTTGCCGATTTTTTGTTTAGACTGATAGCCGATCGAAAAGGCATACTTAAAACTGTTTTCCTTCGGGTGAGAAGTATTTTGTTTTGATTGGTATTGAAGTATTTTTTCCGAACACCCCAAAGGTTCTGGTGGTATGGTTCAGGTGTATGACTTGTTCAATAATATTTATTCTTTTTATGACGGCTTCGTTGGTCTAGTTAGTGGTCGCAAGAGCGACTGCTGAGCAAGAGGTCCTGGGTTTGATTCCCGGGTCGCGCAAACTGTTGTTGAGTTTTTCCATCAGGAATTTCTCCGTAGCAGCCACGGAGCCTGGATCTGGGTCGGTTGATGGCAATAGTTATATGTGTACTAGTAGGTTCACTTCTACCTTACCCTTCTTACAGGCGTGATGTCATATTATTTATGTTGTCATAAGACAAATCATAACACTACCTTATAGTTGATACTTGTTTAATAGGAAATAACATCGATTGGAAACAAGAACTGATATACACTGTAACCTATAACCTACCTACATTTATAACTCCTAGTCCGGTGCTCTAAATTCCCGATTTCAGTAGACTCACTTTTGGTTTCCCATTTGCTTCCAGTCATCTTGTGAAGTGTCTCTCACTCCTCTCTTGAAGGGGAGTGTTTCATCCCACAAGTTTCCGAACGCAGTTTTGACGTTTGACAGATGACGTTTTTGTTGGCGGTGCGATCTTTGGTTTTTGGAAAAAACTCGCTTCCGTTTTTTTTTGATGCACGCTGTTGTCGTGTAATTATTGATAAAAACGTTGAGTTAATGTTAATCCGATACAATCTTGATCGGTTTTTGATATTTTGTTGATAATTGAGTGAAAATTAAGACATTTCGCCATCTTGAGTCGTGACCGCCAATAATTTGTTGGTTAAGTAGCCGGCTTTGTGTCGTTAGGACGCCGGTAACTTCCTGAACTTAGTGCTGAACTATTGTAAATCCCCACTTGGGTTAGTTAACCGGGATAAGATTTAGTTGGACATTGACTGGAAAGTGCCACGTGTGTGATCTTGGAAGGTTTGACCAGGCAGTCGACGGTACGCGCTGTGGGGCGTCCTTTGGAATACCGTCGAATCTGACATAACTTCACATGCACAACACAAAACACATTTACACTTACACCCCACCCAGATACACGACGTGACCTGGGACTACGCCACATCTCCAGTTCCAAAGTGATGGGTAAGTGTACCTAATAGTTGTTTTCCCCTTGTCGATTGGACAAGTATTATTTTGATTAGGGCTCCGCGTAATCGCGGACATCGTGAGTCTGCTGGTGCAGTCTCACACAGGGAGCGAGTCCTATTCCACCAGGCGTACCCAGAGTGGGTTGATAGGTATTTTTATTTAAAAACTCATTCTTCATTCTCATCACTTTAATTCGTTTCAGAAATCAGCCTTCAAAAACAAAATCTGATAGAAGAAAAACTTTTAAGAAATATTTAAGTGGCTTTGTTTAAAATTGAGTTCATTACTAAGTTTTATGTTTTCTACTTGGGCACTTGCTTTGAATACTTTTGATTAGAACTCTTTCCTTTAATTTCGAAGTTTACTAAGTCAAGTTTTTGTTATAACATTAATTATCTTCTTATAAATATAACATACAAATAACACACATTTCATCAACATCATATTTCATCCCCGAAAGGTTGAGCACAAGTGTGTGTCTTATTGCCATCAGCCGGCACATATCTAGAAACCGAACTGCAACTGAGTTATTTCTGATGGAAAAACCTAATAACATTTCGTCTGACCTAGGAAACGAATGCGGAATCTCATGCTGAACAGTCAGAATCAGTCACCTTTGTGCTATTAGACACGAAATAAACCATGACCTTTAGAAACATGTTTTTACTTCTACCAATGTTTTCAGATGAATAAGAGCTTTTTCCGCAGTCTTTATCATCATCTGCCTAGTCTTTTCCCTAGTATGTTGGGAGCGGCTTCCAATCTAACCTGTATTTAAGATGACCAGACTGCTTCTACAACCCAAATACTCGTAAACACGTAAGCCCTGGTAAGACTGACAGCCACAGTCCTCATGGAAAACTGAAATTATCTTGTCGCAATGAAAAAGAAATTACCCTAAAAAGGTGGTCCTTCTGCCTCATAACTGTTCAATATGTCAGAATAGAGTCAGCGCTGTCCATATAACATTAGGTAAATTGCTCAGAAAGTAGGAACTATTTCTTTGTGTTTCCTCCGTATTCACGGAGAAATCGACTGTTCCGTCTGTACGAATGTGTTCGTAAAGATTGGTATTCTGGAGGAGGTATTATGTTTTAGCGAAACGATGAGTTTTGTTTTCAATGCTTTAGTATCTTTTGCTAAAGATATTACGTAGAACGATATGTTATGAAAGCTTGAGTACGAAATTGAATATTATAGGTTTTCCTCAGAATACTTAGTAGGTACAAGCTCTTTCATCAATTGTATCCTTTTCCCGACGGAATAGGGTTTGGTTTCCAGCTTCCATGCAACTGAACACCAGTATTATACATGGTGGGTTTACCTAACTTATAATACTACTACACTTACTTTCTTGTTTGTTATCTCAACAATTTGAAAGAGACTTAGGTTGGTGGTGATTTGGAAGAGACTTAGGTATACTCTGCATTGGCAGGCCAAAGCTTGCAGAACAAGAATAGTTGACTTATATGAAGGGCTTGTTGCACCAATAGGCAATGATTAAAAAAATCTAATGAACAGAACACAGTGAGCTCATAGATCAGCGATATACAGTATTTCGATGCGATCGTGATCGTATTGCTACAAAAAAAAAACAGGATGGTGGCGGTGTATTGGTTGCAATTCTGAGCTCTCTCAAGCCGTCTGAGCTAGACCTCGCGCTAACTCAGCGTAGCGACCTTTCACACAATCACATAGAACACCTCATTGTAGAATTGCAAAGCACTTGTAATGCAAAACGGCACATTGTAAGTGCTGCCTATATACCGCCTAAAACCTCTTCGTTAGTCTACAATATGCATTTCGAAACGTTACAAGAAGTCTTGAGTCATCCTACTGTTGACAGCTTCTATATTTTGGGTGACTACAATCTTCCAGAAGCCAATTGGTTAGCATCCTCAGTCACGGATTCCCCTGGAGTTGCGACCCTCAACTCTGTAGCGTCTGTGACTTGCGCTAACTTACATAATCTCATTTCACTTCTCAACTCAATAATGTAGTAAATGACAAAGGTAATAAATACTTGATTTAGTTACATCTAACAACGCCTGTATAGTTTCCCGTTCCACAAATACGCTACTACCTATTGACATTTACCACCCTGCTTTAACCTGCGAGACCTGCTTAAATATTAAAATTTCCCCTTTGACAAAGATTCCCCTACACAAATATAATTTTCATTAAGTAACTTACAGCAAACGAACTGGACAGATCTTCTTAGCTCTAAAAACTCTGAAGGCGCACTGACTGCATTCTATGATGAGTTAGATAATATTATCAAACAAGATACTCCTTTGGCTCGTGCCAGATCAGTTAGTTATCCTATCTGGTTTTGAAGGACTCTCATTACCATCTCAAAAAAGAAACACAAGGCGTGGGTTAAGTGGAAGAAATTTGATAACATTTCGGACTACAATACATTTGCTAATTACAGAAGCCAATTTAAGGACACGTGTCTAAAGTGCTTCAATTTATACATTAGGTCTGTGGAGGATAGTCTATGCAAAAACATTAAGCATTTCTGGACATACATTTCGAATCGGAAAGAAAAACCTGGGATACCAGCTAAGCTTCAATATAAAAACTCTGAATCTAATGATCCGATTTCCGTCTGCAATATGTTTTCTGATGTCTTCTACTCCGTTTTCGAACCTGCCTCACCGTCCTTGTCACATTGGGAGCCCCCGCTTGAAAATGCGCTACACGATACTTCGATCTGCGATATATCTTTTAGTGAAGATAAAATACTGAAAGAGCTGAAATCCCTAGATGCATCGAAAGGACCTGGACCAGACGGACTTTCCCCTTATTTCTTGAAAAATGTCGCCGTTTCTATCTGCAAGCCTCTTTTTATTATTTATAATAAATGCATGTCGGAAGGTGTGGTGCCCACACGGTGGAAATATGCCTTTATTGTGCCTGTCCACAAACGCGGATCAAGACGCAATGTTGAACATTATCGTCCTATTTCTGTGTTGTCTGCCTTGTCAGGTTAGTGCAAAATGAAATATATCCTATTCTGCATAACACTATTGTTCAACAACAGCACGGTTTTGTTAAGCGGCGGTCCACAGTAACTAATCTCTTGTTATTCACAAGCTTTTTATTTGATAATGTTGACAGCCGTGTACAGGTGGACGCAGTGTATACAGACTTCTGCAAGGCTTTTGACAAGGTAGATCATGAAATTTTACTCAATAAACTAGCGTTTAATGGAATCCGTGGAAACTTATTGAGGTGATTTGCTTCCTACATCACTAATCGTAGTCAAAAGGTTGTAGTTAATGGTCATTCTTCTTGCATCGCGCTGGTCACCTCTGGTGTACCACAAGGTTCTATTCTTGGTCCCCTTTTATTTGTTTTGTATATTAACGACATCAGCCAGTGTTTTTTTAATACCAAATTCCTCTTGTACGCCGTTGATCTTAAGGTATACAGAACAATACGCGATGTAAATGACTGCCTTCTGTTACAGCAAGACTTGGACAGACTGTCTAACTACTGTCGTAGAAATAAGTAGCAGCTTAGTTTACATAATTGTAATTCTCTAAGCTGCCCAAAAAATAAAAACATCGTAACACATACATACACTCTGTGCGATGTTCCCCTAACAAAAGTGGACTTTGTTCGTGATCTCGGCATTATCCTCGACTCCAAACTCTGCTTAGACTTGCATATTAGCAAAATAGTTAACAAAGCGTACCAACTTTATGGATTTGTTATGCGCTCGACTTTAGATTTTAAGAAGCCTTCTTCATATATTTGCCTTTATAAGTCTCTCGTACGCTCGCAACTGGAGTGTGCCGTGTCCATCTGGGGTCCATATTATAAAAAATACATTGAGGCGATTGAGAGTGTTCAACAGAAATTTCTACGTGCTATGCATTTCAGATGCTTCGGATATTACTTGCCATATCAGGATTTACTTAATAAGTATAAACTCACAACACTTGAAAGTAGACGTAAGTACTTAGAAGCCATGAATCTTTAAAACATTGTTAGTAATAGATTTGACTGCATTGAGCTAACCAACATGTTATGCTATGTTGTCCCTAGAACAGTGTACAAGCGAACTAATCAAACTATTTTCCACGCGTACCTGCCATTCTAGCACTGGTTTGCGCTCACCTGTTCGCAGAATGATAGATGCCTACAATGGGACTTTTAAACATATTGACATTTTTGCATGTTCTCCCAGTAAGTTCAAAAGTCTTATACTCAAGGAGCTCTTTTGATTGATATGTAAAAGTACAGATGAGCATGTTAGTTAAGTAAGTTTAATTTTTAATATTATTATGTATTATTACCTTAGCGTTTAATTAATTGTTTATTATATTCCACAGTTATTCTGTGGCCAGCTTTGTGGGCTACAATATTGTTAAAATTGTATGTGTATGTTCTTTTTTATACTATATATTGTGGCTGTTTGCTGTTCCTCTTGTATAAAATAAAAATAAACAGTAAGTAAGCAGAACGCCTTCATCGCTAGTCCTTATAAAAAAAAACACTTATTTTAGACTAAAATTCCTTAGGCAAGGCAACTAACTAACTTATACTTAATTATAAGTTGTAGATCACATGAGTCTTAACTCAACAGACCTAAGCCGACAAGTGACTGCTTTGTTACGAATTACATCTTCTCTTGAAATGATATTATCACAATTTAGGTTTTTTTTTTTCGGCATTTCAGGGAAATGTACCAATTATTTTCCACAAACGTTCTCCGACTTCCTAGAAACTCACAACAACGAGCTTATTAAGAACAGACGCTCCTTGAAGATGGGCTTACCTACTGGAAAAGTACTAATATATATAACACACCTATAATATATTATGTATACAGCTACATAACATTATTTCCGCGACGTTGACGGTTTGAAGGTGATTATGTTAATATTACAGACCTTATCATCAAGGATTTTTCACTGTTTGCATGTCAAAATGATTAAAAATATATATGTACAAGTGAATATCTAATCCTAAATGCAGTTTCTTTCTGTAGATATCTACTGACGTCCTAAGCAAATAAAGCTTTCTATTCTTTTCACACCAAGTCCATTAATTGCTATAGAGAAGTTTGTAACATGGTCACCCAACATCAAAAAGTCCGCGGCAAGTGCAGCTTAACCCCCGTAGGTTTTTTGACCCGCGCGACTATTGTTTAACCCCTGAATATAATATATAAGCCTTCAATTACACGTGATAAACTTATGGTCAACATACGCACTGAAAAAAAATGGAAAATCTAAGTAAGTTTATATTTGTTTGAGTTTATACTAACTTATCATCACGTCTGCAATTCCCAAAGGCTTGAGCAACGGTAACCCTTATCGTACAACACCAAAATTTTTCCAGTAAAGTTTAAGTAATATGTAATAGGGGGCGAGCCCATTGCCATCAACCGTACACAAATCCAAACTCCAGGATGCTACTGCGAAATTTTGGTGGAAAAACCCAATAACACTTTACCCGACTTGGGACTCGAATCCAGAACCTCTTACTCAACTGTCGACTCTTGCTACCGCTAGACCAAAGAGTATGCTGAACTTTTGCTTCGATTTTTTAAAGGTAAATCTGAAGTATAGACAGGTCATCACTAATCTCCAGGTTTATTATTAAAGGGGTTTATGTCAGTCACACGAACCGCACCCCCCCACCTAAACAAACACTTCTTCAGCTTTCAGGCTGTCAATACATCAGCTGGACGCTAAAGAGGGTCGGAGGGAGCTGCACTCACGTATATACTACGTATATACCACGTATGTATCACGTATATTGGACAGTCTGTCTGTCTGCGGCCCGTATTGGCTACCGGTGTCACATTACTGCTGAATTGGACCTTGAGATCAGTGTGTGGGGGGTTAGAGGATGGTGTTCGTGTATTATTAGACTTGTTGAGTAGACTGACAGGGGACAAATATTAAACAATAGTAATGTTTGTTCACTTGTAATGATTGATTGTCTCGTTGGTAGAGTGATAGCGACTGTTGAGCATGAGGTCCTGGGTTCGATTCTCAAGTCAGGTATAGTGTTATTGAATTTGTTAGTAACCACGTAGTCTGGATTTGTGCCTGATTGATGGCAATAAACTCGCCCCTTATTACAAGCGACCTATACGTAATTAATGAAATGTGGGTGTACTATTAGGTACACCTCTGCTTAACTTTTCGAGGAGAGGGTTAGAACATAACACATACCGTAACGCCTGTGCGTTACGGTATGTGTTATGTTCTAACGATTATGTTTCTGTTATATTTTGAGATTGGCAGTCGCTCCATGTAAAATACTGAAGCCGACCCAAACGTAGGTAGTTTGGAAATGGCTAGGCAAATGAATGTATAATTATGTAATCTGAAAACGAGGAAGGTAACTACGACAGACTTTTTCAGATTTAAAACATAATGTAACTTACACAGTTTATTAGTATTCATACCATACTAAGATGTCTTTTATTCCAAGTAAACCGAAAAGAAATAAAAAAGATTCTAAGGCTACACAAATAAAATGTCACTTACCGATATTAATTTCAACATTTACACCAACCACTTCCTTAAATTATGACCTTTTTCGAACACAATACGAAGCACTCTAATCCCGTCTAAGATAAAAACGATCCTGAAAGCAATATAACCGCAAGAGGAAAAAATGTCTTAAAACTCTATAGATACATAGTGGAAAATAATAATTTACGAAATCCATTTCCCACTATGATAGTATGAAAGGAGTCATGTCTAAGGGATACAGGACCCTTTGTCAAAACGAGATGAAATTAATATAATCTTCTTTTTTTTTCTTATAAAGGAAAATTCACCAACTTATCCAGTCCTCTTAGCCTTTCAATAACCAGCCTTATTGAGTCACACAGAAGGTTGGTGATGACCGCATAAGGTTTCAAAGGTCGTAGAGGACCTTAGCTATTCGATAGTCAGTCTTATTGTCGCAACCATAAGGTCAGTGGTAGCCGCATAATGTTATGAGGTCACTATAACTTAAGATGAAGAATAAATCACTCCCGATTTGAATAACAAAAGTGTATGAAATGCTCTGTGATTCTGACCAGCCAGTGATAGTAACTGCAGACTTTGTTGAGATCTTCAAATAAGTTTTTATATAATAAAAAGTGTGTTTCGAAGCTATTTTCGCCGCTACTTGAGTGTGAAGGCTAGAATGTTTCTGATAGTTTATGGAAGTCTGTTATATACTCAGAAACTGTTTTACTTTGTCAGCATATGCAATGCTGCAAGTGAGGAGCTTACGGCTAAATAATAAGCTGGTTTTAAAGGTCATTGAAATATTAATTATCTACAAAACGTAAATTCAGTATTCATCCATTTTATATAACAAAAAATCGACCATGAAAAATCCAGGGGAACACCAAGAAAGCGTGTCACGCCTTGTGGGAGTTGTTTCATAAATATGCCATGACCCGCTTCTGTAATAGAAACTGCCGCATTTCCAACTACAAAATAGGATTATTATTTTTTATGACCTCTTTGCCTGCTTAGAACGTCGCCGTCGTTGACTTATAGTATGATTTTCAAATTGTTTTATTTAGAATCATTATTAAACTCATATCTTTTTGCCAACTGCCTCGTTGGTCTATGTGTGTAGGGTTCGATTCCCGGTTCGGGCAGAGTTAATAAATTTTTCCGACAGGAATTTCTCAGTACCATCCAAAGAGTCTAGATTTGTGCCCTGTTGATGGCAATAGGCTCGCCCACTAGTACATGGGACTTAAACATGGGTGTACTATTAGGTACACCTCTGCCTAACCCTTCAGGGACTACAGGCGTCATGTTGTGTTACGAACACTTTGAACTTAAGCCAGAGGGAATCAAACCACAATTGGGCTGTAATGTTCTGAAACGTATGAAGAGACACTCTCTCACTGAGAGAGCTGAGAGCTGGTGGTATCCCAGCCCGCGGATTCACTCGCGTTCATTTAGAATTTTACAATCAATTCGGCTTGTACTCGGCTTGTAATTCAATTATGATTTGTAAGACCCGTGGTGCCATCTATTATCACAAGAACGTTAATATTGTTTTCCTTGAGAACAGTACTTTTTTCGGGATGAAAGGTACCCTATGTCCACGTCTGTATACCTGACAACGTATATGCAATATTTCAGGATGATTGGTTTGTGGTTTAGGCGTGAAAAGTTAATAAACAAACGATACTTTTGCATTTATAATATTAGTTAGGAAATAAGGATAATGATTTGCTATGATTATGATATAAATTAGAACGGGGAACTCCTGATCCTAGCTACCTGTATGTCACAAAACTTTTTATTAACTTTGTGTAGCAATTACATATTCGTTTCTGTGTGCGATGTTGACAGTCGTACGCGCCCGTGTGTTCATTTATGTACTTACGAATATAAATATTATATCTTCTACGAGTAGGTACATAAATATGGACGTCTGAATCAGGGTTGTTGCGAATATCAGTATCAGCATCAGCATCCGCTGAACTTCAGCATCATTTTCTACATCAGCATCAGCATCAGCATCCGCAATGATCGATGCTGATTATTAATGCTGAAGTTCGAGTCGTGACTTGACCGCAGAGGAGGTGGGGCTTATATCACGTGTAGTTTTTGCTTGCGAGTTTTGACCAATCAAGGGGTCGACCGCGGGGATTGCGATTGCAAACAAACACAAACTTGTCTCATTACGTTTACGTACCAATATTAATTAAAAAAAAGTTAGTAGGTTATGTACTAGGTAGTCTAGGTACTTCTAATTATTACTAAACTGTTGCGTTTGATTATATTTTTTATTAAAATTCCCAATATTATTGAAACAATCTTTTATATGAGCACCAGGGAAAAATATGCAACTTTTAGATGTATATTTACAATGGGAACTACATTTCTCCAGTTTTTTTTTTAAAGAAAATAATTAAAATCAGCATCAGCATCCGCTGATGTTGAAAAAATATGCATCAGTAACAACCCTGGTCTGAATGTACTTGTTTCTCTGTATGGGTAGTAAAGACAGGTCTTGGAAATTTTGACGTTTAACAGAATCTAGTGTTCAACTTAGTAGGCAGCCTGGAGTTGCCATTTTCTACAAAAAAAAATAAAAGTAGTCATATTTTGGTTTTGTTTTCTATGATTGACGGAATATATAGGGTGACTGGTAATTAGTGACTGATACTGAAACAAGTGATTGTATATTAATACATACGCACAAACCTTCGCCTCAGTCTCCCACCTTCACTCTCACAACTGTACTGCTAATAAAGTCAGTTCCTACAACTTTACTTCCTCGCTTACTGATCCCGTTAATCCTATTCGCTCCCCTTCCCAGATGCCTGAGAGTATAGATAGGCAACAGAGAACAAGACTATGAATTTCCCAAATCACCGAATTCCATTTCAGTTCTTTTAAATACTCATACTCAAAGCATTTATTTCAATTAGACCATTACAGGTACTTTTGAATGTCAAAACCAACACGATAAAGCTACAGTTCTAGTCACAAGGCAAGTACTGTAGTTTCCTATTCTAAAGCGTAGAGAAGCATGGGCTAGAAACTCCATGGACACTCATATTTTTTCTAGATCTTGGCTTTAACATTCATGTTGCGATTATACATCGATGTGAGTATGATGAAGAAAGACGCACATTATGATCGTCTAGTTTAAATATTTATGTTCAAAAATAAATTCGACACAATGTCAGTCTTAAGATCT
This sequence comes from Eugnorisma glareosa, assembly GCA_947578425.1. NCBI lineage: Eukaryota > Metazoa > Arthropoda > Insecta > Lepidoptera > Noctuidae > Eugnorisma > Eugnorisma glareosa. The sequence goes on from OX387981.1 coordinate 774,035, forward strand.
TAACATATCTTAAAATCTACTCTGGGCAAGACCATCTTCTCCCGTATCGTATGTTGAATCATAACAAATAGACGAAATATTACCTATAACTACATATTTTGCCTTACATACCAGTGATTCAAACATAACTCAGTTTTCAAGTTTCAAAAGTTTTGAAATTGTCATTGACAAGCTGCTTCCATGCTTCGTCGTCTGGTATGAGAACCATCAAAGTACTAGGTACATTGTCTCATTCATACCCCAACTCAAAGCTGTTAGCGAAAAAATGAAGAAAGTTGTGCAGTAGCGAGTTTGTCACAGATCGACCGGTTCTATTTGTTCGCTCAACTGTCGGCAACTGTCGTTCTGTATTATAGATAAACAGGAGGCTTTATTCAGAGGAACTCTTTGATTGTCTCTGGATTGTATCAGTAAGAAGGCTAAATTAGGCAAGTAAGATTATGATTATTTATTGTGACTAAAAAAATGAATTTTCAAGAACATTTGTAACAATAATCAAAAACCGTTTAGAGACAGAAAGATTTGCATAAGGCTCGTCTACTGAGTGTGAGGTAGCGGGTTCTAACCCCGAAACGGGTTAGTAATTGGGTTTATCCGCTGTATATGTATGTCGGAGTGTCAGGATTTATTCCGCTAGGCTTCTACATCATGTGGGCAGACAATGGGTTTCGTGCTATCAAAAGACACTGAGCGATACACTGTTTCTAGCAACATTAACAAATTACTTGAGATTACAACTTAACAAAATAACACGGGGCACAATGAATCGGGTACAGTTCCAAGAGGTCTTAACTCGGCCGCGATCAACGATGACTGACTGACGTCCTGGCTCAGAGTTTACCATCTTGACTCTGTAACAAGCAAGCTGTGGTGTGGGTAGATTTGTAAGTAGATCGCGTGATGTCACCACCGCGTACTTGTGATTCATTTTAAGCCCGTAACAATGACCGTCTCCGACATTTATTTAGCAGTCTGGTCGCTAAGTTAGTTCAGTAGTAATTATAACTTAAACCAAAATAAAATTATTATCGTAACTTTGATTATAATAACTGCTCAAAGTTTCCTTTCAAATCAAACAAAATCAGCTCAATCTCAAGTAGCTAGTAACCAATAACTTTTCATAACCAAAACATTTTCAAACCAATATCAACAGAATGAAACTATTTAACCGAAAGCCTTTGTCGTAGACTCCACTTAGCTACGCTCTCCGCTATATCGTGGCATCGTAGAACTTGCTACGACGTAGCTTGCTAAAATGTGCTACGGCGTAGCGTCGTCTACGAGCTACGGAGCAACGTAACGTCGTTACGCCGTAGCGCTATGGTTACGATGTAATTCAATGTGATTTAGTCTATCATGTTTCATGAGTATGATGGTTCATTATTATTTTGTTAAATTCTGTGTTTATAGTAATAATAATTTTAGTGAAATTGAATATGTTTAGACTCCTGAAGACAATGCATATAAAAAAAGTGAGTTTTGTAAAGTTTTAAATGTTTCTGTAATATGCAATTTTACTTTCTCAATTTCACAATTGTGTTTTTGACTAGTATTTGTGTTGTTGCACAGAAACTTATAATTTATTCCCTAGTGTTTATTTATTTACAGGATTCACTCAACATTTTATATTATTGCAGTGCTAAAATACTTATTTTATCTTTATAACCACCAATAAATCCTCACACACAAACATTCAATCATTCAACCTTCCTGAAAAATCCCAGAAATATTTTCCTGAATACAGCTCTTACAAATAGTATCACTATTGCTCTCACTAACGGATATATTAGTGTTATTCACGAGTATATTAAAAATATAACATTTATATATCACCAGCAATATTTCATACTCCGACTGAAATATTTAACCCAAACGTTTTTAGCGCCAGCGACTTGGAGTTCAAAATACTATACATATTGCAGAAGTATAAACTGTAGATTTTATACTTTGACCGTTTTTTTTTATCATAAATACTTTTCTGCAAAATACCAAACAATCTAAAATAAAAATGGTTAGTATTTTCCAGTAAACAGGTTGCATAGATCAGACAGCAGTGATACTTGGTGCAGAGTCCAACCCGATTTTTCTCCATCTGAAGCTTCTGTATGCGTCCATGAGAAAAAGAGCCTGAGGCTTTTAATATAGAAATATTTTTAAAGAAGCTCGCCCGGCGGGTACTTACTATTATTACTATTTTCGTGACCAGATATGGATGGCCGATGGGGCCAAAAAGTTCTGGCGACCGTGAACTGGAAGACATTGCGAGGTAGGCCTCCCACTAGGTGGACTGATGACCTGGTGAAGGTTGCGGGGATCCGCTGGATGCGAGTCGCACGGGACCGGTCAATGTGGCGACACTTGGGGGAGGCCTATGTCCAGCAGTGGACGTCTTTCGACTGAAATGGTGATGATGATAATGATGAGCAGATATTATCGTTGTGTTCAGGGTTCAAAATAGATTATTTGTGTGATAATTAGTTAGTTCACCTACGTCTCTGGGATTAGAACTCATCTGTGACGCCTCTAGTAGTGCAGTCACTTATATGGGCAACGCTGACCTCTTACCATCAGATGGACCTTCACCTTCTTCACCATCTGACAACCTTACGACTTACCATCGTCATCTTTATCATTCCGCTGCCTTTATCCCAATTTATTAGAGGTCTTCTTCTTCCATACTTCTCTTTTCACCTCCTTTCATGTAATATAATCCTTCACACATGCAAAAAGCAGTGGTAGCCTATTGGCGTGACAGTCGGATTGCCAAGTCATAGGTTTGCAGTTCGAACCCGAGACAGGCACCTCTGATTTTTCGGATTCATGTGCGTGTTGTCACTTGCTTCGGTAAGGAAAACATTGTAAGGAAACCAGCATGCCTGAGAGATATTTCTCGACGACATGTAAAGCCAAGTCAGAGGCCCATGGGCGTCATAAAAACTCTGTCACCAGGTTAGGCACTAACCACAGGATAAAGACAGAAATATCCTTTACACAGTACATCCATCGTTTCTTAAGTCATCCTCTTCTCTTAGCTATCTACATTCCTTTATTATATTACCTCACCTACATTTTATCTTGTTGGCACAGACGTTACTATCAATTTGCAGTCGTAGCCGAATCGTGATCGCATCGTCCCCGCACCATGTAAACCTCCTCTACAAGCGCGCTAAGTTCACCTGCAGAGGAAGCGTGTGTCGTGACGTCACATCCGCTAGATATTTATCATCCGCCGCATTTCTCCGCGAGTCTCATAAATATGCAATTTGTTGCAATATGTCCCTTATAAATATAGTGTTAGGGACAAAAAATATTGTGCTTGGAAATCTTTTTAAGAGTCGGACATGTATCGTGTTTCATGTACAAATATTATCAAGAGATCATAAATAACTAGCTGTGGTGCCACCATGCTATGGTTCCACCAGAAACCAGGGAAACGCCTTCATGTTTACGGAATCAGAAGAGTTGCAGTTTAACCAAAGTTACGGTCTGTCATATCATACCAATAAAAAACCCTTTCCTAACTACATTGGGGTCGGCTTCCAGTCTAACCGGATGCACCCGAATACCAGTAGTTTGCATGGAGTGACTGCCTGTCTGAGCTCCGGAACCCAATTACTGGGTAATACTGACTGTAAGACTATCGTTTTGACATCATGTCATTAATGTGATTGGCCTTGGTTGTGTCATATAAAAATAAAACAAAATTATAGGTTCTTAAATAGGTTCCATTTTACTCAAAAAATTCTTACGAGAAATACGTAGAACAACAACGTAACACAGTTCCATACATACATACTAGTTGTTGAGCACTAAATCTAAAGCTAAGTCCACACTGCGTGCTACACGCGGCGCAGCTACAAACAAGCTGCCGTTCTGAATATCTCGTACAATTAGTTGCTTTGTACCGAGCGGGGACGACGGGCTATTACTGAGTTGTGACGCCATTTTGTTTTGTTGTTGAATGTACTGTTGTGTGATACTTGATTATAAGTGTGTTGATTTATCTTAACCAAATAAATATTATAATGCCATTCTGACTGTTACCTTTTCACGCTTTCGCGTCTAAACTGATCAATGCAAATTGGCATACAGATAATCACTCTGATAATTAATCTGGCTGGATATGCTTTTTATATCAACAGTACGCTTCACTGGTACCATTTCAAACCTCCACGCGGGCAAAACTATCACTGCAAAATAATTATTTTCATGAACACTTACAACACACGTTTAAAATACAGGTAATAAAACTTAGAAGCTTCATTTGTCAAAACTAGTGAAATTTACGAATCAAATACCTGACGGTGTCGTCTAGAAGTACTGATGATGACTTTTTCCTGATATTTTCTAAGTACCTATTTTATTTAAAATTTTAAAAATCATTCCAGCTAAGCTTTCAGTCCCACCGGATGCGGCTGAATATCAGTACCTATTTTACAAGGAGCGACTGCCTGTCTGACCTCCACGACCCAGTTAGCTTCATACCTTTTCGTAAGACTGGTTGTTAGACTTTCGGACCAGTGGACTACCTGTAACGACTGTCAAATCTGCAAATGACAGCCAAGACCCTGGGGACAGAACGGAGGAAAATCGGTATGTAAAGATGGTCACCCATCATAGGTGATCAACCTAGGCAAGTGCGGCTTAATCTAAAGATCGACTCTAGCTGCTGATATTTAGCCATGATGTCCTCCATTAAACATGTAACCAAAAGAACAAAAATCCTTTAATCCGACTTACACTGACTCAAAATCCGAAATAATTAAATACCACCTTCATTTCGAACATCAAAACGTTCACAAAGTTACTCAATAAATCATGCACGAAGCTTCAGCTGATGTCTCATGAACTACAAGCTCCCCCGGCGTTGCCCGTCTGAATAATTACCAAGTGAATCGTAAAACAGCAGGTACGGGACCCGGGGTCCGTGGGGTTCGTGGAGTCTGTGGGGTTCAGTCAGAATTCATTCAATTATTCAAAGTGAATGGTTTGGAATGCAGCTGAGATTTGTTTGGCCTTTATAATAGATTAGCAGTTGAAGGTAGTTTTGTTTAAGCTTTGAACACGTAGTGTAATGATAGTGTGGGCTTTATAACATACATGCATGTCTGAGAATGTTGTGGTCGATAAAGTTCTGAATGAACTCAGGCAAACTCTTGCGCGGTATGCGACGACAACTTAACTTGTATTGAGGTGTTCGAACTGGTGCGAGTAGTCGCATGATTTTCTTATTTAGAAAACAACCGACACGTAATACACACAGACAGATAGACAGACAGACGTTGCGTGCCTAATCCCGCGCTCACGTCGCCTCAGTTTAAGCAGTCCTTAAGAGTTTCTGAACCTGTATTTTGACCACAAGACAGTGGCATAACTATGCACCACCAACTTCTTCTTCATGTGGTTAGTGCCTAACCTAGTGTCAGAGTTTTAAAACCACCCATGGGCCTTTGACTTTACATGCCGTCGAGAAATTTCTCTCAGGCACACTGGTTTCCTCACGATGTTTTTCTTCATCGAAGCGAGTGATAATTATATGTCGGAGACGGTCATTGGTACGGGCTTAAAATGAATCACAAGTACGCGGTGGTGACATCACGCGATCTACTTACAAATCTACCCACACCACAGCGCCACTTGTCACAGAGCCCTGTTGGTCACAAACTCTGAGCCAGGACGTCAGTCAGTGTTTGATTGCGGCCGAGTTAAGACCTCTTGGAATTGTATCCGATTCATTGTACCCCGTGCTATTTTGCTAAGTTGTAATCTCAAATAATTCGTTAGTTTGGCTAGAAACAATGTATCGCTCAGTGTCTTTTCATAGCACGAAACCCATCGTCTGCCCACATTATGTAGAAGCCTAGCGGAATAAATCCTGCCACTCCGACATCAGAATTGGGATGAAATCGTGCTTATGAAATCATACGCGGGGAAAATGACAATAAAAATAAAATCAGTGACGGTTACTTTTTGAAATAACCGAGTGCAATTACACAAAAATACTCGAAAGACAGTGCAAGCTAGTGTTGCTGCTAGTGCTGTGTTAGTGCGGTGTGTGTAGTGTGTGTGCTGTGTAGTGTGCGTGCAGTGTAGTGTGCGTGCTGTGTAGTGTGCATGCTGTGAAGTGTGCGTGCTGTGTAGTGTGTGTGTTGTGTAGTGTTACTAGTGTAGTGTTGTGTGCCACTCGGTTCGGCTGAGATCTATTTCGCTGTTGATTATAATCCCGATAAGCGTGATTCGTGATCAATTCCCGGCTCGTGAGTTGTTCCTAGTTGTGTGCTATTGTGCAAAGTGCTGGTATCGTAAGTTTTTTAGTGTTTTTACGTAAGTTTTACTTGCAATAAGTGAATTTCGTTAAATACAGCGACGGTATATCGGTGAGTACATTTATTTTCTTTGGTGTGTGGGTACCTCGAAATAATTGATAACTTATATCATAGCATTGTTTTATCATTGCGGGAGGCTGCTGAGGCCACTTATGTCAGTCATTGTAGAGGGGGGGTTGTAAAGGGTCGACCCATCCTGGGATGGAATAAGCATGTTAGGGACGCTCACCTGAACTCCAGGCAAATGTTTACAAATTGGGTTTGGCATGGTAAACCAAGCACAGGATATATTTATAATGCTATAGTTGAGTCCCGCAAGATTTTTAAACAAAAACTTAAGTTTTGTCAGAATAAGCAAGACCAAATTAAAATGGATATATTGGCTTCAAGACACAAAAAGAAAGACTTTCGCGGGTTTTGGAAACACACCAAAAAGTTAAACCCCAAGCCGGGCATTCCGGTGAGTGTCGATGGTGTAAGTACGCCCGGGGGGATCGCAAACCTGTTTAAGGAACATTTTAAAATACTACCTTCGAAGGCGGATGTTAGTGGTATCGTTGCTGGGGCTGTTGTGTCAGATGTGCCTGCTCGCATTACGGCTAAGCAGATTAAAGCAATAATTAAAAATATGAGACGCGGCAAATCGCCGGGACATGACAGCCTTAGCATAGAGCATTTTGAGCATGCCGGACCGCATCTCCCACGACTGCTAGCGTTATTGTTCACGTTCTGTATCCGACACTCCTACCTACCCGCGGCGTTGATGGGAACGGTGGTTGTACCAATACTGAAAAATAAAACCGGTGACGCCAGTGACAAGGGTAATTACAGACCGATCTCACTGGCGACTATTACGGCTAAAGTACTTGACGGTGTGTTTGAGAGTCAAATTAGTAAACATCTTAAAATACACGATGCTCAGTTCGGCTTTAGGCCACAGTTGTCAACTGAATGTGCTATTTTGGCTCTCAAGCATACTGTCAGGTACTATACGGAGAGAAGTACGCCTGTATATGCGGCATTTCTAGACCTTTCCAGGGCATTTGACCTCGTAAGGTATGACGTCTTGTGGTGTAAGTTGCGCGAAGCGGGAGTGCCTGACGCCATCACAAATATGTTTCAGTATTGGTATGGCCACCAAACCAATCAAGTTAGATGGGCCAACGAGTTGTCTGAGGAGTACAGGTTGGAATGCGGGGTGAGACAGGGTGGATTGACCTCACCAGCGCTTTTCAACCTGTATGTTAACCAACTGATTGTCGAGCTCAGTAGCACTCTTGTTGGTTGTTCTATTGACGGACTGTGTGTTAATAGTATTAGCTACGCGGACGACATGGTGCTGCTGAGTCTGTCAATTAGCGCACTCAGCAAGTTGGTGACGATCTGTGAGGCCTACGCAGAAGCGCACGGACTTGTGTACAACGTGCAAAAAAGCAAACTGCTTGTGTTTAGGGCGAAGCATAAAAAACCAGCAAATAATATGCCACCGGTTATGTTAAGGGGTGTGGCCCTTGAAAGAGTGCTAGATTTTAAGTACTTGGGGCACATTGTTACGGAAGACTTAAAGGATGATGCTGATATGGAAAGAGAACGGAGGGCGTTGGCTGTCCGATGCAATATGTTGGCCCGCAGGTTCGCACGTTGTACACCAGAAGTAAAAATAACTCTTTTCAAGGCTTTCTGTCAATCTTTATACACGTGCACTCTGTGGGTTCGATATACGCAGAGGGCATACAACGCCCTCAGAGTTCAGTATAATAATACTTTCAGGATGTTGTTGGGGCTCCCACGTTACTGTAGCGCGTCAGGGATGTTTGCGGAAGCACGTACTGATGGTTTCAGTACCATCTTACGTAAGAAGACTGCTTCTATGATGCGCAGAGTGCGTGGGAGCGGCAATGACATTCTGAAGGTCATTAGTGATAAGCCGTGCTGCACCATTATGGCGCATTGGGTACGTGTACATGTACATATACCTGGTGCGTCTGGTGAGTGCAGCAGATATATGAATTAAATCTTGTTTTTCGTCTGTTACTAACATAGCTTATAAGTAGTGTGTATTACTAACATCATATGGATCTCGGTCTGAAATAAAGTATTTTTATTTTTATTTTTTTAAATAATTTTTATCGACCGTTAATCCAAACCGGAGTCGAGCGTGATTTATCTTCTATACCTCCTCTCACTGTGGCCAAGACACCTTTAGCCGTCATCGGTCCTATGAGTCTGTGGGATCGGCAGTGAGAAAATCATTTCCTGTGTATATTGCACGACGTACACAAACCCTATTTCCTACCCCAGCTCCGTCTGTTACCGTAGGTCTCCTTGTAACAGACTTCCCTCACTTAAAACCAACGTAACTTACGATTGGTATGGTTTGTATGATAGGCTAGGGCGTTAGGATAATTAGGGTGCTAGATAGGTAATTACTATACAGCTAGGATAACTACGGTGCTATGTAATTACTATAGGGCCTTAGGTACTCCACCAGGCTCAACTGTTTCAAACATAGCCACATCGTGAGAACATGGAATAACGGCCGTACTAAGCTGTAAGTCCCGGTGCATACATTTTGGTTTTTAACGTTGTGATTCGTTTGTTTGAATTTCATAATTTTTTAAATGTTGTGTTGTTGTGTTGTAATTCTTTGAAAAAAAAAAATAGTTATTCGGTCGATGCTATTAGGTCCGCCGGCTTACGACCTGAAAACCCGAAAGGTCGAAGGCCTCGAATATCAGTTAAGGACGTCCCATCCTTAAAGGAAGACAACGCTTTTTTGCACGCGTTAAACCGTCAAATCATTCAAGATGAGCTGCCAATAAATGAGGATGATTTTATTATCGGCCGTTTTCAATAACTTACTAGCGGTTAACTGAGGGTTGCTGTCTCGGATGGACGTTTGAAGTGACATTGGCTGTGGCTGCCGTTTCTATAACTTTGCTGTCGGGCGTCTATCTGGCGTAAGCGGAGGATGGCACCTCTGGTCGTTGGTGGGCGCATCCCTCCAAAGCGTTTCGTTTGCAGTTTTCATCATGTTTCCTAAACTAATTGGTTTGTCGACCTAAACCTTTTTGTTATTGTTTTTGAAGGTAGACCTATAGTCTGACGCTATTTTCATTTAAGTATCTGCACTGGTTGAAGTTCACATTTTTAAGTTGTATAGGATTCGCAATACACTGAGGAGAATATTTGGTTTTATTACGTCATAATAAGTCAAATAAAATTATTCGTAGGCGTTATTCCGATAACGGTCGCAAGTGGATAGGCGATGAAACGGAGTCTTTTCCGCGCTCGTGGCGTGACATCGCTGACTAGTTTCTTGTTGAGTGCAGTGGAAGGAATCCAGTTTATTTTGACATTAAGCAAGGCGTTGAACGGCTTCGCATCTACATGGCTGTGGCCTAGAGATGGGTCGTCGACGTATTTATCGTTAACGAAACAAGACAGTTCACTTTCGTTCATCGACTAGTCGACGTCGTCGACGACTGGACTGGGCTGACCTGTTGGTCTGGCGAGGCTGTCGACGGCTCGACGTAGCTGCACTAGTCTAATTGCCGCGTTACTTTTAAATTTAAATTACACTCGCAAACGTTTAAATGCTTTACCACGTGCATAAACTCTGACCTCGCGTCAATAAATAAGAATGAAATAAAATAAAGAAAGTTTAGCACAACAAACATCAAAACCACGTGATACCGTTTTTCTCGCATCGTTCGACGGTTCGTTCGACCGTCAAAAACACGTCGATTTGGCCCATACAATTAATATCAACTTAATGTGAATGTGTGTGTGTGTGCGTTGCTAAACGCTACAAACGTCGTTGTGCAGTCTAAATTCACCCGTCTTTTCCGCCTACGAATTCGACTGGTTGGTTGATCGACATTGAACCAACGACTGGTTTATTGTAGGTTAACCATCGAATTAACTAGTTCGTCCATTCAACGCCCATCCAGGTGTGACATGGGACCGGTTTAGGAAATTGTTCAAGGCTAGATTCGAGTGCGTTGAAACTTCTACGGCTGCCCTCAGTAGCCTGAGTGGTGACAGGCCAAAGGAGAGCCCCTACAGATCTGCGCGCTGGCGCCTGGAGCGAGAGGCGTAGGAGGTTTTCATCGCTACCCCAATTAAGTGTCACGTGTGCGACGGGCCGGGACACGGCCAAGCAGATTGTCGTGCGATAGGGATCGGCGTCGGGAAGCTGTTTCCTGTGCCGGCTGCTGCAGGCGTTGGGCGGCGACAGCAGGCCAAGGGTGGCTCACTGGTGTGCTAAAAGTGCGGCGCGCCGCGCCTGGCCATACCGCCAGTCGCTGCATAGCAGGTTGTAGGTCCAGCGCTGCTGTACCGGTTGAGATGAGAGTCGTCCTTTGCATCGTTGAGCCCATCCGGAATATTAAAGCACTTTGGTCAGTTATTCAGATTTTGATTCTGGAACGTAATGTTCCTTAACGAAAGATTATTGGTTGTAAATTTAAAGTGTTTGAGATTTTGGACGGTGATCGTTATAAACTGAAAACTTTGAATTCAAAGTGTGTTAAGCACATGATAGGTTAAGAGGAGAATGCCTGAGGGCCAAGTACCGTTTGAAGTAGAATATTTAGAGTTGAGAGATAGTGTGGAACCTTGGTTCGGATGGTCGACCGTACCAGTAGATAATACGTAGTCGTAGCCCGGAACAAATTTGTCTCTCTTGAGGAAACTCGAGGAGTCCATGGGTGCGCGGTGTGCGTTTAACTCTGGCGGAGGTCGGGTCTGAGAGACCATAGAGTTGGACCGTACCAGTAGATAATACGTAGTCGTAGCCCGGTACAAATTTGCCACTCTTGAGGAAACTCGAGGAGTCCATGAGTGCGCGGTGTGCGTTTAACTCTGGCGGAGGTCGGGTCTGAGAGACCATAGAGTCATGTGGGACTCGGCGTTCATGAGGAACGTAGTAAAACAAACGGAGGTTTGTTGAAGGGCAAGTGTTGCCCATAGGCCACGAATGAGATTCCTGCTTTGTGTAATGATTAAATGGATGAAGAGGTACTTGGTTGCTCTAGCATTTTAATTGACCTAATTGTTTGTTAGATCTGAAGTGTGCCTACTTGTATGCACACGGTAGGCTAGGAAGATGCCAGCGGGTCACGTACCAGTCGATGTTGATAAGGATTTTGATAATGATGAGCGAGCTTTAGTTGTGGTAGAAGGTCGAGTAAAGCATTCTATCAGCCGTAGTGTGTGAAAGCAATGCGATTGCTGGTCGGGGTCTGGAAAGACCGTAGTGTGTAATCAGTGGTTGATGCACACGGGCGATCCATTTGATGGAAGCGCGAGTTTTGATCCATGTGATGGATGTGTGAGAGCAATGCGATTGCTGGTCGGCTGGAGAGCCGTGGCGTTTGAGGTTTTACTCGAAGGTTTCTGTAAGCTTGGCAGTTTTTGGTTGCAGTAGAGTTCTTTACCTTCACTGACCTGATGTATGTAAAGTTTGATCAGGAGTGACCGAGTGGAACAAATTTCTGTCGTGGACTGTTTGTTTGCAGGGTAACCATCACACGAGGACGTGTGCAAGCAGGGTGGCCGTGTCAGAGACGGTCATTGGTACGGGCTTAAAATGAATCACAAGTGCGCGGTGGTGACATCACGCGATCTACTTACAAATCTACCCACACCACAGCGCCACTTGTCACAGAGCCCTGTTAGTCACAAACTCTGAGCCAGGACGTCAGTCAGCCGCGGGCCTGTGGACGGTGAGCTATGGGCTAGCTCGCCGTCCGTCCGTCTTATGACGACAGGCCGTGTCGACGGCGCGTTCGTGTTCCACGCGCGCCTCAAGGAGAGTCAGCAAACAGGGAGGGGTCCATAAGGACCGACGCCTGCCAGGGTTGCGGGACTGTTCGAAAGAGATACCGCGGCCCTGGAACATAAAGGGTAAAGGAAGGAACATGGATGGGTTTTAGTCAGTACAAGTCTGACACTCCCTCCTGCTCAGCCCAGAGCGGGAGGGGTCATTTGATGATTTCCCATCGATAAAAAAAAAAAAAAAAAAAAGGACGTCAGTCAGTGTTTGATCGCGGCCGAGTTAAGACCTCTTGGAACTGTACCCGATTCATTGTGCCCCGTGCTATTTTGCTAAGTTGTAATCTCAAATAATTCGTTAGTTTTGCTAGAAACAATGTATCGCTCAGTGTCTTTTCATAGCACGAAACCCATCGTCTGCCCACATGATGTAGAAGCCTAGCGGAACAAATCCTGCCACTCCGACATATACAATACGCAATAATTATAAATACATGAATCCGATAAAAATCAGAGGTGCGTGTCTTGGGTTCTAACTCGACACCTATGATTTGGCAGTCCGACGGTCACACCACTATCAGAGACTAATACCACAGCAAAACATCGTCAGAAACCAATAGCCTTAATGATGTGAAGCCACCTTGCGCTTTATTACTCTTAAAGAGTAGAGATATTTACAAATACAGTAAAGTTATTGTTTTTGACCAGACTGATGAACCGCGACCTTCAAAGCAAAGTTAGACTGAAAAGAAAAACCGTCTTATTTTTTGCAGAAACTTTTAAATAGCATGTTTTCTCCCTTAAGTGGCGTACGGTGACTGAAAAATATTTACTTAAGAACTTTCTGTTTGCAGACTAAGTATTTGGAAAGATAAAGATTTGCGTAAAAGTTAGTAGCGTGGCCATGTCCTAATATGAGACACACGCCTGATTTCTATGTCAAGCTAATGCAAGTTAGTGCTGTGATAGGTCGTCTGAATATTCAATAGCCAATAGCATCACTTGACTTGCGTTTAATTTTATCGCGTCGATCATTTTCGTTTTGCCAAATAAAATGAACGCATTGATTCGCGTAAGAATCGCTTAGCAAGTTTTTGATGTTAAATACATTAGCTTGCGTAGTTTTGGAATAGAACCCAGGACTCCATTCACAGAAGTCGCCCTTGCAACTGTTCCGCTAGAGAAAAGAAGCAGATAACTGCTCCAAACTAGTTTAATCTGTACTTTTATACTTAGTACTAGCGACCCGCCCCAGCATCGCACGGGTGCAATGTTGTTATACATATAAACCTTCCTCTTGAATCACTCTATCTATTAAAAAAAACCGCATCAAAATCCTTTGCTTAGTTTTAAAGATCTAAGCATACATAGGGACAGACAGCGCGAAAAGACTTTGTTTTATACTATGTAGTGATTATAACCGGTTTTGCGAGCGAAGTGCTAGTCATTATTAAAATCAATTCTTCCTTTACCACGCTCGCTTTCAATCCAATAATTTAAATTTACTCTCCACAATTTCTGTATTCTTCATTAAAATGTCAACGAAAGCAAGTTAAAATGGAATTGCAATAATTCCTATACATTTTACTGTACCACTGCCGTCGCAATAAACTTAGTTCAGTCATTCATTCGTTCAGCGTTATCAATTTATTCGGTGAACTTTTCCGACTTTGGCGTTCGTTGGGCAAAATCTTTTTGACGGCATTAATATCATTTTTTATGGAGTGAATAGAATTAAAAAATCCGTAACTTTGTGAGTTTAATGTTCTCATTTTTCCCTCAATGGTTTTGGATGAGATTTGGCACACAAGTAGACTATGATTATTTTAGATTAATAAAATAGATTTAATGCGTACGACTGCTAGGCATGAGGTCATGAGGGTTCGATTCCTCGGTGGGGCAAAGTGTTTTTTAGATTCCCCACCTAAAATTTCTCGGTAGCAGCCACGGAGTTTGGATTTACGCCGGTTGATGGCAATAGCCTCGCCCCCTATGCAAAATGTGGTTATTGCCTAATCGAAAAGCTGTGATACGTTTATATTGTTCAAAAATAGTGAAGCTACCACATTAGTAAAAGATTTCTTGTATTTGGAGAAGTTTTATCACCTTTTACAAATACTCAAACTATTTTACCGTACTAGTGCTGAAATAGATCTGTGGATTTCAGTCAATAGCAGTACTTGTAATAGTAACACATTGTGGTTGTGGTTGCGTTTTATTGATTCTAAATAACTTTGGTTGGTTTTCAGTATTATCAAATTAGACTATTGTTAGCCGTTTGAATTCATTGCTATGTATTGCGTGCATTTTATAATATAATTTATAACACATTTGCCCGAAAAGGGTCTCCTATTTCACCAATTTCAATAACGTATTGTATCTCATTACGGACTTGTGCGGTAATGTAATGTAAAACGCAAGGTTTATCAAGATGCTCCGTCATAAACGAACGGTATTTTTTTAAATCTTAGTAAAGAGTTTTTATGTCAGAAAAGTGGTCAACATTTTAAGAATAAAATTAACTTTGGGAGATAAAATAAAATAAATAAACATTAAATTCTTTAATTTAAATTATTTTGATAATAAATTACAACCATTTATCTGTAACAAAAACACAAAAATATTAATTTATTTTATTAGTAATCCTGGATGTTTTTGTGACTTTGCCTTAAAAAGAAGCGCTGATGCGCGCGCATCGCTAATTTGTGAGCAAGTAAAAATTATTCCGCGCGCTTTTTCTTTTCGCTGTATTGTTTTTATTTGAAAATATCGTCAAGTAATGATGAATGTATTAATTCGACACCGCCAGGTGTCTCAGAGGCAGTTTTATTTATTTCCTCGCAAATACGTTATAAAACGTCGTATGACATACGTGCGCTTTAATATTTGCAGCCTCTGCTTTCTTGTAGCCCTCGCCTACGGCTCGGGCTAGCAATATCGCCTCGGGTGTTATTTTCAACTTACCATAATGCACTTATATCATAATGTACTATTATTATTAGTCAAGAGTATTTTGATTGCATTTGCTGTGGTTTTTGTTATAAATATGTTTTTTTCTGCTAAATACATAATTTATCAGCATGATAGTAATTGTTTTATTTTTATTTGTGTTTAGTTTTCTAATCTAAGGCAACCTTGGATATCACCTACCTTGGAAACATACATAAAATATAACATGACGCCTGACAGTTCCGAAGGTTTAGGCAGAGGTGTACCTACTCATATACCCCATTTTGCCAGTTATAATATTAAAAGTCCCGTGTAATAGGGGGCGATCCATTTGACATCAACGGGTCCTAGATCCAGACTCCGTGGCTGCTACTGGGAAATTCCTGATGGAAAGCTATCCTGGACCTAAACTATCTTGGAAACTGGACTGAATAATCTGAAAAGGTCTGGTCTGACGAATATAAATCTCACCCTCATTTTTGAAAAAGCCATTTTCCTTCCGTATCATAATAATTGTCTACAATTATACTTTATTATCTCACTTGCAAGAATAAAGTTCTCCGGAAAAAATATCCGACAAAACTCGCAGGAAAAAAGCAAATGACAAATAAATCCGATAACATAGAGCAGGTAACGCTTTAAATATAGAGTCAAAAGGGGGCTTTGTGAGTGCTCTACATAATGTAGAGATGCCTGATACGGTAGAGTTTTATTAAAAACGACTCTACTACATTGTGTATATTTGCAGAGCTAGGAAAGGGATGTTTGTATAGTTCGCGATGATATTAAATGACAGATTATTTTTGTTCTTTGTGAGGATGGCAGCAGAGCGGGGCTTATGGCCAGAAGCGGATCTGTAGGCTGAGTTAATTTATTGTTTATAGATCTTTTTTCTAGGGTTCCGTACTATAAACGGTCGCAACTATAAGGTAGGTTTCAACTGTTCCGCAAAATCAGAACTAGTCTAAATTCGATCAAACCAGTACGTTTGATCGAATCTCCTTTCTATGAATACGTATGTAATTCACCGAAATTCGCAGCGCGGTGCTCTGGTGTCAAAAACTCTGAGCCAGGACGACAGTCAGTGTCTGATCGCGGCCGAGTTAAAACCTCGTGGAACTGTACCCGATTCATTGTGCCTCGTGTTATTTTGCTAAGTTGTAATCTCAAGTAATTCGTTAGTGTTGCTAGAAACAATGTATCGCTCAGTGTCTTTTCATAGCACGAAACCCATCGTCTGCCCACATGATGTAGAAGCCTAGCGGAATAAATCCTGCCACTCCGACATATATAAACAGGGTGTAAACGGAACCTGCACGAAGCCTGATGGCTTACCAACATTATCTACTTCAAATTAAGTAACTTTATACGCAAAAAAAATATTGCTGGGCAACGACTTTTTTTTTGAGGTGGAAAATCACGTTTTACTGTAGAACTCAATATAACGCACTCAACACTTTGTGATAATGGATGGATTGAATAGTATGGGGGTCCTGGAGGTGTTTAAAGTAAACATCTTATATTAGAAACATATATTAAAAAAATTGAACTTTGGCCCCCATTATCTCCGTAATTACAAGGTACCCAGGTATGGTCTAGAACAAAAAAAATGATCGCAATGACGAGGAGAACAAGTGCCTTTCGGCTTCGTTAAGGGTCTGTTACAAAGAAAAAGGAAATTGTTAGGCAAGGTTGTGTAGGAAGAATATTAATATCCCATCAAAAACAAGCAAGCATGTGTAAACATGCAAGTCGCTGCTGACAGCCGGTCTAGAAGCATGGAACTTTGAATATGATTTCATTTCTGCCGATGATTTTATTTCTTTTCAACTTTGTATTCTTAGCCGACTAGCCACTAAGTAAACTGCCAAAGCTTGTTTTAATAAGCCGATGTTCAAAATGTCTACTTCCAATCAATTTACTTGACTCAATTCTAAGTTCTAAAACCCTTCAAAAAGTTCAAAAATACTTTCTAAAACCCTTTTTCAACAAGACATTCATCAATTATTCATCCAAAGTCTAAAAAGACAGATCATTCCACTTTAAAACAACATTAACATCTAAATAACAAGCCACTCTTAACCCCTCAGCATCGCATCGAGTCGAGAAACTCAACCCGCCACCGAAACAAGTTGTTTCACTCCCTACCTCCCCCTACTCCCCCTCTGAACAATTAGCCACTGCATTAAAACAAAGACAGAGGGAACTCGTTATAATCGCAATGTTTCAATTTATTTGGTGATTTGTTATTTTGGAAGGTTTATTTTGAATTATGATTTCTTAGGATTACCGTAGCGTTCCACGATTGCCGATGCAATCTGATATTAACTTTTTACTGTAGAACTGCTTTGCGAGACTTCACACTACGGCCGATAGAATGCTTTACTCGACGTTCTACCACAACTTAAGGTCGCTCATCATTATCAAAATCCTTATCAACATCGACTGGTACGTGACCCGCTGGCATCTTCCTAGCCTACCGTGTGCATACAAGTAGGCATACTTCAAATTTAACAAACAATTAGGTCAATTAAAATGCTAGAGCAACCAAGTACCTCTTCGTCCATTTAATCATTACACAAAGCAGGAATCTCATTCGTGGCCTATGGGCAACACTTGCCCCCCAACAAACCTCCATTTGTTTTACTATGTTCCTTAAGAACGCCGAGTCCCACATGACTCTATGGTCTTTACAGACCCGACCTCCACCAGAGTTAAACGCACACCGCGCACCCATGGACTTACTTGAGTTTCCTCAAGCGAGACAAATATCCGAGCTACGACTACGTATTATAACACGTGTGTGTATGTGTGTTGTTACGTGTTATATGTATTATCTACAGGTAGTTGTTCCTTGTCTGGCTGTTTGTGTATGTGAGTTTAAATGTTTGTAAACGCACCGACGATACAGGAGAAATTCCTAGTGAGGGGCAACGTTTTTTTAAAAAAAGAAGAAGAAGACGTATTAACTACTGGTACGGTCGACCATCTGAACCAAGGTTCCACACTATCTCTCAACTCTAAATATTCTACTTCAAACGGTACTTGGCCCTCACGCATTCTCCTTAACCTATCATGTGCATAACACACTTTGAATTAAAAGCTTTCAGTTTAAAACGATCACCGAACCAAAATCTTAATCACTCTAAATTAAGAACCAATAATCTCTTTCATTAAGGAACATTACGTTCCAGAATCAAAATCTGAATAACTAACCAAAGTGCTTTAATATTCCGGATGAGCTCGACTATGCAAAGGACGACTCGCGTCTCCACCGGTACAGCAGCGCTGGATCTACCTGCTATGCAGCGACTGGCGATATGGCCTGGCGCGGCGCGCCGCACTTTAAGCACACCAGTGAGCCACCATTGGCCTGCTGTCGCCGCCCAACGCCTGCAGCAGCCGACACAGGCAACGGCTTCCCGACACGGTTTCCCTCGTACAACAATACGCTTGGCCGCGTCCCGGCCCGTCGCACACGTGAAACTTAATAGAGGTAGCGATGAAAACCTACGCCTCTGGCTCCCGGCGCCAACACGCACATCTGTAGGTGCTCTCCTTTGGCCTGTCACCACGCAAGCTAATGAGTGCTGCCGTAGAAGTTTCAACGCACTCGAATCTAGCCTTGAACAATTCCCTAAACCGGTCCCATGTCACACCTGGATGAGCGTTGAATGGACGAACTAGTTAATTCGATGGTTAACGTACAATAAACGAGTCGACTCTTCAACGTCGAACAATCAACTAATCGAATTCGTAGACGGAAAAGACGGGTGAATTTAGACTGCACAACGACGTTCATAGCGTTTGGCAACGCGGATTAGTTGAAATAGCATAGTTGGACAAACAAATTTGAACTCTAAATATAGTCACATAAAGTTGATTTTAATTGTATGGGCCAAATCGACGTGTTTTCGACGGTTGAAAGAACCGTCGAACGATGCGAGAAAAACGGTTTCACGTGGTTTTGATGTTTGTTGTGCTAAACTTTCTTTATTTTATTTCATTCTGATATAATGACGCACAAGGTCAGAGTTCATGCTTGTGGTAAAGCATTTAAATGTTTGCGAGTGTAATTTAAATTTAAAAGTAACGTGGCAATTAGACTAGTGCAGCTACATCGAGCCGTCGACAGCCTCGCCAGACCAACAGGTCAGCCCAGTCCAGTCGTCGACGACGTCGACTAGTCGATGAACGAAAGTGAACGGTCTAGTTTCGTTAACGATAAATACGTCGACGACCCATCTCTAGGCCACAGCCATGTAGATGCGAAGCCGTTCAACGCCTTGCTTAATGTCAAAATAAACTGGATTCCTTCCACTGCACTCACAACAAGAAACAAGTCAGCGATGTCGCGCCACGAGCGCGCAAGACTCCGTTTCATCGCCTATCCACTTGCGACCGTTATCGGCATAACGCCTACGAATAATTTTAGTTGACTTATTATGACGTAAAAAAACCAAATATTCTCCTCAGTGAATTGCGAATCCACTACTACGCAACTTAAAAATGTGAACTTCAACCAGTGCAGATACTTTAATGAAAATAGCGTCAGACGATAGGTCTACCTTCAAAAACAATAACACAAAAAGGTTTAGGCCGACAAACCAATTAGTTTAGGAAACATGATGAAAACTGCAAACGAAACGCTTTGGAGGGATGCGCCCACCAACGACCAGAGGTGCCATCCTCCGCTTACGCCACATAGACGCCCGACAGCAAAGTTATAGAAACGGCAGCCACAGCCAACCGCTAGTAAGTATTGAAAACTGCCGTTAGTAAAATCATCTTCATTTACTTGCAGCTCATCTTTAAAATTTTGACGGTTTAACGCGTGCAAAAAAGCATTGTCTTTCTTTGAGGATGGGACGTCCTTAACTAATATTCGAAGCCTCCGGCCTTTCGGTTTCAGTATCTGCGGTTTTTGTTTTAACTCCTACAATTTAAAATCCGTCGTCACTAGGCTTACGTGTAGGTAGACAAAGTTTCAAAGAATTACAACACAATAACACGACATATTAAAAATTATGAAATTCAAACAAACTAATCAGAACGTTAAAAAAAAATATGTACTACCGGGACTTACAGCTTAGTACGGCCGTTATTCCATGTTCTCACGATGTGGCTATGTTTGAAACAATTGAGCCTGGTTCAGTACCTAAGACCCTACTGACTATAAGCCTAGCCCTACAGTAATTAAATAGCACCGTAGTTATCCTAGCCGTAAAGTAATTACCTATCTAGCACCCTAATTATCCTAACGCCCTAGCCTATCATACAAACCATACCAATCGTAAGTTACGTTGGTTTTAGGTGAGAGAAGTCTGTTACAAGGAGACCTACGGTAACAGACGGAACTGGGGTAGGAAATAGGGTTTGTGTACGTCGTGCAATATACACAGGAAATGATTTTCTCACTGCCGATGCGACAGACTCATAGGACCGATGACGGCTAAAGGTCTCTTACCTTTAGCCGTCATCGGTCCTATGTGCCACAGTGAGAAGAGGTATAGAAGATAAATCACGCTCGACTCCGGTTTGGATTAACGGTCAATAAAAATTATTTCGAGGTACCCACACACCAAAGAAAATAAGTGTACTCACCGATATACCGCCGCTATAGTTAACGAAATTCACGTAATGCAAGTAAAACTTACGTAAAACCACAAAGAAAACTTACGATACCAGCACTTTGCACAACAGCACACAACTAGAAACAACTCACGAGCCGGGAATCGATCACGAATCACGATTATCGGGATTATAATCAACAGCGAGATAGATCACAGCCGAACCGAGTGACACACAACACTACACAACACACACACACTACACAGCACGCACACTACACAGCACACACACTACACACACCGCACTAACACAGCACTAGCAGCAACACTAGCTTGCACTGTCTTTCGAGTATTTTTTTGTAATTGCACTCGGCTATTTCAAAAAGTAACCGTCACTGATTTTTATTGTCATTGTCCTCGCGTATGATTTCATTAGCACGGTTTCATCCCAATTCTGATGTTGGGTTGTCAGGATTTATTCCGCTAGGCTTTTACATCATGTGGGCAGACAAGGGGTTTCGTGCTATTAAAAGACACAGAGCGATACACTGTTTCTAGAAACATTAACGAATTACTTGAGATTACAACTTAACAAAATAACACGGGGCACAATGAATCGGGTACAGTTCCAAGAGGTCTTAACTCGGCCGCGATCAGACACTGACTGTCGTCCTTTTTTTTTTTTTTTTTTTTTTTTTATCGATGGGAAATCATCAAATGACCCCTCCCGCTCTGGGCTGAGCAGGAGGGAGTGTCAGACTTGTACTGACTAAAACCCATCCATGTTCCTTCCTTTGCCCTTTATGTTCCAGGGCCGCGGTATCTCTTTCGAACAGTCCCGCAACCCTGGCAGGCATCGGTCCTTTCGGACCCCTTCCTGTTTGCTGACTCTCTTTGAGGCGCGCGTGGAACACAAACGCGCCGTCGACACGGCCTGTCGTCATAAGACGGACGGACGGCGAGCTAGCCCATAGCTCACCGTCCACAGGCCCGCGCCTACGGTGGCCGGAGGCCACCACGTGGCCCCCGACGCCCGGTGCGTCTCCCGCGGCGGCTGGGACGTGAGGTTCTCTCCCTCTCACGTTCCGCCACCTCCTTCGCTAGCATGACTGCTTCGCAGAAGGAGGTGACGGCGTCCCATTCCGTCTCGCTCCGGACCATGGATTGAACCAGGGCCGGAAGCGAGAGGTCGCCGCCGCCGATCGCCGCTACGAGGACACGGCGGTGCTCCGCCCACGCGGGGCAGATCTCCACCGTGTGCTCCACCGTGTCCTCCGGTCGATCCTCACAATGGTAGCACCCGGGCGTTTCCTCCCGCCCGATTCGGTGCAGGAACCTCCCGAAACAACCGTGTCCGGTGAGGACCTGCGTCAGGCGGAAGGTGAGGGCGCCGTGGCGCCTCTCTAGCCACTCCTCAAAGAGGGGACTTATCGCCACTATTGTGGCGTGCCCTGCACGGGGTTGCGACAGTCGCTCTCTCCATGTCGCCATGAGATCACGCCGGAGGTCTGTCCGCTGAGCGACAATTTGCCGCGGCAGCGGAGTTACCCCCCGGCGTAGTGCCTCCACGCGCCATTCGTGTAGGCGCGCGAGGACTATCGCCTCCAGATCCCATGGCGGCAATCCGGCAAGGAGGCTCGCCGCCTCGCCGGACTGACTGTCGTCCTAGCTCAGAGTTTTTGACCATCAGGGCTCTGTGACAAGTGGCGCTGTGGTGTGGGTAGATTTGTAAGCAGATCGCGTGATGTCACCACCGCGTTCTTGTGATTCACTTTAAGCCCGTACCAATGACAATGACCGTCTCCGACATATATATAGTTTTAGATTTTTTTACCGATTGTTGTGAATGTGTGAACATTGTAGGCCTTGTAGATTCCTATTTGCGTGTTAACTTTGTATCTTGTTTTACGTTTTTGTGAACTACAAGCAACTTCTTGTTCTCGGACCTACGCTGTTCTCCCATAGCAATGTACCCTATACCCCTGGCCTATGCACACGGTGCGTAGCGGTGGCGGCGCTGGAGGGGTGTCGCCGCGGCGTCCTACATATAAAATCCATGATATGTCACATAACGCTGCACGACGCGCTCCGGCGACGCGCCGCACCTACACCGAGCATGCTACTAGACATGTATTTGCCATTTAGAAAAAGAATCCTAAAAACAAGCATATTACTGGAAACTAAAAGAGCCGCGGATTAAAACAATTAATTCTAACAACACAACGATTGAAAAATCCGCTCAGCAACTCGCCAATTCCCAGTGAATAGCTCTTGAAACTGATAGACTAACAGACGGGCTGTGGCAACTGCGTGTGATTGATCCATCAATCAACTGTGATGTCATACGCGCTAATTGGCTCACTCGGCCTGACGTCAGATTGGCTAACATAGGGTAAACTTAATGAGACTGTAATATACTCGTATTGACTAGTTTTGGGGTTGCGATTTGAAAATTAAAGTTTAATTTTATTAAAAATATGAAATAGGAAAAGGATCGCATTCATTGCTGATTGGTTGACTGTTTTTATTTGTAAGGTAAAGCAGAGGAAGAGTTTAGTATACCCACATTAATATTTAAGACACATGTGGTAGGAGATGAGTCTATTGCCGTCAACCGGGCATAAAATCAGACTCCGGGAAGTTCCTTAAAGAAAAATCCAAGAATATTTCGTCCGACCTGGGAATCGAACCCAGGACTTCATGCTTAGCAGTACGCTTACGACCACTAGACTAACGAGGCAGTCAACATAGTCAGTCCACATTTCTAATTAATTAAAAATTAAATAAACCATTTGTCCTACATATTAATTACTTTAATTACGAGCAAGCTTTCCCACTCACACAAAACACTGCAGTAAGCCATGCGTTGCTGAATTCAAGCTAAAATATTTTGCACAATAATAATATTGTGTGCAAATGTAATAGTTAGTTCTAAAACGACATACAGGATAACAACGCACTCACATTACACGTTTCGGCGGCAAAGCGTGTGAACGTGGCCCGCTTTAATGTTGCTATGAACATTATAATGCGGTTTTTTTGACCGGGTAGAGCAGTTGTATGGTTCTTGAAATGAATATAGTGTAAGTTTATTTGAAGGAAATTATCAGGAGGATGTAGTTCCCACCGCTGGGACTTGAATTGGGTGGTAATCTTGCGGAACGGTGCGGGTTGATTACTGTGGAGAACCTATCATCATCTGCCTAGTCATTTCAAAACTATATTGGGGTCAGCTTCCAGTGGAAGTATCTTACATGGGGCAACTGCCCATCTGACCTTCACAACCCAGTTAGTACTGGATAATAGTGACTACCTGTAACGACTGTCAAAGATCTAAAACTGACAGCCGGGACCAACAGCATAACGTGCTTTCTGTGGCACGATGGTGAATTATTAACTCTAATTTTACCAAAAGGATAAATGACAGTATTTAATCTAAAAGGAATCGTAAGTGTAATCGTTTTATAGAATCTATCTAGGTAGTCCCAACGATACAAATAGTTGTATATGTAGGTAACCTTTTTCTTTGTCATTATACCATTTAATATTATTATCTTCAACATTTTAAGGTCAACACATCTCCAAGTCTGTCATCTGCAACAGATTTGTCTTAAAACAAATCTCACAAACGCTGACCAAAGCAACCATTTTATATTTTCGTGAGACTGTGACAGTGTTTAAAATCACCACAGAATGATATTAACAAAAAGATTGTATTACAGATTTTCTTGCAATATTCTATATTTCACTTATTAAATAAAGCCCCAAAGACTAAAAACACAAGCTTGTTTAATAAAAACTCCTTTGTGTCTCCGAACAAAAGGCAAAAGAAAGCACGATATTGATACTGTAACAAAAGAGAACTATAATATTAATCTGCTATTTAAGGCTTGTTTACACGAGGAGGGATTCTCGTTCGCCGAGAGACGAGAATTTCCCTGCGAGACTCGTATGAAAAGGAAAATGCCAAGACACAGTGATATTCTACGAACAATAAAATGTTGGGAAAGTCAGTTTCACAGGAACTACCGATAAGCTTAGGACAATCCTGTTGCATGTCATTGCAGAAATACGTAATGATTTGAAAACGATTGCCAGTTATCCACAGAAGCCCTAACACGAGCACACGGTGTAAATGTAACGTAAATACGTCGATTATAAAATAAAAATATTTAAGAATTTATTTATTTCTATAGAGGTCACTGATTGTGTTTATTGCAAACAATTTAACTAAAATTCTAAAGGATAATAATCGACGCATCTATGGTACGTTTACACCGTGCGCTCGTGTTAGGGCCTCAGATTATTATATTCAAACGAGACATAAAAACTCGCCTACGATTATAAATCCATACAAAAATTGTCGGGCGATTTTCTAATTTTTATCGTTAAGAGTATACTGTGACACGTCACAGTGTGACTCGTTGGGAACAAACGAACACTAGTAGATGTCTCAGACTTCTTGCTTGAACTATCGACGCGATCCTCTCGCTTGTGGAGATGATGAATTAAACAGACAACGTTCATAATAATAATTGTAAACATGGTACTTAAAATCTTTCCACATCGTCACATTCTCCTGATGGATGCTACAGAAGACGCTAAGCTCGCAGCCAAGTTCTGGGCCGACTCCGTGTAAATTACCTTCGACAGCTAAGAAGAAGACTTTGTTACGTCTGGGCAACAATCATCTATTCAAAGCGAGAAATTTTCCCCCTCTGAACGAGCCTTTAAAGCCTTGTCTCAACACTCCGACAGAAACACGAAGTGCCGACAAGTTTTAATGTATTGCATTGTGTCGACGACGAAGACGCTGCAGTGCGAGGGTTAAATAAGAATTTTGGAGCTTTTTAATTTAGTAATGGTTTTTTCAATTTGTATCTTTATTAAGTGATCATTTTTAGTTGTTCTTTTAGTTTGTACAACTTACGATTTCTTCGTTATTTTGAATCCCTTGAGGCACAGATTATATAATATTTCGTACTTGGGGTTTAAGACTAAAAACCTTTTAAAATATGGCGATTACAATCCCTAAAGATAAATTTAAACAATTTAGTAGATTAGAAAAATCAGACATGCGAAAGGATATCTATAATGTTTTATCGATAATGCTGCATATAATGTGGTCCGTGGCCTTCCTAAGAACTTACGCCGCGCTATCATATTTTTTTTCAAGACAATTTCATCAACCATCACCTTCTGACAATGTCAGTCAGGCCCCGAAGCAACCATGCCGTACTGCAAAAGCACGTTATTATTTGATTAAGAAGTCGATCTATCTAAAAAAATATACACAAAATAGACTGAGATCACTCAATAACACAACATACTAGAACAAAAATCCACTTTTTCCGCCATCGAACTTACAAATACCGACCAAGTCGATAACTTCAACAGTATTAACCCCCATTCGTCGCTGACAAGTAAAGGACTTTAGAGACGAGACAACTAAAGGACTTAGCAGACGCTACAGACGTCGCTCGTGCTACAGCGGATTAGCGGTCCCCGATAGAAATGCTAATTCGCAGTACGTTGAATGTACAGTCGGGGGATGAAAATGTTTAACCATTGACTTTAAAGCAATACCGTTTCTGTACTCGCATTTATTCCCATGTACTAGAACAATGAGGTAGCATCTAAATTGGCAAGGTCAATCCTTAGATTGGTGACTAAAAATGCCGAGACTGTTCTGTGCCCCTGAAAGCACGTTAAAGGTCTATCCACACATATCAGAACCGTGCCCGAGACGTACAAAGGCCGTGGCCGAATGTATGTAGACACTGAAGCTTCGTCGCCGGCCCGGGCACGGACTTGTACGAACGAGTTCATATAAAATGTAAAGACCGGTATTTTTTTGAGGGCACGGTCCGTCCACGTCCCTGGTTTGAGTGGATAGATGTTAAACCGTCGTTAATCCAGTCTGTCATTTTTATATCTTTGACAATCGTTAAGGCAACCCAGAAGCCTTGAAAGTCTAAGACTTCACAGTCTTACCAAGGGGTACCGTGTTACCCATTAGCTGAGTTGTAGAGGTCAGATAGGCAACCACTCCATGTCCCATGTGCAATACTGGTATAATTCAGCTACATCTGATTAGCCTACGTATCATAACATCACGCCTGTAAGCCCCAATGGGTTAAGCAGAGGTGTATCTAATAGTATACCCACGATTTGCTAATAATGTTTAAGTCCCATGTAATAGGGGGCGAGCCTATTGCCATCAACTGGGCACAAATGTAGACTCCGTGGCTGCTACTGAGAAAGTCCTGATGGAAAAACCCAATAACAATTCGCCCGACCCGGGAATCAAAACCAGGACCTCAAAGCCAAGGTAGATTGATTGACAAAATTGTTTTGTTATAGATTTTCAGAAAGTTAACACCTCCGTTGTTTTTCTGCTAATCGCATTCTGCCCGCGACCGTACATTCCCGCTACAATGCCAGTATCTGTCGTCTCTCAAGTGTGCTGTACCAGAGTGTATATAGAGAGGGTAGAATTGAAACGTAATCAGATGCTTGGCAAGTGAGTTGGACCGCGACCAGAACTGTTCAATATCTTTGATTAAGCCGACTGTTTGGAGAATGTGCGCGTTTTTGGTTTAAGTTACGTTTGTGTGAATTTGAATTGATTGTTTATTGTTAATTCAATTTTCTATTGGTTGCACCTAGGTGAAGGGGGGTAGTGTTATTAAAAAAAGTTTTTTTTGTGCGGGTAGAAGATGTATCCATTGGATGATCTTTTTGTTATTCTTCAATTTTTTTAAGTATTTTAAATGATGTAAAGTTATGAGTTATCTTGAAAACTATCACACGTTGTTCAGGTGGAGGACGAAGCCACGGCGCGATCTAATTTAAATCGTAAAAAATGTTCAGAGTTGCCGACGCGCTCGATAGATGGCGTTGTCGTCGAGTTAGATCGCGCTATGGTTTCGTTACCACCAATAGTATAAGTAAATTAGGAGGTTTTTTTGTATGTGCGATTTTTTGCGATTCTTTTTATTATACGCCTTATTGGAAACTTTGAGTTTAATTAGGTGTTCTCGCCTTCGGACCTTGAAATCCTGTTCACACGTTGAAATCCGAGTGAAATGACCAAATGAGTGGAATAGTTCTATGAAACTGCTTGTAAATGATTGCTAGTCACTAAATAACTTACAAAAGTTGTTAAGTTAGTCGGTTAAGTAATTATCTTTCACAAAACTTAAATTAATAATAAAATAACTTATCGTCTTGCTAACGGTGAGTACTTGCACAGACACAATCAAGTAGCTAGGATTATCCACCAGCAACTTGCCTTACAATACAACTTTGTGGGTTCTGAAGTACCATATTACAAGAATGTGCCCGACCCAGTTCTCGAGAACGGTCATACCACATTGTATTGGGATCGATCTATCACCACAGACAGGACTATTTTAGCAAATAAGCCTGATGTTGTGGTGATAGATTGCCGAGAGCGCCCTGCAATGATTGAGGACATTTACGAGTTCACACTTTAGCTCACGAGGTAGTCGACATGTGGGACGTGGACTCTGCAATCATTGTACCGATAGTCGTTACGGTTAATAGACTTCTAGTAAAGAGCCTCCACCAATACCTTAGGAGGCTCTCATTGCGCGGTTGGGTCAAGGGCTTGATTCAGAAAGCAGTACTCCTGGATACGGCACCCATAGTGAGGCGGTTCCTCTCTCTGGAGCCAACAAATATCATTGTTATTAGTTGAAACGGTATCGGCCCGAAAGTCTGGCAACCAGTTTCAGCTGCAGCGTTATACCCAGTAGCTCGGCTGTGGAGCCCAGATGGGCAGTAATCATCATCATCATTTCAGCCGAATGACGTCCACTGCTGGACAAAGGCCTCCCCCAAGAGCCGCCACATTGACCGGTCCCGTGCGACTCGCATCCAACGGACCCCGCAACCTTCACCAGGTCATCGGTCCACCTAGTGGAAGGCCTTCCAACGCCATGTCTTCCGGTTCACGGTCGCCACTCCAGAAGATTTCGGCCCAATGGCCATCCGATCGTGCATTCGTATGAGCAATTGCACCATGTTATATGTTATGTGCATTCGAGTAGACTGGAAGCGGTCTCCTACGTATTCGACAGCGTCCCAGCTAATCTGCCTGATTAGTCTTTTTATTCGGGAAAAGACTAAGCAGACAGATAACCGGGATCGCTTCAGATATCTAATTAAAATTGCACTGTTTACAATATTCCTTCTTATCTCCCCCAGTTCACAAATGAGCAACAAACAATCGGACTGAACTACAGAACTAACTACATTAAGTTCACAGATTATCGTCCTTTGAGTCGCAGTTGGAAACTAGCTGACACCTCGGGACTAAGTCGTTGTATAGTTGTACCTAGTTCAACTAGTTGTAGCCCGCGGCTTTGTCCATGTGGATTATCTGTTTAATAACAAAACCATCATGCCTGAATACCCCTAAAGGGGTATACAAAAGTGTACTATATAGTACAACAAGTTTTGTTTAAATTCCAGGCAATAGGGGACGAGCCTATTGCCACCAACTCGGTTCAAGTCCAGATACCACTGATGCTGGAAAATACCTAATAGAAAAACCCAATAACACTTTACTCATCCTGGGAATCGAACCTTGGACCCTTGTAATTATAACAAAGATACGTTAAATCTGTTTAAATTGCATGTTATCTTTCATCTATACTATAATTATGTATACTAATATTATAGAGAGGTAAAGTTTGTGAGTTTGTGAGGTTGTAGGAGGTAATATCTGGATCTACTGAACCGATTTTGAAAATTCTTTCACTAATAGTAAGATACATTATCCCCGAGTGCCATAGGCTATATTTACAACTTGCCCGTGGGACAATTTCCGACCAAAACACGAGCGAAGCCGCGGGCAACAGCTAGTTCATTATAAATAATTTTATGTGTTTGTATAGAAATTATGGAAAGTCACAACAGTAGTTAAGTTTTATCAACGGTTTATCTTGTTTGTGTGTTCTTACTTCGAAGTGCAGTTTTAACTAGCGCCTGATACTCATTGTAACTTCGCTTATAGTATTTGACAATGGCCATGATAGTACAACGACCAGACTTGAGTATTATGGCTATTTTTATTTGTCTTAGTTAATTAAACAGTCTTGTGGTACAATCTTTAATTTACAAAGGACCGCATGGTGTTGATAATATTCTTTTTATAAGAATTTCTGTATATTTATCTTCGGTCAAAGACATTCAAATATTTACGAGCGATAGACGGAACAAGACGAAGAAAATCCTAATCCAATACTTGTTACTACTTAGTAGCAGATCGTTCTGTATACGTGTCATACGCCGCTTGTCAGGTAGCACTCGTGTGGCAACATGTTTAGGAACAAAATTTGTATAAAAATATTCGTAATGTCCGCTCTATAAGTCTTGTACATCTCTTTGTCTTCTTCGGTTAAGATGTTCAATTCGATCAGTTATACGTTCGAAGGTCAACGTACACATCGCCCCGCAGATCAGGTCATCGTGAAGCAGGCATTCAGCCCAATATAAGCGCATTGGTTCAGCATCGCTGGTGGAAGCCACCCGGCTTCCACCAGCGATGCTGAACCAATGCGCAACGATGCGGCTAGTCTTCACCGGTAGGCCACCCGCCTAGGGCTAGGTGGAGAACAGACGAGACCATGCTGATCCCTGACTTTAACTGGCATCGACCAACTGTATCACGTGGGATACGGTTAGTATGATTTTTAGGAGTAAGAACTCCTGAAATGTGAGATTCGATTGTGTGTCACATTTCTGTCTCGTTGGTCTAGCGGTCGCAAGCACGACTGCTGAGCATGAGGTCCTGGGTTCGGTTCCCGAGTCGGGCAAAGTGTAATAGGGTTTTTCTTTCAGGACATTCTCAGTAGCAACCACGGATTCTGGATTTGTGCCCGGTTGATGGCAATGGGCTCGCCCCCTATTACATGGAACTTAAAAGTAACTCGCGAAATATGCGTGTACTATTACGTACACCTCTGCCTCTCCCTTCAGGGATAACAAACGTGATATTATGTTATACTATCATGTCATGCAATCTTTTGCTTAGTCCATCAGAAAAGCAAGACATTATAATCTCTAAGACAGAACTCCCTCCTTTCGAAACTACATAAATAAGACATTTTCCAACCAATAATCCACAGTCAACTATCCTAAACTCGTCATAATACAACACACATAAACCTGTAAGCCAGTCCCTACAGTTCTACTTACCCCGCACGCTCCAATCCAACTTCACAGACAATTAAACTTCACATAAGAAACTTATTTCTATATAAAATAACAGCGTACAACCCTCCTCACAAGTCTTTTCGCTGATTGTACAGACAAGGACAAAAATAGGTTTACACACATTTGATGCAATGTGGGAGGCACATCAGCCTGTGATGGTATGAGGTTGCCTCGGCCTACCTAAAGTCAAAGGTATCGTAGATGTGTTGCCATTTTAGACACGAATCTGAAACATACCGTCTATATACAAATCACCCACAACTTTTTCCTGAAACCAATCATGGAAGAAGATGATGACCTCTTCTTAGCCTTTTCCCAACTATGTTGGGGTCGGCTTCCAGTCTAACCGGATGCAGCTGAATACCAGTATTTTACACGGAGCGACTGCTTATCTGACTTTCACAACGCAGTTAGTACCGGGTAATACGATACTCCTTGGTACGACTGATTGTCAGACTTTTTGGGCCACTGACTACCTGTGACTACTGTCAAAGATCTACAGATGACAGCCGGGACCAACGGCATAACGTGTTTTCCG
Organism: Eugnorisma glareosa; assembly: GCA_947578425.1. Lineage (NCBI taxonomy): Eukaryota > Metazoa > Arthropoda > Insecta > Lepidoptera > Noctuidae > Eugnorisma > Eugnorisma glareosa. Next base: position 805,441 of record OX387981.1, read on the forward strand.
TGGCACAGAGGAAACTCGGTACGTAATGGGCGGTCACCCATCCACGACCAACCTAGGTAAGCACGGCTAAAGATCGACCCGAGCGGGTGTTATTATTTTGCCACAAGGTTCCTTTTTCCGAAGCCGTTCGCAGAAATTGCAGAACGGTATCTGCTTCTATCCATACTAATTTATGTCTCATAATAAATTGCGAAAAATCAACAATGATTTTTCCAGAAGATTTTATTCAAATTATGTTGGACAAAAGACATCTATGTACACATACTATTGTGTGTCGACCCACATTGAACAAGCGCTCTTGACAAACTCGCTCTTGAACTTTGCCAAGTGTATAAATATTATCGCCCTTGACTGTACAGTCTCGTACACCGCTCCACTCAAGTCACGCCACAGATTGTTGGGAACCCATCGAAGCTGTTAGACACACGCGTCCGCCTCCCTGAGTACTTGTTAAGTTCATTTTTACTCGGTCCATTGGTTGAATCGAGTTTGTAAGGTGACATACGGTTGTTTGGTTTGTACAGTTATAGTCTTACCAAGACGTATCGAGTTTCCCATTAACTGAGTTGTGGAGGTCGGGAGTCCCTTTATGTAAAGTACTGATAATCAGATGCACCCGGTTAGACTGAAAGCTGGTACTAAAATAGTTGGGAAAAGCATAGGCGGGTGATGATGAGAGATTTTTTGTTTGTGTTAAGATTTATAAACATTACGCCCTGTTTTGAGCTGATGATGCACCGCAGTTATAATTTCGTTTTATGTAAAATAAAGGGCAAGCCTAAAGCCTATTGTCAACAACTTTAATGGCGTCATGGACACACAACAATATCACATCACACCAGTTAAAGGATCACAAAGATATACAGGCTATCGCCTTGCATCCTGGTCAAAATGAAGGAGGTATTCAAGGAGGTATCTATACTAATGATTGTCGACCCGAATTGATACTAAAAAGGGTAGGTGTTTTTATTTTTTTTACGAAAATCGGTAAGTGTAAACCGTAATTAAGTAACCGTATTAAAACGCAGCCCGTCTGTTCCTGACCCTTTTTATTCTCGATTCGGTTTGAGAGTCATTAGTATAGATACCTCCTTGAATTTGACCAGGATGCAAAGCGACAGCCTGTGTAGGCCGGGGCACATGAATAGTTCCCCAACAATTTCAGTGGTTATGTGATTAAAGATGTAATGCGGGATGGTTGGGTCTATTCTTTAAACTCACAAACACAAACAGCCAGATCCGAAAAACTACCCGTAGGCAGATATATTTTGTTCCATACGGGAATGAAACTCGCCACACGCAACGCAGCAGCCAATCGCTGAGCCACTGCGCCAACCGTGCCGTATTGCCAGTTGTTTCCAGTAGAATTTTAGTAGTTAAACTAAAAAACACTTCGACCGAGTAAATGTGGTCAAAACTTGGACCCCACATCCACTTGCAACTACTCTACAAACATTTCGGAACTATTTGCTCGTTGACTTAAAGACCCTTAAGTCACCTCAACCTCCCCCCGCCTCAACCCCTCGCTCGTCCAACGTCTAAACAAGCCAATTAACATTTATTAGTAGCTAATAGCCGTCACACGGCGAGCTACTTGTAATTATATCACTGTTAGAAGATTTTTACAATAAATCGGAAAAATAAGTAACTGTTGAAGTCGCTCTTGTTTTTGCTTGGTTGGAACAGGTAAATCTGGAGTAAGGTAAAATCGTTCTAATGTTTTGCTAGAGCACCTGGATCTAGAATTTTAGAGGAGCTCGTGGCTAAATAATAACAGCCGCTCGAGTCGATCTTAAGGTTAAGCCGTACTTACCTAGGTTGGTCTGTGGATGGGTGGCCACCCATAACCTCCGTGCCTTGGAAGGCACGGAGGAAACCGTAGCCCCCGGCTGTCATTTGTAGATTTTTGACAGTCGCTACAGGTTTATGCAGTGCTAGTGGCCCGAAAGTCTGACCAAGGGGTATTGTATTACCCAGTACTAACTGGGTTTTGGAGGTCAGATAAGTAGTCACTCAATATAAAATACTGGTATTCAGCTGCATCCGGTTAGACTGGAAGCTGACCCCAACCTAGTTGGGAAAAGGCTAGGCAGATGAACGCAATGATGATGATAATCTAGATTTAGTATTTTGTGTTTATCAGATATTATTGAACTGGTCAGTATGATCGGTCATATACGTTTGTAAGTAAGACTGCCCCATTGGTCTGGTGGTCGCAAGCGATATTTCTGAGAATTCACTCCTGGGTTCGAGGTCCCAGATCACATAAGGTTTTTTATCAGATATTTCTCTGTAGTAAGCCACAGTCGTTGATTCGTATTCGTAATCAGCATCTGATTAGAATTTCCCTATTAAGTAACAATCTGCTTTAACTCAGTTAGAGTTAAAGCAGATTACAAGACAACCGCCAAAGATCTACAAATAACAGTCTTGACCGACTGCTTAACGTGCTTTTCTAGGCACGGAATGGTGTCAATATGTACTGGATGGTCATTCATCAACGGCCTCAGGAGCTGCTGCTTTATCTTGAAGATCAACCCGTGCAATTGTTATTTTTTTACCACGAGTTCCTCACCATCTGCTGTCATCATCATCCACAGCCCGACTTCACCCACTGCTGGGTATAGGCAACTCTTTGCTAGTGCTAAGCTCCACACTCTTGTGCCAGCCTCATCTAGGATATTCCCGCAAATACTGCTGCTGCTGCTGTACTTAGTTAGTTAATAACAAATCCATAAGGACACTCAAATTATTTTCATATCCTCCAACACGAATTTAATCACCAGTTGGAAGGCAATCCCCAAATCCCCGTGTAACCGCACCGTCCTGTCCCGCAGACTACAGACTATGAAGTGGGGATTATAGGGGATACAACTTGTGAATATACACCACACTGTTGTATGCATGTTGGGTTGTGTTGCATAGAGTGTGGGAAGTCGGTGTTTTGAGGAAAGTCCTAATTCTCAAACTGAAATTTTATATAATACTCAAGACATTAATAAGACGACAGAAATTAAGTTAAAAGTTCTACCAGATAGCTTCCAATGGAAAAACTAACCATTTCATAAAAATATATAAGTTTAAGGACTAAACCCTGTTTATAATACTAAATAATATTATTAGTTTACTTCTTAAAAATGAGACGGTAGTGCATGCTTTAAAAACACAAACATCGATGGAGTCGAGTATTCAAATATGGGAGTCAATTATCTGGCAAAATATCGGTGAGTATACCTCTACTTGATCCTTCAGCTATTTGGGCGTGAAGAGCTACTAAACATGGACTTTCAACATGATCCTTGAATGTACAATTTGTTTTTTATGTTTGTCAAATTGACGGATTCGCATTTTTGTTGTGGGTAAGTAACTTAGTTTCCATTATGATACCCTCATTTTTTTCACAAAACAATATTAAAAAACAATAAACCATCGACAATAGAGTCCTTCCGACCTTCACAAGGGTTAACTTTAAGAAAAGCAGTCCAAACGGTACTTGAAAGCAACGAGGCAATAACCTGTCACTAACTATACAATATAAATATGGGCAACGACCCATAAACGGCCCACTGCCGGTAATAGGCATCCTGGAATGGGCGCAGACCGCTATAAAGAACTGTTGCTTGCAATGAAATATTTGTGATAATCACTTATGGCCAGGTGGACCGTGGATGTGACCTTGAGTAAGGGGAAATAGTTTTGAAGATGTGATTGAATATATTACTTAGGCTTTTTGTAATGTTTTAAATAGATGGCAAGTTTGCATGCTTACAAGGACTGTCGTCCACAACGCGGCGCAAAAGTTACGATGCAATGCAACCAATCATAAACTTACGGCACGGTTGGCGCAGTGGCTGAAAAATTTACTGCTGCGTTGCGAGTTGCGGTTTCGATCTCCGCACGTAACAAATATTTGCATGGCCTACAGATAGTTGTTACGGGTCTGGTTCTTTGTGTTTGTTAGTTTAAATGTTTGTAAACGCACCCATGACACACACGATAGAAATTCTGAGTGTGAAAAAAATATAAAAAAAACACGTAAGTTTAAAACGTTAGTAAGTCGTGTAGGAACTATCTTAGTATTTCCTATCTGAGTATTCTGAGAAGAAACACTGAAATCATGAGAACCATGCAGTTTATTGTTTGAAATGGTCCTTTGAGGAAATAACCACACGGATTTGAGTGGAATTGGCCAGTCAGTACAAGCTTGTGTAGCTCGATAATGGTGTAGCTCAAACAGTTAAGTTCTCAATATCCTTACATCTCATAAGTGCCAGCAACATGAAAGTTCCAGCGCGTACAGTGTTGTGTGCGCCGGTTATTAGAAACTTAGCATCAAACCGGACAATGCCGCTAACTGCAACTAAACCAGTATCAGGGACGCTGTCCCACCGCTGCCGGAGGACACGACTAGCTATCGAGTATCATCTTACTTAAGAAACTTGCAAAAGATCGGTAAAAGAGGTCATCGTCATCTGCGGCGCCTTTTCCGAATTGTGTTGAGGTCGGCTTCAAGTCTAAACGGTCAATACCAATATTTTTCAAGGAGCGACTGCTTATCTGACCGTCACAACCCATTTAGTATTGGGTATTACGACATGCCTTGATGAGACTGTTTGTCAAACTTTCGGGCCACTGACTACCTGTAACGACTGTCGAAGATCTATAATTGACAGCCGGGACCAACGGCTTAGCGTGGCAAGAAGGAAACTCAGTGTGTGATGGATGGTCACTCATTCATGGACCGACCTTGGCAAATGCTAACCTTGAAAATCGACCCGTGTGGCTTTATTTAGCCAAGAGCTTCTCTTGTGGCCGGTAAAAGAGATAGTTGATCGCTAACTATTCGCATCGGTGTGGCGAGAATTCCGAAAACCAACAACTCGCTTTTAGTAGCTAGCTTTACTCACTTCTCCAGCAGTGGTGACGACCCCAACTGAAGATTTTCAAATCGTGGGTTCGGACCCCGCCAGCTGCATTACTTCTGTAATTGATTTCATCTCCACTGCTCTTAAAACGGTGGAGGAAAACATGACGATGATGAAACGATGTTTTTGTTTCTAGGACCAGTCCTAGAAACAAAAATTCGAAGAAATGTGGCGTGAAAACCCGCACTGGACTGCGTGGTGGATTATAGTTACTATAAGAGGCTACAAGTAAAGGAGGCTTGCGGCCCAGCAGTGGGCCTGATTATGCTTGTTACGCTCTAATCACTTCTCGCTGATCGCCGGCGGCGGGACTCCAGCTCAAGTATTAACTTACTTTTTATGCAGCATAGTTGGGAACTTAGAAGATTAATAATAAATTGAAAAGTTGGAGCTTCGATTTTTATATTGAAAGTTTTGTCACACGTCTCTTGGTGCTTGTGAAGTGGGGCTTTAAGTAGCTGTCAGGTTACAGGACATTGAACCTAGAATTATTCTTGAACGAAGTATTTACAAAACGACTGTTTTATGTGTATTTCGAAAGAGCAATGTTTGGCACGATTTGATTATTAGATTTGAAACACTTTTGAGAAGGTTTCTTTTTCTTTTCCTTAAAGTAGTGGAAATCTTTTCGAAATAGTTTCTTGTCCTATTGAAGAGTTTATCAAGCCTCATTTATCACGTTCACAGCCGATCACGTGCAGAGTACGTCCCAGGTTGATTGTATTGTGACGCTGATCACGTTCTCAGTACGTGACTGACTTTCTTAGTGTTTGTTTTAAAACGACGTCCGTAGTCCGTGTTTGGCGTGCATTGATATAATAGTGTAGTGCACTTTCTCGAAAGGATACCGAGCACCGAAAAAAAAAGAGAAGGTGGCAAGAGTCTGTAAAGTTTGTGCAGACATTTCTAAGAAAAACACTGGCAAACGAGGACGCAAAGAAACCATATTTTACTGCCCAGACTGCAACGTGCCTTTATGCTACCATCCTTGCTTCAAAATGTTTCATACACGCAAAAATTACACGACTTGAACACGCAAAAGTCCATGTTCGACTTTTTTTTTTTTCCATAAAACCTCTTTTTTATTCTACATTTTTAAATAAAAAAAACTAATTTACGTCTGTTTTTTATTTTTATCCTAGAAATAAACAAGTCAATAGTATAAATAAAAAAATAATTATAGATTTATCATTGATAGTTCTCATTTTATAAATGTTGCAATATCGGCGAAAATCGCCGGCGAACCATGGAATCCGCGTTTTAAAATCTTCGGCTGTAAAAGTGTTATCATAACTCCTTCACGCCGACTCCTAATGAGATTCTCTTAGAATGTCAGGCAATCAGTGTTCTTGGCTAATAAATCTTTGGCAGTTGCAATTATATCTAAGAAGACTAGAACGATTTGCATAATATTACAATGCGGATGCGGGGTTAGGTAGAGGTGTATTTAATGGTAGCACACAGTTTTCAAGTAGAAGGAGCAAGTCATCTTGAAAACTGCTCTGCCTGCGAATCGAACCCAGGTGCAATGTTCAGCAGTCGAATCATTCACAGATTCTATACAATTTCTTTTTGTTAGTTGTACTATCCCAATCCCAAAGATTGATCTATTCTTTCCACTTCTCTCGATGTTATGCGTCTTCTCTTCACTTGTTTTATTATTAAAACAAATAAATCCAATAAAAAAGCGCACCATCATGAATCCCGCTGCCTGTCAGCGATTCGTAACAATAAATACATACGAGTGAACGTCAAGCGACGCCGATACATTGCCGGTTATTTACGGCCGCATTGTGCGAGGCTCAGCTGCAAGCGGCAATGGACGTCGTTGCTACTGACAGCCTTTTAATACGAGTGCTGTATAGTGATGTGGAGGACAATTTGTTTTGGAGAGGAATTGAATAGATTTGGGTGATCTTTTTTTGGAGTTTTGTGGGTAAGTAGAACACAATTGTAGTAAATTATTATGATGAGCTTGAAATCCTGTGTTCAGTGTCCGCTTCAGGCAATAGAGATACAATTCCGGAGGACACACCGCAAACCGCAGCAGCAAAACCGCTTTGGCAGAGTGCTTACTGGTCTCTATGTAACACTTATGTAAATGGCAAAAGTGCAAAATAACATAACATCACGCCTGTAATCCCCGATGCGTTAGGCAGAGGTGCACCCATAAGTACACACACATTTCGCCAGTTATGTTGAAGTCCCATGTAATCGGAGGCGAGCCTGTTGCCATCAACCGCGCACGAATCCAGACTCCGTGGCTGCTTCTGAGAAATTCCTGATGGAAAAACCCACCAACAATTTTCCCAACCCGGGTATCGCACCCAGGACCTTATGCTCAGCAGTCGCAATTGCAACCACTAGACCAACGAGCCAGTCGAAGCAGGTCTTGCACAAAAATAAATATTCTTACGAAAGCTTCACAATCATCATGACTATGTAAGTTTTCATGATACATCACATATATATGATATGATATGATATGATATGATAAGATATGTTATTTAAGTTGAAGCAATAAACGTTTTTTATTTTATTTTATTTTATTTATCACAGTTCAAAATACACCTTCATTCAAGGCTCCATTTGAATCAGGCCCATTCCTCCAAAGAAATCATCCCCATCAATAGAAAAACACATAAAAATAAAAGAAAAACAATAAATTAGCTACTCAACTGAACAAATTATGGTAACTGAAAGATTTTCCAATGGAGACGCGGTACTGATAAAAAAACATATCAAACAGCTGTTGAGACGGTATGGATCACTACGCAAATAAATTCAGAAGTTCTATGGCATATTTGTAAGTGTCCCGATAGGATCTGTTTACTAGAAAAAACGGCGCACAAGAGTGAGTCGGACTCGTTTTCGGTCAAACTTTCACTACATGGAGCGAATGCTTACCCAACCTCCACAATCAAGCAAGCCCTTCTGGCGACCCTTTGAGTTGCATACTACTTACTGTTATTTGAGTGGTTTTACTCTAAACCCCCAGTTTAACAAGTGATTAAGCAGTGATAGCCTAGTGGTGTGACCGTCGGACTGCCAAGTCATAGGCCTCCTCGAGTTCGAACCCAAGGCACGCACCACTGATTTTTCGGATTCATGTGCGTATTGTATAATTATCACTTGCTCCGGTGAAGGGAAACATCGTGAGGAAACCTGCATGCCTGAGAGATATTTCTCGACGGCATGTAAAAGCCAAGTCAGAGGCCCGTGGTTCGCCTAAAAACTCTGACACCAGGTTAGGCACTAACCACACGATAAAGAAAGAACAAGTGATTCTGGTGAACACCACATTGAACGCGAAAACTACATAAGATAGATAGATAAACCATTTATTTACATAAGGCAATCCCGAATATAACTTCTACGTATAAAAGTAATTAGAAATAAAAAATATTATACAAAGTTACATCGTCCGCGAAATATTTACATTACTAAAATAAAATGATGTAAATAAAATAAAACTAAAAACCCGACTGCGATCCAAAAACTAAAAAGCTGAAAACAATCACATTTAAAATTAAATAAAAGTTGGAAGCTTTCAACTTTGTATCGCAGTCGGGTTTTTTTTATAATTATCTTTTGTAATTTAAGTTTTAATGTATTTTCATTTAGTAATACTTCTGCATATTTTCACCCAGTCCAGTAAAAGTATGAATAGTGATCATTTCGCGTCGGGCCACTTTATGAATTAAAACACATCGTCCCTCAGCGACTCTATCAAAAGGAAGCTTGTTGAATAGGAGAGTTAGGTTGCGGTATAAGTTAGGAGATGTAGAGACTTTTAATTACGACTCTAGGATTGCTTCGCATAGGAAATTTATCAAAATTTGATTATAATGAAACCTATAAAGTTCCAAAAACCCTTAATTGATACATGACATAGCTGCTATATTGAAGTTGGCTTCCAATCTAACCGGTCGCAGCTCAATACCAATACTGTATATGAAACGGCTGCCTATCTGACCTCGACAACCTAGTTACTGCCCTACTGGGTAACATTGGTAAGACTGGTTGTCAGACTTTCTGGCTTCTGACTATCCAAAGGACTATCAGTGACTTCTCTGAGGTACGGGGAATGTTACGGACTGACATTCAACCAAAGTCCAGCCTCGGCAACCGTTGCTTAAACTTACAAGATCGACCCGTGCGATTTATTATTCAGCCATTTCCTTTGATTATTGTTGCGAAATGAAGGTTGATTTTACATAATTATTGAAGAAAGAAAAATGTTTATTTGACTAAAGTTTGGACCCGATCAGACTTCAAGCCTACTAAGTTGCTGCTATTGACGACAGCAATAAGTGTATAGCCAAGCTCTTACACAAGAAACTCCTCTACAATTTAAAACAAATTGAAAAACAGCATTACAGTACAAAAAAATAATATTATTTTCTCAACCATAAACACATCTACAGACGCCACAAAGAAGATCGCATCAACGCCGCGGCAACTTGAGCCACCTTCACACAAGATTCCATTTGCCGCAAGGTACACCCCCGTACACCCCCGTACACCCCTTGCATCACCCCCTCTCTGTACAGACACGGTACATCGGTACACGTATGCTAATGCCGAATGCGATACTGCGCCGATATCGGGAAGCGTTAGGAAGATTATAGACGGCTCATTTATTTTTATTTATTGTTTTTTTTTTTACACGACTGCCTCTTTGGACTAATGAACGCAAGCACGCAAGCTTTAGCATGGGGTCCTGGGTTCAATGCCTGTGTCGGTTTTGTGACATTGGTTTTATACCATTAGGAAATTTCTCAGTAGCAGGCCCAGAGTCTGGATTTATGCCCGGTTAATAACAATAGGCTCGCCCGCTATTACATGGGACTTAAACATAACTCGCAAAATTTGGGTGTACTTGTAAGCTACACCTCTGCCTAACCCGTCAAGGATACCAAGGCTGTGATATTATGGTATGTTATACCACACATACCACAATATACAAATAAACAGTGAACTAATTAGGGTCTTTTTTGTGAAAACAATGTTTTGTCAACTACACCTTTTATTATACTGCACTATAAAACATAACCACTGCTCTCTCACATCCAAACTCCTTTCTGTAACAAAGATATTTCACAATTGATAATCCAAAAGCAACCTTACCTAGCCGGAGTATCAAACGCAGTGTTCAGCAGTCGCGCTTACAACCACTAGAACAAAGACAAAAGTAAAACATGGAAATAGGTAATACCATCACAGTGAGTGAACAAAACTTGTAACTTCCCTAACATGAAAGTTTATAAAAACACTTTAGGTAAGTGCATGAAACGCTGTTCTACGTATCGTCGAGGCGAGCATAAACAATGCATCAATAACAACTAGCAAGTTTGACAGTCGCCGGTCGGCCATACTAACACACAGTGCTTTGCTGTCTTGGGAGATCGAAACTTTATTATGAAACAAAGGGACACTAAAAGACCACCCCAAACAGTTTGATCAAACTTTGAAAGAATTAATTATTGAAAGAATTTCAAGCCGTTTTTTCATTACAAAATGGAGTACTTACACAAAACAGGAATAACTAGAAAAGGTTTACATACAAACACGCAAAGCCTCAAATCTCCAAGGGGTGATGTAATAGGGGGCGAGTCTATTGCCAGCAACCGGGCACAAATCCAAATTTAGGGATGACGCTGAAAAATTCCTGTTGGAAAAATCCAATAACACTTTGTCATACCAGAGAATCGAACCTAAGACCTCATGTGCTGGCGGTCGCTAGCATCAAGAGTAGTTTAAAAAGAGTATATGTCTTTTATTCATCACAAGACACATTCGTTACCATAAAATGCGCAAACAGACAATACAATGCTCCACTTTAAACTATTTACTTACCGCCTACTTACTCCTTTAATTATAATAACTACTCGACTCCAACCGACAACTTAGAAGCACAGTATTGTTCCCCAGCGACTGACAACTTGCGACGACTTGTAACAGCTTGCTAACTAAGTGAATTGTGTCGCTTCGTGAAGTCGCGTCGTGTGCAAGAAACAATGTATCAATAACGCAAGTTTGAGAGGCTATAGCCAGCCTTATTGTAATGTACTTCTAAGTTTGTGTAGTTGCTTTCAAGTTTGTCTGTTACTTGTGAGGGGTGAATGCTAGGATTAAGATACATTGTAAACGGATTGGTGATCACACGATATAATATCCTAGTGACCTAAAAATATAACACAGTTTTCCTCTTTCCCTAAAGGGGTAGGTAGGAATGTATTTGCTATAATCACATGTGTTATCGAGTCCCTTATGTCAGGATCATGAGCCTATGACCACTAACCGTAAACATATCCAGGCTCATACTTTTTTTTTTTTTTTTTTTTCGGGAGTGGAAATCATCAAATAACCCCTCCCGCTCTGGGCTGAGCAGGAGGGAGTGTCAGACTTTTACTGACTAAAACCCATCCTTGTTCCTTCCTTTGCCCTTTGTGTTCCAGGGCCGCGGTATCTCTTTCGAACAGTCCCGCAACCCTGGCAGGCATCGGTTCTTGCGGACCCCTTCCTGTTTGCTGACTCTCTTTCAGGCGCGTGTGGAACACGAACACGCCGTCGACACGGCCTGTCGTCATAAGACGGACGGACGGCGAGCTAGCCCATAGCACAGGCCCGCGCCTACGGTGGCCGGGGGCCACCACGTGGCCCCCGACGCCCGGTGCGTCTCCCGCGGCGGCTGGGACGTGAGGTTCTCTCCCTCTCACGTTCCACCACCTCTTTCGCTGGCATGACTGCTTCGCAGAAGGAGGTGACGGCGTCCCATTCCGTCTCGCTCCGGACCATGGATTGAACCAAGGCCGGAAGCGCGAGGTCGCCGCCGCCGATCGCCGCTACGAGGACATGGCGGTGCTCCGCCCAGGCGGGGCAGATCTCTACCGTGTGCTCCACCGTGTCCTCCGGTCGATCCTCACAATGGTACCACCCGGGCGTTACCTCCCGCCCGATTCGGTGCAGGAACCTCCCGAAACAACCGTGTCCGGTGAGGACCTGCGTCAGGCGGAAGGTGAGGGCGCCGTGGCGCCTCTCTAGCCACTCCTCAAAGAGGGGACTTATCGCCACTATTGTGGCGTGCCCTGCACGGGGTTGCGACAGTCGCTCTCTCCATGTCGCCATGAGATCGCGCCGGAGGTCTGCCCGCTGAGCGACAATTTGCCGCGGCAGCGGAGTTACCCCCCGGCGTAGTGCCTCCACGCGCCATTCGTGCAGGCGCGCGGGGACTATCGCCTCCAGATCCCACGGCGGCAATCCGGCAAGGAGGCTCGCCGCCTCGCCGGAGATCGTGCGGTATCCCCGGACCAGCCTTACGGCTACCACCTTTTGGGGCGCGTTCAGGTAGTGGGCGGCTCGCCGCCTCAAGGAACGCGCCCACACCGGGGCCCCGTAAAGGGCCATATCCAGGCTCATATTTACTGAAACAATTTGAATAATAGTTAAACTGAAGAACCTTGCATACACCAATTAATTAACCTTTAAAATTCATGAATTATACGGAAGTCCAGAGTGATGCTGCTTAGAAGAATAAAGTAGGACTAAAACTCAATAATACTTTGCCCGTCCTTGAATTCGAACCAAGGACCAAAGGCTCAATAGCCTGTTTTGTAACTAGAACAAAGAACACTTTTTAATGAGAAATATCTACCCAACTTCACCTCTATTATTTCCTAAGTCTACACCTGATTTTTCCGCTTATATAGTTCGGTGCAGCGATGCCGACGGCGCTTAGTGCAGCAGCGATACCTCTATCACTGAATACAGGGCCATATCACTGTATAATGGGTGTATCTCTAATATACAGGGTGTATCAGTCATCTTGCCTGTGTCAGTGATGTTGTATCCGGAGTATAATCTGTCAAAGAGATTTGTTTGAGAGATTCTGCCGGTGGAATTGGTTATCAATACGAATGATATTGGTCATAATAGTTTAGTGTTTATATCTCATCGTCCGCTTCACTTTTTCTTGGGAAAACGGTAATTAGATATTGTTAGTTTTTTTTTTTATCCTCAAATAACTCCCACTCTGGGTGGAGTGGAAGGGAGTGGTCAAAAGACTGACGGATGGCAAGCTAGTCCATTACTCACCGTCCACAGACCCGCGCCTATTATGGTGGCTAGGAGCCACCACGTGGCCCCCGACGCCCAGGGCGCCTTCCGCGGTGGCTGGGACGTGAGGCTCTCTCCCTCTCACGTCCCGCCAACTCCTTCGATAGCATGACTGCTTCGCAGAAGGAGGTGAGGACATCCCATTCCCTCTCGCTCCGGACCATGGATTGAATTAGGGCTGGCCGCAAGAGGTCGCCGTCGCCGATCGCCGCTAATTGTTGGCTACATTGGAATCGGCTTCCAAATTAACTGAATGCAGCTGAATACTATATGTTACCTAGAGCGACGGCCTATCTGACCTCGACAACCCAGGGTAATGCGATTTCCTTTGTTAAGTTTGGTTTGTCAAACTTTCTGGCTTCTTATAGCTACCTGTAACGACTGATCGGCCAAAGTGCTTGTATTGTATTGTATCTTATAGCGGGCTGGTGTCCGCAGCTTCACGTCTAAGCGCGTATGTGCTTTCCGAGGCACGAAAGGAACGCAGTATGTCCTGAATGAAACCCACACATCCACGGACAAACCTTGGCAAGCGCTGCTTAACCTTGAAAATCGTCCCGTGTAGCTGTTATTAATTAGCCACCAAACCACCATAATTTTAACGAAACTAACAAACCTATAAGAAAGTCCCATAATTTCGCGAAAGTTCCAGGATTAAAATCTCCACTTGAGAGCGCCAACGTGCTTTCCGAAGCATGAAAGGAACTCAGTATGTAATCGATGGTCACTCATCCCTTTGGGCGCATTATTCCCAATTTGCAAAATGTCCAACTGTCCAATTCTCAATTGGTCCAGTTCGTAATTGAAACTGTCGTTTTGTCTAGTTACATTATTATAACCTATTATTGTCTATTTAGTTTATCTGATTAAAACTGATGTTATTTTTACACTTTGTTGTAATTCAACGACACCTACGAAATTGACCCTTTACCACCGAACCAAGATGGTGGCGCTCCGACGCTGACGTCGTCATAAATAATTATTATGAGCCTGATGTTTCCCACTGTAGGGCAAAGGGCATCCTTCTTTCGATGTATCTCTGTCTTTGGCTATTTGCGCCCAATCCTTTTGAGTTCAGAGTCCAGCTCTTCACGCCGTCTCCTTCTGAGCTAACTGCGTCGCTGGGTTCTATTGTTCGGAACCCAATCTGTTGCCACTTTGGCCCAATTTTGATTCGACAATCGACACGCGGCAGATATAGCCTGCCCAGTTCCATTTTCAAACGAAGTATACTATTCCGATACGGTCAGAAATTTTGACTCCTAGTATACTTCATGGCTCACTGGCAGACCCCGAGTGCGGACTTCTGACGCTTCGTTAATTACCACTTTTGTGCTCCAAAGGTGAGGGTAGGAAGCACGTATTGTACGTATCCATGAGTTTCCTTTTGAGGGAAAGTGAAAGTGTCCTTTCATAAAGTTTTTCATCGACTAATAGCTCTTCTAGGCGTTTTCGGTGCGTCAACCGACTTCTTTATCTTGCTAAATTAACGCCTGTAATTTGAATTGGTCAATTTGCGAACTGGACCATTTGCTAATTGGACAATTTGCGATTTGGACAATTTGAGAATTGGACAAATTGCGAATTGGACGTTGTGAGAATTGGACATTTTGAGCCCACTGAACATTTTGCGAATTGGACATAATGCGCCCAAAGGCACTCATCTACGTACCAACCTCGGCAAGCGTTACTTAACCTTGAAGATCGACTCGTGTTGATGTTATTAATTTTGCTGTCTCCTTTTATCCATTGACATCACGGTTGGCGCTGAGGCTGAGCGATTGGCTGCTGCACTGCGTATCGCGGTTTCGAATCCCGCACGGGACAAATATTTGTATGGCCTAGAGGTAGTGGTTCCGGGTCTATCTGTTTGTGTATTACATATGAATTCAAATATTTGTAAACGCACCCACGCTACAAGAGAGCAACGATTTATAAAAAATCAACTTTTACTTACAATAACAAAGCCCCACAAATTCGCCGAAAGTACCAGGCTCACATAAGTGCTAGTAGCTAAACTAATACATTCGGGCATACATCATATTACGCCGGCCGCTACATAATATATGGACACGCTCGTATTTGCATAGCGGGCCAGTGGCTTGGCCCGACGTCCGGAATTTGAGCACGTTATTAGAGGACAGTAGTTTTGTCTGTTAAGTGCTTTCTCTTTATAAGATTTGGTTTCGGATGTTGTTGTTCCGGGTTTATGTTTATATTTTTTATAAACCACGTTCATAAACTCGGGTTTTTTCCTGTGGAGCCTGCTACGTACCTTTCATAATTGCCATGTTTGCTATTCTATCTACCCATACTAATTATTATTTCCGTTATTCACTTTCTTAACTTATTAATTTACATTTTTAAATATTTCTTTAAAAAAAACTTATATAAAAACATAAAAAAATAGTGGTCCGCCGGTATCGGGAGCAGGGTCCAAGCTACCGGTGGTTAGGGTTCCAGAGACAGGAACCTCCTCACAATACGAGCCGTATCGAGGAGTACTGCCTTCTGAATCAGGCCCTTGATCCAATCGCCTAAGGAGAGCCTCGACAGATGGTCGTCGAGGCTCTTGGCCATAAGGCCATTGGCCGTCACGACAATCGGCACAATGATAGCCGAGTTCACATTCCACATGTCGACAACCTCCTGTGCCAAGTCGAGATATTTCATATGTGTCTGTTTCTCAGCTTTCACGAGGTTCTCGTCATGTGGGATGGTAACATCGATTATCATTACGCGGCGCGCTGATCGGTCTATCACCACTATGTCAGGCTTATTGGCGACAATAGTCCTGTCAGTGATGATAGACCGATCCCAGTACAGCGTGACATGGTCTTTCTCGAGAACTGGGTCGGGCAAATACTTGTAGTACGGTACCTCAGATTCCACAAGTTTATATTTCAAGGCAAGTTGCTGGTGAATAATTCTGGCTACTTGGTTATGCCTGTACAAGTACTAGCCGTCAGCCAGACGGGAACAACCAGAAATAATATGTCTGATGGACTCACCCAAACGGTGGCATGCCCGACACACGTCAACTGTGTTGTTAATTCGAATGTGCCTCTTTCTGTCTGTTACCTTTCCCCGCATTAACGGTTGAACACATTTGGATGATACACATGGGCTCCTCATCATCCATGGTCTATTATATATATATTTATTTATTTATTTAACACTTCAAGCACATAGTACAGAGGCGGACTTAATGCCATAGGCATTTTCTACCAGTCAACCTTTGGGTGATGCAGAGACAAACATTGGTAGGTGTACCTGTATATAAACTACAAGGATGGATATATAAAATACTATAAAAATATATAAAAATACTATACACCTATCCTACCTATGCCTATCTTATGGCATAGGCTAGTTTAGGACACAGTATACCTTTATTGAGGTATTATGATCCCGTGGGAAAATTACCAACCACAGCGCAGGCAAAATCTAGTAAATACAGGGTGATTTGTAATTGAGTACATGCCTTGAAATGGGTGATACTACTGCAACAATTTAGAAGGCGATAACTTGGAGTCCAAACCGGATGGTTTTGGAGAAATCGAACTTGTAAAGTTTATTGGAAGTTAGGTGGCATCTCTGCCTACATTTTCAGTGAAAAAGGCGTGATGATATATTATTCACAAGCTACTCATGAAAACAGTACATATAAATAAATCGCCCGTTAACACACGTATGACAAAAACCAAAACACAAAGCCCTAATGTTTACCTGAGTAACAAAAAATTCCTTTTCTCCGAAACATAAGAAGTCTAAACGTATTAGTAACAGTTTGTCTATGTCTTTTTGTACGTTTTTGTGCTCATTACTGCGAAACATACTCTGTTATCTTGTTCCTCTTTGTGGAAAGAAATGGTTGAGGTTTCGTGTTGGGAGGAGGATTTTTTTGAGTGTAAAATATTATGTCTTGTAGGCTGTTGATTTAGGTAAGGTTATTTTCATCGGCTAATTAGAATTTAGTGCGAAAGTTAATTGACTGAGAAATATTTTGTACAACTTGTGTAATATTTTTGTAATCCATAATAATGGTTAAGTACTTACAATTTTGTTTCTTAATTTCAAATGAATACTATTTTGCAAAAAATCTCAGGGTGAACTCATCGTGCGTCATTTATATTTATTTATTTATTTCAGTACATAGAGGACTTACAGCTTATAAAAACAAATAAAAAAGGGAACCATAGTCACCAGAAAGCCAATTACAAATCCTCACGTACCTGTAGACTTATAACAAAATAAAATATGGTGTGAGTACAAAAACAGAAAACTCACCGCTTAATCAAAGCAAGAAGAATATAGATACTTGGTTTACAATTACACGACTAAAATAATAAAAACAAACAAAATAACCTACCGCTACTTGAAAAATTAGAGGCATAAGTACCTTCTGGCCGAATTTACACTAACTGTGAATGGGTCCAAATCATATTCCTTGCACATGTCATTGAAACTTCTGCTTGCACGCACAATATAACTGTTCTGCCTATAATTCGAAGATGTATGAGGTACACGTATGGGTGGATTAAATCGAAATGTTTTACATGGCACATTAAAATAAAATTTTGACAATAACTCAGGATTATCAATATTGTTATTGAGGATTTTGAGCAAAAACAAATAGTCAGCAATTTTACGTCGATCTACAAGTGGTAGCAGATGATACTTCTTACAAAGTCCAAGATAACCGGTTGATTGATGTGGAATCTTTTGATGAAAGCAAAGATATTTTATGAAACGTCTTTGGATGCTTTCAATGCGGTCAATATATTTATGATACCGTGGATTCCATATCTGAGACGCATACTCTAGCTGACCTCTTACAAAAGTGCAATACATTAATATATTTAAAATAAGATCTCAGAATATATGGATGTATCTTTTCGTTTTATGTACCTATGCATGTGAAGGTATGTAAAATTGTAATGTTTTTAAATATGGCCTTGGTCTGAATGAAATTTTATTATTATTATAAAGCAGCGATGAAGTAATCTAGGCCTCCAAAAAAACTTCTAATACTTAATTCGGCCTGAGGATCAAGCCCAAACTCAGCAGTTGCAGCTTGCCCCCGCTAGGATCCAACATACAGTCATGCAAACACAAACGCAAGGCTTTTTCACTTAACAGGCAGAAACAATAAAACGCCACGATCTACTACCCTGTTACGATATTTATTTATACCACTAAGATCAAAACAGTAAATAAATTATTGTGCATGGTCAAATAAACTACAAAACCATTCGCACGGGTGTTCGCACAACTCATGATTCGTCCCCAACATTATATTTCATCAGCGGCGACCACATTTCCCCTATCTATTCCATATTCACACAAACCATTTGATGTCCAAAAAACACATGTTATCCCCAAAACATATCAATCCATACACGGGGCTGTTGTTCCACCGCATCCGCGCGCGATAAAATATCGCTGCGCGCGTAATTTAAATGTCGTTCAATATTTTATGAGTGACGGTATCAACTAGTTTACGAGTGATCCCCCTTGTTGCTGCAAATCTCTCGCGGGTTATGGCGTGGGGTGGGGTCATGGGGTTAGCGGGTTTGTTTTGGGAATAGTTGACAAGGGGATGAAAGAAAGACCAACATTTCATTTTATTTTTTCCAAAAAGTTTCTCCACATTAGGAACTTCTCCTAAATCGTGTGTGTCAAACAAACAAACAGCCAGACCTGTAATAACTACATGTAGGCCATAAAATATAATTCAACGACACCGTGAGTTTATGTAATGTTATGTCTGCCACTCACACCACACCCCAAACTACGCGCGACTCGTTTCAGGGCTGTCATACCGTATTCATGGGATTTAGAAATGCAGCATTATACCGACACATATCTACACACAGTTGCGATCTTTTATACGCACTAAAACTGATGTAGTAATATAACGAAAGATAAAACATGTTGTTTTCACCTGTGATGTGAACAAAGTTAAAGAAAACAACAAATATTTAGGGTTCGTTGTTGAAAAAGAGCGTTTTTCAAGGCAAAAATACACCTTTGAATTTGCCTACATACTCGTATAATGCATCGTGATTTTTTTGGCGCCTGACTGATGACAGTCAGGAAGGCGCTCTTGGTAACTAATGGCTTAGAATTATTTGGCATGCCTAACTTCCCACATTTTATTTTATTTTTAAAATAGCGGCTACGCATTAAACGTATATTAATCAATAGATAGCATCAATACAAACAAGTTTTGTATGAGACAATATCTTCTAAAGTATCACGTTTCCGTGATATTATTATAAACCATCAAAGTTACATTCTTAGCCATCAACAACTTTTAAAGCTTATATTTAACACCAACTATTGACTAATTATTACAGGTTTTTTTGCCATACATGGCCATAATAGCTATGAAAATAGAATAAAATGGAGGAAAATGGGCAGGCCACGCTTCATACAAAAACTTCCAACCCCTTTTACGTTTTTTCGTTAGTTTTGACTAAAGTCAGAAACTAAAGTCAGAAACTAAAGTCAGAAAGAACTCCGCTGCTCTATACTCATGGTTTTAAAAGCTAAAATTAAATATGTCGACAGATAGACAAACAATAGTACTATGAGGCTGTGCTAAAGTAAGTCGAATTTACAGTAATAAACTAGTTGCAAGTTTTTAAACGAGTTTTTTTAATGGGTTTTTCATTTTTTCCATTCTGTTTTAGCTTTTCTTTTTTTGCCAGCCACTGAGCCACGAGCCAGTACATCCAAGTATTTCATAACAATTTTCCTTTATCCAAATATCAACTGTTTAAAAACCCCAAATTCTACGTTTCCATGTCTGGACAATCACGGCGCGTGTATGAAACATTCACGGGATCCCGGGAAGCGGTCCCGGGCCGGAATAATTGATGCGCCCAGCACTACAACAAAGAATAATAGCTGAATATTTTAGGAGGCGTTTTGTGAGGCCAGAGGCACCAAACAAAACAGTTTAGAAGGTTTATTTGATTGTATTGAAGTTTGAAAAAGTGACTGAGGTGAATTGAACCCAAATAACAGTTTATCAGGGTTCAATTCACCCCAGTCACAGTTCACAATCGATCAAAGTCATCCCCTGAGTTGCACTACAACACTATATATAATTTTCCACTCTGCCTTCTTCCGTTGGCCCTGGCTGTCATTTGTAGATCTTTGACAGTCGTTACAGGTAATCAGTGGCCCGAAAGTCTGACAACCAGTCTTACCAATGGGTATCGTAATATTACCCAGTAGGTACTAACTGGGCTGTGCAAGTCAGAAGCAGTCGCTCCATGTAAAATACTGCTATTCAGGTGCGGATGCATGGTTAGACTGGAAGCCGACCCCAACATAGTTAGGAAAAGGCTAGAAAATTGATGATTTTAACATTCTGCCTCCCATTTGAGATACTTGGTCCAGCGAACTACCAATGGGAGGCTGTTAATCCTTTTTTTTTGTCGGATTGGCAATCTTCAAATAACTCCTCCCGCTCAGGAGGGAGTGTCAGACTTTTACTGACTAAAACCCATCCATGTTCCTTCATCGCCCTTTGTGTTCCGGGGCCACGGTATCTCTTCCGAACAGTCCCGCAGCCCCGGCAGGCATCAGCCCTTGCGGACCCCTTCCTTTTGCTTCTATTGAGCTTCTATTGCTATCTATTTGAGGTGCGCATGGAACACGAACGCGCCGTCGACACGGCCTGTCGTCATAAGATGGACGGACGGCGAGCTAGGCTGTCAATCCTAGGCTATGATTTCCAATATGCGGTAATCCATAAAAAAACATTTATTAAAACAGGTTGTTAGACTGTCAGGCTACGCTATACTCCTTGGTTAGCCAAGAGGTTCCCTTTAGTAGTGTTGAGAGGAGTTAGCTTTCTGCTTTCTCTTGTTCAGTGCCTCTGCTTACCCTTTGTGCATTTCAATGGAGATTGAATGGAGCTCATAACCAGCTGGGTTTTACGATGATGTCTATGAGAGCAAGCCTGATGATTGTTTCTTTGGTAGGTACTGAAGACTTGCCTGTAAGGAGTACAGCTGCTTGAATTCCGAGCACGTTTATATGATGGATAAATAATTCTGTAAGTGAATTTTGGGCCCATTTTGATCTGAATCAAATCTTTCAAATCATAATATTATGGGTAGTTATGAAGGTAGTACATAAATGATTCATGACATAAGCTGAGATAGTACCTAAGTCACCGATGACAAATTCGTTTCAGTCCATTCTCGTGTTACTGTTAGCCTGCACCACCCTACAGCTGCACGTGTAACGTATTACAGCAGACACATTATACAGTTTAAAAACAAGTTGACCACACAAAAAAGCGCACTCAATTTAATACAAACCTAAAACGCTTTAAACCCTACACTGTTGCTAAAAAAACAAATTTCAATAACGCGAACGTCCAAAAGGAGAATTAACCATAGCAACTATGTAGGGGTTATATGTTCGGTTACACAGGCAACTTTAGTTGCTCAATTCTAGGCAATTTTGTCAAATTACAAGGACACAACATCATCAAACAATACTTTACAGCGATCTCGCGCAGTTTTAGTTGCTAATGATACAAAAAACCGACTTCTATAAAACACTAAAAAAGTCTAAAATAACTTTACTTTCGGAAGTCGGTGGCGAAAAAGATACAAACAAAGACACAGACACATTTTGTTTTCGCAGAAAGTTTTTTTATTTTACCCTTTTTAGTTCACACAAATTCTTGTCATGAATTAGTTTTGACATTGTAAATAAAAGTTAGTTAAAGTACTCGTCAAGACGAATCATACGAGCCCAAACTCGATGAGGTTTTGTCGTTTTATAACGGAGTTCCTATGGGCACCATCCAGCTCCATCATCAGACACTGGATACCATTTAGGACCAAAGTTCTCGTCAAGACGAATCATACGAGCCCAAACTCGATGGGATTGTGTCATTTTATTACGGACTACCTGTGACCACCTTCCAGCTCCATTACCAGACCCTGGGTACCATCTAGAAACAAAGACACACATGCGCGCAAAATTTAAGCTCAATAAGAAATCGGGAAGTGTGTCAAATTTAACTAGCAACATACAGTACTACATCATCATCAACATCTAGTACCTACATCAGAGCGCCAGCACGCAACGTCGCGTGATGTGACAATTAACGTCAGGAAATCAAACAAATTCCTAAACCGATTTTGATGAAATCTATCTATGGGATCAATCGGGAAGCATATCCTTTCAGATAAAAAAAAAAAATTTCAAATCGGTTTACAAATGACGGAGTTCTGAGGTAAAAAACATTAAAAAAATACAACCGAATTGAGAACCTCCTCCTTTTTGAAGAAAGTCGGTTAACAATTATTGCCAGTTTGGTTTTGAGTCAGTTAATATTCCTCACTTATCACCGGCAACTCTTGCGAGCAACAAATGCGAATAAGAAAAAAACACCAATAGAATTGAAACATTTTTAAGAAATAAAACCAGACCCATTTTATTTTGTCTACCTCTGGCAACTGTCGCCGGGCAATATTTTTTACAAAAATTGCCCGTGTATGCACGGCTTTAGAGGGATTGGTGAGGGGCGCGGGGAGGGGATAACGAACCTCCGCTAGCCATATGGGGCTCGGACTTGAATATTGCATGTAAATACATACTTCAGTATGTTTGCCTAAATTCTGGAGCTGAATTCTGGTATAAAAGTATTGGTGGAAATGGATATTGAGTTTTTATTTGGGTAAATTATTATGACTGAAATTATAATGAGAAGATACTTTAGTCTATACACATATTCGGCGGGCTTAGGCTGGATACATCTAACGCGTGGCAAACGAACTGGGGGCTAAAAGAAGCACCAAGTTGGTTCCATTTAAATCCTAGATTACATTTAGCAAAATGAGACAAATCCAGATCATGGCCCACAAGCTGGAGTGTTCAAAGTTTCCCTACACCTGCATTTTAGATGACATAAAATAACGCCTTTAAAACCACCACGACAAGACGTACCATCGAAATAAAAAAAGCAGAAGATCGTGACACACCAAGGGGAACCAACTTACTCTACTCCTACCAAGTGTGTTCAGATGGACAGGCACACATGAACGGAGAACAGAAGTGGGAAGAAAGAGAGAGAGGCTTTTACCCTGCAGCAGTGGGTGGATCTTATTTTATCCTTACGTATAATTACAAATATAAATGCGAAAGTTTGGAAGGATGGATGGATTTATGTTGGTGACTCTTTCACGCAAAAACTACTGAACAGATTAGGATGAAATTTTGCACACAGATAGTTTATAACCTGGATTAACACAAAGGAAACTTTTTATCTCGGTAGTACGGTCTCGTAGGACATTTACCGAACTCCACGGGCATAAGCGAAACTGTACTATACTACAGGCTAAGCTATACTATTTAAATATACATCACTAATGAATTCAGTGGGAACCTTTAAATCGAATGTCACTTTTAAAATGTAATTTTTTTTTGTTGACGTCCACAAAACTTAACCATGATCATAAAAAAGTTCACGGGTATTGCACACTGCGCACTGGAAGATTGTTGAATATAATAAATAATAAAAAGTTATTGTGTCTATAAATAGTGCGGAACGATAAAAAGGGGGGCAGTAAACTAAGATTATCAAGATATATGTTACTGTTGCAACTGACATACTAGTTTATATCGTCATACGATTGCTGAAACATCAATATTTACATTTGGTATCACCACCATAAGAGAATAATTCTGCCGCCATAAGGAAAAAGGACGCTTCTACATAAAGTACGAAAGACAGAAAAAAAATAAATTGTATTTAAAAAACTATAAAATGCGCTGTGTGAAACGAAATAAACAAAATACTAATTTTGTGGTGCAAAAGTGTGTATTAGAGGTTGATCTATCAGAGATTATTTGTAAATTATAATAAAATAAATGTTATGATTTCAATATATTACTTTTTCTTTTTCATTTTAGTAAAAAAATGCAAGAAAATACGTGATACTGCAATGAAAGGACGTTTCTGGCCAGAAACGTCCTTTCAACTTAGTATTTTTTTAAACGTCTTTGCCACTTAATGATAATGTGTTACCAGGTTCTAGTTAACTAAATAAAAAAGACGTAAATAGCCATTTGCTGCTTTTCAACTTAGTAATACTAATATTCAATGAACATAAAAAAAATACCTGCAGATTGTTAGATCCCGAACAACCCATAACCCTATATAAACTGTATTACGTTTTTAACATGATAATTTTACTGTATTAAATAAAACACAAAGTATGAGAATCAGACTTATTTTTTTAAATAAAGATTAACACAAATCAATCAATCAATCAATCTCTATCAACATAAAGTTCTCTTCTAGAAACAAAAACTAAGTATAAAAACTATCTAAGTGTTTATTATTAATGAATATCTACTTAATAATAATCACAGCTTTGTAAGGTATCTCTTATAATAAATTCTTCGTCATACTTGACACAACTACAACTTGAGTGAGATCGAACTAACACTATGACATCATTTATTTTTTTTCACAAAAAATAACAACATAAAGTTTAAAACTCTTCTAAAAACAAAAATTATAAAAAAACTATCTCAGTTTGTACTAATTATACAAATAATCACATCTTTGTATGTCTTGTTTTAGTCTTCATCAAATTGAGTGAGATCAACACTATTTTTATCAGTAGGTAGATTATACCAAAACGACTTTCTATTGTCAGGCATTAAGGGTGTCAGTTTTTGTATGATCGCTGACTTGCGCTCTTGAGTAATGCCTCTACATTGATTTTTTGGTTTTGGAGGTGGTATCCCAGATTTTATATTTTTTAATCTCAGAAAGTCAAGTGAGTATTCTTCTTCATTATAGAAAGCAGTCTTATAGCGAATGATGTGGGTGCCTCTAAGGAATTTTACTTCACATATATCACATAAATAAGCTCTAGGGGAAGAATTTTGTAGTTTGTAAGTTGAAGAACAGTCTTCAAACTGACAAAAATCATCCATATTCATTACTTTAACGATAATATTAGTTCTGGTGTTTGATACTGCTTGGTGAAAGTCTTCAAAATCATAGAGGTGTTTCTTTCTCTTCATGGATTGCTCCACTTGATGATGGAATTCGTCTGCTGCCATGTGCGTGTGGCCTACCTCTAAATATTTTAATGTAATCGTGTCATAATTGACTTCGACTGAATTGACAAGATGGAGCAAATAAGAATATAAAGTCCAATTTTTATTCTGGGCTGCACAGTTATCTAACCAGATGACTATATTTTTCAGGTCTCTATTTGCCTGCAAAAAAGCTCTGAAACAGCTTATTATGTCACTCATTTTGCGGCCAGCAATTGCTTCATGCCATATCGCAGCATAGGTTTGCAAAGCAGCATTGTTTTTTTTGTCACCTACTGGCACAAAACTTTCATTGAATACGATTATTCTTGGGCAAAACATTACAATTTTAAATTCTTCAATACGTGGGAGCATAATTACTTTCTCCAAATCGGCTGCAAAATAGGCAGTATCTGAGGTGACGTTTGCGTTATTTTGTTTTTCTACATCTTTTTTGTATGCTTGCCTGGCTGATGTATATTTTTCCCGGTGTCGTTCGTAATCTCGGCATTCTTGACAATTTCTGTGTCTTTTCTCCTTGTATTCCGGATTGTGGATAAAAAACTTTTCACACAACTCACACTCTTCATGTCCAAGTTTTGTAAAACATATGTTTAATCTCTTAACAACTTTTCTGTAGTAGTCATAAGAAATCTGTTCGTCAATAGGAAGGTCCTTCATATTTTGTTGTTCGTAAAAGTCTCGATACATTCTGGTCACTGTTAGGTCAGACGGAAGATATTTTCTATTTGGAGCGTGCTCTCGTCTGTAGTGGGATATGGAAGGATTAAAAGAATTTATATGTTCTACAATTTTAGTGTCGTCCAACTTTTTTGGATTAGGATTGGTTCCTCGCTTATCAACTGGAATGTTGTTTGTTATGGTGCTTAAGGCCTTCCTTACAGATTTATCATTTTTTCGACTGTAACCCAGGGTTTCTAGAAAAAATACTTTGCAAACATTCACTTTTGACCCTGTTTCATTTGACAGAAAATATAATACGCTTACGTTTCTTGGCAGTTTTCTGTTTTCTTTAACGGTTTTTCTCTTAGGCTCTTCTTTGGACGTGTTATTTATTATGAAATATTGTTGCTCTCTCCAAGACATGTTTCTGAAGTGGTGGTTTAGATTTTGTCGTGCTTCTTCTGTAAACTGGGTATGACATTTTTTTTTACATCCATCATTACACCCTGGCTTAAGGTGATATTTAGATTCCATATCTTTCAGTTTTTTAATTTCTTTTCTCTGCGCCGGTGATTCATCATACTTCTTACGTTTTCTGATTGTTCCCTTTTTTGTAAGATTTTGTGGCGCGTCTTCGTCGCTTGAGATTTCAGGTGACTCAGGGACAGTAATGTTAATTGACTGTGATTGGGGGATGGTATTTGTAGAAGAATCTGATTCTTCTGAACATTTTGACGTATCTAAACTTGAGGGTAAATAATTTTTATCAAAAACTGAATCATCAGAATCAAAATCCAGGATGCTGTCTGAGCTGTTATCAAGATCCGCATCATTCAAAGAGTTGTTTTCGTTCCTAGTAGACTAAGGCAGCTCATAATTATTAGTATTCAGGTTTGAGTCCTGGGAAGAACTGGTTGATGGCACCAACGAAATTATTTTTGAGCATCGATTACGTCGCATTTTGTCAGACTGAAACAAACAAAATAAACAAAATTGTTAGAAAAAAATCACTACCGCAGAGGAAAGAAATGAAAAAACTGAAAGATATAGAATCTTAAATCTAAATACAAAATTCCATATCCCACTACACACGGGAGCACGCTCAAAATAGTAAATTTTATATCTTCCATGTAACCTAACAGTGGCAAAAATATACATCAGCCAGGCAAGCACACAAAAAAGATGTTGAAGAACAAAATTTACTTACTACAAACAAACTCATTATGGTAATAATAAAAAAAGGTATAAATGTATAAACAGCAAACCTCTTCATTGTTTTATAATAGGTAGGTACTCAACGGTGTAAAGAAATTCAAGACAAAAGTGTTTTCCTAGTTATGATGTTGATTTCTAACAGATTTATTAAATTTTCAAATATTTTAACACAAAAGTAGGTATGTATTTTTTTGGTAAGTGTCACCTGATAGATTTGCAGTTTATTTAATCTTAAATCACTCATGAGTATGTTTAATTATACATAAATAATAATTCGAAGAAGTTGACTTACGATTTTTCCGTAGTTATAACTCGAAGAGCCGCGCGCGCGTGTTGTCGCTCTGACTGTCTGGACGCAACTGAAGTGCAGTATTCCAACCGCGAACCCCACTTCACCCCGCACAACTAGCAATACTAAGTAGAAAAGGCACTACTGCCACTTGCGCCTGCCTACTTTTCGTAATACTAAGCTGTAAAGGCACATCTACGCAGAACAGTCTTTTCTTCTTATGACCATGCAGAAGTGTCTTTTCATTTTAAGATGAATTAAATATTTTGTAAACAAATAAGACGCGTCTACTCAAATGCGTTTTTTCAACTTAGTGTACGTCAGAAATGTCTTTTCTGTTTAGTAATATTTGATTCATATCGCAGATGCGTCTTATTTAAAAATAAGATTTATAGGGTTCCGTCTAATTTATGCGAAATATAAAAATAGTGGTGGATGCCATTTTTTTTACTGATTTCGAATATGTATTTAACTCAATTTCGAAAAAAATGTTAGATACGTCTTTTTTCCTTATGGCGGCAGAATTGGTCGGACTGTTAGTAGGTGGGATCGAGAAACACACTTATTAGACACAACGTTGTAGGATAATAAATGTTTGTTACCTCGGTGAAAGCGCGGTGTAAAAGTATACTGCCTCATTCGCCTTGTGTACCAGGGCGTATCTAATTAATAGTAATTAGTTAGATACGCCTTGGCAAATTACCACAACCGAATTCTAAATTCAAAAATATCCGCCATCTTGCAACACAAATCATGACAGCATCTTCAAATTAAACTCTCAAACTACCTTCATATTTGTAGAAAAAGCGGGCATCAGCACAAACTAAGCGATTCTGGCATTAAGTCCGCTTCGAAAGCTGGAGCTGTGGAACAGTGGCGTAGTGGCGTATTCGAACAGTAAAAATGTAGCGTCATGCATTATGCATTCACTGCGGTGCGTCGGCTAAACGCGGGTGACTGTCACACCGGAGTGGAACAGGAACTGTGAATTGTAAGTTTGTTACAACTGTCATTGCTGTATACGGTGTACGATGCACCGAACCAATCAACGCTATCAACTAGACATTAACCTCACTAACTTAAAAAGCTTTTGGTAAATACGGTTTCTTGTTTATCCCTCCTATCGCAGGTCCACTGGAAGCGATTTCTCAATAACGCGGTACCTTTGTACTCTTTTATCTGTAGGTTATTTCCTGTATCATTATTTTGTGTGTACATAAATAAACAAATGTACCTATTGGTTTGTGTAGCAGTCTACGATTTCACAAAGGTAACCACCTTAGTGGAAAATTACTGCATCCGTAGCTGCAACGTCAAGTGTTGGGGCAAAACATTTGACCAGCACGGTTAGTTCTTCAGTTAGGCTAATTATTGTGTTCAGAACTAACCGTTGACCATATTGAGCAAGTCCAATATAGCTGTTTCAGTGTTCAATGTGTTTCTGTTATTATCATGCTCAGTTCTCACTCACTTAGTTGTCATACAAACCACAGTCCGTACATTACAACTTAACCAAAGCATATCATAGCCACAACACAACAAACAAAAACACTCTCACAAAGTTCGTTTTATGTTGGAAAACACAACAATACACTACACAACTACAGAAATACACTTCGGTGTAACACACACCCTTAGAGTTGCTCTAATGAAATTGTCCATAAATCTCGAATATTGGACTGGCGACATGCCTAACTATGGTGTTCCCTCTCCGCCTCCCCCCCTTGTTACCGAGGACTCAGAGCGCTCCAGTTTCTTACGATATATGTCGCGAACCCGCATAAATGTTGTTTTCCCGAATCTTTAGCTGCGTTATGGGGGATGTTATGCCGAATATGCCGTTATTCGGATTCAGTAAATATTTCCTACTTGTTTGAGGAACGGATTAGAACGGAATTGATTACTTTATTGGAGTGGGTGTTTTGCTTAATGTAATTGTTTCGAAAGGGTTTTGGTGTTGTTAGCCGGTGATAGGGTTCGTTTGTGTAAACAATGGAGACTACGGATACTTTACAAAGTTAGAGTAAATAATATCATTTTCATTTGTGAGCTTTTCATTAAAGTCCTTCGAGTTGTTTGAACACTAAGAGCATATTGATTCTCAAACATACATAAACAGGCGCTTTTCCTATAAGGCTAGGCTGAAACTACAGGACATAATCTTCTACGATCCTTACCTACATCCATTCAAATAGATAACGATACTTAGAACAGTAAATAATCTAATAGGACTGTTCGGTAAATATAATCGTCTGTCTTGCTCATTAAAGTAGTTCGGAATAAAGCAGCGTGCAGTAAAGACGTGTCTGTTTCTTTTAAGAAGTCCTACATTCAATATTGAACCTTAATCACTCCTACATATGGTCCAAACGAGCCGGATTATTAGAAACATAGATAAGGACGACCCGGCGATCGGAGACCAATAGGCCGCATTCCTGAGCCGGTTTTTTGTGCACCTTTTTTTTGCAAGACATTAGTGCTACGTGAACAATTAATAAACAAGTTGAACGATTGACTTTAAAAGGTGAATTGTGAGTGCTATAAAACTATCATATCAAGACGAATATACATAAAAATGAGTGTTACGTTAACTAGTGAACAGCAACAGTTAGTTAACTCATTAGAAGATATTTATTTACTGTTACAAAAGACCCAAAGTAATTTAAAGAAATGTCCAAAGCAAAGATTATCAAGAGGTTACATAGAAACTAAGCTACAAACCATCGAAGGATATTGGCGAACGTTTAATACGACACATCAAGATTTAGTGAAATGTACACCTAAGTGTAAACGAAATGATGTTCCTTATTTCGCAAACGAAGATTACTTTGTGGTAGAAGATTTATACTCATGTTTATTGGGCGATTTGAAGGATACGTTGTCGATGCTTTCGAAATCTAAAGACAATATACAAGCATATGACGCCTCGTCGCCACCACGGGTTAACTTACCACGCATCGAGTTACCTTCTTTCAACGGGAGCTACGATGACTGGCCTATGTTTCGAGATATGTTTACGTCGCTGGTACACAACAACACGTCTTTATGTAACGTCGAAAGGTTACATTACCTGAAGTTGAGCCTGGTTGGTGAACCTAAAGAATTGTTGAAGCACGTTAATATCACTGATATTAATTATGAACAGGCATGGAATACACTTACACAACGATATGGAAACAAACGTTTAATAATTCATTCTTTACTCCAGAAGTTATTTACTCAAAGGAAAATTACCACTCCATCGGCTATCCAAATAAAGAATTTATTAGATACAACCTCTCAGTGCTTAAATAACTTGAAGAATCAAGAAGTACCTGTCGAGTCCTGGGATCAGCTGATTATATACATAGTTGTACAAAGGTTAGATGTCGATACACACACGGCCTGGGAACAAGATTCTTACAAGGAAAAGACTGACAACCTACCATCTTGGGAAGAATTAAAGGCTTTCCTGGAAACAAAATATCGGACACTGGAGATGGTTAACCCTACAGCTAAAAGGGAGCAGACGAATGTTAAGGCGAAGTCATTCCATTCCACATCACCGGAAGAGAAGACAGTTACATCACCGACCAAGTCATGCAGTATGTGTAACGCGGAGCACGCCTTGTGTCACTGCAAAGAATTTTGTAAGTTACAACCGAATGAACGCAACGAGTTTATTAAGAAGAACAATTTATGTTTCAATTGTCTGACGACAGGACATTCTGCCAGGAGATGCCGCAATCGAATGTCCTGCCGAAGATGCAACCGCCGCCATCATACATTGTTACACCAACCCAGCAGCGGTCAGTCAGACAATGTGAAAACAAACCCTAGTCAAGTAGAGGAAGAACAAAAAAAAGCGGAACACAGTGACAATCCTGAGTTGGCATTATCTACGCACTTTGTGTCGGAGAAGTCAACAGCGTTGCTTGCTACAGCATTAGTGCAAGTCAGAGATGAAGATGGACACAGTACAATATTGAGAGCGCTGGTAGACCAGGGCTCGCAAGCAAACTTTATTAGTGAGTGAGCAGCGCAACTGTTAAAGGTCAAGAGATCGCGAATAAAGGGAACAATCACTGGTGTTGGAGCAACACAGACTACAGTCAATCACGTGATACAAGTCGAGCTTCATTCGAGATATGATAATGACGTCAAGATTACTATCAATGCCTATGTAATGCCAACGCGATTAACATCACACTTGCCATCTGAAACAATTACTGGTACAATGCACACCTGGCCGCACTTAAAAGGACTCACCCTGGCAGACCCGAGCTTCCATTCACCAGGGCGAGTAGACATGCTGTTGGGCGTAGAAGTTTGTGCTCAAATTTTAAAGGCTGACATAATCAAGGGTCCACCTGGCTCCCCATGTGCCCAAAATACAAGCTTGGGTTGGATCTTATTTGGAAAGATACAAGCACAAACTTCAGAACAACAAATACTAGTAATGCATCATAAGCTTGATCTAGATGAAATTTTGAAATCTATGTGGGAGGTTGAAACAAATGCACAAGAAAAACTTACCAAAGAAGAAGAAGAATGCGAGAGAATATATAAAGAGACACACATACGAAATAGTCACGGGCGTTACATAGTCAAGCTGCCATTTAAAACAGAAAACCCACAATCACCGCATGGTAATACGAAAGAAGGGGCTATAAATAGATTATTTCACTTGGAAAGACGTTTTATCAAGAACGATGAGCTGAGAAAGGAGTATACTAAGGCAATTAATGAATACAACGAAATGAAACACATGGAGGAAGTTCCAAGTGATGAAAGTAATAAGCCAGCTGTATATCTACCCCACCATGCAGTGGTAAAGGAAGAAAGTGAGACTACAAAGGTCAGGCCAGTGTTTGACGCGTCTCACAGGGGCTCAAATAACATAGCACTCAACGACGAGTTACTGGTTGGACCGCAGCTTCAGGAAGATATGAGATCACTCGTCATGAGATGGCGCCTGAAAAAGATAGCATTTGTAGCCGACATTCAAAAGATGTATCGACAAATACTCGTTTCGAAAGAGGACGTAGATTATCAAAGGATTGTCTGGCGTAACAGCCCCAATGAACCTGTGAAGGAATACCGGCTTCTGCGAGTCACCTTTGGCACGGCATGTGCACCATACCTTGCCGTCAAGACTCTGCACCAGGTGGCGAACGATGAGGGCGAGAATCATCCTGAAGCATCAGAAACTATTAGACAAGACTTTTACATGGATGATTTAATGTCCGGTCAAGATACGGTATCCGATGCAGTTAGTGTAGCTAAGGACGTGAAGGCAATTCTTGAGAGAGGTGGTTTCATCCTACAAAAATGGGCGTCGAATAATCCAGATTTTCTTAGAGAATTTCATCCAGCTGAGCTCAGCTCTCATGTTAACATCGATATCAAGTTAGACGGCTTGATAAAAACACTGGGCTTATCCTGGAATATGGGAGAAGATGTAATTAAATATAACCTTAAGCTACCACCCTTATCAGAAACAGTCACCAAGAGGAAAATATTGGCCGAGGTTCAACGACTTTTTGATCCTCTGGGATGGTTAGCTCCAGCACTGGTACCTGCAAAGATAATGATACAGAAATTATGGCTTCAACGGGTCCATTGGGATGAAGAACTCTCACCTGAAACAAAAAACGAATGGTTAAATATAAGACACAGTTTTGAAGATATTAAATTCATGAAATTAAAGAGATGGCTGTTTACAACCCAAGAAACGTTGAAAGATGTAACGATTCACGGTTATTGTGACGCTTCAACTAAGGCGTATGGAGCTGTCGCTTACCTGAGGGTTCCAGGAGTCAATGGAGACTGTCAGACAGGAATTATCGCTGCCAAAACAAAGGTCGCTCCTATCAAATCATTATCCCTTCCACGGCTGGAATTGTGCGGCGCAGTTCTCCTGTCAAAGTTACTAAGGCATATAAGTGAGGCGACGCGCATCCCAAAGAGTCAGATATTTTGTTGGACTGATTCCACAATAGTGTTGTCATGGCTGCAAGGAGATGCCAACAGATGGCACACATTCGTAAGAAATAGAGTAATAACCATACTTGACAATATTGGAAACAAATGGTTCCACATACAGTCACAACAAAATCCAGCTGATGTCGCATCGAGAGGAATGTTGGCTCTTGAATTGAGAAAATACGCACTCTGGTGGCACGGTCCGGAACACCTGAAACAAGAAAAAATACACATGGAAACAGTAATAAATGAAGAAACTGACTTAGAAAGAAGAAAAACCATTAATACTTACCTCACAAGAGAAAGCGATGAAAATTCCTTGTACAGAAAAATTGAATTTTTCGAAGACTTACCGGAATTACTGAAGACTATCACGTATGTTAAAAGATTTCTAAGGTTAAGACAAGGTCAATCGGTACATTCGCCGATCACTACTGAAGAACTCGAAGACTCGCTGCAGACCTGCATAAAAATCACACAAGATGTTATATTTCAGGAAGACATTAAAGACCTATTAGAAAGGAATCAAGTAAAAAATACAAGCCGTTTGAAAACCCTTAATCCATATCTGGATTCTAAAATGATACTCAGGGTGGGCGGGAGACTACAAAACGCTTATTATTTAGAACACGACCGTCTGCATCCTATAGTCTTAGACCACAAAAATCCACTCACCTCCTTAGTTATCGCTGATGCTCACAAAAGGACGCTGCACGGAGGAGTACAACTGATGCTAAATTACCTGAGGTCTAGATACTGGATTCTGAAAGTTAAGGGTTTAGTAAAGACATACCTTCATAAATGTTTTGTTTGTGCGAAGTTGAATGCCCGATCTCGGACGCAACTAATGGGCGAGTTGCCGAAGGTGCGAGTAACCCCTGCTCGGCCATTCCTCCACAGTGGCGTTGATTTTGCTGGCCCTTATGATGTCCTTATGTCCAAGGGCAGAGGTGCAAAAACCAACAAATCCTACATCGCCATCTTTATATGCATGTCGACAAGGGCAATTCATTTGGAGCTTGTGGGAGATTTGACGTCGGAAGCCTTTATCGCAGCTTTTCGGCGCTTTGTATCACGTCGTGGAAGATGTAGTGATTTGTGGAGTGACCAGGGAAGAAATTTCGTCGGAGCAAACAAGTCACTTGCAGAGGCGTTCAAGCAAGCGAACTTTGAAGTTGGAGATCACATGTCCAATCTACTCGCAGTGGACGGCACTCAGTGGCACTTCATACCTGCATACAGTCCAAATTTTGGAGGCCTCTGGGAAGCCGGAGTAAAATCAATGAAGTTCCACCTCAAACGCATCATGAATACGAATTTGACATACGAAGAGATGACCACCGTATTATGTCAAGTTGAAGCATGTCTTAATTCCCGTCCTATTTGTCCACTTATTGAGTCAGATTTAAACAACTTGGATGTACTTACACCTGGCCACTTCCTCATTGGAGAGTCTCCAATTACTATACCCTCACCGAGCCTGAAAGATATCTCCCAATCAAGCTTATCACGGTGGCAACACTGTCAACGGGTACTGTCGAACTTTTGGCATCGCTGGCAGTGCGAGTATCTTTCTAGACTTCAACAAAGACCAAAGTGGCAAAAAATGCAAGAGGAGTTTAACATAGGCCAGATTGTTCTTATCAAAACAGAAGGATTACCACCTGGCAAGTGGCCTTTAGGACGGATTGTGGACAAACACCCAGGATCTGATGGGATTACTAGGGTTTATAGCGTAAAGATTGGTATGAATACTGTAAGAAGATCAATCTCCAAACTCTGTTTTCTACCAATCGACAATCGTTGATTTATTAAAGATAATGTAATGTGTAATAATTGTGTTAATTGTTCTCTGAATTTTCGTTAACTTTATAGTCTACGTTATATTTCATACATGTAGTGTTAAATAGCAGTTTGAAAGACTCCCAATTTGTTTTGTAACATAAAACTTATGTTGTAGTCTATCTGGATCGTAATATTGTTTATCTGATAATTATTATACATTAATTAATACTTGATGAACATAATGTCTGCATGATTTATTTGTTAATTGATTTAATTTTGATTATAAGTTCAAAGATAATTGTAAAAGGAATTAAATATCCCTTTTGGTGGGCGGTATGTTCGGTAAATATAATCGTCTGTCTTGCTCATTAAAGTAGTTCGGAATAAAGCAGCGTGCAGTAAAGACGTGTCTGTTTCTTTTAAGAAGTCCTACATTCAATATTGAACCTTAATCACTCCTACAAGGACCTATAACCAATCAGAATTTAAAGACAAGTCGTCAGTTGTGGTAACCGAGCAAAAGATAGAAAGAAAAACTGTTTATTTGTCTCGCACAAAACACAAACGTAAACATAAGAAAAACTTAATTAAACTAAAATATTGGTCCTGCACGAGGCCAAAAGGCGATAGGAAACACAATCACCGAAAATATAGACGTAAGAAATTCTCATCCCCCGTTGCATCTTATACCTCAGCACGTATACTTACGGAGCCTCATATGAGCTAGTCCAGGTCATCATGAGCCAGGCCCATCCAATCATAGCCAGCAACAAACCGAGGCTATATGCGACGCCGGGCTAAGGGAATCTCATAACGTACAGTCGAGCAAAGAGATTGGTATACAGCTACGTGAAGATTTAAAAGTTATACAAACTTTTTTTCATTTTTTTTTCGGATGGGAAGTCATCAAATAACCCCTCCCGCTCTGGGCTGAGCAGGAGGGAGTGTCAGACTTTTACTGACTACCGAAACCCATCCATGTTCCTGCCTTTGCCCTTTGTGTTCCAGGGCCGCGGTATCTCTTTCGAACAGTCCCGCAACCCTGGCAGGCATCGGTCCTTTCGGACCCCTTCCTGTTTGCTGACTCTCTTTGAGGCGCGCGTGGAACACGAACGCGCCGTCGACACGGCCTGTCGTCATAAGACGGACGGACGGCGAGCTACCCCATAGCTCTCCGTCCACAGGCCCGAAGTTATACACCCAAAATTAAAATAAGCAGTGAGGAGTCAAAAAAAAAAAATAGTTTGTTCAGACGGTTTGGTTATGTTGGAAGATGAATCAAATGGTACCCCACTTTATAGGGAAAAACGAAGTAAAAAAAATAAATGTATTATTTGGCCTGTGCACCTAACGTTTTGTTTAACTGTACCTGTTTGTCAGATTGTTACCAACTTTAGAAGGAGAAATCTTGGTAGATGTGGTGGTGTTGCAAGTGTGTATCAAGAGAGGAGTCTTGGACAATCTTGGAGTCTGATGATAAGATGATTTTGGAGTTCAGGATATTTTAATCACGGTGAGTAATTTAGTCACAGTAGTGCTCCCAGTACCTGCCCCAAATAAAAATGTAATGTCTGTTTTTGTAATTTCAATAACAGCTTTTTACTGAATGCAAACGTAAGTATATACGGAACTAGTAACCATTTTTTTTAATGTTTTTGTCTTCCTCTCTGTCCGTTTATTCCGGCTAATCTCCGAAACTGGTTAACCTATTTTGACGGAACTTTTACTAGCCGATAACCGTTGTTATAATTAGTAGCTTAAGCTACTTTTATTATGGACAACGGATTAGGGGTCCCGTGCAAAAAAATAATAACCAATGAATCTTTTAACAAAATCCGATTCAAATTGGGAATTAATATTAAATAAGAATTTCACGCGAACGAAGATCGCGGACAACAGCTAGTTTTGAAAAAGAACGTCGACAATTCTTCTTAGAATAAGGACAAATCGATGGATTAATTTAACATACACTGTATGTAAATCACAAAAAGCTTTTTAGCCTGGATCCTAGATCATAGAACCAGAGTCCTTTTCAAAAGAAGTCTCCCCCCCCCTCCTCGGTTGGGTAACTTTTTCAAATCAGGCGCAGATTTATGTAGTACGTGTTGTGTAAATATTTCATGCCATGGAGCCGCTTGGAACAAAACCTGGCATAAATACGGAGAAAACCTCGATTTGTACTGGCTGGCTGAGGAGCTCTAGGGATTTGGTGGCTGAACTTTGTTAGCTAGAACGGTAGCTCATAATGTTTTACTAAAAGGTGTTATGTTAGTAGTGAATAGTATAGCAGCTGAAGATTGACCACTTTAAATGATTGTATTTAAAATTTTGCACATGAGATCTTTTTACCTCAGCATTGGTGTTTGCAGTCCTCTTTTGTTTTGGTTTGGCATAATTTTAATTATCTACGAGTACCAGCTGTTGCTTGTTGTTGTAGCTGTTGTACTTGTTGTTTTAAATTATTGTAAAAATATTACTTCCATAATTGAACCGGATTTTGTTAACAATTTCAAGGGATTTATTTTTTTTGCTTTTATTTGTATAGATATAGATAGAACAACATAAATCTCACTACAGATGACATGTAGGTGATGTAGGAGTGGTAAATTCAAAAAAAACTATAAAAAAACTAAGGACTTCAAAATATTAAATTGCTCTAAAAATGCAACGTCCTCAAACACCACATCCACTTCCTCCCACATCCCATCCACACTCGTCCTGCTTGCAGCTGTCAATGTGTCCCAACACCCCCTCTCACTTCACCCCCTTTGCACCCCACTGTCCTGAACCTCTCATACTGTCCTCGTTACTGTCTGAACGGACTTAAATACAAGTTTATAACGCCGGGTTTCTGCTGCACATAGAAAAATATATTATGTTGTATTTTATTTAGGTACCTTTTAGTGCGCGTGTTCAGATGTCTCGGATATCTTTTGAGAGGATTTTTCGAGAATTTAATGCAGGAACTGCTGTAATATGTGCGATAGATAGGAAATGCATTGCGGTAGGAGGTGGCCATAATATTGATGAAGCATTTTTCAATTCTATGGGTTATCTTTTTTTTTTGTGACCAGCCCGCCAAACAACTGTAACTCCTGAAAGCCAAAATCAAGAGTGGCGACTGGGGAAATAATTTAACTGTCTTCGGTCTGTTGGTTGATTAAGTAACTAAAATTATGTATTGCCTACCACATGCAGTGCAATAACTGCGCTACGAGTTAAATTTGCTTAGTGTAAGTGGAAACAAGCAAAACTTAGTACTTTACACAATATTTGCTACGTGTGCCCTGCGAGTCCTGCTGTCTGATTATTGCATAAACTGATGGACGCTACTGATGGTGCCAAACTCATCACCTAAATCTGGTCTGATTCAATTCAAATTTCCAAAGACACGCTTCGTCAGTGCGGTCTGGCAGTGTAGGCGATGAAGCAAATGACGGTGCGCCGCGCGGAGATGCGGTCTCGTCCGCGTTAGTCGGGCAGACATTGTACGTGTGTTAGGCATCAACGGATTTCATAGAATCTAATGTGACAAGAGATCAGCTACACCGCCCGAACGCGTGGTCCAGCGGTGTCGTGTGAGAATGGTGCTAGAAGAAGTCAGCCACATATTGTTACTTTCGCTGGTAATAAGGTAATGCGTCCTAATTTCTCAACCATCAAATCGCTCTCAACTTAATTTCAAAAACCGATATAACTACTAAAAGTATTCGAAGTTTACGCACGAGGAGCTGAAAGTAATTAGACGTATAACTTAACTAAGTACAGTAACTATCGGGTTCAACTTTTAATTGACCGATTCTCAAAGTTGAGCGTCTTTTGAAGGTGTCTGAATAACTTAACTGAAGTTTTGTTGATTACTTCTCTTTGGAATGAAATGGAAAGCGGTA
Source organism: Eugnorisma glareosa (assembly GCA_947578425.1). Lineage (NCBI taxonomy): Eukaryota > Metazoa > Arthropoda > Insecta > Lepidoptera > Noctuidae > Eugnorisma > Eugnorisma glareosa. The sequence continues at coordinate 844,401 of OX387981.1, forward strand.
CAATGAGATGAAGAGATAAAATATTAACGGCTCTTTTGAAATATGGTAGGACATTTTGTTTTTTTTTTTTTTTGATGCTGGTTTTTGATTTAACAAAACCCTTATTTTAATATTTTAGCAGGGAGTGTTTACAACCATAATTATCAACATCCATAGTAAAAAAATTTGGTCACTGACAAACCACCTATGTGCGTAAAAGGATAAAATCAAATAGGAATGAAGTTAGTATGGAAGTTCGTCGTTTTTGCCGAAGAGACAACATCATACAAGAGGCCAGTCTCAGCAGAAATCATCTACTGCTGTACGCAAGTCTCTCTTAGGAACTTTTTATTAAACTTTCCTGTGATTACTCGAGTGTTCTTCAATTTTACAATCTTACCGCATTCAAAAAAATTCAAGAACAAGTTTCGTGAAAATAATTGCAACCATAATGATCATGCTACAATCATTATAAAAGTCGAAGCAGTCGGAGCAGTGATAGCCCAGTGGTGTGACCGTCGGACTGCCAAGTCATAGGTCACAAGTTCGAAGACCTCTGATTTTTCAGATTCATGTCCGTATTGTATTGATCACTTGCTTCGGTGAAGGAAAACATCGGTAGGAAACCAGCATGCCAAAAGATATTTCTTCTTATTTTTCTATATGTAAAGCCAAGTCAGAGGCCAATGGGCGTCATAAAATATCTGATACCAGGTTTAAACACTAACCACAAAAAAAATTGCAATCTAAAAGCATTCTTAAAAATCAAGAATAAGTTTCGTGTAAATAATTGCAACCACAATCATCATGCTACAATTATTATGCAAGCAGAACTGTAACAACCCCTAAAAACCAACACGAAAATCTACCCTACAAATAACTCAGCAAAATTTTCCTCAAACAAAACTTATTGCAAAGGGTTTTTAGTTTCAATAGCCTCAGTGTATCGGCGTTGTGTAGTCGAGGGGGGCAATCAAGTGCCCTTATGAATTATGTACAAACTACCCTCGCCCGTATCATCCCTAGTGGAACACACCTTTCTTTTGTTTTGCGCTCAGTTCTAAAATATAACCGGGGAATTTAGGGGTTGAAAAGTATTCGGTTGAGTTTGATTCCTGGGATAGATGACATGGAATTTTGTGCCCTGGACCTTGAAATTAACTGAAATAATAAAAATGGTAAATTACCTGTATAAATAAGAACCTAAGCGTATGTATACTGTTATTATTGAATGTATGTATAATGCATATAATGTTGGCATTCCTAATTTAAATGAATAAATGGACTGCGTAAATTAGTTAATATTGGTTGGTTATTGGTTAATAGAATCAATGGAAAAAGAACACATGACATGTCATGTCGATAAATGTTCATAGCGATGATAATGATGATGAAATAACAATAGCGTGCTGCAGTAGTGAGAGCTTTTTGAGAAGAATTTCATCCAGGGAAGTAATTCAACTTCTCGTATTACAACTACCAAGCAGCGATGCAATGGACTGCACGCTCATGGGACTCTGGCTCGATACCCGAGATGATAACAATGTGATGTCTCGTATTGCTATGTCTTCGGGAGGCGACCAACCAGCCAGAGGTAACCAGCTTGTTTACTATACAACAACATAGAAAACTATTCAGCTTTGAGTAATTTTCCTTTAAACAGTTACGTTCTTCAGTACCATACTTAAAATCTCCACACACCCCACGGAACATACAACAGTGGTTAGATTTGATATGTAAATTACGTTTTTACATGAATAAAAAGTATTTTTAATGTAAATTCAGAGAGATACGTGCACTTCTTAGTTCATAAAACGCGCCACTGCAACCGCGCGGAATTTTAATTTTAAACATATTTTTTTTTAACTGTGTGTTGCTACTATGTCGCTGTAACTTTTAGTTATGAGATTCCTTTTGGTGAATGAAAAAGTTTAGTTTTTTTTTAATTTATTTAGTTTATAATAACAGCTGCACGGACTAGCTACGCATTTTAAGGCCAGTTTGTCGATGGATGTCCATTTATTTTATGCCGAGCCTCCTGTCATTTGTAGATCTTTGATTGAGATATTGGAGGCAAAGTTCCAACTTTTCTTTAAATACTTTTTTTTACTGTTATTTTTTTACGTTTTACACCTCCGCGACCCCCATACTAATCAATCCAATTCCATCAGCACTATATTTTGAGTGCATTACATTGAGATCAACCGTAAAACGAGATTTATCATCCCAAAAAAAAAGTTGTTTCCCAGCAATAATTTTTGCGTAGAGTTACTTAGTTAATGTACAAAATACTTGGTTGACGTTTCTTTTACACCTTGTATATGTATATAACTTTTTCCCGAGGCTTCACTCATATTATGGTAGGACATTATACCACAAGAAAGTTTTAAATATAGCCTGTGACACTCCAGGATGATGTAGCTTCCCCTTACTGAAAGAATTTTCGAAATCGATCGGTACTTGCCAAAAGATTACCCCTACATATATATATAACATTTATTTACATTTAATAAGGGTATCCTTATATATATTTAACTCTTTATAATATTAGTATAGATTTAGCCTCCTGGCCGAGCCTAATCAAAGTCATGCCAATCCGAGTGTGTACATGTTTAGTACCTACGCCCAAAATAAGAAATAGTTCAAAATATATTTTTTGTTCTTTTATTTTCAGTCTCTTGTAAATAATGTGAATTCGATACACAATTTGACAAACACTAATCGCTTTTGAGGCGCATTTTCAAATCACTGATCTGCACATCTGATGTCAAAGCTTTCAATTTGAAGGTATTTGATTTCCAGCTTTTTTGTCATACAATCACAATTTAAAGCTAAGACGGCTTTTACGCTATGCATGACATAGATGAAAGAGGAGTCTCATAGTGAGGAGGAGGACCTTTTTCCATAGATACTTATGAAACAAAATCACTTGTCTATGCGACCACATGGTCCTTCTAAATTACGCAACGGATTAATATGTAATTTAATTTTAATCATCAATTAGAGTTATCTCGAAATGTTGGATGTGTTTGTATTAATGTTTGACTTAATTTTTATGATCAAATCGCCATTTTTGTCAAGTCTTAAAAGCCGTACATCGTAAGAAAGTCAGTCGCTACTTTATTATCTACTTTCTGGTTGTAAAGTAAGGGAAATTAATTGTTTTGCAAATTGAATAAACTGTCGTTCTTTGATAGTTGTTTGAAATAGTTCTAAGATGGCAACTTGATGAAAAACTAATTTCCCTGCAGAATAAACCATCATTTAACTATTTCCTTTTCTCTAACCCCACCAAAGAATTTCTCCTCACATTACATATTTTTGATACAAGTATCATTTCCCAAGAATCTCAATCTCCAATAACATGGCTCTCATGGGGAATATCTTAATTCCGTCCAGTTGAGCTGGAACGCTTCTCATCTCGCCTCTCCAATCCAGCGTGAGGATATTGGGACATTGCCAGTTCGAAGACTCGCCCCCTTCTTGGGGGGAGGCCGTACCATCGGTGGGGCGAGTTGTCTTCGAAAATTGTGGGTGATAGGATTTCGACATTAAAGTATACAAGTGTTAAGTTCTACTGCTAAACATGGGGTTAACCGTATTTGGGCTTTTGCTATTTCCGCGCGATTTAAGGCAAAAGGGATGCCCCCTAACGAAATGTTAGCACTAAAAAGTTTGGTAGAACTAACTCGTTTTATATAAACCGACCTTTATTTTAATAATAATAATAGGTGTATGGACAGTGCCATATAAAGATTAACCAGACCCTACGTAAATATTTTGTAGTAGAATGTAAAACGCGAAGGTAAAACGCGTAGCGTTGCGCCTATTGCCGTTTTCATAGAGGAACCAGTCGCGTCGCTAGGATCTGTCATAGCAATTTGTTGGTCATGACTCTCCGATGCAGTTGTGGTCACCTTTAGAATTCAACCTGCCTTTTCTTCGATCTTTCGGCGTAACTCATCAAAATAATACGCCTTTCAAATTCGCCTTTCGCCTTTGTTTTTCTGACTTTCAAAAGTGCCTGCGAAGGTCTAATTGAAATAAACGCTTTGAGTTTGAGTTTGAGTTTGAATACATCATTATTTTCTTCTTGGCACAAATGGTAGGGGCAAGATTTGATTTCGCATGATGCAGCGGGCGGGAGGGTGTCTATTTGTCTAATCCGACGCCGACTCGCGGTCATACCTCGGCGAGATATTTTACAACGTTTCTTACTGAAAGATTCATACGTACATACATACATGTTTACATTACACATACGAGTATGTGCAGTATTTTTGTTTATAGCTAGCATAAAAGTCATGTGGTTTAGTTTTATAGGATTATTGTAGAGGCTTTGTTTGGTATAAGGCTTTTCTCATTTATTTTGTTATAAGCATCTATGTGTATTCATGTAACAAGCCAAATCGCACATTATATTCATTAATAGAATTTATGTTACAGTGGGAATGTTGATTATTTCTATTTTAATAAGATTGAAAAAAACAATTAAGTTTAATTAAAGTTCAAAAAGTAGATTCACGTTTCCTTTGTTAGTTGCGTCACATGAATATGAACAGTAGTGAGAAAACGCTCAGGTCGGTCTGTCGCTCGCTCGGGTCGGTCTTCAGGTTAAGTCGCAATTGCCTAGGTTGGTCCATTGATTGGTGACCACTCAAAACATACTGAGTTTCCTCTGTCCGTCGGAAAGCACGTTAAGCCGTTGGTCCCGGCTATCATTTGTAGATCTTTGACAGTCGTTACAGGTAGTCAGTGGTACGAAACTCTGACAATCAGTCTTACCAAGGGGTATCGTATTCCCAGTACTAACTGGGTTGTGGAGGTCAGGTAGGCAGGTCGCTCCATGTAAAATACTGGTATTCAGCCGCATCCAGTTAGACTGGCAGTTGACACCAACATACTTAGGAAAAGGCTAGGCAGATGATGGTGATTGTTGGTGTGGTCAAACCGAGCTGAACGGACAGCGGACTGGATGCGGACACCTTATACACCTTACATTATTTGCCAAATAACGGTGTCCGTGTGAGGTCCAATCCGCTCGGTTTTACCTGACCATAGAAACAAACCTTATCAGGACATTAATCTGAATTTTGATAACCCTTCACGACCAAAACGCCACCCGCCTTTATTCAACCGAAACCCACGACATCCATTAACAAAAACCCCTTCTTTCATCCCTAAGGAAGTCTTAAAAATAATATTCGTTGAAACATGTAAGTTACTCATGCATAGCAAATTGTCGTATCCATAATTGTTGAGTTCCAAGTGGAAATCCTGATAATATCTGGTCGGAAAAACAAAATTTATTAACTCTGCTGCCCCCCTAACTTGGTTGGCGTGATGCCAATACACTGAGCCTCGAAATAAGGGATGTGTTGAATAAAGATTTCGTTTAAAACTTTTCAAACAATGGGGGTTTGCTAATCCTGGTATTGAGCTGCAGCGAGCTAGACTAAAAACTGACCCCAACGTACTTGGATAAAAGCTAAGCCGATTAATTTTTCGGGGTTTGCAAATTTTTACTAAGTCTGGTAAAGAGTTGGTAGTGAAGATAGGGTAAATCTACAGCTACTACACTAGTGTTTTGGTATTTTTTAAAAACATAACATAATATCACGCCTGTATTCCCGAAAGGATAGGACGTGGTGTATGAATAGCACACCCATATTTTGCCAGTTATGTTTATGTCCCTTGTAATAGGCTGCGAGCCTATTGCTATCAACCGGGCACAAATCCAGACACCGTGGCTGCTACAGAAAAAATCCACATGGAAAAACCCAATAACACCTCATGCTCCGCAGTTGCGCTTGTGACCACTAGACCAACGAGGCAGGCTTTTTAGGGACGTCCGCATTTAAGCCTCAAACCGTCCAATACACCCATAATTCCTTTCCTTTTACAGTAGTTTAACTTCTCACAACAAGCTTCTTGACTTCTTCGTCCAAGAAAATAATTTGTATCAAATTCCGGGGGTTGGTTCTTAAAAGAGCTATTTGGGATGGGTCTCGAGAAAAACCGCTTTGTGACATCGTAGTGAAAGGTTTAGTCAACAATACTGCGTTACTGAGTGCTAGGTGTCCAGGACGTCATTTTTTTTTTCGGATTGGAAATCATCGAATGACCCCCTCCCACTCTGGACGGAGCGGAGTGGAGTGTCAGACTTGTAATGACTAAAACCCATGCATGTTCCTTCTTTTGTTCCCTTGTGTTCCAGGGTCGCGGTATCTCTTTCGAACAGTCCCGCAGCCCTGGCAGGCTTTATGCACCCTTGCATGCGCTTTCCATCTTTGGAAAAATTAAATGGCAAGGAGTTACAATCAAACACAGCAGTAACCCTACAAAAATGGGATTCACCCTCGACAGCGCACTGATATTTACGAACCATTGCCTGAAAATTAAGAAAAAGGTATGCACCAATAACAACTGGCTGAGGCGTCTCACCTCAACCTCCTGCAGCGGTTCTCCTCGGGTACTTCGAACTACTGACTTAGCACTCTGCTTCTCTGCGGGCGAATATGCGTCCCCAGTGTGGCATAGTTCCGGTCACGCCAAGAAAGCAGGTGTTGCTCTGAACGAAACATGCAGATGATGATAAAATTAGGGTTTCTTGAAGGCAAAAAATCGAACCTCTCAAAAACGGTATCGTTTAATGGCGCGTGTTTACAATGCGCTCATTGGGTCACAATATTGTCTTGGCATATCCATTGTTTCTATGATCTTAGGTGGATAAGAACAAGACGCAAATATGATAAATATGAATCCATGATAAATGATAATATTATAAATAGGAAGTATAAACGGACCATATCTAAACGGTTTTGTTGTGTAGTGTAGATACGATTGTTTTCATGTTTGTGTGCTTTATGAAGATTATATGCAAAAAAAATCTTTGCCAGACTCGGAAATCAAACTCAGAACCAGCAAACGTGGTTGCCACCACTAATCCAATCCACCCAATGCGGTAACTGTAATACCTGAAGTGTTAGGGTTAGAGTGCCACGTTGGTCTAGTGGTCGCAAGCGCAACTGCTGAGCAGTCCAGGGTCAGACTTGGGTTCGATTCCCAGGTCGGGTAAAACATTTCCATCTAGAATTTCTCAGTAGCTGCCACAAGGTCTGAATTTGTGTCCTGAATTTGATGGTAATAGATTCACGCCCATGTTACTTCACTGCATAGTATAAAACAAAGTCGCTTCCCGCTGTCTACCCCTATGTATGCTTAGATCTTTAAAACTTCGCAACGGATTTTGATGCGGTTTTTTTTAGTAGATAAAGTGATTTAAGAGGAAGGTTTATTGTAAAACATTGCACCCGTGCGAAGCCGGGGCGGGTCCCTAGTAAAACATAACTGGGGAAATCTGGATGTACTGTCAGGTAGTTAGGTGGTAATGCCAATTTAAAGTGATCTCGAAATAAAGTACACTTTCAGACAAAAGTAGAAATAAAAGAAAATGAAAACATTCAACAACAAAAAATATTCAACTAGTAGAAGATTAAAAGCGAACTAAAGTTAATATTAATTCAATTTGCATTGTATTTGCGAAGTAAATTAAAATCCTTCGCTATCCGAGCTGCATGCTGCGCTTCGGAACACAATTATTCATAGAAAAAACAACACTGTTATGTTGTTTGTTTGTTTTCCATGTTTTTATCACTATTCTCTCTTATTTCTTGGACGTTAAATTTTTACATTATTTGACTGTTTTCTGCAGTTTTTTTTTGTAGCTTACTGAATAAGTTCTTTATGTCTAATGTGATGGTTTCAAAAGAATTGGTGAGAAAAATTTAAAGATAATGTTTAGATTGTTTAAAGTTGTTGAGGAGATGACTGGAAAAATATTGCAGTGAGGCAACAAAAGGTTAAATCTGATATTAGCAGTAACACTGGGCTCTAGAAGGACATGCAGATTGCAGACCCCTGAGCCTAGATAAAGTGGTACTTGTTCTAAAGTTTTTCGTATTACTACAACGAATTTCAACTCTGTAGATTATGGCCAATGCCGATCTAGATGATGCAAATTCATTTTGAATTTTCCGTCATGGTTAGGTATCGCTAATACTCGTAGAACGTTACTTTGTCGAGGCCCCTTTATAGATCATGTCTTTATAAAAGGTCGATCAGACTGCCACGAACAGATTGCAGAATGTCTGGAGACCCTGACTAACTTTTGTTATGCGCACAGCCAAGAAGTGGGCTTCCCTATCTGTATCGCTGTTCCCGAGTTCATATGACCCCACCCTATTTAAGTCGCTAGTTAATAGGTTTTTTTTGGGTTAGCTTGTTCCATCGTCGACCTCATCTTGTCCTCAGGATACGAATGAGGCCAAGAGTAGGCCCATTAAAAATTAAAAAAAAAACAGTATTGTATAAAAGATTCAAGAATCTTTAGTGGTCAGCTACATAGTATGACTTAGCGTAATTGCTGCTTGCTTCCACGAGCAGAAAAGCGTAACATTACAACTACTAATTTAACTATGAAGTTACCCAACATTTCCCCAAATACCTTAAACCATTATTCAACTGAATTTGACATTAAGACCCTTAATTTGCGTACTAAGTACTAACGCCGCCATCTACACGTCCTGAGCTAATACGCCGGCAATCGTCTGACATAGTCAGAACAGTTGTGTCAGACGTTCAGACGCTCCTTGAGTAATTGCTGACGCAAAAAGCGGCAACTAAGACAGTTTCTGACTCAATTAATTAGCGATCACCCTGGGAAAGGGTGTTACATGGGGTTGGATTAGAGTATGGAAGAGACCAGCTGTTAGGTATACTTTTTATGCTTATTATTTAAATATTGTGCTCAAGACTGAGATCCCTGAAGGGTTAAGCATAGGAGAACAGATAAGTACATACATTCACATTTCGCTAGTAAGTATTATGTTTAAGCCTAGACTCTTGATGTAAAAACCCAACAACAAATAGGTAACAAATCATCGATTTTCAATAAAACTTTAACACCCCGTTCACGACCGCCGACTTTCATCGTACGACATGCGCGTACGTCACTTGTTTCCTTCGTATCGCAAGTCGTGTCGTTGTGGCTCGTGGAATGATCAAAACAACTTACTTATTTCACTAGTTTTCCTACGGCACAAGACGTGACACAGTTGAGCTTGTAGTGATCACGTTGGTGGGACCAATTTAAAAAAAAAAAATATTGGGTACATTTTAAACAAATAATTACAATTATAGTTTAAAAAACACAATAAATATTTAAGAAAACTGCCCGCATCTTCACACTTTCTGCAGCAACACTTTATCTTTTTATCCGATGCGCTCTACAGCCTCCCTACTCCGACCCCCGAGGGGATAGAAGGTGGGTTTTCAATCAACAGCGTCTTCAAATTGGAAATTTGCAGAATTGATGAGTTCAGAATTCATTACGGCACGATGGTGCTGCCGTGAAACAAATTCTATTGATTATAATTAGTGAAAGGTGTCGCTAAACGGTAGATTGTTCCAGAAAACTGGCTGTAGGATGAAGGAGAAATCGAAAGGCGGCCAAGTCCGTGTCGAATCACGCAAATTCAAGGGTTCCGTAATAGCTTTTATCCATAAAATTACGTTTTTAGATAGATAAATAGGAATAGTTATTAGTTTGCGTGTCGGGTGTCATATTGATGGCGTGTGTTGTAATAACATTAGCTACGCCGACGACATGGTGCTGCTGAGCGCGTCAATCTGCGGGCTAAGGACTCTCGTAGCCACTTGCGAGCAATTTGCTAGACAACTTGGTCTGGCATATAATGTTAAAAAGAGTGTAGTCATGGTCTTTGGGGCCAGGGGTAAATACCCAGAAGCAGTACCTTCAGTGAAGTTAAGCGGTGTACCCCTTGTGAGGGTAGACCAATTTAAATATCTGGGTCATTTATTGACCACTGGCCTCAAAGACGATGAGGATATTGATAGGGAGCGGAGGGCGCTGTGTGTGAGAGCAAACATGATTGCCTGTAGATTCAGGCGTGCCTCTAAAGAGGTCAAGCGCACTATATTTAGTGCCTACTGCACGTCATTCTACACTTGCAGTCTGTGGAGTCATTAGCATTAGCATTAGCATCAGCGCCCTTCGCGTCCAATACAATAACGCATTCAGGGTGCTGATGGGGTTGCCCCGATACTGCAGCGCATCGGGGATGTTTGCCGAAGCTCACGTGGATTGTTTCTACACAGTGATGCGGAAACGGTGCGCATCCCTGGTCCGTGGTGCGGGGCAGCGCCAACAGCATCCTGTCTATGATAGCAAGTAGGCTAGATTGTGTGTTTGTGAACCACTGCTGCAAGGTTTCAGCTGGGCCTGTTACCTTGCAGCAATGATGTCACAATCTGTAATCTATTTTGTTTGTAAGTGTATTACTAACATAGTTTGTAAGTATATTGTTACTAACACTATGAGTCTTGTTGCTTGAAATAAATGTTTAATAATAATAATAATTAAGCAAAAAAAATATTACGCAGCTATTTTACTAACAATATCGCTAATTATATTTATGGGTACATCAGCTGTCTTATCGCTGATTTCATAGTAATATTCATCCGTTAAATTCCTGTGTGCAATCTGGACAGACATCATCATCTGCTTCGCGTTTTCCCAACCACCTATGCTGGGGTCGGCCTCCAGTCTAACCGGTTGCACCTGATTACAAGTATTTTACATGCAGCGACTGCCTATCTGATCTCCACAGCCCAGTTAGTACTGTCTAATACGATACCCCTTGGTAAGTTTGGCTCACTGTCAAAGATCTACAAATGTCAGCCCGGACCGACGGCATAACGTGCTTTCCGACGTATACGATCTGGTTTGATAATAATGATCACCAAGCGAGTGTTTAAATGGTTTTTATGAAGTAAAGGTTTGATTTTAGACGCATTGTACAAAAATGTACAAAATTCGCTCCGTGGAAATCCGTTCAAAAAACGTAAATACTCCCCTTCGCGTCAGCCAATAGATTTGGGGTTGGGACCTTGAATCACTAACTAACGACTTAACTAACACAGAAATCGATTCATTAACTGATTAGCACTTCATTAAATTAAAACTTACAAAACCAAAGCTTAGAACGCTATATTATGCGTAAACCCACATGCTTTCACGGATATAAGCACTCGCATGATTTAAAATGCAAAATAATTGCACTGATAGCCCCATAAGCACCCTATTCACCCTATTCAGGGTTGAATGCAGACCTCAGCCACATTTCTATGCTATACCAAGCACGCGGTATGAGTGGAACGGGGCTTTACTTCTTTTATCAATACCGTACGCGGATAAACTGGTTAAACGACGGACATACTATTGAAGAAGCATTTTTAGGTTGATTTTAGAAAATAATATCTACATTATTTACCTTATCATCGACAGATTATCGACTAACTAAAAAAATTGGGTTCCCTAATGACTTCGAAATACTATACTGCGAAAGGAGGTGTTTTTTTCTCCATACAATTGTGGCCAAACAATGTACCTTAACTATAAAGGTATGAAGTTATAGGAAAAAAATCGCAGATTTTGAAAAAAATAATATTGGATTTATTAATGCATTTGTACCACCTGAAATTGTCGATCAAAGATACTAAAACTTGCCACCCAAGAATTTTCATCTGACAATCTCGTGATTAATTTCTCCGATGATGCGTTTCGTTACTTCATTTTATACACGTATGAAAACCTAAAAATATACTATTTAGAATTTAGTTTTGTATTAAAGATAAATTATTTTTTCCCGGCACACTTTTTTCGTGAAACATTATGGGATCAAGAATTTAAAATATACTTTTATTTCACATTTCAGATTATTTTTTGCGTTTTGTTTAGCTACTGGCCAAAAGACATTGCTCCAGGGCCGTTAATTTACTATTTTATTCTCTTTGTGGTTGTTGGTGACAATATTGTCATTCCGAATTTCCGATTATTTTAGCCCTTGTCAGACGAGATCGATCTCGAAAGAGTTTAATATTTTGACAGATGGAATAGTTTGACAGCCGCCAGTGCTGTTATGAACGTCTCTTTAAACGCAGTTACAATTCGAGGTAGTGTTTTTTCATATTCTTTTATTTCTTAATCTATCGAATATTGAAGTATTTAAAATACTGCTAATAACACTATGTATTGGAAAGAATTTAAATAGTAATTTGTACCTCGGTACATGTTTGGGCCGAAAAAAAAACAACTCCTTTGTTACATCGATGACTATACATCGATGCCTTGATAATGCGACGTTATGTTTTAACTACACCTTTTTTGTTCGCAGTTTCATAATATCGATAACCTTACATCAAACCCTTGTTTCTTCGACGATTGTTTGTTCTATGAAACGTTACTTCGAAAATATGTAGTCAACACATTTTTCTTTGAAATAATGGTACATCCATGAATCAATGGGAACTATGAATATAGACTGTTTCGTAAAATAACTTTTTAATAATCAAAAAATGTCTGCTTACATTATAATGTGCTGAATTATAATAATCTAATTTTCACTACAACTCATAGGTAAGTTCTAGTGAAGATTATTTAAAAAATGCAAGATACATTTTGAGACACAAACAAAAAGTCAAACAAATGCTAATAAAACATTAAAAAATAACCTTTCGGTAACAAAAAATGTTGTTCTTATCGGGTGATAAGAACAATTTTTTTTGTAATATTTAGTTTTTTTTTTTAGTATACCTATACAAAACGTCAATTAAATGCTAATCCTAGGTACTAGGTAGTGTTCGAAAGAGATACCGCGGCCCTGGAATACAAAGGGCAAAGGAAGGAACATGGATGGGTTTTAGTCAGTAAAAGTCTGACACTCCCTCCTGCTCAGCCCAGAGCGGGAGGGGTTGATGATACCCCAACCAAAAAAAAAAAAAAGAGGTGCTGGGTAGTATTTATAACCTTCTGGTAACAAAATAGTCCATGGTCTCCATGTTCTCTCTTTTTTCACAAATTTTCTGAATCGTATCGGATCGCGTCTTGCGGTTTTTTTTCGGCGGGGTCTTTTCAATTTCCGCTTGTTCTAGGCAGCCTAATTTCATTCTGTCTATGAATTGACCAAAGCTGTGGTGGAAATAAAGTTGGACTTCTCGTAGTGACCACTTTTGTCCCGTCAACGCGCGATTGAGGTCTTCCGAGGACATAATACATTTCAAACCAATTCGTTATAGGCTCTGCTTCTTTTTGTAGTATTTGTGGCTTCAACAAGTTAAATTCTGCTGGAATTTGCTCGGGCGGCAGATACGCTAAAGCAATTAATTGGCGTATTTTAAGAGAAAAGTCGCTGTCTGTTCCATATTTTACTGCCAAGCCGTTTTTTTATATACCATGTTACCATACTTGACGTCGCGGGCTAAAAACTGTTCACCGTTCACTGCCTTATATTCTGGTGGAATACTTATTTCCTCCAAGGTAGAAGGTTCTTTAGGTGTTGCTGCTTTTCTTGAACTATTTGCCGCAAAGCATTTTTATTTGGCAGACAACAGGCACTTAGTACTTGGTACATTTTCCAATGAATTTTGAATTATCTGCGCAGGTTTGTCTGCAGTAGTCAACGCAGCCTGTTTTATAACATTTTTCAATGTAACTGAATGTAAAAACGATGAATTTGGAGAATGCGAATGTTCACTCATTGATTTAATGATTGAATAAGAGTTACCTTCACTGAGCGCCGTAGTCGATGTACTTTTGCATTGTTTCCCTTGCTTTTCAATACAACACCAATAGTATTTATCATCGGTCTTTTTGTTAACACAGAACTCGTACCCATCAATGATAACGACGTTATTTTCGCGTTTCGAATTGAATACATTCATAAAACTAGCCATAGTGACTTAGTGACTTAATTAAAATATTCTTACCATAAATATTACTTTATAATTACAATCTCCATAGTTATTTGTACACCGAATGACTGATGTCATGATGTCAAGTTATGAAAGGAACCCTAAAACTACCTTGTCTAAGGTAGTTCGTTTGTCTCAAGATGGTATCTTCAAAATCATACTAACTACATAATATTTGTAATTATAGCCGCTTTCAATGTAAATGAAATATTCAAATCCACGGATTTTCTTGCTTTTTTTCTCAGATAATATGACTGTGGTGGATTAGAAGTATCAGTGTTTTTTTTTTATCTATATCATACCAGTACCTTAAGTCCTAAGTTCATCGTTTTAAAAGTCACACTTTCGTTGAAGTAGAGCCACTTTCGATTGCATATTTTCCTGATTTATTGAAGGTTTAAAAAGTACTGTCGTTAGCGAGAATGAACGTGTGTACAGTCGGGAGGATTAATATGTAAACGCTTAGCTCAATTCAAAAGCAAATTTTACTTTTTATTTTTATTTCTTCACGTCATTGCCATATTTTTAGGGTTCCGTACCTCAATCGGTAAAACGGAACCCTTATAGGATAACTTTGTTGTCCGTCTGTCTGTCTGTCAAGACCCTTTTTCACAGGAATGCGTGACGGTATCAAACTGAAATTAACACCAAATAGGTACTCAAGTCTGCTACTCCTTGGAGCAATAAAAAAATCAAACTTATATGTCAACGCGATCAAAAGGTATGACTGTTTATGTCGCATATTATGAGATTTTACAAGAGAATGTAAACCTATAGGGTAAGTACCCTTTGACCTAGAATCATGAAATTTGGCAAAAAGCTAGGCCAAACAGCACAAATAAAAAAAAAAAAAATTAAAGGGTGTCCCCATACATACATAGTTGACACCAATTAAGGTATATATTTTTTTAGAATGCTACGGAACCCTTCATGCGCGAATCCGACTCGCCCTTGGCCGGTTTTTTTTGTTACGGACCTACCTGTGAACTTTCTAGTTGCGGGGATATTAAAGTACAGTAAGTAAATAACTTTAAATTTCTCTACAACCCCAGTACTCTTTGCATTCAGCAGCACAATGGTTTGAGTTGAAAAACTCGTTTCCCTATTTTTTTCAAGTGTGCTTAGTTTTATGTGTAGAATGATTGGTTGATGGCTTCTTGAAGGGTTTGTTTAAACCCTGTATACTTTTGTGGTGTAACAACTAACACAGAGAAAATCACATTCAAAAGTTGCAAAGTGCATACATATTAATGCTCATGACTGTACCTATGGATAAGTATCCAAATATATTGCGTTTGAGCAAAAATATGCTTTAACTGGAAGTTGTAACAAGTTAGCCAAGTTTTTGATATACGAGTTGTGGTGGTGAAAAATGTTGATAAATGATGTAATCAGTGAAGGCGAATGTGATAAGATTTTGGACTGTGTTTCGGGAGGTTTTTTCTTGAGTGTTAAGTGGAAATCTTTGTAATTTCGTTTGGATAGTAAGGTTGATTATTATAGTCTTAGTGAGAATCAGTTAAAAAAATACAGTGATATACACAACATAAATACGAGGAACAAATACAAATTTGTTGTTCCTGCAACGAGGTTAAAAAAAATAGGGGGTACGTTCAGATACCAATGTATACGTTTTTACAATAAACTTCCGAGTCATATTCAATTACTAAGCCTAAATAAATTCAAATCGTTTATAAAACGGAAGATATGTCTGAAAGCCAACTATAACATTAATCACTATCTCGAAGATAAAAAGGCTTGGGATTAAGCTGATCCAATTAAATTTACTCTGTGAATGTCGAAATGTCGTACTTCGCTTGTTTGTTATTGATTCCTTTCTCATATACACTGTGTCATTTAATTTATTTGACATGAATAGATTGATCCTTGATCCAGCTGCCTAGCGTGAGCTTCCTCAGATGTTCGTCGAGGCTATTGGCTATTAAGCCAATGGCCGACACGACTATCGGCACAATGACTGCTGTACTCACCTCCCACATGTCGACAACCTCGCGAGCCAGATCTAGATACTTGAATTGTTTATCTTTCTCTGCTTTCACGAGGTTCTCGTCATGCGGAACCGTTATATCAACAATCACTGCGCGACGCTCCAATCGATCTATCACCACAATGTCAGGCTTATTGGCAATCATTTATTTTTTATTTTTAAATTTAATAATTTGACATGAATACTTACTTTGTTAAGTGTTTTACTTTTACTTTTATTTTTATTTTTTATTGTTAATGGTCACACCTAGTGACTTTTATTGACATTTATTTTGTAAAGTATTGTGTATTAATTTTGTTTGATTATTGTGAATGTGAGGACCATGTGGGTATATTTTTTTTGTTTGTTCGTTTTTTATTTTTTTCCACGATTGTCTGGCAGTTTGAGTACTATAAGCGACCTACCCAAGTGTCCTTTCTTTGGTATTGTTCGTCGTGTCGTTGAGCTCCTTGAGTTATAAGTCGAGCTACACGATAACTGACAAATGCCTGCCTGACTCGACAGGTCCACTCGAATCTGTGTGGTTCTTTTTTCAAGAGACCATCTCAGACACTAATCTGCATAGTCCTCATGTGAGTTAACCAAGAGTTTGTTTCGGCTGTTTCTTCTCAGAGTAGTCAGGTACGAAACACCGGCCCCATCTAGTATAAAAAAGAGGCGTGTAAAAGTGTTTTTAAAAACCTATTTGCAAAATAAACATCATTTAATCAGTTTTAATGAAAAGCAAAGGCCAGACTATTTCAGATTTATTTTTAAATCACTGAGAGCTTTTAGTAGCTAGCTTATTATTTTTTAATAGTTTGTATTTAAAATTGGTGCCTTTCGCTACATCACTAGTCACCCATCCCTGCTGCGTACGATTTTCTCAAATTGACAATGCAATTTTCACATTTTTGATGTTCTTCAGAAAGGTCAGGTGCGTAGTACTCGCATCCGGCGTGCGTGTATGACCAGATGTATGAACGTGGACGAGGCAAAAGGAGTATGTAAGGTGGTAATCGTAGCAGGTGGCGTTCGGTGGTGCCTGCCTACCCCCATGCGTAAAAGGCGTGAGTTGTATTGACCATGTATGTATATTATTTAACTTAAATATTGATGTATGTAACTATACCTATTTGACCGATGCGTTGAACACTTGGAAAATGGCTTGTCCCAATACGGATTTGCCCGACAACCTGTCCTCCCAGAGACAGTGGGACGTGCCGCTCTGCAGTATTATACGGAATACCCTTTTAAATACGTCTATCAATACTGTGGAACGTGCCCGTCTGCTGGCCGTGGGAGAATGGGAGTCGGGTTTGTGGCTTCAAGCACTTCCGTCACCCACCATTGGAACTATGATGGACGACACGTCGTTCCGTGTCGCTATGAGTCTACGCTTAGGTGCACCTTGTGTTTCTCCGCATCGGTGTCACTGCGGTGAACCTGTCGACAGCCTCGGACACCATGGCCTGTCCTGCTACAGGAGCGCAGGTCGCATTGCACGGCACTCAAGCATTAACGACATTATTCGTCGAGCCCTTGCCAGCGCCGGCGTACCAGCGGTATTAGAACCAAACGGCTTGGTACGTGACGATGGGAAGAGACCAGACGGCATGACGTTGGTGCCTTGGAAGGTGGGTAGGCCTTTGGTGTGGGACGCAATCTGTGTCGACACCCTTGCGCCATCTCACGTTGCAAGCACGGCGGGCTGTGCGGGCGCTGCTGCTGCGGCTGCTGAAATCCTCAAGCGGCGCAAATACTGTAACCTTATCGGTAACTACAGTTTTGAGCCGTTTGGGGTCGAAACGCTCGGGTCATGGGGCCCGAGTGCACGTCTCCTTTTTAAGGAAATATCTCGCCGACTGGTCGACACTTTGCGTGACCAGAGGGCTGGCTCTTTCTTTGGTCAAAGAATTAGCATTGCCATTCAACGTGGCAATGCTGCCAGTCTTCTGGGCACGTTTCCGGATGACATCGATGGGGAGGAGTTCTTTGACGCCTAAGTGTCCTATTGTCGTCGTTGTATATTTGTAGGAACTTAGGTTTAGTCTTCTTTTTAGCATTATTTTAGTTATATTTGTAGTCTGTATATAATGTACATAGTATTTGAATTACTGCAATAAATTATATAAACTTAAAAAAAAAAAAAAAACTATACCTAATTGTAGAATGTATATATTGAGGTATAATTAAGTAGCGAAAACGAAACAACAATAGAACAGGGGCCTTAGTCTGCTATTGCAATAGTGTCAGAATGGTCTATCATTGATTTAATAAGGCCCCGCGCAGACGAATTACCCTTTGTACGCACGTCAAACGAGTTTCGAACGCGCTTCAATTCGCCGTGGGCTAGGGGCCTTATTAAATCAATGATAGACCATTCTGACACTATTGCAATAGCAGACTAAGGCCCCTGGTCGGGCAATATCGCCACGTTTACGACTAAAATATGCGGCTATGGGCTGTATTTAAAACATGGTTGTACGTTGCAGTCTGGCTGCAATTGCTGCCAATGCTGCAATGATGCCGACAAATGTATTGCAGCCTTACGTTGCAGTAAAAATACTGCCCATTTAGAAGCACCTAACAACAGACACTCACAGACTAGATACGAAAAAGACTTAATTTTTATCATAGGAGAATGTATAAATCGCCATCATCTGCGGCACCTTTTGCCAACTATGTTGGGGTCAGCTTCCAGTCTAACCGGATGCAGCTAAATACCAGTATTTTAAATGAAGCAACTACCTATCTAACCTCCACAACCCAATTAGTACTGTGTAATATTACGGTACCCTTGCTAAGACTAGTTGTCAGACTTTTGGGCCACTGACTATCTGTAACGACTGTCAAAGATCTACAAATGACAGCCGGGACCAACGGTTTAACGTATTTTCCGAGGCACGGAGGAAACTCAGTATGTAGTATGTGGCCACCCATCCACAGACCAACCTAGGCGAGAATGTATAAATATAGTCGCACAAAAACTCGTTAAATCTTCAACTCCCGTTAACCACACAAAGAATCTAAGTGTAAAGCGAAGTAACTACACAAAGAAATTAGTTTTTAATCCGAGCCCAAGTTAGTGGAAGCTGCACAGGACACTGCGATTGCAAGTTCCTGCAAGTTTTATCGTCACAAGTTTTAATCTTAGGAAGAGTGATCTATTACGGTCATCTCGGCTTTTTATGATGACCAGGATTTATGGGGGGACAGGGAACTAATTGCTTTTGAGAATTGTCATTTTTATTGGGAGATTGCATTTGTAGCAATAGCATGTCGTAATCCTAATACAGCCTGACAGCCTATTTTTATGAAGATGTATATGACAAGACTATGTGTGTGGGTAGTTTCTTAGATTATAATCTAAGATAGACACATAAGATTAAGTAAAAAAAGTACTACAGCCTCACTCTTTCTCGCTCCATAATGCGAATAAATTGCGAAAGGGCAAATATAATCACTTCTATATCTGTGTAATGTTTAACGCAGAAAAGTGCCTTTTAAACATCGGTAACAAATACATCAAATAGGGCATAGTAATATAATATGTCCTAAAATTACTCGTTAAGTATAACTGATACACCTTATCTCATCTGTGAGCACTGTCCTAATTCCAACCTCTATCGAAACCAGGCCACCATGCCACAATTCTAACCTACCACGACACCAGCATTTAAAACAGGGGGTGGGCAGGATTCCCCAATAAATAACCACCATCGTTCCCAGCAGCCGAGATCCATCAGAGTAGCATTTATCTGTGTCAGGCCGCACGTGGCGGTGAGATATAGCTGTCATCTGGTTCCCGAAATATAAATATGGCTGACAAAGATTTTGGGGACCGACAGAATTAGAAGCGAAAATGATAGCGGAACGGTTTATAAGAGAAAATAACAACGACTAAAGTAATATGAGGAAAGGCGGGAAGATGATGAGATGTTGATGATGAAATTATAAACCGTAAAGAATGCTTTGTTAGCTAAATCTATACTAATATTATATAGAGGTAAAGTGCTTTCACTAATAGGAAGCTACATTACTCCCAAGTACCATAGGCTATATTTACAGTGTGCCCGTGGGATAATTCCAGACCAAAACGCGAGCGAAGCCGCGGGCAACTGCTTGTATTATATACATTTATTAATTAAAATAACCTAAAGTAAATAACCTAGCAACAAACTTAAAAAATGGCGTCAAAAAACTCCTCCTCAACGCTGTCAACTGGTAATGTACCCAAGAGACTGGCGGCGTTGCCACGTTGTAGGGCAACGCTAAGCCTTTGGCCAATGTAAAAGCCTTTGGGTCACGGGAAGAGTCAACTAAGCGTTTTGAAACATCCTTGAAAATGCTGTGAGCACTCGGACCCCACGGTCCTAAAGTTTCAACCCCAAATGGCTCGAAAATATAGTTACCAATAAGATTACTTGACTCAGTTTTTGTAGATCCCAGTAAGTGCACTATGTTGATGTTTGCACCCATAATTTAATTGAGATGTAGTCCTACTAATATCATAAATGCGAAAGTTTGTGAGGATGTATGGATGTCTGGATGTTTGTCACTGTTACGCAAAAACTACTGACCGGATTTAGAACAAATTTGGCACACAGATAGTTTATAACCTGGATTAACACTTACAATACTTTTTAACTCGGTAGTACGATCCCAAAGGACAATAAAATTATCGAACTACAAGCGGGCGAAGCTGCGGGCATAAGTTAGTTTACAATAATTTTCATGAGCAAACAAACCGGGACATAGCATTGGAGAGTTGTTCAATACTTCCCTAACTTTCCCAAACAACATTCGATAGACACCTCCATATAACAGGAATGCACAAACCATTTTTTCACCAAGCCACTGTGAGTTTTTTATTTGGTTCACTAACGGAACCTGTCGAAATACCCACTGCGCCAGCACACAATAAATCGGATGCGGTGACCAGCGTCGCAGCGCATCAAATCAAACGCGCCCGCACCGATGGACAAACAACTGTTTGCACAACAACAAAATATATACAGAAGGTCGAATTCATACAAGGTAGGAGGTAATAAATGGCAGTGATAGTCTAGTGGTGTGACCGTCGGACTGTCAAGTCATAGGCCTCAAGTTCGAACCCAAGACCAGGACACACCTCTGATTTTTCGGATTCATGTGTGTAAGTATTGTAATTTTATGTACCAAATATTATATACTAATACTAGTGTTTAAGATGTGTATGTATTACTAACATATTAACGATCTTCACGTCAAGATCGATGTATTTACATGCTATTTGAGTGAATTCGCAAAAGTACTGCTGTTTATTTTATGCTATACTTAGTGTAGATTAGAGTAGGTTAAATGTTGTTGTTTTGTAGTTTAAATATTGTGTTTAGTGTATTTAGGGAACTTAGTATAGAACTTAGGATTGTTAGATTTTTTTGTTTGTTTTTACATTTTGTATAGTTTAATTGTAAATAAGTTTAAATTTAAAGACCGCACTATCGCAGTAGGAATACACCTGTAATGATAGTTGTAAGGGAGATTTCAATAAATAAATAAAAATAAATAAATATTGGATTGAATGATCTATCAATAAATGATTTAATATTATTATTGTATAATTATCAATAGCATAAACACGATACACGATATTCATCGTGAGAAAACCAGCAAGCCTGATAGATATTTCTCGACGGTATGTAAAGTCAAGTCAGAAGCCCATGGGTGGCATTAAAACACCAGGTTAGGCACTCACCATACGATAATGAAAGAGTTAATAAATAAATAAATAGTGGGATGAACAGGGTGTATAGAAAAAGGAGGATCCTCCGATTAAACAGAAGTCGTCGGGCCGTTGCAAAAACCTTTGTGCTCTATAATGAGGTCAAATATAGACCTATTGCATTGCAGCCATCGAAGTACCTACATGCCTATTTTTCAAAGTAAGTTTCTAAGTAACAAAATAACAACTGTATACGAGTACAATTACAAAAACAGTGGCATGAAGAGGTGTGACCGTAGTACCAAACCCTACAAAGAAAAACTTCATGCAAAAACAATGATGTGGGAGCTAGACTACTACAGAACTTAGAAGCTTTGCTTCTGTAAGGAGTTACTGTAGTGCGACGTTCGTGCTAATTCGGAAACCGAAAAAAAAACCGAAGACCTTAGACTGCTTGGTTTAACGGTACGTATAAACTTGTCTATTTGTGCGTGCGCCTGTTTTCGCTCCTTTCATAAGTATTTGACCTTCTAAACCCATCTATTTTGTGGTATCGTTCACATTGCATGAGGTATTCACGGTGGTCAGAAATTCAAATAAAGTTATAAAAATAATACGATGAAAATGCATTTTTAGTGAAACTAGGTGGGATACGAAAAATGGTATCTTTAGTCACGGTTACATCAGCGGGTCTATGTGACTTTCAATGACGTATAAATCCTGGTCTTCCACTCCGATCAACTGAAACGGATCAACTATTTTTTGTTCCCAACGAATAAACTATTTAGTTGATCCAATAGAAACATTTGTAATTGTCCTTGTTTGTTCCTATCTGCACAACTTAATAAAAAAACCTTTTCTTTTGAAATCTTCTCTATCAGTATTATTCTCAAGAACTGTCCACTTGTGAATGATTTATAAAGCATTGAAATTGTCATTGAAAATATTATAGTGCGAATGAAAGCTTGGACCTATTAATATTATTAGTGCCGGGAACTGTCGGAAAAGCACAAGGTTTTATCATATGATTAACAAGCTGTCTTATCAGCCATCCCGTAATGTTGTATTCCCTGACAATCAGTTTACACCTGGGGCCTTAGTCTGCTATTGCAATAGTGTCAGAATGGTCTATCATTGATTTAATAAGGCCCCTAGCCCACGGCGTATTGAAGCGCGTTCGAAACTCGTTTGACGTGCGTACAAAGGGTAATTCGTCTGCGCGGGGCCTTATTAAATCAATGATAGACCATTCTGACACTATTGCCATAGCAGACCAAGGCCCCTGGTTACGTTCTTTTCATAACTAAGTTTTTTTTAGTATTAGTCACGAGTACACCTCTGCCTCTGCCTCTGTTGGCGTGGTGCTGCGTATCCTAAGTATAAATAGATCCTTGGATGTTTTCGGGCTATTCGGCTCCACACTCCACTGATAACAATTTAACGAAGATGAGGCACTTGTAAGTTGCAAAGTTTTGTCGTAATTAAAACTTTGTGAACATCCTTAAGCTTTGAAAAATTATCTTTCCTAACAATGATATCATTTTTATATAGCGTCACAAAAAACAACAGAGAACGGATTTTATAAAGCAGTATCCGACATCAAAGAGAAAAAAAACTTACATTATTAAAATATGTTTCTAAAGGTTAAACACAGGTATAACATAAAAGATCCCTAATTATTTATTTTCTGCCATCATTACGTTTTTCGATTTTGTCGGGGCCCAGTCCAGTAACATTTTACTAAAGTTATAAAAGAATTGAAATTATTTTTAGTGCATCATAATATTGATTATATTCTTAGTAAATACTTATTTTTTTAAAGTTCGTAAAACTCCCTTTTGATGCGTAAATCTGGCGTTCCAAAGAGGTCTCTCGTGCCCAACGCTAGTCCGAGGCTTCGTATCCGAGTTCTGTTTCCACACTCCTTCGGAGGCAACAGAGGCTAAATCGCAAAATCTATCGAGTCAATAAATACCTTTAAATCCTTGATTTCAAAGTTGGCTCGTTACTTTTTGTAAAAAATCTTTTTCCTACCATTTGCTCAAAAAAGTGACATTCTATGCCACAAAAAGCGAACATAACAATAGTCATTTTTAATCTGTTAAAAACAGGGAAAGAAAATTAGACTGAATTTCATTCATCCTAGGGAAGAATGTGATTTAAATTTGGAATACTTACCGAAATTTATACTGAACTACATCTGTGTACACCATTGAGTTTGTATATAAAGCATTATACATCTTTTTGAAAAAGGAATACGCATTTATTATACAGTTATGATTATTAAATAAAATTACGAAAACCGACGAGGCCGTATGAGCTTGATGCCTTTGCTTTTCCGACAAAAAAATATTAGTCTAGGAATTTTCCGCGTATTTGTTTTCTTCAAATACATAAACGTTAAGTTTATTTTAATTTATTTGTATAAATAAGTTAATGTTCTAAAAATATGTTACGATGTTAAATCAAAGCGACAGTAACAGTGAATTGTCGGATTCCATCAGTGCAAATGCTGCCGCAATTATAAATAATTTGCTTCCAACAAAATCCAAGGAAAATTATTTAAAAACTTATGAAGAACTTTCAACGTGAAGAAGTGCGAAAGGCCTATCAATTTCAGAATCAGTACTTCTTGTCTATTTTGATTATTTATCCAAGACAAAGAATCCGAATACACTTTGGTGTATATACTCATAACTGAAAGCTACAATAAGCATCAAACACAGCATTGAAATAAATAGATTCACGAAATTACTGGCTGTTTTAAAAAGAAAATCAGAAGGGCATTGTGCAAAGAAGTCTAAAATTTTTACGACTCAAAATGTGGAAATTTTCTTAATGAAGCTCCTGACGAAATTTTTCTGGCCACAAAAATAAGTATACATGATTTAACTATGAATATTTCGTATCTTAGTAATGGTAATTATTCTATATATTTACCTGTTTTTTGTCTTTGTCTTTGTTTGTTTTTGTGTTTGTTGTGTTTGTTTTTTGACTCAATGGTTCTTGCCGCGGATGTGAACTTGTAAACTTAAAGGTGGAGGACGTTGAAAATCATTCCAATGAGTTACTGCTCATTAATGTAAAGGAAACGAAGACAAAGCAAAATCGATCGTTCATTGTACAAGGACAATATACTAAAATCATTCATAAATACCAAGCATTACGTCCCACCAACATGGAAAACAACAGATTTTTTATAAACTGTCGGAATGGGAAATGTACTCGACAAGCCATCGGCAAAAATAAAATTAGCAATATGACAAAGGAAATTGCTTAATATGTAAAACTTAAAGATATTGAACTCTACACCGGTCACTGCTTTAGAAGAACTTCGGCGACTTTCTTGGCGGATTCAGTGGCGGATATTACGTCAATAAAAAGACACGGTGGTTGGAGCTCTGATAGAGTAGCTGAGGGTTATATCGAAAGCTCAAAGGCGAATAAAACCATATTAAGCAGTCAAATTAACAAAAATATAAAACTTAATCCATCAGAGCCACAGCCATCAACTTCTGGCATCTTATCTTCGTCCGTAACTCACGGTGCACCACCACCACTATCTCCGACGTATACTATCTACAATGAAACGCAAGTTCCTTAGACGCAAGAACAGAGAAATATTCAAATCAACTCATCAACAATAAATGTACCAAACAAAAATGTAACTCTCTCTATCAATAATTGGACCAATGTTTCGAATGTTAACTTTTACTTTTAATTGTCATTATTTTTAATAAATGCTTATCTCATATTATTATTGTGTTAATTTTTTCGCAAATGATACGAAAAGTAGAGTATTTTCCTCGGTGATAAAGCTGTCTTAGTCTTGGGTGAACTTAAATCCCTCGCTACACTCAGGACTCGTCTTAAATCCCTCGCTTCGCTCGTGATTTAAGTTTTAAACACCCACGCTACGCTCTGGAGTAAACATCGGGAGTAACATGGTTTTTCCGCAAGGAAGGTGGCACCAAGTGTTTTAAATTGTTAATCTGTGACTGGTTTAGCCGTCTAGTACCGAGTTTTTAACGATCATTAGCATTGATCCAGTTCAGTTTACGTAAAAAAAGCATTAAATTTAAACCTCTTTTTAAATGACTGCCCAAAAAAAGGAGTGTATTATTTTGGCTAACATTGAATGTTGACGAGTCCCCATTTAGACATAGAAAATGCCTGTAGTTGAAAGCTCTGCTCATCCCTTACATTATAAACTTACAAATAGGTAAATATCAAAAAGGGAAAAAAAATACGATCAATTTTATAAGGTGTACGTGTGCGCGCGTGTGTGTTTGTTTGTGTGTCTCTCTCTCTCTCATACACACACACAGACAGCGTGTGTATGAGAGAGAGAACGAAAAATCCAGCATGTATAGCCATTTGTTTTGGCAAATTTACGGACTTGAGAGAAGAATTTGGCAGTCTTGTTGTGACACTCTCAGACACTTCGGTTTAAAGAAATTTATTTCTCAAAAAGAACATAATTACATAGTTCACTTAAATATGAGAAACTTAGCATAAAAAAAAACTTAAATACTAAATTATTTGTCGTTCGAACAATCGAGTACAAAATGTAGGTAGTGGT
This sequence comes from Eugnorisma glareosa, assembly GCA_947578425.1. Taxonomy (NCBI): domain Eukaryota; kingdom Metazoa; phylum Arthropoda; class Insecta; order Lepidoptera; family Noctuidae; genus Eugnorisma; species Eugnorisma glareosa. The sequence goes on from OX387981.1 coordinate 870,489, forward strand.
ATATTATTGTTGGTTGGCCAAATACAACTTTAACCTATTTTTGAATGTACCTATTTTTATAGATGAAGAATCCCTTATGTCCTTTGGTAATTAATTATAAATCTGCGCTCCCTCAAACTGAATAGTTCTTCTTCCGTATAAAGTTCTTACTGAAGGTAGTTCTATACTATCCCTATTCCTAGCGTAGTAGTGGTATGTTTTACGTTTGAAAGTGATTTGTGAGTGTATTTTGTTCGTTAGATTTTTTTAAATTAGTATGCATGTATGGTATGTGTATAATTTTTGTAGGTTAAATAGTTTAGTTTTAGCATAAAGTTCTTTTGTAGGTGTTAAGTAATTGTAATTGAATAGAGTTTTAATTGCTTTATTACACTGCACTTAGATGGGCTTTCTTTCTCCTTTATGTCCAGTATGTTGCTTATCATTTCTTATCTTTTTTTTTGTATTTGATAGAACCTTTTCTTTCCTCAGCACCGTAGGTAATAAAAATGCACGTGCCTTTATTCTGTAGATGTCCTTGATGTCAGTATCCTTGAGCTCAGCATCAAATAACTTGCCCAGCGGTCGGTAGTAGTCGATGCTCTAGTTCCTGATTTAGTAGATTCCTGGAACGCTACCAACAGATGACAAACGATAGTTGACAATGACAGAAGACACTGACGGATGATACTGACGGATGACTCTGACAGATGACACTGACAGATGACACTAAGAATGGCGTTGACAAATGACAAGGACAGAGAACACCAAGGGGAACACTCACACTTCGCTGTCGCCGATGCACGCCCGAGCAGTGGTGATGGTGATGATTGTAACGTCCGTGTATGTGTGAGTAGTTTACCGCTCACCGCGCCGCACGTTGACCGCCACTTATTTCTGCGCTCCTACTTCTAGTACTTCACTAAATTGTTTCTATTTTACTTTTCTGGTGGTCGCGACTGGGTGTTCAAGCTTATCGCATAATTACAATTTTCTGGGGACTGTTCTTTTCACGGAATTGAAAACACCTGCCTTGTATACTTATATATTAATTTATTAACATAAAAAAGAAGATCATCAATCATCAGAACTTTATCCTTGTTATTGATGGAAAAGTACCTACGAGTAGTTATATAAAAATATAGATTATATTGTATTTTTTGTAATGCCACGAATAAACGGTTTTTTATTTTATTTTTTCATTCAGATATAAGCATTAATCCCATTCGGATAAGGGCTGGAGAACGATTATTACGATATCACTGTACAAAATACATATTATTGGACACGTTCGGGCGAAATCTTGCAAGTGAGTTTTGGCGCACTTGCACAATGCAATCAGTGTAGTGACAAAGCTCTAGATTTTCGGCAATTATCGTCTGGTACTACTTATTTAATGGTTTATAGCACAGCTTTAGTCAAACATGGGTAACAACACATTGCACTAATATTGATGTTATGTTATCAGTCTAGAGTTTCTTCACAATTAGAATGTATAGATGATTGCTACTAATTATTGATTTCCTCATAATGATGTTCTGAGGGTTGAGGGTTCTCAAGTGCTCGTTGTTCCGGCTGTTCCATTTGTTGTTGGCATTCATCTCGGAAGAGCATGTTTTCATAATATCGATTCTGTTAATGTCAAATGGATAAATAATTATTTGTATTCCGATTAAGCCTATATTTTTTTTACCAATAGAACCTAATTAAGACGGCTCGGCGCCCACTTGACCCGCTTAGACTTGACACGAATAATAATACCTGGATATTTGTGTATTGATAGGCATAAAAACGTCAATGTATAATCAGACAGAAAAGTGACGATTTAACGCTTGCAACGCAGTGTAAAATTGAAATATGTTTGGATAAATAAGTCAATAATTAAACAAGTACTTAACCTTTTTTAATTAGATAGTTTATTATGATTTAGTTGATTTATTGCAACACTTTTGATAAATTGTAATCGGTTATTTTTGTTCTGTGATTTAGAAGTTAATTTAGAGCGGCGAATGGGGACTGGGGTTGTGAATGTCATGGCGGCGGTGACAGCGCATTTTGATGTGACTCACCCGGTGGTAACGCACACATCCATTGGCTCTAAACACAAGTCTAATGATTATTGTAATTATGATTGAATCAATAACTATCATTGTATTCTCAATGTATTTTGATAATGGATGTCACCTAAAGGTTGACTGGTAGAAAATGCCTATGGCATTAAGTCCGCCTCTGTACTTTGTGCTTGAAGTGTTAAATAAATAAATAATGTTCCATTGAAATGTTTGTATATCACGTGAATTATTCTGCACGCATGATTTTTCAACCACCTGCATATACACGCCCATAATGGAGGACCAACAATTAATAACGAATAAACCATGACACGTGGTGCCTCGGCGCGCTTGAAAATAGATAGATGTTATACGCTTTGTACTTTGTAGCAATTTTTTAATTATCTTTAATATCTTATAGCTAGTGGCACGGTGGTATTGAATCATTCCTTAAACGTGATTTCAATTATAAGGTTAACAAGTAGGTACTTATTTCTAAAATATACAAAAAAAAAAACATGATTGACTAAATTATCCAGAAAACCGGTTAAGCTAGGTTGAGGCTATCTTTATAAAGCTTCATTATTGAAACGAAATCACTAGTATCGGGATAAACAGATATTAAATATTCTATGTATAATAAGTTATTTAAACTTAAAATATCACTTTGCCTTACTGTACAAATGGCACTGAATTGGTAGTAAAACATCTGGTATTATTCATCGGGTCGAGTCTAAGCGGGTCAAGTGGGCGCGGAACCATATTTTTTATTGTTAATACGATGTGAAAATTGCATTAACTTACTTCATTTGCTGGGTTTTGAGGTATGCCTGGAGAATTGTATGTCTTCCTGCAAAAGTGCCTGTATGCAATTACAAGTAGCAAGATTAGGGCAACTGCAGCTGTTATTGATGTTATTATCATTACTTTATAGTAAGAAGTTTCTGCGCCTGAAAAAAAAACATAATTCTTATGTTACTATTGTGTAACCTAAATATCGAGGAAAATGTCTTGAGAAAAATCTTGTAGGTATATGAATGTGGTTGGCTGTAAGAGCAGGGTAACAAGAAACAAACGATGGATGTACTAATTGTATTTTAGATGATATAACTACAAAAACATAAAAAGAGATTCGTGAGATGACGACTAAAAGAAAAGTATATTTTTTATTTTTTGTTCTAGACCATACCTGGGAATCTTCTAGTTACGGAAATAATGGGGGTCAAAGTTCCAACTTTTTCGCATGTTTTTTTTTTTACATTGTGTTTAACGTAAGATTTTTACCTATAAACACCTCCACGATCCCCGTACTATTCAATCCATCATCACCACAATGTTTTGAGTCCTTCGTTAAGGGTATTGTTACAACCTGTATAAGAAGAAGTGTAGAGGTCGCGACTTAGTGGTACCTGATGGGATTCACTACGCTACTAAGTTAAACAATCAAATACTTTAAAGGGTTTATTATGGTAATGTTTAGGCTAAGATATCGCTAAAATTTTGGAAATGAATGCACCCGGTTGACATCCGTTATGCACTGAGCTCGCGGGGCACTCGGTGCGGCCGCATCGTATCACTAGGTAAGCAAAACGTGGTCGATTGCAATTATTGCATCGAACAAAAAGACATGCTGCGCCGCGCGCCGTCCTCAAATATGAGATAAGGTCAATGTATCAACACCTCCCATGTTGATACATTGAACTTATTGATGATGTTTCCGGGTGCGTGTGACGAAATATAATATGAATATGCATGAAGAAAACGGAGTATGTAAGGATCGTAGCAGCTGGCATTCTGGAGTTTCTGCCTATCGCCATGGGGTCAAGGTGCCACTTTCTGTATGTAAAACAAAATCTTTTGAGTTACCTGTTGAACATGAAGTGATCGAAATATTTCTTGTTGGACTTTCCGGAGAATTCAAGATTGCGATTGCTGCAAGCACAGTCGTATTCAATATTTCCAACATTTTATAGGTTTCATTTAAACTTTCGTCATGCTTGTCCTGTTGCGGTTGTGGTGTTGTGGTCGAAGAGCGAGGCATTCGGTTACTGGTCTCTTCGCACGGCTGGGGCTTCATATCTGAGTCAGATTAAAAAAGAACTGTGTAATAAACAATCCTTGAAACATATCACATCATTTAGTTTTACGAAGTAAAGTTTATTCGAACTAAATAAGAGCTAATCTCTAAACCACCCAACCAATTAATACCAATTATATTGTGGTCTTGTTTGGTTGGTTCCTGCTTATGAAAGTTAGGAAATTTTCTTTAGATAATACTTACCTCTACATTCCTTAGCCTCGTCCACAACAGCAACGCAATGGTTTCCCTTCATACAAATGTCGTCTGAAAGAAAAATAAATATTGCAAATTTATTCAATTTAATTTATTATTTTTTTAATTTATTTCATTATTTTATATAGACAAAACAAATAATTTCGTAAATTGTACTGAAATAGATGTTCTAAAGCCGTTTATATAAACTACATTATACATCTTGGTCATAGCTAGCCAAAATAAGGCGAGTGCAGACAGCCCATTTGCCTTGTCTCGCCGAGGAAACCGAGCTTTAAACGTGTGTACAGTCCTTCCACAGTTATTTACCGCTTACAGCAGCAAACCAGCAAGCTTATGACATGACTCTGTTTGCATTACATGCTCGTTAAAACTTTCAAGATAAAAAGATAATTTTAAAAATAAACCATGGCAGCTAAGAGATGACCTGATCACCTACTGACGGCGCCAGCACCAACTATTATTATTATTATATATATTTTAGCTCAACTATTATAAAGGGAACTAAATAATCGGACACACGCTTATCCATCATCGAGACATTTGAGTGAGCTCGTCTTCTCTCAACCGCCAGTGAACATACAAATCAATGAAAGATGTAGGTGTACAAAGTAAACGGTAGCTTAACTAATGTCGGATTGCGGGTAGCGGCTTTGTAGAGGAGGTGAAAATCCGAGATTGTTGTCGTACAATTCTTTCGAGTGAAATGAATTAATTACTCTTGTCAGCTGGACAAGCAACGGTATGGCAAGGCAAGTCTTTCTATATTTATGGGTTGGTAGCTACTCGGCTTGAGTCGGCGAGCTGCTGCTAAAAACTATGGCTTGACATTCTCTTACTAAATTCCGTGTCTGAAGCATTTGCTGGCATTTCTCTTCCTTCCAAAATTGTCTCCCGACGACAAGTGTCGTCTGTGGTAAACAGTTCTACGTCAATTGTAATTTGCTCGGTCTTCAGCTGCAACCCAATCGTGTCAAATAATATTGGGATATACAACCTAGATCTGACGTCCCTGAAACCTAAGAATGTATATATAATAAATGGTATTTTTCATTAAATGTTTATTTTTTTCATATATTTGTAAATAATTTAAGTATTTTATAAAAGATGTTATAATTGGCCTATTTTGTACGGCATCTGGCGAGGATGGGTTAACAAATGAGCTACTGAAAGCGGGAGAAAGCCCTGTATTAAGAGAGCTTCGGGGCTTTTCAACTCGGTCCTGTTCTCTGTGAGAACTCCAGAAGCGTGGAGAAAGAGCGTGGTCGATATATTCTTTAAAAAAACCGGCCATGTGTGAGTCGTACTCACACGCACATAGGGTTCCGTAGCACCAAACAATATAATAAAAATATTTTGAAGGCATTCGTTCATATGTTGTATTGTTTTACATTCATCAACAAAACTAAATTTGTTTTTCATAGGTTAATGAAAAACAAAGTTGTTGCTGCAGTTTGATGAAAAAGTCCCATATCTCAAAAAATAAACATCAAATCTTATTCGAACTAATTTTGGTTGAAAGTTTTTTTACGCTCTATAATCCTATATTTTTTTCAGAATATTTCTCCTCTTTCTTTAGACACACATTTTACCAGTTTGGAAGTGTTTATCTTTCAAATAATTGACTTTGAGAGAAAACGGGTTTAGGAACCTCAATCACATTTTTAAAGACCTATCTATAGACACCCCGCACGTATAGGTTAGATGAAAAAAATATTAGTTACAGTTAGTTAGTTACAGTTCCATGTATGGGGAGACCCACCTTAATCTTATATTTTTTTATTTTTGTATAAAAACCTTATAGCGGTTTACAGAATACATCTACCTACTAAGATTCAACTGTGTAGTCCTAATAGTTTCGGAGTAAAGTGGCTGAGACATACACGGACAGACAGACAGACAGACTTGGCGCATCTATAAGGGTTCCGTTTTTTGCCATTCAGCTAGGGAACCCTTAAAAAGGGAACAAGGCCCTATTAAAGAATTTCAGCCACCGGAGCAGGCCGGGTTTCGAGGAGGATACAGCACCATAGACCAAATCCACACAGTGTGGCAGATCATACAGAAGTCCGAAGAGTATAATCGACCGCTGTGTCTTGCATTTGTGGGCTATGAGAAGGCTTTTGACTCTGTCGAGACCTGGTCAGTTCTGGAGTCTCTGCAGCGATGCACAGTCGACTGGCGATACATCCAAGTGTTGAGAAATCTTGAAGCGAACGCCACAAAGACCGTTCAAACTCAAAACCAGCAAACGGACCATATCCCATTGCATCGGGGGGTGAGGCAAGGGGACGTAATTTCCCCGAAATTGTTCACCTACGCACTGGAAAATGGGAAGGACGTGGCATTAACATCAACGGCGAGTACATCTCACACTTGAGATTTACTTAGGACATCGTTATACTGGCTGAGTCGCTGCACGAGTTGAAGCAGATGCTATCCAGCATCTGCTTCAACTAGGCCTAGTTGATTCTACAATAAACTCAAACTCAAACTCAAAGCGTTTATTTCAATTAGACCTTCGCAGGCACTTTTGAAAGTCAGAAAAACAAAGGCGAAGCTACAGTCACAGACACAAGGCATAATAACTTGTGAAAGTACTGTAGTTGCCCATTCCAAAGCGTAGATCTCTATGGAGAAGAATGGGCAAGAAACTCCATGGACACTCTTTTCAATCAAAATATTGTTACAAGATCTTGGTTACATCATTCATGTTGAGATTATACATATATGTGAGAACGATGTAGAAAGACGTGCACATTAAGAGCGTCCAGAGTAAAAGATTATAACTATCAACAATTTAAAAACAAAGTAGTTAAAATAAACCGTGGCAGCTAAGAGATGACCAGTCCCAACTGACAGCGCCCGTTCACGAACATGACGCATGCATCAGCTCCATTCAGCTCAACCATATTGAAGGGAACTAAACAATACACATTGGTCTCAGGGTGAACTTGGACAAAACCCAGGTTACGAGCAACGAACACGTCGTATGTTTACCTCGGGCAAACTCTGCAGTTTGGTAAGAACGACTTTGAGAGGGTGGTCAACAACAGAAGAATTTGGAAAGCTTCGCCGAGTCTTCTCGTCGCGTATTCCACAGTATCCATAGAGCCTAAGACTAAGGTCTTCAATCAGTGCGTCCTGCCTGTTACTGCGGAGCTGAAATGTAGACACTCACGGTACGGCTGGTCCATAATTTTAAGATCGCTTAGCGAGTTATGAAATGGGCTATGCTTAGAGTCTCTCTGAGCGATCGTATCGGAACAAGGTGATCCGACAGAGAACCAGATAGAGAGTAGTGTAGAGATAGCTCACAGAAAAAGTAAGCTGAAGTGGCAATGGGCCGGTCATATTAGCCGTAGAACCGATGACCGTTGGGGAACACGTCTATGTTGTTGAGTGGAGACCGCGAATCGGGAAGCATAAGGTAGGACGCCCTCAGACTCGGTGAAGAGACGATCTTCGCAGGGCGGCTGGTAGCAACTGGATGAGAGTTGCTGAGAATCGAGTTGGTGTATTCCCGTTGACCCCACCGTATTTTTGAGTAATAAAATAATATTTTATAATAATTATTAATATTAATATTTTGTAATATTATTACTCAAAAACATTGCATGGGATCGAGATGTGTTAGTGCAGTTGTGCTAGTTATTGGCAGTAACCTTACGAACAGTACTAGGCGGGCATAAATCCAAGAAGGTATTTATTACTAGAAGACCGTACCTTTACCCAGAATTATAAAAATGCATACCACCTTGAGCTCATGCCAGCCTGACAGTCTTTAGGGAACATTTATTTGTCATATTGTATGCCTCACTAGGCAACAAACGGGAACTTTTTTCCGTTTGTCGTCAGGGAAAATATACAGGATAATATATAAATATATTATAATGACTAGCCAGACTAGCTAGACTCATAAATATCTAGACTATAATATATTATAATATAAATATATTATAATATATTATATATATACGTGATCAGAGCTGTCGTACTGTATGGATCGGAATATTCGGAATGTCTATTAATTCCCGCTGACATCATTGAGGTTTATTTCATTCCTTATTTTTTCCTGATCTCAAGCTAGTGGGGCAGGGTAGTGGAGCCAACCAAACGACGGCTTTGTGACGGATTGAGGAGGCCTTTGGCCAGCAGTGGACTGCCGTAGGCTGATGATGATGATGACATTTTGTACGCCGTTAACGGCAAGACATAGCGCTCATTTTTATTAATATTGACATCTGTACTTTTGTTTACCTATGTCCTACAAATAAAAATATTAAAATTTGAATGTTTTTTTTAAATTTATGATATTTTTTATGACAATTATCAATGTTACACAAGCTTACCTGGACGTGTTTTTACAACAACAACAGCTTTAGTCATAGAGTATCTTTTAGCCAGTAACTCTATAGAAATAGTTAAGTTGTCACCTCTTTGATACGTAAATCGATGTGAAGTACAAACGAATAATGGAACTTCTATGTCTAGAATAAAAACATTGTTTCAGTTAGATTAAACATATCAAAGGACTAATCAACCAATTTCAGATGGAGTTCGAAACACTGCGATGCTGCTATGCTATAACTGAAATTAGACTAGGCAGGACATGTCTGCCGCATGCCAGACAAACTTTGAGCCAAAGTAGCTCAGCACAGGAGCTATGAGACAGCGAGGCGGGCCATGAAGGAGATGGCGGGAGTGAACTGGTGTGGTTCCACCCAAACTGGAAAGAGAACACTCGGGTTCGCGAAACATTGAAGAAATAAAACCTGGATACGCTGGTTAAAATATTCCATACTGAGATTATAAACGCGAAAGTAATTCTGTCTTTTATTTTTTTACACCTGAACCACTGATTAGATGGTTAGGTCTGAGAGGTAGGTAACCTGGGAACCGGAGGAGTACATGAGCTACCTTACATGGTGTTCACAGACGAAGGCGGGGGCAACTACTTGTTACTTATAAGTTATAATAAAAGCGATACGTGGAACATGTACATACATCGTAATTTTGCTAGATCCGCTTCATGCAACGACACTTGAAATGCAAGAGTTATTGGGAAACAAAATACAGCACAAAATATTAAAAAAATCATCATAACAATAACTATGACAGAACTCGATTTCAAAGCTTAAATAAATATTTAAAATTCTAATATTTTCAATAATATTTGAGGTACTTGAGCACACTATTAAACGTAGGTATGATTTGATGGAATGACTGTGTAAATAATGATGTAGGTACAATATGTTGTTGCTTCCTGTTACATAGTTGTCCTTCTATCAGCATACATGCAGTTACATAACATATTAAAACATCACGCCCGTAATCCTCGAAGGGTGAGGCAGAGGTGTACCTAACTAATTGTCACCCGTATTTCGCAGCTTACGTTTTAAGTTCCATGTTGTAAGGGGGCGAGCCTATTGGCATCAACCGGGCACAAATCAAGACTCCGAAGCTACTACAGAGAAATTCCTAAAAACACTTTACCCGACCCGGGAATCGAACTCAGGACCTCATGCTCAACAGTCTATAGACCAACGACCGCAGTTATTCGACTCCATGTCGGACGTAATACTTCTATCTTACGCTGACCTAATCTGCCTACGGAGCATCATTAGAACAGGAGGCCAGCTTATGATGGTTATGTTAAAAAGAATTAACAGAAAAAAAATCGATCAATTGGTGATCAACATTTTGAAGGGGTGAACTATAATAGGTGATCATCGTCTGCCTGCCTTTTCCCAACTATGCTAGAGTCGGTTTCCAGTCTAACCGGATGCAGCTGAATACCAATATTTATTTGTATTTTACATGGAGCATCTGCCTATCTGACCTCCAAAGCTCATTTAGTCGTGGGTAATACGATAACCCTTGGTAAAACTGGTTGTCGGACTTTCGGGTCACTGACCAGTGACTACTTGTAACGACTGTCAAAGATCTACAAATGACAGCGAGAACCAACAACTTAACGCGCTTTCCGAGGCACGGAGGTCTGTGAATCGATATGTAATGGGTGGTCACCCATCCAACCCAACGCCAGCTATCGAATCGTCGCAACAACTCGCTGATCGGCCAGTTAGTATTAGTAAACGTCTCAGTTTGACAGCTTGAAAGGCATCAACGTCTGTCGTTTTTTAATTTTAATCTGTATTCTTTTAGAGAATAAACTGGTTGATGATATGACCTCTAATAATTTTATTTAAAAAAAAAACAATAAGACGCCATAACATAATGGTCCATCCGAGCCAAATTAATGAGCACAAAACAGAAAACACACCGCTTTAATCAAAGTAAGAACAATATAAATACTTGGTTGCAATTATAATTATGACTAAAATAATAGAGGGAATAGTAAAATAATACTTGAACCGCTATACCGCTACTTGAAAAAGGACGAATTCATTTTATTAATTTATTCATTAATTTATATTCAGAATATAATTAATGTATGTAGAGTCCATTTTTTTCGACCCATTTTCCATTGAGGAAGTATAATTATTGTAAAATATAGTCGCTCTCGTGTCCGTCCGTATGAAGGCGTTGATCTTATAAACCACGCAACGGATTATTAAACGTTAATAGTTGATTTCCTCATAATGATGTTCTGAAGGTTGAGGGTCCTCAAGTGCTCGTTGTTCCAGCTGTTCAATTTCTTGTTGGCATCCATCTCTGAAGACAGCGTTCTCATAATATCGACTCTGTAAACATTACCGGAATTATTTTATGCATGAATGTTTTTGGACAACGTGGAAATAATTGCGGACGCGGATCCGGACACTAAACTTGACCTGAGTACAATATCTAACAAATGCACATAACACTTACAGATTCTCATATCTGTCAGTGTCCGGTGTCCACGGCTGGTCCGCAAGCTGTCCGTACCGGTATGACCAAACCCTAAATGTTTAATAACAAGCTCTCCGTTGAATTTTCATTGCTCGGAACAGTGCCGAAAGTTTGAAATATCAATTGCAGTTCAATCAATTAAATTAAATTAAAAACCCTTTATTTCTACCATAAAAACATATAAACTTGATTCATCGTAAATTATTAAATGAGATTAACATTACATTATCAACATTACATTAATTCCATCACATTAAATAGTATTACTAGCATTAACATGACATTATGATCATTACAATATTAACCTTACATTATCAACATTACATTAATTCTATAACATTCATTCACATCATTACATTAATTTCATTACATCCAGTTAATAACATTACATACTTTTAATTACATGACATTCTTTTCATTACGTCTATTAAATAACATTCATATATTACACTATTTACGTTAATTTATGGAAGTCGCCTCTGCGGCGTAGGCCACCTCCAGTTTTCTTCATTTTGCCCTATCTCTAGCTTGTCTCCTGCAGTCAGGTCCACATCTAACTTTAAATACCACCTCCACGATTTTCTTTGTCCAACTTTTGTTTTTCATTCTACAGATATGTCCTGCCCATTTCCAACTCAGACTTCTTATTCTTTCTACTATGTCAGTAGTCATTCTGTCAGACAATCTTATGCCCAACATGCTTCTCTCCATTTTCATTTGCATGACACCGAGTTTGTGCTCATCTGCTTTTCGTAGTGACCATGCTTGGAATCCTTATGTAAGGCATGGAAGGATCGCTATTTCGTATAACTTACTTTTCAACTTCATTTTTATCTGGGTATTTTTCATGATTTCTTTGAAACTTTAGTACTTTTTCAATATCATGATTGGGACTATTCTCCTATTGATCTCTTTTTCAGTTTGGTCTTGAAATGAAATGAATTGTCCTAAATAGAAGTATTCCTTAACATATTATATCCCTTGCCCATCTACAATTATTTGTGTTTCCGAACCGTTTGTTATAATTTTAGTTTTGGCAGCATTCATCGTCTAACCTACTTTCCTGCTTTCCTTCGCAAGCTCCTGCAACATATTCTCTAGTTGTACGGATTCTTACGTGAACACAACGATGTCGTCTGTGAAACGTAGGTGGCTTAAATATTCACCGTCGATTTTTACACCTTTCTTTTCCCAGTCTAGGTTTCTAAATATGGTCTCTAGAACCAACGAAAATATTTTAGGTGAGACCAGATCACCCTGCCTGACGCCTTATCTTATCATGAAAGCCGGTCCTTCCGATTCCAATGTTATTTTTTCGGAATTTCTAGGGTAAATGCTATAAAGTAGCTCCACATATTTTTGTCCTCTCCTTGTTCCACTAGTGACTTTCTTATTGCGCTATGTTCCAGAGAGTCAAATGCCTTGGTACAATCTATGAAGCATAAGTATAGTATTGTTATGTTTCTTGACTTTCTCTACTATTTGCGTGACCACTTGAATGTGATCGGTTATCGAGTAGTGTTTGCGGAATCCAACCTGTTCACGCGGTTGATTTTCATCTAAAGTTCTTGTGAGTCTATTTAAGAATATTTTTGAGAATATTTTATATATTTTGGAAATAAGGCTAATTAGTCTGTAATATTGCTCAGGTCACCTCCGTCAACTTTTTTATGAAGAAGAATTATTGAAGATTCGAACCAATTCTTTGGAGTTTTCCTCTTCTTTGTTAAATATTGTTAAAGAGTTGTTGTAGTGGGTATTGGAAGGGTTCTGTTAGAGACTTTAATATTTCATTTGTTATTTTATCTTCTCCGGGTGCTTTGTCCTTCTTCTGAGTCTCGATGGAAAAGCAAATCCCTGACATTAGTATTTCGGGCAGTGGTTCGTCGACATAGACTTTGTCTTCATTGTGTTGTGAAAAACCGGAACTTTATTTTGACGGGTAAAGAGTTTTATAAAAGTTGGTAGCTTCTGTTAAAAATATCACCATGTTTGTTTTCCATTTTGTTGTTTTGTTGGAGAGGGCGCTGCAGTGCCACGACAAACATCGTCTTTGTGTTTTAAAAATATGAATAGTGCAAAATACGTGAAAAAACGATAGAAAATAAAAGTGGTTCCATCAAATCATCTACTGAAATAAAAGTACAGTGGAAAAAGAGTGGACAAAAAGACGAAAACTGTTGAAGTACCGGACTTGTAAACAAATGTTGTTTACCTAAAGATTGAGTGTATTTGTGGCTCTGGCGCAAAGATTGAAACAGGAACACACAAAGAAGTGACTTTTTGCAAGTGTTACCAAAACAGTGAACAACACATAAACTTACTGCATTTGGTGGTAACATTTGTGGTAAACGTGGAGAATCGAATGTCTTCCAGCAAAAGTTCCTTAATGCAATTGCAAGTAGCGAGATCAAGGCAACTGCAGCTGTTATTGATACAATAACCATATCTGTAAAGTAAGAAGTTCCTGCGCTTGAAAAAAAAATGCAAAACTCATAAGCCTTTTGAGTTGTCTGCGCTCGAAATGTTATGTTTTGGACAATACGAGAGAATTCAAGTACAGTCCTATTCAACATTACATGGGTTTCATTTACCTAAACTTTTCCGGCGCATGTCCTCTGGTGCTGCGGTCGAAACCCGAGGCTTGCGGTCACCTATCATTTCGCACGGCTGAGGTTTCATGTTTGAGTCATCTAAAAAAAAGAGTAATTTATAGCAGTGATTAGCCTAGTGGTGTGCCCATCGGACTGACATCGGAAGACATGCTGCGCCGACCCCAAATAAGTTGGGATAAGGGCAGGCGAATGATGATGATGAGCCTAGTCGTGTGACCGTCGGGCTGCAAGGTCTCGAGTTCGAACCCAAGGCACGCACCTCTGATTTTTCAGATTCATGTGTGTATCGTATAATTATCACTTGCTTCGGTGAAGAAAAACATCGCGAGGAAACCAGCATGGCTGAGAAATATTTCTTGACGGCTTGAAAAGCCAAGCCATGGGTGGCATAAAAACTATGACACTAGGTTAGGCACTAACCACACGATAAAGAAAAGAAATGGCAAATTTGACAGTATCGACCTGAATAATGTACTGTGTTATGCAGTCCCCAGAAATGTTCATAGACGACTAGTGCGTGCAGGTACACTATTTGCAATAGGTACTCGACGTGCCGATCTAATATTGGCGAACGTTCAACAATTCGGCGAATGTCAGCATCATACAATAAAGAATTCGAACAGTGAACACATAGACATTTTTACATGCTCCATGAAAACTAACTATCGGATGGATATTATGTTTATTCATCAAAATTGGACGCATACCTACACAAAATTTCCTGTCTGTGCTATTAACCGTTGAATAGTTCCCTCGTGAGAAGACGGTCCTGACTGTAGGATGAGGTCATGATAGAAATCATGTTTATCAAGCAAAATTGAAGGCATATGGAAATTGTCATAAAGGTGCTATTAACTGTTGAGGAGGTCTCTCGCAAAAAGGCAATCCTGCAGGATCAAGTCACTTTTGTTATATAAATGTATTTTCACCAGAACTAATAAAATGGTATGTGCAAAATTTTAGCCCAATCGGTTGGAGATAACTGTTTCAAAATATTGTTGCAAGATTTGACTTAAACCAACAAACAACCATTGCAAGTTCAATAATAAATAAAAGCTCTTAAAATACTACAGACCCGCCCCTGTTTCGTACGGCGTGAAAACTACCCTATCTTTCAAGCTGGAACCAACCTTACACATTTTTAAATTTCACTAAAATCGGTTAAGTGATTTCAGAGATTAGCGTGTACGAATATAGTGACACGTGATTTTTGTTTAGTTGGTACCTAATTGGGCCAAGGCCTTTTTTTTTTTTTTTTTTGTCGGTGGGAAATCATCAAATAACCCCTCCCGCTCTGGGCTGAGCAGGAGCCTCGGTGGTCGACACGGCCTGTCGTCATAAGACGGACGGACGGCCAGCTAGCCCATAGCTCACCGTCCACAGGTCCGCGCCTACGGTGGCCACCCGGTGCGTCTCCCGCGGCGGCTGGAACGTGAGGTTCGCTCCCTCTCACGTTCCGCCACCTCCTTCGCTAGCATGACTGCTTCACAGAAGGAGGTGACGGCGGCGTCCCATTCCGTCTCGCTCCGGACCATGGATTGAACCAAGGCCGGAAGCGAGAGGTCGCCGCCGCCGATCGCCGCTACGAGGACAAGGCGGTGCTCCGCCCACGAGGGGCAGATCTCCACCGTGTGCTCCACCGTGTCCTCCGGTCGATCCCTACAATGGTAGCACCCGGGCGTTTCCTCCCGTCCGATTCGGTGCAGGAACCTCCCGAAACAACCTTCCGCCTGACGCAGGTCCTCACGACCTGCGTCAGGCGGAAGGTGAGGGCGCCGTGGCGATTGGGCCAAGGCCTAAGAGGAATTACAAAAGGGGTATTTTAAGAAACTATTGCCGTCGCGCTGCTCCAAGCCTACCCCGTAGAGTGCGATAGAGACAGCTGCAGCTCAGACCGATTATAACACAAACATATTGACGAGAACGATATATACCCATTCTTATGTATACCCACGACGATCGTACCCATTTTTTCGATTTAATTATTTTTGACATCTACATTTTAAGAAAGAGTATGTCGAGGTCTCATTTTTTTTTATGTTAAAAACTTTTCGAATTTGTCTGGTCGTCCTCTAATCACGGCTGTAAAAATGTGTTTGGTAATTTTTCAATAACTATGAAATTTTGTAAATGTGTATGGTTCCAGCTTGAAAGATAACGTAATTTTGAAACTAATAAGTAGCGCCGTGTGCAACCTGAGCGGGTTGCTAGTGTTTTATAGATTCGATGATATCACATCAAATCTCAAGTATTAAATGCTTACCGCTACATTCTTCTTCCGCGTAAAGAACAGCAGCACATGAGTTTTCGTTTAAACAAATGTCGTTGTCTGAAAAAAAATAGCAGATTTTCTTCTTCATTCAATTTTATAAACAATAAATAAATTCTTAACTTGGACTGATATAAGCGGTTTTCTCAAGACACCGCGCGGTCGGACGGTGATGTGGATTTAATGTCGCATTGGCTTGTATAAAATCCGTTGATGCTGAATGGTGCGATTCAACCGGTGTGCGGCACAGTGTGCCGGACAAAAGTTTCTTTCGGTGGACTCGCTCAAGTAAACATGAACAAAACGTGCGCATTCTCTCAGAAATATTTGCGCACATTTGTGCGCGCAAACGTAGAAACAGTGGAATCACACTCGCTGTTCGCGCACTCAATTTAGTAGTCGAGAAGACCGACCTTCATTCATCTTTTACCATTCCGGCATCCGACAATCGATGTTTACGAAAAGACTGGTGCTTATTTAGAAAACTATTTTTCTACACCAAAAAAAAAGGTGTTGCCACAATCAAGAATTTGTTTAGATTGATTAAGTAACTTGTTTGCATCTGAACCTATCAAGTACAATGATCACATCTACTACTTTTATTTGATTGAGAAGATTTGAAACGGGATCTTGATTGGAGTTATTACAAAACCTATTTGCAGCAATCAAATCAAATAGTAATAAATTATTATTATATTTGATTTGATTGCTGCAAATATTCTTATTTAGCGCAACCATTTAGCGCAAGATTTGATCAAGTTGTATGGTTAATAAAATTAATTGCAATGATAGATGCTATCAAGTCAAATCAACTTAATAAAGTTTCAATGATCTTTAACAAAATGCTTGATTGACACAACTAAATTATTTTGTTACAGTTAACATTTTTTTAACTTGTCTCTTTTTAAACTCTTCTGCAATGATTCATGTTAAGGGTAATCGAGAAACTTGTTTGAGTGTTCAATCATTTGAACTAGTATTGCTACAACCATGTCGTGATGATCAACTTAACTAAGATTTGATTAATCTAAACAAGATATCGTCAATCAAGCTAAAAAGTCACTTGATTGCCATACGTTTTTTTCAGATGAAATTCTACGTAGATACCATACAAAGTATGTACCAAAGGACATGTTTCATTTTCGGCCATAAGATGTACAGTTATCGAAAGAGAGGAAAAAATACCACAAATTCAGGAAAAATATTCTCTCGAGAATTTAAGCCTGATTTGTTGTGCATGGAAAGTAGCAGTTTTTCAATTATTGCCATGTTATATTCAATATGGCGTCTTACTGTTTTGCATAGTCTGCTTTCGTTCTGAAATCATGTCACATAAAACATAATATCACGTCGATGTTATAAATGAAAAGTATGTGTTCTTACTAATATATACTTATTAATAAATAATAATTATTATACTCGTACTCTTATACATCATTCTCGACTAATTATAAGCAAGAGTGATGATTTAATTGTAAAAAAATATAATAGGTACTACTTTTCTGTAGTGATTTCTGAACGAAAAATTCGAAATGACATTTTGTTTTGACAAAACCTATCAGTGTCTGTCAGTCGAGTCCGTTCGCCTCGACTTAGTTTCGACTTTCGTGGCTTTCAGTGTTAATTTACGTTCTCTCATTTATGTTTTGTTCCAACGACTTTTGCCTTTTACAATTATTATCAAATAACGATTTCTAGGTTATGCAAACGTTATCTCTACAACCTGTCATAGCTGTCATAACACTAACGACAATCGTCAAACATTTTAAATTTTTATTGCGTGCATAAAAACCATATGATATTATGTAAAAAATGTTACTTTATTCTATTCAGGCGTTTGTTTCCCAGCTTTTATAAAAAGTAAATGTTATTGCCGGAGTCCCATACAAAAATGAAACATCTCCTTTACCTGTGTCAACCAAGCGAGTTGAACGTTGCCCGGTTCCTCGTCAAAGAACTGCATTTGGCCAAAGGACTTTAACTTCAGCGCCCCATACATTTACAATAAATGCAACAAAATTCATTCTATCCGTAAATTAAGTAACAATAAATTTAAGGAAGTTATTTTCAGTTGGCTGAAGTCTCTGGATTATGAAACGGTTGAGAATCTACAAACAGTGGTCACTTAATTTTTGTTTTTCCTTTTTTTCTCTCTACTGCGTCATAAAATTAATAAGAAAGGTCTATCTATCCGTGGATGGTTTTTTACTTCATGTAGTTACTGCCTCATAAATAATAATAATAATAAAGCTCATTTATTCCATATCCCTCTTTACATAATTATGTTTACAATTAATAGTTTTATATTTTATTTGGATATGGATCCCTTTTGGGTGAAAGCCTCCTCCATCCCGTGCCAATTTTCCCGGTTTTGGGCCAACTCCATCCAACTCGGACCAGCTACTTCAATGATGTCGTCTGCCCACCTTTTGCGTGATCTGCCCCTGTTCCTCTTGCCTCCCGGTCCAGACCACTTCGTTGACTCCAATGTCCACCTTTGATCTCTGCATCTCGAAAGATGACCTGCTCATTTCCATTTCGGTCGTAGAGCGTGTAGGAGGGCGTCTGTTAGTTTAGTTCTTTTCCTTATCTCTTCGTTTCGGGTTTTCTGTATTTTCCTGAGTTTTAATATGCTCCTTTCCCTGGAATGTTGGAATGATAAGATTTTATTTTTTATTTTGTCAGTATATGTCCATGTTTGGCTTCCATATGTCATGCTTGGTAGAATACAGGTGTCCATTACTATTTTTTAAAACTTCATGTGATAGTCCCCTTTTAGGACTTCCTTTTGTAACCAAAATTTCTTCCAAGTGCAGTTGATCTTTCTATCCACTTCAGTTTCGTTATTTTTTGTATCAAATGATATTTGTTTTCCTAGGTAGATATATTCCTTTACATATTCAATCTGGTTTCCCGACATGTGTATTTTGTTTTCTATATGGTTCGTCATGATTTTTGTTTTGCTTGCGTTCATGTGTAACCCCTCTTTTTTACTATTTGTGTCCAGTTTTTGTATCATTTGTTCTAGCTCAGTTGCTGATTCTGCGAAGAGGATGATATCGTCAGCAAATCCGAGGTGGCTTAGATATTGATCTTGTATTCTGATTCCTTTATTTCTCCAGTTAATTTCTTGAAATATTCCTTCCAACACAGCTATGAATAGTTTCGGTGACATGGGATCCCCCTGTCTGACTCCCTTTCCTATTGCTATCTCTTCTCCTTTAGTTTCTAATCTTACTCTAATTTTGCTTTGTGAGTAGATGTTCTTTATGATGTCTATATAGGTTCTGTTTATTCCGCAGCAGGCAAGTGCTTTCCAGATCGAGGCGTGTGTTATACTGTCAAATGCCTTTGAGTAGTCAATAAAGACTACATAAAGAGGCCGATTATATTCTATATGTTTTTCAAGTATTTGGTCTAATGTGTGTATATGATCAATAGTGGAGAATCCTTGGCGGAAACCGGCTTGTTCTTTTGGTTGGTTGTTGTCTATTCTAGATGTTATCCGGCTCAGTAATACAGAGGAAAAAAGTTTGTAAATGCTCGACAGTAAACTTATTGGCCTGTAGTTTCCGATGTTTGCTGGATTACCTTTTTTGTAAAGGAGTATTATGTCGGAGTCACACCATTGCTTAGGAGCTTTTCCTGTATTGAGTGCCATGTTGAATACTTTTGCTAAGAATGATATTAGGACTGGGGCTCCTATTTTTATTGCTTCGTTGCTTAAGTTATCTGGCCCAGGACTTTTGTCAGGTTTTAACTTTTTATATGCCTTAATATTTCTTCGTTGTTTATAGGTTCTATTTTTTCTTGCTCGTTTTTTCGGAAATAGATTTCTCTCTGGATTTCTCTCTTTATCGCAAGGGTCTTCTGGTGGTTTCTTATACAGCTCCTTGTAGAATTCAGTTGCATGTTCTATAATGTCCTTTCTTGTTTTCGTTTCATAATTTTTTTGGTAAGTTTCTGAATCCAGTCTTTATGTGTTTTTAGTTCTTTGTTGGTCCGCTTGGAGCTTCTGTAGCAATTTAAGTTTTTCTCTATTATTCTTTGCCTGTGGTTATTGTAATCTTCTTTAATGGCCTTCTTTGTTGTTTTGAAAGGGTTTTTTAGCTCTTGCTTTGTATCTTTACTTTTGTTTTTAGTTGAGATCAATTCTGTACATCTTCTTATTAATTTTAATGTTGATTCAGTTAGTATTCCTGAACCCTTTCGTTCGTTCGTTTCCTGTTTTATTTTCAAGCTGGTTGTAATTATGTTCTCTAACTTGTCGTAATAGGTTTGTACCTCGTTGGTATGTTCTGGGAGCTGCTTGGTATTCTGTTTCAAGTTTTCTAGGTATACTGATTTGTCGCTGTCCGTTTTAAGTGTTTTTGGAAGGGTCTTAAATGTTCTTCTGCTCAGCTTAGGAGACTTCATTGTTAGTGGTGCTCTTATTAATCTATGGTCTGATGGAAATTGTACATTATTGAGTATTTCTACGTTTGTTATTCTTTTAGGTTTGTTGCACAGAATAAAATCTATCTCGTTCTTTTTTTTTTGATCTGGGGCCATCCAAGTCCATCTGTGGCTTTGTTTCTTTTTAAAGTAAGTGTTCATTATGGATAATTTTTTTTCGCTGGCATATTGAGTCAGCCTTTCGCCTCTTTCATTTCGTTTTCCATATCCATAACTTCCCATTATTAAGCTTTCATATTTCCTTGGCTGTCCGATCTTGGCATTAAAATCTCCTATTACTAGTACTGTTTTATCTTGGATTTCGTGGGCTGCTCTCAAGTCGTTGTAAAACTTGTTAATTTCATCGTCATCTGCTTTCTCAGTAGGAGCGTAAGCTTGTATTACAGATAATAGTTCGTCTTCAAATTTCAATTTCAAGACAGCTACTCATTCTGATATTCCTACATAGTTGATAATATTTTGTTTATAGGTCTTCTTAACCAAAAATCCCACTCCATATAGCCCCTTTGTTTCTCCCGTATAACATATTATATAGTCTTGATGTTCTTCAATTTTTCAACCTAGCTTCCTCACTTCGCGGCCCAGTATGTCAAAATTAATTTTCTTAAGAGCTTCTGTTAATTCTAGTAATCTTTCTGCTGATGAGAGTGACCTTACGTTGTAGGTGCCAATTTTTTGCTGTTGATTTCTTTGATTTCTTTTTGATGACGGGTGAGGGTGGTGGTCGTAATCCTCACGGTGACCAGCCGGCTTGGTGAATGTTTTTAGTTGTTCTTCTATATATGTTGTTCTGTTCGTTCCTCATAAATATGTAAAGTCTATTTATTTATGGTTATTGTGTCGCTGCAATTGAAGAGTACCACTTCCAAGCAATTCATTCAAGCCTGAACACACATACACACTCAAATGTATCATTTTATTAGGGGAGTATACTGGCTCCTGCAACACAGTTGCAACTATCGCAGGAGTCAGAGAATCCCATAACCCATGTACAATGTTTTTATATCAATAATATTTTCTTTTTGCTCTTTTACCGAATGAAAAATATTTATTATTATGCTTATTACAAGTTGTCGAATAATATTACGTCAAGACAATATACATAGGCATTAGGCAACCTAATACCACCTAAACCCATTTGCAATATGTTTGTAAATGTATTAAGATTCCTAAACAGTATTTTTCAGAATAAATCGGTGGTCGGTGTTTCTGACAATAATTACTATATTACTGATCGGTAAAAATTTTCAACACTTAAAATGCTCTAACTTTCTTCTGAAAAATTATACATTCAAATCAACTGACCAATGTTCACTCGAAAACCAGATTTTCAGACGGTTTGCTATAGGTTATTTTTTGTACCTCATTTTCAATTTTTTATATTATGGTCTGCTGGGAACATGCGACGCTACCAGTGTCTGAAAATTGTGTTTTCGGTATTTAAAATCTATCGTTAACTACATTTAGAAAATCAGACGGATTCGATAAAACAAATTAAGATATTTAAAAAAAATGCAGTCAGGTCAAACGTGATGTGGAAAATAACTGAAGTTAGAGTTTTTGGAATCGGAAGATTCAACTTAGACGTTCTAAAACCGCTTATACAATATACATAATATGTAGATATATGTTAGTCATAGCTAGAGAAGATAATGCGAGTGCAGACATTCCATTACCCTTGTCTCACCGAGGAAAACCGAGCTTAAACGTGTGTACAGTCTGTGTTTATCTCTTACAGCAGCAAACCAACAGAACATCTATGATAAGACTCTGGTTGCATTACATGCTCGTTAAAAACGGTCAAAATAAAACGATAAACTTCAAAAATAAAATAAATCGTGGTAGCTAAGAGATGACCAGCCTCTGGCTTTGGGTTAGGGCAGAGTTTTGTTATGACTGTTACACAAGCATGCTGTAACTTTAAAATGCGAATGAACTCAAACTCAAAGCAGTTATTTCAATTAGACCTTAGCAGGTACTTTTGAAAGTCAGAAAAACAAAGGCGAAGCTACAGTCACAGACACAAGGCATAATAACCCGTGAAAGTACTGTAGTTGCCCATTCCAAAGCCTAGATCTCTATGGAGAAGAATGGGCAAGAAACTCCATGGACACTCTTTTCAATCAAAATATTGTTACAAGATCTTGGTTACATCATTCATGTTGAGATTATACATATATGTGAGAACGATGTAGAAAGACATGCACATTAAGAGCGTCCAGAGCCGTCATTGTTATTGTACTATTCCATCGAGTGATAAGAACTCTTACTTGTTGGCATTAGCCTTTATTTGGTCAGCTGGAAAAGCAACGGTGTGGCAAAACAAGGCTTTCTATAAAATATGGTTTGGTACCTACTCGGCTTGACTCGGCAAGCTATCACAACATGATTGTATAACTGGCTAAACATTTTCTTACTTGGAAATGCCTTGACTGGTGCAGTTTCTGACATTGCGGTACCATTCAAAATAGTTTTCCGTAGACAGCCATCTTTGGTAGATAGTTCTATGTCAATTGTAATTTTCTCGGACGTCAGCTCGATATTTCTGCCTGGGCTATTTATGATATCTCTAATGATTACGTAACCTTAAAATGGATAAACATAATAAATGACATCAACGCAATTCATTATTCATTTAGTCATTATTAATTTATTATTAATTTTTTTTTTTTTTTTTTTGATGTTCGATATTATATATACATATATAATATGTTATAAGCTTACCTGAAAGATTATCTAATTTAGTGATAGAAACAGCTTCGGTCACATCCTGTGTGGTATTCAGTAATTGTATATAAATAGTGTTAGTATTTTGTTGAAAATAAATCAAGTTATTAATTTTGCCATGTATTTCCTGTTGGAGGTTAATGACTGACATCTTAAGCCAGGAGATGGCGTTACTTGTTTTGTTTACGGTTTATCAATCTAGTTAATATAGAATTTACATTATAAGTTATGCTTTAATAATTAATTCCTGTAATTTTATGTAACTTGAAATAGAATATTTAAACTTAATGTAGAATTGTTTGGTATTGTATTTAAAACTGAGTTATACTGTTTTACCGACCGAGTTGGCGCGCTACATCGAGTCCCCACTCTTGTCGCTTGGCGGTGTGGCGCGTTAGCTCGGTAGTCAGTCTGTTGTTAACCGTGTGGCAAGAAGGTCAGTGGATTAAAAGTATTAAGTGTGATTTAAAGTGAGTTTTATTGTGGCAGTCCAACAGTGGATTATAAGTATTAAGTGTGATTTAAAGTGAGTGTTTATTATAGCAGTCCAACAATAGTTAAGTTGTCACCTCTTTGATACATAAATTGATGAGTAGTACATTTAAGAGATGGAAGCACTAGAAAAAAATAAAATATAAAAACAACGCTGCGCTACAAAACCAGGACAGACCTGGCCAGGCAGGACCAGTCTACCGCATGCTAGACAAACTGTGAGTCATAGCAGCTCAGCACAGGTCAATTAAAAAACAGCGAGGTGGCAGACCACGAAAGAGATGGCAGGAGCGAACTGGTAAGGTTCCTCCAAAACTGGACAGAGTACCCTCGGGGGAAACAGACACCTTTGCCCAGAAGTGGGACAGAATGGGCTAGTAAAATGATTCCTTAATATTATTATAAATAAGAAAGTAATTCTGTCTGCCAACCATCAACCCTCTGTTCAGTGGTTCAGGCGTGCAAAGGTCACAGGTGTTTAGTTCTCAGATGGTTAGGTCTGAAAGGTAGGTAACCTGGGAACTGGAGGAATACAAAGGCTACTTTATATTCTGGATCGCAGATATACTCGGGGCAACTACTTGTAAGTTATAATTAAATCAATAGGTACTCACAATTGAATGTTTTATTTTGAGATAATTCATGAAACACCACCTTAAATGCAAGACTTGTAGGAAAAACAAATATAGCACAAAATATTATCATATTCATCTTAACAATAACTATGAGTAGGACTGAGCTCGATTCAAAAGTTTAAATAAATCTTTAATATTTTAATATTACAAAATTAAATGTTGATCGTGGTACAAACTTCAGCACATCTATAAAGGTATTAGTTGAAGGAATGACTGTGTAAATTGTTTATGTAATTAATCTTTTGTTTTTCCTTTAAACAATTTCCTTCTATCGGGAACATTCGACTCCATTCATATTGGATGCACTTTGTACTAAATCTACTGATTTGTTTCACATTGAACCTTATCCATATACAGTGTGGCGCACTATGGGCAAGCCCCATACAAAGCCGTCTTAACCGTTTCAATAGAAAATCGTTATTATGGAATAAAAATAATAAATTAATATAGTCCAGCTTTCATTCCGCTATTTTTTTGTTTTTGTTAATCACAATGTATTTAAATATGCATGAAAGCTATTGATGTTCAATAACCTAATTTTGTCGCAATTCGTTACTACAATTTAAGGCCACATAACTCGAAAGTTTGTGAAATAAATGTACAAGTATATGGTTTATTAGTTAATTCAAAAAAAATAAACCAAAAAAGATACATGCATTCTATACAATATAATTTTAAAGGATTTTTTAAATCAAAATTAATTCCATTTTCCATTAAACTTGATATATCCAAGTATATTTGTGCAAAATTACAGCTTATTTCGTTTACCTACTTACCTCAAAAGAGACTATGACCTCTGAGTTGGTTTCAGATTGTTTCTTCTCAGAGTAGTCAGGTTCGAAACACCGGCCTCATCTAGTTTTTAAAAATAGACGTCGTGTAAAAGTGTTTGTAAAAATCTATTTGTAAAATAAACATAATTTATCAATACGCAGATGAAACCGAAAAATCAAAGGGGTGTGCCTTGGGTTGAACACTGCTTTAAAAGATCATTCAAAAAGGTAATCAGGTCATTTTCGTCCGATATTTGTCTGTTACTAGTACTTGTGAAACCGACTGCGGAAATAACAAATGAAATGAGGATCACTCTAAGGTTGAATGTCATTTGGCAACACTTCAACTAACAAAAATGATTCAACTTTAAAAAAAATGAATGTATGTGTGAATTGAAAGTTAAGTCTTTCACTGAACTTTCAATTTACTAGGTATTCGTAAAGGTGGTAAACCAATCGCAAGGTCGACTGTACAAAAACAAATTCTATTATTTTCAGCTATCAATGCCCATGTATGAAAACAAAATAAACTACGTTACGGACGGTACATAATAGGCATACCTCTAGACGTGAAGACACTGTTCAGACTCGACAGTGGTCCCTGGAGTATGTAGTGTAGACTGTGTAGAGATCTCTACTTGATCGGCCCCATTAACACTGCAGTTACCGCTGGACACACAGGCAGAGTAGATGGACAATTGGACAGTGACCAGAGGGTCTAAGCAATTGGCTTCTAAAGAAGAAATTAAATATGTCTTAAAAGTGCGGTCAAAACGAGCGGGACGGACTGTGGACTGGCTGTGGACGTCTGTGTCCGCCGCAACAGATATTTCAGGACATTATCTGTGAAAGTCTGGTGTCTGCAGACTGGTCCAAAGTAGACTTTTAGGACTGATATTTATTATCCTACTGCGAAAAGCGTATTTCCGTATCCTGTTGAAAGGCATTTTGTCGCCAATATTTTTTACTCTTATAACATACCATCATGCTTGTAATCTTCGAAGGTGCAGGCAAATGTGTACCTAAAAGTACACCCACATTTCGCCAGTAATGTTTAAGTTCCATGTAATAAGGGGCGAGCCTATTATTGTCATCAACCGGGCACAAATCCAGACTCCGTGGCTGCTACTGAGAAATTCCTAATCTAAAAACTCAAAAACAATTTTTCCGACCCAGCAGTGAACCCAGCAGTCGTGCTTGTGACCATTAGACCAAAGAGCCAGTCTCAGTTTTACTATTACGTACTACTAATATCACTACTAATTAAATTAATAGAATATCACTTAGCAGAGCAGTCTTCAACTTGTCAGCAGCATTTTCTATTGAATTTCCAGAATATTCAGAAAATCTACCTTTTTAAGATAAAAATAGAGATGTCGTTCTTTTGTAGTTTCCTTTGGTCCAATTTAAGATTAAGCCTTATTCAACAATGGACATTCGCAGGATTTAATGGCGACCCACAAAACCTTTATTGACCATCCTTCCTGGCAGTATGTCAGGACTAATTGACAGGTGCAAGCGACCACAGCGCCAGCCAGCCAATCACACGCGGGCGGCGACATCAAAGCGATTAACTGCCTTTTCTGTTACTACCTCCTTTGATATATTAGGCGGTGCTTTTTATTTTTAAAGATGGCGACGTTTTATTGTTTTTATTGGTTGTTGTTTTCGTGTGTCGTGGGAAAGATGGAGGTCTTCTCTTTATAAAAATATGACTTATTTGCCTAACAGCATTGGTGTATTAGTCCTGGGTTCGATTCCCAGGTCTGGCAAAGTGTTATTGGGTTTTCCATCAGGAATTTCTCAGTAGCAGCCACGGAGTCTGGATTTAGTTTTGTGCCCAGTTGATGGCAATAGGCTCGCCCCCTATTAAATGGGACCTAAACAACAAAGTGGCGATATGTACGATTAGGTACAGCTCTGCCTAACCCTTCGGGGACTACAGGCGTGATGTTATAGTATTAGTCACATTATGAGATCGAGAAGGTAAATTGCTAAATTAATAATATTATTAAATTACTGTTAAAAAATATTTTTCCTTGTAAACCGGAGCTTTCGGCGCCTGAATGGTATTTTCATGAGGAGGTTGCGGTAAATATTTGCGAAATAAATTTCTGTGCAAAGTTTAATAATTGAAAAATATAATTGCCTCTCGTCAAAATACCCGTGATGCACTCCACCGTGTGACTGTGACTTTCTAAAACGTGATGTGCCAAATAAATGGCAAAATATGTCTTAAAAAACTCGGTTTTTACTTCCATTCTCCCCGGTCAGACGTCACGCTATCATTAACTCACACAATCCATCTATCGTTTCCTTGGTCTTCCTCTCCCTCTCCATCCATTAACATTTATATTCATCACTATGAACAAGTATTATTGTACCTACAGGGTGAATTTTTCAAGTGGGCGTGGATGGCTAAATCCGAAACTTTAAGGAATAGCGAAAAACACTCAAAAGAGTCTCGAGTGAAAACTGAAACAGAATCATCGGATTTTTGAAAAACCAACAATCCTAGCAGGAATCAAACCCGTTTATTTAGGGAAAAAAAAAAACCCACACACTATATTAATATTACACCGCTCGATAGTGTTGCTAATAAGGATCAAATTCAGAGAACTAATAACATACGGCAAATTTAACTTGTTGGTCCCATTTTGTTTTCTGAATTTTTTTCATAATTTAATTTACAATGGTTCGAAATACACCTCATTTATGAATTCAAAAATGGGTTTTTACGTTGCGAATTTTTCAATAACAGTCCGAATTCCTGGTTTATCCTATCTAAGACTTAAACATAACTGGCGGAATGTATACTTACCTATATACATAATAGGTTAGTATGACCAAGGTACACCGAGGAAAACAGGCATGATGTTATGTTTCCTAAGAATACCTTTAGAGCAGATAGTTCCACGAACACTGCTGAACACGTAACTATATATACAATACATAGGTACATGTGCAGGAAAGGTAAAAAAGTAATTGAAAAAACTAAAAAACCCGACAGAAAAAACTGTAAAGCAAAAAACAAGCACATTTTAAGTTAAACAAAAGCTGGAAGCAAGCGGCCCACATTTGAATACAACATTATGAAAACAGAACCCGTCCGCCTACTTCCTACTTTTGTTTAATTTAAAATGTGCTTGTTTTTTGCTTTACGGTTGTTTATTTCCAGCTTTTTAGTTTAGTAACGCGAATGATTTCGCAGTTGATTTAACTTTTTTATTTTACAGTATGTTTCGTTAACGATTACTGATACTTTAAGAGCATATTATATACTCATTTCTATCGACAAATACACGTTTATAAATACTGTAAACTCAACACCCCGCGAATAGCAGCCATCTTGTTTTTTTTTTTAATTCGGCTATTTGGGTATATTCATGTCCAATTAAATGCTAATTATATAATATAATTATTTTTGAATCTTAGACACCTAGAGTCGTAGAAATTACCTTATTTATTTTTTATTTATAAATAGGAGAACCAACACAAATTAGGTAATAACAATTGTATGGTCAACACAGAGTCAATTACAGGTTCTCACGATTAAACACAGAAAAGGTAGTAGAAATCAGATCACTAAATATCAAGCACGATAACAAATAAAAGAAATTAAAACAAGATACAATAAGACACACTTTGACACGGTTAGGCATTAATGACACGGGGCAAAAAATAAAGTTCTACGCGCTTTAAAAAAGTTTGCATTCAGCCGAGTGCGTGCTGAATAGGTTTTGGTAGTAAATGGGTCAAATGAGAACTCTTTACAAAGAATATTAAAGTCCTTACTCGCTCGCACTATGTATGAGTTTGCCTGTGATTAGATGAGGAAAAGGGAATGGAGATAGGTGGATTAAACCAAATTGATCTCTGGAGGACATCGAAATGCAATTTATGCAGGTGATCAGGACAGCCAACCTCGTTATTTTAAAGAAAAGTGCAATCTGCAAGTCGGCTATGATCTATAAATGGCTGTAAATGGAATTTCTTGCAGAGACTTATGTAATTCAGAATGATACGGTATACGTAGCCAGAATCAAAGAAAACGAATAATTTTTTTTTTTTGTATATATACTCTTTATACAATTTATGTATTTGCCATAACACGGGTTCCAACGTACATATTAAAGATGACTTCGGTCAAAAGAGCAATAGAGAATCTTAAAGGTTTTGGCCCAGTGACTTCGAAGCCTTTGCTACTATTTGCTCAATGTGCAAGTTCAATCAAAGTTTGGAATCGTGAAAAACACTTAGGTCGCGTACACCGTCAGATCTCTGTAACAACTGCCCTTTAAGCAAATACGTCGTACAGAAAGGGACGCGTTTCCTGCTAAATGAGGTGACTGAACTCGCGCCACCAAGACAAATCTAACGACGTATAATTTATTCAAATCAGTTTATTCGTTTAGGAGTTACAAGGGAAAAAAGAAACATACATAATACATACACACATACCTACAGTTCAAACACATAAACCTCCTTTCAGGCTTCGCCGAAGTCGGGTAAAAAAGTCCCCATTGAAACAAATAAAATGCTTGAAATAGTTCCCGTGGTTATCTCGACTAGTTCGCACAATTATTTAACTTTGTCGCTTCTGTTATCGGCAGTGTATCGCGCGTTTTCCTTGCCATACGAGACAATGTAGGTAAATATTTCTCGTATGGTCACATAATCAGCATATAACATTCCCACCGAGTTTATGAAAAAGGAAAAACTTCTTGCAACCAAATATCAACCAAAATTTCATTCAAATGTCCTTTTTCTGTGTCATTCCAATGCCGGGAAGCTCATTTTACCGATAAAGGTTTCAGAAAACTAACTTTTTAATTAGGGAGTTACCCAGGATTAGGATATGTCTGCTGAGTATGACTTCTCAGTAATCTTGAAGTTACGTTTAATCGTTTCGATTACCAACAGTCCTAATGTCATGATGGGTGAGAGATTAAGATCCTTGCTTACAGACTCTTTGGAACTAGGTAAGTATGTACCAAAGTGGTTTTGGCATTCATTTTTATGTGTTTACTTTGTCTGGGATATCACTGACAGAAAGTCTGACTGGATAAACACGTATTTGCCCGCAGCTTCACCCGCGTGGAGTCTGAAATTATCCAACGGGAACGTACCTAGCGGAATAAAAAGTACACTCTACCATAACCTAAGCCAGTTTTTAACAGTGTAAGAAATTCGTGCAGCGGTCTAGGTGCAATGAAGAAACTATTTTTTTTACAAGCCTTTAGTTAACTTATTGCCTTGAGTTGTTAGTATGTATTGGTCAAATCTTGCAACTGAATTTCAAACCAGTTCCCCCCAACCGAATGAGCTGAAATTTTGTACTAGGTACACATTTTAGTTCTGGTGACAATATATTTTTATGGCAGACATGACTTATTTCTGCAGTCAGGATTGCTCCCTCGTGAGAAAACTCCTCAATAGTTGATAGCACGGACACGAAACTTTGTAAATGCGTTTAATGTTGATAGATAAAACTAATTATCAACTTTTCATTTGAAGAAAACCTTTAAAAGAAAAGAAAGTATAATTTGATTAAAATAATATTTCTTAACCTTTAAGTATGGACGTCAAATATTTTTAACACTAGTGCGGACGTGGAGTCTCTCAGGCTACTATATTCACATGCAACCTTTTCCTAGAAACTGATTCCAAACCGCGTCAAAACTCTATCTATATCTGAATATAGGTCTCCAGTAAGAAAAAAAACAGGTATTTGTAATCAAATTTCTTTATTAAAATTATAGAAAATATAAAAAGTTAACAATCATGGCACTTTCTTCGACTTTACATGGTTATCATTTCAAACCCATTAAAAGTAACACAAATCTAAGAATAGAACAAAAAAAACTTCTTTATCCACTAATTTAATATAAGAACGTAAAAAAAAAACATAAAAGCTCCTTCTGGCAACAAAAATAAAAAATTCTGACAGCAGTCATAGTATATGTAAATTATTGACGGTTAGCGCTTATAGGACGAGAACATTGCAGGCACACAGGCTTGCTGCAACCCACACAAACATAAGTAGTCATTCTATGCTT
The DNA here is from genome assembly GCA_947578425.1 of Eugnorisma glareosa. Taxonomy (NCBI): domain Eukaryota; kingdom Metazoa; phylum Arthropoda; class Insecta; order Lepidoptera; family Noctuidae; genus Eugnorisma; species Eugnorisma glareosa. Next base: position 901,692 of record OX387981.1, read on the forward strand.
TTTCGCGGGACATATTCTACATGCTCTTCTAGTTCCTTCACTGACTGGTGGTGTCTGGATATCTTCAGAAACCATATTTTTATAATTACAATTTTGTGTATTTTTTTTTTTCTGGGGTCTTTTGAACTAGAACAACTCGCTTTACTAATTTCTACCATTTTTCATAATGAAAAAAAAAACAAACACAAAATCTATCAAAATATTTTATATGGCAACAGTGGACGTGGGCCTGACAGGCTCCAGCCAATATTTCAATGAATATTACTCACGTGCTATGCATCCAGCGACGCAACCTCCTCCATCATTGTCTATTTTGATGCTAAAAGCTACTGAGAATCTCGGGTGCGTGGAGCAGGAGGAAGTGTGTGAAACTAAGAGTTTGAGAACCGCGCGTAGCCTGTGAGACTCCACGTCCATACTTAAAGGTTAAGAAACACCTAAGAACGCATTGAGCGGAGGTCATGATAAATAATGTTACTATACATCATTAAAGACATGAATAAGGATAATATTAATATAATCGTCCCGCGTCAAACAATGGAAACACCAAAAAATTAACATATTATCATAGTTTTTAGACATTTTGTCCCTCCCCATCCTCTTTACAGTGCTGTCGAACAAACGGCGGTTATCTGCCGTAACAAGATACCCTCCCACCCTCCCTGCCCTCCCGCCAGAGGGGATGGCGCGATTTACCGCCTCTTCATGCAGGGAGGAAATTGATTCGCGACTTATTTGCTGAATTCATATCATTTCTATATCGTGGAGGATGTATGAGTGTTCGCTTATTTTTTTGTTTTTTCGTTGTTTTGCGGTCAGATTTTGGAGTAGGGACGTTTGGGTGACTGTGACATTTAGTGTTTTTTGTTTATGTAATATGAGAAATTGGGATTCTGATTTTAAGTAAAAGCTTTCTTAAAATCTTGACAAATATGTTGAGTCTAATAACATGAGCTTTGAAGTTTGTACGCACTGGTATCCCGTTTGTACGCATGTCTTATAAAATGAAATAATATACTTATCGTTTATTAAAATATGCATTATTGTTTTATTTTCAAAACTTTTTTACTTTTTGGAAATTAAAATGTCCGTCAACGTCGTTTTCCTCAGATAAAAAAAACATTATACGTACTTACATAATATTACATTACAAATATATTTCAATTTGTTATACTTTTCGTCACAGTGACCCCTAACAAGATGAAAACACGAGCGTAAATAATTTAAATACAAATTTACGAATGTATACTTTGTAATAACATATGTATTAGTCGTGGAAAAACAATAATATTGACAGCATTGTTACGAACTGAACGTAATCTTTTGACAGTAATGGCGCGTTTACATTAAGTCGGTCACCGAATACGGTAATTGTATATTTGTTTAAGTTGTCGGTTTACCGTATTCGGCGACCGCATTCAGCCGAACTATGTACACTCGTGTTGAAAGCATGAGCTTCGAATGAACAATGAGTGGCACATTCAACAAATCAACCGTGTTTAGACACCGAAAATGGTCGGCGGCTGAAAACTCAAACTTAAACTCAAAGCATTTATTTCAAATAGGCCCGTGACAGGACCTTTTGCATTATCAAAAATAAGCTACCTACAATCCAGCCACAGGCATAATAACTGTGAATGGACTGTAGTTGCCCATTCAAAAATAGTAGATCTCATGGAGAAGAATGGGCAAGAAACTCCATGACACTCTTTTCAAATCAAGTTAGATATTACAATAGTTTTGGGTTATTATATTGTTGCTTCTGTATGTGAGCACAATGTAGAGATAGAAAAGAAAAAAAAAACAAATTAAACCTTAAAGATTAGGATAAGCCCTACTAACCGCAATATAAAGTCTACATGGTACTCATACTTACAAAAACTGAAATAATGCTTGTAATTTATATAAAACAATAGTAATCAAAGTAACTAAGTTACCAAACGAAAAAAAAATAAAAGAACTAGAGGGGGAGCATCTTTTCCAAACATTAAAATCTTATTTCGTGAAACGGCTACCGAAAACCTGTTAACAATAGTCGGTGACAGAATACGGACTGTGGTCGAATACGGCGACCCAAATGTTTGGGACAGCTGTTTTTTATTTTATCCCATGCAAAAAGTTGATCATTTTGATGGTCTGGATCACATCCTGAAATATGACCACACCTTTCTAAGACACGCTGTAGACCTGGGAGATCTTTTTCCGTTGACGTCAACTCTCAGAATCTTAACAATCAAGTATGGAGTAAGAAGATCCAGAGCTCTGTCCCGGATTCCAAAGTGGTGGAGTTTCCTGATTAAACTTTAATGAGCGAGTGAGTTTGAGACCAATGTGGTAGTACCCTAACAGCGACAAAACCGGTGACGGATACGAGGCGTGCGCGTGCGACGATTGATGCTACGGACATTACTTTTATTATAAATAAATGATTAAAAACACTCAGTATCGCAGAAGATGCGTTAGGCACGCTAACTAGGTTTTTCATTAAAATAAATGGATTTTTCAGGGTAGAGTAAATAAGTTTAATTACTATTGAGACCATCGATCTTAATCCTATTAGCTTTTTATATAAGTGTCTTACATAACCTCATCACGGCTGTCATGCCCGAAGGGTAAGGTAGAGGTGTACATAATAGTGCACACACATTTCAACAGTTATGTTTAAAGCTCATGTAATAGGGGGCGAGCCTAAGGCCGTCAATGGGCAGAAATCGGACACCCTGGCTGCTAAAGAGAAATTCCTGATGTTAAGCCCCAAAAATACTTCGCCCGGGGAATGGAACTCAGGAACTCATGTGGAGCAGCAGCGCTTGCGACTACTAGACCAGCAAGGCATCTTGACCTAACAATCACAATGAGCACCATCGAACTAAGCAAAAGCCATCCTCTCCGTGCCCTTCACCCTCTCTCTCCGTGCCTACTCATCAGCTTAGCTCTTCTCCAACTATGTTGGGGTCAGCTTCCAGTCTAACCGGATACAGTTGAATAGCCTATAGCCTGAATAGCCTCCGCAACTCAATTATTACGTACTCGTAATACCCTTTGATAAGGCTGGTTGCAGTATGCAGGCAATGTGACAGCCGGGAGGAACAGCTTAACATGTTTTCCGAAGCATGGAGGGAATTAGGTAAGTAATGATGGTCACCCATCCACAGACTGGCCTTGGCAAGCACTGCTTAACCTTGCAGATCAACCCGTGCGGCTGTTATTATTTAGCCACGTACTTAGCAAACGGGAGAGCAGCGGTGGCCCAGTGGTGGTGGCCCCGACTTACGAACAGTAAGTCGTGGGTTTGAACCTAGGCAGGCGCATTACTTTGTGTAATTTATTTCATCACCACTGCTCTCAAAACCGGTGAAGGAAAACATCGTGAGGAAACCGGCATGTCCTAGAACCAAAAAGTTCGAAGACATGTGACATCTACCAACCCGCACTGGGCCCGCGTGGTGGATTATAGCCCATTCCCTCTCATAGTGAGGAGGCCGAGTGTCCCAGCAGTGGGAACATTAAAGGCTAATTATGCTGTGATTATGCTAGCAAACGGGAAGAGGTCCGAAAGGACCGATGCCTGCCATGACTGCTGGACTTTTCGAAACAGATGGATGGACATGGAAGGGTTTTAGTCAGTAGAAATCTGACACTCCCTTCCACTCCGCCCAGAGAGGGCTTTGATGATCTCACGGCAGAAAAAAAGAAAGGCTCCAAGTAAAATCTTACAACCTTTGAAGCGCAGAGTTACGTCAGCATCTTCCTGCCCTTGCCTACTTGAGGTCGGCGCAACACGTCTTCTTCCATTCTCCCCTGTGACGTCACGGCATCATTTATTCCTTTCGCTTTCATATCATTTTTCACAATCCATCCATTTTTATTTGGCCTTCCATCAACTATAATTCCATTAACTTATTTCTCCATCCATCAACATTCATGTCCACCACTCTTTTAGTCACATGCGTTTCATCCCTCCTTAATACATGCCCATACCAAGCCAAACGACTTCTTTTAATTTTTTCTATAACAGGAGCCACTTTCAACATTCCTCTAATATAAAGCGCAGTAACAAACTAACCCATTCAATTAACTAAAGAAGTGTTAATATGCAAAGCACATTGATTACTTTCAATGTACGTGAACTAATTAATCGCTGACTAGCTCGTTACAATCATAATGAAGATTTCTTCGGTCTTGTAATGCTCATTACTGGTACTTAGTTCTGCTTCCGAATCACCTTTCAATCAGCCCTGGTGGCCCATCATGACGTCTTATACCAGTATTCTTTTAACCTTAATTCTGTGTGCAAGGATGGAGCTAGACGTCCTACATAGTGTCATCTCTTTCCTTTCTTCACCTCTGCCGTGCTTTTTCCCAACTATGTTATGGTCGGCTTCCAGTCTTACCGGATGCAGCTGAATACCAGAAACACTTTCCCACACTAAAGTGTCATTAATAATAATAATAATCTCTTTATTTCAGAATAAACTCCATAAATTTACGTTAGTACATATTCACTTAAAAACTACACTATGTTAGCGTACAGCACAAATACAACGATATTAGTAACATTAAAACTTAACAACTATGTTAGTAGACATTAACTATATTTACAGGAGCATGTAGCTGACTTAGATACCAGATAATAGGACAATCCAGTTTGTTGGCACTTACACTCAGGTGACTGTTGGTACTGGCACGCACCCTACGCAACAAGGACGCTGCTCGCTTGCGTCTGATCGCAGCGAAGCTGTCAGTCTGGGCGTCCGCGAACATCCCAGAGGCACTACAGAAACGTGGCAGCCCCAACAGCATCCTGAATGCATTGTTGTACTGGACGCGAAGAGCATTAACGGCCTTTTGAGTAAAGCTAGTCCAGAGGCTACAGGTGTAAAATACTTGACAGTATGCTTGGAAAAGAGTTATTTTAACTGAACCCGTGCAGCGTGAGAACCTTCGGATCAGCATATTACATCTCACCGACAATGCTCTGCGCTCCCGGTCCACATCTAGATTGTCCTTCAAATCCTCCGTAACAATATGCCCTAGATATTTAAACTGACGAACACGGTTCAAGACACAACCACTCAACGAGACAGTTGGGTAGCTCTCTGTGACCTTGTTAGCCGCCTTAAAGATCAGCAACTCACTCTTGACCGAATTATACCTCAAACCGTGTCCCTCAGCGTAACTTTCACAGACTCTTATTAACTTCCTGAGACCTGCCATTGACGGGCTAAGCAACGCCATGTCATCAGCGTAGCTAATATTATTAAAAGCAACCCCATCGACATAGCATCCAGCATGTAAACTGCTGAGCTCGACAATGAGGTCATTTATGTATAAATTAAACAAAGTAGGGGAGGTTAACCCACCCTGCCTAACTCCACATTCCATCACGTACTCATCCGAAAGTACATTTGCCCACCTTACACAATTTAGTTGATGGGAGTACCAATATTTGAAAATTTTTATCACCTCACCCGGTACATTCGCGCCACAGAGCTTAGACCACAACTTGTCATAAGACACCATGTCAAATGCTTTTGACATATCTAAGAAACATGCAAAAACAGGAGTTTGATTGCCTGTATAATAATTGACAGTCTTTTTCAGACATAGAACTGCAGTTTCAGTAGATAGGCCCTCTCTAAAACCATGTTGAGCATCATGCAATTTTATGTAGTTTTTCAAAACTTTATTCAACAGAGAGTCAAATACTTTAGCTACAATTGTGGCTAAAGAGATTGGCCTATAGTTCCCTTTATCTGATATGTCACTAGTCCTGTTTTTTACAATCGGGACGACAATAGTTTTCATCATCTCCCGTGGCAGATAAGCGTGCGACAAACAACAGTTAAAAAAACAAAGCCAAAACACGGGGCAAGTGAATACCCGCGTGCTTTAGGTGTTCCACACTGAGCCCGTCGTGCCCCGGGGACTTTCCTCGCTTCATGCGTACTATGACGTTTTTTTACTTCGTTTGCTGAGTACCTGATTGTAAAAATTAATCATAATCATTTTAGTTATAAGTCTTTATTTATGTCTACATCAAGAATTACAGACACTGGTTCATAAATGCACAATCTGAGGAGAAAGGAGTCTGAGGTAGGAGGGTCCTGAATTACACATCACTCGGTTCTTCGGTTTTGTTAAAACATGGTTTTTTAAAGCAAGAAGTAATTACATTAAAGTAGACCATCGCTAGACCCGACTGCCTTGTTGGTTTAGTGATCACAAGCGCGACTGCCGAGCAAGAGGTCCTGGGTTTGATTCCCAGGTCGGGCAATGTGTTATTGGATTTTACTATCAGGAATTTCTCAGTAGCAGCCACGGAGTTTGGATTTGTGCCTCGTTGATGGCAATAGGCTCACCCCCTATTACACGGCACGTAAACATACCTTACTGGCAAAATGGGGGTGTACTATTAACACCTATCCCTCAGCCTTTTGAGATAACAGGCGTGCGTGTACGGATCCTGCTTCCACGTCGTCGTGAGGAATGTGTTGAGTATGAATGTGGATGTAGCTAAAAGATTAGAGGGAGAGCAAAGATACGATGGATGAATTGTTTCATAGATGATATAGATAGAAATCGGGTGGCTACTGAAATAAGTACTAATAGAGAAGTATTGCAGGAGATGAGAAGCGGACTAGACACTAGAGAAGATGTGAAGTTTTTAAATTGAGTCTTTCTTCCTTTTCGTGTAGTAAGCGCCTAACTTGGTGTCAGAGTTTTTATGGGACTTGAAATATCTCAGTCATGCTGGTTTCTTCACGATGTTTTCCTTCACTGAGGTTCAAGTGATAATTAAACAATACGCGTAAAGCTTTATCCAGACTTTGCGAGGCATGCGCCGCGAACGGCGCACAGCGAATGCCTCGCAAGGTGTGTACCTTTTACATTCGTGGCGATGAGACCGACAAATGAGGCATTTGCTTCGCACGCGATGGCTCGACCCGAGCATATGTTGGTATATTTTTTCTACACGCACGCCTCAAGCAGAGGCAGTTGTGCGCCGTTCGTGGCGCATGCCTCGCAATGTCTGTATCCACCTTAATGTGCGTGTCTTGGGTTCGAACTTGCTACCTATAACTTGAGTGAATGTGGATGACTAAAGGGGTAGAGGAGGACCAAAGAAATGATGCAGAAACTGGTGACTGAGGATATGACTTGAAAGTGGGGTACCACTGAAGACTGTGCTGATAGTTAATAGAGAGTTATATATAGAAGAAGGAGACATGCTGCGCTACCCTAAATAAATTGAGAAACGGGCAGGAGAAACATGCTGGTACTCAATTGTCCGTTCCCGTCACCGTGAGGAATGTGTTGAGTATGGACGTGGATGACTAAAGAGGGAGACCAAAGAAACGATGGATGGGTTGTGTAAAGAAAAAGGTAACTACCGAATAATACAGAAGTATGGAAGATAAAGACATGCTGCGCCGACCCCAAATCAATTGAGGTAAAGGCAGGAAGGTGTCGATGACCCAATATTGTAAATACGAGAAAAGAAGATTTGCAGTTTTGACGTTTTGACTATTAATATGGTTGGCTAAATTATAGTAGAAGAAGATCAAAGAACAGAAGATGAAGTACCAAAACTAATAGAGAAGTATAGAAGATAAAGATATGCTGTGCCGACCCCAAATAAATGGAGCAAGAGGAGAATTGGATAAAGACAATGAGCTCGAAAGAAGATAATTCTTGTGTTTATGAAGCAAGAATCACCTTGCATATTTACAAAGTAAACAATGTTATTTACACCGTTGTGACGTCACATTAGTCCAGTTTTATCACCCGTTTTCAATCAAGAAAGTAATATTTAAAATCCGTGAAGTAATCATCAGTCACACCGCTATAACAAGATATTTCGCTTCATTATTTTAGTCCTTGCCTTTGACCACGACAGCCATGTTAGTTTTGGGAAATATTTATTAATTTTTAAAATTCATTTTTTTTGTTAAAAATGTGTGAAATTAGTCGTGTATTGTGTGTTGTATGTGTGTGTTTGGTGTTCAGACTCATTAGTTGTAATAACGGTGGGTAGACGGTTTTTTTAGTTAGTAGTTTAACTGACAAAAGGTGAGTGCGTTGTGGAGGTCAAAGACGAAGTTGCTCCATGTAAAATACTAGTATTCAGTAATTGCATTCAGTGACTGGAAGCCGACCCAAAGCAAACCCAACACCAGCATTTCCTATCCATGTTGGTTGTATATGCAGAAGTGTGAAGTGTGGTCACCTCTAAGCTGGTATCAATTTTAACTCCTGGCTGCTACGGCAAAATCTAAAAAAATTAACCAGTATCACTTTGCCCGACTTGGGAAAAGAACCTAAGACCTCATGTTTAGCAGTAACGTTGGCGGCCACTGACTGCTTTATTGCCATACAGCAGTCAAAAATCCTATTAAACACTTAACTTGTACTGGCTATTTTGAAGATAAAAGAATGGACTTAATTTGGGCGAGTATAGTACATTCTCTATTTTCAACTCGGTCCTGGTCTCTGGAAGAACTCTAGAAGCGTGGATAAGGCACGTGGTAGATTTTTATTAAAAAAAGGGGAACAAGTTCGTATTATGCCATGTGTAAAACCTGTTTTCATGAGTCGTCACGAATAGTCTAAACAAAACGTCTAGCGCGAAGTCTTCCAGCTACCGGAGCAGGCCGGGTTGCAATACAGCGCCATAGACCACAGAGAGTCCGAAGAGTATAATCGGCCGCTATGTCTTGCATTTGTGGACTATGAGAAGGCTTTTGACTTTGTCGAGATCTGGTCAGTTCTGGTGTTTCTGCAGCGATGTCAAGTCGACTGGCGACTAGAATCTTTATGTAAACGCCACAATGACCATTCAAACTCAGAACCAGCAAACAGAGCATATCCCAATATTGTCGGGGGGTGACGCAAGTGGACGTTATTTCCCCGAAATTGTTAACCAACGCACTGAAGGATGTGTACGTCTCACTTGAGATTTGCAGACGACATCGTCGTACTGGCTGAATCGCTTTGTTTTGTAGCCCCCCCCCCCCCCCCCCCAGAATCTATAAAAAGGATACATTTGTTTGTTTTTACAAACGAGTGACATAATGAACCACGCTCCATTTATCGCTTTGGTTGGGACACGTAATATCAAAGAATAGTACTCTGTTCTTTTTCATATTTCTGAGAAAAGCACATCAGAATAATAGTGCCTTTTTAAAAGTCGGTTAAAACTAGTGCTAGTTAATTTTCCCTATTCATTTGTTTTATCAAAGAACTTAAGAAAATAAAGATTGCGGAGAACGCCTTAGGGTTAGTGTAGATGGAGTTCTTTGCGAACAATACAATGAGTAAAATGTACAAAGCGATGCCGCGGGACATAGCTATTACTCGGAGAATAGTTTGCACTACATTTTTTGATTTTATTTGAAGTTTAGTTTTCGTTTATGCTAAGGAAATTTGGAAGCAAATTCGAATAGACAAACTCTCTCTAACCAAAATCAGATATGATTTTCAATAAAAATAAAAAACAAATCACAGTGCAATCTAAGGTGCCAGGGTTTAGGTGTTGGTAACCATCTATACAGGGTGTAAATGGAGCCTTCACGAAGCCGACAACCAAGCCTTCTACATCAAACTAAGTAACTCTACGCAAAAATTATTGCTGGGAAACGACTTTTAAAAATCACTGTTTTACGGTAGGACTTATGTTACGCACTCAAAACATTCTGCTGATGAATCCATTGAATAGTGTGGGGGCCGTGGAGGTGTTTAAAGTAAAAATCTTACATTAAAAACATGTATTTAAAAAAATGTGAAAACGTTGGAAGTTTGACCCCCAATATCTCCGTAACTAGAAGGTTCTCAGGTATGGTCTAGAAAAAAAAAAAGACATGTAAAGGCTGTCGCGTTGCATCTTGGTCAAATTCAAGGAGGAACAGACGGTCTGCGTTTTAATACGGGTGGTTTACACTTACCGAGTTCCGTAAAAAAATGTAAAAAACCTACCCTTTTTATTATCGATTCGGGTCGAGAATCATTAGTATAGATACCTCCTTGAATTTGACCAGGATGCAAGACGGCAGCCTGTATAAAGTATAGTCAGAACTTCAAAACTTACAATATCTCCGTAACTATAAGATTCCCAGGTATGATCTAGAACAAAAAATAAATATCGCAATGACGGGGAGAACCTTTCGGCTTCGTTAAGGGCACTTTTACACCCTTATGTTCTTAGCATGTCGGTGGCAATCTAAATTATTATGTTGGCCCAGAACTGAGCTATATTATGTTAATACGAAGATTCTGAAAAATTATATCAAAAAATGAATTTGTGATTTAAATTGTCCTAAAAAGAAGTCTGTCCAAGTGAGAACTGGCAATCTTGTCATTTCTTATTGTGAACGGCAGATTAGATATGAACAAGATTGTAATAGATGTAGTTGATCCTAGCAATGTTAGTTGTGTATCCTGCAAAACAGTATGATATTAATGTTTTGTTTAAATCATAGTGGTTGATCCAATAATTTTCGCATGAATAAAGCACGTTACATAACATCATAGCATAGTTTCAAATAAAATAAATATTACCCAGCTATTTAAAGTTAATTAACCTCGTCGTACCTACTTATCAAATTGTGAATGGTAATGAAAATTTAATACTAGTTTCATTGTTTTAGTAACAAAATAAAACAAATTGTAATAGAGTCGTCACATGGATTCATACGGTCAACATACATTCATTTCTGGGAAAGAAAACTTTGTGGGATAGGCAGACAAGACATAATTTGACATCCACCAAACCGCAGTGGGCTCACTCCCACCGCTGGGACACAGTTTTAAGTTGTCATCTCAGGTCTGTGTCCAACATTACCATTATCCTATCCTAATCCTAACATCCTATGATATTATAAATGCGAAAGTAAGTTTGTTTGTTACCTTTTCATGCCTAAACCACTGAACCGATCATCCTGAAATTTTGCATATACGTTGTCAGGTGTACAGGCGCGTACATAGGGTACGGCCGGTGGCCAACATTATCTGACCCTCCCGTATGGACCATCCCGTACTCAAGGGGGTCAGATAATGTTGGGCACAGACTGTACCTTTCATCCCGAAAAAAATACTGTTCCCGAGGAAAACAACAATAACGTTCTTATGATAATAGATGGCGCCACGTGTCTTTCGAATCATGATTGAATTGCATTATTTTAAAATTCTAAATGAACGCGAGCAAAGCCGCGGGGAAAACTTAGAAGACTATACTACGCTATTAGCCATACGCAGGATGTAATTACCGGGATATTATTATTAGATCCTTTAAAATCCATATGATCTATTGTAAATAATCACTTTTAAAAATAAATGATGTATTTTTTACGTTTTCTTTTTATTAATTATTTCGTCTATACTAGTTGATCTACGGGTAAATTATAAATGAACTGCATTCAAGGTAACATAATAGATAATTATGTTTTGATAAGCTCTATAATAATGGGAGTAATAGGAATAATATTTGGAATACAAAAATAATATTTGATCCTCTGTTTTAGTTATTGGTCTTTTTGGCAAAAGCATGCGAAGCGAGCTCGGGACTTGGGGCACCCCGACTCCAGACAGGTTAGGTTGGGTGTTAGGTTACTTTAAACCCTGTTAACAGAAGTAGGAGCCCCGTGTAGCGGGGCTACGTCTACTACGCCTTATTACAACATTTTGATATTTACCTCAACGTTAATTATATTCCTAATTTGACCTTCCAAAATTTACTTTTATTTATTGTGTTCGACCTTGGCTTCTGGGTGAAAATGAAATTTAAATAGACATAAAATTAATTTAGATTTATCGAATTATATAAAAATGTATCAAAATATTAGATATTTAATGCTCATTTCTCTTCGGTATGGCGCCCAACAAGTAAATACCAGACGTAATTTCTACAACTTATTTTTTTTTTCGAGTTCGAGGTGCAAACTGTACTAAATAGTCAATTTAGTACAAAAACATTTAATAAATATTCTTATTCTTCCAGTCCATAAAACTTTCGTAAGTTTTTAGGTAAATCTTCCCCGATTTTGGCGGAAAAAGATTATCTATTAAGTCTTTTGCGCTTTGCTCGACGTCAAACTGTTCACTGTCACTGGAAATTCTTAATTTTCTTTAAAACCGAACTAATTTACACTCAAAAAAATTCTGAAATTTTCGCGGTCAGTTTTTTCTTCTCAACCAGTCACAGATTAACAATTTAAAACACACGGCAAAACGAAAAACCACGGAAAAACCATGGAACTAAAACTGTCAACATTTGCGCAATGAAGATGGTCCACACTCAATAGTATATTTACTGGCTGCTTAAGTTTGTCTATGTCACATGAAGGAAATTATATTTATATATTATATATAATTTCCCAGCAATAATTTTTGCGTAAAGTTAAAGTTTTTTAGTTTGATGTATGTACATAAACTGAAACTCAAAGCATTTATGTCAATTAAAACATAACAGGCACTTTTGAATGTTGTGCCATTTTCACAGATATGACTAAAGCTTTTGACTGTGTCAATCACGATATTTTATTAAACAAGCTTAATAGGTACGGTCTAAGAGGAAATGTGCTGAATCTGTTAAAATCCTACCTCAATAACCGCACACAATATACGGAGATTTCCAGAATTTGTCCCAAATCGAAATGTGAACAAAAATATAAATCTAAAGGTAAAATTGTTAAATTCGGTGTGCCGCAAGGTAGTGTATTGGGTCCCCCGCTATTTTTGCTGTACATAAATGATCTGCCCCGTCATATACCAAATCCAATGGTTCTATTTGCCGATGATAACACAGCACTGATAAAATGTAAAAATATTACCAATTATGAACAGGATATTAACATGAACCTTAAAAATATTATTGACTGGCTTGACAATAACAACCTGGTAATAAACTTACCAAAGACTAATGTGATGCATTTTCACCAACTTACAATTCCACCGAACGTCAATGTACAGTACAATGGACAAGTTGTTAGTCAAACCAAGGTCGCAAAATTTTATAGGAATTCATATCGACGATCAACTAACTTGGAAACCGCAAGCAGAAGAGGTTTGCAAAAAGTTAAGCACTGCAGCATATGTTCTTTTTAATCTAAGAAAAAAAGTTGACATAAATACTGCTTTAGTTGCATACCATGGCTTAGTCGCATCGGTCTTGAGGTTTGGAATAATTTTTTGGGGTAATTGTAGCCTAAGAGATAACATATTTAAAGCCCAGAAACGTTGTGTTAGAGCTATGTGTGGTCTTAAACCTAGAGATAGCTGTGAACCTTTGTTTAAGTCTTTGAAAATTCTTACTTTTCCGTCCTTGTATATTTTAGAAATGGCAATTTTTGTAAAAAGAAATAAAACATTGTTTGCTAAGGTCTCGGACGCCAAGAAAGGTCCCGTGAGAAGTCAATACAAAAACCTTTTAATTGTCGGTGGTTATAAAACTGCACTACTGAGGAAGAGTGTTTTTTGCATGGGTCCAATAATATTTAATAAACTACCAGACAGCATAAAAAAATATACTCTTCAGCAATTTAAAAATAAACTCAAGGCTTTTTTGATACAGAAATGTTATTATTCATTAAGTGATTTTTTAAATGACCCTATGTGTGACATTTGAATAGTTTTGTAGTATTGACATTATTTACTCATAATCTTATTTGTACTTTTTTTGTTGATGCAGAAATGTTGTTATTCTTTATGTGATTATTATTGTTTTTTTTTTTTTGACCCTGTGTGTGATATTCCAGCAATTTAATATTTTTGACATGATTATTTGATATCGACTTTTGTGCTTAATCTAGACTTGTTAAAATAATTTATTAGTATTGTAGTAATTGTCTATAACATTTTACAATTTAATACTCACATTATTTGTTAAATTTTGCATGCTAAAACTCAGGCAGAATGTATCCGGCTCATTATATTTTATAACAACTTGATTGTACAATTACCTACATTCTATGCAAATAAATGATTTGATTTGATTTGAATGTCAGTGAAACAAAGAAGGCGAAGCTACAGTCACAGACACAAGGCATAATAACTTGTGAAAGTACTGTAGTTGCCCATTCAAAAGCGTATGCTTGGTTGACGGCTTCGTGAAGGGTCCTGTAACACCCTGCAAGTATATTTGAAATCATCATCATCGTCCTCATTCTCTTGCCTATACAGACATGCTGCGCTGACCCCAAATAAATTGGGCAATTTATTTGGGGTCAGCGCAGCATGTCTGTTCCATACTTCTGTCTTCTTCCATACCTACTTCTCTATTACTCGTCATCGCAGCAGTCTAGTCTTTCTAACTATATCATCCTTCATACAGCCCATCCAACGTTTCTTTGGTCTTCCTCTTTATATTTGAAATTATTGTCTTTAAGTTATTCAACCAATGACCAATTTAACATTTCTGGTTCTTTATAAAAATCAAGTTCTCTGATATTACCATGGACGTTTTCCTTTCAGTTTTAAAGTCTCCCCTTCCGTGTCGCTTACAGTATGACCTCTGCTTTATCGTTGGCATTTCTCGCGCTCTGCGTAGAATAATAATGTGCAAGTTTCAGTGAAAATGAGAGTGTATTCACGATCTCAGATTAATCTCAGTCTTTTACATGGCCAGAGTCTATTTATTTACCTGCTCTTCGATAAACCTGCGTAGACTTAAAACTTGCAATTTGAATCAATTTTTTTCGATGCTTTTAGCAAAACTTTCTGCGTTATTCTTTGCGTTCAAGGGACCCACCGAGTCGAGGCTGCAGGACTGTTCGAAAGACATACCGTGGCGCCAGAACACAAAGGGCTATGAAGAAACATGGATGGATTTAGTCAGTAAAAGTTTGACCGAAAAAAAAATGTTTTGTCTGACCGGTTGGACCATCCGTTATTATTATTAAGTCCGTAACAGCCACTCAGAACTGATTTTGATCGAACGGATCTAAAGGTAGGACTGACACCATATACCTTGTACCCATCCATAATTTTTCCAGGAACCTACTTCGGCCGCCTCACTCCAGACTGCGCCGCCCACTACCACAGAATCTTCGTCACGCGAAGTGTTCCGCCTCGCACCTACCTGTACTTCCATGAAGCCACGACTCCTGAGCCGGTTGGGAGGGAGGAAGAGGCCCCTGAGGAAAATGGGCCTGTCGATGTAAGGGTCAGGCTTAAAATGTCGACCAAACAGTCAGGCCGAAAGCACGGACGTATGGACGTAGGCATCACTTTTTGCGAACGAATCTTGATTGATTGCATTAAAAACGGATACGTACTCTAGGCCTAATTTGTGTTTTCAATTGCACTAAGTGACACAGCAATATTATTGAACTGTTGGAATTTCAATTAAGTATGTGTAGATATTTTTCGATTTGACAAAATAAGTGCTTTTTGGTTAGATTTTGACTTAGTAGAGAAAGATCAAATAAAATAGTTAAAGAAGAAATGAAAGGAATGAAGTGGCGTTTATAGAAGTATGAAAGAAAATTACCTATCATTAATATTTGGATCAGGTTAGAAAGAAGACTTCTCATCTAAACTTCTTTTATTACTATCCCCAGGTCCAGTGGAGGATAGTAGGCGGCAACCAGGTGTCCATAAAGGAGGTGCCTTACCAGGTCCTGTACGGTCTATACTGTGGTGGGACCATGATCTCGCCTGTATGGGTCATCACAGCTGCGCATTGTAAGTGAGTATTCTTTACTTCTCGGTTATTCAGATTGATCCTAATTCTATTTAAAATGTTGTCAATCTGTGTTATCTTATTCCTCCCTATGTTTCGGCGTGTCCAGCCAATCCGGCAAAACAGAGACAATCAAGCTCCTTTAAAAAGCAACTAAAAACTTTCCTATTGAATAAGTGTCTTTATGCTGTTGAAGATCTATAGATAACGAAATTCCTATAAGATAATATGTTGTATTTTGTTTTCGTATTTGTGCATCGTTGTAATCTTTTAGCGTGTTCTTGTTTTTCTTTTTTTCTCCATAAGCAATTTAATTTTTCTATGTAATTTCAGATACAATTTATTGTTCATGAATAAATGACTAATGACTAGAGTCAGACTAGTTAAACAAGCCTTTGCTACGCCTGCTTCAACGACGACACCCGTCTTCAGTCACCCGCTGATCCTTAGTTGCATGAGCATTATCAGCATTATAATATCTTGGAATGGGCACGGGCTATAATTCAACACGTGGGCACGGTGTGGGTTGTTAGATGTCGCATGTCTTCGAATTGTTGGTTCTAGGACATGCAGGTTTCCTCACGATGTTTTCCTTCACCGTTTTGAGAGTAATTTATACTTACATTACTCTCAAAGCGCCTGCCTGGGTTCAAAACCACGACTTACTGCTCGTAAGTCGGGACCACCACCGCTGAGCCACCGTTGCTCTCGCCACTATGGTTAAGTTCAAATGTGAACGTTTAAAAACTTATCCGTATTCTCTTTTTGTTAACTTCCTGATTCTGTCTTAGTAGTTAATCTAAGACAATTATTCAGATAATATTTCCTGACAATCGAAGTGTACAGATGATGATGGCTTTGCCTAATATGAACCCATATTTACAGGGATAAAGAAAACTTCGTCCTAGCAGGTTCAACGCAGCGGTCTTTAGCCACGAAGTACAGCATCTGCGCTCATTTCATCCACCCGCTATGGAACACCACCCACCTCCACACCCACGACTTTGATTACCAGTTGATCCTGCTGGAGAGGCCTATCCCTGTGACCGCTAACTCCAGGCCCATCGCGATAGGGAACGTTGATGATGTGAAGGAAGGGGAGTTCGTGGCTGTCAGTGGGTGGGGGCATACGAAGTATAAGGTATGTTTTTAAGTAAAATTTAGTCTCAAAAACAGTTTAAAATAACATTATAAATTTATAAATGATTAGGATTTAAGAGTATAAGAAGGTATTTTATATACCATCGCTTTTTCCTCAGCCGGCCAGGTTTCTTTATCCATACTGCGTCTTATAAGCTTAAGAAAGGTATATCACCTCAGCTCGAGATCAGCTAGTACATACACACACGCTGGTACATTCACTGAACTGACGGTGATGGCTCTATCAAAGGCGAGTGGTCGCCTCGCTGTTCAGCTCACCGTAACCGGGGCATGCCACATGCTTAACTTAGTTGATGTCAAACTGCTGACAAATTGATGAGATGAGCAGTGCTTATACTTGTGCATGGATCTTCAGATACGATTGCCATCGTCATCCTTCTGCCCTTGTCCCGCATAACTTATCGACTGGTCGGCGCAACAGTCAACACGTAGATATTTTATGATTAGCAAATGATTCAGATGGCCAAAGATCTGGCCTGAAAATCTTATAGCATTTTTTCTTATAACAGCAACGAGTGATGCAAGACTTGGTCCGCCGGGTCCGAGTTCCGATCATGTCCCCCGAGATGTGCAAATCCCTCCCGCTCACCAACTACAAGACGGTCACTCCCAGGATGTTTTGCGCCGGGTTACTCAACGGCACTAAGGATTCTTGTCAGGTAGCATAGTACACACGGCTACACATCAAGCTATACATTTCCAGTTTATGCCGATCTCTCCTTGTATAGGATTTCCGTACAATGCGAGGTCTGTTTGTACAATACTATAATAGTACAGATGAATTTCCCTAAGAATCTAACCCTTAAATAGGGGTAAATAATAATGGTATACTCGTTACTTGAGATGGCACAGCTAAATGGACCGACGTATCTGCGGTTGAAAAAGACAGGGTATTATGGCGCAATTTAGAAGGGGCCAGCAGTGCACTGCAATAAACTGAAGACCCTTCGCTTGTTGTTTTAAGTAGTAGGGCGAGCCTATTGCCACCAACCAGTTAATACAGACTCCTGGCGACCAACCCTAACTATGGGGTTCTAGTTTCAGTCCCCCTATTAGATGACAAACAAGTAAGCGTCCTACCTAATGGTAAGTGTTTACTGTTGGCCAAGACCAAGACCAAGACTGGCCAAGACTTCTGAAACTTAAATGTCATCGTAGGATAATGCATTAGCATTTCAGAAACAGCATTATAGCAGTGATAGCTTAGTGGTATGACCGTCGGACTGCCAAGTCATAGGTCTCGAGTTCGAACCCAAGGCACGCACCACTGAATTTTCGGATTCATGTGCGTATTGTACAATTATCACTTGCTCCGGTGAAGGAAAACATCGGGAGGAAACCTGCATGCCTGAGAGATATTTCTTGACGGCATGTAAAGCCAAGTCAGAGGGCCAAGGGCGGCCTAAAAACTCTGACACTAGGTTAGGCACTAACCACACGATAAAGAAAGAAAGATTTCAGAAACAAAAACTTAAATATTTAATTTGCCCTTGCTCAGAGTAACATAGCTTGCTGCTTGCTTGTTTACCATACAAAGATGAACATCATCAAAGTCACAGACTGGTAGATTATAAATGATTGGAAATCATCGTAAGACATTCCTAATCATCAGAATCATTACTTTGCTCAACAACAGTGATGGTTGTGGAGTGCAATGGATTTTTCATCATGCATAAACAGCATGAAAACTTGACGCCCACCGTGGGCGTGATGAGAGAATGCTAAAACTGTGAAAAGCTTACGGCAGGAGCACTTCAGGCAGGGGGTACTTTCAGCTCTCAAAACAGGTCAAAAACTAAAATTTCACGAATGAATTTGCATTAGTAAAATTTTCATCTCATCTTACGGGGCATGAACCATAGCAACTTACACAAGCAAATCTTCTCGAAGATTTTGTAGCCTTTCACTAATTCTGAAGAATCTCTACGTACCATGAGAAGTCGTCACGTGCAATAAAATTGCACAAACCTATTCTTCGAAATCATGCTTTATTCCCAGGGCGACTCCGGAGGTCCAGCTGTCCTCAACGGCAAACTTCTAGGCCTGGTCTCCTTCGGGGTTGGATGCGCGATGAAAGATCAACCGGGAGTGTACAGCAACATCCCTCTGGTCCGGGGGTGGATACGACACATCACAGGGTTGCCGCTTTAGGTCAATAAACTGATTAGGTTATGATGTTGTTATTTCTTTGTTTTAACTTTTTAAAGCCCACTAGCACTATTTGACGTCAAACAAGTCTAAGGCGTCATTGTCTTTCTGACCATCGTCTGAAGATGACAGATGCAGTTTTGATTATGGTTCTAAGGTGTTTAGCGGTTTTTGTACAAGTGGGCCTAACGGACTTTCGATTCAGAATGTTGTTTGATTGATTGTGTAACGAAGATAAATAAATATTTATGTTTGTATAACAAAGAATAATTAGCATGCCGCTTAGACAATTTCACGTTCATCCATAATATGTATTTTCTGTACATCTAACATTGAATGAAAATTTCCTAAAAGAATAGTAATGAAAAAAATTGTCACTAACCAGGTTAAAATTTTAAGCAATGTTATTCAGATGGAGGCAACACAGCCTTTTCCCCATGTATCCTGATTACCCCATAACCTAAATAGAAAAACAGTCGAATTATTTATATCTGTTTGTGCGTCAGATTGACGACAAGATGCCTCTGTACTCGTTTGGGGACGACAGAAAAAAACGTGATGCGTCTCATCAATCTTCAGGAGTCGTAGAGTTAACTGCGTGAAATAGAACGCCCGGCGTAAGCAGCGTAGGAGCGAAAATGTAAGCCAAGGTTGAAGGTATTGTTATGTGATGTGACTTATGCTGGGGTGCTGGAATGACCGGGAGTTATTTTTAGGAATGAGAGAATTGGTGTGGTATCCCCAACCCATAATATGTGCTGTAATATCAAGTTCAAAAATCAAAAGTTTTTGCTAGGGTAAATGCACTCAACATCTAAGCTGATAAGTAATGAGAGGATTTTATAAACCACAAAATGACTCCTTCAGGGAATCCTTCATTATGTGATTTCTGCACTTTCAGTGGGTCGTTGAATCTTCCACGTGGCATTGCCGCTGGTACGACACACTTAAAATTTTGTTGGCCCAAATTTGTCTGCTTCCACGGGGTGGTAGCAGCGCAGAGGTCACTTTGACTGAATGCTTTGGGGATCAGAGAGCAAGATAGGAGGTTGAGTTGGCTGTATATCACAACTCTACAATGGTTTTATAATAGTATTATTTATGTGATATACCCATCATAATCTGCCTAGCCTTTTCTTATTGGGATCGGCTTCCAGTTCTACTGGATGCAGCTGAATACCAGTATTTTACATGGAGCGACTGCCTATCTGACCTCCACAACCCAATGTGTAAATGTACCCCTTGGTAAGACTGGTTGTCAGAGTTTTGACCACAGACTACCTGTTACGACTGACAAAGATCTACAAAAATGACATCCGGGACCAAACGGTTTATTGTGATATACTCTTTTATATTGGTTTTCTGACAAAGACACCATATGCTGGAAAATAAGTCTTATCATTTCGTAGAAAAACATCCAGGATTATATCTTTCGTAGAAAAAATACACCACATAGCGTTTTCTCCTTATATGTAACATTTCCACATAACAAACTTCGAAATTCCTTTTTGTCCTTAAAGAGACATTACGATTCAAATATTCTAGACCGAACGTTGTCTAAATACAGTTGGCAGGCTGAAGTCAATTCCGCGAACACTTGGTACATACAACGATCAGGAGTTGATTTTTCGCATTACATCAGACATTCACATATTCAGGAGTGGCTTCCTTGCTGGGGGAGGGGGGATAGTTTTGAGGGGAAGATACGGGAAGATAGAATGGACGGGGACGCTGATGTGATTTTGTTTCTGTTTGGCAAGCATGGTGTTTTGGTGGGAGCTATGTAGAAAATCTTGATCTTTAAGTTTGACAGGAGTAGTTAATAACATCTACAAAAAAACCGATGTCGTACTCACACGCACACAGGATTCCGTAGCACCAAATAATACAATAAAAATATTTTGAAGGCTCATTCTGTTGTATTGTCTTACATTCAATAGCAAAACGAAATTTGTTTTTCATAGTATGTTAATGAAAAATAATGTCACTGAATGATGAAAAAGTCCCATATCTCAAAAACTAAACATCAAATCTAATTAAAATCAATTTTGGTTGAAAGTTTTATTTACGTTCTACAATCCTAAATTTTTACAGAATTTTCCTCCTCTCACTTTAGAAATTAGAGGGGGGACACACATTTTACCACTTTGGAAGTGTCTATCTTTCAAACGATTGACTTTGAGAGAAAATGGTTTTTGGAACCTCAACCCCATTTTAAAGACCTATCATATGTAGGGGTGTCTGCAGCTCTGGGATTGATGAAACAATTTTTTTAGTTTCAGTTCCATGTATGGGAGACCTCCTTTTTTACGGATGGGAAATCATCAAATGACGCCTCCCACTCTGGGCGGAGTGGCAGGGAGTGTCAGACTTGTACTGACTAAAACCCATCCATGTTCCTTCTGTTGCCCTTTGTGTTCCAGGGCCGCGGTATCTCTTTCGAACAGTCTCGCAACCTTGGCAGGCATCGGTCCTTTCGGACCCCTTCCCGTTTGCTGATATCTCTTTGAGGTGCGCGTGGAACTCGAACGCGCCGTTGACACGGCCTGTCGTCATAAGACGGACGGACTGCGAGCTAGCCCATAGCTCACCGTCCACAGGCCTGCGCCTACGGTGGCCGGGTAGGCGGCCACAGACAGACATGATGAATCTATAAGGGTTCCGTTTTTTGCCATTCGGCTACGGAACCCTTAAAAATTTAAAAATTGTCTTACCATTTTTATTTAAATATGTACCAATAACACCAAGCACCGAGTGCCTACCTTGCTTCGAAAAGCACGTTAAGCCGTTGGTCTTGGCTGACGTTTGTAGATTTTTGACAGTCGTTATAGGTAGTCGGTGGCCCGAAAGTCTGACAACCAGTCTTATCAAGGGATATCGTATCACCCAGTACTAACTGGGTTGTGGTGGTCAGATAGGTATTCAGCTGCATCCAGTTAGACTGGAGCCTTTTCCTAACTATGTTGGGGACATGGTTGGGAAAAGGCTAGGCAGATGATGGAGTACCATTGGCACGATAGAAGCTTGATTGACAAAGGCTCAACTTTATGACTTCTCACGAAAAAATGCCTTCAATTTGACCACCAGCTTATAGATAAGTTTGAATGTAAAGCGATGCAAGTGCTTTATTAACATTAAGATAGGCTGAGTTAGTCTTACACGAACTTCTGTAAGCTCGGGTCGTAATAATTAATAATTAAAAACTGAATTTCGTTTTCGCTCTCCAATCTAAGTACCTATTTGTTCTGTAAAAGTTGACAAACATAGGGAGGACAGGGTGACTAAGGAGATCACCTTTGCCCAGCAGTGGGAGAACTTACATATCTTAAAAAAACCTCCTGTTCACAGTTTCCTTCGCAACTATTCCTCCGTACATTCAGCCCCTTATCTGCATGCAAGCCACGCGGCCGCGAGTGTTTTCCGACCGTTTTCGCGGCGCCTCACAGGGGATGCGGCCATGATTTATTTACACAGGGATGCTGGGTTGCTGCACGCGTGACATCTCTGTCTGCCTCTTATTTATGTGCGTCCTACGTTCTGATTTGACAACGTTGTGTCTTGAATTATTGCTGGATTGTGTGCTTTCGGTTGGTGGGGGTACTAGGAGATTTTGCTTAATGTGGTTTTCAATTGTTTTTTAGAAGGTCAATTAATGTTTATAGCGGTTGAATGGTGTTGTCCTGATTTAAGGATCGCTATTTAAAAGAAAATAGTCACAGACGTCTTTCTCGAGATCTATGCAACCCAGAAATTTGAAATTTTTGCATAATGTTGACTTGGGATCATAATCACTTGAGATCGCATGTCAAATATAAGTTAATGTTTTTTTTCACTCATCGCGTTACTCACGGTGGACCCGTCGTGATGGTGACAATCGAGGGGATTCTCTGCCTCAATTTATTTATCACATTGAATATCCCCTGTATCGTGGTTTAATTACATTTTATTTTGTGCTTACACTCAGGAGCCAACAACATTTTGTAACTTGAACTTTTCAAACACCAACAGCCTTGGGATTCTTAACATTCCTTTTCCTCTCTAAATCATCGGCAAAAAACTTACTAAACCTAAAGAATATCACCACAAAACATTTGTCACATAAACACATATTTCTTCCTCAATCCGATATGATATACGAGCACACGCCCCACCCATTTAATAATAAGAAATCTCAGAAAAACAAACTGCTTATCGTCCGATGAACATTAAACCGTCCAATACTGTAACTGGGGTATTTCCCCTGAGACCTGGGACTTCCCTGCCTCTTCGCCGTCTAAATTAAAAACTGTTATAATAATGACGATCACCTCGTTCCCCAGCCGTTTCTTTTCCATTACTGTGCTTTTATTGGTTTTGTGATTGCGTGTTGTTGTGAATTTCCAGGTAATGAGTTTGAAATGATTTTCTGAATGAGGTGTGTTTTATAATATTAGATAGTTTACTAGATTTTCACTTTGGGCAACATTCTCTAGTCTGAAGTTGCAAAAGGCTTCAATAAACAGCTAAGAAATCTGTGAATGCGTGTGTTGTTCGTTGATCAGGCAGCCACGCAACTGCCTCGTTGGTGTAGTGATCACAAGCGCGACTGTGAGCACGAGGTCCTGGGTTTGTCTCGTTTTTTATTTTATCTCAAATGGTTACATTTCAAAATATGAATGAAACAGCCCCAGTAAGTTATTAATAATACTTGAGTTGGGGTTGTCTCGCTCTTTCCCTTAATTGATAGTTACAATATTGAGATTTTATAAAATAAGAAATAAAATAATGAGAACAAATAGAAACAAAATAATTAGCAGCTCTGTGCAGTGTGTGATTGTATGTGTATGTGTGATTATAGTAGTGTGTGATGGTGGATTTGTGTGTGTGTGTTTGTGTGAGCGTGTGTGTGTTTGTGTGTGTGTTTACGTATTTGCTGATAGTGCCATTATAGTCGAAATTGATAAAGAAGGTAAGTATTCATGTAAATCGGTCTAGAATATGCTCTGCTTCTTCATATGTTAGAGTTTTTAACCACTCGGTTATCGCCTTTGCATTGATGCAAGACCTCGTGGTGGAACTTTAGTTTCGCGTTAATTTTGTTGTATATGTGGGCTGATTGACATACATACTGACGCCTTGCGAAAGCCGTTCGTACCCCTGGGGAGTAAGCCACAATATCTTTTCGTCTCCTAGTCTGTCTTTCTGGGTTAACTGGAATGTATTTGTGTAAATATAGAACTATATTTAAAAGGTATAGTTTCCTGACTGATAATAGGCCACTAATTCTATATAGATCGACTGTGGGATATCTGTATGGCTTAAAATACATGACTTTTAAAAGTGACCTTTGGGATCTTTCTAACTCTAGAAATTTAGTTTTAGTAGCCCCTCCCCAAACTGGTAAGCAGTATGTGATCACTGACTGCGCGAGTGCTACGTAAATGTTGTTGAGTGTCTTTTGAGGCACCACATGTCGTAAGTTTTTAAAAATCCATATAAATTTTCGAACACGCGACATAATAACCTCAATATGCGAGTGCCATGCTAGACATTCGTCTACTATAACTCCCAGGTATCTATTAGACGGGACTTGTTTGATGGATTTACAGTCACAATTTTGCTCCAAGCTGTTTGCACACATATGGATACGGATGTTGAAATTATTACATGCTTAGGCCTTGCACTTGGAGAGAAACAGATGTAATTTGTTTTAGCTGTGTTAAGGGTTAACAAATTTGCTTTGAGCCACCTGTCTATAACAACTAACCCTTGTTCGGCCTTATTACGTACCTCCTCCCAAGTGCCGCCAAAGTAGACAATGGCCGTATCATCCGCATACGAGAAGATTTTCCCGCCACTGTTCTTTAGGTTACAGAGTACAAGAAATCACTAAGTCCTAAAAGTGACATTTGAGATATTTATAATTTTATGTTTTAAATGTTTGCTGAAATAACATGCGTTGGTTAAAAAAAACAATTTAAATATATATTTTAGCGCAAACTAAGTAGTTTTATTTATTGAAAGAATCAAAATGATATATATAACAGGAGTCTCTTAATAAAATATAAAAAAACTTGGACTTATTTCTAATCCCTGGACTTAGTAATATTAGAGCGATAAATGGTGGACTTAGGTATATTATTGCTTTACACAGTACAAAATTTAAACAAAAACAGCTTATCATTCTACTTCTTCTTCAGAATCGAATTCTGCAGTTATGGGGTCCCGAGTTCCATTTAATAAATCCTCATAAAAATACCTTTCCGATTCAGGAACAGATTCTAGCAACCGCTTTATATCTTGCAATTTAGCAGTCTTTATAGTTAAGGGTGCGTCGTAGCAGTCATCAGGCGTTTCGTTGACTAACCTGCTGTAACCGATCTTATATAATGAAAACGGCTTAAAATCTTGACCTTTCATAGACACAGCAAACTCTGGTTTACCGCTTCTTTTGAAAATAACTCTACGGCATTTGGATATACCAGGCAGACTCGCTTTTATTCGTTCATTGTACAGTTTTTTATAGTCTTTTACTTTCAAAACATCATGAGGGCTACTTTCCTTCATCAAACTTTTCTCTAAGAATACTATTTCAAATTTGTTTGTATTTTTACTATTTATAATGAGCTGAACATAATATTCTGGTGTATATATTTTGTCATATTTCTTCCTTTTTCTTTCGATAAGAGCAAAATCACGATCGATGGGCATCATTGAATGTCCTGGTATCGGGTATGAGACTGTTATTTTCTCAAATACTCCTTTTGCGCACAGTTGATCCAAAAAGGTGAATATATATCTATTCTTGTTTTGACTATAGCAGTTGTCACAGTAAAGATCTAACTGGTGTTGACTCGGATTTTTTTCTTTGGTAATATAATATTCCAGTGCAGTTATTACCTCATTGGGTCCTTTGTGTGCGTAATTCTCAGTAAATAGAAACATAGCTGCAGTATTCTGACACAAATTATGCACTCCAAAATTATGGAGCCATAACTG
Organism: Eugnorisma glareosa; assembly: GCA_947578425.1. Classification (NCBI taxonomy): domain Eukaryota; kingdom Metazoa; phylum Arthropoda; class Insecta; order Lepidoptera; family Noctuidae; genus Eugnorisma; species Eugnorisma glareosa. Next base: position 927,655 of record OX387981.1, read on the forward strand.
TCTTAAATAGTATTCGTCTGTGATATTAGTTACAGGGAGAGGCAGATTTTTCTGGAAATCAAAGCATAGTGATAAACTGTTTGATGGTTTCTCTTTTTCGACTTTAGACAGTGTCTTTAAGAATGTCTCAGCTTTTCTCAGATGCAGTTCATGTGCACCTTTAAGTTGTTTTGTTTTATTTGTATCTTTCGCTAATTCAGCAGAGGTAATGTCAACTTTAAATTTTTCACACGTCGTACATATATCTTTCCTAGGTAGTCCAAAAGATATATTAAAATCTTGGTTAAATATGCATCGAAACTTTTCATAAGGTACAATGCATTCAGGATGTTCAAGACTGAATTTTCGATGCAACTCAGCAATGCTTAAATGCGAATCTAAGAACTTTCTATGCTTATTCGAGGCACGAGAGTAATGTGATTGTCGGGCTGGTAAACTCTCAATGAATTTATGAACTTTATTCACAGATTCTACATCAATCTTTGGATTGCTTTGGCGTCCTCTACCATCAGAAATTTCTTTTTCTTGATGTTGGACTTTACATACCAACCTTTCTCGTTTAATACCGTGTATCGCCAGAAATGCTTTTTGGCAGACTTTGACGGACTTCTATGGTAAATTAACAACATATTCGAACACTCTTCTTGTCCTAGACGTCGTTAAACTGCCCTTACTCCGTGGACGAAATCTTTTAGGATTGACTTCCTGTAAACATCCTTGCAGATAAATATTTTGTTCCGTGTGGCTTTCAAGACTAATAAATTTATTAAATGTTGTTTCAACCTGCTTTTTACTCAATTTATCTTTACACTTGCAGCGGCAATCCGGAAGATCCTTCAAACAATGTTTTTTAAGATTTCTTTTGATTTTTTTGGTCCTTTCCCATTGGTCTTGTCTAGAAATTCTCTTTTTGCCAATTTGAGTTAAACTTGTACTTTTTACAGCTTCAGTTTCAACAGCTTCGAACAAACCAGACTCAGGGTTTAATACGAAATTTTCGGCATCATCTTGTTCTGAATTTGATTCAGACTCAAATAAACCACTTGTCTCATTTAGCTTCTTACGTTTCGGTGTAATGCCAGAAATTGAGGGTAGTTGTGGAGAATCTATTGGTGGTAACGTTGCAACTGGTGAAGACGGCTGTTCGTTGTTTAAATATGCAGGTACATTATTCTCGAAAGCACAATTACTTTGCGGTAACTGAAAACTATAAAATAAAACAATAAGACCTACATTACGGTAACAAAATATGTAGATATCGTAAAATTTACTGTCGATTATCACTTGAAAACATATAATAATTTGTCTCATGGACTAAGAGTAACGATGGTAGAAGAAACTTTGAGGTAGGTAAATACCTGTTAGAGAAAGCGGGTAGGTTTACATCAGCCAAAATAGTAATGGACGATTTTCGGCTTGAATCTAGTGTCCTTTTCTCCTCAGCTGAATCAGAATAATCGCCAATGTCTGTCTCATTCTGCTTCATGCATGTTGGTGTAATGCCAGAAAATGAGGGTAGTTGTGGAGAATCCATTGATGGTAAGGTATCAACTGGTGAAGACGGCTGTTCGTTATTCAAAGCAGGTACATTATTTTTGAACGCATGAGTTCTTTTGGGTGTCCATTCGTCCTCTGATGAAGCAGAATAATCGCCAATATCACTGGTGGTACTTTCCTCAGAGTCAAAGAGACCGCTTTGTTGTATTACTCTGTAATAATGCAATAAACATAATAAAGGAAAAAACAATCTCGCAATCGGTAACTGTCTTAGCCAGATTACCCTTTTGAAAATACATCTAGTTAGTAAAACAAAACACTCACCTCTTCAGTTTGTCATCAGGATCCATTTTAACTTAACTACGCACGTACACATAAGATTCTAACCAAAATCGCAACAAAACCTTCTCGGTGACAACTTATAAAAACCGTTATGAAAAAAATCTGTCATGTAATTTGACGTATTGTGTGTTGCCATTAGGACTTAAAACAAAAATCGATGGACTTAGCGATTTCTTCCAAAAAAAACTTACGACTTAGTGATTTCTTGGACATAGGCATTTTATGAATGGAAGATCCGTCTTTTTTGTTTTTTTATACTTTCGGAAATGGCACTTAGAGATTTTTCCCAAAAATCTTGAATAGACCATTCGAAAGGGAATGAAAAACTTAATAAACCAGTGTTGATATCTCGAAACCGTTAAAAATGGACTTAGTCATTTCATGAATTGGATCACCCATAGATCGACTGTGGGATATCTGTATGGCTTAAAATACATGACTTTTAAAAGTGACCTTTGGGATCTTTCTAACTCTAGAAATTTAGTTTTAGTAGCCCCTCCCCAAACTGGTAAGCAGTATGTGATCACTGACTGCGCGAGTGCTACGTAAATGTTGTTGAGTGTCTTTTGAGGCACCACATGTCGTAAGTTTTTAAAAATCCATATAAATTTTCGAACACGCGACATAATAACCTCAATATGCGAGTGCCATGCTAGACATTCGTCTACTATAACTCCCAGGTATCTATTAGACGGGACTTGTTTGATGGATTTACAGTCACAATTTTGCTCCAAGCTGTTTGCACACATATGGATACGGATGTTGAAATTATTACATGCTTAGGCCTTGCACTTGGAGAGAAACAGATGTAATTTGTTTTAGCTGTGTTAAGGGTTAACAAATTTGCTTTGAGCCACCTGTCTATAACAACTAACCCTTGTTCGGCCTTATTACGTACCTCCTCCCAAGTGCCGCCAAAGTAGACAATGGCCGTATCATCCGCATACGAGAAGATTTTCCCGCCACTGTTCTTTAGGTTACAGAGTTCATTAATATACACCAGAAACAGTGGCGGGCCGAGCACAGAACCCTGTGGAACACCGAAAACAACGTTTTCCTCATTGCTGTACGAGTTGCCAATTTTAATCTGTTGTTCCCTACCCCGGAGGTAACTGTCAAAAAGAGAAAGAGCCTTGCCTCTAATTCCTATGGCCTCAAGTCTCTGCACAAGGATGGGAACAGATACGGTGTCAAAAGCTTTTTTCAGGTCTAGAAACACCGTAACGCATTTGTATCCCTTGTCTACCTTATCTGAAATTTCAGACGTTAACGATATTACCGCGTCTTGAGTTGATCGCCCTTTTCTAAAACCATATTGTGCGTCGGAAATAATGTTAAATTTATTTAAGTAATTTATGCGGTTTAACGAGTCGAGAGGATGTGGTGTGATTTGAAGTAGGTGTATACTAGATGTCTTGGGTTTTTTATAGTGGGTTATGTCGTTAATTTTACGCCAAAGTAGCTTGGGATTTGTACAGAAGTTAAGATTTGGTTCTTATGATATTGTCTTTTGAGTTTCCTAATAAGATTGGAGCAAAATGTGCGGTAGCGCTTATACGTTATGATCAAAATAACATTAAAAGGGTCTCTCCTCGACTGTAGCTGCAATTTATTTCTAAGCCTAATACATCTTAGGGCCCCCGTAGATATCCAGGGCTTTAGGGTACGCTTGGAGCTAGAAAGTAAGACAACCTTAGTGTTTTGGAGGAGAGATGACCTAATCACGTCTATCATCGCGTCAGCTAACGTATTTGGGTCCCTATATGCATTAAGAAAATACGTATCCGTGTTTACAAGGTGTCTGTAGGCGTTTTCCAAGTTAGTCACGGTCTTAGATTTGACATAAGACTTGTTTTGGTACGTGTGGGATATGTTTAATAGTACCATTGCATGATCCGTAACAGACGTGTTTAAAACTGCCACGAAAGCCGAGTTTTTAGATTTATCTAGCTTAAGAAGCATGGGATCGAGACAGTTGCCATCCCTGGTAGGCAAAGAGTGTCCCGGGAGGAAACCATGCAAAGCCGCCATATTTAAATAATTTAATCTGTTAGTCCGTATTTGTGATGTTTCTGCTGGTTTTCCTATTAAGTTTATATTTATGTCTCCTGTAATAATAGTGTCCCCATGCGAGCAAACAGTTTGAAGGTATTGATCAAGTGAGGCAATGAAACTGTCTGCGGACACATTTGATGGAGACCGATAAATACCAATGATGGTGAAATTAGAGATAGTGATTTGCAAAGCTGAGGCATGTATCAAGTTAATTTCTGTTGCTTGGGGTAAGTGGCAGTTTTTTATATAGGCGACTACGCCATCATTTTGATTTAAGTGTCTAGATGTATTAAACGAAGTATAGTTATTTAACACAGGTAATTTGTTTATTTGCGTTCAATCTGCACTCTGTTAAAAGTATGAACCACTTCAACTCCAATTTGCGACAAATTTATCTGAAGGTCATCAATATTTCTGTATATACTTCTTATGTTTTGAGTCAGGACAGTTAAGTTATAATTATTATGTTGTAGAATAGTATTTAAGTGTGCAATATCGATACCTTTAGGCTCAAAGGGCGTAACCGCCATTTTGGCCAAAATGAGATTTTAATGCAGTCATACTTAGTTTTTCGCCCTCTTTCCATTGGTATATTTAAAATGTCGATATTCGCAAAAAAGTGGCTTATACAGCCATAACTTTTAGGTCGCTAAACATTGATTTTCTCTAAATTTGGGCCGTAAATGAAATATATTTCATTTTTCATTAGCGCACACGTCGTAACAGGTAAACAAATTTAAAAACTTGGAAGTATATCCGGTGATCTGTCTCTTTTGGCGTTTACGCCAGTAGCTATTTAAGAATTGTTGTTTGTAATTGCCTTATACAACCAGAGATTTTATCAAGTTTGGTGGTTACGTCCCCAAAATAAACTAAAATATTTAAAATTTGGCTTATACGCCCTATTAAAATAACACTCCCCATTGCGAAAGCATGTTGTTATACCTACTATTCACGAAAATATTCTGTGTACAATTTTACTCTTTACGAGTAACACGCAAGATGCTTTTTGCTTCACCTGGGGTGAGTGTGATGGCAAACGTGGTAGCAATGAAATTGCTAGCTGCCTAATAAAATATCTTGTTGAAGTTGATAGAAGAGGTGTGCACAACCTTTTATTGTACTGTGACTCATGCAGTGGCCAAAATAAAAATAAAACAGTGTTGGTTGTCTTCAATCACTTTTTTAAAAATTTCTATAAATCTGGAAGTCATACAGATAAACTTTTTATTCCCCGGACATACTTAAATGCCTATGGATTCGGTCCATGCTGTAATCGAAGGAGAAGAGAAAAGAATAATTGTTTGGAATCCAACAAAAGGCAGCCCCGAAAAGGCCGACCCTACCATGTCAATGTCATGGAATATTCAGATTTAGCACAATTGGCTAACCAAAAGTTTACGCCTTGTACGTTAAAAAATATTTCCTTCAAAGCAATAAGAACAGCTACTTTCAAAAAGAAGAATCCAGTTAAAGTTCAAATAAAATATTCCATGAAAGAAAGTGCGGTAGAGGAACAAATACAATTATTTGAGAAGACACAAAAGAAAAGAATTAGCAAAAGCAAGGGAAAAGGAAAAGGTAAGGGAAAGGACACGAAAACAAGGAATAGTAAAAATAAGAGCATTGAGAATAGTACAGATGGAAATGTTGTGAACGATGTATCCGGACACAAAAACTACATTATTCAGCCTTTTCATAACGCCAAACTTCCGATATCAGTAGCAAAATATAAAGACCTTATCAGACTCTGTGATAATGGAACTGTCAAGGTGGACTGTATTTCTTCTAAATAAAACTTCAGGTTCAGACTTCTTGTTTCTTATTTATTCCCAGGGCTGGCTTGCTGCTTGACTGTTGAGTGACGACTACGAATTTTGCAACAAGCCACCCGTTTTATATTCATTTTACACAGGGTGCAAGTAGTGGGTAGCGTAATAAGCGCAGAGCACGATTACCCGCTAAGAGTGCGTGTTTGTTTTGATGTGTCGGGCGGTGATCTCGACAGGTTTTGACTTGTCCGGACCTGTCTGGATCGTGCTCTCTGCCTTTACAAATGTCGTGTTTGGCTACCTATATGTTCTAAGGGATATTGAAACCACCCTAACTATATGGTGTTGTATTATTTCGTAATGATCCCTACTATCAAATCAAGATTTATTGGTACTTATATCTAAACCTTAAATAACATTGTTTCGTAACTTATATACTTAAAATCATATTATATACATCATTTACATAAGCTGCGTCGTCCGTAACATCCTCCCCCCGGCGCAGGGCTACCGTAGCCTAATCTTCCACGCAGAGGACGGCGAGCTTCGTGACTGGACGCCGTAGGATGCCCGCCGTGGTTCTGACGTCAGCTGACCGCACCTTGCCGTCTGGACCCGCGTAGACTGCTTCCACGACGCCTCGGGGCCACGTCCCTCTTGGTAACGTGGAGTCGATGATGATGACCAGGTCACCAACGTGAAGGGGCCGCCGTTGATCATCTGACGCCCCTCGAGGCACCAACGTAGGTAGATACTCGTCCACCCAGCGCCGCCAGAAGTGGTCGGCGAGCGCTTGGGCAGCTCTCCATTGCTTGCGGCTGGCCTCCACACAAGGCCCAGTGCGGGGAAGGCCTGAGGAGGTCCTGATGAGAAAGTGGTTGGGTGTAAGGGCCTCCGGATCCCTAGGATCGACAGAGACATGGGTGAGAGGCCGGGCGTTTATAGAGTGCTCGGCCTCTGTTAACAGCGTCAGCAATACTTCTTCTTTCAGCGCCTTTTGATGTAATGTCGCCCCCAGCGCCGTCTTGACAGAGCGTACTAGTCGCTCCCACGCTCCCCCCATATGAGGTGCCCCTGGTGGTATGAATTTCCACCTCATTCGATGCTCGAGTCCAAAGTTAGTGAACTCTTTGGCCCATTCCTTGTAGGCCACGCGTAGCTCGGTGTCCGCCCCTCTGAAGTTGGTACCGTTGTCTGAGTACATGATGCTGGGCCAACCTCGCCGTGCCGCCATTCTTCGTACTGCCATCAGCGCCGAGTCGGTTGACAAACTTGATACTAATTCCAGGTGCACTGCCCTTGTGGCAAGGCAGGTAAACAGGGCCCCCCATCTTTTTTCATGTCTTCTTCCTATGACTACCGTCATTGGTCCAAAGTAGTCGATGCCGCAGTGAGTGAAGGGTCGCTGTGTCTTCGTCAGTCGTTCAACAGGTAAGTCTCCCGTAGTTGGTTTCACTGGCGCAGCCTTTCTGATGCGGCAGAGCTGGCATCGCTGTGCAATAGCTCGCACCGTAGGGCGTAGGTTGACCACCCAGTATCGCTGTCTCAAGTTGTTGATCTCGCGTTCGTTGTTGGCGTGACCAGCTCGACGATGTGCGTCTTCCACCAGCAGGCGCGTGAATGGGTGTTTGCCGTGTAGAATCACCGGTGTCTTCTGTGTGTCTATGACCATCGCGCGTCCAATCCTTCCTCTAACCTTAAGGACTTGATCTTCAATGTATGGGTCTAACTTGTATAGACTGCTTGATCTGGGTACCGGCTTCCCCTTCTCGAGGAGCTGGATCTCTTCTGCGTAGTCTTCGAGCTGTGCTTGTTTTAGCCATATTTTCTCGGCCCTCTCTATTAGGTCGACGGTCAGCTGGCTGGTCCTGTCCTTACATTTTTCTTTGAAAAGGAAGGGCATAGCTGTCGCTCGTAGCAGTTTCTCATACGAAGAGAATCTTCTTATGTCGGGTAGGTGAGAAGGGTGCTCTCTTGGTTCTTCCACTATGGCGTATGTTGCTTCGTCGTCAGTCGTGTCACCTTTGACCTTTTCTTTCGGCCAAGACTCTTCTTTCTTGTACAGGAACATGGGGCCGGTGAACCATCTGTCTTCTGGTTTCATGTGCACGGTGTAGCTAGGGCGCGTGGCGTCGTCTGCCACAATGTGTTCGGTGGGTACCCATCTCCACTGGCTGGCGTTGGTTAGTTCGGCGATCTCACCTAGACGATGCGCTACGAATGGTGTGTATTTCACGGCGTCTTTTTCAATCCATCGTAGGACGGTCTGAGAGTCCGTCCAATACGTTACGCTGCTGGGCTTATCTCGGTGCTCCTTTATTATTGTCTCCGCCAGTCGTGCGCCGATCACTGCTGCCTGTAGTTCGAGTCGTGGAATGGTGACTGGCTTGAGGGGGGCTACTCTTGACTTTGCCGCGACCAGCCTCACGTCCACTCTTCCTTCTGGCTTCTGGATTCTCCAGTAGGCTGTCGCAGCGTAAGCCTGTTCACTCGCGTCGCAGAAGATATGGAGCTCCACGATGTCTTCCGGGCCCCTGTCGTAGCACCTGGGGATGCGCAGCTTCGTTACCTCGTTCAGGCTTTGCATCCATTCTTCGAAGTGCTGCGCGTCTTCTTCAGGGAGCGTCTCGTCCCATCCTATGCCGTGCCTCCACAGGTTCTGAAGCAGGATCTTTCCGGTGACTGTGAAGTGGCTAATGAGTCCCAGAGGGTCATAGACTGCCATTACGGCTCCGAGGGCTTCTCGTTTCGTCGGCGCTCTGTCTCTGGTTTTCACCTCGGGTGACAGTCGACTTAGTCCTGTGTTGAAACCTAGCTCGTCGGAGCCTGTCTGCCATAATAATCCCAATGTCTTGTCCGTGTTTTCTTCCCTTTGTCCGAGTCTTACTTCTGTGTCATGTGCCTGCTTCTCCAGCGTGATGTTCTTGACTACGTCGCGTCTGTTTGAGCACCAACCCCTCAAGTTGAAGTGGGCGTTCTGATGTATCTTCATGACTTGACGCGCTGTCTTGATGGCTTCATTTTCGGTTGCGAAACTGTCTACGTAGTCATCCATGTAGTGGCTTGATGTTATAGCTTGCACGGCGTCGGGATGTTCCTCGGAGTATAGTCTTGCGTTGGCGTCTCGTACGGAGTGTGCGATGAAGGGTGAACATGAGGCTCCGAAGATCATTGACGTCATCTTGTACTTCTTTGGTGGCTCCGCTCGTTCACTTTCTCGCCAGAGGAACATCTGTGCAGCTTGGTCCTGCTCTCTTATTTTCACCTGGAGAAACATTTCTTGTATGTCCGCTGTGACGGCCACCGGTCGCTCTCTGAATCTGAACAAGATCCCAGGCAGTGATTTCAGGAGATCAGGTCCTTCCAGTAGGTAGTCGTTCAGGCACACTCCACTGTATCGATGCGCAGCGTCGAACACCATGCGCATCTTTCCCGGCTTATTTGGATTCACGACCGGGAAGTGTGGCAGGTACCACACCTTCTTGCTCTGTTCTTCCCTTCCGTTGCACTCCTGAGCGTACCCTTTGTCTAGTAGGTTCTTAACCAGAGCGCTGTACTGTGCTGCGAAGTGTGGTGATGAATCCATCTTCTTTTCAATCGTTTTCAATCTTCTAATAGCACAGCTGTAGTTGTTGGGCATTGGAGCATCTTCATCACGCCATGGTAACCCGACTTCGAAGTGATCGTTGACTTTCCTCATGGTACTTTGCACTGCGTCAATCGCCTTTTGATCTTCTGGCTTGACCTTCCTTGCCAAAGAAACTCCTAGGGCATCGATCTTGAAGTGCGACTTCACCAGCTCTTCTACCCGACGCACATCATCTGTCTGTCTTGCCGCAGACACGTCGTGTAGATGTAGCACTAGTTGCCCCTCTTGTTTCTTCAACGTAGCGCGCGGTGCTGTCCCATGGATCACCCATCCCAACTGAGTGTACGAAGCCGCGGGTTCGTTCTTCTTTCCCATGCGTAGTTCGCGTGTGACTATTAAGTGCCAGTTGTCGGCACCTATTAGTACCTTAGGTGTGGCTTCTTCAAAGAATGCGTCTCTTCGCATGTCCTGGAGGTGTGGATAATTCATCAAAGTTGACCTGTCCACCGTCTGTCCATGAAGTCGCAGGTCCTTCATTGTTCGTGCGCGTAGCTCTTGAAAGTCACCGCTTTGGCCTCGTATTTGTAGCTTGACTTCCTGACTGCATTCTTCATGTTGCTGCGAAGTCACGCCTTGTATACGTAGAGTGGAGACCGGGCCGCTCACTTGTATACGGCGAGTCAAATCTTCGTCGACGAGTGATGTTGTTGAGCCTTCATCCATTAGCGCGAACGTTGATACTTGTCCGCCGGGCCCTTTTAATATAACTGGACACATCTTCAACAGTACGCGCTGTGACGTGTTGCTTGGCGCTGAGACGGTCATCACAGATTCTTTGGAGTGTTGTTTCTCGACGTCGCACTAACGAGCATTTTGATTTCAAATCCGGACAAAAGTGACAATTACAAATTTCTGTAAATGCCATTTAAGTTGCCATTTTATTGCACCTGAGTAATGGTACTATCATAAACCGGTCCTACCTCGGACCATTCCCCTCCGCGCGCCCCGTTCAGGTAGTCGGAAACTAGTCATTGTTTAGTACGCACGTCGACTTCTACGATACGCTCTATTGTTTTCAAACTTGCATTTGGTTTAAAAAGTGATTAGAAGTGGATAGTGGAAAGTTTTAACGATGGAGTCTGAAGAACAAGGTATGTACTTAATTTTAATGTATGTTATCTTTAATACGACTGACTATTTTATACTTTTAGAAGCAGCATCTATAGATGGGGAAAAAAGTGAAAATTGCGTGTGTTTTTTTACTAATTAATACATTCGTAATAGTACCGAGTTAGATCGAGCTATTAGTATACCTTTGTGGTAAAATATAGAGTTTTACCTCATCAAAACAGTAATAACATTTACCACATCATTCCACCACTCCAAAAAATTGTACTTTTAAAGTGATATTTGAAATTTTTAATCGTTTAGCACTTTGTCGTTTTTTTTGCAGATTCGAAATCAAATGTGATTGAGATGACTCGGAAGTCGTTGTATATGCTTTTTAAAGAAAGCCCAGCAAGAAGATTAGATGACAAGTTATCATATATGGAAAACAAGGTTCGAGAAATTACGAAATGTCCCCAAAACGAGTATCGAACCTTAAGTCATGATTTACGATATTTCAAATCAGATTTAAAGAAGAGATGGGCATCGTGCAATTATATTGAAGATAGATTCATGAAAAAAAATGAAAGTTGGCTTAATGTTTCGATACTAATACATATATGGACGCCAAACACTAAGCCGGGGCGCCCAAGCAAGGACTTCCAAGAATTGACTGATCGCAGTAAAAGACGAAAAACTAAAGAACTCCGTGAGGAGGTACCAGTGGAAGTGCTTACCTTCGCAGCTAGCGTCAGTCAACATATGTCGGGAAATGCTGCGGCTTCAAAACTTATAAAAGATGCAACTTCTACACCAACAAGAGCCAAACGGTACAGAAAAGCAATAAATACTGATCAGGAGCCAAAAATAAAGAAGCACACACCTGAAGAAGCTTTGCGCATCTTTATAGAAGGTGGCTTTACAAGGAAGCAGTGGGAGTTACTGCATGATGCAACTAAGGGTATATTCCCTTGTTATACTCTTATTAGAGAAGTAAAAAAACTCTGTTATCCAAAACCAGAGGCAGTTCGAGTTACGGAAACTTGTGTGGAAGTTGTGCTCCAAGACTTACTGGATCACACAGCTAAAAGACTCAGTCTTTATCTTGAGGATGTACTCCAAAACTGTACAATAGAAGAATTGGAAAATCTGGAGCTCATTTCAAAATGGGGATGTGATGGCTCTCATCAAACTGCCTACCAACAAAAGTTTTTAGACAGCTCTCATGATGACTCAAACATTTTTCAAAGTTCATTGGTTCCCTTGAGATTACAATCACGAGTTGGAGAAAAAATTAAGATTTTATGGCAAAATCCAACACCGTCATCTACTCGTTTTTGTCGACCAATTCGCATTCGATTTCTTCACGAAACAGTAGATATAACAAATGATGAAATAAACTATATAGAAGACCAAATAAATCATTTGTTAAAGACTGAATTAGAAAATTATAACAGAGCCACTTTTGTGCGACATTCATTGCTCCCAACCATGGTTGATGCGAAAGTTTGTAACGCAGCTACTGGCACATCATCTACTACGAGATGTTACATATGTGGCAAAACGTCCAAAGCCTTCAATGACTTTGAAAATTTAAATGTGGAGGATCCTCAATCCTTAAAATTCGGATTGTCAATTCTTCACGCAAGAATTCGTTTCTTTGAAACGATTTTACATATAGCCTACAAACTTCCTCTGCAAAAATGGCAAGCTCGAACTGTAGAAGAAAAAACTGTGGTCAAAAAAACAAAAGAAAATATACAAAAGAAATACAGAGAAAATACTGGCCTTGTTATAGATATGCCGAAACCTGGTTTCGGCAATTCCAATTCAGGCAACACGTCTAGAAGATTCTTCGCCGATCCTGATCTAGCTGCTGAAATCACTGGCATAAATAAAGAGTTCATAATTAAACTTAAGGTGATTCTGGAAGCAATGTCGTCTGGACTCAAAATTAATGCAGAGAAGTTCGGAAAATACTGCAAATATACTGCAAAAATGTATATCGAACTGTACGGTTGGCATCCAATGACGCCGACTCTTCACAAAATCCTAGTGCACGGTACAACTGTGATCAAATATGCCATCCTGCCTATCGGGCAGTTATCCGAAGAGGCCGCAGAAGCCCGCAATAAGCACTATCGTTCATACCGGCAAAATTATGCCCGAAAATTTTCGAGGATTCAATGTAACCACGATGTCCTCAACAGGCTGCTTCTCACATCAGATCCTTACATAAGTTGTGTACGGAAACGTAAACCGAGCAAAAGCCAGCCTTTCATGAGTGAAACAATAGAGTTGTTGGAGGCAGAAGAACTGGACACTGAAGTAGACCAATCATCGAGACATGTATACTCAGATGATTCAGAATAAGATCCATCAGATTTAAATAATTTGTGTATTTTTATTTTTAGTCATGTTCATAAAAATATACGATTTTCTGTATTCACTTACGTCTTTTTATTGATTTCCAATAAAATAAAAGTGCTAATTAATTTTGTCCGGTTTAAAAAGCAAAATGCTCGTTAGTGCGTCGACCACCTTGTCTGGTTTCTCACACGGTGATGCTTCCTTTGTGTCTCGTTCCTTGTGCAGCAACGCGTGATGTGGGCGGCTGCATGTTTCCTTGCCGCATCGCTTCGCTCGGCAATGTTCACGTCGATGGCGCCTCGTCACACACTTGAAACACACTCTTCCGTTGCGTGCCCACTCCCATCGTTCGTCGACACTCATCTTCAGGAACTTCGCACATTTAGGTACTTCGTGGTCACCGCCACAACACAAACACTCTTGCTTTCTTTCTTCATCTTTTTCCGATGTTGTGTAGACTATTTCTCGGCCCGCCTTTTTCTTTATGTTGGTTTGCGATGTATTTTTTGTTTCTTTCTTCGGTGCAGGTGCGGGTGTCGTATTTGTGAAGGCGTATCTCATAGCTCGGTCAGCCTCTCGCATCAGGAACCTGGACAGTAGCACGACTTCCGGTTCACGCGACGATTCCACAGCCTCAGAAGCGTAATCGCACCATCTTGATTTAATGTGCGGGCTTAATTTTTCTAACACTTCACGAACTAACATCGGGTTCCATATATATCCGCGGTTATCCATGTTTGATAACACACACACTATATTCTGTAACTTCACTGCGAACGAATTCAAGTCACTGGCCGTGCTCGTGAGTCGAGGTAGTTTCTTTAGATCCTCCATTGCTCGATCCATGAGTATTTCTGGCCTGCCGTAGTACTGTTCTAACGTCTTCATGATTACTTGTGGGTCCGACGCAGTACACAGGAGCGCTGACACTGCTTCTCTTGCTTCACCCTTGATGCAGTTTCGCAGTCTCGCTAAGTTCTCGATCGCGGTGAACTTGTAAACACTTGATGAATCCGTGTACGCTGCCTTAAAAGGCATCCATTCAGTGGCCGCACCTGTAAACGTAGGTAGTTCAGTCACTTGTCGCGGCGGCGGGCGTACACGTATCATTTTGTCCAATGTGTCGGCCAATTGTTCAATTCCTCTACCAACTCGACGTTCCCCTCTGGTTGGCGAGCGTGAGGCCGATCGTTGTCTTCTTTGGTCGTTTCTGGCAGGCGTGATGGCGTCAACACACGTGGCGGGTTCGATGCAGGCGGCGGCGGTAGCGGGGTGCGGGGGTTGCTCCCCCCGTGGCTGCTCCATGACTCGGGGGTGACTTCGGTCAATACTTTGAAGCCACTCGTCCACCCTGTCATCACTGTTGTGCACGGAGCCCTCTTCACGAGCCTCTGCCTCTGCCTCAATTGCCGACACTTCATATTCAAATCGCTTGTTGACGAGCGTCTTTTCAATTTCTAGTTGCTCGTTCCGTATCGCAGCGATCCTCTTCTGTGCTTCATATTCTGCCTTCTTCACTCGAGCCACGTCACTACTAAACGATCTTCTAGAACGTATCGTACTTGCTGTATCCCTAACGGAGATATCGTGTGCAGCTGTCATAGTTCGCGCCGAGTCCTGGGTTCGTAGCGCGGCAGTCGTCGTAGTCGGGTAAATCGACGCGGATGGCGTAGCGAGCGATTCGCCATAGTCGTACGCGGTCGCGGTCGCGGTGGCTCTACTCGCCGGTACGAGGCGTGGAGCCGGCGCAACGGACGCGCCGTCGGACATAGTCGGCGCAACCCTCCCTGCCGCGGCGGTGGCGGGAGGTGCGATCGCGAACGCGGGGGCGGGGGGATCGGTCGCAGCCGCGGGCGCACTATACGGAGTGCGCGGTAACGCGGACGCGATGGTCGACGGCGACCTGGGCGGATCCACGAACGTACGTGGTCGTCGACTATCGTAGCCCGACTCCGATTCACTTTCCTTGGCCGCAACACTTCTAGTTTTCATGCTTGATTCTTGAATTTATCTTGATTTTTCAAACTTGATCCGGCGCTCGGAGGACCAGCTGTCAAGGTGGACTGTATTTCTTCTAAATAAAACTTCAGGTTCAGACTTCTTGTTTCTTATTTATTCCCAGGGCTGGCTTGCTGCTTGACTGTTGAGTGACGACTATGAATTTTGCAACAAGCCACCCGTTTTATATTCATTTTACACAGGGTGCAAGTAGTGGGTAGCGTAATAAGCGCAGAGCACGATTACCCGCTAAGAGTGCGTGTTTGTTTTGATGTGTCGGGCGGTGATCTCGACAGGTTTTGACTTGTCCGGACCTGTCTGGATCGTGCTCTCTGCCTTTACAAATGTCGTGTTTGGCTACCTATATGTTCTAAGGGATATTGAAACCACCCTAACTATATGGTGTTGTATTATTTCGTAATGATCCCTACTATCAAATCAAGATTTATTGGTACTTATATCTAAACCTTAAATAACATTGTTTCGTAACTTATATACTTAAAATCATATTATATACATCATTTACATAAGCTGCGTCGTCCGTAACAGGAACAATTCCCAAGACCTTTCATCAAGAGTATCGTCAGCTCTGTTCTACTGAAGATGTACCCGATACATTACCTGAAACCGATGACGAAGACGAAGATACAGAGGAAGAATAAAGTCTCATGTTTAAATCCTTTTCGTTCGGGATGCTTATGCTTGCCCGTTATAGTTAACAGTTTTTTACGTTTCTTGTTTCTATGTTTTTTTATATATCATAATTATGTATGACATCGTTAATTTGGTAGAATAATGCAATTAATTTGCTTTATTAGTGGCTGTGTTTGGTTTTTATTTTCAAGTATTATAAATATTAGACGTAATAACGACAGAAGAAACGTCTTATTACATTTAAATTACGTTAGATGGATATTAGATTCCTACATGCATAAATGTTAAAAAGTGTAATACATTTCTATATTGTTACTAATAAGATAGTACTATAACGACTATTATTGCACAATGATTATTACAACGATGACAGATTCTATTATAATTATAGCTGTGATTTAACATTTTTGATAAAATATTATTTTTTTATGCTGAGTTCTGGACTGCACTGCAGTTGTTATGAGTAGACTAAAAGAATCAAGCAAATGACCTGATCGGTAAAAATCAATTGAATCGTCTCTTACACCACATAATGGACGAAAGATTTGTAGCTTGCATCGTTTGTTAGATCCTAGAATAGAAAGAGATTGTTACTTACGTCATGAATTTTTAAGTGATTTTGTATGAATTGCTATTACACCCGTAACTGTTTGTTCAGGAGCTTTTTTTTATTGGCGTAACCGACTGCCATATTGAATGTTTAAGGGTGTATACGAAGTCTATTTTTTTATTTGTTGGATTTAGTTAAGATATTATTCTACCATGTTCTTTATCTCAAAATTCTAAGAACTTTTGTCTTTTGCATTTTTTTATAGCTATACCCACAAAAAAGTTATGTCGGAAAACTGTTTTGTTTTTTTGTTTTTTGGCTCTCCTGTAAAGTCGTGTTTTGGTGGATTCGCCCTTTGAGCCTAAAGGTATCGATATCAAGAATCCAGAATTAGCAACCTCAGCTGTATCCAATTCCTGTAAGTTAAATAAGTTACTATCCATTATTAATTAAAGTAAACAATTTCTGTTTCTAAGTTTTGAACCATAGAACAATAGCCGTGTGACGTCTTTCTTCACATATGCACGAGTGTGATTGGTTAAATTTGTATGAGTTGGCACGACAGAACATACTATGTTAGGCACTAGGTGGAGTGAATGTGTGTGTGGGTGTATTAAATGAGTTTGTTGTATATTTTGTGTGAAACGGACTGTGTGAAATGTAGTACTTGATTGTGTAAGAATGAGCTGATTATACTTACAGTTATAAAAGCTTGAAATAAGTGTATATATTTTGAAGTTAACTTTAGGTAAAACTTTAATCGTGATTAATCTAACAGAGAATAATAAAGTTTTTAGTATTAAAAATAATCGACATTACAAATTAGTCATGCTTCTTGCATTAGATGGTGTACCTGAGCTTCACTTTTTATGACGATCGCGCGAACATTCTCATCCTTCTTGACTAAAATACGTCCAAAAGCAGTCCAGCAGAATTTGTATTTCTTGGTTTTAGCCAGGTCTCTAGCTAAGAAAAATAGTCGGGCGCCCTTACGGGTCAATTGTTCGGATATAAACACAGGTACATTCGCGTTGTTTTTTATTCCAAGATGTTTCGCCTGAAGTTTACTAGTGTTTTTGATGTTATATGACTTTGCCTTTTTTAGTAGATCAGTTTTCAACATAGTGTAGTTCAGTTCAACAATTATGGGAGTGTTCGTAATACCCTCTTTCTTACTAGGCAGTCGTTAATGTCCTTGAAGTCGCGTGAGTCCAACTCAAGGCTTAAGTGTTTCCCTAAGTTCGTGACCATATTTATCAAGTCAATGTTATCCTCTTGAGGCTTTTTAGGGACGTTCTTTATCTCGATGCAGGTTTTTTTACTGCTTTTTTGAAGATCTTCGATTTTATCCTCTAATACGGCAATGTATTCGCGGTCCTTTTTTTCTTGTAACTCAAGATATTCTATTTTCTTACGGAACTCCTCGTTTTGAAGAGATAGGTTGGTGATGGCGGTTTCAATGCTATTGTTTGTTTCCTGAATGTCTTTAAGGTTCGAGGTAATTATTTTAAATTCATTTTGTTGAGTTGAGATAAATGAAGAAAACATTTCTTTGATTTCTTTTCTAAATTTAGAAAACTCCTCTGGTAGATTTTCTTCCCTTACTCTCTTGCTACGCGTAGAAATAAAATTGGGGGGAGTAGTGTCCATCATTACGCTAATATTTGTATCAGAGAGCGATTTATCCATTTGACCCGTTTGAAGTTAAATTGTTTAATTAGTTGCCAGGAGGAATGGGCCATGTATTTATACGTACAGCCACCACTAGTACTGGTAGGTGGCGCGAGCGCAGGTCAGTCATTCAATGACAGTTGAACAGGGCGGTGCTTGTCCTTGAGCTAGGTGGCGCTTGAACTTGATTGGACCGCGTCCTTGAGTGGGCACTAATGAGAGGGCGTGGCCAAAAAGATTATGTCTCTTGCGTGTGCGTTGATTGGATTTCACAGTGTTACAATTACAGGCGTGATGTTATGTTATATACGAAGCCACGCGAATTCGCAAGAGTTTAAATAATTCCAAACAGGTTAGTTGACACAAGAGAGGCTAATAGGCTGTAATCCACCAGGCCGGCCCAGTGCGGGTTGGTAGAGGCCACAATGTCTTCCAATTTTTTTTCAACTTTCCTCACAAAACGTTTTTCTTACCGTATACAGAGCAGTGGTGATGAAATAAACTACAGAAAGTAATGCGCCTGCCTGGGTTCGCCACGACCACTCGACCCCTTTCGTAAAGTCGGGGCTATTACCACTGGACCACTGCTCCTCTCTCCTAAGGTGAACAAAGACCTCCACATAAGTAGACTTATTTCACCTGGGTGATATCACCTAGGTGAAAGTCTTCCAAGGTGAAATGAGGACACCAACAAATCTACTTTGTTCACCCGGGTGATATCACTCAGGTGAACCAAGTGAAATAAATCAGACCAGTAGGTACTTTAATCCTTATCTTAACTAATAATAAAAATGCGAAAGTAAGTTTGTTTGCTACCTTTTCACGCCTGAACCGATCATCCTGGAATTTTTCATATAGGTACTTTGTCAGGTGTACAGAAACGGACATAGGGTACCTTTCATCCCGAAAAAAATACTGTTCCCGAGTACAACAACAATAACGTTCTTATGATAATAGATGGCGCTACGTGTCTTTCGAACCATGATTGAATTGTATTATTATAGAAACGTTAGTTATTAGTGTGTTAAGAGTATCATTGTCAAAAACTAAATTAACGCGAACAAAGCCGCTGTGTAAAAGTTAGTCAAGAATAACTTATTCAATTGCTAACATGTGGTGATTCACTATTTGTTGAAAATTACAAACGTTAAAACGCAGCTCAAACCGTACCAAGTTATTCAAAACGTGGTAAGAATTTGTCTACCCTAAAGAAAAAACACTCTGTGCCCCTTTGATAACATAATCATAATATTATGAAATTACTTTTGTGGACCCCTGTCGTAAATAGGACGGTCGGGACGTACAACATTTTGTCGTGTCCATTGTCTTGCATTAGTTAACCCACTTTCGAGGATTACTTTTTCTACTGCAAACACAAAGCCTGTTTTCAAGAATATTAAGTATTTTAGGAGGCAGATCGTTTGCTGACTGAATTAAATAATTTGTATGAATAGAAACCTAAAACATCCAATAGCACTCTAAGCAGCTTTCTATAAGAGGAAGATTGTTTACTCTAACAAAGAATTTTACTAATATCTGCAATGTATACAAATAAATGTTTGTGCGGGATGTGAGAGGGAGAGAGCCTAACGTCCCAGCCGCCCCGGGAGACGCCCTGGGCGTCGTGGGCCACGTGGTGGCTCCCGACCACCGTAGGCCTGTGGACGGTCAGTTGGTTAGCTCGCCGTCCGTCCGTCTTATGACTACAGGCCGTGTCGACGGCGCGTTCGTGTACCACGCGCGCCTTAGATTGATGTAAGCAAACGGGAAGGTGTCCGAATGGACCGATGCCTGCCAGGGTTGCGGGAGTGTTCGAAAGAAATACCGCGGCCCTGGAACACAAAAGCAAAAGAAGGAACATGGATGGGTTTTAGTCAGTAAAAGTCTGACACTCCCTCCTGCTCAGCCCAGAGCGGGAGGAGTTATATGATGATTTCCCATCCGAAAAAAAAAGGGCCACGTTTTATAAAAAGAAAAATACTCTTCTTCTCTGGATGGGTTTTAGTCAGTACAAGTCTGACACTCCCTTCCACTCCGCCCAGAGTAGGACCCCGGGGTCATTTGATGATTCCCAATCAAAAAAAAAAAAAGTTTCTGTTTGTCGTATCAAAATAACAGCTTTTTACTAATTATTTATGAAAATATATACTTACAAGTATACACAAACACATTTTTTTTAATTTGTCTGTCTGTTTGTTCCGGATATGGAACATCCGGATCCGGGACTTATACTGGCATATAGCCGATGTTATAAGGTCTAGCTAATACGAGTACTACTTTTATTTTTTTTTAAATAATAAGGGTTCCGTGCAAAATTATTAAAACCCTATAAATTGTTAACAAAATCCGATCCAAAAGGAAGGGAAAGTAATATTTTTTATAATAATTTCACGTGAACGAAGGTCGCGGGCAACAGCTAGTACTTTAATAATATTAATTCAAAAGTTTAAAAAGATAGTTTTAATGTAAAGCTCTCCTTTTCATGACTAGGTTTACAGACCTGGGGCCCTACTATGACGTCTCAAAGCAGGAGTAATTCCAGTGAGGCAAAGAGATGGTGGTAGACGACCTGTATAGCTCTGCCTCTTTCCCACACAGGAATTGACGGCGTCCCATTCCGTATCGCTCCGGACCATGGATTGAACCAAGGCCGGAAGATAGTAACCCCCCTGATGATATGAAATTAAATCTTCGGAGAGTTGTATACGCTGCGAGTAATCTACTAATAAATTGTTCGATGTAAAAAAAAACAAGAAAAAAATGCGATATAAAATGCTCAAGCTGAAAATCGCCACTTCGCCATGATCATTCCATGTTCCATCTTTCAATATCTAGACCGTGTTTCATAACTTTCAATGCCGTATTGTTAAAAGTACATGAAAAATCACAAAGAGTCCATAACAAATGAGTTTCGACTTCATTTAGAACTTCGCCCTACCAAATGGTAGGCGTGACGAATGTTTATCAAAGTGATGTTACAATGCGTGACGTGTGAGGAGTGGTACGTCACGAGCACGCGTCACGCGCTGCGGCGTGACGGTGTGGCCATGAGGGCAGCGGGTAGATGAGTAATTATTGAAGTAGGCTGTGAAAATAACAGGTAAAGATCGTCAATTAAACAGCCAGAGTCAATCAACCAAAGCTCGAAAGTTTGACAGTCAGTCAACCAAGGGATTTTGTGTTAATAATAATGATATCCATTGGCGCGGAAGATTTTTGTGCACAAGTGTGTGTGCAGGCACCAGTGCACTGTCAGTTCCCTCAACCTCATAGTTCGATGGGAAAACGATCTCATATGATTGGAGAGAGATCAGGCGCAGGACCAACGACTTAACAACAATTCCAGGCTGCTACTGAGAAATTCCTAATAGAAAACCCAATAACAGTTTTTGGCCAACCCGGGAATCGAACCGAGGACCCCACGCTCAGCAGTCGTGCTTGTGACCGCGAGACCAACGGAGCAGTTTGTATCGTGTTACGCACTAACTGGATGTGTAGGTCAGATAGGCAGTATCTTCATGTAAAATATTGATATTCAGCTGAATTTGGTCCGACTGGAAGCCGCCCATCATAGTTGGGAAAAGGCGATGATGATGATTTATCAAACAAACAAACAAACATAAGCTTTACCTTGGTCAGATGCTTAGCGTTGCCAAGCAACGTGGCAACGCCGCTAGTCTCTTGGGGACATTACCAGCCTGCCAGCCTGCCTTTCTTGGGTCCCAATGTGCTAGCTGCGTCCGGCAATACCAACGACGCAGCTTTATGTGTCCCGGCTACATCACACCACGAAGGTTGAGGAGATCGTGGAGTATGTTCGATCGAAGACCAGCTGGACCTTGAGGGTTGAGAAGTTGGAGTCGCGACACAACACTAATTTCAAGTCGTTCGTGGTGCGAGTTCCGACTCATCATATTGAGACCTTCCTCAAGGAAGAGTTTACGCCGAAGGGTGTCATGTATCGACGTTTCCACGGAAGGCTACGCGACACCCCGCAGCGCAACACGACGCCGTCACTTAGTGTACAATAGTTAAATTTTCTGGTTTTTTATAAATATGTATGATAGTCTTTAAGGGATATATGTTATGGGTCTTTGTTACCTGAATTAAATGATATATTATTATTATTATTACCAGTTGACAGCTTTGAGGAGGAGTTTTTTGACACCATTTTTTAGTTTATTTTTCATACGTATTGTATTGAAATATGCCAAATATAAATTAAGGACAACCTGACACTGACCTGCAAATTGCAAAAAAAATAAGAAGATTTGAATTTCGCGGGCTAACCTGACGCTTCCACCTTAAGCGGCATTTTGTCTGGAGGTGGTGTAAGAGACTTGATTAGGTCTGAACTGTTTAGCCACAATATCTTGTGATCAAAACCCGCTATCTCCAACAACTTACACCACACTTCATTTTCATAGCTCCACATACAAGTTATTAATCGTCCCGCCTGAGTGATTATTTTTTGAGCGGCGCTGTCCGATGTCCGGCCGGACTCTGCCCTGTCCGAAACTGTCCGGAGTCGAGCGCAGGTGCAGACTTCACATTTAATTGATTGTCACGCATTTTGGGTACACAGTTTATTTTTGAGAGGAGATTTTTAAAAGGTTCAGTAGAAAAATGCTTGAATGGAAAATGCGAGTAATTTACTTAAAGATACTGTGTTATCGTCAGGCTTGGCTGTAATTATTGAAGAGCTCATGGCTAATACAATAACAGCCGCACAGGTCGATGTTCAAGGTTAAGCAGTGCCTCCCAAGGTTGGTGCATCGATGGGTGACCCAACCGAATCGACCAACCGTATACCGCAACCACCAATCACAAATGGCAGCGGAAGCGTCACCTACTTGCAAAGATAGATCGCAGCTACACTGCTGGTTTCTTTCTGTGTTTTTCATTGCCGCGTATCACCGTTTCCATGGAGTTATAGTTACTCATCACGTTTGGGTGACGCCGACGTTGCCGCTGCGGTCGTAAGAGCGGTGGTAGTCCGGACATGGTTGTTTCGGGAGGTTCCTGCACCTAATCGGGCGGGAGGAAACGCCCGGGTGTCACCACTGCGAGGATCGACCGGAGGACACGGTGGAGCACACTGTGCAGGTCTGCTCCGCTTGGGCGGAGCAACGCCGTGTCCTCGTAGCGGCGATCGGCGGCGGCGACCTCTCGCGTCCGGCCTTGATTCAATCCATGGTCCGGAGCGAGACGGAATGGGACGCCGTCACCTCCTTCTGCGAAGCAGTCATGCTAGCGAAGGAGGTGGCGGGACGTGAGAGGGAGAGAACCTCACGTCCCAGCCGCCGCGGGAGACGCACCGGGCGTCGGGGGCCACGTGGTGGCTCCCGGCCACCGTAGACGCGGGCCTGTGGACGGTGAGCTATGGGCTAGCTCGCCGTCCACAGGCCCGCGACAGGCCGTGTCGACGGCGCGTTCGTGTTCCACGCACGCCTCAGAGAGATGTCAGCAAAAGAGAAGCGGTCCGAAAGCCTGCCATGATGCCTGCTAGGGTTGCGGGACTGTTCGAAAGAGATACCGCGGCCCTGGAACATAAAGGGCAAAGGAAGGAACATGGATGGGTTTTAGTCAGTAGAAGTCTGAGACTCCCTCCTGCTCAGCCCAGAGCGGGAGGGGTTATTTGATGATTTCCCATCGGTAAAAAAAAAAAAAAAAAAAAAAAGTGCGGTGGTAGTACTTCCTCGAAAACGATAGAACTTTCTTTTGTTTGAATAAAATATTCTCACAAAGCTTACATAAAAACATGAGTAGTTTACTATTGTATACTAAACCATCTCAGATCTTATGGGATCAATCCTTGTGATAAAATAAAAAGCCACGTTTTTCTAATAAAAGCAGTAAAGAAAGTCGCCTGACACATATGTAGCACCCATATTATGTCAGTAAAATAATTTTGAAACGGTTGTCTTCGACTTTTGTTGTCAACCGTACTACCCTGACATTAAACAGGATACTTTAATATCTCTTACGGATTTCCCGACAAAATTGGAAAAGGTACCGCTGACAGAAAATAATTAGGGATCTTTATACGTTATACCTGTGTTTTAATACTTGGAAGCATATTTTTAATAATGTGTTTTTTCTTTTCTTTTTGAAGTTGGTTACTGCTTGTACAATCACCCTTCTCTGTTGTTTTTTACGCTACAACGCTTAAAAACTGATATCAGTATTAGAAAGTAAAAGTTTCTCAAAGCTATAGGATGGTCATAAAGTTTAATTAAGACAACAGTTTGTAACTTTTAAGTATTATTAACATCGTTAATACTGTATATAAATAGCCCAAAAACGTCCACAGGCTACTTTATTATACTTAAACATAAGTACAGTCCTCACGAAGGCGCGGCCCTTAGCTCAGAACACACCGATCACAGGACTATCGAGGAAAATAAATTACATTACGGGTCGGCTGATAAAACATTTTGTTAGTGAATTCGTCGTAATTGCTTTCCTTACAATTCCCAATTTTTGAAGGAGAAAAAGTCTTGATTGAGACACTTTCTCAAATGGACCGCAATCACGAGTGCTGCTGAGCTGTTCCACCTAGCAAAAGACAAGGATTAACCTAACCGGATGCAGCTGAATACCAGTACTTTATATGGAGCGACTGCCTATCTGGCATCTACAACCCAGTTAGTACTGGGTAATAAGATATCCCTTGTTTAGACTGGTTGTCAGAACTTCGGGCTACTGTCTACCTGTATCGACTGTCAAAGACTTACAAATGACAGCCATCACATGACATGACTGACATGACACATCATCGGCTTAACGTACTTTCCGTAGCACGAAGGAAACTCTGTATGTAATGGGACTTATCCATGGACCAACCTAGGCAAGCTCGGTTTAACTTGAAGATCGACCCGTATAAATAGAAGCACCAGTAGAAGAAGAACAATTCCCAGAAAATCAAAACTTCAATAAGGTTGAAACTGCTTACTTTAACGAGTATGAAGGGTTGTAGGTACGAGTCTACGAGATTTAGTAAGTCCGGTGTACAAAGGTCGGTCAATAGTACAACATAAAACACAGTTGTTTTCCTCATAAAAGAGGAAAAGAAAGGTAAGCACACAAGTATCGTTACCAAAATACTACGATCAACAGACATTTGAACGTCCTTTTAATCCAAAAAGTAGCCCAAATTAATCTGTACAGCTTCAAAACCTCTTTTTTAATTTATTCTTCTGATTTATAACCCCCTTCAATTACGTCAACCGCCCCTTTTCGACTAAAAAACTAAAATTTTCTTTCCATCAGATAAATCAACAAGTTACGGAGCAAAGTAAAACAATGGAGCCCCCCTCCCGGTCCCGCCCGTTCTCGTCAACACCAAATTTCTAAGCGAAAGGGAGGATCTTGAGGGTATTTGCACAAAAATAGCACTGAAAATAATTTCACTTATTGTTTCAAAGGAGGTAGTGCTTGGCCAAAGAGTAGGTATAAGTATGTGGGTTGGTAAGGAAGGATTTGTGCCTAATTTTGTTTGTGCTCTGAAAGGCTCAAATGCCTAACTTATTTGTTCACCAACTTTGTAATGGAGCCTACACACCAAAGCCGCCGCAAGTCAGCAACTTTCATTCGAGTTTAATTGATATGGCGCCGACAATGCCGACATGTCAACGGCTTTGATGCGAGTGTAGGTTCCATAAGAAGCAGGTTACCTCTCAAAACTATTTAAATGTGAAGACAGAACTAATGCCCAGTTATTTTTGAATTCAAGCCTTTTTAGTATTTTTAAACCAAGCAGGCGACCTTGAAAATTCTCGTTTTGATTGACTCGTTCGATCTCCTCAAACTACTTTACAGCTGCTGCCTGCGAACTTCTTTCACGCAAATTTATTATAAAAATACGATTTTCCCTTTTTTGCAACATGTTTCATTGATGCTCCTATTGGTGGGGTGAGATAGCGCGTTCAACCAAACTCTTCAGCTTTATAATATTATTTATATACTAATATACATAGATTCCTTGCTTGTTTTAGCACGCATAAACGAACACCGCAGCCCATGCACTAGACTCAAAAACTGACCATAAGCTCGGCGTCCCATCTGCCCACAATTTTAGACTTAATCTTAGGCAGCGGGATCTCTAACGAGGGTCGGCGCAAGGGTTATTTGAACGAGATTTGCCTGATTCTACTCCGGCACAGTGTTTCGTGTTTACTTTTAGATTTTTTTTCCCTTTTTATAGGGGTGGCTATAGACACTAGAGGTTTGCTGTAGATTAATTTGATAGGGGACATTGAGTGTTAATAGAATTAAAGTAGTACGTAGGTAAGCGAATTTTTCGTGTTGTACGAGAACATGAAACGGTTCTCGGGGCAAGAGTTGGCAGAATAAAATTTGGAAAGCATCACTACTTTTTCAGTATTTGTTCTGTTTTTTTCTAAGCTCAAATCAGTCAGTTAGTCCGTACTACGATATTGACTGGGTTGTAGAGGTCAGATAGGCAGTCACTCCATAATAGAATTCTGGTTTCAGCTGCATCTGGTTAGTCTGGAAGCCGACTCCAACATTGTTGGCAAAAGGATAGGCAGCTGTTCATACTGCGGTATTGACCATTTTATTTGCACTTGAATTTATTACAAAGGTACATGCGAGTGAAATTTATCAAAAAGATAATCTAATTGATTATGTTATTCTGGATTATTACGTTTTAAATGAAATTACTTGCTACTTATTTTGTTATGTTAAATTATTGTTTACATTGCTTAAATGTATTTTGATTTTTAATGTTTTTCAATATTTTTGTGTTATTACGATTTTCTGTTTGAAATTATAGATATTTTTGGCTGACTAAATAAATGAATTAAATTGAATATAAACTGGCTCGACCCATTTCTATGCTCACATAAAAAAAGTCAAACATATATTATTATGTCAAACGAAATGGATTTCCGAGAAGTCGTCTTCCACACCGCGTAGGAATATTGTGTGTGAAGGTATCGTGTAGATCAAAGATTTTTGTTTAGCTAGAAAAATAGAATGAAATCTTTCTCTACTTTCCAAGTTGACTTATCCCATCTTATTCCAGAAACGCATAGGTACCTAGCAACTTAGCGAAGATCATATTTATAAATCTAATTGTGTTCAACTAGTAATGTACAAGGTGAAAGGGACCACGTATTCAGTACATCACTTTGAATCCATTGAACTTCTGGGTATTGCAGTTTTGTAGATTAAATATTTTCCCTCCATCCTCTGTATATTTGAATGAATTGAATGTGCTAAGTAAGCCCTTTGATTGGATACTTAACACAGCTCTCTTGAGACATAATTTACGGCTTTTCGACGTTCCTTAAGATACCTCACTTGTCGGAACGGAGTTTAGAAGCTATGTGGGAACAGACGAACTCACATACATAACATAACAGCACGCCTGTAATCCCCGAAGGGTTAGGTAGAAGTGTACCTAATAGTACACCCACATTTTTCCAGTTAAGTCCCATGTAATAGGGGGCGAGCCTATTGCCATCAACCGGGTCCAAATCCAGACTCCGTGGCTGCTTTTGAAAAATTCCTCATGGAAAAACCCAATAACACTTGCCCGACCCGGGAATCGAACCCAGGACCTCATGCTCAGTAGTCGTGCTTGCGACCACTAGACCAACGTTGCAGTCCGAACACACATACATACGGGCTGAAATCATAAACCTCCGCTGAGTCGGATAATTAGCACACCTTACAAGAGACATTATTATATTCAGTATTTTTAGGGTTCCGTAACTCAAAAGGAAAAACGGAACCCTTATAAGATCACTCTCGTCCATCTGTCCGTGTGTCACCACCGGTTTTCTCAGGAACGAGTGGACCTCGCAAGTTGAAATTTATACCAGACACTGAGGTCTATAGTCCCTATATGGTGAATTACAATCAAGATCCTGAGTTAACCCGGTAAATAGATATGGGCAAATTTAGAGTTTTGCAAAAACTTGTGAGTACCAAATTTTACCTTAATTAATTTTTTTTTTCGGAATTTTCCCTTTAACCAAAGAAGCTGTGCTGTAAGACCTTGCTTTCAAGCATAATTGACAATTCTAGGTCAACCGGAAGTACCCTATAGGTCTTGGGTTGAAAACCTATATTGTAGTTCCCGTTGACCTAAAATCACGAAATTTGGCAAAAAGCAAGGTCTTACTGCACAATTAAAAATAAATAAAAAAGGTGTAATTTTTCAAATATTTTTTTACATTAAGGCACGGAACCCTTCGTGCACTAGTCTGACTCGCACTGGCAGGTTTTTTACAAACTAGTGACATAATATAGCCCGATATACTTCAGCCTATCCCTCTACAATACAGGGTGTGTCCCTAACGACCAGTCATACAATTTTACAATACCCGCGCCTATCCTAGCCCACATTTACAACATGAGTCGCCCAAAACATTGTGTTCTCCTAATTCAGACGGTAATTAAGTCGACGCTTGTCATTCATAATTATGAGGGGACATTATGCTAATCGCATTAGAACAAAATGTAGCCCGCTGTAACACTTTAATAAAGTTCGGTATACATGGGCAAGAATTTCAGATGATTTTAGATGAATATCTTGCGGCAAAACGTTTTTGTAGCTCGTTCTTCGTGTGGACTACAGCAGGTAAAGGAGTGGAAATCTTCGAGTCGAGTTCGAATCTTTGAGTCTGATTCCTCGATAGCAACCAGGGATTTCAAGAATCGAGATATTAAGTAACTTGGATTCTACAATAGTTGTTCGAACTACCATGTGGGTATAACATTGCTCACAAAACAGTGAACGAAAACGTCGTTAGGAAACCGGCATGAAAATACGAAGACATGACACCAACTTGCACTAGGCCCGCGTGGTGGATTAGGGCCCAATCTCTCTTTATAGAGAGGTTTGTGTGTCCCTGCTGTGGAGTTATTTATAGGCTTATTAGGCATAAGTTCGAACATGACTGTTAATAATTATGTACCTAAGTGTAGGAAAACATTCCCATGCTGTAACAGTCATCTACATTAATATCGTAAAGAGGTAAAATTTGTTTATAAGTTTGCATGTAGGGGTAATCTCTGGAACGAATGATCCAGTTCTAAAAATTCTTTCACTGGTCAAAGCTACATTATTCGTGGGTGCTATTGGCTATAAATTATATGTATATCATGTATATTAGCCGAGCTATCACAATTTTTGCAGAAGAAGTCGCGGGCGAAGTGCTAGTCATTATATAAACTGAAGTCACACACAATAGTTTAAGCTGGGGTAAAAGTATTCGCAAATCAGTAAATTGGTTAGTTTCAACTAGAAAACTACCCGGACGATCATTTCAAGTACTTCCCTACCTATGTGTGCTTAGGAAAGCTCTTTTAATGCAACCCGTCACGACTGTCACACCTCTGAACTAAAAATACCATAACATGTACTCCCAAAACAAAATAATGTAACGTATCAAACTACAAGTGACAATTCCATACGGTCGTGTGCGTCCCCCCTTACTTCCGTACCCGAGGACAGACAAGGGACCGCTGTCCTCGACACGTCACGTTTTTGTCTGCCCACGCCCCTAGGGTCAGTGCTTGAAGATGTAACATAGACGTGTTAATTTTCAACTTTGTGAAACTGTTTTCGGTACATTTTGCATATTGTGAAAGGTGGGGTGTCAGTAGAAGCGAGTGTCGTTATTTTTACTACCTTTGTCCGCGTGGAGTTCGGTAAGTGCTCCACGGGATTCTACTCCTGGGATAAAAAAGTATCCGATACCTATGTTAATCCAGGCTATTATAAACTATCCATTCTATATTATTCTATTCGGCTATTTTGACGACCCGAATGGCGCAGCGGTAGTGAGGCTGCCTTATGTTCTTAGGGTCCCGGGTTCGAATCCCGGTAGGAGCAAAAATGTTTGTGTGATTTGAGCATGGACATTTGTTTCCGAGTAATGGATGTTTATATGTATAATAAGTATGTATTTACATACAAAAGTATCTATGTAGTATTATCAACTATCTGGTGTCCACGAAACAAGCCTCGTTGCTTAGTGTGGCACCTAGATGGTCCAGCGATATTTATTTATTTGTTATTTATCTGTGTGCCAAATCCGCTCAGTAGTTGGTGTCTAAAAGGGTAACAACCATCCATCCACACAAACTTCCGCATTCATTATTCTCTTTAGGAGGACCGCATAACTTATCTTACTTCATAACACATCTTCCTGGTGTAATTAAAACTTGAAAAAATCAGTGCGTCGTTGGTCTACAATAAGTCCTGGGTGCGATGCTCAAGTAGGGTGAAAGGTTATTAGTTTTTACCATCAGGAATGTCTCAGTAGCAGCCTAGTCTGGATTTGTCCCATAAAACATACTATGGGACTTGAAAAAAAGGCGAAATATGGGTGACAGAAACCACACTCTAAAAAACTGAACTTTTTCTAAAACTTGATATACAATATTAAGATAGACCTAATTATTGTACCAACACGTATGCCATAAGAATGTAAGTACCGACGATCGAACCAGCCATCCGTAGCGCTATCCACTCAACGACTGCACCAAACTTGCCCTCCTTTCAGCAGTTTCCTAATGTCAGCTCATTCAACCCGCCCACACTGACAACCAACTAAAAGGGTAACTATTTACATAATAATTTTGAACTCAATAGCGAGAACATCTCGAATGACATTTGGTTAACGACCCAGAAATTATGATAATCATCATCAATTTAGCATTCCCGGCGAGTCGGCGCTCTATGTAAATACTAGGCTCCGGTGGTTACTAATGGGCGTATATTGAAACACCGCACTTGTAATAAATTGTCGAAGGAGTAGGCAAAAGTGTACAAATTATTGGACAGGACACGATCAGCGGTAAAGCTACCGAGTTTGATCCTTGCATGGATGCACATTATTGAAACTACTCCGTGTTTTGGAAATCTAATTAACCTGTTGATGCCAGCTGCCCATTTGTAGTTTTTTTTTAACGATGGGAAATTATCAAGTGACCCCTCCCACTCTGGGCGGAGCGGCAGGGAGTGTCAAACTTGTAGTGACTAAAACCCATCCATGTTCCTTTTTTTGCCCTTTGTGTTCCAGGGCCGCGGTATCTCTTTCGAACAGTCCCGCAACCCTGGCAGGCATCATGGCAGGCTTTCGGACCGCTTCCCTTTTGCTGACTCTCTTTGAGGCGCGCGTGGAACACGAACGTGCCGTCGACACGGCCTGTCATCATAAGACGGACGGACGGCGGGCTAGCCCATTATTCACCGTCCACAGGCCCGCGCCTGCGGTAGCCGGGGGCTACCACGTGGAAAAGTATGCCTTCCGTACTAACTACTATACTAACCTTATTCTTATGTGCACAATATTCACAATCCACCGCACCCTGGGCAGTCTTGCCAATAGATTGTTAGTCAGGGTCATTACATTCCCGATATGAACCCGCACACATCTGGCTAGACGCGGAGATGGCCGATTGAGAAAGATTTTGACCAAATGGTGGCCAAGGTTGGGCGTAAAGGATCCACGGATCAGGAGAACCAGGATCGTCCAAAAGCGCGTTGGGTTGACAATATCGTCAAGCTCGCGGGAGACGGATATATTAGGGGACGCCCAGAACAGAGAAGAATGGCAGCAGAAAGGGGAGGCCTATACCTAACAGTGGGTGATTCCGGGCTGATACGATGATGATAATTACACACCGTCAAAGATTGTTAGGATATAAAATGAAAACTGCTTGATTTTATATTAAAAAAGCGTATATTTCCAGAGTACAATAATGTTCCTAAAATAAGCAACCATAACGACTTTAGTAATACTATTTCGTGACAACATTATTTGCTTGTAAACTGTCACGAATCTAGAATATTATGTACAAAGTAGAAAAATCATTTCACTCAACTGCAGTCGAACAGGAGGGTACTGTTTTTCATTATTATTTTGATCTTTAGAAAGCTCTTCCTTTTCATTAAAGTAGAATTATGTTCTATGATTATGAATTCTTGATATTTTACCAATTTATGAGATTGCGATAGCTCGAAATCGCCAGTGAAAATTTGAAATGTCAACGTTCGGTTCAGGGACGTAAATTGAAAATCCTACAGCACACCGTATATGTCCTTTTCGGCATTTCAAACTTCCACAGTCGAAATATGAATTTATTTTTATACAAACAAAGATTATAATCGTTTGAAGTTTTCTCACCGTATTTAGATTGCAAAAATCAACCTTATTTGCATGAAGTTAATGTACCTATTTCTTATTATACGCTTGATCATCGCTTGTAGGAATGAGCACTTAAACCTTGTACTAATAAGATTTATTTTCGGATTTAGTGCGACCGAGCTGAGATTGAGCAAGTCTAAAGTAGGTCTTTAAATCTCAGCTTGAGAGGGAGACTGTTCACATGGAACGCTAGATATGATTTTCGGTATGAGTGAGCGAGACAACACTGATCTGTCATTGTCATTGACACAGAATTTAGCGCTTTAATCTTTGATGTACAATCGACCCAAAATGAATCTGATCACCTTACGGACTATTTTTGCTTGCAGCATCCGGCCGCTACAGAAGCGCTTAGTTAAAAACTTTCTCTTCATTGGTCCTTTTTGGTGTTATTCCTATTAGTCAAAAGAGGGTGGCCAAACATCTGTGATCATTAACAGAGCCTAAGATTTTTTGTGAAACAAAAGATAATGTAAAAAGGTCACATATTTTTTTTATTGTTTTTCAACTATTGGTCCACAATCTCTTTGTGCGCACCAATAGTAGTAAGGGTGGTGAACAGATGTGGATATCGTGTGCACGGGATTTTGTTTTAAAAGTGAGCAGATTCATTTTGGTGCGATGGTACATTAATGTTTTTTTTTTACATAAATTTTATTATCAAACAGTTTACTATGAACTAAGGAAACGCATAAACACAAACCTAACAAAATTTGCCATCAGTTTGAATTTCATTCAATAATTTAACAAAAATAACCAATGATGTCTTAAATAACAATTTGTTGATCACAGAAGATTATCGACCTTATAACTACAACTTACAGTTTAATATTATTTGTCCTCGTATTGGACTTGTTACCATAAGGGAGATTTTTTGTAGATTTATTTCAAATTGTTAGAAAATATATAATTATGATTGATAGGAAATGTTTTATAAAGTACAGTTACAGTAATGACCTTTTACAATGACTTCTCGTGATAACTCTAATTTGGTAATAAGGTAAGGTAACTCTAATAAGGTCTAATTTTGCAATGATTTCATCATAAAATGTAACACCTACACCATTATTTTATGGTTGTTAGGTGGACTGTGGAAAAACATTTTTTTCTGTGTGAACCTATTCGTCAAAATAAAAATACATATTAAATCACATCTTTTCCCTATAAGTGGTAAGAAAAATATTATGTTGCTTCTAATGATTATCTTGGCTGTTCAAAAACACTACAAAAGAAGATAAAAGAAAAATAAATTTATTCCAATAATTGTGCTGATCCATAAGATATTTTACTGTCAATTTAAAATCAACCCAAAAAGCTTACATTTTGATTCAAACCTTGCAAAGCGTCACTTTCATACTAAATCAATTTTATAAAATAACTTATTAATTTACAAGACTATAACTAGTTATATGACTGATCCGAATCTTTACACCCGGGAATCGAACTCTGCACTTCAGTCTTACTTTCATATTTATTGATGACGTTTGGCGCAGAAAAAGAATCACTGTTTCATAATTGTGTGCCGCATGCACAACTGTGGGCCCGATTGTCGCAAAACTGAAGCCGTGAGATAGCTAGACGGGGTCGCGGCAGACTGAGGAGAAGATGGTGGGACGCCTTGGATGGCATCCTCGCGAATTGGCGAGAAGAAGCACACCATCGAGAAAAGTGAAAGGAATGGGGAGGCCTTTGTACCCACTTATTAACCCAAGAAAATAATTAAAAGTTAATTTGAACTACTGCTTGTCACATAAAAAAAATATTAAACTCCTACAATTTTCTACGACAGTTCAAACGTCCATGACTGTCGCGGACATTCGAGTCATTCGAGTGCATTTGATGTCACTTCCCTCTATCTGCCTTGTTTAAATCTAATTTTTTGCCCATAATAGTGTAGTGTAGTTTTACTATATTGTAAGTGCTATAGTACCTAAAGCAAAAATTGCAATAACAATATTATTGTAAAATCTTAGTGAAACTTTAAGTACTTTTCAACTAAAACTCTTTCTTCAGCAGTGACGTCACTACCGGAATCGACACGTTTTGTGTTTGCGTTTCGTTTCACCAAAAACACGCTACATAAAATATTAAATTGTGAATTCACTGACAAATTGGAAACATACATGTAACCTCTGACGGTACATTACTGCACTTCTAGGTTTATCTTCTGTGCAAATAAATACAATTGATGTGTCTGTTTGTAATTTTAAAATAATAGGTTTTTACTGAAAGCATATGAAAGTATATACGGTACTTATAACTTTTTTTTTCTTTCTCTCTCTGTCTTTGTTCCTGCTAATCTCCGAAATGGCTGGACTGCTTTTGACGAGACTTTTACTGGCAGATAGCCAACGTTACAAGGAGTAAGTTAGGCCTCGGTTCCTTGTAATTTGTATGTATTTTCTTGCAGATAAACATTTTTGATTTGATTTGATTTTTAGAAAAATAAATAGGATTCCGTGCAAAAAAATTAAAACTATTGAAATTATTAACAAACTTCGATTCAAATAGGGAAGTAACATTTTTATTATAATGTCACGCGGGCGAAGGTCGCGGGCAACAGCTAGTGTGAAATAGAATATATTTTTCAAGCGAACCTGCATCCGTCCTCGGCTTCATTGATTTGTTTTTATTTTTTCTTCGAGTTGGGAGAACCTGAAGTGTTTATTTGTACAGGTACAATAATTTTTTAAATACAGTAGTTAAACATGGCGTACTTTCAGAGCCTATAATTATGATTCGAAAATTAAATCTTTTGCATAGGGATCTTTCTGTTACGTGGTCGTGACTTTGTCTTACGAGCTCGATCATTACTTTTGCAGTTAAGTTTTTGATTTGTGTTTTTACTTTTTCCCACAACTGTATTGGAAAACATCGAGTGATACACGGGTGTGTAGGTTATTGCAAACTCGTGTCATTAAAAACCCTCGCCTTCGGCTCGGGCTTGTTAACGACACCTCGTTTGCAATAACCTACTTTCCACCCTTGTATCACAATGTACTATTACTTCATTGTTCTCTTTGTATCGCATAGCTTTAGTAGTTGCTGTCATGCTCGGTTATGTTTCTCCGTATGATTTCTGCAAATTGATCACAATGAAATACAATTCTAGTGTACTGCAGTTTTAAATCAAAATATAGATTGAAGCAATTTTTACAACACTGCTTTGATTTCTTGATCATGAACTTCATTTTTTTTATATATTGCTTACTAAGCTTTCTTTGTTAAAAGACAAGTTTCAAAATTACAAAACATTCATCATCTGCCTAGCTTTTCCCCAACTATGTTGGGGTCGGCTCCAGTCTAATCGGATGCAGCTGAACCAGTATTTTACATGGAGCGACTGCCTATCTGACCTACACAACCCAGTTAGTACTGGGTAATACGATACCCCTTGGTGAGACTGGTTGCCAGACTTTCGGGCCACTGACTTCTTAACGACCGTCAAAGATCTACAATTTAGCCGGGACCAACGGCTTAACGTGCTTTCCGAGGCACGGAGGAAACTGAATAACAGACACACTAACCAATAGAGAGTCCCTATACAAAGTTTTTATAAAAATATCTTTGCAGTTTTGGACCAGAGATTCAGAGATAAAAAAATAAGTTAATTCTTCTTAGGAAGAAAAATTACTACATAATATGTGCTCATTTTTAACATAAGATCAGCCAGTATCAACTGAAGGCGTACAGTCACGAGCACCAATATGTATAATTTTTCAATTTAATATCGCGAGTTAGTCTATTTCCAAAAACTGTATTTAACAAGGATTTGTTTTGACCAGGTTTAGGTAAGACATGGGACTTTTCCCTCTCATAGAGAGGAAGCTTGTGTGGCTACCTCTTCGGTTGATACAGGCGTGTGTAGCACTGACTATCAGCCAGTAACGTTCAAACAGTTGGCACCCAGGCTTCTTCTCTCCGA
Source organism: Eugnorisma glareosa (assembly GCA_947578425.1). Taxonomy (NCBI): domain Eukaryota; kingdom Metazoa; phylum Arthropoda; class Insecta; order Lepidoptera; family Noctuidae; genus Eugnorisma; species Eugnorisma glareosa. The sequence goes on from OX387981.1 coordinate 963,374, forward strand.
GGAGTGGGCCCTAGTTCACTACGCAGGCTCAGTCCTGGATTGTGCATATCACTACGAAATAATTAACGTAAGCCTTATTGAGCGTGTTGTTGTATTCTCAACTTTGGGAACTGAGCTTAACGTTGCAAATCCAATGTCCCTCACAGGATTTCAAATCGCCACTGTCGATATCTTCAAATGTTTGGTACTTAGATATGCCTACTCTGCCTACCTCTGCACAGAAGACACGCATTATATTATTTCTAAAAATCACATACACTGATCAGGCGTCATGATATCTAAACTATCTTCATCGGACATTTCATAAGCTTGGGTCCCTTCGTCCCCCTGTTGTGTCGCGTCACAGAGCGCCAGCTCGTGTATCCTCTCCAGCTTGGCTTGCACGTCGCCGAGGAGGGCCCTCTGGGAGGGCTCAGAAGCCCAGCAGGACTCCATGACCTCCCAGCAGTCGTCTGTGAAGTGGGGTAACCGTTCGGGGCGAAGACCTGGGATGGAAAATGTGAATTTTGATTATGAATGTAAGTAAAGTTTTTTTGGTTTTTGAAAATATGGTGTACAAATTAAAGCTCTGTTAAGACGGAATCGGGGTAAAAAAATACTCGCCAACCGCACACTTTTTTTTTAAAGTCTGTTAAAAGTATGAATCAAAAATAACATCACTCAAAAAGAAATTACAATGATCTAAAATGTATGGATTATGGTATTTAAGATAATGTATGATTCAAACAATCTATAGCACATTAAATATCAGATTTTTTGGATTAATGTGCGTATTGTATAACTATCACTTGCTTTGGTGAAGGAAAACATCGTAAGGAAACTAGCATGCCTGAGAGATATTTCTCTACGGCATGTAAAGCCAGGTCAGAGGCCCTCGGGCGGCATAAGAACTCTGACACCAGGTTAGGCACTAACCACGCGATAAAAAAAGGAAAGAAACAATTATTAAACGATTGAGACAGAAAGATAGTTTCTATTGTAGATGATAGCTTACCTCTTTTGACTTTACTCCACAGTTGTTCTTTGTTTTGGAATGTTTCAAACGCAGAGGGTAGTTTTATATTGCCGGCGCAAACGTACCTGTAAACAAAGGTAGTTTATTAACTCAGGTCATATGACTACGCAAGATGAAGAAACGGTGCATTTTTCTTAAATATTAACGTCTCTCAGAAAAAAATGGTTTTATTTTTTTAATCAATAATGTTACCTAGTAGAGGACAGAAAGGCAGTCGCTTCATTCAAAATGCTAGTATTCAGTTACATGTAGGTAGATTAGTCCTCACCAGAACAGTATCCCGAAGGCGTAGACGTCGACGGCGGCGTCGTAGTCGCCGGCCAGCAGCTCGGGCGCCATGTGCACGGGCGTGCCCACCACGGAGCCCGACATGAGCGCCTCGGCCGCGCAGAAGCCCAGGTCCGACAGCGCCGCGCGGTCCAGCGCGTCCAGCAGCACGTTCTTCATCTTGATGTCGCGGTGCACCAGGCCCAGCGAGTGCAGGTAGCGGATACCTGCGGGCGAACAAACAACCTGACAAAACATTATCTTCCTAATTGGGTTTCAGATAAGGCATAGTCAGTCTGAACTAGCCAAGAGAGATACGAGAGTTATACACCGTGCACAGCGATCTGTTACATCCTTCATTTGCACCCCTTCTGGTTTACTCAGCAGTCTACGCTGTATTCCTGCTGCGGACGCAGCATCCTCTCATTCCTCTCTCCCCCTCGTCACAGTCAGGCATACCAGTCGTCTCCCAACCATCCTACCGTGCACATGTATCTTGCACTCGTGTTTTTATCGTTTTAATATACAGTTTATTTTAGCCAAAAGTGATTTGTTTTTTTAAAAACCAAATTTGAAACCCGGTTCTAACAGATCGTCGCAGACTTGCAGGAGTAAGTCGACATCGGTTTGACATTGAATCCCACCACCAAATGTCGGAAAAATCGACCATCAGTAGAAGGCGACCGTTACCTATCGCAACTTTAGATTTAATTAGATTCTTTCATTTTCTTCTCAGCGACCAGGAGGATACAGAGTACTATCATACTGTACCTTCAACGATATCCCTGGCTATCCTCATCCTGGCTGTGAAGGAGAGCCCGGCTCTGACCGCGGCGTGTAGGTCCCGCACCTTCCTCTCGGACAGCAGCAGGACACAGGGCCCCGCGCCGCTGTGGCGCTGGACTACTGAGCCGTGTAAGCGGACTATGCGAGGGTGGGCAGGGATACTCCTGGGAGAAAGAAGGGTTTCAGTCAACCGTGTCAATGAATAGACACTTAAGAAATCGCAGTAGGGTATGTTGAAGAGTTGATTACACTTATCGATACGCTATGCCGTATCGATAAGAGTGATCAACCCATGCCATGTAGAACTACGTTGTCCCAAGCAAACGTCTCTCGAGGTATTCTGAAACTTTCAGGGGTTTCAAGCAGATTCCGCGTCGTAAGTTAAGTAAGTTTGCTCTTAATCTTTATTGTACAGTAATTTGACAGTTTTTCAAAAAAAGATAAATTCTAACCGAGTTTGGTCTCAACAGTCTCCACGGGAACTAGCCAACTACGCAATAGATATTAGTGTACAAAAGTGTGTGTGAAAATATTGTGTGTGTGTTTCACGTACAATATTTTCGTAATATTAATTGTGCTTTTCGTTGCAAAAAATTTACCTGAAATGCAATAGAATAAATACATACACCGCGGTCTCGTACTAGTGTCTCAGACACTGCGTCCCTCGGTACAGTTAGGTTAGGTTTGACTAAGACCAAAATCATTATATCAATCAAAACTCGTTACAACTAAAAATACTAAAATGTTTTCTTAGGCCTTTGAAATGCGCAAACAGAAGTTAACTTTAATAATTCATGGCCTCTCCCAAGTTGTGCCTCAGTACCACACAGGCCCCAACACGTAGCCCGTCGCTGTACAGAGCCGCGGGTGTCACCACGCTTGCCAATACAAGCTTGTTACAGAGCGGCTATAACACATACCTCGTATAAAAGAACTCCATGGCCAGTTCCCGGTAGTGCCGCTCGTCGGCCGGCAGCACGGACTTCACGGCCACCGGCGCCCGCCCCCCCCAGCCGCCCCGCACGCTGTACACTACGCCGTACTGGCCGCGACCTAGCGGGAAGTATCAACATCATTATACAACCAACACTTCACGGCCACCGGCGCCCGCCCCCCCCAGCCGCCCCGCACGCTGTACACTACGCCGTACTGGCCGCGACCTAGCGGGAAGTATCAACATCATTATACAACCAACACTTCACGGCCACCGGCGCCCGCCCCCCCCAGCCGCCCCGCACGCTGTACACTACGCCGTACTGGCCGCGACCTAGCGGGAAGTATCAACATCATTATACAACCAACACTTCACGGCCACCGGCGCCCGCCCCCCCCAGCCGCCCCGCACGCTGTACACTACGCCGTACTGGCCGCGACCTAGCGGGAAGTATCAACATCATTATACAACCAACACTTCACGGCCACCGGCGCCCGCCCCCCCCAGCCGCCCCGCACGCTGTACACTACGCCGTACTGGCCGCGACCTAGCGGGAAGTATCAACATCATTATACAACCAACACTTCACGGCCACCGGCGCCCGCCCCCCCCAGCCGCCCCGCACGCTGTACACTACGCCGTACTGGCCGCGACCTAGCGGGAAGTATCAACATCATTATACAACCAACACTTCACGGCCACCGGCGCCCGCCCCCCCCAGCCGCCCCGCACGCTGTACACTACGCCGTACTGGCCGCGACCTAGCGGGAAGTATCAACATCATTATACAACCAACACTTCACGGCCACCGGCGCCCGCCCCCCCCCAGCCGCCCCGCACGCTGTACACTACGCCGTACTGGCCGCGACCTAGCGGGAAGTATCAACATCATTATACAACCAACACTTCACGGCCACCGGCGCCCGCCCCCCCCAGCCGCCCCGCACGCTGTACACTACGCCGTACTGGCCGCGACCTAGCGGGAAGTATCAACATCATTATACAACCAACACTTCACGGCCACCGGCGCCCGCCCCCCCCAGCCGCCCCGCACGCTGTACACTACGCCGTACTGGCCGCGACCTAGCGGGAAGTATCAACATCATTATACAACCAACACTTCACGGCCACCGGCGCCCGCCCCCCCCAGCCGCCCCGCACGCTGTACACTACGCCGTACTGGCCGCGACCTAGCGGGAAGTATCAACATCATTATACAACCAACACTTCACGGCCACCGGCGCCCGCCCCCCCCAGCCGCCCCGCACGCTGTACACTACGCCGTACTGGCCGCGACCTAGCGGGAAGTATCAACATCATTATACAACCAACACTTCACGGCCACCGGCGCCCGCCCCCCCCAGCCGCCCCGCACGCTGTACACTACGCCGTACTGGCCGCGACCTAGCGGGAAGTATCAACATCATTATACAACCAACACTTCACGGCCACCGGCGCCCGCCCCCCCCAGCCGCCCCGCACGCTGTACACTACGCCGTACTGGCCGCGACCTAGCGGGAAGTATCAACATCATTATACAACCAACCAATAACTTGATGGCCTTACTTCGTCAGCGAGCGCAACTTGCGTAGCTGGACTTTGGGCCAAACTGATTTGAAATTTTTGCCATCGATACGCTACGAAGAACACCATCTACAGCTCGAGTTGGACCCAATTACGTCAAACTGAGAATGCAGAACTAAGCATTGTATTTTAATAAAAAATCTACAGTAGCCTTTATAACGACTAATTTTTCTTGGCTAAGTGGGGGACCATTGTGTCATTTTGGTGTACTTATTAAAGTTATTTGGTTAATTTAGGCTGCGAAACAGCACTTTTACAACGTTCTTCTCCATCTTAGCGTTTCGATGGCAATCTAAATAGTAGAAGGCGAAGAACTATCCCACTTTAAAAACATTAAAATTACATAATACAGCCCCCAAAAGTGTGTTGCCATGTTCGATTAAAGATAATTTCGCAATATTAATTTATTTAGTAAGTAGAAATAACTTTTTTACCTATTTCTCGCCCTAGTTCCGGAGTGCCGTACATCAGTAGATCACACATGGATGTACTTTCTAAACACAGTCGGGCGAACGTGGGCGCGTATCTGAAATTAAATAAACAAATTCTAATAAATAATAATAACCCTAATAACCGCGAAATCGCGCAAATAGATTTATTGACCAGCAATATATTGTCAACACATTTCAGATTTTGGAAACAAAGCTGAAACGTCACAAGTTCCTAATGACACACGAAGAACTATTTATTGATTTTTCAAAAATCCAATGATGCAGTTTCAGTTTTCATCAAAATCGGGCTCGAGACTCCTTTGAGTACTTTTCGCTATTCCTCATAGTTTCGGATTTGGCCTACACCACCAACCCTTCAAATCGTATATTCCTTGAAGGAATGAGCAGTGATAAGCACACCCTCATTTCGTCGGTTATTTTGATTTAAATTGGCGTTAAATTTATGTCGAGGTCGCTGGCAGCGCAAAGGTCACTTTGACTGCACATTTGCATACTAGGAACCGGTCTTTTGTTTCAATAAAAAGTAAATCGATTCTAGTATCCATGTCTGACTAAAACGTCAGTAAAAAAGTTTATTTATTATTATATTGATTACTTACTTTTTCCTAATAGCTAGTTTGATATCTTCTGTATGGTGCAACCGGCCCGCGAGCGCAGATTCTAGGGATGTCAGCGCTGATTGATACCTCTCATGCGCCGTACTCAGTCTTTCTAGAATCTACAGAAATATTGCAATATTATAATCAGTAAGTTTGTAAACTTATGAAATAGAGGATGACTTAAGAATTTATAACTGACTAACCAAAAATCCAGAGTCTTATATCATAAAAATGAAATGCTAATGCAATCGAAAAAGTTTAAGGAACTTCTGAAGCGCACTCCGGACTGTCATTTGTTTGAATCGCCGTACGTATGCATCTCTATGAGCGTTAGGTTTTTGCTCGTTGTATGTAGCTATTCATCTATCTATGATTCGGGAACCTTAAAAATATCGTGATGTGACACAGATCCAGCGCCCCCCCCCCCCGCTCGCACGGCGGGGGTGGCCGTAGCGCGCGGTCGCTTACTAAGTTCATTTCCCCCTGGCTGGACGCCTTACACTCGCGGCACCCACAGCATCGTCCGGTTAAGCAGAAGCCAGCCTCATAGGTTGAGCTACGAGATGCCATGTCGAAAACAAAAATGATCATGAATATTGAAGTAGGTGTATGGAAGCTAACCTGTGCAGAGATAAGCCTGGCGAGCCTGTGCGGCGACAGCTGCTGCAGCGCGCTGGCGGCCACGCGGCGGCGCCACAGCGGGCTCAGCACACAGCACGCCTCCTCCTCTTGTCCGCCCACTAACCGGAGCCTGCCACACACGAACTACTTTGTACAATCTGGACCACAGCTACGTTCATTTTCGACCGCGTAGAGGTTGATAGGTATTCTACGGAAATGTACTATAGGGATAATAAGCCTATCCTATGTTATAACATAAAGTACTCGTATATTTTATCGAATATTACCCATATCATAACATATATTACAAATCAGTGCAGCCATTAAAGAAAAGGTTACAGATAATATTAGTATGGATTAGTCAAGTGCCAAGCCTTTTCTGAGTTCCGAGTCTACTAGTGTACCACCCAGCTCCTGTATGCACTCACTTGTGCAGCAATCTCCTCAGCGACTCCAACAGACTCCTGAGCACCGGGAAGGTGGCGCAGGGTGACAGGTCCACCTGCCGAGCTACCGACAGCAACTGCCTCATGGCTTCGCTGGCCGGTCTACCGCCCAGCTCTTGGCGGCAGGAAGACTCTAGGGATTCTAGACATCTGAAAAAATGAGTACATCATCAAGAACACTTTAAAAAAAGTTCACTTCAAACTCTTCAATGTATAATTCTACAGTTATCCACAGCTGGACCTATGACGCGCGCGCGCTGTCAACTCGATTCTAGGCACCCTGAGGGTCATCTCGTCTCATCAACGCTGAAACTTTGAACAACAGTTCTCTTTATGATCTAGATAAGGAGAACCTGGTTGTGCAAATTCCCTATTCCCATTTCTAGGATATCCCCTATTCCCTATTCCCAGGATAAGGTGTACATCGTCGATAAGCTAGTAAAGAACTAGTTATTCAACGTTATCGAGAGTATGGTACCCCGAGTATAGCAAAAAAAAAACAATTTTTTTTAAGGATTAAAACGAATAAATCACATTTTTTTTTTACTTTACGGATGAAACGTATGATCAAATATGAAATATACCTCTGCAACGTTCCGAAGTATGTGTCCTTGAGGCAATCCACGAACTTTGCTAGCTTCAAACTGATCTTCTGACTCAGTTTGGAGAGAACTGCAACAATAGACAAAATTATAAATAGAGCTGCCGATAAAAGAAATAAAGGAGGTTTCCGTGTACCTCGTAGAGGTTCGTAATTCTCGATTCTGGCCCAAATAGTGACGTTATTTGAAAATACCCCATGTTTGTTCCGCGATTATTTATAGTTTTCGAGTTATTGCTTCTTGAAAATTGTATGGGAACCGCTTTAAAAAAACGATCTTTATTTGTACAGGGCTTTTTGTTACTCTTGATGCTAATGAGATTAAAAAATGCTTCTAGATAACGTTAAATAATGTAAAACCCGTGTAAAAAAATATAAAATTTATTTAAGGCGGTTCCCATACAGTTTTCAAGAATCTATAACTCGAAAACTATCAAGAATCGCAGAACATACATAAGGTCATAAATATTGTTTTATGACGTCACTATTTGGACCAACCTGTATATCTATCTACCTACCTGTCTGCTGCACATCCAGCGAGGCCTGCTTGATGGATATGTTGACGCTGTTGGTGCAGGTGGCCGTACTGCCGCTGCTGAGCAAGCGGCCGGACCAGCTGCCCCTAGCAGTAGAGAGAGAGAACATCTCGGATTCGTTCTCAACTCGTATGTTGTCGAATTGGGGAGAGTCTTCGTCTGGAGGTGGCGGTGACTGGAAAATTTTACAACAGCTGATGTTTATTAATATCGATAACTCAATATGTATTTTTGTGTGGTAGGAATGGGGGAAGGCTTTTGCACAGGATTGGGACAGTTCAGACAAACATAAAAAAAAACAAGTCTAAAGTTTTACTAGTTTCTAATCCTAGAAGGATCAGATCCCAGGCTCTTCAGGGAGGCTTCGTGTAAACTGACCGCTGTAACCGAAATTCCTCACTTTGAGGGACCTGTCTGAAGCCACAACCAACGTCGAGATGGCAAACTTCTAGTCAAAACTACTTTGATTACAAAAAAGGAACACACATCGACACGTCTAAGAAGGAGAAGCAGATTAGTTATATTACCAGTTACCCAACATTTAGCAGGAGCAAAAACTAGATGAACTCACCTTAACCTTTCCGTAAGACTCGGCAAAGCTCTCATCATTGGCCCTAATAATCTCGTAGTCATCGAAGTTGTAGGTGTCCATGCACACCGCCTCCTCCCCGTCCGACGCCGCGTCGGGCGCCGTGCGCAGGCGCAGCGACACGTCGGGGCTGCGCGACGCGGACGACGAGTAGAAGATCGAGTTCGACACCGTGACGCGCGGGTCTTGGTGCCACGGGAGATCTGCGGGGACAAGATTATACGTAGACTAATCAATTATACGTAAACTAATCATTGAACAACTAAGGTTTAAACAGAGTCACTACTTGATGAAACCTAACGGGTATTGTATTGTAGTGTATGTAGATATACGTTTGATTTGTCTGGAGCGCATACGTCACGCGGTGCGGGCGGAGTGCGGGCAGAGTGCGGGCGAAGTGCGGGCGGAGTGCGGGCGGAGTGCGGGCGGAGTGGGATCAGGCCTTACGCGCGGCACGCGGTAGGCGAGGCAGGACCATTGTATGGATTAGCTACTACAGGTATTTTCCCTGAACATACATTCTACTTCAATCACAGCGTAAATCGTCCTTCCTGCTCTAAACTATCATACAAATCAGTCAGTCTGACTGCTAATTACTGACCATTTCGTACCCAATGAAGAACCCTGTTCAAATAATTTACTAACCCAACAAGGCATTACACAAATTAAATAATATTAAGTAGGCTAGGATAACAATTCAGTTTTCAAAATTGGACGGAGTTGCGAAACAAGGAAACAAACGACAGTTTTATGAATATGGAAAATGAGCTCTTAAGTTATATGTTTAAAACTCAATTTATTAACAGGATTAGCATCAGTCAATGTATGAAAATCACTACATAGTATAAAACAAAGTCGCTTCCCGCTGTTTGCCCCTATGTATGCTTAGATCTTTAAAACTACGCAATGGATTTTGATGCGGTTTTTTTTAATAGATAGAGTGATTCAATAGGAAGGTTTATATGTACAACATTGCACCCGTGCGAAGCCGGGGCGGATCGCTAGTAAATAATACGAAATAGCTATTACCATCGACACTCCAGTCCATATTGCTGACTTCAGCCCTCATCTCTTCCAACACCTCCTGCATGATCTTCAGTAACTCCCGCTTCTTGTCGCCTTCGGAGAACTTCTCGTTTATAGTCTGAAAACATATTGTCATGATGAAATGTTTTTTGTCAGAAGCCGAAAGTCTGACACAGTCTTACTGAGGGGTATCGTATTTTCCAGTTACTGGGTTGTGGAGGTCAGATAGACAGTCGCTCCATGAAATCATCAATACAACCCTCCAAGTTACAGCTAGACAAACCGAGAAAGCGGTTTTGTGGGACAAAGTTTGTAAGTAAAGATTTTTGTAAACTTTGTTTTGATAAATAAATAAGAAAAAAATAAAAAGCCGGCCAAGTGCGAGTCATTCTCACGCGCACACAGGGTTCCGTAGCACCAAACAATATAATGAAAATATTTTGAAGGCTCATTCTTATGACTTGTACTTCTTGACTTTTACATTCAATAGCAAAACTAAATTTGTTTTTCATAGTTTGTTAATGAAAAACAAAGTTACTGCTGCAGTTTGATAAAAAAGTCCCTAACTCAAAAACTACATCAAATCTTATTCAAACCAATTTTGGTTGAAAGTTTTATTTACGTTCCACAATCCTAAATTTTTTCAGAATTTTCCTGTTACTTTAGAAATTAGAGGGGGATACACACATTTCACCACTTTGGAAGTGTCTATCATTCAAACGATTGACTTTGAGAAAAAATGGTTTTAGGAACCTCAATGTCATTTTTGAAGACCTATCTATCTATAGCCACCCCGCACGTATTGGTTTAATGAAAAAAAAATAGTTTCAGTTCTATGTATAGCCCCCCTTAGTCTTTTATTTTTGTATAAAAATCGTAAAGCAGTTCACAGAATATATCTACCTACTAATTTTCAACTGCCACATACACGACGGCTGTGACATACACGGACAGACAGACAGACAGACATGGCGAAACTATAAAGGTTCCGTTTTTTGCCATTCGGCTACGGAACCCTAAAAAATAGTCTTTCGTCGTATAAATCACCTCATATAATTGCTGTTCTTGCCTGGCCACATACTGTATTTTCTTGGGCACCACTTGTAACTCGCGCGCCATGTCGAACGAAGCCAGGATGAATTGTTGTAGCAGTTTCACGTGAACCTGTAATTTAATTAACTTTAGCTTCACATAACATCACGCCAGTAATCCCCGATGCGTTAGGCAGAGCTGTACCCATTAGTACACCCACATTTCGGCAGTTATGTTTAAGTCCCATGTAACAGATTGCCAGTAACCGGGCACAAATCCAGACTCCGTGGGTGTTACTGAGATTTTTCCCGATGAAAAACCCAATCACACTTTGCCCAACCTGAGAATCGAATCCAGGACCTTAAGCTCAGCAGTTCCGCTCGCGACCACTAGAGCAGCGAGGCAACTTTGTCTTTAGTACACTAGAATTCTGTTACTATGTGACTAAACGAAACTTTATATCCCTTACTAGATTTTCAACACTCAGCTTAAAATGCATAGTGAAAACTAACCTCACTCAACTTCGTACAATACTCCAAGAGATAACTCTGACAGCAATCCGCAGCAAACTTCACAACGGTGCTCAGCAAGCCAGTCCTACTCTTAACAAGACTCCTCTCGTCCTTGCCCTTCGCACAAGTTTCGCCCGCGTTTTGTATGGCGGTGCTGAGGAATGGCGCTAAAGGCTTGTGGTCGGGTGTACGCAGGAGGTCGGAATCGTCGAGCAGGAGACATTGACTTTTCACATGGTGTTTTTGTGCTGGTGTCGCTGAAATAGAGGAGATTGTTATAGTTATCGTTTAACTAGCTTTTGCCTGCGGCTTCGCTCACGTTTATTTAGAATTTGACAATCATTTTGCAATACTGAAGTTTCTTAAATAATATTATTCAATTATGATTCGAATGACACGTGGCGCCATCTATTATCATAAGAACATTATTGTTGTTTTCCTCGGGAACAGTATTTTTTTCGGGATGAAAGGTACAGTCTGTGCCCAAAATTATCTGACCCCCTTGAGTACGGGATGGTCCATACGGGAGGGTCAGATAATGTTGGCCACCGACCGTACCCTATGTCCGCGTCTGTACACCTGACAACGTATATGCAAAATTTCAGGATGATCGGTTCAGTGGTTTAGGCGTAAAAAGGTAACAAACAAACTTACTTTCGCATTTATAATATTAAGTTAGGCAAGTTAGGATAGGACTTTTCCGGTACTTTTGGTGATTCGATAAACTTTACCTTAAAAAACCCCACGACCTCTGTACCGTCGCATGACCCCATAATCACAATGTTTTGCGACTATTCCATTGCGCGGTACTGTTTACAGTTGTGTCGTTCTCACTAAAAATAAAAGCGGTTTCTCAGCAATTTTTTTGATTTACGTCAATGTCTATTTTGACCGGGCTACAAACATATATTATGACAATGTACGGTGTTGTTATTACGAAGACGCGAGGCGTGAAGCGGTGCGTGTGAGGCCGAGTGGCCCCGCGGGTACCGGCGGGTACCGGCGGGTACCGGCGGGTACCGCGCGCCTAAGTGCAGGGAGGGGCGCACGTAGCGCAGCATATCAAGACGCGCGTAAAACCGCTTCTCCGTAAACGCTCTCGTATAACGCTACATATTTTTTCTCAAACATGCTTGGAAATTTGAGCATTACTTTGACAACCCTCTCTGAGATAATCGAAATTGCTGTACTGGCCAGTTACATGCGACCAACGGCCGGCAAAACTGGTATGAAAATCCATATATATCGTGTTTAGTGGTCAAATAAATTACATAGTAAACTCATATCTGTCGTGTTATTTAAAAATGGAACGATCTTTTACTCTGAGACATGGCAACCAAGGAGGTAACTTATCAAAGGTTTTATTTAAATTTCGAATTGGCTTGCAAATACAAAACGGTTTATTGAAAAAAAAAAACAAATGAACTCTTCAACGCGAGAGTTTCAATTTCTTCGCATTATTTGAGGAAAGTACGACAAGCCTTGGCAACAACTAGGCATTGATGGACTTACGTATGTGTGCCTTGGCTTCGCCTAGGCCCACATTTTACACATACGTCCGTCAATGACTCTGTTGCTGGCCGCTGCGCCGCGGTTCCGTGGATAAAATTACAAAAATTAAAGTATATCTTGAGATAACTTCATTTTGGTTACACCAAATGGGTGATTGCTGGTGGAATAAGCTGGTCAGCTGATAAATTTAACTACAATTGTAAAAATAAAACTATAAGTAATGTATCTTATACCCATCAACTCCCATTGGTCCATCAAGTCGTTCATGAAGGCGGTTTGCTCTTCAAACAGTCTTTTGTCCTCTCCTTTGTGTTTCTGCTCTGTTGGCTTCTGTGGGTCTTGGCTTTGTCTGGAACTAATTCCAAGTCTATCATATAAATATCCAAGTGTCTGTCGCAAACGCAACAGTTGGGCTTGGAAAAATATAACTGGTGAAATGTAGGGTCAACAGTGGTGTTACCCCTTTGAGGGATTTAAAAATGATGCGTGACAAATTCCTTGATCAATGATATAGACCTCTTTACAGAAAATCGCAAACAGTCAAAAACCACACTTCAAAATTTGCCTAGCCTTTTTCAGCTTCTAGTTTAACTAAATTCAACTAAATATAAGCAGTTTACATGGAGCAACTGCCTATCTGACCTCCACAGCCCAGTTAGTACTGTCTAATACGATACCCTTGGTAATTGGTTCACTGTCACAGATCTACAAATGTCAGCCGTGACGTGATTTCTGAGGACAACTAACCTAAATATCCACTTCAAAGCGTCCACATTGATCCTCTTCTCGGGCCTTCTGTTCTCTTCCGCGGCGTCTTCTGTTCGGTTCATGTCTTCGCTGGTGGAGAAGAGAACGAATAGCACCTGTGAGTTCGGGTTGATCTCCTTTATTTGATGGAGATCTAGGCAGTTCTGTGGAAATGAAATTATAATTAGGTTTATTTTCTTTCATGGTTTTGTTTTACGGTTTCAGCTTGTTGTTTATAAATGGTCTTGGAAAACTTGCTGCGGGATCCACTTACTAATAAGGGCTCCGAACAAGTTCAATTACAGTAATTATAATTAATGTAAATTTGTAACGAGCATGAGTACCCAAGTTTTAAAGGCCATCTCCTAGTATTGATGGGAATTATAGAGTGCCTTTCGTTCAACTCGCAATCGTTATTTTACGAAAAAATCCTAATGAATTTGCATTGCGAGAGTGTGTGTAACGTATCAAACGTTCACGCTTGGTAACATCTGACGCTCGCTAGTGGATTATATAATAAAACCAGAGCTATTCGCATATCGACACAACAAAAAAACAAATACTACAATACTTTGGATAAAAAAAATAAAAATCCTCACCTCACCAGAAAACACAGCAGGTTCTCTACTCCCATTCCATACCCTCTTCACCTTAGTCTTATCACCATCCCCAGTATCACCACAATCCCCACTACTTCCCCCCCTCGCCATCGAATACAAATTGAACGTATTCCAAAAATCTTCCTCACTTCTAGACGTCGTTATGGTCCCAGAAATATTCTCACTAAAAATATTCTTCCCAATTTTGTCTACGCCAAAAAGATAAACAGGATTAAAATTCTTCAATATACTGTCTCTTTTCGAATACAGGTCTGCGTGGAGTTTCTTCAAGGTCTGATGGCTGGCAACTCCTGGGTCTACATCTAGGTCTGGAGGCAGTATGATCCGGAGACCATCCTTAAGGAATTGGTTGTTGATTTCAACCTCTAATATTGTTGTGAGATCAGTCTTATCTTGTCTTATTAGGTCCTGAAATTGTGAAACAACACGTTTTAATATTTATTTATTTACCAATAATTATAACATCATTATAGACTTGTCCAATACGATGTAACATACGCGACGAGACATACAATATAAACACATAAAATAGAAAAACATATAATATAGAATATGGAAACATAACTACCTAAATTAAAAAACTAAATTAAATGAGCATGACAATGTTAATATAGCTCATCATTCTCTTGGCCTTACCCCAACTTACTTGCGGTTGGCGCAGCATGTCTTCTTCTTCCATACTTCTCTATTACTCGTCATCTCAGCAGTCACCTACTTTCGTACTATATCATCCTTCACACAGTCCATCCATCGTTTCTTTGGTCCTCCTCTACTCTTATACCCATCCACATTCATACTCAAAACTTTCCTCTCGACATTTTCCTTATTCCTCCGCATCACACGCCCATACCAAGCCAACCGAATACCACACAACTTTTCAGTCACCAGCGCCTCTTTCAGACTTCCTTCTATGTGAATTAAAGGTCTCATAGTCTACACTAACATGCATGCATGCTTCGCTTTGGAACGCTTAGCGCAAACGCTCCCACGTAAAATGATGAGAGGGTGTTATTTCGCGTTGGTACACTCGGTTCTCCAGTATGGTGTTGAGTTCTGGGGCCGAGCTGACGATTGGGAGCGAGCCTTTAGGATGCAGAAACGTGCCGTGAGAGCCATTACGCGATCACAATGGGATGACACCACGAGACCACTTTTTAAGCATCTAAAAATATTAACTGTTCTCGCTATGGTGATATTGCAGACGGCGGTATACGTTAGGCAACATCTTAACGAATACAGTAAACGCGGAGATAGGCATAATTATTGTACTCGTGGTAGAAACAAATTAGCTGGCTACCCACACACCCTATCTAAATCTGGAAAACTGATTCATGTTATGGGTCCATCAGTGTATAACCGGATACCGGATAACATCTTGAGCGCGACATCTGACAATGCTTTTAAAGCGAAACTCAAAGGCTGGCTAACCGACCAGGCGTTATATGACATAAAAGAATGGTTTAGGTAATTTGATAAGAATGTTATGTAGTGTTTCTATTATTCTGTTGGTCACGTGTACTTAATTATTATTTTTACATTTATTTTAATTTATTGTAATTTTTAATTTATTTTGTATTTGATGCTATTTTTAATGTTTAATGACTTGCGTTTTTACTTTTTCTTTTATATAAAACTGACCTGTAATTGTGATAATTATTAATAAATAAACTCAACTAACTAACTAATATTATAAAGAGGAAAGATTTGTATTTTTGTGTGTATGTTTGTAATGAATAAACTCAAAAACTACTGCGCCGATTTCAAAAATTCTTTTACCATTAGAAAGGTACATTCACCCTGAGTAACATAGGCTCCCATGCGAAGCCGGGACGGGCCGCTAGTAAGTAATAATTTGCGTGCGTAAACCTCGAAATTGTTTTAATACTTGTTAATACATTTCCCAATCAATTGAAACTACTTAAGATCGAAACTACCTAACTTTCATACAGACAAATATACCGTTTCATTTTATGACGTGTCTAATAGACATGTACTGCATAAATATTACAACAGAACGTTACAGTAACCAATGGTCACGTTACATTATCCCCTTTGCAACTGTAGTAGCTGGTCATTAAAGGCCAAGGTTTATAAATAGGTGTAAAAATACCCTTAACGAAGCCGAAAGGGACTTCTTCTCCCCTCATTGCGATATTTTTTTTGTTCTAGACCATACCTGGAAACCGTCTAGTTACGGTTACATTGGCGGTCAAAGTACCAACTTTTTAAAAGTTTTTTTTTTTTTTTATGCAGGTTTTAAATGTTTTAACTTTACTTGAAATACTTCATCGACCCCCGTACTAGTCCATCCATTAGCACAATGTTTTGAGAGCGTTACATTGAGTCCTAAGTCCTACCGTGAAACTTCATTTTCACCCCAAAAAAAAAAAGTCGTTTCCCAGCAATAATTTTTGCGTAGTTACTTAGTTTGATGTACAGAATGCTTGGTTGGCGGTTTCGTGAAGACTGCATTTACACCTTGTATAATAAGTACTTGAAGTATTCTTACCTCAACAGGCAATGTGTCCCAGGGCCTCTTATTACACTCTAACTCCTCAACTAGTTCAAACTCCGAGTTTCCAAGAGTCAGGTGCACCTGCCGCTGGTTGCTGCTGCCGTATTGGATGCGGACCTGAAGTTCAAAGACGGGGGTTATGATAACTTGTGAGATGATAATGGATACTGGAATTTTTAAGTGTTTTAAACTGATGACATTTGAAATTAAGGTTTTCTTTCGTGGGCTAAAAAAAAAACTTTGACTTTCTTAATAATTATAGCAGTTATGACAAAAGCAAGAAATAGCTTGCCTTTCCAAGCTAGAATCTGTTGTTTTTTATGTCCCCCAAAAAATGAACCTCCTTTCCTCACCCATCGGCATCCTCTGGGTGGCGGGTCGGGCAACAGCTGATGTCCCAGCAGGCAGTGCAGCAGCCGGGCACGGGCAGACGGAGACGTGCCCAGCAGTACTAGAGCAGTGGAGCGGAGAGACTGACTGCCCACCTCTTGCACTGCTGTGAATACTTCTGGATCTGAGGAGAGATATGGTTTTCACGTTAATTTTATTCAATTTTTTATCTTTGTGGCTATTGGCCAACATCGACAATTCCGCTAATGTCAGATATGAAATGGAATCGCAAGTGTAATTGAAATGTGATGCTTTTAACATCGACGAAACCAGTTACGTATAATTATGCATTCTACGTACGTAGCTATGGAACATAATCGTGGTTTCGTTTATAGAAAAATAATTCCTTCATCGAAACTAGTTACGTGCAAGGAAAAATAATTTCTTCATCGAAATCAGTTACGAAACTACGGTTTCGTAGACAGCCGAAGGGGTTTTTACGACCTAAATTATATTAATAAAAAACTAGTACAATCTGCACTTGGTTAATATCCCAAGAGAGGAGGAGAAGCTCTGAAAAGGACTAGCCTTTTCAGAGCTTCACATTAATTATGCGCCCGGACTAAGAATAGAACTCTATTTCAGCGCGTGTGCTTCCTTTCACTTATTTCCTGTCAACCTTCAACGCAAGATGAACAGCATATTTCGGGCACGCTCGTTCCTACGTAGACCTCGACCATCGCTTTCCATCAGGCGAGATCGAGCTTTAGAGCAAACTCATTAGGCAATAAAAATTCGGGGGTGTTTCCACATGTGTGCCTTACAATGTCTTCCATATTTGTTTTCTGTGTTTAAAAACCCACTGAATTACGATACAAAAAAGAAAATAAGAAAAGGTAATCATTGGTTCGAGCGAGTTAAGCGTTTTTGAGGGTGTTAGGAAGCCACATAAATTAGCTAATCTCCCCGTATCACATGCCTGTACCAAGAGTCCAAGACAGACGACGATTCCCTTCAAATTTCAGTAACTGGAGCCACCATTAGATTTGCTCTGATAAATATGTCTACCTAGTCACTTCACTCCTGGAGGCCGACCCTAACATAGTTGGGAAAAGGCTAGGCAGATGATGATGACTTCACATATCCATCTCAACATTCTCATCTCCGAGACCTTCATCCGTCTTCATCACGGCTCAACATTCTTGTCAGACAGGTATCTAAACAAGACCTATGCGTACATACACATGGATATTTTTTTAAAGATTCTGATGCATAGAATGCAAGCGTCCTTTGCAGTTTTACATTTCTCACAAGGACAATTGCGTAATATGCAGCTAACCAGTTTATTTCTTTAATCTATTTATAAACGCATAGCCGTCCGGTGACCTCACGATGACGTCAGTTTAGTGCAGCTACAGTAATCTTATTATAATATATACTAGGTATTGGCTTAGGGACGGAAAAATAGAGTTTTGGTTTGTGTTTATAACTAGTTATTAATTGGCGTTTAAAAGCTATAATATGTAAGACGTGAATAGGCAATATTACAGGGTCCTGTAAGTATTTTTAAAAGGACTTTTCTTGCAACAGTTTGTCGATAAGTAACATTTTTGCGACAACAAAATGGTGCATTATATTATTGGTGTATTATAGGATATTAGTGCAAAACGATGACTAGGGGAGGGACGCCCTAGAAAGACATGCACTGCCCTCATGGTGATGTTGTTCAGAAAGGACAGGTGCCTAGTATTAAGTGCTCGCTTTGTTACCAGATGTATGAGCTTGAGAAATTGAATTAAGGTTAAAATGCAGACCCAGCTAGTACCTCCTAAAAATTGCAAGGCTTGTCATCGTAAATATTGGTGTTTTATAGTAATTAATTAGAAGTAACGAGCTATTGTAATTATAGTAGGTGTGAATAAGCAACAATAGTGCTTCCTGTAATTATTTTTAGGAAGACATTTTCCTGCTTCAGTTTAATTTAAGTACTTACAGAATATTACGAGCAAAAATTAGGTAAGGATAAAATATGATTGTTATCAAATTTAATTATACCCAATTTTACTGAACATTGAATACCTAAATAAAAGCGGTTAGGTTATAAATCCAGACTAGAAACTTTTTTTGATTTCGTGATTCTGAGGCTCATCTGCATAGTCTTTACCAAACTATGTTGGGTTCGCCTTCCAGCCCAACCGATTGCAGCTGGATAAGTGAATACTGTATTGTAGGCCTCGAAAAACTTCGATGGTTTTTTTTCTGAAGGACATAAGCCCTGTCCCTCATTTTCGGTAGCTAATGTAATTTGTCAGTTCCACAATTTTTTACTTTTTCATTGGAAGTAGTTATTGTTGGTAGAATTTTACTTTGTCTATGCCTTCTGGTCATCAGTCAACCCACCCGGCCGCCATCAAGGCGCGCCCTAGCCGAGTGTATGCGGCATGTACTGCTTGCTCTACTCACCAAAGTGCAGTATATCGGCCACATCGTGCAGCGCGCGCTGCGTGTCTCTGACGAGTCCGCGCAGCGTGCGCGTGCGCACAGCCACGCGCCGCGACCACACGCTGCCGCCCGCCATCACTGGCGCCCCGTAGCCGAGTGGAGGGGGCAGAGGGTTGCATGCGTTGACACCTGGAAATAAAGAAAAAAATATTGAATAACTTATTGAAGTAGTAGTAGATGATCTGTGCAATTTAAATATCAAGTCTTCGTATTGAAAAATTTATGAATATTAAACAAAGCAATTTGAACGGTGATCCCCAAACTAGAAGTTAGTCTGTATCTTGGGGATCAGAGTTGTACATTTTCGTTATTAACCAAAAAGGTCGTATTTAGTTACTTTGTTCTAATTTTGCTCTACTCGGTCACAACTCTGTATTATGAAGTATTTCCTTATAAGTTTCTTAAATAAAAACATCCAAATATTATCAAAGTTATTTGATTATAACATAACCCAATAGTATTGGGTTCATCATTTATCATTTCAGCCGAAATACGTCCACTACTTAAAATATATACATAACATACATAAGCCAGGTATTGGTAAGGTTATTAGGTTAGAATTAAATAACTTTTCATTATTGGGCCTATTCGACACAGTAATAAATCCATTGTTCCTCGCGTGGATCTACGTTCAAGTAGGGGTTTTTTTTACCTATGGGAAATCATCAAATAACCCCTCCCGCTCTGGGCTGAGCAGGAGGGAGTGTCAGACTTCTACTGACTAAAACCCATCCATGTTCCTTCCTTTGCCCTTTGTGTTCCAGGGCCGCGGTATCTCTTTCGAACAGTCCCGCAACCCTGGAACTGCGAACCCTTCGGATGTCGTCAGGCTAGATCGAGCGACGATCTTCACTGGGTGACTAGCAGCAGCTGAATGAGAGTCGCCGAAAATCCTATGGACCAGCTGTAGCTTACTGAAGCCTGATCATCATATATATAGTATAGAATAGATATGTAGATGATGATGACACATTCTATGTAAGTCTAACCTAACTGAAGTACGTCCTAACTCAACTGAAGTACGTTTCTCGGTTAAGTAATGTTGACGTAAAACAGCATTCATAGCACAATCGCATAGCTCTTATCGATACGAACCATGCGAGAGTAGGTCATGTCTTGAGATTAGCCAGTGAGAAAGATTTGTTGCGGGTTCGGCTTCTAGGTGCGTACTATATTTGTATATTGTATACTACTAATATAAATGCGAAAATTTGTGTGAATGTTTTACTCTTTCACGCAATAACTACTGAACGGATTTTGATGAGGCCCATAGAAAGTAATAATATTTGTTTGAAGTGTCCGGTATCCGGCTCGAAGGACCACTGCTTGAGTGTTAAGCTCCGGTTGTGAATTTGTCATGCTGGTGATCTCGACCAAATAAAACTGCTTTTCGATATGAAGACTATAATGTTGGCTACTTCTTGGCCGGCGCGTTGTGATGGTTCGGAACAGTATTATAACCTGGATTAACCCATAGGACTCTTTCATCCCGGCAGTACAATCCCGTGGCATAACTGGGACAATTTCAGAAATCCAGGAGCGCGAAGCCGCAAGCATAAGTTAGTGTAGTTTTAAATTGTTCAGAATTGTATGAGATTGCAATAGAAGATCCTATAGGCGTTATGATGTAAGATTTAAAGTTTCTGTCTTTCATAATACGAGTAGCTGAAACTATTACCAAGACTGCCATACAAGTAAGACTGAAGTGTATGGAGGAAACGACGAATAAAACGGCGGTCCGGAATATAATTCCTATATTATAAATCTCTCTACACTTCTAGTAGGCTTAATGCTACAAATAGTCTAAAACGATAGAGGACAGTTTACTTAATACAGGCACTAGGCTGCGGAGATTATATCGAGCCGATTAGCGAGATCTAGGTCTACGACACAAGTCTAGATTTGGTTGTAACAAGTAGCGTGTACAGGTCAGGAGGCCAAAACGAGTACTGAACTCGATGACCATGCCTAATTGATTTTTAGCTAGTCATATGTTCCGACGGAGGCCGAGCTTTGCCGAACGCACCCGAAGTTGCGTTCGGAAAGGTACACACCAGTACATTACAATGTATGCTTATATTTTGGTCAGTGTAAATATTTATTAGTATTGTTAAATCTGTAAATAGATATTATGTGTGATGTAAATATAGCAACTAAATAAATGTGTATATTCCTGTTAATAACTGTTAGTTTATTTATAACCAAAGACAATGATTGTGTTTTCTGTTGTTGTCTATGATCTGACATTTATTCGAATTTGACAGCTCTGTGTAACGGGAAAATAAGATGTACTACTTGTATTGTGGAGTGTTTACATTTTCGGTTTTATCCTAATTAAAGTTATTAATTGCCGGAGTAGCGATGACCGCCACACTACTCCCCCCCTGAGACCGTGGCTACTTAGCTACGGGCGATAGTAATCCGGGAAGCGAACGGTGCGGCCGGAGCGTGTTTTTCTCTCGGCGGCGTCGGTGGGTAGCGGAGGCATCGGAGCTGTATTTGCGCCCGTTGTTGCGCCGGAGGGACCGTAGTCTGCGTTATTGAGGTAAGCGGGTTTCAACCGATCTATGGTCACTGTGGTTTCCTTTCCGTTTACCTCAATACGGTATGTTTTTTCGCCTCTTTGCAGGACTCTGTAGGGCCCGGTGTACGGCGGGTCTAGTGGCCGGCGAACGGCGTCATGTCGCAAGAATACATGAGACGAAGTTGACAAGCTGTCGGGCACGTAGAACGGCTTGTTGCCGTGTCGACTCGTCGGTTCTGGAGACAGCTTCGCCATGTGATGCCGGAGTCTTGACGCGAAGTCGGTGTAGTCGACTGTGCTGGTGAGTGTGGGGGCGATGAACTCGCCTGGGAGCCTTAGGGGCTCGCCGTAGACGAGCTCTGCTGACGATGCTTTGACGTCTTCCTTCCAGGCGCTGCGGATGCCGAGCAGCACCAGGGGTAGTGCCTCGGACCAGTTGGTGCTGGTATGGCACCGGATGGCCGCCTTCAGCTGGCGGTGTAGGCGTTCCACCATGCCGTTGCAGGCTGGGTGGTACGCCGTGGTTGGCCGGTGCTGGCTACCGAGGGTAGCTGCGATGGTGTGGAACAGCTTGCTCTCGAACTGCTTGCCCCTGTCTGTGGTGATGCGATGGGGGCAGCCGAAGCGGGACACCCAGCCAGTGATGAAGGCGCGGGCGCATGTCTCCGCTTTGATGTCCTCGATGGGGTATGCTTCGGGCCAACGGGTGAAGCGGTCGACCACCGTAAGTATGTATCTGTAATTAGATGAGACGGTCAGTGGCCCTACTATGTCCATGTGGACATGGGAGAAGCGTTGGGAAGGGACAGGGAAAGCGGAGGTAGGACTGGTTGTGTGCCGGGAGATCTTGTTCTTCTGGCACTCTACGCACTCTCTGGTCCAGACCCTGCAGTCCTTCTTCAGACCAGGCCAAACGAAACGTGTGGAAATCAGCTTGACTGTGGCCTGTCTGCCGGGGTGGCTCAGCTGGTGAAGTTTTTGGAACACCTGCCTCCTGAAGGGTTGTGTAACATAAGGGCGGGTGTTACCAGTGGAGACATCACAATATAGTTCAGTGCCTGTGCCTGCCAAGTGCACTTTACGCAACTGGAGTGATGTGGTATTGTTGTTTAGGAGTCCTTGCAGCTCGTGGTCCTTGTGCTGGGATTGTGCAAGGGCTGCGTAATCACACGCCGGTACTGCCACTGACTCCACACGCGACAGCGTGTCTGCCACAACATTGTCCCTGCCTGCAACAAACCTGATATCTGTAGTGAACTGAGCAATGTAGTCCAGGTACCGGTATTGCCTCGGTGAACAATTGTCACGGTTGTGTGCATACACATATGAGAGGGGCTTATGATCCGTGTAGATGGTGAAGTGCCTTCCTTCAACCATGTGCCGAAAGTACCTGACTGCGTCGTAGATGGCTAAGAGCTCCCTGTCGTACGGGCTATATTTCTTCTGTGACGCTGACAGGCGCCTGGAGAAAAATGCTAGTGGTTTCCATTTGACACCTGCCTTCTGCTGTAACACTGCGCCCATAGAGGTGTCAGAGGCGTCTGTAAATATCGCCAGCTCGGCGTTGGGCTCTGGGTGAGCCAGCAGAGCTGCCCTAGATAAGCTACCCTTACAAGAGTTAAAAGCGTCTAGCATTTCTTGCGATAGAGTAATAGCCTGCGTTCCCTTTGTTTTAGGCCCTGTAAGAACAACGTTGAGTGGCGACTGTAAGCGAGCGGCATCCGGGACAAAGCGGCGGTAAAAGTTGAACATACCCAGGAAGCGACGCATCTCCTTGACGGTCCTGGGAGCTGGAAAGTCCTGGATTGCCTGCACCTTCTCCGGCAGCGGGCGAACACCTTCCTCAGTAACTTCGTGTCCTAGGAAAGTGATGCTGGTACGTCCAAACTCACACTTAGCCGAGTTAATGACTATTCCATACTGGGATAGCCGCTTCAGGAGCTGATGTAGGTGTTCGGTGTGCTGGGCTGCTGTCTCTGAGAACAGAAGAATGTCATCCAAGTAGCAGTAACAGAACGGTAGTCCGCGAAGCACCTCGTCCATAAATCGCTGGAACGTTTGTGCGGCATTCCTAAGGCCAAAGGTCATAAAAGGAAATTCGAATAGTCCGAATGGTGTGGTGATCGCTGTCTTGTGAATGTCAGCTGCCTGGACAGGTATTTGATTGTATGCCTTTATGAGGTCAATTTTGCTGTATATTCTACTGCCAGACAGCTGATGTGAGAAGTCCTGTATGTGTGGGATGGGGTATCTATCCG
Organism: Eugnorisma glareosa; assembly: GCA_947578425.1. NCBI lineage: Eukaryota > Metazoa > Arthropoda > Insecta > Lepidoptera > Noctuidae > Eugnorisma > Eugnorisma glareosa. Next base: position 987,382 of record OX387981.1, read on the forward strand.
GAATAGTGCGGGCATTGAGTGCCCTGTAGTCACCGCATGGCCGCCAGCTGTTATCCTTCTTAGGAGCGAGGTGAAGAGGGGATGACCACGAACTCTCTGACGGCCGTGCCGTGCCGTTAGCTAGCATGGCCTCGAACTCCTTCTGTGCCACCTTCAGTTTGTCTGGGGCAAGACGGCGAGGTCGTCCAGTGATAGGTGGACCTGGTGTGGTGCGGATGTGATGCTCGGTACCGTGACTAACCTGTTTCTGTGTTCCCGCAGGCCGCGTGACTTCCGGGTACTGGCGAAGTATCTCGTGGTACTCCGTGTTGCCTCCTACGGACTTCACTGAGGCGATCACTGTTGAAGAACCGGCCGCAGACGACGCTGGCGAAGACAGCTGGGTCAGACCATCGATTAGCCGGTAACTTTTGAGGTCTACCAGGATGTTGTAATGCGCCAAGAAGTCGGCGCCTATGATTGCCTTGGTGACGTCTGCAACCACGAACTTCCACGTGTACACGCGGCGAAGCCCTAAATTCAAGTGGAGCTCCACCCAACCGTATGTGTCGATGGCAGTTCCGTTTGCCGCGTATAACTGGTACGCCGTTCTGCTGCGCCGCTGTGGTAGGGATGCACGTGGGTACACGCACAGGTCGGACCCTGTGTCCACTAAAAACGTGGTTTTAGAGTCTCGATCTGTCACGAATAGGCGGCGTGGTTTGTTAGGGCAGCCATTTGCCGCTATTTCCGGCTGCCGGCGGCGTTTCCCGCGTACGTACATGGCGACCTGCACCGCGTGGCCCTGTCACCGAAACTGTTATGGTACCAGCAGTGAGCATCGTTCCACGTGCTGTCGGAGCGTGAGCGACTGCGGCGTCGGCCTGGGGTCGGCTCTCTGCCACCACGCCGGTACCTTTCTGTGGAGCGCGAGCGATGGTGTACCTGACCTTGCCTCTGTAGAGCCGCTACCTGTAGACTTAGCTCTGTCATGCACTGTTTCAGCTCTGCGATGTCACTGCTGGTGCTCGTGCTCGCCACTGCGGGAGGTGTCGCGAGCGCTGGCCGCGTTGGCGCGATCTCGTGCACGCGGTCGGCCAAATCTGCGACAGACTGAAGAGGGAGATTAGGCTGTGAAGCAATTACAGTCTGTATGTTCGTCGGCAACCTGCTCGCCCACAGCGTGGCCAGGAATGTGTCTGGTACATGTGGTCCGGCCAAAGTCTGCAGGTGCCGCAAAAACTGCGATGGCTTCCGGTCGCCGAGCTCCTCTTGAGTGAGGATTTGCTGAACCCTTTTCTCACGCGAGTCGGATAGCCGACGTATGAGCTCAGCCTTCAGCTTACCGTATTTGTCATGTGTAGGTGGGTTCTCGATTATGTCCCGAGCCTCTACCATGTAGCGATGGTCTAGCTGGCCCACGACCGTGTAAAATTTTGTGGTGTCGGCGGTAATGCCGGTTATAGCAAACTGACCTTCTACTTGGGCAAACCAAAGTGTCGGCTCCTCAGGCCAGAATGGCGGCAACTTCACGCCGACTCTGCACACGTCCTGCTTGACCTCTGCTGCGCCCGCCTGTGCTCCCTGCTCTGCTCCGGTAGACATCTTAGCTCCACGTGGCTTCTGTGCTCCTTGTCGGGGTCACCAATGAAGTGTATGGAGGAAACGACGAATAAAACGGCGGTCCGGAATATAATTCCTATATTATAAATCTCTCTACACTTCTAGTAGGCTTAATGCTACAAATAGTCTAAAACGATAGAGGACAGTTTACTTAATACAGGCACTAGGCTGCGGAGATTATATCGAGCCGATTAGCGAGATCTAGGTCTACGACACAAGTCTAGATTTGGTTGTAACAAGTAGCGTGTACAGGTCAGGAGGCCAAAACGAGTACTGAACTCGATGACCATGCCTAATTGATTTTTAGCTAGTCATATGTTCCGACGGAGGCCGAGCTTTGCCGAACGCACCCGAAGTTGCGTTCGGAAAGGTACACACCAGTACATTACAATGTATGCTTATATTTTGGTCAGTGTAAATATTTATTAGTATTGTTAAATCTGTAAATAGATATTATGTGTGATGTAAATATAGCAACTAAATAAATGTGTATATTCCTGTTAATAACTGTTAGTTTATTTATAACCAAAGACAATGATTGTGTTTTCTGTTGTTGTCTATGATCTGACATTTATTCGAATTTGACAGCTCTGTGTAACGGGAAAATAAGATGTACTACTTGTATTGTGGAGTGTTTACATTTTCGGTTTTATCCTAATTAAAGTTATTAATTGCCGGAGTAGCGATGACCGCCACAAGACTAATAACTGTGGAACGTAATGATTCTAACGAAAAGTGATTGATTTTGCTAGGGATGATGTCATGACGATGGGTTTATTATAAGCTGAGCTACGAAGTCATTATATCGAAAAGTCCCGATGTGGGAAAGACAGATATACACTAAACGCGCCTAAACTATGATTCATAATAATTATGAATTCTACTGCGCAGGAGCTTCAGTAACGTGTTCAGTAATGTGTATTAAGTAATGCCTAAACTACGTATAGACATCACATTACGTCATTACAGAAAAAATAATATAGGTAAGTACCACAAATGATGACAGAAGCCACAAAAAATCGTTCAAGTACGTTTAGGCAAGGCCTGAATGCACTGAGTGACTGCCTCTTGGTCTAATGGTTGTAAGCACTACTGTTGAGCATGAGGTCCTGGGTTCGATTCCCAGGTCGGGCAAATTACAACTAAGAATTTCATCAGGAATTTCTCAGTAGTAGCCCGGATTAAGGATCTTTGCTCGGTTAATGGCATAGATGGCTATTGCGATCAACATGGGACTAACACATGGCTAGTGAAATGTGGGTGTGGTGTAAGTACTAGAAGTTACAGCACTGCTTAACTCTTTGAAGATTCCAGTCATGATGTTATTTTTAACAAAAATATTACGTCATTTTACAAAAAAATAAATAAATAACATATGACTAAAAACCACAAAGAAACGCGTTCCAGTAAGTTGAGTTCGCACTCTGTACACTTCGTTTGTCGCAGGCGCAACTAATACGTTCTTTATCAGAACAAACTAAGTACAGAAGTACCGGTACACAGTGACGCGATAAGAAACTCACACAGTCACCTCTTTAGCGGTGCATTACACTCAATGTCGGAGTTATCATGACGCAGTCTTGTGGAATCATTAGGGACACCAGGAGCTTAATTTGTAATCGAGACATCACACCTGAGGTTGATCTGTCGATGGGTGACCACCCATTGAATACTAGTATTTTGGTTTGGAAGCCGACCCCAACATAGTTGTAAATAGGCTAGGCTTCCTTCCGGCACCAGTATTTTATAGTGTCTTCGTCAGAGTGGTGCTTATAAATTATCCAACGGTATTACCGCAATTTAAAAGTATCCACTGTCTTACCCTAGGTTTGTTTAATTCACTCATGCATCAACGGCATCTAATAAGTCGTTAAAGCTTGAAAGGTGACAGATAGACATAAGTCACAGGTCTCGAGTTCGAACCCAAGACACGCACCTCTGATTTTTTTAATTAATGTGCGTATTGTATAATTATCACTTGCTTCGGCGGCATGTAAAGCCATGTAAGAGGCCCATGGGCAGCATAAAAACTCTGACACCAGGATAGGCACTAACCACATGATAAAGAAGAAAGACACGAGTTTTTTTTTTTTCTGTTGGGAAATCATCAAATAACCCCTCCCGCTCTGGACTGAGCAGGAGGGAGTGTCAGACTTTTACTGACTAAAACCCATCCATGTTCCTTCCTTTGCCCTTTGTGGTCCAGGGCCGCGGTATCTCTTTCGAACAGTCCCGCAACCCTGGCAGGCATCGGTCCTTTCGGACCCCTTCCTGTTTGCTGACTCTCTTTGAGGCGCGCGTGGAACTCGAACGCGCCGTCGACACGGCCTGTCGTCATAAGACGGACGGACGGCGAGCTAGCCCATAGCTCACCGTCCACAGGCCCGCGAAGACACGAGTTACTTCCGCATTTATACTTAAGTACTAAGGTAGCTTAAATCAGCATTTACGTAATTTTTCAGTCTTTCAACTCAACTGGACTTTCTCTTTCCGTCTTTTCGACGGCAGCTAGCCATTTTATTGTTTTCAGAGTCGAAGGTCAAGCTAGCATTTATTTTATTTACATAATGTTTCAAATGTTTATGCTTGTGAAAACTTTAACGGTACTTCGTAACCTATTTTATATTGTGTCACAACCGTTACGCTGATGATTGTTATAATGAATCATATTTCAGCCCAGATTTTGTATTTCACACGTGTTTAACTACGTCGTTGATCTCGCTTATGAAAAGACCCGATGCCAGATTTTTAACGTAGTTTCCGAGTGTGTTTTCCCCAACTATTTTGGGGTGCTTCCTGGACTGGAGCGTCTGAAAACCTGACCTCCACAACACAATTTTTGGATAACACGATACCCATCATCTGCGTGCCAACTATGTTAAGGTCGCCTTCCAGTGTAACCGGATGCAGCTAAATACCAATATTTTACATGGAGCGACTGCCTATCTGACCTCCACAACCCAGTAAGTACCGGGTAAAACGATACACCTTGGTGAGACTGCTTTCGGGCCACTGACTACTCACCGACTCTCAAAGATCTACGATTGACAGCCGGGACCTATCGGGGGCTTATCGTGCTTTCCGAGTCACGGAGGAAACTCGGTATATAATGGGTGGTCACCCATCCACGGACCAACCTAGGCAAGCGCGGCTTAACCTAAAGATCGACCCTGAGCGGTTGTTAGTATTTAACCACAAGCTCCTCTTGGATAATACGATAACCCTTGGTTGTTTATCAAAACGATAATCATGATGAAAGCCGAAACCGACCGGTTAACGGGCTTTCCCAGGCACGGAGGCATAAAATTGATGTAGAGTAAGTGCAAAAGTAATCATGGCCATTGGACAATTTGGACACCATTGACCATGATATTGTTGGATTGAATTGGTGTTTTGGATTTAGATTGGGATTGGATTGGTTTTTGGGGTTAACGTGTTGTGCGAAAATTAAAAACGTGTCAACTAGCACCTTCAAAATAAAACTAAAGGAATTCCTATTGAATAAGTGTCTTTATGCGGTAGAAGAATTGTAATTTTCAGTCAACTGTAATTTTATTGAGAATATCATGTTAAATTTTATTGGATTTCGTTCATTTTGATTATTGATCTATCTACTTATAAATTTAAAATTATTATTTTAATTAATTTTATTAATCATCAAATCTATCTTTAATTGTTAATTGTTTATTGTTATTATTTTAAATGTGAACTTATTATTTTTAAATTGTTTTTGTTCTTTTTTTTAAATTAATGTTGTTGGTGTTTATGCAATTCAAATGTAAGTTTATTTTAGACACACTAAAATAAATGTTTGTGTTTAAATTCAGATACAAATTACTTGTTCATGAATAAATGACTATGACTATAGTATTTTTTACATAAAAGAACTCATCTCGAGTAGACCTCGTTTTGTGGCAGAAAACTAATAGCGCTAATAACTTACATTTACCTATTTTGTCTTTAGTGTTCTTAACTGTTTAGGTGCTCATAATTTCCTTACATTTACAACTGAAGTATGTACCTGTGCGTCAACTTTCTCTTCTCACCCTACAAAACGTGTCTAGAAGACGGTATGTACTGTTGCTATATATTATCTAAGCGACTAGATACATTAACCTCTAGAAACCTATGTGATAATGACTAATTGGCATGCTTACACTGTTATTCTACCTGTACAATATTCTGACTGATAACTTTCTTTTTACTACCAAAATTCTCAATTTGATGCCTAGGTACCAATTTCGAATGGTAATAAATATTCTCTAAAAGCTATTTTCTAAAAATATTCAAGGCTGATTAAGTGTCGAAAAGTCGGTTGAATGGACTGATGTCCGTTAGGAGTTTTCAGTCTTTGAAAGAATTGCGCAATTCTTCAAAATTTGTTCGTTGTTTCGCTTTCAAATCGTACGCATTTAATGCCTTCGGAACCAATTTGTGGTCTGTGGATAGCGAAGGATGATTAAAAACCACAACATGCAATTCCCACGCGAAGCTAAAAATATCACGTGGAAGAGGTAAGCCACAAAATTCCTGCATAGAAAGGCATGAAGTTGAATAAATTGGACCTATCCTTTGACGATGCTTACCAGCGCAATAATTTAAATCAGAAGTCATTTATTCAAGTTAGGCTGAAAATCAGCACTTTTTGAACGTCAACTACACAAGACAGTCCCCCAAACCAGCTGAAAAAAAAAAGTGGCGGAAAAAACTCTTCAGTATTGGCTCCGCAACGTACGTAAGACAAAGAAGGAGAAGAAATGTATTCTTTCATCGGCACACTTCTCTGTTTTCGCCTAAAAATAGAACACGACTTAACCGTATCAAAAACGTCGAAGTCGTTGAACTATTTGAACTTACATCATGACAACAATTAATCTTACTTCAATTATCACAATCATCAACCTTTGAAACTGCTGGTCCTTCGAACGCTCAATAAACCACACTAGACATTTATTACGTGGAAACATTGCAAGGTCACCGCAGCTAGCGATAACCCACAGGACAATTACCTTGGAACCAACAACGTCACTCGGACTGAAGTAAACAAATCGCCTTAGTAACCTTATTTTTAATCGTTGTTTCAAGAGCACTGATAGTTTTTAATTGATGTTCTGAGAAAAACTGAGTTATCAGAATGACAGAGAACAAGAGCAAGGCAGAGATCCTTGTTTCTTCTTAGCGTATCTAACGGTCTTAGCAGTCAAAAATATTTGAAAGACAAATCTTTTTCACCCCGCTCACTGATGTAAGTCAAAAGGGCATCCAGCGACAGGCGAAAGATGGAACGTGGGCCATTGTCTGTAGGGAGACGCTGCTTATGCCCTTGAGATCTGAGCCGTCCCCCTCTGCGGTGATTGCCTTTGCTCCGGCAGACTTGAGTTCAAATTTTAATCCAGAGATTTCGAAGTTTTGGTTGTAGGACATGCCGGTTCCCGATGTCCCTTTCGCCGTTTTGAGAAAGGTGATGACATTAATTACACAAAGTACATGCTACAAGCACAACCCACAAGTTATCAGTCGTCAGCTCACCACTCTCTCAAAAACATGGACTTGCAAACAATGCAAAATGCGTCACCAATACGTAACTAAATGTGTCTGCAGACAATTACGGTAGAACTTTATCAAAACCGGTCCAGTTATTTGGATTGGGGACATTTTCTGCTCAAATAAACACAAATTTAAACTTTTTGATTCTTAATTTGATCAAATTAATCAAAAAACATCAACCCATTTTATGTAAGAACCCGAAAATCGCGTTTCTATCTACTGGATGCGAGAAGCTTATGACCGATCAACGTGGCGTCGTAAGGCCCTTACGACCATTACGGTAATGGAGAGGCCTAAGTCCAGCAAGCAGAGTTCGGCTACCGGCTGATAATCATCATCATAAATTCATTATCTTCCTGCCCTTGCCCCATGTCACTTGCGGTCGGCGCAACCCCTTTTTTTTCTTCCATTCCCCTCTGTCAACCGCCACGCTATCATTTACTCCTTTTCCTTTCATTACATTCCTCACACAATCCATCCATCATTCTTTCGGCTGATTTGGTTTATTTATTAAACTCTGCATCCATATAATTAAGGGTGTTTTCAACCGACTAAGACCTGTAGTCGCAAATCACTTCTTATCATTCACTATCACGCAAGGTCATTGATTTCGTAGACTTTTGGCAATTTAATAATTATCATCTTAAGTAATAAAAGCTATCTCGTTTGTGTTGTAATTATCATTACGCTAAATATTCGTTATAAGGCTGATTATACAATAACTAGCAGCAGATTAAACGATCTCACTTCTTGTTTGTCACTGTTCCTACCCTGTATTCTCTTTAACATAACAAACGCATTTCCCGAAGGGTTTTGTCTCGGTTCAACATCGGTAATTATAAATGGTTAAGGTTGTACTTGAGAACGTTATTATAGATCATCATAAGTTTAGAGTACATCACCAAGGGATATCGTAGTACCCAGCAGTAACTGAGTTGCGGAGGTCAAGTAGGCAGTCGCTCCATGTAAAATACTGATATTCAGCTGCATCCGGTTGGACTGCCAGCCGAACCCAACATTGTTGGAATTGACTAGGCTAGGCTTTAATTAGGTATAAAGTAAATACAGAACATCATTACTGAGATTGAAATAGAGAGAGAAAAACATACAAGAACAACACTTGAAGATTGGAGTAACTTGAAATCAAAGTATAGAGATAATTGTGCACAATTCAAGACGTGATAAAGACTTGTATGCACTAGGAAAGTACCGGCTTTAGAACAATTAAATATTGTATCAACACCAACCAGCACTGGGGCCGCATGGTCTCCGACACATGTATAACATGCTTAGTGCGGATGAAGCTTAAACCTCGGATTCGACCAATGCAGAGACGAGCGGACCTGCGCGGGACTTGGGAGACCCACGATTCAACTAATCACAAAGACGCTACGTGGACTTCAACCAATATGATTGGTCTATTCCCGCACGTCTCTCCGCCGCTTTAGCAGAAACCGGGCCCACTGCATCGTGCCAAGGTGAAGTGTATTAGTGTAGTCACACTTGAGATTTTACTTATATCTCGGTCCGTTCGTATTGTCATACACCGGCCGACAGGCCTTGCGAGGACATCACCTTCATTGATTTTAACTGAACAGTCTAAGAATAACCCGGTGACTCAAGCATTATTGCGAATTGGCGATTGTATAAGATCAATTCATGTCACTATTGTTATGAATTTAAATTACTGCCTAGCCGGTCTAGTGGTCGCAAGCCGCTGGCTGCTTAGTATGAAGTTGGGTTGATTAGATTACCGAGTTGAGCCGTGGTTTTCCATCAAGAACTTCTCAACAACAGTCCAGTGTCAAAAAGAGTGCCTTTAACCGAATACAATTCCTGACTGATTGGTGTTCGGTTTTTGGCAATATGCTCGACCGCTAGGATGGGACTTGAACATAACTGGCAAAATGTGGGTGAGCAGTCAATGCCCTGCATATCTTGACCCCTCTTAAAAATAAGAATAGAGAAAGAAGGGTAATGCTGGGTATTGACTTTATTATGGTGGGTACAGTAACGAGGCACTACAGGTATGACATTGATATTATATGTCGTGAATTCAATTGAATAGATTATTCCTAGTCTAGGTCCGCCTTGTTGAATCAATGTGACAAATGCTGCCAAGCGTCATTGAGTTCGAATCTCGGGTTAGTAAACTGATATTGGGTCTGTGAATCATTGATTGCGTTCGCGGCGTCACTTGCATAGATAAAGTATTTTATTTCTCCGAGTCAGGTAGTTGTGGTAGTGGAATAAAGATGGGTATGGAATGGGGAAAGACCAGAGAAACTATGGATTGTCTGTGTGAAGTATGATATGGCAGGAAAGGAAGGAAGACCATGAGAATTGAGAAGCCAGAAGTATGGAAGAGGAAGACATGCTGCACCGACTTCAAATAAAAGGGATATAGGGCAGGAGAATTATTGTGAGGTAGTTTAATAGTAGATATGTTACCACCCATAACTTAGCCCAGTTTCCTCCGTGCCTCGGAAAGCACGTAAAGCCGTTGGTCCCGGCTGTCATTTGTATATCTTTGACAGTCGTTACAGATAGTGACCCGATAGTCTGACAACCAGTTTTACAAGGGGTATCGATTACCCAGTACTAACTAGGTTGTGGAGGTCAGATAGGCAGTCGCTCCATGTAAAATACTGGTATTCAGCTGCATCCGGTTAGACTGGAAGCCGACCCCAACGTAGTTGGGAAAAGGCTAGGCAGATGATGAGTTTAACAGTGGAAATGTATCAAGACTTATAGACGCCATGTAAAGCCTGATCAAGTTTCAGATTCAAATGAAACATCATTTATTCCAATTAGACTGATAATTGATCAGAATGTTTTTAACGTCGTCAAAATTATACAAGCTGTCGTTTTGCCTCCTGGTCAAATTCAAGGAGGTATCTATACTAACGATTCACGACCCAAATCGATAATATATATATATTTTTTTTTTTAAGGATATCGGTAATTGTAAATCACCCGTATTAAAACGCAGCCCGTCTGTTCTTAGCCCTATAAACGCGCCGTCACACACACAAACGTAAACGTTTATTCCACAGTATAATTATGGACAGTATGGAAACTAGGGGGTGGTTTACGCTTACCGACTTCTGTAAAAAATAAATAAAAATACTACCCTTTTTACATCGATTCGGGTCGAGAATCATTAGTATAGATACCTCCTTGAATTTGACCAGGATGGAAAACGACAGCCTGTATAAGATATCCTTCACCATTTTTTAGAGGCATCATGTTTATCTGGGGAGAAGATGCGTAACAAGCTCTCCAGCAACACACCAGTCTTTATCTGCAGTCATAATAGTCTTGTTTACCGTTGCAATTGCTTGACAAAAACAGCAGCAAGAGCAAACAGATTAAATTATCAACGTTTCAGAAACTGGAGTTTACTTTTGTACTATGGTAAGTACCTATCTATGTAAAAAAACACCAATTATTGCTCTGTTATTTAATTTTCAACTCTCGCGCCTGATCTGGGGCCTTAGTCTGCTATTGCAATAGTGTCAGAATGGTCTATAATTGATTTAATAAGGCCCCTAGCCCACGGCGTAATGAAGCGCGTTCGAAACTCGTTTGACGTGCGTACAAAGGGTAATTCGTCTGCGCGGGGCCTTATTAAATCAATGATAGACCATTCTGACACTATTGCAATAGCAGACTAAGGCCCCTGAACATTGGAATTACGATAGTACAATAATAGGCATTGATTTAGGCGTCGCTAAGTGCTGTTACACAAGCACTACACATTCTTAAGTGTTTCTGAAGCATTGAAAGTGAAAGAATAAAACTTAACGGGCGAGTTGAAATCGGAATGAGTTTGAGAATTCGCCCGTTAGCATTACTCTACCGGTCATTGTCTATAGTCACGTTCTATTAACAGTTAAACATTATTGAATAGTAAATTAAACAGTAGATGGGCACTGGGAAAACCCCATCATAAAAGTGACTAGTGAGATTGCACAACTTATACTGAGTCATACTAAAATAATATAATGGTAGTGTTTAAGTTAATTATTGAATCATTAGTTTCGAATACTAATTGCTGTTTGAGAATTAATTTAAGACTGTTTACTGACTCACTTTACTTCCCTGTTCTATTCAAGGAAAGAAATAAAATTTATATCTACCGTCCCACTGCTGGTCAAAGGTGTTCCCTTTCTCCTTACAAACTTCTCTATCTTGCGCGATCTCTGGCCATGGTTAGCCCACAAACAAAATCAGATTGAAGAAGATTAGCAAATAATAAAATAAACACCTTTCCCTCCTCGGGCAAAAAAGGGCCCTTTTTGCCATGTTTGATACTGAAATCTAGAGCAGGGCTTGTGGCTGAACATTATTTATTTATTTATTTACCAACAATTATAACATCCTTACAGACTTGTCCAATACGATGCTATAAGACATACAATATTTATAAAAAATATATAAACAGTTAAAATAGAAAAACATAAAATATAGACATGTGAGATTAAACACCGAAAAAAAAAAATAACTTAATTAATTGAGCATGACAATGTTTACAGTTGCACACCTCTTTCAATAATGACTTGCGCTCTCTGGACAAATCTCGGCAGGTTTCGCCCAAATATATCTTCCGATACCGTTATAATATTAATAATACGTGCAGCTCGCGGCATAGGGGCAAACTTGAGTAAGTTAGTCCTAGCCGCTGGCACTTCTAATAATGCGGGGCAGCGGCGCGCTCCCACGCACCCATCCGGCGCGCGCAACCGCAGCGCCGCCAGCACCTCGAGGTGGTGCAGCAGCCCTAGCAATACGCTCGCCACGTACTTGACTAGCGCCACGTCCCTTCTTACTGCCAGACATGTTGATTTACAAGCATGACCGGGTAAGCTGAGAATGGTAGATGCCCATCCCTAATAGATTGAGACCCCTCCTTGCCTGTTGTTCATACATTTTCAACAGTCATGTTGCAGGTAGTGAGAAGTCCGAATGACTGAACTCCAGGCCATCCACCCTGTCATGTACATGATTGTAGTTTGTTAGGATGGATATGTGTATAGACTATTGAGGATACTTGTTTCTCTTGTTGACATATAAGATGACCTAAGTTGGGGGTAGGTTTGAATCTACACATTGTGTCAGGCTACCTAGCTGAATAAACATGTAGTTACCTAATTTCGTGTTTTAATGATATTTCTGGACATAATAGTGGCGACGACGGAGTAAAATAAGTGACAATGAATCGTAAATGAGTGAAGTTTAGTGAGATCAACCCACATATGGACAATTGGGACATTTACATAGACAGACTTAAGTTTTGTTTCGAAGCGAACGGAATCGTGGTAGACAATGTAAAACGGGCAAATTTCTTTACTGTGTGTGGTTCGCAAGTGTTTGAAACTTTATTAGCACTAAGTACACCACGAAAAGCCACCGAAGTGACGTTCAATGAGATCATAGAGTTTCTAACCAAACATTACAGTCCGAAACTGAATGAGATGTCCATTTCATAAAAATTCTATGAACGTGAAAATCGTGGCGAATCGGCCGCCGAATACATAGCTCAACATCGGAAAATCAGCGCTACTTGCAATTTTACTGATTTGGAGCACATGCTACGTGACAGACTTGTGTGTGGAATGAGGGACGATAGGTTGCAGTACGAGCTGCTTAAAAGGGACAATTTAACATTTCAGAATGTAGTCGATGCTATGTTGTCATCTGAAAGTGCGGGTAACGACGTGCGCATGATGCGCGTGGGGGAAGGCGCTAGCTGCAGCGCCACGCCATCGCCACCGCACACGCCGCGCCGCCCGCGCCGGCCGCGACGCCGCCGCCGGAGCACATGTATATCAACGCGCTGCGCCCGCGGCCCGTACCACGCGCCGCTGTGCCGCGCCCTGCCCCGCGCTCCGCGCTTCGTCTTTGCTACCGCTGTGGAGATCGCCCCGCTGGCGAGTGTCGGTTCATTAACGGTTACGTGTCGATATTGCAATAAAAAGGGACATCTCGAAAAAGCCTGCATTTCTAAAAAGAACGCAAATAAAATGAACTTTACGGAGGAGGATGGAGACGCGAGTTTAAACGGCATTTATGTCGTCCAAAGTACGACTCTAGTAGCGCCATTTGTCATTCATGTGCTGCTGGCTGGTGAACCCGTTACACTGTAGGTGGACACGGGCGCCTGCTACACTCTGGTGAACGAGAACACATGGCGCCTGCTGCGGCCGCGCCTGCCGCCGCGCCGCCGCGCTGCCTCGACGCGGCGCGGCTGGCTCTGCGCACCTGGACCAACGCGCCCGTGCACCTACTCGGCCAGACAGTACTGCCTGTGCGCTATAAGGACATTGAGTATCATCTTCCGTTACTAGTGGCTAAGGGTAATGGACCGAATCTCTTGGGACGAGACTGGCTTTACTATGAATATTAATTTCGTATCAAACGGAGATTATACTGAACTGGAGAAAATAATCACAAAACATGGTGATGTATTTAAGGATGGTCTCGGTACGTACCGTGGAGATCCAGTGGCAATACATTTAAAACCGGGCGCTACCCCGAAATTCCTAAAAGCTCGTCCTGTTCCTTACGCTATTAAGGACAGAGTGGGGAACGAAATCGACCGTCTCGTATCCGAGGGCGTGCTTCAGCCGGTAGCGTACTCTGATTGGGCCACACCGGTAGTGCCGGTTGTCAAAAAATCAGGCGAGATTAGGCTATGTGGTGACTACCGTTGTACAGTCAATCAAGCTACGGAATCGGATACCTACCCTATGCCTACGGCGAATGAAGTATTTGCAGCTAGCAGGCGGAAAATTCTACACGACATTGGACTTGGATCGTGCTTACACTCAAGTGACTATCAACGACGAAACATCTAAACTTTTAACTCTCAACACCTGCAAAGGATTGTATACCGTACATATACTTGCATTTGGTGTGAAGGCCTGCCCCGGTATTTTTCAGAGGCTGATGACGGCGCTACTAGCGGGCATCGGAGGAGTCGCAGTGCTGATTGATGACATCTTAATCGCGGGACGTACGATGCCTGAGATGCTGCAGCGCTTAGACATGGTCCTGCAGCGCATAAAAGAAGCGGGATTACGCCTTAACAAAAATAAATGTAAGTTCGCTAAAGAGAGAGTCGAATTCTTGGGATTCATCATCGATGCTGATGGCATTCATCCGTCGCCAAGCAAGGTCGAATCGATAATGAACACACCGGAGCCCCACAACGTTCAAGAATTACAAGCGTTCCTCGGTTTGAACAATTTTTACGAAAGGTTTATAACACACAAAGCTACCATACTTGAACCTTTGCATCGTCTGCTAGACAAAATGCAAATATGGCGCTGGACCGAACGGGAACGACATGCTTTCAACACTGCCAAACAGGCCATAACATTTGACATGACTTTAGTGCATTACGATTTAAATAAACCTCTGATTCTGACATGCGACAGCTCAGAATACGGCGTCGGAGCCGTGTTATCACACGTGATGGAAGATGGCAAAGAAAGTCCCGTGGCCATGAGTTCCCGAACATTAAGCTCCACCGAAAGGCGCTATTCGCAATTAGACAAAGAGGCAACGGCGATTTTGTTTGGGATACAGAAATTCCACAACTACTTGGCAGGAAGATCATTCACTGTAGTCACAGATCATAAGCCTTTGCTGGGTATAGATATTCAACCTAAGAAAACCGACACCTAACATACTGTCACCCCGTTTGACAAGAATAGCAATCGCGCTCACCTCATACGATTATGATATCCGTTACAAGCCTGGAAGACAGATAGGCAGTGCAGACAATTTGAGTAGATGGCCACAACCAGTTCCTGACCGACCTGAAACAGAACTGAGTGAGATACTGCTGATGGCTGAAAAACCTGAAGATTTCCCATTCGATGCAGAGCGTATTGCGACTGAAACACTAAAAGACAAAACGATAACAAAGATAGTGCACTACGTTCAAAGGGGATGGCCTGCCAAGGTTAAAGAGGCGGATCTGCATACTTACTGGCTACATCGCACCGAACTGTCCTTGCAAGACGGCTGTCTGTTGCTGGGTAATCGCGTAGTTGTGCCGCCGCCGCCGCGCGCGGCCACTTTAAGGGCTTACACAAGACACACAATGGAATCGTACAAACGAAAGCGCTGGCAAGAAGCTACATTTGGTGGCCACACTTAAATGAAGACATAGAAGCACTCGTGGGCCAGTGCAACAAGTGTCTCGAGCACCGGCACATGCCTATCCGATCTCAGCATGAGTGGATCACGCCCACAAGACCATGGTCGAGAATACACGTCGACTTCGCCGGGCCATTTCGAAACAAGAACTTTTTGATCATCGTCGATGCGTACTCAAGATGGCCCGAGGTGTTTATAGTTAACAATATGACCACTGCGACCGTAATCCGATACCTTCGGGGTGTATTTGCGACTCATGGTTTATGCGAGATACTGGTTTCTGACAATGGGACCGCTTTTGAGTCCGAAGGAATGAAACAATTCCTTGACTCAAATAAAATAAGGCACATCACGACAGCACCGTATCACCCTGCCACCAATGGGTTAGCAGAGCGGATGGTCCAAACTGTGAAAGATAAGATACGGAAAATAGATGACATGGCTTGGGCCATAAAAATTCCAAATCTGCTACTAAGCCTCCGCTCGACACCGTGTGCTGGAACACAAATGAGTCCTGCTGAACTCCTGATGAATCGAAAACTGCGCACCCTACTGGACACGATACACCCAGACCATATACAAAGAAAAAAGACCGAACAGCAAGTTTTTGACAATAATCAAAGGCGAAACAGAGAGTCTGAAGTTGGCTGTAGAATTAGATACAGAAATTACAGCAACGGTCCCAAGTGGTTGCCGGGCAGAATAGTAGAGAAAACTGGTCCATCCAGTTACAAAGTGCAAACGGATGATGGTCTTGTCATCAACAGACATATTGATCAACTTATCAAAGTTGCATCACAGGTAGAGAGTTCACAAAACGAGAGGAGAGAGATAAGCGAGGAAGCTCGGGACCAGATCAGTGAAGAATCTGAACAGATGATATAAATTCCCAGTGAAGAGTATTGGGCTGAAATTCTAGGAATACCTAGATAATTGCAGAAATAAAGTTATAATTAAACTGATTCTTTAAACATACTTAAATTGTATAAGTTGTTTGTTCTTTTGTTCTAATTCATAGAATGTTATATTTCTTATTTAATTGTTCATAATCTTCATGTTAATTTCTTATGTACTATTTTGTGTGTTTACTTGGGGGAAAGTTATGTCATGTACATGATTGTAGTTTGTTAGGATGGATATGTGTATAGACTATTGAGGGTACTTGTTTCTCTTGTTGACATATAAGATGAACTAAGTTGGTCTAGCTGAATAAACATGCAGATACCTAATTTCGTGTTTTAATGATATTTCTGGACATAATACACCCCTTGAAAAGACTGCAGGTTGCACTAGGACCAGTCCACCACTACCTAGCCTTTGATCGGCTTCCAGTAACCATATGCAGCTGGATACCAATAGTTCATATGGACTGACTGCCTATCTGTCTTCTGCAACCAAGTTACTGGGTAATACAATACTCTTTGGTAAGACAGGTTGTCAGACTTTTGGGCTTCTGGGTACTCATAATGGCTGTCAAGGATCTACAAATGACAGCCGGGATCAACAGCTTAATGTGTTTCCCGAGGCTTGATCCGAGGCAATGATAAGCAATAAATGAAATAAAAACAGCTGTAATACATAAGTTGAGAACTTAAGATGGAAGGTGCAAGGTCTTTGAGTTAACAATAAAAGAATGTTTACACAACTGTTTCAAACAATGTTTGATAATTAAATGTGGCAAATAATTGAACTAACAGGTATTTGAGAAAATTGGCTGATTAGTTAATTGTTTGGTTTTTGGTTAATTAAGTTATGGTTGCACTAAGTCAACAGGATTCAAGCATTTCAAATTCAGACAGAACGAAAATGTTAAGCAATTGATATAGCATAACATCAAAAATCTGCATAATTGCGACTATAAAACCTGTCAGTTAAGAGGAACTGGTCATCTTTTGCCCCAATTTATTTTAATTATATTATTTTGGAAATGAGCATCTACATAATTCCAGTAGCGCCTTGCCTAAGACTAAGATGACACTTTGACCCAGATTCTTTCAGTGTTTTGAGAGCAGCACAGCAGGGATAAATAGGTACAAAGCAAACTGCCTAGCCTGACTGTCTGGTGTTGAACCTACAGCTAGCAATTAGTCGCAGTTGTTATTACTGGGCCATCACTGAGCTTCAACCAGATGGAAGAAACATGAATGCTAACTCGATAGTCTACTCTCAATTATTTGGCATAATATTTATTATTAGTATTACATCTCAGAAAAGGTCACTAACACTTCTTAACTATTATTGTTTACTGTTACAAGGCATCTTGAGGTCAGCTCACAAAAACTATGCAGTTATTTAAACAAAAATATATAAATCTATGTTTCTGCGACAACGCATTAACTATTGCATTAAGGCTGAAAATTATTAATGTCATAGCACTATAGAATACACCGAAAATTTATAGTATCTGTGACAACTGGCAATAGACACAAGAAATCTTGTTTTAAAGATGTCATTTGCTAAACTTTTACTTTTACCAAAGGTTTCAGACAAGCAAACCTCTATCTTATGTCAAACAATGTTGGAGATATTATTACGTGCACTTTAAAAGACAATGTTACTGTCCCAAAAACCAGTTTACCCGCTTTATTTATACACAATACGCACATTAGCATCAACGAGAACAATATCAACCGGCTTGTAACGAACAACGTAATATTTTCTCCCGAAAAAATGGAGGTAAACATAAAATAGTTACAGAATTCGCGCCACAGAAAATATTCACCTGATTTTGATGCATTGCGTATTGTAAAAGCGTAGTTAGCGATCGTAAATATAATTGAGGATGTTACAGGCTGTTGTTACAACATATGTACACTTACCACGGTAGTGAATGTGTTCAGAAAACTTTATAATCCAATTACAAATAGTTGTTGGCACATAACTTGATTATCTCGTGTTCAGAATGCCACAAATTAGTAACCGTTATCACTCCAGTCAGATGTTTCACCACTGTTTTAGTATTATAGCACTCATTATGTTTTGAAACAAAATTAGCACAAGGAAAGTAAATCCAAACAACGAAAAAAAAATAGCAAACAGCCTCCTCCACTCGACGTAGTGACATTGACGTTTCTTTCAGTGTTGCAATGACTGGCACCAAAAAGTACCCTTAAAACGTGTTTTGTTTTCCTTATTTTTCATTAAATATTGCATTATTAATCTATACTAATATTTTAAAGAGGTAAAATTTGTTTGTATGTAGGGGGTAATCTCTGGATCTACAGAACCGATTTAAAAATTCTTTCGCTAATAGGAAGCTACATTATCCCAGAGTGCCTTATGCTATATTTACAACGTGACCGTGGGATAATTTCCGACCAAAACGAGAGCGAAGCCGCGGGAAACAGCTAGTTTTTAATAGGTTGACTTGTGTTTCTAATCAAATGTAATTTTTAATCTTGGAAACATAAAAGGTGCCGTGGTGAGTAACATCAAAATAATTTTAGATAAAATAATACTTCATTTGACTCTGACAAGAATGTACAGAGTGATTGGAATGTATTTTATTTTTGAGTCTACTTTAAAACTGGTGTTTTCTGATATAGTCATAATTCCGTAGATTATAGTGAACACTCATTTGCTTGCAACATTATAAATGTCATGATGCGTTTTATTATTGCAGTGATGCGAGGTCAACAATTTACCTACTTTAGATTAGAAATAAACAGTATTAAGATAAGTACCATTAGTTTAATTATAATAAAACGTTAGAATCTCTTTCTTTTACTACCTAATTTCAACGGCACTAAAATAGTTAAGCATTAAATTATAACTTCAACTTAGACATACAAAACGATTGTGCAAAATGTATAGTCTTATCAATTTACTTAATAATTTTAGCTCTAAATAAATAGAAGAGCAGCTGATCTCTGGTAGCAAAGGCGCCACCTACACGTAATATGCCAGAACTAAACTTAACTTAGATAAGAACCGAATATTAGAATATCCATCCGCTAGGTGTCAACTGGTGACCTAGTTCCCTCGCCTAGTAAAAATAGCGGTCGACAATAGCTCAAGCACTATTAATAGTGCGTATCTAAAAAAAATCTCAAATCACACACTGTTATCTTGGTTGTTTTTTTTTAAACATCACTCGAATACCATCCTTGTGTCAGTAACGTCGTGGTCCGTATCGCGCAACTCACGAAACCTACCTATACAACATAAGTGCCACTGTAATCGATAAAACCTCGCGTTACAGACAATCAGTTGTTTTTTCGTGAATACCAGTGCCCTTTTAGTTGCCGCTAGAGATTTTAGTTTAGTAAACAAGGGAACATGTTATATTAGTGTTTTAAAGTGTTAGATACAATGGAAAGTGTTAAGAGGTACATAAGGAGTGAGTCTGCGAGTTGCGCTCATATGGTTGAAGAAAGTACGGCGAATAACAGGAAGACGGCAGACCCTCACGAGAAGCTGAAGGCTCTTCTGAACTCTCCCGATGATGACACGGATGATACACTGCCACCTTCGGACGCCCCAAAATTTGGGACAGTTATACACAATAGAATCTTTGTGGGAGGTTTCTCTTTGACCACGACTGATGAGGACCTGTGGAAGTTCTTCTCGGGGTTCGCGACCGTCACGGCAGCCCGGGTGATCTACGACCGAGCTGGAGTCTCCAAGTGTTATGGTTTCGTGACATTCGCGAGCCCCAGAGTCGCCAGGCTGATCGTTAAACAGGTTAGTCTCCTACTCTTTATTGTAAAACTTTTCAGCAACAATGTTGGGTGTAGCCAAACGTTTAATTAAAAATCTGGGAGTTTTCATTCATGGTGTTTGTGGAATGTCACTTTTTTTCAAAACTGGGGCGAAAATTGTTTGGTGCCATTGTTTCGAGTCACTGGACTGAGACAATAAAGACTCGAATTTGTGGGACAGTTCGATATATTTTATTATCTGTACCGTCTTAACAACTCTGGATTATTTCAGGTAAGTACCTACTTATTTACATAGTACAGGGCAATATTTTTAGCTGGGCGCTGTTCTTTGTTTAGCCTTAACAAAGTTTAGTAATACGGAAATTTTCGCTCGATTTTCCGAGGCGTTTTCTTCCTAAACATAACAAAACATCCTGTTTTATCGTCTGATTAGAAAGACATCTTTTGAAAAGAAGTGATCGTTGATTACCAACATTTGCTAATTCATTTTCGTAATTTCTTCACATGTTTTTCGTGATGTAGTCTACCCATAAGCACTTTAAATGGAAAAATTTCAGCTACCTACTTACTTCATTTTTCTTCACTTCGACATTGAACTTCACTGCATTAACGATAATTTATGCGATAATATTATCTGAAGAAGCTGTTATCGATAGAGAAACAACATGACTTTTCAATGACTGATTGATAGCCAAGAATTGGAGCACAATGGCTCAAGGTGAAACATTATCAGATACGGTAAAATTACGTTGATTTTTTTAGCACTATGCTTGGTAACATGATATAAGTGTAACATGCGTTTTTCGTGATAAGAAATTATCTCGTGTTACTACGGATTTTTGCCATGTGGCTGGTTTTTGTCGGCTGTTCCTGCAAAAGAACTACGTTCCATTATCTTTTCATTTTTTATGGAATAATGAAACGTGTTGCGCGGACCCCAAAGTACCTACCTAACACCCTAACATAAGACACTTGGGCAGAAAATGATGAGTAAGCACAGACGTCAGCACATCAAGCTACTACAATCTGAAAATTTTCTTTAGGTAATAGATTTTCAAATTTATCGGTAAAGAAATAGGTTCAAGGTTGGTTGGGAAAATTTGCTAGTTTCGGGTAGCTTGATGTACTGGCGTCCGTGAGTTAGAGCCGTCGTGAGTCCGTTCCACATTCAGCTATTCTACATTTTTCAGGGTTACCTTATGTTATCCTTGCTTTTATGTGCGTTACTATAAAATTGATAAGATAACTATCTACGCTACGGCCGGTTACTTACGAAACCCGCGCAGATTCAGTTTTTAAATTACAATTGTTTTCGCTTCCAAAAAAATTGCTTCAAAATAATTCCTATTATGTGGACGTCTTTTATTTCGAACGAAGCTTCCCGAAAATGGTTCTCGTAAATAAATGAGTAGGTTGGTAAAGGTCACTGAAGATCCGAGTTCAACCAGTGGGTAGGTGCCTACCTCAATCCAGTGTTGGAGTCCATTGTCACACACAGGATCGACGTTTCACCACTTTTCGTTCAATCCCTTCAATTTATTGATGAAAATCGAGCGTTGGTGGCTTCAAAGTCTAACACTGGATTGAAAATAATCATAATCAGCCTCTAATTTTTCCATTGCTGGGGCGCAGGCCTCCTCTCTATGAAAGGGAATGGGCTATAACGAACCACGCGGGCCCAGTGCGGGTTGGTGGATGTCACATGTCTTCGATTTTTTGGTTTAGGATATGCCGGTTTCCTCACGTATGTTTCCTGCACCATTTTGAGAGCAGTGGTGATGAAATAAATGACACAAAGTAATGTGCCTGACTGGGTTCGAACCACGACTTTCTGCTCCTAAGTCGGGGCCGCCACCGCTGCTCCTAATCCGGATCCGGATTGAAAATACTGAATCAGTTTAACATAACTTCACGCGGTCGCGCCATATCGAATCCAAGACCTTATGCTCAGTTTCACCACACCACATAACACTAGCAATATCTAGCTTTTGCTACTAGACCAACGAAGCAAACTGTACAACGAACATCACGCCTGTAATCCTCCGAAGCATTAGGCAGAGGTGTATCTAATAGTAAATCCACGTTTGCCAGGTATATTTAAGTTCCATGTAATAGGGGACGAGCCTATTGCTATCAACCGGGCACAAATCCAGATTCCATGGCTGCTACTAAAAAAATTCTGAAGGAACTCAAAAAACATTTTGTTCCAAGACCGCGTGCTCATCAATAGTTTGAGACGACCAGAATATTAGGGCAGAACAGTGTTAATCGGCCTTTTATGATATGGATCTGCCCTATCCACAGCTCCCCACAAAAGCAGCTTGACTATCAGCATGTTGTAATCTTTACCTACCTAGAAGAGGAAGTTGCTCATGCTCCTGATATCTTTCAGGGCTAAACAGCACCGGATTTTCGTCGGTTTCCCGTACATTATCCAGCCGGTAGCTACAATCCGCTTTGAAAATATAGTTATAGATACAGCTAGCCTAGACCTGTGTGAAGGTTATCCTTTCTACGACTTGCGTGTACTGAAAGCGGAAGTTAGATAAAGCCGTGTTTAAAAAAAAAAAAACATAAAATTGTATACATAACAGACATGCTAACAGACTTTATGGTTAAAAAAGCGTACTATTCCATTGGTGAATTCCTAACAGACAATTTAAATACATAATAATTGGGCATGTCGTTGAGAGAGTCAAATATCCGATTTATTTAAGCTTAACTCTATGTAATTTAATGTGAGTGAATTTTAGTATTTAATTTAATTTGAACAATCATTTGAATAATCCAATGCATGAAAATGTTTTAATTAGTATTATAAGTATCCAACATTTCTATGCCTATTAGGTTAAACATAGCGATCCTGACATCCAAATTAGACCATATTTTATTGTACCTATGTTTCACAAATAAATAATTTGAATTTGAATAACTACAAAAAAAAACGGCCACTAAAAATGTATACATTAAACATAGTACACACACAAGACATTAATGTCAGGTTTTTTCGGGTAACCGGAGTCACTTATCATTACTCATTAAGTTATGTATTACAGATACGTTCATGCAAAAGCCATAATCCTTTACTTTTGGCTTTGTCGTAGTCGGATACACACATATTTTGAAGAAATAATTGAATTGCCTCACAGTTTATTACCTGCGGGATAAGAACAGGACGGCATTTTCAATCGAGGGGATGGCTTCAGAATTTCAAGAACGTGGAATCCAGTTTTGAGTACCTATTGTCGAGTTCCAGTAGTGCGCGTAGCAAAAGACAAAGAAAGAGGGTAGACAGATTTGTCTGCTTCTAACAATTTATTTTCCATCCACCCGCATGCTCCAGTCAATCCGCGATCACGGCGCTTGCAACAGCGTCGAAATATCTGGAGCTCAAAATATCGAACAACCACGGCAGATGTTTAAGTTTAAACCAAGCTTTCATTCTTTGTCCAAAAGGGAACCCATACAATCAGTAGAAGCTTTGAAATACTTCTGTAAGATGTTCTTGGCGCAACGTGAGACAGACAATTGAAAATAGTGGCGAAGCTTACCTGCCTGGTGCCTTGAGAATTCAGTCAATTACTTCTATTTTGCTGACTGGCCAGTTCTAAGCCATTTTAGGTTTCCTGCATGTTAATTTACTGCTTAGGTATGACTAAATCAATTATACTAAGGAAAATGCTTGCCGAGGTTTGAATCAACGACTTTCAATACGGAAGTTGGGACCGTTATCACTGGACCACCACTTCTCAAAACACGACAACTACGTAGGTATTCAAAAAATCCAAGGAACCGATGGTCTTCACGGGTCGGGTCTTAAAGCAGGACTATAGGAAGTCGAGGATCGAGATAAGTGTCGTGGTGTCAATGTCTACTGCTAACCTAATATCCTCATAATGTTGATGCGTTTTCCTTTCAAAATGCTGTATGTCGTTGCATCATTTAAAAATTAGAGTTCCTACTGTTTGTCTCTTTGCCTATGTCCATTAAATGGACTAGACGAGAAAAGTAGTGCTCTCCTTTGAGACCGGTGCACCCACCCCCAAGTGGTTACAAAAAAGGAATATCTACAAATGAATGCTGCAAAGGAGAAGGTTAGACCTTTTTGATGCCCACCTACACGATTCTGTCCCAAAACAAACTCAGATCAATATGATCTAACACCCAGGTTTTTCTAGGTTAGTCACGGCCAATATTTGCATAAACCGTAGGAACGCTTCTTGCATATCTTGATTTAGATCAATCAAACAGTTTTGGATCTGACGTGTAGATAAGAGCGCATTTTGTGTGCGCGCAGTAAAAATACTGATGTTTTTATGATAAGCTACGTAGGTACCTAGGTAGTGTTTGAATGTAGATATCGGATCTTAGTCGCGCGTTTAGAATAGTTTTTGAGCTTAAAGGTTACCTATTCATTGACGAATGATTAAAATAGAAGAATGTTCAATTGTTTTGCTAATTGACAAAGTCATCATCTGTCTAACCTTTTCCCAATTATGTTGGGGTCGGCTTTCAGTCTTACTGGGTGCAGCTGAATACTAGTATTTTACATGGAGCGAATGCCTATCTGACCTCCACAACTGATTCAATACTGGGAAATATGATACTACTTGGTAAGACTGTAAAATTGGGTAATCGATTAAGGAACAATTCGAAGATAATGCTAGCCTGATCCGCAGCAGCAGAACCACCCCATTCCGGCGACGAATCGCAGCAACACCAAAGGCGTCTGTGCATCTCTATGAAAACACTGCCGCAGATAGCGACATTGTAGCCTGTTGCCGTTTTCATAGCGTTATCATCGCATTTTTCCATGCTTTTATATCCCTTTCCGTCGCTCAGAACCGTTATATGCTAGAGAAAGACACAGAGTGGAAGTGCTATCAAACGCGGCAGCATCGCCGATGCGCTCGGCAGCACACGAAAAATGAGGTTCAACGCTAAGTCGCGTTTTGTGGCAGTCTCAATCGAATTTGTACGTTTAGGTAAGGTGCAAAATGTCCTCAAACTAACAATAAACTTGCAGCCAACGTTTCAACGTAGCAAGTCGTGTCGGTAACTTCAACTTATGCAATTAAACTTGGTAGTGGACGAGCATTGCTGAAGTTTTGAATGTGTGACAATAGAGCTCTGGGTGTGACGTACACCGTACACCTTGAGATGTTGATTTGTTGACGCTACGTAAGTTAGTTAGGTTATAGGTTCTTATTTCAGAGAATGAAATTGTGAGCAGTAATGGTGGCCCAGTGGAAACGGCCGTAACTTGCGAGCTGTTGATTGTAGGTTCTAACCCAGTCTAGCACTTTACTTTCATGTTTTTTTTTCATTACCACTCTTCACAAAACAGCAAAAAAACCATTGAATATGCCTTCACTGAGAGCGAGGGCTCAGCAGTGGGAACATTGCAATCATGCAACATCTTCATGATTAGCAAATTGTAGACCTATCTAAAGAGAGCTTCAACCGGTTTTTTGAATCCCTGGATGGCTTTGTAAAATTACGGAGCATGAAAAACAGAGGTGGTGGAAAACCCATTTTAGGTGGCTGGCTGTGTGGCTCGCTGCTCGAAAACTTGAGGAAGTGATGTTAATAATGATGACGTCACGTTGCACGAAGGCTACGCTACGAAGGCTTGTTCAGTATCGGGGTCACCAGTATGGGCTATGCAGACCAGGGTGAAAAGTTTGTTTTTGCTATGCTGCTACAAAGTTGAATACAAAATCCATAATTATCTTTTAAAGCACGAAAATCCATCATGAATTTCATCACAATTTAATGACATTCAGAAGTAATTAGTGCTTTTACAAAGTCGCACTTCAATCATATTGCGGTAATAACTACGAAGCTCATACGCGTTGCTATCAAAATTAAAATCGCCGAGACACGAAATGGTCCGATATTTCCCGAATATACACGAATATGGACGATGATTGACGAACCGAATAACGGTGTGAAGGCTTTTGTGAATATTTCGGGTTGCTTTTTGCTTATTTTGGTCCAATCTATGTCGATGTTTATTTGTAGCAGATAGGAATGGTCCCTTAGCTAGTGATCAAATAATCACAGCTGCACGGGAAGATAGATCTCAAGGTTAAGCAGCGCTAGCCGAGGTTGGTCCGTGGATGGGTGACCATTAATTACATAGGTACCGAGTTTCCGAGTGTTCTCCGTAAAGCAATTTAAACCATTGGTATCGGCTGTCATTTGTAAATTTTGACAGTCATTACAAAACTTCCCCAAAAGCGGAAACTAGAGGGCATTTAAGCACCCTTAACTCAGGAAGCCTATTTCAATTCACCCCCTACACTCCTGCCGATCGTCCTAACAACCCTTACTTCATTTTTACGACACTAAAGTGAACAAAGAGTGACCTATTCTTCACCGGAAGATAATAAAGCTACTCCTTCGTTCGTGACCTTTGGGAAACCTTGGCAATATTCCGAAAAGCTCAAGGGTGAGGCTCCGTAGAATATTGTATGAAACGACACAAACAAAATGTCTTATTTTTCGTTGAAACTGGCATTGGCTTATACGTTATAGTACGATATTATATTCATTTTTGCTGAACTTTTATGTATGCCATTATAACTTTGCATATAATAGTATGATTGGCCTATCAAGTTCCCAATGCTGGGACACACTCCTCTTCTCTATGAAAGGGTCAATCTATAGTGGCGGTAATTTCTTATAAGCCTAAAAGCTTGGCTTGCCCTTGTGACTTACTGCGCTTCATGATGTTAGGGTTTTTTAACCTTTAAATTTATGCCGAAACATGTTAAATCTCCCTAGACACTTGATGTGGGTATGTTCGTTCACTATACAAAAATGATATAAGCACCTATGTAAGGGAAGCCCGTGTATGTTCGAGCAGCGGTGGCCCAGTGGCGGCGGCCCCGACTTACGAACAGTAATTCGTGGGTTCGAACCCAGGCAGGCGCATTACTTTGTGTAATTTATTTCATCACCACTGCTCTCAAAAACGGTGAAGGAAAACATCGTGAGGAAACCGGCATGTCCTAGAACCAACAATTCGAAGACATGTGACATCTACCAGCCCGCACTGGGCCCGCGTGGTGGATTATAGCCCATTCCCCTCATAGAGAGGAGGCCGAGTGTCCCAGCGTAAAGGCTGATTATAAGGGAAGTGCAGTGGGTTTTACAGCAGGCATATCTATACTAATAATATTTATTTATTTAACAAGTTGTAAGTTTTTATGTAGGGGGTAATCTTCGTAACTCTTGATCCAATTACGAAAATTCTTTCAGTAACGGGAAGATACATTATCCCCGGGTGTCACATGAAACGTTACATTTAAAACGTCCCTGTCGCGAGCAAATGTTAGTTCAGTACAAAAATCACGCCCTACATATAGGTACTCATACTCACCAATATGCGATAAGAGATGCGATGAGAAAATTTTCGCAGTTTCCAGTGTCCATCAGCGCACTAAGCATCCATTTTCTAACCAATCCAACTGCTAAATGGGAATAGTTTTCCACGATAAGTAATTTGGAATCATAAGTAAACCGTGCCAGCTACCAAAGAGTGCAAGTAGAAAATAAGTTGTTACAAGAAATGTTAAAACAATTCAAAATTCCGCACCGCATTTAAAAAACAGGCCATGTGCGAGTCTGACTCGCTATTTCTTGTTACGGCGGCCATTTTGTTATACACACTCTTTGAATGTCAAGTGTCTACCCTATCACGGTTCAAAAGATACAGTCCTGTGACAGACGTACCGACATACAGCGGAGCCTTAGTAACAGCCTTACAGGGCCCCGCGCGTTGGCACCCTGGGTGCGAAACCTAGAAATACATATTTATAATACGTATCAGGTAGGTCGCACCTAAATAGTGAAATACCTATTGACCTTTAAGACTAATAACTACGCACTATATTAGTGCTCATTACTAAATAAGCTTAACAAAGTATTACGCTTGTTTTCATAGTTTCAAAGGGGGTGAGAATTGAACTCACGACCTTTTCGTAAGTACCTATTGAGCCTCTTTAGGCTGTTATTATTATTTAAGGGTTTATAACTAAGATTCAACGTAGCAATGCGATGTGGAGGTTTACTTTGACGCCTAAGTGTCCTATTTTTGGCGTTGTATATAAATGTACTTAGTTTTAGTCTTATTTTTTATTATTATAATAGATCTATTTTTAGTTTGTTTAGATGATCAGTATATCTTGTGTACCAGTCTATCTTGGCCATATGCTTGCATTTGGCAAAGAGCATCAACAAAAGGAGATCTCCCGAAGAATACAGCTTGGGTGAGCCGCGTTTAGCATATTAGACGACATTTTGAAAATAGACAAAATTCCGCTATGTCTAAAGTCCCGCCTCTATAACCAGTGCGTTCTGCCTACAATGACGTACGGTGCGGAAAAATGGATACTCACGCAGGAGGCTGTGTATAGACTAAGAGTTGCACAGAGAGCCATGGAGCGTTCCATGCTCGGTATAAAGCGATAGATCAAGTTCCTAACGTCGATATTCGAAAACGAAGAAAGGTTTTCGATATTGGAAATCGCGTTAAGGAACTCAAATGGAGCAGGCAGTGGGCAGGACACCTGGCAATGCGCAGTGATGACAGGTGGACTAAGGCTGTCTGAATGAATGGTGAAAAACCGAATGGCGTCCAAGAACTGGCAAAAGAAACGTGGGTCCTCTGGGCGGCGGCGAGATGGGCAGACGACATTGTTGCCATCGGGGGAAAAACCTGTATGAGGTTGGCACAGGACCGTGGAGAATGGCACAAGAAAAGGGAGGCCTATATCCAGTAGTGCGTGAGTTTGGGCTGTGGATGATGATGATGATACGGTTTAAAACTAAAATGAGTATTATTTTACCAAAAGATAGGTTTCATTATAATATATTTATTTATCTGCATCAATAATCGCACTCGTATATAATCAATGCTAACACTTTCACTACAAAATCGCCCTTACTGCTACGATATAGAGGCGCTGTAAAATTGTTACCACTGATGTGAATTTCAAATTTCCAAATCCTTGTTTCTATTTTTTTTTATCCTCGCTTTATCGAATATCAACTCTAAAATAATGTTTATTACATTGATATTATTATGTTTGTCTGAGTATTATTAAAATAAAAACTACCATTAAAATAGCGTTTGTATTACCATTTTTTTTTATTCCAGCTTTTCAGTGAAATATTTCACAGACAATTTATCTTTTAGATTTTTCTCCCTCTTTTGCGTCGCGCAGTCGGGTAAAAATTCATTTCTTCTAATGTATTGTTATTTGGAAACTAAATTCTAAACGCCAAATATTTGACTGAAAATAACGCGGGCTAGGCAATAGTAGTTTGATTGACAGTTTTCTCCCAATCATTAGCCGTAAACCCAGGACTGCCTTCTCAAGAGCCACTTCTGTTAGCGAAAATACTTGTTTTTCTAATAAATCTTATTTACCTTATTCAGCGTCAGGCATCGGTAGTGGGGGTGGCGGTGTTGCCAGCCTTCTGGGCACGTTTCCGGTTGCCAGTTAAGATGGCAGAATAAAAATGTTATTTTGTACGAAAAAAGGCTTCTGCTATTATTGTGTAGGAGGGTAAATACTTTTTATTTTAAATTCAGGGAGAGCAAGAAAGTGTTCGTACAAGATTTTATAACACATTTGCTCGTAAAGGGTCTCTTATTTCACCAATTTCAATATCGTATTTTATCTCATTACGTACTTAAATTGTGCATTATTGTAATTTAAAACGCACGAGTTTCTTTTTCTTCTCAAGATGCTCCGTCTAAAACGAACGGAACTTTTTTAAATCTTAGCAAAGAGTTTTTATGTCAGAAAAGTGGTCAACATTTTATGAATAAAATTAACTTTGGGAGATAAAATATAACAAATAAACATTTAATTCTTTAATTTAATTAATTTTGACAGTAAATTAGACCCATTTATCTAACATAACAAACGTAACAAAAACACAAAATAATCAATTTTAAAAATTGTTAAAAAAAATATAACTGCTTAACAAGTCATTAAAGATTTATTCGTTTAAGAAAGTCCGAGTTTTATTTATTTCCTCGCAAATGTGTTATTAAACGTTGTATGACACTTGTAGCCCTCGCCTACGGCTCGGGCTAGCAATATCGCCTCGGCTGTAATTTTCAAGTTACCGCACTTATATCATAATAATTTAATATTACTGATCAAAAAGTTTTGCATCACGTAATTTGTATTTTTTTTAGTTTAGACTTTTTTTTCACAATACAATACAAAAACTTTATTGCCAAAAATAATACAAAACGGTTTTACATTGGCGCCAAACTAGACAAAGCCCTTAGAATAAAGCCTGTATCTTGGGCACCAATACAGATCGAGGATTTCCTATTGGAAAAAAATAAAACATTCGGTGGCATTAAATTTTACCAAAGAGCAATTTAACCAATTCAGTGTTTACACTATGACTAGAAACTTTCATGGATAAAAACACTTTCTCAACTTAAAACAAACATCATTTACCCACTTGGCATTTTCGACGTGCGCTATACACTTATAACGAGTCGGTAGTGGTACATTAGATTCGGTAGAAAATGTAGAACAACAAAGCCGATCCGAAGCATTCTCGCATAATTTCGGCTTTGCAAATGTTGATTGGCAAACTCAGCATCTAGCAAAGCTAATCCCGAGTGGATTTTTCCCGAACTTATATCGAAATTATTCGATTTTGCCGCCCGTCTGTACCAAATTATGCCGACCAATATTATAACTTACTAGCTTAAGCTAGCGGCTTCGCCCGCGTGGAGCTCGCTAATTGTAACACGGGATCATACTGCTGTGGTAAAAAGTATCTCATGTGTAAATCCAGGTTATAATCTATCCAGACATCCTCATAAACTGTCGCATTTTAATTTATATTAGTAGGACTTTAAGCACACATAATGCGCAAAGGCGGACTTAATGCCAATGGCATTTTCTACCACTCAACCTTTGGGTGATGCACCCGTACCCCGTAGGCTTTAGGTAAAATCGCAATTTCCACGCGATTTTATCAGCAGGCATAATGCGTTCCTAATTATATTGTTAGCCGCTATCTAGCCAGCGCGAATGTATCAGGTAATAAAATTATATTGCTGCCAGCCAACCGAAATATTAGAATAGAATAGAATAGAATATATTTTTATTGTAAAACATGAGTCTAAATCAAATAATATTGCAAAGTCTTAAAATAACAGTTAGATCTACATGTTTTGCCATATATATATTGATGAGCGGTTTGTATTATCTTTCTGGAACACTAATTACTGCACAACAGTATGGAAAGCAAATCAGTGGACTATTTTTTACTGAAAATTTACTGCAATCAACGTTAATATATAAGAATACAAATAAATGGTATACACACACATACACACACTCACCCCCACACACACACCCATACACATAAAACGCCCGAATGCACATTCACATACCTGTTCCCCCTATTGTCTAATTTAAGTTTGTTTTATCCTGGCTGTATTGTAATTTGTTATAATTTTATTTTACTGTAATCTATATTTTAAAATTATTTTGTTTTTATTTATTTAACAATTTATGTACACACTAAATACAGAAAAGAAAAAAGGAACAGAAAATAGTACAAAGGTGATGCTTATTTCTAAAGAAATCTCTTCCAGCATACCTGTGAAAGGAGAATCTAAAAATGAGATGTAGACACAGTGTGTAAAAGAAGAAAAGAAAATGGAATACAAAACATAAAGCAGAACTATTTAAATAGAATACCTCCTCATACCTTATAAGAATTTTTAATTCAATTTTTAATCTAAATTTGTTTAAATCCTGATTTTATTCGAAGTTTGTTTTTGATTTAATAAGTATTTAACTTGCTTTTAGTCAATTATTCTAATTCTATTTTTAATCATAATTATTAAACTTAATTTAAAGTAATTTTATTTTGTAACCTTTTGCTGCATGAAACTTGCCCAATTGTTACCTAAATGGAAGAAGTCACTGGCTCCTGAAATACAGGTAATCTAACCTAGCTCTGGAGCCAGGGTCTCAAAATTTTCTGTACCCTGTTTTTATGGCAATAAAGAATTTATTTAGTTATTTATTTCATTAGCCGCAGAGAACAGATAGAAGGTTAACAAAGCCAAATAAATATCGGGCAACCTTAGGGTGCCTTTCCACCAGAGATGTGCTATGCTGCGAGAATGTAAAAGCTAAGCTACGAAACTATGTGACCGTTTCCACTGATGCTAAGCTATGTAGCGGAGCGCGTAAGATGTGTTATGAAAATGCGCCTCCGCAAGATAACTGTGCGGGAAAGATGCACAGCTCGAGCTAGCTACGTATCGGTAATAGGGAAGGCACGGGCCTAGCTCGCATCCATAGCACGCATCGATAGCTCGCATCCATAGCACACATCCTTCCATTTAAAA
Source organism: Eugnorisma glareosa (assembly GCA_947578425.1). NCBI lineage: Eukaryota > Metazoa > Arthropoda > Insecta > Lepidoptera > Noctuidae > Eugnorisma > Eugnorisma glareosa. The sequence goes on from OX387981.1 coordinate 1,019,773, forward strand.
AACGTAGCTTAGTTGAATTAGTTTCCACCAGTGCTATGTATGTGGTCCAATGAATATGATTGGTGGATATCAAACGCATCCATAGCAACGTTGCATAGCACATCTCTGTTGGAAAAGCAGCCTTACACTTGCCATGAGTGTAGGTAATGGGGGCTCGGTGGAAACCGTTTCGAGTTGTACGTTGTGGATACGAACTCAGGCGCCTAGGCACTTTTATACATAACATAATAATTATCATGCATAATCATAATTACCACGCCTCTAATCCCTCAAGGGTTATGCAGAGGTGTACCGAATAGTACACCCACATTTCGCCAGTTATGTTTAAGTCCCATGTAATAGGAGGCGAACCTATTCCATCACCTTGGCACAAATCCAGGCTGCATGGCTGCTACTGAGAAATTCTTGATAAAAAATCTCAATAACACCGATCAAATCGAACCCAGGACCTCATGCTTACCAGTCGCGCTTGCGACCACTCGACCGACGAATCATTTTCCTTTGAGTAAAATATTACATCACAGCTGCTTTCGAAATGATGTAGGAATACAAGGTCAGCGAACCGGCAATAGGTAGGTGATCATCCTAACGCTTTTTGTTCGGTCTCGTGTGAACGTGGAATGAAATAGAACGATGAACCATTCACTTGAGTGACGTGTTTCAGACTGCAGTTTCAAGCTCGGACTCCACCAAAGCGGGAGCGAGCGGAGATGTGCGAAGCGGAGAGGAGATGACATGCGTAAAAGCTGGGGTGTATCCACCGAGGTACCGAAGCTGCGCGGAGATGTACAAAGCGGCACGCTGCTCACAGAACACCGCTCACCCGCGTCGCTCTCGTCTCTCTCGTCTCCGCTAGCAAAAAAACAATTACGAGACATCTCCTCTCCTCTCGGCTCAAACGTGTCCACTAAAGCTAAGCGGAAACGAGAAGTATAAATAACGAAATTCTATTGAAGGCTTAAAGTCACCGAAAGGGCAATGGAGAGATGCTATGCTCGGAGTTTCCTTGCGTGATCGAATCAGAAATGAAGACATCCACAAGATAACCAAGGTTACCAACGTACCGGGGCTGCGGGACTGTTCGAAAGAGGAACCGCGGCCCTGGAACACAAAGGGCGATGAAGAAACATGGATGGCTTTTAGTCAGTAAAAGTCTGACACTCCCTCCTGCGGGAGCGGGAGCGGGAGGAGTCATTTGATGAATTCCCACCCGAAAAAAAAGGTTACCAACGTAGCCCGAAGAATTGCCAAACTGAAGTGGCAGTGGGCAGGACACATTGCTCGCAGAACGGACGGCCAACGGAAAAGTTCTAGAGTGACGATCGCGAACCGGAAGACGTTGCGTTGGAAGGCCTCCCACTAGGTGGACCGATGACCTGGTGAAGGTTGCGGGGATCCGCTGGACGCGAGACGCACGGGACCGGTCAATGTGGTGACACATAGGGGAGGCCTATGTCCAGCAGTGGACGTGTTTCGGCTGAAATGATGATGATGATTGTTGGGAATTGCACCCAACACAAAGCGGACGGCACGCGCAGGTGGCGTGACTGTTGGGATTCGCACCCAACGTACACGCAACCGGCACGCTCAGGCGACGTGACCGACCTACGCGGCATCGCCATCGGCGAGCCAGCGGAGGTGCGGCGTGGGGAGCACTGGGACAGGACACTCGCTTCCTCGGACACCACCGTGACGGACGAATCTCAAACGCGCAATCAATTTTATGTTTGTCCAGGACAGTTTAATGTTAGATATCAAAATCGGCAATAAACCACGCCTATTAATTTAAAATACAGTCCACTTTTCATTTATCCCAACGAGCTGGTCGAAACAATGATGATGATGACGACTGGTAGTTTACAACACATCTCGTCTCCTCTTGTCTCAACCCTAAGTACTTAGAAAAGCACCAAGCTGTGTTGCTTCGACCGAAGTTGTTGAGATAGAGAAAGAATATTGAAAGAATGATTCATTGCCCATTAGACATAGCGAGAGTGTTACAATTTGTAAGTTTTGGCACGGATCGAATGTGTCTATTATTGTTACAGTCCAATTAACTAATAGCTAACCTAGAGATATTGTTTCTTAATACTTTAGCAGACGAAACAATCGAATTAACTGTGATTTTTTTGAAGTAAATAACCAAGTGACGTAGTACATCAATTTGATTACCTAAGGTAGCGAAACCACTCAGACGTAATGGATGATCTTTAATTTGGTTTTTGTTGGTTAATTTGATCTAATGTCTAAACAAGTTTATTTTGTAGATCTTTGACAGTCGTTAAGTAGTCAGTGGCCGAAAGTCTGACAACCAGTCTTACCAAGGGGTATCGTATTACCCAGTACTAACTGGTTTGTGAGGTCAGATAGGCAGTCGCTCCATGTAAAATATTGGTATTCAGCTGCATCCGGTAGGCTGAAGCCGACCCCAACATACATGCATGTAAAATACTTGATTTAAGTTGAGGGTATACTTACACAATTTCACTCCGCGCATGAACAACACTTTATCACAAAACCAATTTATCTCGTCTGCTCGACGTCCGTATGTCACTACAGGGATCCAGCAGAATATCAGCGTCAGCTGCATGCCTGACACATGCTGAGCTGGACTCTCATTTGGTGCAACCTTGAGGCGCACACCGCACCTTGTTTAAATACTCGTTATTTTATTGAAGTTTGTCATGGTGTTACCATACTTATTTCATAAATTATGTTTTCCTTTTTGCAAATTGGCACCTTGTTTTTTTATTTTTATAGGTATTTAAAGAATGTTCATGTAAATTTTATAATTTAATTGTACTTCCGTGTGTTGTGTCTTTTGTGTTCTCTAAATAAATGATTTATCTATCTATCTATCTAACCTAAAGATCGACCCGGCCGTTATTATTTAGCCACCAGCTCCTCTCCAAATGAAATTAATAATGTGTAAAATACCTTTTTAATAATTTGATTAATAATTTTTTTTTAAACATAAATAAAAAGCGATCTAGTTGAAAAAAGTTTCCACAAAATTACAATCAGACAGATAAGATTTCCCCCTGGTCAAAATGAGAATTAAAATACACCCATGGAGCAAAAATGTAACGAGATTTTTATCCCGATGTTACAATGAAAACTTTTTCAAGCCGGTTACTTGCACATTTTTAAAAATCTGGGGCAAACATAATTACAACAAACACTCTGTGCTTTTCCCTTAATACAAAAAGGTCCTTTTTACTTTATGAATGAACAGCACGTACGAAGAATATTAATCGGAAAATACCTTTTAGTCAGAATACGATTTCCATAATCACAGGAGTTTGTAGAAAGACACAGGAAACTCTCCGAGTATCATATCCTGTTCTTAAATTCATCAAAATTAGATTTTTATAGAATTTAACACTGCCGAAACTTGAATACCCAACAATGATTGCTCACGCCCAGAAAATTATGGCGATGTTTGGATCGTCATAAATAATGTGTGCGAACAGACTTTTTCGACCATGAAATTGCGGAAAAACTCAATCAGAAACCGACTTACTGATGATCACCTTTTCTCGCTGCTGAAGGTTATTTCGACGCAGCTCAAACCTGCATTTGAAGATATTATGGCAAATCAAAAACAATTTCATATGTCTCACCATGGCAGAGCCTTCGAACAAAAGTTAAATTGTAATTTATAAAAAACATGGTGTGTAATGTTAAATTTTAAGGAAAAAAAGATTTCAAATTATAATGTATTTTTGCTATAATTCTGGCCCTCCTCTGAAATTATTTCAAATTTCTGGCCCTCCATGAATAAAGTTTTCCCACCAGTCCCACCATTGAGTTAGACACTCAATGAATTGCATTTGACGGTATGGTTGGATTTGGCGGCGACGACCTCTCGCGTCCGGCCTTGGTTCAATCCATGGTCCGGAGCGAGACGGAATGGGACGCCGCACCTCCTTCTGCGAAGCAGTCATGCTAGCGAAGGAGGTGGCGGAACGTGAGAGGGAGAGAAACTCACGTCCCAGCCACCGCGGGAGACGCACCGGGCGCCGGGAGCCACTTGGTGGCCCCCGGCCACCGTAGGCGCGGCCTTGTGGACGGTGAGCTATAGGCTAGCTCGCCGTTCGTCCGTCTTATGACGACACGCCGTGTCGACGGCGCGTTCGTGTTCCACGCGCGCCTCAAAGAGATGTCCTCAAACGGGAAGGGTTCCGAAAGAACCGGTGCCTGCCAGGGTTGCGGGACTGTTCGAAAGAGATACCGCGGCCCTGGAGCACAAAGGGCAAAATAAGGAACATGCATGGCATTGGATGGGTTTTAGTCAGTACAAGTCTGACACTCCCTGCCGCTGCGCCCAGAGTGGGAGGGGTCATTTCATGAATTCCCCCCGTAAAAAAAAAGGTATGGTTGGCTCAGTGGCTGAGCGATTGGCTGCTGCGCTGCGTGTCACGATTTTGACTCTCTCACGGAAAAAACATTTGTAACTATACGTACAGGTAGTTTTTCCAGGTCTGACTGTTTGTGTATGAGAGCTAAGATGTTTGTAAACGACGCACAGGAGAAATTCCTAGTGTGGGGCAAAATCCAATGCTCGATTTTCGGCACCAGCCACCAGGAGATAAAATTACAATAGTGCAGTTTTGTGTTTATGCATTGATTTAGGTTTAGTATAGTGTTGGCGAAAATAGGCATGTACATCATTCAAAGGGAGTCACAAACAAACGATTGATATGACGGTTTTAACTATTTCTCACTCTTAGAAACCCAAAATACAAAACAACAAACTTATAATCCTCTTGAAGAGAATTCATTTTACGTTTAAAAAAAATCTGAGGGAAATTTCTCTTTTTCCCACTTCTAAAAAGATTCTATTCACCCTCTAAAATGTCGCCGATACCAACGGCTACATAACTACATACACAACACGCCGATGTCAAAGATATTTTTACCCCGAAAAAGGGGAGAGATTAGAACGTCAGTCAGGTGGCAACTCGCAACCCACGTCACCGTCCAACCGTGACGTCATATTAAAAAAGTACACAACTTTTTACGAAATGAGGTTGGACATATTTTTTTGGGGCTCGTTTCGGAGCAGAAGTTTTTTAGAAGGGGTCAGTGTATAATAAATCTACGTACCTAACTTATACATAGAATAGCTCGATGTAAAAATATGTAGGAGGGCTTGTTCATTGTTTCAATGGTAGATAAATCACAACAGATTCTTTGGTGGTATTTAAATCAGTTTTTAAAACGTAGCAATCTTCGCTTAGCTTTAGCTTAGCTTCTTACATCACAATTAGCTTTAGCTTAGCTTCTTATATTACAATTTAGATAAATCAACCTTACCAAGTTACCTTTCGGGTACTGAAGCCTAAAAGATTGCCCAAAAGGTCCAATTTGAAGTTCCTTGAAATACCGATATTCTTTAAATATTAAGTTTTGGATAGTGTGGGTACTTCCACGACAGCAATAATCCTTATAGTTTGCCAAAAGATAGGGCGAATCCATAGCCAAGAACCGTCCGGGGGCGAAAACTCCCCCAGAATTTGGTAACAGTCCAGAATAACAGCATGCCCACTTTGGAACGGGTGACTTTAATACCCCTCGGAATTAATTACCAGTACCTACTTATTTGAATGTAACCAGTTGTACGACTTGGATAATAACTATACCTACTAGTTTTTCCGTGGAGGTTGGAAGTTATCCCAAACGAATGTAATATGGGGATATAGTACATTTTGATATAAGTGGGGAAACTTAGCCGAGAACTGAAGTAACAAATCCCCACGTATATCAAACGACGTTATAATACACTTTAAAAAAATATCAGAATGGAAAGTATTTTTATCAGGAATTAAAAAACTATGATTTAATTTGTTTTTTTTTTCCGCGCTTTGCTTTCGCCAGATTGAAGAAGAAGCAAAGGTATGATGCCGCTAAACAGCCTAATATGAAAAATTTAAAATTCAAATATTTTTGAATTTAGACCACAATTAAATGTTAATTTGTTCATAGAAGTAAATATATTTGTTGAAAAAAATCATGTTCATCTATGATATTGTATTTATTAACACTATTTAAATACCTACTCAAAAAATATTTACGCCGTAAAGACGCATAGCTCTTTGCCGAGATTAAAAAAAGTACAATAACCGCCGACTATAGTCATTGAACCCATTTGGACTTAGTGTACATTTTGTGGAAGTTTTTATTTCCGCACGTGAGCGGTAAACTATTAAAAATCCACGCGTGTGAAATACTTTGCATGTTGAACCTAATCGTAGTGCGATAAGAACCAGTTTTAGAAAAAGTTCATTGAAAAAAATATTCCGTCTTAATCCAGGACATGGTCTGTTAAAAGCGTGAAAAAGTAACAACAAGTAACATAGTATAGACCAACTGACAGACGGAGTTTGTTTGTCGCCCGCTATTTATCATCGTCATCTCAGAGGACATAAGCCTCTCCCAGTATCACCACGTCGACAGATCCTGCTGTTGAGAGGGTATTTTATGGTTTGAAATGAAATAAACGTAACATGTAGGAAACATTCATATTGACTTAAGGAATGACAGTGTAAAGAATAAAGTATTATAAAAAAGCAAAGATTAAGAGAAAACCTCCTTCAACATCCTCCCTTTTTCGATAATCTTTATCGTATAAGTCCCACCATTCCTGAAATTAGATCCAGTCTGGGTTTATGCACAGGCTTAGTCAAAATATCAGCACACTGGTATTCTGTGGGAACATACTTAACTTGAAGTTCTTTTTCAGTAACTAATTCCCTTACATAAAAATGTCTAATAGAAATGTGCTTTGTGCGACGATGTAACTCTGGGTTTTGTGCAAGCTTTATAGCAGCATCATTATCAACTTGTAAAGTAGGGACTTCTATCAAAGTAGTAATTTCATTAAAAAGTCTCTTCAGCCAAACAATCTCACGAGCCGCTTCACTAGCTGCAACAAGTTCTGCTTCGGTGCTTGAGATAGCTACAGAAGTCTGTTTACGACTTGCCCAAGAGATTACTCCTCCTGCATACACGCATAAGATTCCAGAAGTAGAGCGTCCTGTATCGAAATCTCCACCATGATCAGAATCACTAAAACATTCCAAGATTCCAGTTTTGTATCCCTTTTTGTATACAATTGCTGTATCTAGGGTTCCCTGAATGTAACGAAGTATGCGTTTAACCTTGTTAACATCTTCTAAAGAGGGATTTGTAAGTTTCCTGGATACGACACTAATAGCGTATGATATGTCCGGTCTAGTACTTGTCATTAAATAAGCTAGCGCACCAACGGCTTCACGATAGGGAAATTTAACCTCATCCTCTTTTACTGAGCATGGTTGTGCAGGTTGTGCTTCTTTAATGATTGGAGTACTAACGGCTTTACAATCACTCATACCAAAGCGTTCCAGTAGCCTTTTAGCATAATGTTTTTGAGAGACTTTGATGGAATCATCGTTATTGTTGAAGATTTCCAAACCCAGAAAGTAAGAAGCTGGTTTTGTGGTTATCTTGAACTTCCGTTTCAATTCTGCCAAAAACTTTTCAGATTCCTTTGGGTTCGTTGAAGCTATTAGACCATCATCAACATAGAGTCCAAGAATGATCTTGTTGTTAAGTCGGTTTCTAATGAACAAACATGGATCTGTGTCACATTGTTTGAATCCTAAAACTTTCAAATAATCAACAATACATTTGTTCCAACATCTTGGAGCTTGTTTAAGACCATATAAACTTCTCTTCAATTTACATACTTTAGTCGTACCATCACTACATCCTTCTGGCTGATTCATGTAGATATCTTCATCTATTGAACCATTCAAAAATGCTGTTGCTACATCAAACTGTCTGAGGGATAACCCTTCATTTGTAGCGATGCTAAGAATCGATCTTATTGTGGCCATTCTAGCAACAGGACTAAATGTATCACTATAATCAATTCCTTTCTTTTGTGTATAACCTCTTGCTACTAATCTCGCCTTATGTTTGTCAAGACTTCCATCAGCATGGGTTTTAACTTTGAACACCCACTTACAAGAAATCAGTTTTCTGTCTTTTGGTTTATCCACCAAAATCCAAGTTTTATTATCTTTTAGAGATTTTAGTTCGTTCTCCATTGCTTTTAACCATTCCGCTTTCTGAGGACTTTTTATTGCTTCTTTGTATGATTTGGGTTCATTAAAATCACTAACAACAGTAGACATAATAAAATCTTCAAATCGTTGTGGTGGTCGCAATGTCGATCTATCTCTTAGATTCCTTGTCGTAGAATTTCCTCGTTCATCATCTTCATCTGAATCAACTTCTGATGATCATTTCTACTAGATTCATCCGATATTGTAAGCAAATTGGGAATTGTTTCTTCAAAACTCGCACCATCATTCAATGTCTGAGGCACATCTGAAATAGTTGCGTCGTGTAAAATATCCTCCCTTGCATCTAACATTGGATGATTTTCTCCAGTTTTAGGAAAATGAACCTCCATCTCAACAATTGGACTTTGTTTTTCTGTTTCAGAGACATCTGACTCCAATCCAATAGATCTGATGACTGACTCGTTGAATATTACGTCTCTTGACCGTATTAGTGTTGGATTCGATTTATTGTTTATGCTTAGTAACCGATAACCGTCATCACCATCGTAACCAATGAGAATACATTTTTGAGCTTTTCTGGACATTTTCGTTCTCTTTACTTTTGGAACATGAGCATAACATTCAGTGCCAATGATTCTCAAATGTTTGATTGAGGGTTTCTTTGTAAACCATAACTCAAACGATGATTTTCCTTGTATAGAAGTCGGCCCAGTTCTATTCAGAACATAAGTAGCCGTGTTGACAAGCTCAGACCAACAGGAGAGTGGAAGTTCTTCGTGAGCGTGCATCATAGTACGAGCAGCTTCTACCAAAGTTCTGTTATCTCTCTCACTGCACCCGTTCTGTTCCGGAGTATACGGCATTGTCAAACGGTGTTGGATGCCATGATTATTTAAGATCTTCTTCACAGCTTCATTTTGGAATTCTCCTCCATTATCACTGAGAATTGTCTTTATAATATGACCAGTAGTATTTGTTGCGTTTATCATTTCCGCAAGTTTATCCTTCACTTCAGACTTGTGCTTGATGAAATAAACATGACGATACTTACTGAAATCGTCTTTAAATAAAACAAAATAACGAAATTTTTTGAATGAATTGGTGAACGGACCACATACATCTGTGTGAATGATCTCTCCTGGTGCTTTAGCTCGATCTCTTGTTCCAAATTTATATCTATGTGTTTTACCATAAACACATCCTGTACATAATTCAGAATCGAGTTTGACTTTTATACCAAGTTCCTTTTCAATCAATTGCTTCACATGTCTTTTATTCTGGTGAGCAAATCTTTCATGATAGAGTTGTAAAATGTTGTTTGTTGACAGTGAGTTCAATTCAGGAGATGAATTTATAATTGTCTTTACATTTAGTTTATAGAGTCCTTCATTCTTGACTCTTGTGCCAATTAAATTAATTTTTCCATCTACTATCAATTGACAATATTCTCTTTCAGATGTGAAGACACTCTTCTCAAGTTTATCTTGCACAGCAAGTACGGAAAATAAGTTTTTCTTTATTGCTGGAACATACCATACATCACACAGTCTAATGTTTTGTGTCTGACTGCGAACGTCTGCTATCAAATCAACTGTACCTTTTCCAATAGCTTGAATTGTTGAGCCATTTGCAGTTGTTACTGTTTGATTATTTCTGAAATGTTGAAAGCTGGAAAATATGTCATTTCGACAGGTGACATGACTTGTAGCACCATTGTCAACAAACCAACTGTCAAGATCTTCTTCAATAATATTTACGACTTCATTTGTAACAACTTCCATTAATGAGAGGGTCAGATTGGCATTGTTAGCTTGACTTGTCGATGGGCCAAGTGTTTTAGAAGGTTTCCCGTCCGATATCCACTTGCGACATTTTTTAACTTTGTGTCCATATAGTCCGCAATATCCACACTTTTTCTTACGTATAAACTTGTTTTGTACAACTAGAGCTTGTGCTTCAGTAATACTTTCTTTGGTCAAAAGTGAACGTTCGTAAGCACATACTTGTGCTGTCAGATTGTCTATATTTCGATCTTTTCTTGACATCAACATCCAACTAGACTTGAAGGAGAAGTACTTCTCGTGGGGTAAAGTTTCCAAGATCTTGCAGATTAGTAATAGCTCTGGAAGATCATATTTGGTTTCACCTTTTTGAAATTCCACTTTCAATTCATGCCATATATTTTTCAGTTTGGATATATGCATTGACATGTCATGTGACGGATCTTTTTTATAGTCAAAGAAACTGTAGCATAGTGAATAGCTTTTGTCTTCAGATATTCCATTGAACAAAGTGTGCAATTCATCCCAAACCTGTTTGGCTGTTGAGAATCTCATGACCTTTTGTAAAGTGGCATCCGACATATTAGCCATCAAAATAAGCATCGCCGTACTATCTATCTTATGATATGCTTCTAAAGTCTTTTCATAATTTACTTTAACGTCTGCAGCTGCTGTAGTAGCTGGTTTTATAGGTTCTATAAGTTTTCCATTTATAGCATCCAACCCGCCAGGAGTACCCCTTAAAAGCAACAGTACCTTACAGCGCCATGTAGACCAATTTTCTTCACCTTCCAAACGACCAATATCAATTTTACAACTCGTAGATGAAGTCGACATTTTGACAGGCGTTCGTTAGAATTTTTTTGAAAATTTTTAACTGTTTTTGCAAATTATTTTTTAAAAAACCTTACTTGTCCATTAATCAATCGTTTCCTATATATTTACACGCTCTGCTACCATGTTGAGAGGGTATTTTATGGTTTGAAATGAAATAAACGTAACATGTAGGAAACATTCATATAATAAAATAATAAATATCGCTGGACATTACACACAGCGCCATCTAGGTGCCACACTAAGCAACGAGACTTGTGTCGTGGACACCAGATAGTTGATACTACTACATAGATACTTTTTTGTTTGTAAATACATACTTATTATACATATAAACATCCATGACTCGGAAACAAATGTCCATGCTCATCATACAAACATTTGCTCCTACCGGGATTCGAACCCGGGACCCTAAAAACGTAAGGCAGCCTCGCAACCGCTGCGCCATTCGGGTCGTCAAATATTGACTTAAGGAATGACAGTGTAAAGAATAAACTATTATAAAAAAGCAAAGATTAAGAGAAAACCTCCTTCAACACCTGCGTGTCCCGCGGATTAATTTCACTTTTTAAGGACGCTGGGAAATAACTTTGAATTAAAAAAAAACTCTCAAGTAGAAAAGTCCGATTAAGTGACAACCTACAGACGGGGTTTAAAAATTAGAAAAGCATTATCTGCCTAGCCTTTTCCCAATTATGTTGGGGTCGGCGTCTAACCGGATGCAGCTGAATACCAGTATTTTACATGGAGCGACTGCCTATCTGACCTCCACAACCCAGTTAGTACTGACTGACTGACTGGTTGTCAAACTTCCGAGCCAGTGACTACCTGTAACGACTAGCAAAGATTTACAATTGACGGGTGAGAACCACGGGACAAAATCTGAAACAAAAATCCAGGTGCGAACAAATTCGGACGCAAACTGACCGTACCTACTTATAACATAGCTTGAGAAAAGTGAATGTGCCAAACCCCTCTGCCGTTCCTTTTGAAAACACAAGCGTGATATTCCACATCTTACCCCCAATCAATCTCCCATATACTATAAAATACAAAGATCAAACACCTTTTACCCCTCAAAGGGGGTATCAAGACTATCGCCTTCAAAAGCCGCGAGAGACACTCAACGGCTTCTCAAGAGTAAGGGTCTGCTCCTCAACGTGAAGGGGAATGTCTACAGCTCTTGAGACAATAGCTGTCTTATATGGATACGTATTTATTTTGTAGAAGGGTCGATTTAAGGGTAGGTATTTTTTTTAGGAGGAAAGTGTTGAAATGTTTAGTGTTATTGTAAAACTATGGCTTAATTATATAACTGGTTTGGGTCTTATTATCTTGAGGTATTGGTCGATAGGTACCTTACCCTAATGTTCCTACACAGTTCCAGTGTTCCTGTACAGTACAGCCAGCCCCTAGGACAAACAGACTGTTCGGAAACCCTAACTTCATGAAGATTAGTCACTACCTTACTCATGCATGATTCCGAATACACGCGTCAGTATTCTTATTATCCCAGGGAAAAAAAGTAAGAAAAGTCATTTTTCAAAGCCAAAGTACCAGGCAATAGTTGTAACGTTTGTTGCCCGTGGTACTACCAGTATTACTACCAGTAGTACCACGGGTAAAAAAATATCTGTAGAACTACCAAGCGCCCCAGTAGTTTTTACCCGTGTTACACTCGGTATTGCTACGTATGATCAAAAAACAGTTACAAAAAATACTAACAAAGTCATGCAAAAAATGCCAATAACAGTATTACTTCCCCTAAGTAAGACTGGTGGTAGCATATCACGGGTTACAAACTAACTTGGTTGTGGAGGTCAGATAGTCAGCCTTTTCATGTAAAATACTATAGTACTTCAAGTAGCCAACTGCCATTTCATAAAACATTAGAGGAAAAAAAACAAAATTAAGCCACAAAAAGTCTATTTCTATTTATAATCATTGCAGGTTGCATACCACCACAAAAATAACCTTCGCATTAATCTTGATAAAAGAACCATAACAGACCGCTCCCCAACAATATTTTATGAATAAAAAAATAAATTCCAAATAATTTTCGTGGTCGAACACTTATAGCTTAGATGTGGCTCCCGATATCGTCCGAAATGAAATCCATTTGTTACCGGTCGCGTGCGACGGGTAAATAATATAGGTGCGTTGGGAAAGGTCCCGTTGGGAGCGAGTAGCGATTTAGGAATAGCGTTTTACAAATTATTTAAGTGACTTTTTACAGAGATTTTGCGACTAATTAAACGCGACAAATGCAAATGAAATTATTTCTGCAGTCACACGTTATGACATCTTCAGTACCTTTGTCGTCGTAAATGCGTCATCCCAGGACAAAACAAATATGTCTCATGTGGCAGTACAATTGCAGTTAAACTGGGGGGATTGAGCGTAGCGTGTAGCGGACTTTGACAGATAATCTACACGTACCGACGCCAGCACATCGAGCTACCCAAAACTGACAAATTTTCCCAGTCAGCCTTGAACTTAGTGCTTGAGCGATAAAGTTGAAAATATAATAAAGAAATTTGATAGATTGTAGTAGCTTGATGTGCTGGCGTCTGTACTGAAATATCTATCGAAGTCAGCAACCAGTCCATTGTCCTGTCAAACACAGCAATGCTGCATGGCGGGTGAAGCAGGAACGGTGGTTATATTTCCTCGGGCGTTATTTCACAAAGCACCCTGAATTATGGATTCACCCTTTTTTTTTTTTGATGACCGATGGGAAATCATCAAATAACCCCTCCCGCTCTGGGCTGAGCAGGAGGGAGTGTCAGACTTTTACTGACTAAAACCCATCCATGTTCCTTCCTTTGCCCTTTGTGTTCCAGGGCCGCGGTATCTCTTTCGAACAGTCCCGCAACCCTGGCAGGCGTCGGCCCTTACGGACCCCTTCCTGTTTGCTGACTCTCTTTGAGGCGCGCGTGGAACACGAACGCGCCGTCGACACGGCCTGTCGTCATAAGACGGACGGACGGCGAGCTAGCCCATAGCTCACCGTCCACAGGCCCGCGTCTACGGTGGCCGGGGGCCACCACGTGGCCCCCGACGCCCGGTGCGTCTCCCGCGGCGGCTGGGACGTGAGGTTCTCTCCCTCTCACGTCCCGCCATGGATTCACCCTGAGGAATGAATCCATAATTTACTAAAATAAAAGAAGACTTATAACAGAAACAAAAACCATAATTTATTATGGATCAAATATCGTATCAGCCCATGGCTTAATTGTCAAGAACCTCGATCAATACCTGAGGAGGCTCTCGTTAGGCAGCTGGATCAAGGGCTTGATTCAGAAAGCGGTACTAGTCGCTACACGGCTCGTATTGTTAGGAGGTTCCTCTCTCTGGAGCCCTGACCGCCGGTAGCTTGAACCCTGTTCCCGATACCGGTGGGCTACTATTTTTTTATATTTTGAAATGTTTTTTTTTTAGATTGAAATACGTATTAAAATATGTAATTTATATACAATGTGTAACATAATTAACGCACAACCTCTTAAGGGGTCATTGTACTCATCATTATGAACAACTTTCATTATGGGACTAACCCCGAAACGCGAAAAAAAAAAACAGCTGTTCAGTACATTTTGTCGAATTATGCGCACAGAAATGTATGGGGCAGTCGATTTTTTTTTTGCGATTTCGGTTTTGGTCCCACAGTGAAAGTTGTTCATAATGATGAGTACAATGACTCCTTAAGAGGTTGTGCGTTAATTATGTTACACATTGTATATAGATATGGATAAAGGACTATACTTCATGTAAAGTATGTAGATCGAAAATAATTAAAACAAAACCGTTGAATAGGCACAGGATTTATTTAGGTCATGCCAAAGCTCTAAAAAAATAATCCGTCAATTTGTAATCACAAGATTATCCTTGACTATTCATAAACTGCTTGTTATGCATAAATAAATCGTTTTTTTAATTGGATTTGATATCGTGTTGGTTGATGATTTTGTTGACTTGTGAAAAGCTGGTAAGTAAATATTTTTAAGGCCTGGTCCCACTATAGGGGAACGTAAGTATCGGTGATAGAATAGTTTTTTTTATATAGTAGGTATCACTTACAATGCAACTAGCATCTACTTTTGTTTAGCAATGCTTTATGCGGAACCTTTACAAAAGACATCCTTTGTGTATTCTTGTACTAGCTGACCCGCGCAACTTCGTCTGCGTGCGTGGGTACATAAAAGAAAGAGAGGTTAGAGAGAATGTGCGTCAACCTTTAAAGTTAGACATATGGCCATTGCGGATATTTTTTTAGAGCTTTTTAAGAAGGACAATTCCGACATACATGATAATTGCGTAACTTTAACCGTTCACGCACAACGGAAGCTCTCAAAAGGAGTAAATCCCTATTATAAACTATAACCGATGGATAATCATCAAATGACCCCTCCCACTCTGGACGGAGCGGAAGGGAGTGTCAGACTTGTACTGACTAAAATCCATCCACGTTTCGTCTATTGCCCTTTGCGTTCCAGGGCTGCGGTGTCGCTTTCGAACAGTCCCGCAACCCTGGCAGGCCTCGCTCCTCTCGAATCCCTTCCCGTTTGCTGACATCTTTTTGAGGCGCGTGTGGAACACGAACACGCCGTCACCACGGCCTTTCGTCATAAGACGGACAGATGGCGAGCTAGACCATTACTCACCGTCCACAGGCCCGCGACCCTCGACAGCCTTACGTCTTCATCTTTAGACACTCGATGACAATCATACACCAGCTAGAACGAAAGTTCTCATCAAAGTTCTTGAAATGAGCCGAGACACGATAAAACTGCTGTAAACTGTTGCGGACCTCTTGCAACTGCCTTCCATCTCCATCGTCAGACCTTTGATGATAGACATACTCCAGGCAGGTCTAAATTTCACATCAAGGTGCATGAAATCAGCCGAAACACGATATAGATGCTGTAAACTCTTGAGGATCTTTTGCAACTATCTTCCGTCTCCATCGTCAGACCTTCGATGACAGTCATACTTCAGCAAGGCCTAAAGTTCTCATCAAGGTGCATGAAATGAATCCAAACACGTTATTGTTGCTGCAAACTCTTGAGGACCTCTTGCAAGTGCCTTCCGTCTCCATCGTCCGACCTTCGATGACATCATACTCCAGCTAGATCTAAAGTTCTCATCAAGGTGCAGGAAATGAGCCCAAACACGATTTCTCAATTTAAAAAAATAAAAGATCATGCTTAACGGACTTCTCTATAAAAAGTTATGCGTGGTCAGGTCATACATAAAATAAGAATATATAGACGCGTCGAATTGAGAACCTCCTCTTTTTGTTTCGTTGGTTAATAAACCAAGCTTCAGACATTTGACACGGGCGAGGGTCATCTTTCACGGAAAACTTAACACCGCGACTCAGAAAAGGGAGTGAAATTAATAGCGCCATCTATCGAGCACGAAATTAAACCGTTAAAATATAATGCATGTAAAACGATCGAACAAACACTCTACAGGGTTATAGCGTCATGTAGACTAATCTAGAGTACTTTTTGCTATAAGAACTTTTTTGTAAAGCTGGTCAACCGATTTAAAAGTTATCTTGTGAGCACATTTTTATTAATTAGTACCATTTTGGTGCAATAGATGTCGTTGCATGTATCTTACACAATGATGGTAAGTTCTTCTTGAACAATTTAAATTCATAAATCTTTTGATAGAGAGCACTGATTACAATGAAACAAAAACTAAAACCTTCTCTAAGTTCCCCACAATATTTGTGCATTGAATTTAATCACATTGGTTTTCCCAACAACATGAAGCCCGCCTCGCAGCGCATGCGGGTCATTATTTTGATGCGGAGTTATTTTAAAACTGTGATATCTCCTAAGATATTCATCTAAATTGAATGGTGTAAAGAACAATTTTGGTCACAATTGAATGCTAAAGATGACTAACATATTTATTTTGATAAGGGTTAATACTATTTCGGTAAAAATACCTTTGCAAATAAAGCACTATTTTTGACCAAATTTTAAAATCATAAAAATGGTTATTGTTAGTCAACCTTAAAAGATAGGCTTGTGCTGTCGCGGATTTTTTTTTAGACATTTTTAAGAGGAATAATTCCCTAATACATTATTTTTGTGCAACTTTAACCGGTTAACCAGCGCACGCAACGGAAGCTCTCAAAGAAAATAAATTTTCCCCGTTTTTGCAACATTTTTCATTGATGCTCAGCTCCTATTGATTGTAGCGTGATGATATATAGCCTATAGCCTTCCTCGATATATAAGCTATCCAACACTAAAAGATTTTTTCAATTCGAACCCGTAGTTCCTCAGATTAGCGCGTTCAAACAAACAAACAAACAAACAAACAAACTCTTCAGCTTTATAATATTAGTATAGATTGCACCAGATTCTCAGCCAGACACAGACGAATTGATATTTTTAACGTCCCCCCAGTAGTGACTTCTGCCAACATCACCAAATTTTAGACCAACATTACAATGCTGATGCAATGCTGCTTTGCCAGCAACACAAAAAATACCAATATACGCTGCTTAAAATTTGAAATAGTTGTTTTTTGGTCGAAGTCTTTCAAAACGATTTTTTTATTTCCCACAAACGTAACTTGTATGTACACTTGTTAGGGTTCCGTACCCAAGGGGTAAAATCGGGACCCTATTACTAAGATTCCACTGTCCGTCTGGCTGCTAGTCTGTCACCAGGCGGTATCTCATGAACCGTGATAGCTAGACAGTGGAAATTTTCACAGATGATGTATTTCTGTTGCCGCTATAACAACAAATACTAAAACCAGAATAAAATAAATATTTATGGGGAAGCCTCCATACAACAAACGTGTTTTTTATTTTTAAGATAATGGTACGGAACCCTTCGTGCGCGAGTCCGAGTCGCACTTGGCCGCTTTTATTTTTACATAAACACTGATAAATATGGTTTTAGTTAGATAGCGAAATAGTTTTACAAAATCTTAGCCAAAAAAAATCTAGCTGGGGAAGGTGTGGTCGCCTTTTCACGCTGTCAGTTGCACCGAACCCTTACCTGGCCCAGATAGAGGTACGTAGACCAGCTTAGTTAAATGAAATCTCAGGATTGTTTTATTGACATTATAAAAAATGACTCGGCAGGTACCTGGGACCGTACATTTGTTTCTGTCTCATATTTCAGGAGGCTTTTAGCTGCGTAAAGAGAAACGTAGGAAGAATTATGCTAGTTACCGTTTAAACCGCAGGCCACACCGCCAGCTGACGGGCGGGCGAGCGAGGCGAACGAGGCCCTTTTCATACTTCGTTCGGCTCTTTGTGTAGTTCGTAAAGTATGAAAAGTGGTGAAACGATGCCTCGTTCGCCTCGCTCGCCCGCGCCAGCAGGTGGTGTGGCCTACGCTTTAAAGCTGACGCACATTTTGGTGGCTCGCACCGGAATTAGGGTTGCCAGATGGTCGGTATTCGTCTGGATTGTCCCAATATTCCATATGACTCCCAAGTAAATACAAAATGTCCCGACACACCGCTTCTTTTATTTTATTTTTAATAATAAAAAGTTACATTCTAATTTGTAATGTTTATTTGTCCCGATTAAAATACCAAAATTCGTTATTTTTTAATGTTGCCAAATACTTAAGTTTTCCTATCTGGCAACCCTAATCGCAACGCAATATAACCTTTCGTTTATTTTGTATGAACCAACGTTTACAGTCTGCTGTGTAAAGACAATACACTGTATTTAATAACCTCTTCCATTTTTAGAAGTCGGTTAAAAAACAAGCATTTTTTTAGAAACTGTGATATTATTTTTGTCTGACCTTTTAACATGTGACGGATTTCTTTAATTTTTGGAATTTCTTATATTTGGATTAGTGTCCAAACAGACGTAGAGATAGGACTGGACGAAATCGATTGTTGAAACTGTGATATCAGACTTTTAATATAAAAACTACCAGACACTTGATTATGAAAAGCTGATGGAACAAGTTTAACACTTACACCAATGGTTCGTATTAGAAGCAATTAGAAAAAAAATAAGACTAATAGGTTAAAAAGAAGACAGGGTTCTGCCGGAAGACAGCACTGGCTAAAAATAAATATTGCTAAGGCTACGGTGAGGTTACTACGCCGTAGCTGTTATGATGACGTCATCGCTACGCCTACTACGCTTTCGTAGCGGATAGCGCTACGACTTCCCTGTACTCCTACGCGAATTTTGTTAAGATTGTTTCGAATGTGTTATTACATGACTGTCATGTTTGTGTGTTTAACACTCACCATCTTCCTAGCCTTTTCCCAACACTAGAGACTGGAAATCGGCTTCCATCTGAATACCAGTATTTTACATGGAGCGACTGCCGATCTGACCTCCACAACCCAGTTAGTACTTGGTAATACCTCTTGGTAAGACTGATTGTCAGACTTTCGGGCTACTGACTACCAGCAACGACTGTCAAAGATCTTTAAATGACAACCGGGACCAACGGCTCAATGTGCTTTCCGAGGCACGGAGGAAACTCGACATGTAATGCGTGATCACTCATCTTCGGACCAACCTTGACAAGCGCGGTTTAACCTGAAGATCTACCCGAGCGGCTGATATTATTTAACTACGAGCTCTTCTCGTTTGTTTTGTCATTCACACAACAAAGCGACACCAATAAGCGAATGCATAATAGGGAATACGCATGTAATTTTTTTCTCACTTATATGAATAATATGCAGTACTATCAACCCAAGAAAATAATTAAAAGTTAATTTCAACTACTGCTTGTCGCACAAAAAAATATTAAACTCCTACAATTTTCTACGACAGTTCAAACGTCCATGACCATCGCGGCCATTCATGTTATAGCATTTGATGTCACATAACTCTATCTGCCTTGTTTAAATCTAATTTTTTGCCCTTTGTAGAATAGTTTTTCTATAATGTAAGTGCTTTATTTAAGCAAAAAATGCAATAACAATAACATAGTAAAATCTTAGTGAAATTTTAAGTACTTTTCAACTAAATGTGTTTCTTTGACACATAGCTTTTGAACTCACTACCGGAATCGATGCGTTTTGTGTTTGCGTTCCGTTTTACAAAAAAACACGCTACATAAAATATATAAATGTAAAATAAGTGTTGTATTAGAGAATTAAACAAGTGTACCACAATGTTTTTATGGTCCAAACAAGGCATTTTTAAGAAATAAAAAAAGTTTTGTTTTTCGTGCATATACCCTATTAAGAGCCCGCTGTTGGATTTTCAACGCTCAGCTCAATGGGGAAAGTATCTTTAAGCATAAAAACTGCCATAAGTGCCATATTTCTCTGCTTTTTTTTTGGTTCCGTACTTCTGTCGGCAAAAACGGAACCCTTACAGGATCACTTTGTTGTCCGTCTGTCAAGACCCTTTTTCTCAGGAACGCGAGGAGGTATCAAGCTGAAATTAATCTCAAATACTCAGGTTCGCTACCCCTTTGAGTAGTGAAAAAAACATTGTACTTGTAAGTCAACGCGATCAAAAGATATGACCGTTTATGTCGCATATTTTGCGATTTCACAAGGGAATCAAAACCCTTGGATTCATCTCGTTGATCTAGAATCATGAAATTTGGCAAGAAACAATATCTTACAGCACATGTAAAGGAAAAAATCTGAAAACCGTAACAAAATACGTACAAGTTTATACAGAACCGCGAGTCCGACTCACGGCACTTGGCCGGTAGTTTTTGTGAAGTTACTTAATATTTTAATGTAAGAATTCTCTTTATCAAGTTCAATCAATAGCAACTCTAAAGTAGAATTCACTAAGCTCATTCAATAGATTTGTACAAAACATTAAACAGTTTAAACCAAAACAAAATAAACTAACCCCTTTAACTCAGTGCACTATAAATACTTCGCTCCATACTTTACTGTGCGCCGCTCGATGAATTTTAACATTCTGCACTGAACGAGCAGAAACTACACGTTTAATTTCAAAAATAAAATAAAAATACTATGAAACGTTTTACGCTTTACTCTATGAAGAACTTGCTTTTAACGATAGAGAGGGAATCCATTTACAGGAGAGGGAAGGAAATCATCTTCTCAGGACTGCATTAAATATCTTCCACGGCTTGGTATTTTTCAAAAGCAGGCAGTGAGGCTGTAGGCAGTGAGTCCCACTGCCACCATGCTGGCTGGCTATATTTTCACGAATGCGTTCACGCATCATCATCTGCCTAGCCTTTTCCCATCTGTGTTGTGGTCGGGTTCCAGTCTAACCAGATCCAGCTGAATACCAGTATTTTACATGGAGCGACTGCCTACCCCTTGGTAAGACTGGTTGTTACACTTTTTGGCAACTGACTACCTGTAACGACCGTAAAAGACGTGCTTTTTGTGCGAGGCACGGAGGAAACTTTGTAACTAATGGGTGGTCACCCATCCACGTACCAACCTAGGCAAGCGCGACTTAACCTAAAGATCTAACCGAGTGGCTGTTATTATTTAGCCACCAGTTCCTCCACGGCTTTCATGCATATTCACCCTAAAATGTTCCTCCTCTTCATAAGAAGGAGTGGGTCGTAAATAAGTGGGTCAGTCAAAAAAAACAACTTTACCTAGAAGGTTAAGCTGTTTTTTTTTGTAATATAAATAACTTAATTTTTTCAGAAGTACATTACATCAAAATAGGTCGGTAGGTGTCTTGGAGGCCAGTCTCTTTCATTATAGCAAAAAAACAAAAAATAAATAAAAAAAGGAAAAAGAATACATAACATGAGTGTAGTCTATGTATGTGTGTGGGCGGAATGTAGGTGTGTGTGTGACTGTGAGGGTGTGACTGTGAGGGTGTGAGTAGGGGTGTATGTTTAAGGGGGTGAGTAGGGAGTGTGCATCACCAAAATATTTTTTTTTTTTTGATTTTGGTTTCCTTTTAATGTTTATTCACCGTTTTAGAGCGGTTTGACCGTTTTGAGTTTTGTCCATCAGTCGTCTTAGGATTCTTTAATTTTATTGGTCCTAGCATTAAAGAGGAATGAGAAACAGGGTTACGTTGGAAGGCCTATGTATACCGATAACCTGGTGAAGGGTGCGGGGATCCGCTGGATGCGAGACGCACGGGACCGGTCAATGTGGCGACACTTGGGGGAGGCCTATAAGCAGCAGTGGACGTCTTTCGGCTGAAATGATAATAATCAGAAACAAGGTGTAAGGTTCCTCATCCTATATGTGTAGGAAAGAGAGGATCCTCCAACCAGACGGGTCGGGAGGGTCGATGTCGGGTTTCTGTATTAGGCCACGGCCCCATTAGAACTGTGAGCGGCTTACTGTTTGCCTCTAGTTCGCCTCTGTATATATTTTATATGGAGTGTTCTTTTAGCGCGTACGCAGTTTGCGACGTTTCGCTTGCCGACTCACCCAGTCAGCGGCTGAATCGCAGCGAACGATGCTCGCGGTCGGCTCAGTTTGTTCAATAGGCCCGCGCCGCGCGGCGTAACAGCGTTCAGTCAGTTGGAGCGAACAGTTTGCCGCTCATAGTTCGCGTAATGGGGACGTGGCCTTATGTTACTCGCGCAAATAACTGTTCCTGTGCCTGACGTCACTATGAAGCGTAGTTCGTATGGCGTTGTAGATGGCGCCACGCAACATTTAAATACTCACAAGTAAGCATGTTTTCATCGTCCAACCTCCATAATTCCCCTAAACACCCTTTTTCCAAGCATTTCACAGTATTTTGCCGTACGTTTTGTTATAAATTCGGGTCCATGTGTTGTTGTCCTAATTATTTTTCCAATACAGAGGTGACTGGCGAAAGCTATAAGGCTGACTAGGCTATATTATCGATTTTGTGGGCATTCTCTTCAGCTGAATCATGTTTAGACTTATCTGGTGTTAGTGCGTAGGTAGTGGTGATTAGGTGTTTCCTTTGCCTGGATAGGTCTATTAGTCTTTGGGTAGTTAGGTGAGGATTATTGATTTTATGCCTATAAACGAATATCTTCTTGAATACCGCTTTCGGAGTTAAACTTTTGTCTAGTAAGAACTGAATGTAATATTCACGTTTAATCAGTGATCAATAACTCGTTCGGGAGTATTCACTATACACCATAGCAATTAGGCTTTGTCAATTTGGCACTATGATTGATAAGTCGAAGTATGTCTGGACTCCCGGTGGAAGAAAGGAGATGTTGGAATGAGATCGTGGAGCTCTTGGGCACACTTACCAGAATACGGTCCGTATAAAAAATCGACAAAAATGCCACTTTGTGGCGGTGCAGCGGTGCCGCGGTGGGCCAAGCTAATGAAGCTTGGTACCTACCCCCCAGCTTATCGTCAACTATGAGCCTAAATTGATACTTATTTAAAAAACTCTTTCAGTGTGTCTGTTACATTTTCACACTTTATCGGCTAAACAAATTTCGATGAAATTTGGCATACAGTAGACAGACTTTGATCTGGGCTAGGGAATGGCATACTTTCCCCGGTAGTCGGTTCCCGTAACATTAACTAAATACGATCTCAACGCGGAGGAATCCACGGATAAAAAAGCTAGTAAATATGTCACACCGATTGCACGCACGAGATATACATAAGTAATAATAATCTCCATACAATATCCGCCATCTTGAATCTATGATTGATCTAGTTCCAGCGTTTGTCTAGGTTCGTCCTTGAGACTCAGACAGGGAAACGAACTTCTAGATAATAACATAAATCTCGGAGGAGGCGCCGAAGCGACAGCCACACTTTTTGCTTTATTTTCTAAGTCGGTTACTAAGAGGATAACACAACAATTTCATCGGATTAGTGTGTGTATCTTATTATAAAAAGGTAAAGTTGGTGAGTTTGTGAGGTTGTAGGGGTTAATGCTCTGGATCTACTGAACCGATTTTGAAAATTCTTTCACTAATAGGAAGCTACATTATCCCTGAGTGCCATAGGCTATATTTACAACGTGCCCGTGGAATATATTTCCGACTAAAAGGCGAGCGAAGCCGCGGTCAACAGCTAGTTTTAGAATATCTTAATTCTCATGGTCTTTGATTTAATTTTGACATTACTTGTATTCTTACTAACTGCCTCGTTGGTCAGTGCTCGCAATTGCAACTGCTAAACAAGAAGTCCTGGGTTCGATTCCCGGTTGGGGCAAAATGTTATTAGACTTTCCATCAGGAATTTCTTAGTAGGAACCACATGGTCGGGATTTGCGCCCAGTTGATGGTACAATAGGCTCGCCCCTATTACATGGGACTTAAAACATAACTGGCGAAATATGGGTGTACTATAGGTACATTTCTGCCTACCCTGTCGGGGATTACAGGCGTGACGTCATGAATTATGCTATTTATTTTAGTCTCTGTGGTAGTCAGGTATGAAATGCCATTTTTAACCGACTTACTTCAAAAAGGAGGAGGTTCTCAATTCGGCTGTATTTTTTTATGTTTGTTACCTCAGAACTCCGTCATTTACGAACCGATTTTAAAAAAAAAAGATTTTTCATGTGAAAAATCCCGATTGGTCCCTAAAAAAAGTCATCAAAATTGGTTCAGTTATTTGTTTTTTTCTCCTTGAATATATATATTTCTTCTTGGGCTACGTAGATGACAGGGTGGTTCCTTAATACGTGCTAGTTACAATGTAAAAAACTGTTTCGTGACAAGAATTTGTGTGGTATACTACCTCAAACAAAACAGGGTAAAATAAAAAACTTTTCTACAACTAAAAAGGGTAAAATAAAAAAATTGTCTACAACTAAAAAGGGTAAAATAAAAAACTTGTCTACAACTAAAAAGGCTAAAATAAAAAACTTTCTGCGAAAAAAACCGACTTCCAAAAAGACACAAAAAAAAAAGTCAATGATACAAACAAAGACACCGACTTCGGAAAGTCAAGTTATACTAGACTTTTTTAGTGTTTTTGGAAGTCTGTTTTTTTTGCAGAAATTTTATTTTAATTTTAAGTTACATAATGTCCTGTAGACATCCGTGGCTCCAATCTTATACTACAGAGAAAGCACAAGAATTCGTTTCTACGTTTAGTCATTAC
This sequence comes from Eugnorisma glareosa, assembly GCA_947578425.1. Lineage (NCBI taxonomy): Eukaryota > Metazoa > Arthropoda > Insecta > Lepidoptera > Noctuidae > Eugnorisma > Eugnorisma glareosa. The sequence goes on from OX387981.1 coordinate 1,044,458, forward strand.
GCGTGTTGGCGATTCAGAGCCATTACTCAATGTTTTCTCAGAATGTTAGTGCGTGCTGCGTGCTGACATATAATTAAGTTTGACATTGATAAAGTCACACTTGCGCACACCAAATAAACCTGTCCCACAGGCGACGGTTAGCGAAAACGGAGTAAAGCTAGCAACTAGAAATGAGTTGTTTGTTAGTGTGTATGGTCACCAGCATACCATGTTACCACAAACTGTCAAATTTATCCATATGATTTAATCCATAAAGTGTTGAAGTTAAATTTCAAAATCGAATGAGAAAATTAGACAGTTTGTAGTAACTTGATACGCTGGCGACTGTTCTTTGTAGTACTAACTAGTGGAAGTATAATTCATACCGGTAGTGTGAACAGTTACCGATCAACTATTCGTACCTATAGGTAAATTTATCGTTTTTTAAACGCACATGAAAAAATCATAGCATTTATTTCAAGTTGGCCAGTTACAACGAGCGAGAGCAGCGGTGGCCCAGTGGTGCCCGATTTACAAATAGTAAGTCGCGGGTTCGAACCCAGGCAGGCGCATTACTTTGTGTAATTTATTTCATCACCACTGCTCTCAAAACGGCGAAGGAAAACATCGTGAGGAAACCGGCATGTCCGAGAACCAAAAATTCGAAGACATGAGACATACGAATATACCAAACCCGCGTGGTGGATTATAGCCCATTCCCTCTCATAGAGAGGAGGTCGAGTGTCCCAGCAGTGGGAACATTATATGCTGATTATGCAGTTACAACAATAAAATAAAGCTACAGTCCAAATCACAAGGCATAATAAGTAACTTGTGAAAGTACTGTACTTGCTCATTCCAAAGCGTAGATATAAGGAAAAAAACTCTTCGATGTAAATGAGAATGTCCATGGAGTCTCCATTTATATTCTCTTTTAGATCAGAATATTGTTACAAAACCTTGGTTACATCATTCATGTTGAGCTTGCAGGTACATTATGTGAGAACGATGTAGTAAGACGTGCACGTTAAAAGTGTCCACAGTAAAGCCATTAAAATAATGGAACGATTATTCTGTCCATTTTAGTCACACTTTACAACATTAATAGTCCCTTTTGAAACACAAAACATTCACTAAATTATTTATTTAAAGTAAATAATAAAAAACCTACAAACGACAGCACTCACCCTCCCGCTTTCGAAGTAAATATTTGTCTCTCTCAAATTGTTTGTTGTAGCAATATTATGTTCCTCCAGTTGTCCATGTTATAGAAACTCGATATGGCCGTTACAAAGTATCTTTTGTCGTCCATTTTATGTCCTAACCGAATAGTGTAGTTTTTGACAACAACATATCATCACGCCTGTTTTGCATGAGAGGTAAGACAGAGATGTACCTTTAGTAATAAATAACACAGAAATGTAGTTTTTACTTGAAGAGAAGATTCGAAAGTTAAGGACTTGTCGGTCTAGTAGTCCAAGTGGCAGTGATCAGTGGCGTGCCTAGGGTACAACAATACGGCGAGCTCAGACTTCAGAAACCCTAACATCATGAATAGTAGTAGATTATAATGGCAAGCCAAACATTTAGACGTGTATGAAAGTATCTACTAGCAGTGAACAGTGGTAGCCTAGTAGTAATGAACGTGACTTACGAGTTGAAAGCCGTAGTTTCGTACCTAGGCACTTGAGTTATTTATTCCACCACCTCCGCTCTCAAAACGGTGCTGTTAAACATCGTAATGCTACCGGCTTGTCCAAGAATCAAATATTCACAGACATGTGACATGCTACACTCGACCCACTTGGTAGATTTCGACCCACTCTTTCTCACAGTTACGAGACCTTTGCTCCAGCAGTGGGAACGTTATCTTTATTACTAGCAAAGCCTAAAGTAACAACTTTCCTGCAGTTATAATTCAGGCTTGTTTCCCTAACAAAAATAAAAAAATACTCTGTGTAATCTACAAGCCAGCCTAAAATGAAAAGCAAAAAATACGTCAAAGAAAAACATCAAACGGGGCACAAAATAAAACAAGCCAGAGCCCAGCCTTTAATTACGTCTAGCCACAAAGCTAAAAACAGACATAATCCCAAAATCCAGACCGAAACGGCCATCATTAGGCTATCATTTTGAAATAGCCGTTGTATAAAAATAAGGCCACTGCTACCTTCCACTTTGAGGCTTAACCTTTTACGGCTTGGCCACAAGCTTGTCGCTATACGACGCGCTTGTTAGGACAATGGCTGGGGAGAAATAAAATGAAAGAATTTGGATTGAACATGCCATGAGTCTCCGCGACGACGTCACGGTACTCATACGAAAGAAACAAGTGACATTCGCGCATCTCGCTCGACGCAACTCGTAGGTATAGGCCGTGGTCGTGGTCGTGGACAGGGAGTGACACTTTCGGGCTTAACCTTTTAGAGATCGTTTGACATTTAAAAAGGTAAGTTTTAAAACCATTGAGTTTGCTAAATGGTGCTTTAATAGCAACTCGTTATCTTTCAGCTTCATTCGTTGAATAAGAGTCAGTGCACATAACACTCTTCTAATGTGAACATTTTACTTTTATAAGGAAGGTGCTATGTACGTATTGAATAATCTTTTTCGGAAACTTGAGACCCTCAAATCGATAGTCGATTTTATCTTAAATTTTTTGTGTAGTAAGCTACGACTTATCGTCGGGCCTACGCTGACCCCCCACTTAAGTTCTTATGCTGTAACATGATAATATTGTAACACCAAATGATTTGAAAAGAGTAACCATACTAACCATGGAGTTTCTTGCCGGTTCTTCTCCATAGAAAACGACCAACCCGAACCGTGCACCTTTTTGTCGACGTTTTATAAGTGCCCATCTAGGCCTATGTGTAATAAAGATATTTCGATTTGATTTGATCATCGCGTAACTAGTGTAAATAAAAACCATCACTACATAGTATAAAACAAAGTCGCTTCCCGCTGTCTGTCCCTATGTATGCTTAGATCTTTAAAACTACGCTACGGATTTTGATGCAGTTTTTTTTAAATATATGGAGTGATTTAAGAGGAAAGTTTATATGTATAATATTGCATCCGTGCGAAGCCGGGGTGGGTCGCTAGTTTATTTTAATTGTTGGACACTTCTAATTCAATTGGGATTGTCCCCTTTGCAACGTTCGTGAGTGGTTGTTATGAAACATTAGATAAATAGGTAAAAATATTCAAGTACGCTGCTACTTTTCAAAAATTTAAAAAACGAGTCATAAAATTAAAATCCCCCATCAATATGCCTTCGTTGAACTAATATCTGCCTTTATTAATTATTACCTAGATGCATGGATTTTAATCCACTGTTCCAACAGATCCATCGCACAGCCCCAACAAGTGTACACTCGCCTTTATCGAAGTGTACACACCCGTATGATGCGCTTATAATGAGAAAACCTCCGCGTACACTCAACCACACAATATTAACACTTGCACTATGAAAATCGCTCTAACGGCGATGACAAAAAGCATTGTAAATTTTTTGCTACTTTGCTACTTACTTTGAGGTTGAGACCAATGTTTTCAGACAGCTCTTAGTTGTAATAAGATACTTTTTGTAAGTTTATTCATCACCACTGCTCTCAAAAAGGTGTTGTAATACATCGTGTTGTAACCGGCATATCCTACTACCAAAAAATTTAAAACATGTGATGTATATCAGTCACATGTTTTCAATTTTTTGGTCCTAGGATATGCCGGTTACCAACCCGCACTGGACCCTGCCCTCTCCCTCACGTAGAGAACCTGAGTTCCAGGTAGGTAGATGGGTGGACGACATCCAGAGATCGCGGGGAAGATCTGCTTGAGACTTGCACAGACCAGGGAAGAATGGGACAAAAGGTAGTGGGTGGAATACTACCAATGATGATGCTTCTACATAAAGGCGCTGTCAGTAGCAAGTTCATGCCACTGATGTGTAGTTGAGTGTACGTGCAAGCAGCACATTTTCATTACGACGTCACGTTTACAGCCTTTTTATGGCAGTACATGCAGGGTACCTGCAGGGTAATGAGTTTCTTGCGTGCAATGGAAAGACGCTCGGCCGGTAATGGCTGCGCACCCTTTTGCGTTTTAATGATTTATTTTTAAAGATTGCTTTTAGGTACTTTGGTTATACACAACATTTAGTTTAGCTATTAGACTAAAAGAATACGTAATTAAACAGACTTGCGACGTGAACAAATGAAATAAACAACATCTTTCTTTTGCCGTTGTCCCAATTCATTTAGGTGACGGCGCAGCATGTCTTCTTCTTCCATACTTCTCTATTACTCGTCATCTCAGTAGTCACCTCCTTTCGTGCCATATCATCCTTCACTCAGTCCATCCTTCGTTTTTTTGTTCTTCCTCTACTCTTATACCCCATCCACATTCATACTCAAAACATTCCTCACGACTATTCCTCATTCCTCCGCATCACATGCCCATACCACGACAACCCATTACCACACAACTTTTCAGTCACCGGCGCCACTTTGAGACTTCCCCTTATCTACTCATTTCTTATTTTATCCATTTGCGTAACACCACACATGCCCCTTAGCATTCTCATCTCGGCCACATGCAAATGCAATATACAAAATGTATTTATTATTGGTCTTTTAACTAGTGATATGTATGCGTGTCAACGAGCTCTAGAATTATACCAAAATTGCTAACTCGACAAATCTTCCGTGACAAACGAACAAAAAAGTGAGATTATAAATAAGGTCCTGATTTTCATTTGTTCGGAAGCTTAAAGACTTCTTTTTTTCTTTATCGTGTGGTTAGTGCCTAACCTGGTGTGGGTATGCTGCCCAAGGGCCTCTAACTTGGCTTTACATGCCGTCGAGAAATATCTCTCAGGCATGCTAGTTTCTTCACCGAAGTTAGTGATAATATTATGCAATTCGCACATGAATCCCAAAAATCAGAGGTGCGTACCTTGGGTTCGAATTGGCCTGGACTTGGCAGTCCGACGCGCGACGGTCGCACCACAAGGCACTGCTACACCTAAAAGACTAATTTTATGACACATAAAAAAACAACATTTAAACCTTTATTGCGGTTTTTTACGGCTCTTAATACAATAAAAAGGAAATTAAACAAAAATTTGATCATTATACTGCCTCATTGGTCTGTGTTCGCAATCGTGACTGCTAAGCTGATCCTGGGTTCGATTCCCGGGTCGGGCAAATTGTTATTGGGTTATTCCATCAGGAATTACTCTGTAGGAGTCACGGAGTCTGGATTTCTGCCCGGTTGATGGCAAAAGACTCGCCCCCTATTAGATGGGAGTTAAAACGTAACTGGCGAAATGAGGGTGTACTATTAAGTACACCTCTGCCTAACGCTTCGGGCATTACAGGCTTGATGTTACGTTCGTTCGTCGTTTTGTTTCTGTCAATGGCTTCAAGATGACGGAGACAGAATGCTGTTTTAAACAAGTTTAGGGCTAAACGCATTATGGGATTTATGACGCAAGCGTACCTTAAATAATCAATACTAGCTTTTGCCCACGGCTTCGCTCGCGTTATTTTCGGAAATAATCCCACGGAATCTATTTAAATATAGCCTATGACAATTGGGGATAATGTACCTTCCGATTAGTGAATGAATTTTCGCTATAAATAGCCAAGTTAATATTTACGATAAGCTAGTAATTTTAGTAAACCTCTACCACTATAACGTTAGGCAAATAAAGAAAGATTTAGCATGGTATTGATCAATTAATAATAACAATAGCAGCCTATTACTGTCCCACTGCTGGGCAAAGGCCTCTTCTCAACAGAAAAGGCACGAGCATTCATCACCACGCTTGCTCAAGACGGGTTGGCGATTTCAGACTTTTTTTAAGTCCAGGTTTCCTCAAGATGTTTTCCTTCATCGATGTCTGTGATGTCCAAGATGTATTTCGAAAGTGCATATGAATTGAAAAGTCACATTGGTACTTGCCCGGATATGAACCCACAACCTCATGCATGAAAGGCAAGGCGTTAACCTCTGGGCCATCACTACAATTGATCAATTACATCAACATTTTTGCTAACTAACTTATCAATACAAGGTGGTTGGTTAAACGTGGGCAATACTGGAGTACAATTAAATACGGGAGAGAAATACTCATGAAATCACTAACTAACTTGAATTAGTGTAGGCAACAGCAGATTTTTTGTCCTAAGTTTTCATAATAAGTCCTCTAATAAAAGTTTCATTTTTCTTTCACGAGTGCTACACGCTAGTTATTATGGTTTATTCCCGTCTACCCCCACCGGCCTGTCCCCACTGGTGGCAGTTGCAACTATTTGTTGCATCTACCACCATTTAAATCACCCAGAGAAACATAATTTGAAACTGGTAACTATTCCTAGACCGCAAATCTTCTGTATTACATTCTCAATAATCTTTACTCGATCACTTTCGGCAAAGTAATCACAAAGTCAAACTAATACCCTGAACCCTCTGCCCTCTGAGTGGACCCTGAGATAAATCTCCCTGCATTAGACCCTGCGTCTTATTTCTAAGGGATTTTTACCAAGTTCCTCGAACCTAAATATTTGGTAAGCCCTTTGTGGGTAACTAATTTTGAGGTATTTGAGTTGGGTAATTTTCTGTGGGTGTTTAGGCTCCATGTTCTGTATCCTTTTTTTAGCCTTACTGTCATGAATTCATGATACAAACTTTTACCGTTGATTCAATACATGATCTAGACATTGGTTTCCAACCTATGGTCCGCGGACCACCGTTGGTCCGCAAGAGCTTCCAATATGGTCCGCGAAAGCTAAAATATTATTGTACTTTTTAACTTGCACAGAAGATACAAGCTCAACCCAATCTAATTGAAAACCTGTCAGAGGTGAGGTGCTAAAATTTTTTGAGATTTAAAATAAAGCCATTAGTAACTGGCTATTTTTCCCACAATCTCATATTACAAAAAAGTTAAGTTGACATTACCATTTATATCGAGTTCAAATACTAGTAGAACAATAATAAAAAATGAAACTAAAACTGTAACGGCGGCCGCCATTTAACGCGAAAGCTGAAGCTTTCAGAAACAAAGCAAATACTTCAGGGCTGTGTGATGTAGTACCGAATTTACAAAATGGCTGTTTTACGTGGTGAAAATCTTGTTTCTAGACTTTATTTCAGCTTTTTAGTACTCTGTTAATGTAGACGTATCAGATGTTTTTGTCGTTGTTCAAAACATTAGCCTGTTTACCTTGAAGTGGTAGGCAGAGGTCCTATTTGCCTTGACGTAGTCAGACCTATGTATACTAATGTAGATTGTAGGATGGTCACAAGTACAACTGCGGAGCGTTGAGTCATTGGCTACACCATGTTCTTTTAGGGTCAAGCGTTATCATCACGCCTGTAATCCCTGAAGGGTAAGACAGAGGTGTACCTGATAGTACACCCACATTTCGTTAGGTTTAAGTTCCATGTACTAGTGGTTGAGCCTATTGCTATCAACCGAGCACAAATCCTGACTCCGTGGCTCCTACTGAAAAAATCCTGATGGAAAAACCGAATATCAATTTGCCCGACCTGGGATCCGAACTCGGGACCTCATGCTCAGCAGTCGCACGTGCGAGCCAGTGACGATGACGAAGCAGTCAAAAAATGATTTAGATTGACTTAGCTACCGAAAAGCTAAGTCAATAATATTGAATGCCGTTGTAAAAATATGAAAAGCTTTGCAAGCTATTGACGCTTGTCTAATACAATCAGGGCATTGCACATTTACTGATGAGGATGAAAACAGTAATTTAAGGAAATATCTTAAAAAAAGTTGGCTATATCATTAATATTATTCTAATAATAATATTATCCTTCCATTTTCGACTATAACTTGACAAACATTACTTTTTGTATCGCCATGGGTTTGTTTATCCAACACTCACTTAACTTTATACATATTATATTTATGCGGGATCACATAACCAATATAATTTACATCACAAAACTTATAGACTACGTCGAGCTAACAAAAATGGGATAACTTCGTTTTTATGTATCTTCTAAACTTACTGTTGGCAGTATAACTTATTTTGAAAGGCTTTTCATTGTTTCTAGTTTTTTTTTTATGTGGCATATACAAGACGAAAAAGCCCATGAGAGAAAAAAAAAGAAAGACGCCTGTAAATATTACAATATAATTAATTTTTCACTTGGCGAGTGTTTTTTTTTTTAATGAAACATAATTATATCATTAATTATCAAGAATAAACGTTCGTTGTTTTCGTTTTAGAGTAATTTTATGCATCTCGACACATAAAAATAATGAAACAACAAACGGAGATAACGTAACATCACGTCTTGTAATCCTCGAAGGGATAGGCAGAGGTTTACCTACCTAACAAGTACACCCACATTTCGCCAGTTATGTGTTAATCCTATGTTATAGAGGGCGAGCCTATCGCCATCAACGGTAACAAATCCAGACTCCGTGGGAGCTACTTTAAATGAAATTCCTGATGGATAATTCCAAAAACTTTGCCGACACGGGAATTGAACTTAGAACCTCATGCACAAACAAACAGAGATCGTAGTACTAATATCTAAACTCCTTTCTTTTGTTCTGCAGTCTCTGTGGGCAAGGAGGAGAGTTCATTGCGGTCTAAAATATGAAAGAAAACTTTACTAAAAACGTATCTACTTTATAAATCCACAACCATTTTCATCTTCCTCCCAGCCCTGTTTCAAGTCGGTTATTAAAATAAAAACGACAGTACCTACGAGTACCTCCAACTTTCATTTATGTATTGTTCATTATGTTCCTTTTATTTTCTCTTTCAACACAGCACATAAATCTGTCCCAAGTTTTTATTTTACACATTTTTATTTTAAAAAGGGTTTCAATTCAACGTGGGAATGAAATGGCAATTCGGTGTAGGTGCCATTGTAGCCTTTATATTCTTATTTAGACAGTGTATATGTCTGACCACCAGTCTTACCAAGGGGTGTCGTATTACCCAGTACTAACTGGGTTGTGGAGGTCAGATAGGCAGTCACTCCATGTAAAATACTGGTATTAGGCTGCATCCAGTTACACTGGAAGCTCACTCCAACATAGCTAGCAAGAGGAAACAGTGCAAATGTATAAAAAGTTGAATTCGTGATTGCTTTTTTTATTTTGACGACATCATTATTATCGTCTGCCTAGCCTTTTCTTACCAATATTTGGGTCCTCTGACTACCTACCAACTGTCAAAGATTTGTCTCAATAAGTAATCAACGTTCACCCATCCACGGACTAACATCGGCACACGTGGCTTAACCTGAAAGATCGACCCCTGCGGCTGGTATTACCTACCCACGAGTACCTCAACTATAAATAGATTCTAAAGCCATAAATAATAACTATCATATTATAATACAGTTTAGACGCTAATAATATTATACGTATTATAATACACCAAAATGTGGTTAAGGTATGAAACGTGTGAGAAACTCCAGTGTCGCCTTCTCCCTTACTCTGATACAAATACATTATTTTACTATCTCACTCACTCCCGATATTGTAGTTGTCAATAGGTATGTTTTTGTCTATTCTCGGTGGCGGCGCTACAACCTCAAAACCGCACTTTCGCGGTGTACATAATTTAGTAGGATGGGTACGAGTATGATAGAACATTACTTTCAATACTGCACGAACAAGACTGTTTGTTAAAATAAAGGAGTTTACTTATAGAGGGAGATCTCGTGGCCGCCAAACCTACGTCATTTTATAAAAGGTGTTTTTTTTTTTTCTGTGGAAGTACCTTACTATAGTTAAGAACCAGGGATGTTATGGAGCTCCGTAAACGTAACCGAAACTATCGGATATCCGAAATAAATATATATCCGTAACTGTAACCGTATCCGTTTCACAAGTTTCGGATAGTTTCGTATAAGGGCGGAGTCTAAATAAAACGATATCACGACACTTTTGGAAACGACAATTACTTACTTAAATGACTGATTATAATACCAAATGATAAACTAGACTAGATAAAACCAAATTGTTACATACCCTATTTTTGTTTATATTTTACTTCAATCTAATATCCGTAACCGAAACTAACGGATAATCCGAAATAATTACATATCCGTAACCGTATCCGAAACCTATATAATTTTATTCCTATAACCATAACCGTATCCAGATCCGAAATATCATATCCATAACATCTCTGGTTGAATAATATGAAGAGTCGGTCGTTGTGGTTTTGGCAGATATCATGTAACTAACAAAGTTTTGCTAAGTGGCTGCTAAGTTACGTCCTGTTATAAAAGTATGATTTTTTGATAATAAGTAAGTAAAAAACCGCAAGACACCTTTTTTTTTTTCAAAAACCCTGAAAGTCCCGCTGCTGGGCAAAGGCTTCATATCCTTCCAGGTACTCGTTCTCCTACGCCACCTCGAACCAGCCTGCGTGGTGCGCGTCTAGATCACCGCGCCACATTTTTCTAGACGCAAGACATCTTTAAAGTATGTTAAATTGTAAGTGAAGTTACGTCGGACTTTCATGGGATCTTAGTCCATTACGGATTGTTATTGTTTTGAGTATCGTCTCGTTACTGGTTAATGGATTTAATCAACTCAACCTATAGTCTTCTGGGGAAAATAGGCCGCTCCCAAGCTGTATGCTCCGTCTTCCAGCCACCTTCGATGGTTCGACGACCTTAAGGTCGTCGAACCATCTAGATGGAGGGCGTCCAACGTTGCGCTTGCTTATACGTGGATTCCATTCTTACATTTATTTGGTCCATCGGCCGTCGTTAGTTCTTCCATAACCAGGCATTCCCATTTCACCTTGCTATGTCTGTTAACTATGTAGGTAAAACCGTTTTTTTTCCAGATAATTTCATTGATAGATTCGTCACGCTAATAATCATAAATGAATATTGATAAAAGGAACAATTCTTAATGATTTAGAAACTTGGGAACTATATTTCAGGTGTACTTGTGCTCAATATAAGCCTCCCCACCGCCGCCATAATCTCCACGCTTGGCAGAGGGATTAATAAATTAATCAGTGTGAGAGCACCTACTTAGGTAGATGTATGTAGCTGTCATGCATATACAAATAAGACATAGGCGGTAAATAGAATGCAGGCGTAAATGATATTATTGGTTCTCGTACATGATGGTTTCCTCTACCGTAGGCCGCATCATCGCTTACATCAGGCAAGTTGCGGCCAAACGCAAGCAAACATTCGTATAAAAAAAAATTCAAAAAGCTCAGTGTTGTGAGCAATGAATGAATGATGTAACCAAGGTTTTGTAACAATATGCTGATTTAAAAGAGGAGTTTCTTGCCCGTCCTTCTTTCTCCATAGAGATCTACGCTAGGGAATGGACAACTACTCGTACAGTACTTTCACAGTTTTTATGTCTTGTGACTGGTCGTAGCTACATTTCTTTGTTTCGACAGTTCAAAAGTGCCTGTAACTGGCCTACTTGAAATAAATGCTTTTAAAAAGAATGCTGATGATTTATAATTTACAGTACAGTAACGTGCCTGGCTGAATTCGAATCCACGATCTTCAATTCGCGAATCGCAGTCGTTTTCTTAAAGCCACATCCAAACCTCGATTCAATATAATAAGAGCTAGGAATATATATTTCTTATGGTGCAATCCTCTACAAAGCTCGTGGCTAACTAATAACAGCCGCTTGGGGTCGGTCTTCAGGTTAAGCCGCGCTTGCCTGGGTTTATCCGAGGATGGGTGACCACCAATTACATACCGAGTTTCCTCCGTGCCTCGGAAAGCATGTTAACCTGTTTGTCTCAGCTATCAATTGTAGATCTTTAATAGTCGTTACAGGTAGTCAGTGGCCCGAAAGTCTGATAACCACTCTTATCAAGGGGTATTGGAGTAGTCACTGGGTTGTGGAGGCCAGATAAGCAGTCGCTCCATGTAAAATACTGGTATTCAGGTGCATTTGAAAACTGGAAGCCGACCGTAACAAAGTTGGAAAAGGCTAAACGGATGACGGTGATGCAATCCTCCACAAGTTCTCAATAATCGAGCAGCCAACCAGGTTGACCAGCTAATCTTTTAACCAAGGCATTAGATCTTCTGGTATAGCTAGTCTGATCGAAATAGCTCAAGCCTAGAAGTTATCGATTCTTATGCTCTTTTCACTTTTGTGTTTCTTTTAAGATTAAGGCCCTTACCTTAATTTAAGGAACAAGTATATTACAGGAAGTTTAATAGTTGCGCCAGTTATAGAAAAGTTGAAAGGGAATCGACTGTCTTAGTAAGACATGTGATGAGGAGGGACGACAAATAAAAGAGTGATGAATATAATGTTGATGGATGGAGAGGGAGAGGAAGACCAAGGAAACGATGGATGGATTGTGTGAGGAATGATATGAACGGTGAAGGGGTAAATGATAGCGTGACGGTTGACAGGGGAGAGTGGAAGTAAAAACGTGTTGCTCCGACCTCAAGTGACATAGGGGACAAGGGCAGAAAGATTCTTCTTAGATTAATCGGATAGGAAACACCTAAACGAAGAATTATGAAATGTTGGAATTTCAACCCTCTGTGCTGAACTAAACGGTGAAAATTCGACAGCGTGCTTTTATTCGGGCATTTATTTCGGTAAATTATATAGTTGGTGAAAACATGTATAACTTAGCCAAAGTAGCTCTTTGGAAACAACAACATAAACTTTAATGTTTCTTCCAAGTTCCACAATAATCTTCGCATTTGTTTTATTTTCTATCAAAGATATAATACAGGATGTTTGGAAGACGAAATGATACTATGTATTTTGCTTTGGGAAAGGTGGAGTCATATATACTTTGACCCACATAACCTTTGACTTAAGTGGCGCGGTAATAAATAAAAATATTATTTTCTTTATTTCACGAAATATCACCTCCAAGTGATCAAATTAACTCTAATAGAACGTAATAATTTTTAGTGTTGTTTACAATGTGCGTAAATTTCTTAGTTCTACAAAATGATGTACTTATGTGTTTCCAAAACCTTACATTGAGTTAAGATATGAATATTTTTATTTTTAATATAAAATTCAAACATAAAAAAATCTTTGCTACTAAATGACACCCCCAAACACCACAACAAATTGCGTGAGAACAATCTCTGTAAAAGAACTCCCAAAAATGTTGTAAAAATCGTAAGTAAATTGAAATGGTACATTTGGGTTTCTGGGATTTCTTTACGATTGCCATTAATTAGGTGAAGAATGTTTTGCAATAAATTAGTTATAGTTAATAAAAAATACAGGTATTTGGAAACATGGTAATCAATTTAAAAGCTTTGGTAAAAGGCACAATGTAGATTAATAGTCTTCTAAGCCATGAGTATAAACATCTGAGTTTGTTTCGGCTGTTTCTTGTCAGAGTAGTCAGGTACGAAACACAGGCCCCATCTAGTTTAAAAAAAATGTGTAAAAGTATTTCTAAAAACCTATTTGCATAATAAAAATACTAATATGCTTGATAATTGTGGCAATGTTTACCATTGTACCAATTATCATTTTGTTTAATAAGCATTGATAATCTAAAAAACTTGCCTTAGGTTAATTCATGTACAGGTACATAATAATACATCGTATGTGAGAGCCTCGACGAATGTTTGTCGAAACTCTCGCTGGGCGGTTGGATCAAGGGCATTAGAAGGCAGTACTTCTCGATACGGCCCGTATTGTGATTCCTGTCTCTGAAGCCTTACCCACCGGTACCCTGGACAGACAGGACCCTGCTCCTGACACCGGTGGACCACTATTTTTCATGTTTCTTAGAAATATTTAAAAATGTAATGATTGTGCGTAAAGGGTGAATAGAAAACGCGAGCGAAGCCGCAGGCATCAGCTAGTATTATATACTAATGTATCTGCCTACACTCGACCTTTCACCCACAACCACTTACAAGCACAAAATAATATTAATAAAACTCCTAACAAAACTGTTTTGTATTGTAACGACAGCCATAATCTGAACGACAAAGTATCTTAGTATCCTTATAAAAGTATTAAAATCCTTTCCGTAAAATTCTGCGAAAAACATCGTCAAAAGGTTTCCTGAAAAATCCATGTAACAATAAGAAACGATGACCTTTTCGTGAGTACGCTTTTTAGGGTTCCGTTTTTTTGAAAATTTTTGTATTTAATATCTGTAATAATTATATTGTAATGTTTATGGCTAATGACTTTACAACGACACGAATCCTACCTACGTATACTAGGTATTATAAACATGAAAATTTGTGTGACTGGATGAATGTATGTTTTTAAATTTTTAGCAGAATCTAAAAACCTTCTAGTTACGTTGACATTTGTGGTGAAAGTTCCAACTTTTTAACAACTTTCTATTTAAATACACGTTTTATTGCTCTAACTTTAAATACCTCCATGGCCATTGTAATGTATCCATCAGCACAATGATTTAAAAGAAAGAAAAAGTATCTATTAGTCTCACACAGGACAAAAAATCACAACGTGAAATGTGTTTTGAGTGCGTTACATTGAGCGCTACCGTAAACCGTGATATTTCACATAAAAAGCTAGTATCCCAGCAATCATTTTAACACAGTGCTACTTAGTTTGATGTTACAAGCTCGCCGTACAACGGCTTCGTGAAGGATCCGTATACACCCTGTATGTAAACCAGTTTTAGATACCTAATATTGTAATTAATATTATGTAATATCACTTGTATACCAGTGTTGCTGCTTATGTATTACCTGGATATTAAACAATTTTCTATTTCGATAAATCGTAGTCGGTTCTCTGAAAATCTCAAAGGTAAAAAATGCTGTTCATAAAGCAGTAAAACCTTCATCTTCAGACTACCTGCAGTATTGTCTCTCGCTGTTCCTGTAATCCATCCAAAGGTTCTCTTGAAATGATCGCTTTTAGCGTTAAGACCGCCCATTGCGTCACCCTACCAATGAGAAGTGTTTTTTTTTTATAAATTTTATTTGTAAATTTTATTTGTATCAAACTCAAAGTATTTATTTCAAATAGGCCCGTGTCAGGCACTTTTGCATTGTCGAAAATAAGCTACCTACAGTCCAGCCACAGGCATAATAACTGTGTGTATAACCTACACGGTCAAAATGTATGGAACAACTAATTTTTTTTCTTCACCTTTCACCCAGTTTTTTTTTTTTTTTAATGACTGTCCGTCTGTCACAGCCCAAAGACGGACGTGTAACGAAAATCAATGAATTTTAAACATGGTGAACCTTTGGAGTGTAAATTAGAAAATGAAAAAAAAAAACCTTTTGCAAAGTAAATTGTGTTACATATCAAATGAAAGGACTGATTGTGAGCATTTCAATTTAATTTTAAAATAAATAGTTTTGAAGTTATTAAAGAAAATAAGCCGAAATTGACAATTACCCCCCTTTTTTTTTTTGTGGATGTGAAATCAAATAACTCCTCCCGCTCTGGGCTGAGCAGGAGGGAGTGTCAGACTTTTACTGACTAAAACCCATCCATGTTCCTTCATCGCCCTTTGTGTTCCGGGGCCACGGTATCTCTTTCGAACAGTCCCGCAACCCTGGCAGGCATCGGCCCTTGCGGACCCCTTCCTGTTGCTGACATCTCTTTGAGGCGTGCGTGGAACACGAACGCGCCGTCGACACGGCCTGTCGTCAAAAGACGGACGGACGGCGAGCTAGCCCATAGCTTACCGTCCACAGGCCGGACGGTGGCCGGGGGCCACCACGTGGCCCGACGCTCGGTGCATCTCCCGCGGCGGCTGGGACGTGAGGTTCTCTCCCTCTCACGTTCCGCCGCCTCCTTCGCTAGCATGACTGCTTCGCAGAAGGAGACGACGGCGTCCCATTCCGTCTCGCTCCGGACCATGGAATGAACCAAGGCCGGACGCGAGAGGTCGCCGCCGCCGATCGCCACTACCCCCCCCCCCCCTTAACTCCGAAACTATAGGGCCGAAGATTTTGAAATAAAAATACCGAAAATAATTCTTTGCCTATTAGATTACAGGAAAACCTATATAGAAAGCTACGATGGGACGGAGTCTGACTCCCACTTGCCCGGTTTTTATAAATAAACCAAAAACTCAAAACTCCCCTCGAACCCTACAGAAAGAACTCCATTACGCTTGACCGATTTTTTAATAACGAAATCACTGATTCAGCTCCTTGTAAAAAGTCCGAGGAAATATCGAAGACATTGTTGGCCAAGTTTCTGTAAGACTCAGGGTATATTACACGTCACACAATGAAGAAACTGAAGTACTGTCGATGAAGTTCACCGTTGACCAACTTTCTACCTTATTACTAAGCCTGTAAGGGTGAGATGTGGTCAAAAGCCACCTTTATCGAGTGCACACTCTTTGACGCCTCTCGATATTTCTATGAATATGATATTGTCAAAGTTTTTTAGGAGCGAGTGATGAATGTTATTTGGGAAAGAATAAGTCATGGGATTTCTTTTTATTAGAAATTGAACTCGTTTAAGTCAGTTAAATGAGGTTTGTTGTGTTTCTTGAGATAGTTGAATGGGTCCTGCTCTCTTAATAAAATCGTTATTAAATCGTACACATTAGTCAACCATTCAAGTCCGACAACAAAATTACATTATCATGTCTGGTTTTACCAGCATAACTGGGTAAGCAAATGATGAGGTGAAAGATTAACTCATAATAGTGGATATAAATTGAAATTAGCATGTGTGTTCTCACAGCTGGGATGCTGGCCTCTTCTATGTCAGAGGCAGTAGCCCATCATCCATCACGCGGGCATAGTACTGTTTAGTACATACTCAAAATATGATAGTCTACACACAGATTTTCATTCTGACTAGTATACATACATACATACATGTAGGTATACATACAGGGTGAATTTTTCAAGTGGGTGTGGATGGCCAAATCTGGAACTGTGAGGAATAGCGAACAATACTCAAAGGAGTCTCGAGCCCAAAACGACTACAAATTGTATCATTGAAAAACACACTGCTTTGTTCGATAGTGTCGCTAACAGGGATCAAATTCTGAGAAGTAATGACAGCTTAAGTTTTTAAAGTTCGTTGGTCTGTGTTGGCAAGCGCAACTGCTGAGCGTGAGGTCCTTTGTTCGATTCCCGGGTCGCGTAAAGTGTTATTGGGGTTTTCGATCAGGAATTTCTCAGTAGCAGCTACGGAGTCTGGAGTTTAGCGCGGTTGATGGAAAGGCTCGCCCTTATTACATGGGACTTAAACATGACTGGGCAAATGTGGAAGTACTAATAGGTACTCCTCAGCCTATCCGTTCGGTGATTAGAGGCGTGATGTTATGAGAAAGCAGAAACAAATGAAAATCAAAGCAAAGAAACCAACGTAAATATTCTCGTACTTAACAACTGTTTCTAAAGATTCGTTACAATGTCTTGCGGGACAAATAATCGGAATGAGGCCAGATATTGAGAAGAAATATCTTAATGAAAATCGATACGGCTCTCCCACCGTTACTTGTGTCCTTGTTTCTCCGAATAAGTGATTGGTGTAAGCTGAGGCTGACTTCTAAAATTATACCACCAGAAAAGTACTGGAATTTCGTTTAAGATTTTTCCCTTTGTTTAATTAGTTTTGACTTGTCTTAAAAACCGGGTGGTTATGACAACGATGCACGAAGAGTTACCACGTATTCAGTTCATCGGTGAAGGAAAACATCGTGAGGAAACCGGCATGTCCTAGAACCAAAAAATTCGAAGACATGTGACATCTACCAACCCGCACTGGGCCCGCGTGGTGGATTATAGCCCATTCCCGTGCATAGATAGGAGGCCATGTGTCCCAGCAGTGGGAACATTATAGGCTGATTATGCAGTACATCATTCTGAACCACCCCACATCGAATGTGTAGGGTGGTTCAGAATGATATACTGAATACGTGGGAACCGTTTGTGCACCGGTGCTCCTTCCAACCCTGTATATCTTCAAAGAGAAGGTATCAAATGGTTCACTATTTTTGCTTTGGATAAGACACGTCATAATCAAAGCGATCGGTAGCGTGAGTACAGTGCTACATGGCTATTTTGGCGCTTGAAAGACGTTGACAGGAGGGAGCTGTTGGATGTGGAAATCACTACATAGTATAAAACAAGTCGCTTTCCGCTGTTTGCCCCTATGTATGCTTAGACCTTTAAAACTACGCAACGAATTTTGATGCAGTTTTTTTTTAATAGATAGAGTGATTCAAGAGGAAGGTTTATATGTACAACATTGCACCCGAAGCAGAGGCGAAGCCAGGGCGGGTCGCTAGTTATTTATAAACACAAAATGGCGACGTTAGTTCCGAATAACGCAACGTTTCATATGATTCGACATTCTGTGTTGGCCCAACCACGCGTTCGGTATCGGCAAGCTGAATAAACGCGATCGTTGATCGTTGTATCATTGTACGCGCGACTTTCACTTTAATTAGGCCGTAGACGTACCAATTTTACGCTTGTCAATAGGTCAATTAATTAAGTAAGGGATGGGGCTAAAATCTTTTGTTGTTAGGAGTCGATATCATTCCCATTGGTTAGAGATGAAATTGTGTCATATTAATGAAATAATTCTTTATTACATTTAACGGTATTGCGATGTTGCATTCAAATACGTATCAAATATTTGCTACAACATAATTTTTTCAATATGAAATTGTACATAAAAATACTGTACAATTTCCAATACAATATACCCAAAACGCATATTAGCATTGACATTTAAGTAACCTTGAACGCAAATCAAATCAAAATTCATAACGCCAATACGGAAGCCATTTCCTCGCCCCACACACCTTTTATTCCCTCTTTTATTACACTTAAGTACATCGTGCCCTATACCAGAGTATACTATTACCCTCAAATGCTACAATTTAGGTCGAATGCCATTCGTACTTCCGGTCAGCGCCATTCATAATCCAGAATGGCAAATCATTGACTGCGGAAAGCACTTTCATGAGTTCACCCCTTTGTAGGCACGAACTAGGGATGCGCGATGCTGCCATTTGTATCGATACTTTGGAGCTTGTGGCTTAAAAATAACAGCCACACGGGTCGATCTTGAAGGTTAAGCCGCGCTTGCCTAGGTCGACCCGTGGATGAGTGACTATCTTTTACATAACAGGTTCCTTCGTGCCTCGGAAAGCACGCTAAGGCGTTGGAAGGGGCTGTCATTTGCAGATCTTTGACAGACGTTACAGGTAGTCAGTGGCCCGATTGACAACCAGTCTTATCAAGGGGTATCGTATTACCCGGTACTAAATGGGTTGTATGGGTTGTGTTGTGGAGGTAAAATAGGCTGTCGCTTCATGTAAAATACTGGAATTCAGCTACATCCGGTCTAAACTGGAAGCCGACCCAACATAGTTGGGAAAAAGCTAGGCAAATTGTGACTTTGGATCGAGCCGGATCGCAACTATGTGCTACGATTATGTATCGTATGGAATGTCTTCGATCTGATAGATATCGAATCGAATCGTATCGTCCTCTGGAATACACTTTTTGGCATTAGGAAAGCTGAAAGCAAATTCACTTTTAAAAGAAAAGTTCGTAACCAATATCTAAGTATTGAAGTCGAGTCACGGTAATTATAATTAGGTTTTTCGTTTTATATTTTGGTATTCGTATATTTAATATGTATTATGTGTATTAGTATCACTATAAGTACTTATATAAATAATTTTTTTAGTTATTTATTTTGTACCCTTTTTTTTTTTTTTTTTATCAATGGCAAATCATCAAATGACCCCTCCCGCTCTGGGCTGAGCAGGAGGGAGTGTCAGACTTGTACTGACTAATCCGATCCGAGGATCCGGCAATTTATTTTGTACCCTACCACAGCGTTTTCTTATTTAACCCAAAGGTTGACTGGTAGAGAATGCCTAATACCACATGCCGCCTATGTACCACTATTGTACATGAAGTTAATTATAAAAATAAATACACGATACTTAAAATGTTATCGATACTTACTACTATCGATACTTTCCCTCTAATCTAGGCATAATCCAGTTTTTTTTTTAATGTGCCCTCTTTTTTAATTCTGAATCGGCTGATGATGAAATTTAGGGCAATGCCAAAAAATAGTGCACAATACCTACAATCCATTCATTTCTATACCGGTAATTTTGTATCACTTCTATCAAAGCATTTATCAGTCCTGCTGTATCGATACCGTAAAGTATCGGATCAGATTGTGCATCACTAGTACGAGCCAAGGACGAACAGGTAGAATATGAAAGCGAGACAATAATGCCCTTGTCTCGATATTTTTTCGTTCCATTTTGGGGTGAAATGGGGGTAGGTTATCGTCAGGGGTCCGCAAAATTTAGGAGTGCCTTGTAACGATTGTGAAGGGCTGATATTGGGCGGAGAATTGTTTTTACTGAGTGGTACGCGGATGGGAAACAATGATAATTTATTGGTAGTTTTTGTTTTTCCGATTGGCGATAACATCTAGAAATTGGTTTGTTTTCAAAAACGTTACTGGTGTATTCCCGATGGATCCCCACATTTCGCTATTTTGCTTTGCCCACACAGAAAGCTGGCATGTGTCCCAGCTATGGTAACATTATAGGCGTATTAATTGGTTTTTGTTATTAGATCAACCAAACAAAGCTCGACTAATGAGCCACGATTATTTACCTATTGATTGTGTTTCTCTTGGGAGCGGTAACGATCGCTAAGACCCTGCTGAACAGGGGCGTGCCGTCCATAGAGGCAATTAGGCCTAGCCTACCCTACCATTCCTACCAACAACGCAACAAATGCATTTATTATAACTATATTAATAAAAAATAAAAAACTCCTGTTATAATACTTATAGCAACTTGTCGCAGCCGTGTGACGTAACTGATAAATACTACGACGCTCGCTCCCGGCCGTCTAGGCAAGGCCGCAGCCGGCCTAATTTCCATTGATAAATTTACGCACACTGATCGTTATTTTCGTGTATATAAACGGCACACATAGTAAATAGGGGCGTAAACTCCTGCGAGTGTAGCTGGCTAGCTGGCCACTGATTGGCTGCCCAAATTATTATCCGGCTAAAACGGTATGCAGTGATGCAATTATGTTTGGTAGTGTTTTTTTATCGACAAAATAATAATTGTATTTTTCTTGGAAGCCATATTTGTTTCATGTGACTAGCAAAATTTATTTCGCGATCTTCAGTGTTTTGATTTTTATAATATCTGACGTTTGTAATTCGTTTTGAAACGTATAGTAGTGTAAATATTATTTGTTGTATTTGTTTATTAACTTAGAAATGGTGTTCTGTTGTGAAGTTTGCGCTGTTAGTGTGTTTGTTAAAAGTTAAAAACAGTAAGTATTCACAATCGTTTAATGATAAGATTCAAGTTGTGTCCAAAGAAAGATGTGTAGGTACCCGAATTACGAGAATTAACCTAAAATTCATCGTCATTTCAAATTAATCTTTCTTCTGTTTGCATTGTCAGTAAATCGTGATTTGAACCTTGATTAATGCGGAGTTCTTGTATTTATAACTTTGGTTTTAATAGGCTTATTTTAAAGGTTTGTTTTTCAAGTATTCCGGTCAGAAAACTCTACCTTTTTTTTTGTTTACAGCGCACTCTGTTTTATTTTTTTGAATTTTTTGTAGCGGAGCGACATCCTTCGTTCTTGTATTGACAGAATTCCATTGAAATTCCTGATATTTAAGCTAGATGGCGTTGTTTCTCATAAGTGAATATATCAATAGATGTGAGTACTTTGAGGGTCATCTTAGCGTGGCTGGCCTACCTTCCGCGGAGAACCACTGCACGCCACTGCTGCTGAATTGGTACCAATCAAATGTTTCAGACTAAACTTCAAACGGCTTCGATTCAGCAGTATTCTTTGAACAATATTGCCGAACCTAGGCGATAACTCATACAACACACGTGCTCGGTTCCACTCTGCACAATTAGAGCTAAGCAAAGCTTTTTCCCGTACATAAATCCACATAATTACTGTTAAGATTTATCCACCGGGCTTTGCCTTATTATCATGCCAACTCGAAAGTGTAACACCCATTTAGCATTTGAACTCATGCCCTTTCGTTCAGTTATAATGACTAACCTTTAAAGCATTTCTTTCATTGATCAAGATAATTAACCTTTCTTACTAATCAGTAACACTTTAATTCCACGTTTCCACACTTCGGCAAAGCCAATTACCGGTAGGTCAGAGAAGGCCTTGTAGACAATGTTTTCGCTACAAAATTATACTTGCAAATCGTCGCAGGGATGCCGAATTTTGGGCCTCTCGGCTAATTTTAGGCCGAACCCTATTTATTTATGGATGGCGCTTAGCCGGAAATGCATGGTCGTCTATCCCGAAAGGTTGGATTCGTGTCATTCGTTTAGGGTCGTAGGCAGGGAGTATGTCAGGGACATCCATCTAATCAGGGGTTTGCAGAGCTTGTTATTTCAGAATGGGTGGGGACTGTGGAGCACATTCACTGGTCTTTATGTGATTTTAACCAAATACGGAAAGGTGGATCCTCTTTACTGTAGGCGTTTATATATACCTACCTATATATTCGTCAGCACAGGCGTCAGCACAAACTTCACTTATTATGGGTTACACAATCTTAATAAATTGAAACGTCTTTGTTGTAAGAATTTTGCCAACCATATTAAAGATAGATAGTAAAACATAACAAATACAAAGCCATCGTTAGCTAGAAGATTGTTGGTGTGCTTGCCACAAACATATAACCAAAAGAAAATGATGTTTAAAAACTCAACTCACATCACCAAAAGATATCGTCATGCTTATTACACGAGACGAGATATGTCACATCCTACGCGACATATCTCATCTCGCAGCGAGTTACAAACCCATTAATAACGTACCTAAGAGATTATATTTATAATGAATGTTTCTCGTTTGTGAATGCCTCGTTGGTCTAGTGGCCGCAAGCGCTACAGCCAAGCATGAGGTCCAGGGTTCGATTCCAAGGTCCGATAAAGTGATATTGGGTTTTGTCCTCAGGAGTGAGTGACAGGGATTTGTGCCCGGTTGATGGCAATAGGCTTCTCTTTTTCACGGGACTTAAACATAACTGGCCAAGTGTGTGTACTAGCTAAACACAATTTGGCAAAATGGGGCATTAAAGATCCTTCAGACACACAGTGTAATGCGGTGCTCCCGACCAGACGACGTCCCGCTTGCTGGAGTGTCAGGAGTGTCCCAACGCCTGTACTTTAGAGCACCTAAATGACGTCACAGTCGCCACGATTAAAGTGGCCACAGACTGGCCCAAGAAATTTAAACAAGACGTACACACGGCTACACATCAAGCTATACATTTCCAGCTTATGCTGATCTCGCATTGTAAAGGATTTCCGTACAATGTGAGGTCAGCTTATACATCGCCACAAATGAAGAAAGTAGGACAAGTTACACCTCTGGCTAACCCTTCGGGGATTACAGGCGTGATGAGAATCAAAATCAAAATAATTTATTTCACAAAGCCTTCATTGGCACTAACATAGGTGCACGGTTCCGGTTGGTAGTTCCTTGTGGAGTAGAACCGACAAAAAACTCCACTTTACTATAAAAACCTCCATGACCGTTGAACTATCCAATACTGAGAATATTTTGAGTTACAGTAAAACGTGATTTTCATACCAAAAAAGTCATTTCCCAGCATACATTTTTTGCGCAGTCTTACTTAGTGTTTTAAAATGATATTTTTCGAATAGATACGAATCCTAAATTGTTAAGTGGTGTTCTTATAACCTAGACATTATCATATTATTATTTAAACAAATTGATGTTTGTCCTAATATTTGTATGCCATTCTATGGCGAAATATGTAAGTTCACAACCCTATTATAAGACCTTAATGTCCCGTGTTATTACACAAATGAAATGATTCTATTGTCTGATGTACAGAATGCTTGGTTGGCGGCTTCGTGAAGTGTTCATTTACACCTTTTATTTGGTCTGATGATTATGATGATAATGTTTCTCGTTTCTTGCAGAGCGGTGGCGTGATGTTCTCTCCCCTGGGACGTCTGCGGGTGGCACAGGCTGTCAGAAAACAGGTGAATATTAATCAGTTACTCTCTGATTAATTAAGGGGATCATCTGATAACAAAGGGAGAAATGACCTGTCATTCGAAGGGGGAGTGGAGTGACGTTGATCTGATCATTAGGGCAATTATTATGAGGAAGGGATGAAATTGCTTAATATTACATTTAATTTACTAGATTATATTTTTAAGACTTCTTAAAGACACAGACCCTCTGTACATGATTCGCCAGTTTGTGTCTTATCCTGTATGAAAAGTCGTACAGGCTTTGCAAAATTGAAATATTATGGTTTCAAAAACAATTGTCATAAGGTTGTCAATGTAACAAATTACTACATGAATCGTTTGGCGTCCGAAAGACAAGAAGACACTGTCGAAGAAAAATGTGCAATATTGTTGTATGAATGTTCATTAGTTTCGATTCTGACGACGTGCCAAGAGATTTTTATCTTTAAAATCTCTTCCACCACAACCATACTCGATGTTATCTTTGCAACTGGTGCTAAATTTTTCAACACGATGACTTTAAGCATAGTTCGTGTACTTCCAGATGAGCCAGCTGCCGGTCCTGGGCACAGAGGCGGCTCCCCTGCAGGCACCGCTTTGCTATCAGCTGCTCTGTGCTCCTCCTCTCGCCCCGCTGCAGCCCTGCGCGCCCTGCGAAATGCCACCGCCGCCGTATGCTGTGTATCCTATGCCGTTTGATAGTAAGTAGATTGAAACTCTGGTAAGTAGAGGCACCGTGTTACTACCGGTAACTGTGATGTGAAGGTCAGATAGGCAGTGGACGAGAGTAATGGGCTAGCTCGCCGTCCGTCCGTCTTATGACGACAGGCCGTGTCGACGGCGCGACGCCTCAAAGAGTATAAGTCTGGCATTCCCTACCGCTCCGCCCAGAGTGGGACGGGTCACGTGATGATTTCCCATCCGAAAAAAAAGGTCATATAGGCAGTTACTTCATACTTCATGTAAAGTTGGTATTCAAATGAATCTTGTTAAATTGAGAACAAACTCATACAAAGATTTGGATGGCTAGACAAATGATGATTAAGTATTAAATGTTGTAGTTATAGTTTCCCAGGCAGTTGATTGAGCTTTTAATAAGCCACTACTTCAAATGATTGATGCAAGTACCTAATCTGGTGTTAAGATTAACTTTTACTTCATTGTAGTCAACAATGCTAAGTTCTATTCTCCAATATTTTAAAATTCTAACTTTACCCCATGTTTGACATGCTCTTTTGCGATTGGAATAAAATTGAGAATTTCGGAGTCGGTGAATTTTTTTCGGTATTTTAACCTTTATCAATCTCTTTTTCTCCAGCCACCCCAGCGATCTACGGGCCACCAGCTCAGTACACCTTGGTCCCAGCTCCATACAGCACCCCCTGCTGTGAGCCATCGTGCTGCGCGCCCCTGGATAAGCAACCCCGGGTGCCGCCACCGCCGCTACACCCCGCATTCATCTACTAAACTCACCCCCCGAAGAAATATATTGAAGGCATTGAATAACATCTGATGATAAAGGTATAGATGTTTATGAAGATACGAAAAGTTTAAATTTAAAGCAATGGTAGAGGCGGTACAGAAAATATAAAACAAGAAGTGTGTGATGGTAAAGATAAAATAAAAACAGATAAAACTGTATAAGAAGTGTACCAGATTAATGTTGGCAATAATTATAAACAACGAAATAATCAAATAACAGAGATAT
Source organism: Eugnorisma glareosa (assembly GCA_947578425.1). NCBI lineage: Eukaryota > Metazoa > Arthropoda > Insecta > Lepidoptera > Noctuidae > Eugnorisma > Eugnorisma glareosa. The sequence continues at coordinate 1,070,162 of OX387981.1, forward strand.
ATAAATAATTGTAGGATAACTTACAGATAATGTAGAAACACCAAATTGATAGAAGTAAAATCTGAAAATAGTCCCAGATAAGAAATCCTTGCAAGATAAGGTAACAATGGTGATGCATCTTGTTTCAACGATAGCATAGTATGTATATATCAAAATAATAATGCCTATACTATCTTTATAACCTCTCTTTCTACTGCCATGTCTATACTCCAAAATGTTTAACAGAAATTTTAATAATAGTTCTGATATCAATGTCTTTAATATATTTCTCCATTCAAAATCATTCGCGAAGAAGATTTATTTACTTATTATAATCAGCTTCTTCGATGTATTCCATCTTGATTGCTCAAGTCTTCCAATCCAGCTCATGCTCATCCATCTTCAATACATTATTCCTCTAAAAAGAAACTATTTGTGAGAGATTGTCTGTGACTAATCAATGGACGTCAAAGCAGAGAGATGATCAAGTGTTCAAGTTAACTCTCGGATTTGTTTCTATTTCTCTGAATGTGTGGTCGCTTTTATTTATTAGATTTAAGATATTTAGCTTCAAACTGGTATATTTAAGGAACCGTGGATTCGTGCTATCGTTATTATTATAGTGAATCTTATTGATGTATCAAATTGCGCTTCAAATAAAAACCATTTGTCATGACTTTCTGTGTGACAAGTGAATTATGATATCATCTACAAACACTATAACAATATAACACAAATTTTAACATGTACTTTTAAACATCTATGTTAATTTTATAAAACATCTGTTTTCCGAATTTGGATTTGGAATAATGTAGCAAAAATATAAGATTGTGAATGGTGGATTAAATGATGCACCATTTCAAAGAAATATTTTATGGGGATCTGGTGTAAGCCCAAGGTGAGATCAATTTGATACGTCTTTAGCTATTCTCGTTATAAGTGTTAAAATGTAAAAAAAACTGACTTAGGTGCGGATATTTCTATCTTTCTGAATATATCAACGTTAAAAGTATTTCTATTGTGGATGTTCAAACTCCTTAAAATATGGTATAAATTCGTAAAATTGATAATCGTCATTTGAAACTTGTTACAACGTTTTAGCTATCTAGTTCTTCATATCCGCTCCCAAGTCAAGTATTTTAACACTTTATTTAATAATGAAACAAATGTGCGATATTATAAGTGCAACGAATTAAGCACAAATCGATTAGTTGCTAGTTTTAGATGACGTTACCTCTGATAAAAGACAGATTTGTTATTGCTTGTTATCCTTCAAAAGGATTTTTGTTTATCCTTAGAGTAAGTTGTTTTTTGAAACCCCGACGATGGCATATAGGCGTCTTGGAACTGGAAAACGGAATAAAGATTTTGATAGAACAATTTGTAGAATAATCAGTATAAGTGAATATCGGTGTAAGAGAGATTTATCGAAATATGTAGGTAATTGCTTGTACACGAGCTATAGAAGAGAAGATAGTTAGCGAAGTATTTAGAGATCTTTGGCGATTGGCTGCTTGCCTACTTGAGGGACCTAGTTTGAAGATAATAATAGTACTTTTAGAGTCAGATTTTAGGTTCATTCCCAAGACGCCTATGACCTTCGTGATCTAGAACAGAGAGAACAAAAAATATTTTTTAATATTATTTAGTTTTTACATGTTGCTGTTGAAATAAACTGGGGTCCAAGATGTGATACGGAAATGTGAAATTCAAAATTGGATGTAAAATTTTGAAAGTCACATTTCTAAACCCGTTATTGTTGTGTTGGAAATAAGAGTTAACTCAGTTTTTATGCACACATTAAACATGCTATCTTATGACATGTTTGAGTAAGTTAAACGTAAAGAATTAGAAGATCGTAGAAAATAAACAGGAGAATTCTAAGATGTAATTAGAAAAACACACAATGATAATGTTAAATCAAATGAAAACATCGCAGTTTGTAGTATTATCTTACTCAAATATGTTAATGCAATCACGACTAAAAATTGTTTTTTAATTGTTATTGATCGAACAGCAGTCTGTTCTCCACAAAGTGATTAACAATAGACTTATCAGCGAATCCATAAAGCAATAAAATCGTCAAAAATGTGATACGGAATAATTTGAGAAATGATAAAAATAGATTTATTTAGAAACATTAGAAGTAGATTCTTTCAAACCTTCATATTCTCATGGCCCGTTGCATCGTCGTTAATATTAACCTAAATATTGAAGAATTTAAATAATAAAAGGATAAGGTCTCTTGCACATGTGATAATTTCAGTGTCACGCAAGTTCTTAGTACTGTCATGAATGTGTTTCGAGTGTGTGGCTCACCTTAATTAGCTAGAATTATTTCTGATGCAATTGCGTTTTCAAATACCAGAATTTTAATAGGACCAAACAATGATTCCCTTTAAATCCGAAATGTGCAATAATCTTCGCATCTGTCTAGACTAGTATATCACAAATCTCTATACGTAAAATTGTTGTAATAATATTAATCATTTTGATATTGTCTATCACTTTTTATGGCTGCTAGTTGTGTGATGCTGTGGCGAATGAATTTGCAGCATCTTTTCATTTAGATTCTCTATTTTCGTCTTATAATTAGATATTGCGATGTCACTGGTTAGGAAAACAATCACGTTTACTTCATGTTTTATGTTTCTTTTAGTAACATTAGCGAGCTTATCTTCATTCTCTTTTGATACGTATAGGTAATTTCCTGTTATTGGCTAAACTTTTGCTATAAATGTTCTATCAGCAAATTCATTCACCCGAGCACTGTCGATGTGGTCTTCTGCCTTTATTCTTAAGGCTTTCGTCTCAATTACTATTGTACATCATAATTATACGATTAGTGTTACTGAAATGCTGTCAATTTATCGTCTTGGATTTTTACACTATATGTCTATGTTAAGTATAGTTCTTAATGCGATGCTTCGCTCAATATATCATTTGTATCTTCGTGTGCTTGTAACTTCAGTTCCTCGACTTTGTGTTACCTCAGAACTAAAGTTTATATTTAATCTATTGTCGTGTCATAATATATTATGTAATGGTGGTTCATGCGATGGTGTTTTTGCTTTTGATCTTTGTGGAAAAAGGTTTATTCTGTTGAATTCTTGAAATATAAGAAAGAAAGAGAAGAATTGAAGGATCAGACAGAAGTTCAGAGGAGTCTAGAGGAGTTTATTTTTGTTTATCAACTACGACCAATTCTTCAAGGATCGACTAAAGCAAATACCAGCACGTCGTCTGAACCAGAATAGCACTCATCGTATACATTTCGATGTTGCACTATCAATGTTTTGAGTACAAGGAATCTATATCCAAGCTAAACTTAAGGGCTATCTTAATCACTTCATTGCTTTTACAGTTTTTGGCGTAAATACATATAGTATATGATTTGTGTAGGTACAGGTTTACCAAAAAAAATGATTTATTTATTTTTCTTGCAATATTCTTTTGGAATAAAATTGGAATTTACCTATTTTTTAAATTTTAATTAACCTTGCTGTTACTGCTACCATATTCAAATTGTGAAACAGAAATATGAAGGCATTGGTAGAGGTATCAAAAAATATTTGAGAAAGTTAGCAACCTGTTTTATATATTAAGATATATGAGAGAGAGAGATTTGGGGAGATACACCTGACGGTTGTTTATTTACAGATGTTTCCACATATTTATTTACGCCAAAACTTATCACTAAGAACATATAAGTGGCCTAGATACATACTGCCTAACATATCGGATAACGAATCACTACGCTAAAGTTAGTTATTTTTGTTATAAATGTATATAATCTCTCGCTAGGTGGTTGTAGTTGTGTGGACGAATGTAATTTAGACAATATTAATGTAATTATAGTAATAGGAAGATAAATGTGTATTTATTGAGATTGTCACTTATCTTAGGGTCGGCTTGGTATTGTGAATTGTCTAGAATGGGACTGGCTTTAGTTTGAAAAATAACTTTTTCAATCAAGAGAAGAACATGACGAAACTCTTTAGAAAGGTTTCAGCATGACGGCTAGTAAATACTCAGACAAGTATAAAGAGTAGCTTTTAGTGGCAGGAAACGACATAATCAACAGAGAATATGTCACCATTTCTAAAGAATCCAATATAGATGTCGCACTCATCTGCTTGAATCTGCTGTTTGATTGAATGACTAGCGCGTTCATTGAATGACAACATTCAATTGAATGACTAGGCCGAACGTTGCTTGAACAAGCGTCACTCAACGTCCAACTAGTTAGCGGATTGTAACATAGCCCTTTGAACAGAGCGGATGTAAAATCAGTCAGGTGATTCAATATTTATTCCCAATGCGGCGCTAGTAGTCACCAAAACAAATATGGCGTCAAACAGCTCGCACACATAGCACTGTGTTGATATTTTTTTGGATTAAATTTACTTTAAAGTGCGTTATTTGTAATAAAATAGTGTGGTAATTTTTTTATTCTCCCAAAATTCTCATGAGCATCCTACCTGATAGGCATACATGGGGCCCCACTAAGGATGACTTAAAATTTTGCAATCGACAGAGAAAAATATTACAAAACGAAAATATTCTATGATAAATTGTCGTCAACAGTATACTTTCGGAGATTTAGAGGTTTAAAAATAAACAATTAGACTAGTTCTATGTCAAAATGGCTGTAATAGTCTTTGATTCTTTGAATTCAAATTCAAATGATTTAAATTAAAATCCCAATCCCTTGAATTCCTTGAATTAGTTGGTAGAAATAGTCAGTATTGCCTATCTTAAGACTTAAAATAGTCATGTCCTCATTTTTGTTATTTAAAGTAAGGCTATCTTTTAAGTTGCGAACATATGATCACCCTAACCAAACATTACAAAGTCGGCTATATCCCATTCAACGACTTCGCTAAATGACGTTCAGTCAAGACGAGTCTTGACGAGTTATCCTTTAGTCAATCAATTGAATGTTGTCATTGAATGAACGCGCTAGTCATTCAATCAAATAGCAGATTCAACCAGATGACTGCGACATAGATACTATCATCGTACAAACGGTTATATTACTGATAGATATCATTAGATTTACTTTCTAGATCTTCATCCTTTGCTGGAGAAAAAAACGGAAACTGTAATAGACCATTTTCACAAAGAATATGCTCGTTTTTTTCGACATCGTTGTCAAGGAGACCAGACTTCACTGCATCGGCGCTTTTCTGGTGGTCGCATTATGGCTTCAGAGTTGCAGTAGTTCGGAATAGTTTAGCGGGTTTGTACCAAATAAAAAAGTAGGCAAGAAGTACCAAAGCCAGTCCTCTGAAAGACTTATCTGTCGCCATTTGTGAACCGTAGTTATAATTAACTTTAGTGTGAAAGCTGTCAATAGCAGTAGTGACACTTACTGCATCACTGTCGGTATTCTTATCATCATTCTGTTTATCTACTGGTTCGATTTTAACTAAGATGGTCTTTAATTGTTATCTGAGGCTTACATTTTCAGAGTTTTCTTTTAGATTTTCGTCATCTTTTTTTTTTGTGAAATATTGGAAAGAATGTCCTGTTAGGCGTGGAATTTAGTTTCTTAGATGCTCTAAGGGGAATTTTAAATGATTACGAAAGCTCATATTTCAATAACGGATTCTTAAAATAATACCAATCCCAAAAATTCTGTTACAAATTATAAGATTTTAGAAATCTCTGGTGACTGGTTTAATCCTGTTTTTTCTTCCGAGTATATTATTATTACCTTCTACAAGAGGCTCTAGAACCTTCCTACCAATGTCCACATCATTGACTCATGACATACAGGGACGAAGACAATACAGTTGTTTTCTTTGTAGTTATTTTCTTAGAATGGTCATCTTGAGATGGTTCGTTACGTCCACTTATTATTTGCTTTAGCGGGTAGACAGGATTAGTTGTTATGCTAAAATAAGTCTTAAGTTTTGGTCGATTGTGAATATTTTGAGGAACTTGGATAACAGTTTCAGCTTTGAAATTTTCATCTTTTTTATATTAAATGGGTAGGCCAATTAAATATTTAAAAAAAACTCTCTATCATGGAGTAGGTACAGTTTTAAGCAGGAGATTAACGTAAATAAATAATCTAACATAAAAATCTAGTAAGGTTGGACTGCACAAAATCGTCATCATGTAAAATTGTGAATATGTTAGCTCCTGACCTTACATGTTCCGCTTATTGGTTGGCTGGTTATTCCAAAATCTGCACAATCGAGCAAAACGAAATCTACTTCTAATAAAAACTCTCGATGTTAACAAAAACTGAAATATCCAAAAAAAAAACGTATTTATAAAATAATAATTAGTATTTAATAATAAACAGAAATAATAATCGTAACTCTTTCAACTCCAGTGTCCGCAACAAAAAGCTTAATAACTTAAATAATACATTACTTCTAGTGGTCGTTTAAGGATTGTCCAAAAACAAGACATCTGTGAACATTCTGTTGATTTTGTCCAATTTTCGAATTGTATAACGTGTTGTTTGATTTGCATAGTGGCGTTATGATGGGGAAGATTTAATAAAAAATCTTTTATGAAAGGAAATAATAAAATAATTTACTAAAAATCTTGAAAAATATTTTGTATAGAAGCAATTATTGCTCTCTTCATGAATTAAATAATAAACATATTTTTGAATGACATTGTTCATTTTACAAATATTTATAATCTGTTAAAAGAGTCACAAAAAAGAAGACTTACGCTAAAAGAATCCCTTTGACATACAAAATAAAAATAATAAATATTGATGGCTGACTGAAGAATTGTTGTCATTATAACGACGAATTTGAACACGTTAAACTTTTTTGAATATAGTAATTCTTATTACTTGAATTTAATAATAATAAATACTTGGGACTGAAAATTAATAATGAAATCGTGGCGTCACTGTCCAAACGAACACCTTTTTGATAAAAACCTTTACAAATTTGTAGTCCAACGTTTTTTGTTACGATAGTTTTACCCTTTTTAGAGATACGTATAACGCGAAATAAAAGAATTTTATTTGTTGAATATAAAAAATATTTCATAGCAATATTTTTATTGTTAACTACTTTTAAGGTACCCTCTTAAAAGCTATGCGACATAGTAAACGGCTTTTTATATATCGACCAGTGTTTAGTATGTATGGCACATAATAATTATTATATTATTATTAAATAGTGAATTTAGAAAACTATTAAAGTCACTTATCAAGCTGTCTTTATACTGTATGTAGCAGAAATATAACTATCTATCCTATTCTATACATGTTAGTATGTGACTCTGTATATTTCCTAATAACTTTTAAGCGTGGACAAATTTTAATGTCGTTATTAATTTCTATGTTTATTAATAATAATAGAATATCTTCAATAAATAATAATTATTACGTTTTAAGCGCGCTATCGTGATCATTATTCAATCATTACGCACATAAGTAAAAAATATTAATATACGAATTAATTATAAGTAATAATGATAATTACACCATTGTATCATCGAATGTAATTGTTGATTGTTATATTATAATTATTATAATACAATTGTCTAGTTATTATGTATGTGATATTGTTATTGGAATAATAGATATTTTAAATGCTAATAAAGTAATTTATCTATTACCCTTCTTGTTGACTTGTGTGTGTAATAGTGTTATTAATTAAGACACTAGTTTTAAGTGAGAATTTTAAAGGTTATTTCAGAAACTGGTCAAAGTATTCGTGGTAATTATAACATTAATAATATCAACCCTAATAACTGCTTGTGTGTTCTTGTAGGAATAAACGATTAATTTTTGGACATACAGCCTTTTGTCATCGGAAGATTTTAATATTTCATTAAGATATTGTCGTTTTAAAACATGAATAATTTTATACAACAATTCATTATTATTTTTGATGTTTTCATTACTGTCTTTTTAGTTATTTAATGCATAAAAAAATAAAATATAAGAACACAAATTATTCTCCTAAAAAGCTATTTATTACTTCTGCAGTTTTAATATTTATTCATGTTTTAAAAAAACAATTTTTACATCCATATTACCAGTTACCAAATTTACGAAAAATGTCTGACAATAATAATAATCCTCACTATTATAATAGTACCTATTATTATTGCCAGAAAGTTGTCATTTCAATATAAAGCTTGTATGTAAACTTAGTATGATCTCACACAAAAATAAAAATAAATTAAAGACGATCTATTTTACAAAAAAAAAAACTTTCCTGGATACTTTTTTCCTTTTTAAATATAAACTAGAAGCTCTCATATCACTTGCAATCTGCGAATCACCGTGAGAGGGGAGATCATGAGCTCACATTTATAATGATAACAACATGATACATAGGTACGTTAATTTAAAATACCATTAACAGCTAGTAATATGTGTAAGTTCCGCTATATCATCAAAAATAACTCGCCCTGTACTGTGTAAAATATACAGAAATTACCGAGAGTGTACGAGACATCCGCGCATAAACTTTTCCCATGAGCTCTGTATACGATGCTGACCATAATGTCCTACCAGAGGCAGAAGCAAAGGTATCGCAATCTTTTGATGTTCCATACGCCATGCTGTTTTTTGTTAATCGAGATTTAATTTGGTATCTATTTCAACCTGAGTAAAAACACCATTTTGTTTGAAGCAAGAATCATGATAAATCACGCGCGCTATTTTGTAACAACCAGCTAATTATTTCGCTACTGACTAAAACTGAAACTTTTCAGCATGGGGCAGATTGTAAAGCAGCAGTGGATTTTTTTTTTTAAATCGCCCGCCATTAATTTCTCCTGTATCAATTTTATAAATGTGTGGTCTTGACCCCTTCTATAGAGCTAAGTACAATAATTAATATAATATTGAAGCAATAACGAATAAATTAATTTAAGTCACGTGTAATAAACTTAATTAATGTACAATTTGTTGTTTTCTTTCAAATATCCTTACACAATACCCTATTAAACTTACAGAAATTAATGTTGACAGTGCACCAGCAATTTTGAAGACACGAGAAGAAGAGTATTTTTCTTTTTATAAAACGTTGCCCTTTTTTTTTGTTAATTCAGACGTTTTTTCTGACGGGCCACGGTATCTCTTTCGAACAGTCCCGCAACCCTGGCAGAAAACGTTGCCGTACAGTAGGAATTTCTCGTTTACCGTGGGTGCGCTTATTACAAACATTTTAACAGATCAGGGGGCCTAAAATGGAAGCTTTATCAGAATCATTTTAGGTACCCAGGAACATAAGTACCTGTAGGCCATACAAATATATTTCCTTTACGGGAATCGAACCCGCGACACGCAGTGCAGCAGTCAATCGCTCAGCCACTGCGCCAACCGTGTCGTATTATAGACTAACTACTACTAATATTATTAATGTGAAAGTTTGTGAGGATGGATGAATGGATGTTTGTTACTTTTACAGGCAAAAACTACTAAACAGATTTGGAAGAAATGTAACACACAGATAGTTTATAACCTGGAATAACACAATGAATACTTTTTATGCCGTTAGTATGATCCCGTGGGACAGTTGTCGGACTCCACGCGGGCATAAACTAGTAGACTAATACTTAGCATGATCTTTAAAACGTTCACCTCTAAGCATGGGCGTCTCAGTGACCTTTAGTCACTACAAGGAATACAGTGATACCTAAAGACCATAATTATCATAGAAGGTTAACCAATTGGAGATCACAGTCTTTTGTGCAAACAAACCTAAAGAAATAGATATGGTCGGCTTCATGAGCCAGAGCTTTTTTAAAAAAACCTATTGACCACAAATACTAGGAACAATCAAGAAAAACTTTAAAGTCAAGATGAAAACGAGTATCACATAGGTACTTATATTTTATTGTTTTTTGAATTGGTTACATATTTTGAAAGAAAGTGGTACTTACTATTTTTTTTAATTCCTCATAATTTTTAGAGGTTTATCAAAGTCTTAAAGCAACCCAAAAAGGAATACGATAATTTAAAAAACACATCGGCTTTAAAAATCACAACCAAAAGGCACTTTCAATGGAAGCCCTTAAAAGCGATTTTCTTTCCATTTAATTAACCCACATTTCCGACCTCAAACAAGCCTCCTATATCTAACCACGTGGCCTTTTCATCCTATTCCTACGCCCTAGACAGGTCACCGACCCCGTGACGCGTAGGCCCAGACAACTAAACTAACTGGGCCTAATCCTAAAAGCGTCATCTCATTTCCATCTCGTTCAGACAACATAACTCACTACGATGACATAGAACAGACGAATCGATTTTTTTGGTGGTTGACTGTGCTCTAACCTCTTGGATTTAAGTTAGGGAAAAGGCTTTGCTAAACAGATAATGATGATGTTGGTAGCAGATTGAAAACTTCTTAGAACATTTTATATTCAAGTTACTTTCGATTCTAGAGGGTTATTTTTCAATGACCAGTCAAATGTTAAAATTAAGATCGCTGTATTGACCCGTAATTGAGTGTTAAAATGTTCTAATCAAATCAGAGACGTTCAAATATTTACGAGCGATACACGGGACAAGACGACGAAAATCGTAATCCAATGCTTGTTACTACTTGTATCAAGTCGGTTTGTCTAGTCATCTAGTGTGTAGCATTCGTGTGTCAAAAATGTACAGGATGAAAAATTTTGTATGACAATATTTATTTAAACTTCATGTACAAGAGTGGTACAGGCGGACTTAATGTCACAAGGTATTCTCTACCATTCAACCTTTGGGTCAAATAGGACAGCATTATGGTAGAGACAAAAAATAAAATAAGAAAAATACTATTTTGTTAACATCAAATTGATAAATAAATAATAATTGATAAATTGATTAATATTCCCAATGTCCGCTCTATGTCTTTGAAATATCTTTGAATCAAGAGATTTTTAATTTTCATCCTTGGTTGTTGAACTGAATAATTGTGTTGTAATGATTTCCACAAGATTCCTTAACAAAAAAATAGAAAAAAAAAATGAATCTATTGTCGATTCTGAATCATCTCTAAAAAGGCTGGTTATTGGAAATATATAAGTCGTGGCCAGATCATAGAATTGATCACTTCATGGCCGATCATTTCACGAAATGATTATTGATCATTTCATGATGTGGCCGATCATTTCATGAAATGGAACGTAACATAACCGATTGATTATAAAGGGTGTAACAAGACCCTTAACGAAGCCAAAAGGCACTTGTTCTCCTCGTCATTGCGACCATTTTTTTGTTCTAGGCTGTACCAGGGAACCTTCTAGTTACTGAGATTTTGGGGGTCAAAGTTCCAACCTTTTTACAATTTTTTTTTTTAAATACATGTTTTTAATGTAAAATTTTTACTGTAAACACCTCCACAACCCACGTACTATTCAATCCACCCATCAGCACAATGTTTTGAGTGCGTTACATTGAGTCCTACCGTAAAATGTGATCTTATTAAAAAACCTAGGTACTTAACCCAAAAAATAAGTCGTTTCCCAGCAATAAGTTTTGCGTAAAGTAACTTAGCTTGATGTACAGAATGCTTGGTTGACGGCTTCGTGAAGGGTCTATTTACACCCTGTATTTCGTTAATCTTATTGCATAAGAGGGAACACATAACAGACAGGCACAGGAGTACAGGGGTACTTGATACAATTTGTAACCCTTTTCTTGTGTAATAAAGATTATCGAAAGAAGACACGCTAATGACCACTAGACATACTTACCCACATGTATATTTATGAGAGAGTAGGTACTATCCTCCATACCATTGACTAACAACATTAAAGTGATCTGTTTCGTGGACAAATCTCAGATAGGTACGTAAATACCCTGTTAACACGGCTTGGTCTAAGTTAAGTCCTAAGTCTTTATCCTTTCCATAATAAACTCACAATTAAACCCAGACACGAAATAATTATGTTTGTTTATCTATAGGAGTACTCATTTTATTTTTACTATACCGGGCGGGAATCAAACCTCTCAGCTCAACTCGTAGAGCAGCAACGAACCGTCTAGCCATAGAATCAAATTGTGCCATCAAAGTTGGCCAAAAGGTCGATGGACGAACTGATCATAATCTAACAATGCCTCGTGCCCAGACAACCAGACAAACACATTGAGATAATGTTTATACAATTGCGGTTTTGGTTTTTATCTAGACGTAGTCTCAATTTACAGTGCCGCGGAACGGAATAGTGGCGAATTTTGTGACGAAACTGTAGAAAGCACAATTAATATTATGCCAGTTGGGTAACGTATGGACTCAGTCATCATCGTCCTGCATTTTCCCAACTGTGTTGGGGTCAGCTTCCACTCTAACCGGATGCAGCTGAATACCAGTATTTTACATGGAGTGACTACCCACCTGACCTCCACAACGCAGTTTGATACCCTTTGGTAAGACTGGTCCTCAGATTTTAGGGCCACTGATCACATAACGACTGTCAAAGATCTAGAAAGCCTTGACTATTACTATCTTCAGGTGCTTTTCGAGGCACGGAGGAAACTCGGTATGTAATGGGTGGTCACCCATCCACGAACTGACATAAGCAAGCAGCTAACCTTGAAGATCGACCCGAGTTGCTGTTATTATTTAGCCTCGAGCTCCTCTCTAAGACACAAAAGCCAGGTCGTGCGACTTCCGAAGAATTCTCGTGCATTATCAGGAATTTCCAGAGCTTGCAGCTCGTATCTACTTAGTTTGCACGTTACACATAAAATTGACATATTATAGTTAATTATGCTTCGAACAATTTCTTTGCAAAAATTCGCTTCCATTCTGTTCCGTGGTAATATAGATTGAAACATAGACTGATGTTCAGATACACCAAGTACTGCTTTCTTATCTAGGAGTTTCGTTTTACATAGTAACTGGGTTGTTGAGGTCAGAAGGGTATAAGAGCCGCAAAACCGAACACTCTGGTGCACAACTCCACCTATACTACACCACTAAGATGGAGGACATCGTGGAGTACGTGCGTCAGAAGACGAAGTAAGTGGCGAGAGTGCAGCTGATGGAGGCGGCAGCAACGTTGACGTAGGCGTTTGTGGTGCGAATACCAACGTGTTATCTGCACCTGTTCCAAAGCTTCCACGGGCAAGTGAAACATGAACGCATAGTGCTGTGAAGTGCTACTAACATAGTTTTTATTTATGGTTCTATTTGCTTATTACTTGTTTGTAGAAATTCTTGTGCTGCTCTTACAGTTTGCACCAAAGCATGTAGCAAGCCAACAACACGACATTTACACAACTCGAGTGATAACACGATTTGTATTTGACGATAATTATATATTAGGTATGTTAGTCTGTAAGGCTAGGTATTTATCAATGGGCCAAACTTGCCTGAAAATGAACGCATATAATATGTAAATCATAATCACCGTTAAAATATAAATGCTATGGTTATATCAATGAATGAATAATTGCCTCGTTGGTCTGGTTGGCGAGCATGAGCTCCTGGGTTACATTCCATCAGGTCAGGCAAACTTTTATTGGGTTTTTCTGTCAGGAAATTCTCGGTAGCAGCCACGAAGCCTGGAATCGCACCTGTTTGATGGTAATAGGCTCGCATTAAACATAACTAGCGAAGTGTGGGTGTATATCTCTGTTTAATCTTTCGGTGATAACAGGCGTGAGTGATGTAACTTCCTAACTAGAACAGTGTAGCTAACCGAGCCACATCGTTACTTAACTCGTTGTTAGGCCCGTTTAGTCTACAACATATAGTCGGATCCGGTCGCTACTAGCATCGTGCGTCGCTCCGAATTACCACCACTACTGCTACCCCCATTTGACTATTCATTGGCCGCAATCCAGTTATGGGGGATGGAGGAAGAGTGGAGGCGGCAATTTGTGTCAAAAATATTAAATAGAGGTATCTGATTTGAAATATCACAGCTTTGGAAACGGTGAAAGAAAACCGGCCATGCCTGAGAGATATTTCTCGACAACAAATATAGATCTTCTAATCTAAGTCGATCGACAGCTGTATGCCATTATTGAAAAAACACAAATTATTAACTATATCATCTCTGTTTATTTTCGAAATTGCGGTATTGGTTAGGGTAAATCAATTTCTATTTCCACGACTGGCTGACACCTTCCCCCGTAACAGACGTGACAATAATCAACTGTGTTCGCATGCGTCAAAAACTGCATTGGAAAAAGCGTTTTCTGTATGGCTCCTAAAATTTATAATAAAATACCACAGTAATTTAAAGCATTGCCGGTAAAGTTTAAACTTTTGAACGCCAGAGCATAAACGCACGCGAGTGCCCTCCACGCCAAGCCACAATTTCACTTACCATTTTGACACATATTTGTGTCGTTTGGCGTACACACGGCTACACATCAAGCTATACATTTCCAGTTTATGCTGATCTCGCGTCGTATAGGATTTCGGAACAATGCGAGGTCAGCTTATACTGGAAATGTATAGCTTGATGTGTAGCCGTGTGTACAGGGCACGCGCTTGCTTGTCACGTATATGTAACTATGACGGCCAAAAGGTTAAAAAAAAAGATTCGAGATTTATTAACAGACAAGTGTTATTATAATATAAATGACTTTTTAAATGACGCTATTTGACATCTTACCTAGTTGATCCTTAATTTTTGTGACATTTTATAAATAATTTAATTTACTGAAATAACAATATTTATTACTGACTATTATATTGTACTTACTTGGATTGACTGTGCCTTTACTAGTTTAGATTTTATTTTATTATATTTTTTATTTTGTAAACTTTATAAAGTACGCCTTACGGGTGAAACATGTAGGTACCGTACGAAATATTAATATTGTATCATCCTGCATAATGAACATAGGCATATGAAGTCCACCCACCCACAATGGGTCTGGGAACAGTCGCGTTTCAAAGTACCCACTAGGCTATTTTTTTTTATAATTATGTAAGTGTAATGTTTTTTGTCGGTTGTCGCAACATAATAGGCACTTTACTAGCTACTTAGAACTTTGGAATAGGCTAAAATAAAAAAATAGAAAATGTTTACTTAATCGGCTAGCCGTGGGATTTTTTTTTGCCACGCAACGCAAAAAGAACCTGCGTAAAAAGAAAGCGTTCTTTTTACTTGATGGTACTTATATGTAGAAAGGTACATATCTGAAACCACTCATCTGACTTTTAAAATTACGTCACTGCTGGAAAACTACACTATTGACAAATGAATAACTGAAATGTGCAACTACAGTACTTTCTCAAGTTATTATGCCTTGTGACTGTGACTGTAGCTTAGCTTTTTTTTTTTTTTGTTTGACTTTCGAAAGTGCCTGTAATGGTCTAATTGGAATAAATGCTTTGAGTTTGAGTTTGAGTTTGAAAATGAAAAATAAATGCCATAGAATGTTTTTTTGGCAAGAATTCTTGTCAACATCAAAACAATTAATTAATTTGCAGAATCAATATTATTTCTGCGTGAAGATTAAACGATCGATCGGCAAGAAAAGAAACGGTCAGAGATTTGGCACTTGTTTAGTACCGTACGATAAGTTAGTAGAGTGCAATGTTGTAATGTTCAAAATCGAGTGAAAATCCGAGACACAGAATATTAAAACGAGATATACCATATCCACATCAACTAAGATCTTTGACGGATTACATGCGGCCTTGTATAAAGGCTCTTCCTCATCGAGTGGTATTATGTTTTTCTATTTTATACTTCAACTGATTATATACCTTTTAAGCGCTTATTAAGGCTGACATAGGCTGTGCACTCAAGTACTCTAAATTAATCTATACTTCTATACTTAATATTATAAAGAGGTAAAGTTTGTGTGTTCGTGAGGTTGTCTCTGAATCGACTGAACCGATTTTGAAAATTCTTTCAATAATTATATATATTGATTATTAGGCAACTCTAAGAAAACGGCGGGCTAGGTTAAGGCGACAACTGCTGCGGTTTGCAGCTGCGGTCGTCTTAGAAATCGTGCATTTAGTTAACGTGTCATTACGATTTCCGAACTGAAATCTTATTGTGAATGGAGACTCTACCCTACCCTACCTAATATATACTAATATTATAAAGAGGTAAAATTTGTTTGTAAGTTTGTATGTAGGGGTAATCTCTGGATCTGATGAACCCATTTTGAAAATTCTTTCAATAATAGGAAGCTTTATTATCCCCGAGTGCCATGGGTTATTTACAACGTGCCCGTGGGATAATTTCCGACAAAAGCGCGAGCGAAGCCGCGGGCAACAGCTAGTTGTAAATACTTCCACACTGAGCCTACCAATTTGGATATAAAAAAATACCCACATTACACTATCAAGCCTGTTATCTCCGAAAGGTTAGACTGAGGTGTACCTACAACACTGCCACATTCCACCAGTTACATTTCAGCTCCTAATTGGAGGAGCCCTTTTAAAAATAACAGTTTTATTTATTTATTACATTTGGGAAAACAAACCTTAGTATATTACGCATAAACAGTGTTGTCTTAAAATTAAACGTAACAAATATACTACCCACAACATTTTTTACAGATCAGAACGTGGCATTTATTGCCAAGTTTCTTTTATAAATACATTAAAATTTATAAATTAAAATAACCTAAAGTAACTAACTTATTAATAAAATTAAAAAATGGCGTCAAAAAACTCCTCCTACAGATTACTCTTATACAAAGGTAAATTAAAGTCGTTCAAATCCTTTGAGGGGGTCATTATACTCATTATAACAAACAACTTTTACTATAGGACCAAACCTGAAATCGCGAATAACTTGATGAATAGAATGAATAGAAGTTACAAGAAAAAAAAGGAATGATAAACAATATTATCTAAGAGATGCAACAAACAAAAAAATAATGCGTGATGTATCATACTAGCCTATTAACAATGATACTTACATTGTGTAGAACCTATGGAGCTTACTGCCGATCCTTTATATAACGTTTCATAGGCATTAAGGTTCAAACACCTAAAAGACTATAAGCCCACTATCCATCAGCAGGTTCCTGAGAACGCAGCCTTACAAACGCGCGAGGCAACCGCCCAAGCTATGTAAATCCTCAAAAATATTATTTTTAATTTATCGTGGTCAAGTTGACTTTATTATCTGCTTGCTTTATGATGCAAGGGATTCTTGTGAAGGTTTTATTTTTAACTGGCAATGTTAAGGTTTATTTTTAACTGGCAATTTTGATGTTATGCAGCACTGTTTCTTGGAGCTCTTTATTGAGTTAAAAATAGTGTCAAGAGTTTTTTCGGTAGAATTAAAATTCATACATATGTACACTCACGCCTTTTTCCATGGGGGTAGGCAGAAACCACAGAACGCCACCTGCTTACATACTCCTTTTGCGTCGTCCACGTTCAAGCATATGGTCATACGCGCACGTCGGTTGTGAGTACTGCGCACCTGAGCTTTCTGAAGAACCTCACCGATAAGGTCACTATTATCACACTAATATTATAAAGGCGACAGTTTGTATGTGTGTATGTTTTTTACTCCTTCACGCTCGGCTTGACGGATTTGGATGAGATTTGGTATCAAGATAGCTTAAGGATTTAACACATAGACTTTTGGAAAGGTGGATTGAAAAGCATGCCGGACACAGCTAGTTAAATCATTAAATTCAAATTGAGATTTATGTAGTGTCCTACTTACGGATCTCTAAAGTACAGTAATTCAGTAAGTCTACAGTAAGTCAGAAGTCTACAGTCAGTACAGTAAGTCCCTGTAAGTCTGCCTACTTTTGAATTTGTTCAAAACGTTTAAAATTCGTCTATCAATTCATTGATGCACGTTGGCCCCCGGGGATTTCACAACAATTACAATTTAATTGTTTATTTTGTGTCTTATGAGTTTACGCTCGTATATAAACAGGATCCATCGCATAGACTGAAAAAAAAATTGGATCTGTTTAACATAATTTAAATAGAAACTATCTGCTTGACATTTGAATTTTGCGATTTTGGCGCTTCCACCGTAAAACAATAACTAGCCAGTTATGTTTAAGTCTTATGTAATATGGGGCCAGCCTATTACCATCAATCGGGCACACATCCAGACTCCGTGGCTGCTACTCATTAATTCCTGATGGAAAAACCCAATAACAAACTGCCCGACCTGGGAATCGAACCCAGGACCTTATGCGCTTGCGACCAGAACAACGAGGCGGTAACTTAAGCTAAGGTACTTATTCTTACACTAAATCTATTACATAAATTCTTTAACCCTATATTAATTCATTGTGTGTAGGTTCACACATTGTGTCCTTGTTTTCAACCCAACTACACAATTACACATTTCTCGAACCATGACATACACATTAAGGCATAAATACACTCATGTTGTACGAGCTGGTAATATATGTAAAAGTGTGGCCAAATGTGTCCACTGTGTAAAGGCCATTAAACCCGACTGTCGGGTAACGACCCTTGGGCCAAGGGATGCGATGCTGAGCATATGTTAGTATACACCCTAGGAATGGGGAATATGGTTACAATTTGTGTGAGAACAGATTGTTCTTGTTGAGGCTAGTTAAAAAATAGGTACTGAGAATAGTATGGGTAATGAAAACTCAGGTTTTTTTTCTTCGGGTACACAAATCATACTTTTTTTCGCATGGTCAGAAAACGAACGACACCTACTGTCATGTAGACATAATCTGCACAAAAATGGAATAAAAGAATATAAGAGTTTCCTGTTAAACCGACTTCAAAAAAGGAGGAGGTTTTTTTTTAATGTATGTTCATCGAAGTTCTCCGTGTTTGCTGGTCTGATTTACGTAATTCTTTATTTTATTTGGTAGAATGGTGATCCCATGTAATTTGTTGTCAATAAAATGTGTCCATGGAACCTTAAAAAGATAAAATTCTTTGTTTGTAAGTTGTTGGATTTTTAGAATTTTTATTATTTTTCATTATTTTAATTGCAGCTTACAAGTCCGAATACATCTAATTATTTTACAGTTAAATCAATAGTATTAATGATGGTTCCACTTGGAACAAGTTGTAGGCAGCTAGTGTACCTATCTCATACCAACTCCATTTGCCTGGTTGTATGCCTATGTTCAATCATCGGAGCACAAACTAGGTACTACTCATTAGACACGTATTATCCGGGGCTGAGGGACTGTTCGAAAGAGATACCGTGGCTCCGGAACACAAAGGGCGATGAAGGAACATAGATGGTTTAGTCAGTAAAAGTCTGACACTCCCTCCTGCTCCGCCCAGAGCAGGAGGAGTTATTTGATGATTTCACATGAGAAAAAAAAAAAGACCCGTATTATATCATTTACCAATAGAAGTACCGCCTGTAAGATAACATTTCGTCACGGTTCCCTATCCATTTGCATAAAATTTTAAGACCTAATATAACTTGGCATACTTTTGTTTATACTAATTATATTTTCGCTTAAGCATAATTTTTTGAAGCATAATTTCTCTAATCATAATAATGATTATGCATAACATTCTAGAGCATAAATTTATTTACGCATAATGATATTAAAACATATTTTTCATAGGCATAACAAATACACTTATATCAGCATACAAGCAAGCATGCAGCAAGCAAACGAGCATGCAACATGCAGCAGCAGGCATGGTTTCCGTCACGGCCCCGCTGCTATGCTAACATAATATGTATGCCGATAAAAAAATCACAAAGTATGCCACACCGCACAACGCACACAAACACATCGCTCACCGCACACAACACATCGCTCACCGCACACAACACATCGCTCACCGTACGCCGCACACAACACTTTGTTCACCGCACGCCGCTCACAGCACATCGCTCATTGCACGCCGTTCACAGCATGCCGCTCACCGCACGCCGCTCACGTCTCTTCTCGTCTTCGCTTGCCTAAACAATTACGAGACATCTCCTCTCCTATCCGCTTACAGCACATTGCTCACCGCACGCCGCTTAAATCACGCCGCTCGCCGCACACCTCACACAACACATCGCTCACCGCACGCCGCTCACAGCACACTGCTCTCGTCTCTCTCGTCTCCGCTGGCCTAAACAATTACGAGACATCTCCTCTCCTCTCCGCTCCGTGTCCACTAAAGCTAAGCGGAGACCAGAAGTGTCAATAACGAAATTCTATTTATGGTTCACAACATCTCCCCTCCTCTCGTCTCCGCTTCGGTGGAGTTCAGCCCTAAGGAATAGGCTAGCGACTGTAACAGAGATATCCCAGGAGTGCAACAGGATAAACAGATGCGTTTTTCTCTGTCGTAAGATGATTCTAATATGATTACTAATCTGTCTAGCAAGGACTGTAATAAGATCTGCTTAAAAACTGTTAAATTACGAAAACAGAATTCGAACAAACGTTCCACACTTATTCTACAAATTAAACCTCACTCAACACGACATTCCTAGGCAAACATACAAAACCTACTTGGACCTCTGCCCGGCCCCCAAGCAAAAAAGGCGTGAAGTCGCCATTTTAAAATAAGCATACGCAATGCGTATTTTATTGGAGTTGCTCGCATTCTATTCCCCACGTTTAGCTACAAAATAAAAGTACTAAATGATAGCAGCGACTGAGGCGACATCTATTGTAGGGATGCACTCAACTTAGACCCCCCGGACACCCCGTACACCCCCCTTCTCTCCTATCAATCAGTACTGTAGCGCAAATGTGAAAAATCGAAAAAAACCGTCTCGAAATCCGCCTGTAGACTGGTTAAGAGCGGGACAGAAGATGTGTTTATTCGAGGAGTGAGTGAGATAAAGAGAGGATAGTCTAAATTATTGTATTATACATAATAATATTCGGGTGGTTTAATGTATATGATGAAACTGAAGAAGCGAAATTGGTAGACTGATTTCAATTAGGGTTATGTGTTTGTTGTGACGGGGTGAACTAATATATTTGTGATTAACAGTACCTTATAGGGTCTGTCTTTGATTTTTAAGCGATGTCAAAAATAAGGAGGTTCTCAGTTATTTTTTTCTTCCGACTTCTGAAGCTAAAGTTATTTTTACTTTTTTTGTGTTTTTGAAGTCGGTTTTATTTTTTGCAAAAGGTTCCTTTTATTTTATTAACTAACCTCAGTTTTTAGTATGAAGTATTTTAACTTTACCTAATTCAAACAACGAGACGACTGCCTCGTTGGTCTAGTGAGACTGCTGAACATGGAGGTTCTGGGTTCGATCGCTAGGTTGGGCAAAGTGTTATTGGGTTTTTCAATTTAGAATTTCTCAGTAGCAGCCGCGGAGTCTGTATTTGCGCCCGGTTGATGGCAATATGCTCGCCCCCTATTACATAGGAGTTAAACATAACGGCGAAATGTGGGTGTACTATTAGGTACACCTCTGCCTAACCCTTCGGGGGTTTCAGGCGTGATGTATGTGAAGGCTAGGTGATTCGTGAAGGTACAATACAATTACTGGGAGAATCAGTCATCCTTACTTCCATAATAATCTAGACACGCGGCGTGTCAAGCCAAGTTCAAGCTATAACAGAACTGGCGAGCAGTACCGTGTTTATTTATTTATTTATTTAACACTTCAAGCACATAGTACAGAGGCGGACTTAATGCCATAGGCATATAATAATGTGTGTGTGTGTGTGTTTAATATTACACGAACCATTTGGAGGCTATACTAGTAGATGTAGCTTGGTCTATCTGTTACCTTCTCACGCAAATAGCTGAGCGGATTTGCGTGAAAAACGGATGGGCGATGACTTTAGTTAGGCCAGATACTTTTTGTCGATAGTAGGTACTTTGTTAACCCCCATCCTTAATTTCTGACCCCCACGTGGGTGAAGTCGCAGGCAAAAGTCAAGTATTAAAATAATTACTTGCTGTGATATTGATGTGTTTAAAGTGGATTACACCGCTTTTTACCAACTATTTTGGGGTCGGCTCCCAATCTAACCGGTTGCAGCTGAATACCAGTATTTTACATGGAGCGACTGCCTGTCCGATAACGGTCACGGACTACCTGTAACGACTGTCAACGATTTACAAATGACAGCTGGGACCAAAGGCCTAAGCGTGACATAATAAGCCTATTCATATAGCACATTCTCAGGAACACAGGTCTCCTCTTTGCAAGAAGGAGTGGTACGTTAACCACTACGCAGGTTGGAGCCATATCTTCGAACTTTTGGTTTTAGGGCACTCCGATTTTCTCACGATGTTTTTGCGTTCAGAGGGATCGATCTGAGTTCAGAATCAGTTCATTACTTGACGTAATAATATTTACACCTTCTGATTTTTAATAGTTAGTAACTGAGAGAAGACTAATAATCATATTAACTATAACGTAAATCATAGTAAAAAAAATTTAAGTCTCGTAAAAAACTATTCCCCATCTGAAATCCCAGCATATACTGAAATACTATAATCGTATTGTCTCCATTTTCTTAGAGGACGCTTCGAGCGAGCCCACTACACACCCTCTGCAACTGTGAACACTCTATACTCAAACCCAACCCTACCCCATCCACATAGAGTTGAAAATTGTCCCACATATTTTGTCTCATAAGTCTTTTCGTGACAACCCGTCGATTGCCGAGACCCGACGGCGCGGGCGGTCGAAGGAAACCTCACCACTTAATTTAGGGTTAAAATATACTTCACCCGATTCTGGATGGCAGGGGGGAGGAGGGCTCAAGGTCACTTGGGGCTCGTCACGACACGTGTCATTGGACTGGTCTGGTTGAGACTGGATTGTGATAAGGGGAACTAGTGTTTGGGTTTTGAATTTACTGTAGATGGTAATTATCGGCCTGTTATGACCTAATTCTGATATTGTTTATCCATTAGGTTAATTTGTGGTTTTTGGGGATGATATAGTAATGACCACAACTGGCAGCAAGATTTGATATTTAACAAAAAAAAAACAAAATTTCAAACTATTTATTTCTGCAAATATTCATCTAACTATTATATTAAAAACTAGCTGTTGCCCGCGGCTTCGCTTGCGTTTTGGTCTGAAATGATTCCACGGCCACGTTGTAAATATCGCCTATGGCACTCGGGAAAAATATAGCTTCTTATTAGTGAAATAATTTTCAAAATCAGTTCAGTAGATCCAGAGGTTACCCCCTACAACCTCACAAACTCATAAACTTTATTTCCTTATAATATTACTAGCTGTTGCCCGCGGGTTTGCTCGCGTTTTGGTCGGAAATCATCCCACGGGCAAAAATATAACGGGTTGTAAATATAACCTATGGCACTCGAGGATAATGTAGCTTAACATTAGTGAAAGAATTTTCAATATCGGTTCAGTAGATCCAGAGATCACCCCCTACAACCTCACAAACTCATAAACTTTATTTCCTTATAATATTACTAGCTGTTGCCCGCGGGTTTGCTCGCGTTTTGGTCGGAAATCATCCCACGGGCAAAAATATAACGGGTTGTAAATATAACCTATTGCACTCGGGGATAATGTAGCTTAATTTAGAAAGAATTTTCAAAATCGGTTCAGTAGATCCAGAGATCACCCCCTACAACCTCAAAAACCACACACAACCTCTGTTTGCCTCTTTTTATTATTAGTATAGATAATAATATAAATTAAAGATAACGGTCAAGCTTTTTGAGATAAGATTATGTGCGGAAATGTATCTCAGTTTCTTATTACCATTTACATGTGTTAAGAAGGACCGTTCTATATTATTTTAATGAGAGCCATAAAGGACAGCGTTGACCTCGAAGTAATTACGGCTAAGCACAAGAGCGCATCTGTGGATGGGTTTTGTCACGGGGACGGGCAACAGCTCTTGTGACATTACATCCAACGCCTTAATAACAATAATAAAATCTATTATAAAACGCATTTATCTTACAAACTAGTGCTGGTACTAGGTGAGGTTATTTTACATTATAATAGTATTTTATTTGATAGTGTATTTATGGTGACTGGTAACTTAAACATGTGATAATTATATACTCATGATATTATATAACTTTCCCAAAGAAGCATTTTTTAAATACTCATTCACTATCACAATAACACAACAGCCGTACGAAATTCGGTTTTCTGCCTACCCACTGTTGCACGGTACGATAGCATCATAGTAATGAGACAGAACGGCGTCACGTGCTAACAGCTGACAGGTCAGAAGCGCGCGCGCGCTTATTTTATACGGTTGTTGTGTTATATTGTAATAGTGAATGAGTATAAAAAAAATGTTTCTTTGATAAAGTTGTTTGTTATCATGAGTACAATTACGTGTTTAAGTATCGGTCACTAATTACCAGTCACCCTATATATGTCGTTAGATTGTGAGATATGTGTTAATACACCTACCAAAGAAACAATTTAACAATGTCCTAGTTTAGGACTGTCCCACCTGTCTGCTATAGTTTTCTGTTATATTGAGACACGCAAGCAAAGTTGGTGCTTGGAAAGCATTTGGCTTCATTGGTTGATTGTTTCATTTCAACCGTGCATTATTAGACCAAATCATGATCTTATGAAATTGTTGACTTGTCAAAACAAAAGGCAATTGCAATTATAAGCGCTTGGCAATTACCCCGCAGGTGTTGGTACTCGCAACTACAAGCTTTCATAATCAAAAACTTTTAATTGACCATAAACCTAACATAAAAATAACAAATAATTCAAACACCCATTACCAGCCCGACAGAAGCCTACAGTTATTTTAACTGAAGTTAAAACAAAGGCTTACGGAATAAAAAAATGTTAATGTACACATAATAATATGAATGTAAACATATGAATACACAATGAACGAGCGATGCCGCGGTATAACTCACTGCACTCTCCATGTGTCTGGACAAGCACAAACATGTACTTGTACAGGGACACTGCAGTATGAATACTTATGAATAATAATAAAGTTTCTAATCACCTTTTTTTAGAACC
The DNA here is from genome assembly GCA_947578425.1 of Eugnorisma glareosa. Lineage (NCBI taxonomy): Eukaryota > Metazoa > Arthropoda > Insecta > Lepidoptera > Noctuidae > Eugnorisma > Eugnorisma glareosa. The sequence continues at coordinate 1,094,936 of OX387981.1, forward strand.
AAAACGATACTGAATCTCAGCATGTATTTAATTTGTTAATTGATAAATGCAAATACGTTTTTAGAAACAGTTTTACACGTAATTTTAGGATTCCGTACGTGAAAAGATTTTTTTTTTTGTTGTTCAATAGCTTTTAATTTATTTAAGAAAATAGGCGAAAATTTACCATTAACTCTGAAACTACAGGGTCGAAAATAAATCGAACCCAGGGCCACATGTTCAGCAGTCGCGCTTGCGACCGCTAAACCAACGAGGCAGTTGTTTTATAAACTAATACTACCATTAATGTAATTATAGTTTCAAAAACATATAATTAAAAAAAAAACATATTAAAATTAACGTCATCCCAGAATAAGCGACTGGCCGTAATTCATTACGCAATCAACATTAGCGGTTTACCAACACTACAGTTGCAGCCAGGTTGATGGTAAAGAATGAAAGCAGTTCGCCATGCTATCTGGGGATCACACTTAGAACTCGCGCGCGTATATTTTTTAAAATACTCTCAAAAGATAGATCTCGGTCAAATTAAGATAAATGGCGATCCCTAAATTCCGATCTTCTTTATATTTTCATTAGCATATGCAATACAGATACGATTCTCATTTTTTTTTAATCAAATCAAATCAAAATCAAAATATATTTATTGACTTAACAACATTGTACACGGTTTATTGGATTCTCTGACTCCTGCGATAGTTGAAACTGTGGTGCAGGAGCCAGTGTCCTCCCCTAATAAAATGATGCATTTGTTTTATGACAAACAAAAGCTAACAAACGAAAACTTCTACTTTGAAAAAAAAAACAAAATAATAATATATAAAAACTAAATGAACCACATGAGAGAAAATAAATGTTAACCTGGGTATTTACGTTATTTATCACACGCACTCTTCGATGCCTGTTTTGAGGACGTCACCTACTACGATTCTAACATACTATTTTGGCTTACACTCGTTCAAAGTAACACACCTTTACACAATAAAATTAAATAATTTTAATTCTGCACCTCAAAACCATTTTAAACTAAAACTTGTCCTATTCATTTACAACAAGTGTACGCATTTTGCCTTCCATCATCATCCTGCCTGTCTTTTCCCCAACTATGGTCGGCTTCCAGTCTAACCGGATGCAGCTGAATACCAGTATTTTACATAGAGCGACTGCCTATCTGACCTCCACAACCCAGTTAGTACTGGGTAATACGACACCCATTGGTGAGTCTAGTTGACAGACTTTCGGGTCACTGACTACCTCTAACGACTGTCAAAGATCTACAAATGACAGCCGGGACCAACCGCTTTACGTGCTTTCTGAGGCACGGAGGAAACTCAGTATGTAATGTGCGGTCACCCATCTACAGACCAACCTAGGCAAGCGTGTCCCGGTGGCGGTTATTATTTAGTCACGAGCTTTTCAGTTGCCTTTTGTCTTTGCACGAATATTTAAGAAAACTATTGCTATCTATTTTTAATGTATTCCATTCAAGCACACTATTAAGGTTTCAATCCACCTGCCATCACCACTAAATCACTTCAAACAATACACAGAAACACTGCCAAGTCCATTCACAGAAAACACAATAACACCCTTTGTTAGAATAAAAGTCTATTTAAAAATTTAAAAAACTTTTCGTACTTTAGATTCATGAAATACATACAATATGACCAAAGCATCAACTACACAATCCCATGATAATATCCCCAAGCAGTTTATTTTATTTATGGTACTAAAATACTTGACAGACTTATATATGGCCGCTTTAGAAATTATTACACTCACATTAAATTCTTAGCTGTTAGCTCCGAATGTGCTACGAGACGATAGCGTAGCGTCGCTCGTAGCGAGTTGTAGAGGGTCTACGGCGTAGACTCTACGGCGTAGAGGCTTATGTGTATGACATTATCTCGAACAGTTAGTAGGGGTATCAGTTTCAAATTAGTTGAAGACAGTTTGTGGTTTAAATGTAATTACAGAAATACGGTTTATTCTGTTTTAAAAACCCATGGCTAAGTATAATTTGAAATGGCAAAAATTAAATCGAAAAAAAAAAAAATCGTTGTTGTGCTTTATCGTATAGGAAGAGGTCGCTGACCTGAATTTTTAATAATGTTTTAGACTGATGTTTGCATAAACGTTATCTGCTTGAATCCATATCCTGCTTAGGTCTTACGTGGGAGTTCATTAGCCCTCTTCTTCGTTCTAGGCTAATCTTTAGTAACTAAAGATTTCTAAACCTTCCTTACGTTTAATCAGAATCCTGAAAGAGGGTGCCCAGTTACTGGGTTGTGGAGATCAAACAGGCAGTCGCTTCATGTACATAGTACCTACTGGTATTACTGGCAACTGGTTATGGTGTAACTGCCTCCGGTTGGACTGGAGACTGCTGACCCTAAAGTAGCTGGGAAAAGGCTCACCAGCCTATAATGGTCATCTGCATTATCTCCATAAAAGACTTAGTCACCTTGCGGATAACATATTTTCATACGAATTCTGTACCAGGCTTCCAGCTTTTAATGTATCTAGTAAATATGCCCTTAACATGTTTAAGTGTGGCCTAACATCGAACTAAGGACAACAAATTGAGCTCCCAGTTTTGTACTCTTTTCTGAGATAAAATCGTCAACGATTTTGGATCGTCCACAAAACCTTGAGTTTCATAAAACAGTAACAACAAACAACCGTCTTATTTATGATTACTTGCAGTAAACCCTTTCTCTAAGTTCTTTTTTATGAGCAGTTCATGATAAGTGGCTTAAAGATCTTATGTTCTGATGCTAGTGTGATCTGATGCATTTCTCGCGAAGATTTCTGAGGAGCGAACGTCAAAAGTATATCTTTATATATTCCATAAGTGTGTGATTTAGGAGCCCAACTCTATTCCCCGGGACGAGGGGAAACATTTGACTTCATTAGCATATGTTGGGTAATGTGGTATCTTACTTCAATAATCTTATGATATAAATGACTTAGTAGAAGATACAAAGTGTATGTCTGATAAAACTATCTTTAAAAGAAAAGATCTTGAAGAATCAAACTAAATTATGCGCATTAAAAATGTATGATAATGTATTTCATCAAAATTCTACTTTTAGTAAAAAAGAAAATTCGTTGTTTTATGCGAAAAACCCAAAGCAAAAAACGGCGTTGGTTAAATTTATGATATCTAAGATCTGACTGTCTCAGGGCATAGAGAACTAGGTTTTTTTCTCCGTCTCGTCTCAACTAGTCATAATTTAACATGAAAACGTGCCCGTCGACGAAATGGAACATCTATATTCATGCTCAATAGTCTTCTAAAATACGAGGACGACTTAGACCGTCACGATGACTCGAAACACGAAAATATACAAAATGATCTGATTAAGTTCTTTTAAGCGGAAATCTTCTTGACTAAATTGCATTCGAGGAGCGGCGAGTCAAGCGAGCGGCCAATGAGGGTTGATGCGATTACTGCCTGACTCATCGCCAAAAAAGAACACGATGCGGCATTCCAATTGCAACTGTGTGTAGTATTTTCTCCCGATTATCAGGGAGCGTTTGAAGGATGCAACTGGGGGGTAGGGCGGGCGACGGCGGGGGAGCGCGCGCCGCCCAGTCGAGCCGTGGCCGCCGCGCAAACCGCACGTGAATGGCGCGCTAGAAACAACCAAATGAGTACTCCGCGAGACCAAACGCGAACCCCGTTCACCATCAGACGACCGGCCAGATACTGTTGACTGTGATCAATTTGTAATTTAAATTAATTAATCACTTAGTATAAGAGTGTTTTGGACTGTACCGGTTTGTGGCTAATGTGAGTTCAGATCTTGAGGCGTGTGTCCGCGGATCACGTGCCCTACATTTGGGTGTCGTCGCCGGAACGCTCAAATGCTGCATTTTTACGTTTATTTACAATCAGGCAATGCTTCTGTAGTAATAGTCGTGTAGCCTAGCTTAATACGTAGTTAAGTAGTCACAGTGTTATTACTGCCATTAAAGTGTATCGTCTCGTAAAATTTTGATGTCATCTGTATCGAACGCATGCGATCTCGCAAAGCAAAGCGATTTGGACTCTGTAGTGTTCATGTATCAGCTTGGTGCGATTAATTGTGAGCAATAAATCATTTAAACACTCTTTTTAATGTTTTTAGTATCACCCCCCGTCCGTTTACCGAATACCAGCCAGTCTTTTGCACTGAGTGTCTTTGCGTATATTTATGTGGCCTATTCAGTAGCGTTGTAGTTTGAGCCCTACGACTAGTGTTTAGAGTCTAGATTTCAGTGTGGGGTTCTGAATAGAAACATTAAACCCGAATGTCTGTAAATTCACTATCTTATTTCTTCATTTTTAGTTAGCTCCTCCGCAATGCTTCGCTAGTGGTTATATACATTTCACTATATGTAGTTTTTGGAGTGTGTAGTTAGTGTAGTTTGAGGTCGGAGTGATGTTGTATCGGAGTGCCGTCGGAGTGAGCGATGCACGTGGCTACCTGAAGGTAAATAATTGCTCCCACGTGGCTGTGAGCTCAATTAACCTCCCGGTGGGGTCGGCACGCACACTTTCACTGATGGAAAACCTGTACAACTAACTGTTGTTATAAATACAACCATTTACTGACGTCACCCTCCATTTGGTGTCACTAATTACTGATTTTCGGGTTGATTAGGTTTTATATTAACAGTTTTGGCATTGGATTCAGTTCATTTGAATTTGAAAGCGGTTTTTGACTTTTCTCGATATGGTGACCGGATACCATCAGATCAAAATAATTTTTATTTTCTTTTACGAGTGTTACCTAATATTTTCTCAAAACAGAAACTCACCAAATACATTCAAATTGAAAAAATTAGGTGATTTAGCCTCTCAAAAATTGAACTAGAGCCATGACCATCAGTTTTATATACATAGATGAATTAATATTCTATTCGGATCATTTGGTAGAACACATTAGATACGTGGTGTGTGTGCGTCTGTGCGTGAGGGTGTTTGTGTCTGGCGGGGTGGATGGGTGTGCTAGGGGGGTGGGGGTGTGTGAGGCCCCCCGGCTGCGCGGAGGGGGGGTTGCGGGCCGGCACATGGGCGATCGATGCGGGGCGCGTTGCCCGCGTATCATTTGCGTGCCACAGCTCTGCTCCCCTCTCCCCGGATTCCTTCGATGACCTACAGAGTCCAGGATCCCGACGGATCCCTTCAGATCATTTGTATTATATTGTGGGGAGCACGTGATTCTCACATGGTTTTTATTGAGAGGTTATTTTCGTATGGTATGTCAATAATTAGCAATTATGTTTTATTTATTTAATTGTCATTGGTTTGTTGATTGCGTTCTTGTTTCTTTTGGGGCACTGGAGTCGTTTGTTTGGGGTTATTTTCAAATAAATATGTTCTGGTCATTATGATACCATTGACTATTAATATTTATGCTGAACTCTATTGGAAATGAAATGTTTCTAGTAATGAGCGCTTGGACAACTTTATATCACATTCAATAAATTATGTATAAGTAGGCATCAGTACTCTTAGAACTGTAAAGTTACTTAGCAACAATTGAATTAAAAACAATTAACCGATATAGGTATAAATATTACGAGCTTCAGAGATGACAAGTCAAATTCTAAACCTATTTTTTTGTGGGGATTATAATTATATCGGATGAACGGTTACAACATTTCGTGAAATATTGCACAAATGGATGCAATGTTGCGTCATTTAGAAAATCCAGATGTTTTGCTTTAAATGATTAATTAATGAAGTAGTCTTCTCTTGAGGCCCAGCAGTGGGAATGTTATTAACCAAATTATACTGGTCTTACAACTTAAGCTTAAAGTAGAGACACATTTGTTTTCATTAACAAAGTAATGCTTGCAGCATTTTAAGTCCTGACTTAAGGTTTTGTTTATTAGTCCGTGGACAATAAGTATGATCAAGTATAGCAGGATATCTTAACTGATTTTGGCAAATTAGATTAATTTAAATTGATTATTAGATGCTTTTTATTCTGGGATATTGGTGGATTCTTGATATTTCTATGCTCCTACATTTTCTGATGGTAGGGTTGTTTCGATCTTTACTTGAGTTAATATGTGAATAGATTGCTTGAGTGATTGATTACTAGAGTACTAATGTTAGGATTGCTCAATATTTACTAAATTAAAAAAAACACACTCTTTAACGTTTTTAATATTAAGAGAATAATGTTTATAGGTGATAAGATAATTATGCAGAATACAATTGCAATTTATTGTATTATGCAATTTCTATTTAAAATGAAAAATGGTCCATCCATATTTCGTTTTCATCCTATTTGAGATGAACTTGTAATGAAATACTTTTTAAGACATTCAATTATTTGAAAAACCTGATAGAGGCAATCGCTTTAAAAGCGTTTCGTTCTTTTAAAACGTCTATAAACAGGATTGACATAAGCATTTCATTAGCTTTCCATCATTATTATTGCTAATAAATGGTCACCAATTTACGTGGCCAAATAGCCAGTCGCGCTTTGTAAAATTCTGGTATTCAGCTGCATCAGTTAGACTGGGACCCGACCACAACATAGTTCAGAAAAGGCTTGGCAGATGATGAGATGTTCACCCATTCGATCTACCTCGGTAATGAAAAATAAAATATTGTACTAATACATGTTGATTTATAACAAACTACACGTGACATCAATAAAAAATTTAAAAAAATGGAATACAGTTGAAATGGAGTACGATGAAATTAAAACTATTACTGGCAGAAAAAGTTTACACCCAAAAGTAATATTTACATGGAGTGACTTCCTACTTCCTGTCTACCTCGTTGGTCTAATGGTTGCAAGCGCGACCTCTGAGCATGAAATCCTGGGTTCGATTCTAGGGTCGGGCAAAGTGTTACTGGGTTTTTCCATCAAGAATTTGTCAGTGAAAAAATCAAAATAAAAAATGAAAATTTTATATAAATAGTTAAATAAAAAAAATAAAAAAATATTCATTTACAAACTGCATGCATGTTCATGCAGTTTGTAAATTGTATTAAATTGATTCAATTGTAATTGTATTAAATTAATTATTATTAGTAGCAGCCCCGGAGTCTGGATTTGAGCCCAGTTGATGGGTATAGGCCCCTATTACATGGGACTTTCACATAACTGACGAAATGTGGGTGTAATATCAGGCACACCTCTGCCTAAACCTTCGGGGATTACAGGCGTAATGTTATGACTTCCTATCTGACCAGCGCAACCCAGTTACCATATGATTGTCAGACTTCAATCAACCGTAACGACTGTCAAATATCTACAAGTGACAGCCGAGACCACGGTTTATTGTGGCACTGAGGCATGGATCGTCTCGATATTATGATCACCCATTCACGGACTGACCTCGTGAAGATTAACCTTCAAACGCCCCGTGCGCCTGTTATTATCCAGCCCCTGCAATTTGGCAAAAAACTAATTACCTATTTATCGTTGCCTATCTACAACATCCGCGAACATTCACCGTTTCATTTCCCTTCATCCATATCACGGGACGATCTCATTTACCTAATTTAAAGGGTCACTCTCCATTGATGGGGTATTAATGGGGTCGTCAACAACCCTTGTTTCCTTCCCGGTATTATTGGGGATGCGACGGATCCCAAATTGTTTAGTTGAATTTTTTTCACGGTAGTATGCTCTCTTCCGGTGCGTTATGGGATCCGCTAAGCGGTGCTGCAGGGAAATGGTAATGATTATGTAGGAGCTTAAGGCTTTCTCTCACTGGAAGCACTCGCTTTTAATTTAACAGTTCAGGGTCGAGTATTACACCAGTGAGGGAGTAGAACGAATCATTCCACTGCGCATACTGGAACTGATCTATTTAAAACAGTCACATGTTTTTGTATAAAATCGTATCTTGGATTGTTTCATTACAAGCAAATCCTCCGATGAGGGAGAGCAAGGCTGATTCATAAATTAAGATACGAGCATTCTGCTGCAATAATCCCAATTTATTTGAGGTCGGCGGAGCATGTCTTCTTCTTCCATCCACTTGTCATCTCATCAGACACCGTCTTTCTTGACATAATTATCATCCTTCACACAGTCCATCCATCGTTTCTTTGGTCTTCCTCTACTCTTATACCCATCCACATGCATAACATAAGACCACATTGTACACTTAGTTCGCAATAAATGTTTTGACTTTGACTTTGACTTTACTCAAAGCTTTCCTCACGACATTTTTCTCACTCCTCCTCATCACATGCCCATACAACAACTGATTACCACACAACTTTTCAGTTACCGGCGCCACTTTCCGAGAATCCATAATTTAATATAATTACTTGTAAGTGTAGAAATAGATTGTTGAGGTCAGTTTCATGTAATTGCCCCTTGTAATCATGAAAATATATTTACTTAAATCTGTTTGAGAGTTTAATGAATCAACGAGAGTTTCATGGAAACACAATTATGCAAAAGTCGTTAAAATATTTTATAAAAACGTATTATTGGCTCTGTACACACAACAGTGAAGCTTTCATATCTTAAATAATGTATTTAAATAAGGATCGTGTGTGTGTGAACTGAAGCGAGACATAACTGAAATAAAAAATATTACGACAATAATTTACACATCCCCAACCAATTTCAATGCATCTTAATCAAATAGGCTTCTGGTCTCACCTAGTTCAAAGACACGCCGCCATATTTTATTGTCCAGACATCATAAACCTAATGAAGTGAAACAAAATACATCATAACGACACAATTACATAACAATATGTCGTCAGCAGAACAGACAGTCGTTATTCACGATCGATTTGGTTTAGACATTTGTGTGTTTATAGGAATGAGGTGAAACTCATAACTATTTATATTTACAATTTCATTAATGTTTGCATGCCTGATTTAGATTGTACAAGGATCACCCATCTTATTGTTACATCTCATTTTATGTAGATACCTCCAATCTATGCAAATATATTTTTTCTTTACAAAAAATAAAAAATTCAACATCGTATCGTAATTCGTAAGATAACTTGCAAATAAGCAAGGCAATGGGGGCTATCGTGTATGAATTCGCCGCTAGAGGCGCTAATGTAGCGCGAGGTCACCGAAAAGTCAGATGTCATAGAGTGTTCGCGCGTTGCGTGCTTTTTTATCACGTATTTTTACTAATATTCACGATTTTGGTATAGATTGAGCCATTCCTGATTAATTATGACTGAAGACTGCATCTTGGGATCATTATTTGTTAGTACTTGGAAGTAAAATCATTTTTAATGCATGCTTGCTAATTTTAGGAAGAATATTGTATATAGAGTCTATCTATTCATACACGAAATCTCTTAAGGGGTCATTGTACTCATCATTATGAATAACTTTTACTATGGGACCAACCTCGTAATCGCGAAAAAAAATAAGTCGTTCCCTACAATATGATCGCATTAACTCGTCAAAATGTACTGAGCAGCTGTTTTTTTTTTCGGGGTTGGTCCCATAGTGAAAGTTGTTAATAATGATGAGTACAATGACCCCTTAAAAGATTTCGTGTATGAATAGGTACACCTTATATATATCTGAAGTTTACACTATGTTGTTATACGTAAAAAAATAAACTTTGTATGAAGTTATTGGTACTTTAAAGTATAAAATAGAATTATTGACATGACCTTACTCAACAGTGGTGCCATCTGGTGAGCTCAAAAAAATATAGCCCTCATTAATGGGCAAGGTTGACAAATAAAAAAAACCGTTTTTGCAAAAAATAAAACTGAATTCAAAAACAAAAAAAAAACGTGGAAAAATAAGTTTAGCTTCAGAAGTCGGTGACTTTTGTTTGTTCAATTGATTTTTTTTGCCTCCGACTTCTGAAGCTAAACTTTTTGAAGTCGGTTTTATTTTTTGCAAAAAAGTTTTTTTATTTTTCCTTTTTTAGTTTCAATATTCTACACAAATATTTGCTATACATTTATTTTACATTGTCAACAACTCCTTTCATGGTAATAGGCTTATCCCCAATAAAATGTAACTTATATCGTTACCTAACCTAACTGTCGAAATCTGGGTGTACTGTACACATCTGCGTACTCCCTCAGAGCATACAGGCGTTATGTTATGTTCTAATATTGTGTAAAAAATAAACATCGAAACGTCGCGATTGCATCAATCACGACAGATTTTCTGTCTATTAATGAAGCGTTCCATTGTATATCTCCGAAGATCAGCATCAGATCCTGACTTATACCTTCCATCATCAGCTCAGCAACATGAGACAATGATTATCAGGTACAAATATCGTTAGAAAGTACCTATATGAAAAACACTGTAAAATGTCAGGGCTGCCCTCGATTTCCCTAGAATCCCATCATCAGATTCTAACTTTGTGACAACGGGACCACCTCAGTAGTATAGGCTTTCGAATAAAAATGGAATTTTGACAATCGGTCCACAATTAGCGGAGAAATTGGTGAATACGGGACACACAGTCAAACGTAGAACCTCCTCATTTTGTTGGAAGTCGGTTAAAATATTGTCAAAAGAGTTTTGGTGAAACATTAGCGAACCTCTAACAATACATTTCATGGTAATAAGCTTATCCCCCAATAAAATAGAATTTAACATACCTAACTATCGAAAAGTTGTACAGTACACATCTGCGTACCCCCTAGAGCATACAAGCGTGATATTATGTAATGATTTTGTATAAACAATAAACATCCAAGCGATTGCAGTAATCACGACAGATTTGCCGTCTATTTTTGAAGAGTTCCATAGTATATCTCCAAAGATCAGCATCAGATCTTCACCAAATTTAAATGGGACCACCGCGAAACAATATTCTACCAAACAAAAAAAGAATCATCGAAATCGGTTCACAATTGACGAAGATATCGCTGAACATACACACATCGGGAAAATTGTTATTGAGGTTTTCCATCAAGAATTTCTCAGTAGCAGCCACGGAGCCTGGATTTGTGCCCGGTTGATGGCTTGCCCCGTATTACATGGGACTGAAACATAACTGGCGAAATAAGGGGGTATTATTAGGTACACCTGTGCCCTTCGGGGCGATGTTGGCAAGATATTTATTAACATGTTTTCCTTGAATATCTGACACGTAGTAACTACAGCCCTGAATGCTTCGACAATATTATTTGCATTAGTTTCTAGGACGTTCGTATTTCTGCACCGACTTTTAGCAGGATTTTCGTAAGTTTTTCAATGATCTATGTTAACTTAATCCATTGACTTTTGCGTCATTGTTATCGCTTGTGGAACATCAGTTTACCGAGACCGTTCAGTTTCCAATAACAACCTAGCCGGGTACTTTTTGTTTGTGAAAAAAAAAAAAAATTGCATTACACCAAGCCAATTTACCATAATGGGTGTAAAGATACCCTTAGTAAGTCGAAACACTTGTTCTCTCCGTCATTGTGACTTTGTTCTGGATCATACCTAAGCAACTTCTAATTAACGGAGATGTTGTGAGTCAAAAGTTATATGATAAATACAAGTTTCTAATGTTAAAACTTTACTTTAAATACCTCCAAGACCACGTACTATTCAATGCTTCCACCAGCACAATGTTTTGAATGCGTTACATTGAGTCCTAGCGTAAAACGTGAGTTTTCACCCCAAAAATAGTCGTTTCCCAGCAATCATTTTTGGGTAGAATTACTTAGTTTGATGTGCAGAATGCTTGGTTGACGGCTTTTTGATGGTTCCTTTAACACCTCGTGTACCTGCTCACAGATTATAAGACAAAATGTATATTTTTTTGAAAATTCTAATGATTAATCAACTATCCAACCTTGCCTAATATCTTTACAGACCGTTGTTGCCAATTCTTATTGATATGAATATCTCAAGAATTAGTGGTCCGAGGAGAACGCCCGACTGAGCCCGACCTTATTATAATGTCTAGACAAGAAATATACAAATCGATAGACACATTGGCTTCCTTATACTTAGGCTAAATCATAATATTTCTAGACTTTTTTCTAGGACGATGTGGTAGGTAGATATTTTTGTCTGAAAAGTTGTGGCTTAAAATGAGTGGATACGGCTCTTCTTTCCTGCTTTTTATTAGCTGACATGAGTAAGTAGGAGAATTATATAGAACTATTTTAATGTGTGTAAAAGTACACTTGACGAAGCCAAAAAGCACTTGGTTTCACCGTCTTTGCGATATGTTTTTAGTTCTATACCATACCAAACCTTTTAGTTACGAAGATATTGGGGGTCAAAGTTCCACACTTTTTTTTAATGTTATAACTTTACTTTAAATACCTCCATGACCCCCGTGCTATTCAATGTAGCCATCAGCACAATGTTTCGAGTGCGTTACATTGAGTCTACCCGTAAAACGTAATTTTTTCCCCAAAATAAAAAGTCGTTTCCCAGCAATACATTTTGCGTAGAGTTACTAAGTTTGATGTACAGCATACTTGGTTGAAGGCTTCTTGAATGGTCCGTGAACACCCAAGGACACCCACATACATGTTTATAACCCACGTCTTCACTTGATATTCAATTATTTATTTATAAAATCATATACATTTATAAATAAAATAACCTAAAGTAACAAACTACACATAAATTTAAAAAATGCCGTCAAAAAACTCCTCCTCAACGCTGTCAACTGGTAATGCACCCAAGAGACTGGCGGCGTTGCCACGTTGTATGGCAACGCTAAGCCTTTGGCCATGGTAAAAACCAGTCCTTGGGTCACGGGTAGTGTCAACCAAGCGTTTCGAAATACTGTGAGCACTCGGACCCCACGGTCCTACAGTTTCAACCCCAAACGGCTCGAAAATATAGTTACCAATAAGGTTACTATATATACGCCGCTTGAAGTTCTATGCAGCTGTAGCGGCACCCCACAGCACGATGAGTTAGGAAGATGGGATGGCGCAAGATTTGCGTTCCACACTAAAGGCCTACCCATCTTCCAAGGAAACAAAGACATCCCGTCCGATCTCTTGCCATTGTCGCGTGCCAAGCCATTGGGTTCTAATATAGCTGGAACGCCGACGGTGACAAGAGCTCATCTTCACTTGCTTGGATACAAACTTGGAGCTATACTGCTTGGAATAGTTGTTTTAAACCTGAAATTTCTTTCAAACATGCTTGATAAAATATCTGAGATAATTGGCGACCTGTTGGTATACCTACTATAAAAAACTCGTCTCTGCCTCACCCTACGACGATAACAAGCGTAGTGATAGGTGTTTTACGTTATGAAAAAATAGTGATAAAGGGTTTTTATATTTGTAGTTTATTATTACTGGTAATACCGATACAAGCTTGCAGGTCAGTTTCTTTTAAAGTCCACAAAACTTTTTATACAGGCCAGACGGCCTCGACAAGCAGCAATCATTATGTCATTCCAATAGACATTTGAATTTTCCATCTCCCTAGTCACACATAAAAATTCATGAGCTCAGAATATCTGTACACGATGCACGTTAATATCTGAGTGTCTCTCTGGAAGAAAACAACCGTAATATTTTGTCTTCTACATACAAACAGTCAACAGTACCATCATCTCTACCCACTCCATTTCGCACATGACGTCACACCTCTGCATACCTTACAACCTGATCTCATTAAGAAACTTACAAACTCGTCGCGAGCCACTGAATCCCAAAGTTTCCAACTTTAACAAAGTTTATGTAAAGTTTTTTTCAATGTCAACAAACTGTAATACGGTTCTGTAAGGGAATATATTTGTTTTCAGGTAAACAGGTGATAGTCAAGTAAAGTAATAGAGAGGAATGTGTACCTTTCTGCTTGAATGTAGGAAATGTGATTAATTGGGTTTCTTGAGGTGTGGCGGCACGGCAGTGCCCCCGACAAGTCTAGCAAAAAAAAATGTCACCGCCGCGGCGCCGTACTACCTTTTTCTCGAAGCCATTCAGCAGTTTCTGACCCCCTGTAACTTCGTTGTAGATAAAGCTAGAAGCCTGAATTTTAGTGACAAAGATTACATATTATACCTAGATAAAGACCTGAATTACATTCAGTTTGAACCTGAAGTTTATGAATTAATGCAAGTCAAAGTTGAAAGAACTTGGGCCACAGAATCTATACACAACAAAATCTTATTTGGACCGCTATCTAGCACTATTTTCAATTAGGAGTTAAGATTATTTAAAATAGTAGATTAATTTTGTTTAATTATGTTGCTGTGCGATGGACAAGTAATTCTTTATCTGTCACAATTTTTACGGTAGAAGAACAGTTTTGCGAGACTTGCATTTTTGTACAAGTTATGTTTTTGATGGGATTGATTATATTATTCCAATCTTCTCTGATGTGTGGTCTATGAACGCGCGCGCTGTCTACGTTAATTTACACTAATAATATTGGTTTATGTTTTTGTGCCTGAAAACCAAATAATATAAAAAAGTTGTGAATTCGATTTCAAAAATCGAGGCGAATCAAATACCTACGTTTAAGCTGCGTTTATGCCAGGCGAGCCAAACACGAGCGGAGCACAAATTCCCTTGGCGGGAATGCTCTGTTAGGGCTTCTAAGTCCGTCTACGCTAAGCGAATTCGTGCTCTGATTGTGTTTGGGTCGCCTAACGTAGACGCAGCTTTGCATTTTTGCGTTCTTGATAGGTCTACGAAGAGAACTGTAATACAAGGTGGGAGGGATACCGCCGTTAGGTTACCACCTATTCAATACATCATTGTGAACCATTCATAGGAATCTTTCATTGGTTATTAAAATAAAAACAGCTTTTTCTACAAAAGTGCCATACCTACCTACTACCTACACGGTCAAAAACTGCTGACTTTTTTTTAAATTACCGATTAAGAATTTCAATTTTCAGGTTTCATTTCATAAACGTTGTTGAGATGTTCGCCAAAACTGAGCTTTATGAGAACCATCATTGCAGCTAAAATGCAGTGATATAGGCAGCACTAATATTTCAGAGAAGATCTCAGAGCACTTCGCTAATTGGCTTCAAAATATTTTACAATAAGTAACTTATTCCTTAGCCAATATTGCCCCACTGCTGGTCAAAGGCCTCTTCCATAGTCTTCCATTAGCCTTCCATAGCAATAGGTAAAAAATTGTTCTTATAAATTCGTACATTTAGGAGAAACGATGAATTCACCGTAAACAACAAAAAATCACGCCTAAACTTCCCGAAAAGGTTGACCAGTTCATCCACACCTACATGTTACTATAAAAATGAACCTTATCCACCAGGATATAGTGGTCGTAACCTTGAAACCTACCGTAGTATCTCAAGTTCGAATCCTGGGCGTGAACCGGTGCTGTAAACATCAGCGCGATATTTATTGCCGACGATAACAAGACGTGGAAGAAAAACATCGGAGGAGTAGGAATGATTAATTCTAAGGTGTTTAGGTAGTGTAATAGTTGTGGGCACAATAGTAAATACTATATTCTTATTGAACTACTACGGGTAGTATTTAAACGAGCGAAAATAAATTAAAATTACTCACTAAAATTGTATTGCATTTAGTATTTTAGTTTTTAAATACTGAATAAGGGCTACTGAAATACTAAATGGGCGAAATACAGTGGGCAAATACAAATGTTTAACACGGCGACTTGAAAATACAAATTTTAATTACTAGTTGTTCAATACGATTAGTGTGATAATTCAAGGACTCAGAAAAAAACTAAAACAAGCTTACCACTAGATTGTAGATAAAGCGTAGTGGACTAGCTGCGCGGGGTTAATATTTCTATTTGCGCGGTTTAGAGTGACCTAACATGAAGAGGAGGTCTTCGTGCCTAACAAGTCCCGAGCTCGCTACGCTCACTCTTGTTTCCTATATTGCCGCAATGCAATGCCGGTTGGCGCAGTGACTGAGCGATTGACTGCTGCGCTGCCTGTCGCGGGTTCGATCCCCGCACGGAACAGATATTTGTATGGCCTACAGGTAGTTGTTCCGGGACTGGCTATTTGTATGTGAGTTTAAATGTTTGTAAACGCACCCACAACACAGGAGATTTTTTTAGTGTGGGTTGACGTTTTTTAAAAAAGGAAAATAAATGACCGGATAAATAGTTCCTCATTTGGTATAATAGCCGCCCATTAAATATTTGATAATGATATTCCAATTACTATTAGTAGCTTGGATATTTCGATAAAATTCTCTTTTGGCAAACAATTATGAATAAAAACCAGAAAAATAATGCTTTTGTAGTTAATACGAAGAATGAGTGACAAATGTCTTATTTTTAGACAAGGTCTTTTAAGTACTTACTCCTTTACTTTTAGGCACTTATTTACTAGCAATAAGAACAGTTATTGGGGGTGAAAAAAATATAACGGGCTACTGAAAAGCCATACTTCCAAAAGGCGATCTTTGTCAGCAATTCACTGTTAAATAATTACGATATACACTTTGAAAAATACATGTTCAGTCCAATCCCAAAAGCTTATTTTATAAAAACAAAACACAATCACATCATCCAATACTATTTTCTCCCATAACTCTATTTATTTCAACAAAATAACCCCTCCGAGCTGTTTTATAAACTATCTCAATCCGGCTTATCAAAAGGAGCGACTGCAATCAACGGTATTCACAATTTCTCCGAATTCAGCAAATGAACAAAGTAAAAGAAACAAAATAAGATGTTTTGAGCCAAGGTGACCGCAGTGACATTGGTACAGACCATCAAACGATTGGAACTTAATATATTATTTACTTGAATGTCTCACGGTTTTGTTCGCGACCAAAATTGACTATTTAGATGTTGATTTACTTTATTGATAGGAGTACAACGTTAATATTAGTAGCCGAAAACTGTTTTTTCAACAACATTTTGCCGGACCGGATTAAACGACCAATGGCTTCTTTTAAGCACCATGTCAAAGTCTAAATGGACCATTCACGAAGCCGTCCAATCAACAAAGCATTTTGTACATCAAACTAAGTAACTCTATGTAAACATCTGGGAAACGACTTTTTTTTTCAGGTGTAAAATCTCGTTCTATTGCAGGGCTCAATGTGATGCACTCAAAACATTGTGCTGATGAATAGTTCGGGGGCCTCGGAGGTATTTAAAGTTATATAACATTAAAAGGTGGATTAAAAAAAAATGGTTCTTTAGCCCCCAATATCTCAGTAACTAGAAGGTTCCCAGGAAGACCCTAAACAAAAAAAAAAACTGGTAATGCCGGGGATAAAAAGCGCCTTTCAGCTGGTTGTTCCATTTGTTTAAATAGTAACAGCTACAGCTGTTGTTAGTAACAGCTCCAAATGTATGACTAAAGCTAATAATGCTTGGGCTTGTAATTTAATAAGAGATAACACGGGACTTACAATGTATCCTCTAAAATGTTGGTGAATGAAACACTTCTTCGGTTTCTCTTGCTTGACTTACGAAAACCTAACCAACTACACTTAGATCCATAACTTAAGACACCATGCAATATTGGTGAAATCAAAAATGAGATAATAATTAACAATTATACACGTAACAAGCTTAATTTGACAATGTCATAAGTTAGTCATAATTTCGCGAGAAGATCGTATTATTAAGACCTCACTATACAATTTACCAACGTATCTATTTCAGTCAATGCATTGCTTCGTTGGTCTAGTGGTCGCAGGCACGACTGCTGAGCATGAGGTCCTGGGTTCGAATCCCGGGTCGGGCGAAGTGTTATTGGGTTTTGTCCATCAGTAATTTCTCAGTAAAAGCCATGGATTTTAGATTTGTGTCTAGATGGTAATAGGCTCACCCCTATATGCAACTTAAATATAACTGGCGAAATATGGGTGTACTGTTAGGTACACCTCTGCCTCACCCTTCGGAGATTACAAGGCGTCATGTTATGCTAATGTCAATTCATTGCTATATTCTAGAAGCCGAAGAATAAGAATGTCCAGGGGGGTTACTATGACGTCTTAAAGCAGGAGTAATTCCAGTGTGGGAAAGAGACATAGCTATACAAGTCATCTAACGCCATCTCTTTCCCACACTGGAATTACTAATGCTTTAAGACGTCATGGTAGGCCACCTGCTCTATAGATAAAAAAACTCTACTGTTACTAAGGCTTACAAAATCAAAAACCTCAAGGTGACCGCCCCGACATTAGATCCCCCCATCGGATAATTGACAAACAGTCCCAAAGGGGCCAATTTTCTTTTTTGTTCTTCCATTTTTCATATTTTGCTTCAAATCATTTTGATAGATGGAAAGTAATTGAATTTCTGATATGATAGGTCTTGTCACGCCAAATCTTTTGCTGGGTAGGCAGAAAGATGATTTGATGTGTGTATAAATTGGCTTTTTTGGGACATAATTGAGTTCGGCTTCGCTTAGGTTGACTATTTTCATATTTATTATGGAGACTTTTTACATTCACAAAGAGATCCTTGTCATCCCTTTCATCAATCGATCAAGTTGTCTTTCGCAGTCTCGTACTGCACCTCGGCTTCTGCCAAGCTGTGCCAACACCCTGTCCTTCGTTATTACACAATGCTATTTCAGATTTCATACTTCGAATAAGCTCCGAGTCCCGACCGACCTTAGATTTGTAACCCAAACCGACTGTCAGAATTCACGATTCGGCACCGTATGTCATAAGTGGCGGGACGCACTACTTGAAGACCTTGCTTAGCTTCAAACATGTATTCTCATTCTTTGTCAGGATTTTTTATCAACTTGAAATATAAGTTATAGATTGACTATATTTTAAGTTTAATCATTAAACGAACTTTATACATTAATTAGAAACGATTAAATAAAATAAATAAATTAACTACAAACTATAGAAGGGCATCGAAAAACTCCTCCTCAACGCTGTCAGCCGGTAATATGCCCAAGAGACTGGCGGCGTTGCGACGTTGTATGGCAACACTTAGCCTCTGACCAAGTTAAAAGCTAGGCCATGGGTCACGGGAAGTGTCAACTAGGCGTTTTGAAAATCCATGGCATTATATTTTATGCAAAATATTTAGTTTTGATTCCGCGAAAAAGATCCAGGCCTAAATGTAGGACGCAGCCCGCGAAAATATGCACACGCAGGAAAAGCAATAATAACTAGCATGCCATGCACCCAAACCTATACTCGACACGTATTTCGCCCCACAACCCCATCCCCAAGTGTTGATTGGCACATCCTTTTTGAATAAAAAATGTTGTTCTTGAATTAAATAATAATAATAGTTTATTTCCAAAAACTTAGCACTAATTTACAGTGGCCATGTGGCAACAATTTCAATTTAGGCAGAGAGATTATCGTGCGTGTAGCCGAACTAAGAATAGCCTGTATTTCGGCTATCAGCACCATTCCTCTCGAGTATTCATAATACAAGAATAAGTAATTATTAAAATCTCTCACTTAATTGTCAATCGATGGCAACCGATTGCTTAAATGCATTGTAAAAGATTAATCATTAAACTCACGAGAATATTATTAGTAAATAATGGATTGTTCTATAATGCATTTACAAACAACGAAATAATAATTATGACACTCACGAAAAATATTCTCAAAAGCCACCATTTTCCACAAACAGAAATCAAACCCCATCCCTCGTACCCAAACCCTTAAACCACTGTTTACTCATCCGTTACGATCCACCGCATAACTTTGACAATACAAACCGGCACTATTCGGTACCACTGCACGCAGACAAGCGGCACTATCGCTACTACCGATAGTGACAACTGATGTATATACGTTTGTCCAAAGACCATTAAATTCGTAATAACGCGATGCAATTGCAGTGCTGAGTCGTCGTGATTTTGCGACAGTCAGGGCTGGCACGAGAGCGGAATATGTTTTGTTTTTATTCGTTGCGTAATTCATTTTTTAACTGTGTGGATCTTTTCTCTAAAGAAAAACGTAATCAGATATTAATCTGCATGATCCTCACATGATCTGACCAAGATAATGTCTGGACTTTAAAAAGATCTCAGTAGAAGAAAACGATGTAGCTTACTACATCGTTTATTCTAAAAGATACCGAAGCGGATAGGAAACATCGACCTCATCAAGTTTTTATAGTATTGTTTTGACGTGTAAAAGTGTTTCTAAAAGCCAATTCATAGCATTTGTCTTTTCCTAAGTTGTAGTATTACTAAGAAAAAGCTCCTCGTTCGAAAAAAATTGCAAGTTGCATAGCATTTTCTCACGAAAATCAATAAGAACTTTTTCGAAAAATAAGTTTTCTTTTAAGCATAGTGAGCTTACTCACTATGCTAGAGTCCGCCCAGTACGCACAGATTTTATACTGAAATATCTATCAGTTGGACCAAAATTTTACTGTAGTTCATACCAGTTTGACAAAATCTTGTTTTTTTTTTACCAGACTACGGCGAAGCCTAAAGGAAGGGTTATGATAGGGCACGCCACAATAGTGGCGATAAGTCCCCTCTTTGAGGAGTGGCTTGAGAGGCGCCACGGCGTCCTCACCTTCCGCCTGACGCAGGTCCTCACCGGACACGGTTGTTTCGGGAGGTACCTGCACCGAATCGGGCGGGAGGAAACGCCCGGGTGTTACCACTGTGAGGATCGCCCGGAGGACACGGTGGAGCACACGGTGGAGGTCTGCCCCGCGTGGGCGGAACACCGCCGTGTCTTCGTAGCGGCGATCGGCGGCGGCGACCTCTCGCGTCCGGCCTTGGTTCATTCCATGGTCCGGAGCGAGACGGAATGGGACGCCGTCGCCTCCTTCTGCGAAGCAGTCATGCTAGCGAAGGAGGCGGCGGAACGTGAGAGGGAGAGAACCTCACGTCCCAGCTGCCGCGGGAGACGCACCGGGCGTCGGGGGCCACGTGGTGGCCCCCGGCCACCGTAGGCGCGGGCTTGTGGACGGTGAGCTATGGGCTAGCTCGCCGTCCGTCCGTCTTTTGACGACAGGCCGTGTCGACGGCGCGTTCGTGTTCCACGCGCGCCTCAAAGAGATGTCAGCAACAGGAAGGGGTCCGCAAGGGCCGATGCCTGCCGGGGCTGCGGGACTGTTCGAAAGAGATACCGTGGCCCCGGAACACAAAGGGCGATGAAGGAACATGGATGGGTTTTAGTCAGTAAAAGTCTGACACTCCCTCCTGCTCAGCCCAGAGCGGGAGGAGTTATTTGATGATACCCAATCCAAAAAAAAAAAAGGGTTATGATTTTAGCAGTCTGTGTATTTACGTATGTTCCTCCGTAGCGCTTAAACTATTCATCCGATTTTGAAGAATGAGGTTTCAATCGATTCGTTGTTATGGCCCGGGTAACGTAGGCTACAAGCCGAAAAAAAAATCAAAACGACAGGAAAAATTCTCCGATATCGTAGTAGTATGATTGAGAAGCTCCCACACAAACAATATGAACCATTGCAGCACCAATTTCCGTTTCACTAAGGTTTTCCTGGATGTGTTTCACGTGACGTCATCTGACATCAACAATCCTTATGAAACTCACAGGTGGTTTCTGTTCACGATCTTAAACTCTTATGATGTACTAGGCACTTTACTTTAAATTCATTTAAACCCTATTTTGGCATCGTTGTTATGATTTAACTAAAAATAGGGATTTCTATTTTATATGTTATTATCATACTAATTTAATATTCTTTTGGAATAAATTTTATTGTTGTTGAAAATCCGTTGCGTAGTTCAGAAAATGAACACGTTTGCCACCCATACAGACACAAAAAACTAGTTTATTTTATAATAATTATGTTATATCATGTATTTTGTAACTAAAGAGTAGTTAATTAACATCCAAAACCCAGTAAATTAATCCAGGAATAAACCAACCTCATTCCAACAAACTGAATTAAAAAATCAAACTCAAACTGTCAACCCTAGCCACATCTATGTGACTTAATATCTACAGGGTGTGGTGGTGTGCGTCTCCCCCTTTCACCCCCTTTGGCAAGCTCCGCTGTATATACACCCCCTATATACTTCACTATGTACAGTATACGCATTTTAACACCAGTTTATATTATATACAAGGCAAAACCACTAGTGTTTGACCGATTTGGCTGCACCACAGTGGTATAATGCGTTTGCGTTTGAGTGCCTATAGGATTTATGGGCAGTCTCTTTAGAGATTTATTGCTAGTTTTTGGTTTAAATCAGTTAAACGCTAAGTGGTGAAAGAATGTTAATCGGTGTCGTTTGGTTATCGGCACATAATAGGAGATTTTGTTGAAATAAATATTTTTTTCCAATTTTCTAAATCAACTCATCATTCTGGGGTCAGCAGCGTGTCTTCTTCTTCCATACTTCTCTATAGCTCGACATCTCATCAGACACCTCCTTTCGTGCCATATCAAAATTTTCTAAATCAAATCCATCGTTACAACAACAGGTTGAACAAATTGGCGAATAACTCAAGCAATCCGTGTTTTCAAATCCCAGTTTGAATCCTTTGACAGTTGTGTAAAAACGGTAAAAACGAAAAAATAAACATTACGTTAACTCGTTGGTCTATTGGGCGCAAGTGCGACTGCTGAGCATGAGCTCCTGGGTTCGATTCCCGGGTCGGGCAAAGTGTTATTGGGTTTTTCCATCAGAAATGTCTCAGTAACAGCTACGGAGTCTGGATTTGTGTTCGGTTGTGGCAATAGGCTCGCCCCTATCACATGGGACTTAAAAATAACTGGCGAAATGTGGGTGCACTATTAGGTACACCTCTGCCTAACACATCGGGGATTACAGCGTGATGTTGATAATCAAATAATTTTCCTAACTGTACATATCACAGTGGCAGACTTATTTTAGTACATAGCTTCTCAAGTAAGAGCTCTTATCTCGGCAAACAGGTGTTCGAGACACTAAAAGAATTTATGAATTCTCAATGCTAGACAATTGTTATGCATTTTCAACGAGTAAAAAACTTGAAGATTGCCACTGAAATGTCCATAGTGAAAGTAGAATAGAATAAACTTTATTTGTGTAAAAACGTGGTACATTAAAGAATACTTTAAAAAAGAACCTTAGTACAGTTTCAGATTTATACCCGAAAGCCTTAAAATACCTTATACATTGAAGTAATTGTTTGTTTACGAGGTCAATCGACGACCTTGATCATTATAGATCAAATTCTATGCCCATAATAGCTTTGTCCACAAAAGCTCCGTATCCATTACCGCGTAGCTACCTACGCCGTAGCGCCTACGACGTAGTGTGGCCTACGCCGTAGAACTATGTTACGCCGTAGCTCTGTGCTACGATGAAAAAAAATATTGATATATTTAAAAAAATGTGTTTATTTGTTCTCTGTACAATAAAAAAGGTTCTTTCTCTCTTTTTGTTTATAAGAATAGCCTATTTGAACACTGAACTTGAACAAGTGGCAATAAACCGTTACAAAATTTTTAACAGTAATGTTAAAGTTCACTGAGTATACCCCGAGATCACGGCTACCCCAAATCAAAAATCAAATGATTTGTTTTGCTTAAATATGGGTACACATAGGATGGAATACAACAATAAAGCTCAGGACCATATCCTACCCTAACAGGTGTGCAAAGTAGTACATACTCCCCAGCGCTGGACGAACCCACTTTCTTATGAAAATGACATTATTCCATTTCTTTGATGTTTCTCGTTCTACGTAAAGAAATTGTTTTTCAACAAAAACTAAAAGTTTACAGTTTTAATATGGAGTTTTCTAGCAAATGTCATTTCAAGTTATTTTATTACGTCTTTCTAGTGTAAATTATAGAATAACTGACTGGATTGAGTTTTGATACAACGTTTGAAGTGGTTTAACACTAAACTGATGTTTGAACGGATAGTAAGTTTCAATCTATAGTGTAGTATTGGGGAGTAGGGAAGTATAATAAGTTTTAAAGGCATCCATTTGTGTAAGGGGTATCTGATTTTGTACGTTCAAAATGTAAAGGGCTTGTTTTACATTAAAGTGCAGTAAAAATAATACAAAAGCTTCTAGATATATTAATGGGACTGCACTATGTGAAAAATATCTGCCCCATTAATATTACTGATGCTGACTACTATTACTGGTTAGTCTAATGGTCGCAAACGGGACTGCTGAGCATGAAGTCCTGGGTTCATTTGCCAGGTCTGGCTGGTACTGGTTTTCCATCAGGAATTTCTCAGTGACAGTCACGGAGTCTTTGTGCGGATTTGTGCCCGGTTTATGGCAATAAGCTCGCTCACTATTACATTGGACTTAACTGGAAAAATGTGGGTA
Organism: Eugnorisma glareosa; assembly: GCA_947578425.1. NCBI lineage: Eukaryota > Metazoa > Arthropoda > Insecta > Lepidoptera > Noctuidae > Eugnorisma > Eugnorisma glareosa. Next base: position 1,119,054 of record OX387981.1, read on the forward strand.
TGCCATTAGGCCTAACCCTTTCGGAATTAAAGTCGTGATGATGTTATTAATAAACGTAGCGTGACCTTTGAGGTTCCGTGTGACGACTAGTCCACACTTATCATCCCGGGCAGCGAGTGCACGTACCCTTGAAGTAGATTATTTATTTATTTAAACTTCGTGTACAATAGTTTTACATAGGCGGACTTAATGCCATTAGGCATTCTCTACCAGTCAACCTTTGGGTTCAATAAGAAAACGCTGTGGTAGGATACAAAATAAATATTTAAAAAATAATTTATATAAGTACTTATATTGATACTAATACCCGTAATACATATAAAATAATATAATAAATATTTTAACAAATACCAAAATATAAAACGAAAAACCTAATAATAAACACCGTGACTCGACATCAAATTGAGTTATTTATTCTGACTTAGATAGTGGTTACGAACTTTTCTTTTAAAAGTGAATTTGCTTTCAGGTTTCTTAATGCCAAAGGATAGCGCGTTCCAGAGCTTTATAGTAGAGATAGCGTAAGAATTTGACTTAAAACCGGTGCGGTGAGAAGGAATTTGTAGAAGTAGATTCTTGGAAGCTCGAAGGTTACGACTGTGAGAGCTGCCCAACACTTTGAAGTATTTTTTTAGATAATCGGGAGCACATCGATCGTTCATCTACTCACTAATAATTTGATGGTTTTATTATTTATTTATTTAAAAATTTATGTACACACAAAATACAGAAAAGAAAAAAGGAACAGCAAATAGTACAGGGGGGGGCGGGGTGTAGTGGTTTTATTCTAAACTCTAACTAGTGCTTTTAGTGAACACCACAATATTGAAGAAATAAATAAGAAAAACACTGCCCAAGCAGGCACTTAAACTTAGAGATCATGCAAAAAAAGACTCCTAGATAGAAAGTTACACCAGGAAACAAGCACATAAAAAACATACTTACCTAATCAATTACATAAAACTCAGCACTTACCGAACATAGCACACATTATCTCTGTGCCCCGTGTTCGGACACACGTATTACTCATACAACAGCTAAACTTAAAATCTGGGTCAAACTTTCAAGTGTCTGCCACCCATTAAGGTCACTGTTTTTAATCTGTTCACACTGAAGCATCCATCTTCTTTTAGTTGGTGTTTTGCTTTTTTTAGTGATAGTTTTGTAGTAAAGAGCGGCAACCAAAATAACATCACGGCTGTAAACCTGGGTTAGGCGACCGGGCGCAAATCCAGACTCCGTGGCTACTACTTTGAAATTCCTGATGGAAAATCCAATAGCACTTTGCCCGACCCGGGAATCGAACCCAGGACCTCATGCTCAGCAGTTGCGCTTGTGACCACTAGACCAACGAGGCTGTCAAAATGTTATTTATGTATTTTTATATCACTGTATCTTCTTCAGGCTAGCCTTTTCCTGACTATGTTAGGGTCGATTTAAAGTCTAACGCGATGCAGCTGAATATGAGAATTTTACATGTAGCGACTGCTTACCTGACCTTCCTTAACCAGATACATGGTGATACGATACCGCTCGCTAAGACTGGTTATACAGACTTACGATAACAACTGTCAAAGATTCTATCATAGATAAGTAGGACGTATACTGGTTTTAACTGCCCGGTAAGACTGGAAACCGACTTCAACAGAGTTGGGGAAAGTGCTGTCAAAAATAAGTATAAATTAATTACTAATTACAATAAGGCAGTGATAGCCGAGTTGTGTGACCGTCGGATTGACAAGTCATAGGTCTCGAATTCGAACCCTCGGCATTCACCTCTGACTTTTCAGATTAATGTTGTTATGGTATAATTATCACTTGCTTTGGTGAAGGAAAACATCGTGAGGAAACCCTGCCTGGAAATGCCTGAGAGATATTTCTCGACGGCTTGTAAAGCCAGGTCAGAGGCCCATGGGTAGCATAAAAACTCTGACACTAACCAAACGATAAAGAAAGATTTCATCTCATCAACTCAGCCTTTCACTTACCACGGCCAGACATAGGTGATACGAGTACATACACAATTAATAAAAACAGTAAATTATACTAAAACACCAACATGTTCTCCGGGACACAAGATCACCACCATGATATGACGGCATATTTTTGGTTATACTTGTAGTTAATTCTTGATGTGTCCCATAACATTTCACTAAAAAACTTTCGTTTTTCTCGCGTTTTTCCTCAACCGTTTGGTTAGTCGTAAACCCTATACATGTTCGTGACTGTACAGAGTGTACAATTCATGACAAATGTTAGATACGTTTGTCATGATTGTGGTATCCTGAAACTGGTGATAAAATTATGAGTTAAGCCGTCATTATTATTACACTGTTGCGGACCACTGCTAGATATTATTCATCTGCCTAGCATTTTCTCAACTGTTGGGGTTGATTTCAAGTCCAACCGAATGCAGCTGAATACTATAGTGTTACAGGACTATATCTTACCCATTACATATCGTTTCCTCCGTGCCTCGGAAAGCACGTTAAGCCGTTGATCCCGGCTGTCATTTGTAGATCTTTGACAGTCCTTACAGTGGCCCAAAAGTCTGACAACCAGTCTTATCAAGGGGTATCGTATTACCCAGTACTAACTGGGTTTTGGAGGTCAGATAGGCAGTTGCTCCATGTAAAATACTGGTATTCAAGTTCATCCGGTTAGACTGGAAGCTGACCCCAAAATGGTTGGGACTAGACTAGGCAGATGATAATGATCTCATCTTCACAACTCTGGGTAGCACGATTATTTTTCCGATTTCGGGCATTTGATTACCCGTAGCAACTGCCAAAGATCTACAAAATAATGACATCAATCAATTGCAAGAATATTCTTATTTCACCTAATGCATGAAATTTAATGGGGTAAAATTTTCACACAGTCTTGAACCATCTTTAAAGGTTCTTGATTACAAGCATTCTTGTCTCTTCTTCTTCATCTTCTTAAACCTTTGGTCACTCAATGCTGAGTGCAGGTCTCTTCCAAATCTCTCCATTTTTGGCGGTTTTGTATCATGGATATTTTATCGTTGGTCCAGTGGTCGCAAGCGCGACTGCTGAGCATGAGGTCCGGGGTTCGATTCCTGTGTCGGGCAAAGTGTTATTGGGTTTTTCAAACAGGAATTTCTCAGAAGCAGACAAGGAGCCTGGGTTAGTGTCTAGATGATGGCAATAGTCTCGCCCCATATTACATGGGACTTAAACATAACTGGCGAAATGTGGGTGTACTTGTTAGGTACACCTCTGCCTAACACATCGGGGATTACAAGGTGTGTTGTTATGATTTCGAAGCGTCTGTCTACCTAGTCAGACGTATTAGTATTTTATCTGACAGACGTATAAAAAGATCATGAAGCCTACGTGATTAAAGTCGTAGCCACAATAAAATGTCTATAAAAATACCAATAAAAATATTGACGACTTTAAAAATCACGAAACAGTAATAAGTAACTATGTACTTTATACGCGACTGTCGCAGTCAAAACTGGGGTAATGTTTAGTATCATTTAGATCATAAAAAGACCCCCTAATTTTCCCAAAAGCCACCAGGTGGCGACATGATCGAAATGGTTTTTTTATAACCGATTACCCATTTCTACGACCAGCCCCCTTGTGAAACTAAAATTATGCCCCTAAAAAAATGAGAATAGTTATAAAAAAGGAATTTTTAGCAACTTTACCATATTAGAAATATATATTTTTCATGCCACGGGGTTTACGATGTCAGTTTACGATCGAAGGTTTTACGATTTTTTTATATATACCCAGACGGAGTTATGGGTGGGGTAATGATAACAGTTATCAGGGTTCCGACAATCGGGGAATTATTATCGATTTATCAGAAGAATGCGGGTGAAGCCGGGGTGAAACGTGATGGTACACTGTAATAATTTTATTATGTACAACATACGGTACACGCAACGTGTTATTCATGGTAGGGAAACATATTTTTATGTGGTATTAGGATGTTTTTCGCACGTTGGTCCTTTTGCTTAGATTTGTGTTTTCTATTTCAGTGGGAGCGTCTTATTTGGGCCTCGTTATCCTTGCTGGATATTACTATGTACAGTCTAATATGCGAGATCTTTATCTAGCTATAAATACCTGTGTTCTACAACAATAATAAATTTTATACAAGTCTAGAATATAAACTAGATTTCAGATGATTCAAATTTAGTTTCAGTTTTTACAGTAAAACATATATTTTTGCTGCAAAATCGTTCCCAGTTCTTTATTTTTTTCTGCTAAGTGAAGACAACGACGGCGTCCCCTAGCAAATTTTTTGTTCGTTTTTCCCAAATTCTTAACGAGAACCGGATGGAAGTTCTACAAAGCACTACATCTTCATCCAACTAGCTTTTTGCCAGTTATACTGTGTTCGACTTCCAGTCTAAACGAATGCAGCTAAATACCAATATTTTACATAGAGCGACTGCCTATCTGACCTCCAGAACCCAGTCAGTACTGGGTAATACAGTAACCCTTGGTAAGACTTATTGTCAGACTTTCAGGCTTTCCAGGGTGTCGGTACATAATAAATACGTCACCAATCCTCAGACCAATCTCGACAAGAGTAGCTGATCTTTCGGTCGTCCCGTGTGGCTGTTGCTTAGCCAGGAGCCCCACTTTAATTATTACTTAAAAACAATCGCATGGTACCACTGCAATTCTAGTTAAGTAGTTAGCCAGGTGGACAATCGTAACATGATAGATATGCGTGGGACTTCACCAGCTGATACAAACTACAATTCAATCATATTTATGTAGCAATAATGGCATAACTACATAATTATGTTGCTTTGTAATTCAGCTATACTGGTTAATTGACATTTATATATACTGGAAGCCGACCCTTACATTGTTGGAAAAAGACAAGCAGATGATGATGTCAATCTTGTGATTTATTTTAAACACTTTAAGTTATCCAATGTAGTTAAATTGTTTGACGAAGGACCCCACTTGGTCAAAAACGTTATCCTACGTATGCCTGAGATAGAAGTCAGTTCGCGTCAATAGTGCAACGGTCAGGGTTCGACTTTACGACCTCAGGCTCGACTGACCGACGCCTGTAACTGCTGAGCTTTTGTTGTTAAAACTGCAGTTTTATGTCGGATTCGCACTGAGAATCTTTTATCTACGTATTTAAGAAGCACTAGATTTGACCGGCGGGTTCATCCACCTGGACATCGGAAATTACACCAAGGGAACTTAGTGCCAGGATAAAAAGTTTCTACACCCTAACCCAGATTTATTTGTGTGCCAAATTCCATCAAACTCTGTTCAGTAGTATATAGACAAACGGACAGACAAAGTTATTTTCGCATTTATAACATTAGGAGACATGAATTACAGTTACAAGTTCATGTAGGATCAAATTGTTTTATCAAAATAATGATTGATGATGATCAGATGATTTTTTAATTTAAATTCAGTTTTTGCACCTTGACACGTTTGATATTAACTGCGTATTTTTTTTTGTATAATTACTAAAAATTTTACGTTTTTCTCGCACACTTTAATTTTCTTTACGCACAAAGAACTTTCTATATTCAGACACTCATAAACCAACAGAAACCTAGATTCATATTTAACATTCATTAAATTCGCGACCTCAAGAGTCTATTTTAAGCTTGTCTGTCAGACGTCACGCTCTACCTGCTCGGGGTCAGCTGAGGTCAAACTTCACCTTGTCTGGTTCAAATGTCTAACTTAGGCAAAGTAGGTGCTTGAAGGTAAAACAGTTTGAATCTTAAGTGTATATTTTAGTTAGTAAAGGTCAATTTTAGTTACACAAGAATTACTTTCGTGGGCAAATTATAGATAGGTACAAGACTTTATGGTATTTTGTAAGTTATGTATAAGTAAGTATGGTTTTCAAACATTTGGGAATTCGTCTATGGTACTGTTTTAAAAATTCAGCTATTTGCGCCAGTGGTTGAATATCGTCATATTATACCATCATCATTCTGCTGCCCTTATCCCAATGTATTTTTGTTACATAACATTACGCCTGTAATCCCCGAAGGGTCAGGCAGAGGTGTACCTAATAATACACCCACATTTCGACAATTATGTTTAAGCCCCATGTAATAGAGGGCGAGCCTACTGCCATTAACCGGGCACAAATTTTATCTAGACTCCCCGGCTGTTACTGAGAAATGCCTGATGGAAAAACCCAATAACACTTTGCCCGACCCGAGAATCGAACCCAGGGCCAACGAGGCAGTCTTCAGTTCAGTTTTTCTTCCGTATTTCTGCCATAATATCACAGACCATCTAACGCTTCTCATACTTCCCTACCCACAAACAAAACATCAGTTTATTAATCGAAAGGCTATAAATATTCTATGTTGGTCCCTATCAATCAAACTTTTAGGCCAACATCTATAAACAATACTTAACACGTACTTTGGTTTACCGTTATTCTCGTCACGGTCCAACTACAATTAAGAAAGAAAAGAAATTTGTAAGAAAGAGACGCGAACATATCTTACTCAAAGCAAGTGCTGAGCTACGCACGAGCTATTCTCGTCTTTTCGAATTCTTCTCAAAACGCCAACTAAAGTACTCGTAATTCGAGTGGAATAGTAATAGTAACAGACAGAACGATACATTATCGGGATCTAAACAAGAAGCAGGATGTTTTCGAGTTCTTCCAGACTATTCTACACTGTTCCAGAACATGGACTAATCTGTTCTACATCTAACAAGTGAGTTCCAATTCTGTGATATGCGTTATAAGGTTGTAAATGTAATATTTATTACAGGTAGTGTAGTTTTGGGTCTTTGGACACACGACTGTTAAGACTAAGAATGAACTAAGATATCGTCGTTGTCATATGAGCGTATTTTGCGCAGAGCCATGGGTTCGAACTCGAGACCTATACACGATTACGACGCCCGATTTCAGAGATACTGTCTGAAATCGGGCGTCGTCGGTTCTGTCTATACTTTAGCCTAATATTAACATCTGATAAAAATAGGAAGTTCAACAATTGATATTATTACTCTGTTCACAAGTACAAAACGGACGTGATGGTAATGCTAATACCCCATGTTACAGGAAACATTTCCGCCCGTCAGCTAATAAAAATGGTTTCTTTTTACTGAAAGCGTGTCTGAAGTAATTTGTCGTAGTTTATGATACACGTGGCAACAGTTTTGTTGACTACGAGTATTTACGTCCTTGCTTCTTACTGTTACTTAGTTTATTGTAGAAAGGGCTAAATCAAGATTATTCGTGCCCAAATTTCAAGCTATTGGAGAATTATTTTGTAGGGAAAAATATACAGTAGAATCTATATATTGATGGTGTATGGCAACGTTTATTTTCGTGTCTGTCAGATGGCCGCTTTGTTACTTATAAGCGTTAACGTCTTACGACATTTCATACAAACTTTATACTCATTTGTTTTCGAAATTACTGAACCGATTTTAATGAAACTTCATACGCATAAGCAGGATATACAGGTCTAAAAAGTTGACAGAGAACATTATCGAAATTTCTTTAAAAAAAAAAAGATAATTGGTTTCTGTTTCTATGGAAAATCTAAAATCGGTCTAGTTCAGCTGTAAAACTATTTTTAGAAAATGTTCTCCGTCAACTTGTTTGACCTATGTATACGCTTATGCTTATGATGTTTCATTAACATCGGTTCAGTCATTTCGTAAACAAATGAGTTCAAAGTTTGTATGAAATGCCGTAAGACGTCAACGCTCTTAAACTCGACAGCAGATTTTCATCTTCATTTAGTTAATCTAGAGAATGAACTGAGAATTAACATTCATGTCTACGCAATGAGGCTACTTGCAAAATAACCCACAATGTATTATCATAACGACGTTTTAATTATCTAGCTTATTAGTTCTCGTGAGTAACTTTGAATTTAAATACATAGTCTCATGCATTCATGCATAAAACTCAGCTACTATTTTAATTTGTACATAACAAAAAAATCTTCGATTACACTTTTGTTAAAATATATTATTGGTGTAATAAGAACCAGCAAAGCCAACAGATGTTGTATAGGTACACCTTTCCATTTATTTATAGTTGTCTGGGCTATTTTTCTGGGCGCTTACAGAAGGAAACAAACGAATATAAAACAAAATACCCTTAATAAAAAATCGCTCTAACCGTACACAAGTGATACGCTTCTTACTTTTGCGCTTACTTACGTATAACGGTTAGTTACTCTAGTAGCTATCGGTGTTTCTATAAATAAAGTTAGCAATGAATTCACAGGAATATCCTATCCACGTCTCTTATCTGTCTCTCGGAGGGTTGACAGTTAATGTTTCTTTGACTGTTTATCTGAGATAGCGACGTTCCGTTAACTCTTAGTAAGTTATTGAAAACGGCCGTAAGTTAACTTCAGAAACGCATGTTTTAACGGACACCATGCACAAGTTTTCATTAAAATAATATAACATGACACAACAACTCTTCTGTACTTTCGAAAGGGTTAGGGTGTTATCACACCAATCGATCGATCGTCGATCGTTGCCATCGATCAATGGTAAAATGGATTATCAACGTCGCTCCATAGTTTCTGCTACACCAATCGACCGCCGACCGATGGCATCGATCGACGATCGATCGATTGGTGTGGTAAAACCTTAAAGCAGAGATATAGGTTTATGTGTACTTATGACTAGTACATTAGTACATTTTGTCAGTTATATTTAACTCCCATGTAATAAGGGTCGAGTCTATTGCCATAAATCGGGCACAAAATCGGCGTCTTTAAAATTTAGATTATAATTCATACAGTCCTAGAAAAAAAACAAATATCAGATCTTTCAACACCCCAAAACACGTCCAAAGAACATCAGAAACACATCATTAGATCGGATAACCAAACAGAAGTTTACATCATCTAATCGTAGGGAACAATTTGATTTGTTATTCTAATGGGGACATTTTAAGATACCCACTATTTAACTAGGAGGCTAAAATTCTAATTCGCTATTACTGATTATTAATATAACACTATACAAAACAAGTATTTTGTAGGTAATCAACTTCAACTGCTGGAGCTGCGAATAGAATAAAGCAAACTCATTTAAAATCTAAATTAAAAGATAGACAATTCAAATCAAACCATTTAAAAAAACCTAGAAAAAAACTCAAATCAAAACCAAAAAACACGTCTAAAAGGAACTTCTAAAACACATCATTAGGACGGACACCCAAACACAAGTTTTCATAGCTCGCGAGCGACGCGCCGCCGCCCTGCGCCGAGACCGGCCGGCGCCTCCCAAGGCTGTCTGAGAGGTTAAGGACTGCCCAGCAGATTGATTAGGTTTATAGGTCCTGAGGACTAGAAGGGAAGGTTTTTTTGGTTAAAGGAATGGATGAAATTGGGGTTTGATTGATTTGGTAGACTTCGCAAGGTTTATAACAAAACCACGAAAATTAAGTAACAAATTTGTCAAAGAATGTGTCAACTTATGTGATTGCATTTTTTTCTATTCCTCTTTGGCAACTGAGCCAATGTCGACATTGTCGGCTATTCTGCCAGTGTTGTGAACTGACGGCAGTGCAGAGAGTTAAGCCAATAAACTTTGTAGATTAGTAGCTGTGAGGACGAACACAGGGGTTAGTAAACATTAATATACTTATTTACAAACTTATACAAAAATAGAGTATTTATTACTGGGTTGTCATATCAGCCAATCGAATCACTTTGACATGCGTTTCATTTTGACACATCGATATTAATTTTACGTTGTGAAACCGGGCATCACCAAAAAGTATGGTTACTAGGTAGAATGTTATAGTCAATATATTTATTTCACCAAATCTGTATTGTAGAAGTATCTATCTACGTATTTTTCCACAAATTGGTATGATCGGTGAACGTGAATTTCTTTGCACACAATTTGGAAAATATTTTGCTTTCGCGTTATTCTTCTCAGATTTAATTGAATAAGCCCTAAATTTAAATTGCTTCCGTGTTTATAAAACGTATAGTGGATTCCGAATCTCATATGAGACCTGTCAATAACCATGTCGTGTCATCTGCTATTTTTTTTTTTTTTTATATTACATCTGCTAATCTTTTTCTCCCCGTCATTGCAATCATTATTTTCTTGTTGAATCTAGACCATACCTGGGAACTTTCTAGTTACGGAGATATTAGGGGTCAAAATGACAACTTTTTATTTAAATCCAAGTTTTTGATGCTATAACTTTACTTTAAACATCGTCACGACCCCCGTACTATTCAATACAATAATCTATCATCACAATGTTGTGAGTGCGTTACATTGACTCCTACCGTAAACCGTGATTTTTCACCCCAAAAAAGGGTCCTTGAACGAGCCCCCAAAAATAAATACAAGCTGAAACGGACCTTCCGTTTACAGCTTGTATTTATTTTTGGGGGCCCGTTCGTAGGGCTAGGTTAAAATACTTGGATGATAGTGAGACCAATCTTTACAAGTTTATAACTCAGGTATATACCTGAGTTATATACATATACCTGCGATACAAACATGTAGGTCATACTAAAAACACGTGGAGTGATAAAATAGTTTATTACGACTGCTTATAAGTAAACAAGTTTACTATTGTACCTTCGACAACACGCCAGACAAAAAGCAGTATCATCTATGTATGTCCGCTATCCTAAATCCTAAACTAATAATAATAAACTCATTTGTTTCTCCATAACAATATAACATGATGAACAGTATTTAAAGCAGTTAGAATTAAGTACAAATAGTAGGTAAAACACACACACACTATAGTCTACGTTTTTTTTTTCATTTCTCCTTTTGCAGGTCTGCTGGCAGAAATTTCTTAAGAAATAAGCAGTACCTTTGTACTCATATTTTATCATTTTATTTTCCTGTGTAATCTACTGTGTGCATAAATAGTAAAATAAATAAATAAAATGGGTAAAATGTGAGTAACTGCGCCTGAGCTAGGCTGACCCTGTATTTTAGGTCACTGTTCTCTTCGTTGGACGTTTCAGGTAATCGCTTTTTATATGCAAAAACAATAAGGTGGATTTCCAAATATTTGGTTTGTTGGGTGTTGTGAGCTCCATTAAGCTGGCAGTGAAAAGTCAGCAAAAACGACTGATAAATAGTTGCTAATTAGTTGCTGCAAAACTGATTTTGTTGCTCGACCCGATTCCAAAAAAACGACTTACTGCTGTCTTCACCATAAGCTAGCAGTAAAATCACGGAGTCGATGTTAAATGAGACGGCTACTCAGTCATAATTTGTTACTAATTTGTTCCAGAAAAACCACGTAGGAAAAGTATAGACAAATTGAAAATCAGCCGAACCTAGTCACCGGTAACTAATAATCAGTGTCCCTGCCACCTTAACGAGCAGTTTTTATTACCTAAGGATGGTTGTGAATTTTGTTGCTGCTCATATACAGCATCAGAGATGCTCAGAGAGCCAGCAACAAAATAGAAACAAAAAATCGACTTGACCTCGCGACCGGAAACTGAACAGCAATGTCCCTGCTACCTTAACATATGACTTTTATCAACAAGGGGCGGTTGTAAACTTTTTTACCGCACGTAAATAGTTCTCAGAGGGTCAGCAACTAAATAGAAACAAAAACTCGACCTGACTTCGCGACCGGAAACTGAACAGCAGTGTCCCTGCTACCTTAACATATGATTTTTATTAACAAGGGGCGGTTGTAATTTTTTTTGCTGCACATAAATAGATGTTATTTATGTGCAGCAACCAAATTTACAACTTCCCCTTGTTAATAAAAATCGTATGATAAGTTGGCAGTAGTAGTGGTGGTAGTTGCTGGCTCTCTGAGCATCTCTGATGTTGTATACGAACAGCAACAAAATTCACAACCACCCCTAGTTAATAAAAACTGCTCGTTAAGGTGGCAGGGACACTGATTATTAGTTACCAGTGGCTAGGTTCGGCTGATTTTAAATTTTTCTATAATTTTTCTACGCGGTTTTTCAGCAACAAATTAGCAACAAATTATGAGCGAGTAGTCGCCTCATTTAACATCGATTCCGTGATTTTACTGCTAGCTTATGGTGAAGATATCAGTAAGTCGATTTTTTTGGAATCGGGTCGAGCAACAAAATCGGTTTTGCAGCAACTATTTAGCTACAAATTCACATGCGGATATCAGTCGTTTTTGATTTTTCAGTGCCAGGAGCTGGTGTTGTGTTAGTGTGTGTTGGATTGTGAGGTGATTGTGCGTGCTGTGTTGTGTTGTGGGTGTGTGTGTTGTATTGTGTGTGTAGTGGTTGTGTAACTGTGATTTAATTAACATGATTAATCTCAGATCTTTTGTTTTTTTCTCTTTATTATTTTTGGGGGTTTTTATCCACAAGGATACGTGAACCCCATTACAACTTCCCAGCACGGTGGGCTGCACTGGGGCGGCTGTTGGAGGTGATAAAAACCCTCAAACGGTGCAACTACAATGAGCTAATTGGTAATTGGCTTTTTCTTGGCCAAAGAATCAGCATTGCCATCCAACGTGGTAATGCTGCCAGCCTTTTGGGAATTTTTCCTATTGACAATGATGTGCACGATTTTTTTGGCGCCCTGTAATTCTTTTGAAAATTTGGATACTTGTACATACTTTTAACTATTATTTTAGATCTATTTGTAGTTTGTAAATAATGTGGATATTGAATTAAAAATAAAATACATTGTATCTTAAACAATATAATAAATGCATCATACTACAAGTAATATAATCAAAAACCTAGCCTAAAAGGGATTCAATACTCCCAAAGTCCATACAAAGTTGTTTTGTTAGATCCAACTTAGGACGAGACAAAATCGTCTGAATGAAACCTATATCGAATCTGGTCAATGTATGCTCTCGTTCCAATTCTTCTCTCTCTTTCTTATTTAACACAATTTATCAGCAATTAATGTACGTCCTTATTTTTTTTGGTTTTAAACCTTATGGTAGAAGTTTTCACCGATCTACACGACTGGTACGACTGGACGATGTAAGAAATCAGTCGTGTAGCTGCGATCTGTCTTAAAAGACTGTGCCGCCTTGGCTTACAATCACAGTCGCTTTCGGAATTGTAATCCGCTCACAAATCACTGATTTATCTCAATTGAGTGATTGGAGATCAATCAGCCGGTCAATCGAGGCTTTATAAACTGTAAGACTCTCCACAATCGCGAGATATGCAGTCTCAGGGAATATTTCCTAGAAGCCGTTGTGGTGGTGTGTGCATCGAGATTCAGAGATTAATCTCAAATCAGTGATTGGAGATCAATCAGACCATTTGTTTTTTAAACTATCACAATATCCTAAATAATTACTGTCACTCGGATCAATCTTTAGGTTAAGCCATGCTTGCCAAGGTGGATCCGTGGATGGGTCACCACTCATTACATAGCTAGTTTCCTTCGTGCCTCAGAAAGCACGCTAAGCCGTTGGGCCGGACTGTCATTTGTAGATCTTTGACAGTCGCTAAACACAGTCAGTGGCCCAAAAGTCTGACAACCAGTCTTACCAAGGGGTATCGTATAACCCAGCACTAACTGATCGTTTACACTATTAAAATACCTTACTAACTGAAGCAAATTGAACATGGCCTGTTATTTGTCTATCGATGTCTGCAGGCCGATACTCATAACTTTTAAAATCTAGTCGCCATTTCAACTCAGTGACAGTCATTGACACAAACTTCTTGAGATTTGAGATATTTGTGGCAGAGTAAAATATGGGAATCGATATTTAAGGCGTGTTTCATACTGGTATTATATTTATTTATCAGGAACAATTATATTGTGTTTGATACATTACATACATCATAATTTATTAATAGTATTCATATAAATTCTAAAGTAACATGCAATACTAAAAAATATGCAGCAATAATTAAAAACAAAACAGCAGCAGTTTTTTTATTTAGAAATTTTTTCTGATATATTACAGTTCGTCTACTGAGTACAAATTTCTATCCAACAGAAATGCTTTTAGCTTGGTAATGAGGGCTATGCTTGACAGTGTTGAAATTAGGCACAACTTTATTTTTATAATCCTTCCTACGAGTGTTTTCCCTGACTGTTCCTTCTTCCTCAGACTCAAATTCATGGACATATTTTTTTTGATTAACTAACAAAACAAGTATGTACAAGCTGGGCAATGTTAGAATATTTAAACGCTTAAAATGAGATCGACAGTTTTCTCTTTGTGAAATTCTGACAATTGTACGTATTGCTCTGTTTTGGAGAATGAAGGCTTGTTGACGATTATAACCATAGCTTTTCCCCCAGAACTGTATACTGTATCGAAGTCTGGATTCGACAAGAGCGTATACCATCTTTAACTGTTCCGTATTTATTTCGTCTCTCAATTTCCTCAACGCAGTAATCACTGGTAGAATTGGTAGCGGACCGAACTCCGGTCAATTTTGACTTTGACAGATAATGTTCTTATCTGTCAAAGTCACAGTGCTCCGTCCGTCCCAGTCGGTTTGTCCGCACTTGTAGAGATGTTTATGGTATTCGCATTTTTTGAATTTTAAAATGTTGCCGAATTTCGCAATTACATCATCACCATGCCTGTAATCCGCGAAGGGTAGAGCAGTACACACACATTTCTCCAGTTATATTTAAGTCCCATGTAATAGGCGCGAGCCTTTTGCCATCAACCGGGCACAAATCCAATCCGTGGCTGCTACTGGGAAATTCCTAAAGAAAAAACGCAAAAACACTTTGTCCGACTTGGGAATCAAATCCAGGACCTCGTGATCAACAGCCGCGCTAACGACCACTAACTTAGCACAATAACGAATATTGTAAAAGTGGTGCAGACTTTGGAAAGACTTTCGAATATTGTATGCCTAGTTTTATGTATTGCAATGTACATTTTCATGTAATATGTATGTGTATATGTGCAATAATCCCACTACTAGGGTGTAAAAGTGCCCTTAATGAAGCTGAGAGACCCTTGATATACCTGCAATCCTACACATTGCGAATGCCAAAGTCTTATTCAAAATTGCAAAAACGTTCTATGCCACTTCGTGTTGTGTTGACTATAGGCTTTTTATCAACAAAAAACGGTCGATCCGCCTCATTAAATATCTACAGTAAATAGTAGTACTCTAAAACCTAGAAGTCTTTAGATCTATATCATAAAAAATATCCCCCGTCCACAACCTCGGACAATACGACTATAACGCAACTTGTGTCAAGCGAAACTCATGCGAGTCTATTGTTTCCTTGGCACGTGTCCCGTCCCGTCACTCTGCAAAGCGCGTCGCGATTTCTCAGTTATTTTACCAGTCATAAAAACAATAAAAAAACAAGCTTTTATTAAAATGAAAAGAAAAAAATAAAGTGTATCTATTAACATTGAACGCGTATAAAAAGTTTTGTGTCCGTGCTATTAACCGTTGAGTTTTGTCGTGAGGAGGATTAAGTCATGTCTGTCATACCGTCAGTCACTAGAACCAAAAGTGTGTTCGAAATTTCATCTAAATCGGTTGGGAAAATCGAGTTGCAAGATTTGACCAATACATAATAAATAACAAGGCCTAAACCTTACTACTACAAAAATAAAGTTCGTTGTGATTTTGACAGTCGTGCAGATTCTAAACAACTTCTTTGATTTGTTCTCTTCACAATCACCATCGCGACGCATGGAACTCGTGGCCGAGCAGTTAGGCGACCTATGTGACCTTCGAAAGATCTCGTAGTAAACAAATTGTGGTAGAACGTGACTCACTGTCTGTAGAATAGTAAATACTAGAAAATAGTGGAATTTGGATATTCACACGTGAATAATATGAGGCTGTTATTGTCGTGTTGCGGGGCAAAGTCCTCTTCTGAGACCAAAGAGCCTTGATGCTCTTTAGGATTTATTTCATATCAATATTATACGGAAATCGGTAAGTGTAAACCAGCCGTATTAAAACGCAGCCCGTCTGTTCCTAGCCATAGAGCTAGAAACAGATGGGATGCGTGTCGCGCCGTCACACAGACAAACGCAAACGTTTATTCCACAGCATAAATATGGACAGTATGGACACTAGCGAGTGGTTTACACTAACCCATTTCCGTAAAAAAAAAACCTGCCCTTTTTATTATAGATTCGTGTCGGGAATCATTAGTATAGATACCTCCTTGAATTTGACCAGGTTGCAAAGCGACAGCCTGTATACATTTTTTTTAGTAGCCCGTATTGTGTTATTCCTGGGCTAAGGCCTCCCCCAATCATGCCCGTTCTCTCGATGGTGTGCTTCTTCTCGCCTATTCGCGAGGAAGCCATCCAAGGTGTCCCACCATCTTCTCCTCGGTATGCCGCGACCATGTCTAGCTATCTCAGAAGGCTGGGTAGCCTTGTAATATTCGACCCCCCGCTATAGCGGCAGACATGGCCTGTCCAGCCCTGCCAGTTGCATTTTAGTCTCGCAGGTTTATAAGCTAAGTCGGCCATTTTGTTCTGGAACGCAGTGTGATGTTTCTTATATCCGGTCAGTTATTTTACCATTCAGTATGCTACGCTCCATCCCTATATTATATACATTAATAAATTAAAATAACCTGAAGAAACTAACTTAACAGTAGACTAAAAAGTATCATAAAAAACTCATCCTCCACGCTGTCAACTGGTAATGTCCCCAAAAGACTGGATGCGTTACCACGTTGTGTGGCAACACTTAGCCTATTGCCAAGGCCAACTCTTGGGTCACGGTAACAGTTAGAATGAGACTTGGTCTGGTTTGTTGGACACCGCGGGCAAATTCGGGCTAGCTCACGTTATTTGCCTTATCAACGGAACATTTGTTAGTAAATCAGACACATACCTAATAATACAATGGGTGTAAAACTACCCATAACCAACCTGAAAGGTACGTGTTCTTCCTCCAAACCTTCTAGTTATTAGGCTAGTTATTTTTTTTAATGTTATAACATAACGTTAAAAACCTTCGTGCTTCGTGAAGGCTCCGTCTACACCCTGTATGCCTTGGTTTGATCGTGGACTTAAAGTTCTATCAAAGAGACTCAAAACCTAGGGATCGTTGTTTTCCCGAACCGTTCATCGGAGAATATATCAGGAACAATAGCGACATTATTATGCATTTTTGTAACTCTTTAAAAAACACTGACAAAAAGGCATCAGTTAACCAGTGCAAAATACTTCTTATTTCAATGGCTTTAAGCACTAAACTCAGTAGGTGAATAATATTTCACTGCATGTGAAGTCGAGCCTGAACTTATATTAACAAAGTTAAGCTCGCAGTCCTCGTCCATTCCCCTTCAAATTATGAAGTAGAAATACTTGCAAACTCTTGTTCCATCCACCATTACGCTGCCGCTGAAAAGTCACTTTTATAGCGGGAAGTGTATGGTTGAAATTGCATTGACAGAAAAATTCTTGAAGTCCAAGATCCAAGATTCCTTGAACTTACCCGTTTATAAACCATTTTTCTTTCTTTCTTTCTTTCCTTACTTTGTATATATTGATATATTCGGTTAATGTAACGGCCGACGATGGGTCCTCTCGTCAAATGTTCATATATTTTCGTTATTTATGAAGATTGCAGTAGATTTTTGTTTGTTGAAGGAGTGAAGGCATATGGGGCAAGTTTTCCAATAGGAAAATGAGTTTGAAGAAGGGTCCATGATTGGATGCATGGTTTTGGGAAGAAATACGAGTGGTAGTGTTGAAGAGTACAAGGGGAACATGCGTGTCCTTTAGTTAAATCACAACATAATAGGAGTTCATTGATGATACTGCAGTTGTCAGTTTTTTTTGTTGTTTTTTTTTTCAGTTATTTAATGATCGATTTTCAGTCTAATCTGGTGCAGTTGAATACTAGTATTTTTTTTTAAAACCTTGCCCCACCCTAGGAATTTCTCCTGTATCGTGGGTGCGTTTACAAACATTAACATTTTACATGGAGCGAATGCCTATTTGACCCAATTACTAGGTAACACGATACCCTCTATTATGACTCGTTGTCAGACTTATCGGTTAGGCACTTGAAAATAATCATCCATATGTTTGGGATGCCACTAGTGTTGCTGCACACATGTGGAAACTTTTATCTTACGACGATTAAACTTAAGATGCTTTTTGTAACAAAATTGTTGTTGATCGAAGTACGAGTACAATCTTTTCAAAAGTTTATCCAAATTCTGTTATACTTTCAGAGACACTTTTAACTCTCTCTGTAAGTCTAGACTTACTAAATATACTCGCATAAAAACTCTGTTCAATTTGAATAGACAACCCTGCCCTGGAGTGTAATAGTGTGATTTCATAAACTATAAGACTGCGTGTCCTATTGTCTGCAAGTTGCAGGAACGCGTCTGAAGACGTTAAACTTGCAGCCAATATTTTGGGCCTACTCGGTTTAGATTATACCTACAATTTTTTTTTACGAACTATAAACAACACAACATAGCATTAAAAGGTGTCCAAAATTTGTCCGCATCGCTGTCAACGGCGAAAGTGCCCAGAAGGCTGGAAGTATTGCCACGTTGAATGGCAATGCTGATTCTTCGGCGAAAAAATAGGCCAGCCCTTTGGTCGCGGGTGTTTTATTCAATTATTTAATTATACAGAATTTAATAAAAGACATATTACACGAGGAGGACATCTTTATTTATCCCACTAGGGATGTGTCTTACAATTAGTGATGTACTTAAATCGATTATACAACACCTTCCCCTTAAAACTAATACAAACAACTTTAATTCTACAAATCTAAAATATTTCTAGGTTTTACAGTTCTGCCTGAGCGGGTCTGATACCTATCATTTACATTTATATTAGACTGATTATTAAGCGTAGGAGTATTTCTAATTAATTCTCTTTTGTCATCATTTGAATTGCAGTCATTAAAATTTCTGTTCATATTGTCTACCTCTGAATATGATTTTCTTAAATGAAAAGAATTCCGCCTTAAGGGCTTACCATTATATCCATTACTTATCCAATATGATCTTGGTTCATTGCATTTCTTTAAAATAACACTTTTTCTCCAACAATTATCCTTTTCATACACAATATTATCACCTTCCTTAAAATCAACTTCCTTCCTTCTAGCTCTCTTATCATGGAATTTCTTTGTAACCGACTTTCTTCTTGAATTTTTTGAATCGACAGGCTGCTGCAAAATGGTTCCATTTGCCACACTTTTTGCACTGTTGTTTGTAGGCTGGACATTGTCTCAGACCATGGGTACTATTCCATCTTGTACACATAAATTTCTTTTCTTCATTAATTTCCTTCTCTTTGTTAATAACTCTGTCTATCTCTATCTGAGCATTCATTTCTTTCACTTGAATTTTTCTTTGTTCACTAGCTCTACAACAGTTAGCTGCTTTTTCTAATGTTAAATTATCCATTCTCAATAAACTTTCTTGTACAGACTTGTCCGCGATGCCATGAACTATTTTATCTCTAAGTAGCTGATCTTCCAAGTTCTCTTGTTTGACCTCATTGTAATTGCAAGTCGATATAAGTTGCCTTAAATCCGTATAAAAATTTTCAAAACTCTCATTCTCTTCCTGTTTTCTTTCATTGAAACGGAACCTTTCGAAAACTTCATTCAATTTGGGGTTTACATATTTTCCAATAGCCGCCATGATACCTTTAAAGTTGTCTTCTTCCTTTGTTAATTTGAATGTCAAAATAACTTTTGTAGACTCCGGCCCCATCATATTTCTGAGCAAACTTAATTTGATTTTGTCTTCGGCATCCTCTTTACCTACAGCTATTAGGTAATCTTCAAATAAACTTCTCCAAAATCTCCACTCCGATGACGCATTTGCAGAACGGAGATCGAAGTTTGGTGGTAATTTTACTGAGTTTGCTTCCATGATTGCAACTAGTTTAAACTTTAGCTTATTTCTGGACACTGTTATTTATTTTGCGATTTATTTATACGGCTGCGCCATGTTTTATTCAATTATACAGAATTTAATAAAAGACATATTACACGAGCAGGACATCTTTATTTATCCCACTAGGGATGTGTCTTACAATTAGTGATGTACTTAAATCGATTATACAACAGCGGGAACCAACTGCTTGGCGATGTCCCAAAATACTAGGTGGGCACTCGGACCCCATGGCACATGGCCCTAGTGTTTCAACTCCAAACGTCTAAAAAACATAACTACCAATGAGGTTACTATAATTTAGATTGTCATTGATACTCAAGAAGAAGATATGGGTACTTTTTTTGGGTCAACATGTTACACGAGCAATGATACCTAACCTCAGACACGACCCAGACACCGTAAATAATTCTGAAAAAAATCCCCAAATTCTATTTCAATACTAAAACGAACAATTATCATGACAAAGGCCGATCTATAGCCCGATGGCCGCAAATAGCCAGGATATTGTATACAAAGGCTATTTAAACATAGAAATAGGACTGTTCTCGGCTGTTTCCTAGTAAAATACTGCTTTTATTCCGTAGAAGCAATGTATTATGTTTTGTGGGTTAAAGTTTTGTGTGATTATGTAATAGTTCTTTGGGGATTGTGGCTAGGAAGGAAAGTAGATAAATACAATTTCTTGGTTGAAACTATTCTTGTTGGTATCAGAACGAATAAAGGAAATATCCAAGATCCATCGATCTTGTACTCAATACAGTGATTGCGATCAGGAAGGTACTCATTCAAGGTGTTTATGCATCTCTTTGTTGAAGTACGGCTCACGAAAACTTCTTTTGCGAGTCCAATAGAAGTTCATTTCCTTTCGGTTTTCTTCTCAAGCATTAATAGTCTCATCATTCTCTTGCGCTTATCCCAATTTATTTGGAAGCAGAGCAGGACTTCCTATTATTCCATATTTCTGTTTTAGTCATGTAATTTTTTTTTTTCGTTTCTAGCGTGTATTCGTGCGTGTACTCAAAACTTTCCTCACGACATTTTCCTCATTCCTCCGCATCACAACAACCAACCCGTAGCATGACAAGATTCAAACACTACTTTTCAGTCACCGGTGCCGCTTTCAGCCCTCCAGTGCTGCTATCTTATTTTATTCTGACATTACACATGTCAATAATTAGCTTAAGTGTGATAAAACAAACCAATACCCTGATTATTAACCAAAAATAAATAACCCTCCACTCAATTACCCCTTTTAAATCAGTGCCTAGCAATAAGTCTAAGTAACAACGTCCTCCCAGCCTATATGTCTACCAGCAACACTTTATCATTTTAATAGTACACCCTAGAATAGCCAACATTCTCCACGAATGCAGTAAAAACATTAATCTGAGAAATTTGGCATCAACGTTGTAAATTTTAATAGGATATCTCCCAACAATGGGGTATGTCCGTGGTTTATTTCGTTGTGGATTAAAGTATGTTTTTCGCGGTTTGTTTTGACGTGTCTAGAGGGTTTAGATGAGTGGCAATCACTTTCAAAGTACTTCGTGTTTCTATGGCGGCTTTCAACAGGATTGGATAAGCTTTTCGGTAGCCTTGTATTGCCCACTGCTGGGCAAAAGTATCCTTCCTGTTACTCTTCTCCTGGGCCAGCCTTCGTGATGTGCGTCCAGATCATCTCGCTACCTCTTTCTACGCCGGCATCGGCGGCGCCGACCATCCTCAGGCACCCATTGCGTTGAGACTTTTTGTTTGTAAATGTCATCGCAACTCGCAAGTCTACCTATGAGGTTGTTGTTTGATTAACAGGACTATACTGTGGGTGCCTTGAGTGTGAGGCCTCCAGCCAGGGGCAAAAATCTAAGAAACTAAGCGAAGGCACGCTAAGGGCATCCTGTGGGGTACGAGCATCCACTAGGGCGTCGCTGAGACGGTCAGCACAGGGACAGAATGGATCGGAGCAATTTATACTATATAATATCATTATAAAGCCAAAGCCTTTTTCAGTAGCTTGTGTAATTTTTATGGGATGACTTAATTTAAACTTGACTACTAACTTTTTAGACATACTACTTTAGAAAATATAGTGACACCACCACCGACCCCTAGTTTCCATACTGTCCATAATTATACTGTGGAATAAACGTTTACGTTTGTGTGTGTGACGGCGCGTTTATAGGGCTAGGAACAGACGGGCTGCGGTTTAATACCGGTTTACACTTAGCAAATTCCATTAAAAAAAACCTACCCTTTTTTATCGATTCGGGTCGAGAATCATTAGTATAGATACCTCATGCCAAGCGACAGCCTGTATTATCTAAAGTAGTCTTGGAGTTACACCAATTTCGGGTCAGGTGAAGGCGATTTAATGTAACACCATTAAAACATTGTGGACAGAAAGGACAAGACAGAAAGGACAGTGGACAGAAAGGCTCACTACGGGGTTTTGTGTCTCTTCTTCTTCTTCAACCTTTGACCTCCCAACGCTTTGCAGATCTCGTCCAAATCTCTCCATTTTTTGCGGTTTTGTGTCGTGGCTATCCAGTTTCTTCCGGCCACTTGAATGAGATGATCTGTCCACCTAGTCGGTTGTCTTCCCACATTCCTCCGTCCTGTCCGTGGTCTCCAATGCAGCACTTTCTTTCCCCATCTTCGATCCAGTTTACTGCATAAGGGGTATTGTATTACCCCGTAATTATTTTGTGGAAGTCAGGTAAGCAGTCGCCCCATGAAAACAACTGGTTTTTAGCTGCATCAAGTTTGACTGGAAGCTATCTCCTTTTATATTTATTTATTTGGTACACCAGCAGCAGTAGATACTAAGCATTAATGTGAAACAATAAAAATAACATAAATATGTATATGCTAACACATGATTGATATCCAAGAATTATTCACTAACTTTGCTTACCCCAAACTGATCATAAGCACGATAAACCTCATAATTTAAGCAAATAGTCTAGATCCAGACCTCAGCGAGACCTGTTTGCCTAGATACAATGTAAACACTAGCGATGACGTCACCGGGACGTCCGGCAGGCAACCTTCGAATGAATTACTGTGATTGGTCCAATAAGGGTCAATAAGTTGATTGTAAGTTAATGTATTAAACTTGTGGAGAAGGAAAAATTACGATGTTTCACACAAGCTACACGTTTAAAAATAGACAACCACAATTTAAATTTAAAAAGTTCTAAAAAAATTACACATGGAACTCCATGTGTAAGCTCTTTAAATGCTATTTTTTTATTAAGTAAAGTTATGATAGAGCAAATAAGCAAGCGTGATGTATGATTTGCTTTTGTAGCTGCAGTGGGTAACATACAGGGTGTAACAGGACCCTTCACGAAGCCGACAACCAAGCATTGTGTACATCAAACTAAGTAACTTTACGCAAAAAATATTGTTGGGAAACGACTTTTTTTTGGGTGAAAATTCACGTTTCACCGTAAAACTCAATGTAACGCAATCAAAACACTGTGCTGATGCAGCATTGAATAGTACGAGGGTCGTGGAGGTGTTTAAATTAAAAACATGTATTTCAGAAAAAAACTTGTGAAAAAGTTGGAACTTTGACCGCCAATATCTCCGTAACTAGAAGGTTCCCAGGTATAGTCTAGAACAAAAAAATGATCGCAATGACGAGGAGAACAAGTACCTTTCGGCTTCGTTAAGGGTCTTGTTATACCCTTTAAAATATTCCTCGGCTCTCAAAAATATTTAAGTTTTGTCTAGTATGAAATTAAGTCTTGCCTTCAGTCTACCATTGCTTATGGGGTTAGTTAAGGTCCTATGTCGATATAAAAGTTATTCCAAAGTCGGACATCATGTTCGCATCATAACGCTCAATTAAAACTTCAAAATATACTACAAACTGACCTAGATTTACACCAACAACAGTTGATATAATACTTCTTCTAGGTGAATACGAAATTAATAATTCTCGGCGTCATCGTCACCTCATTCTCAAGAATCGTTGTCTAAATATAAAGCAGAAATCGATCAGACATTGTCTATGCGAGGTGTAACAGACGATAGATTTAAGTGACATTCGATTTATTGTAAAGAAAAGTAATAGGATAGTTTCAGTCATGGTATATATAAGATGCTCTGTGCAGTCATGTTAAGTTACACAAGAGTGCTGGGGGCCTAAAATGGCTGCTTTGTCAGAAAAATAATATGAATCTCGTTAAAAATTTAAAATTCTGAAAATGGTCTAGATACGGTTATGACTACAAAGTCCATTTTAAGAGTTTTAAATTTTTAACGTGACTCATAATTATTATGATTCTGATAAAGCAGCTATTTTAGGCCCCCTGGTGAATTTGTATGGTGAAAGCCAAGAATTTCCTAAAAAGAAAGTGCCTAAATCCATATTCACTAATATTATAAATACAAATGTAAGTGCGTATATTTACTACTTTTCAAGCCTTATCGGCTGTACAGTAGTGTACAGATTGCGAAGTTTCACATCCTGGTTGATCATGACCTCAGTTAAGGACGAAATATATTTTTAAAGTAACCTGTGGGATCTTGGATTTCTCGGAAGCTGTAGCAAAAGCTTGTATGAAATAAAGTTAAAAAAATAATCTGCAATCGGCCATCCATCAAAAAAGAAATACTTAACCTTCTTTCTTATACACATAAAATCTCGTGTCACGGTGTTTGTGCTCGCACTCCACCGAAACGGCTTGACCGATTTTTATGATTTTTTTAATGAATATTTGATAGGTATGAGAATAGGTCGTAAAGTATATTTCACACCGCTAGGTTGTCAAATTCTGAATTAATCGTCCTTACTGGCTAATCTACTCAGTACGGCTACAACTACATTTCCTTCCTAGCTGTGCTCCGCGACCTTTATCCGCGTGAAATTATACTAATAAATAATAAATATCGCTGGACATTACACACAGCGCCATCTAGGTGCCACACTAAGCAACGAGGCTTGTGTCGTGGACACCAGATAGTTGGTAATACTACATAGATACTTTTTGTTTGTAAATACATACTTATTATACATATAAACATCCATGACTCGGAAACAAATGTCCATGCTCATCACATAAACATTTGCTCCTACCGGGATTCGAACCCGGGACCCTAAGAACGTAAGGCAGCCTCACTACCGCTGAAAAAATATTACTTCCCTATTTGAATCGGCTTTTTTTTAATATTTTCAAGGGTTTTATTTTTTTTTGCTCGGATCCCTAACCTCTTTAACCTAAACTAACCTAACCTCTTTTCTAAAATAAAAGCGACCTTAGTTACTCCTTATAACATCAGCTATCTGCCAGTAAGTCCCGTCAAAATCAATCGAGCCGTTTGCGAGAGTAGCCGGAACAAACGGACTGACAAACAAAAAGACGAAAATTAAAAAAAAAAAGTTTTTTTGTCATAATTATCGTTTCCTAAGCATTCAGTAAAAAGCTATTTTTTTGAAATTACAAACAGACACTAAAATTTTATATATTTGTAAAAAAAACTCAATATTCATTTCCACAATACGACGAAATATTTACTTACTAAATCAAAATTCACAACGAAATAAGGTATCGTTCAAATTGACATAAATGTTCCTGTATATGTTTAATCATTGTAATGAACCCAACACATCATTCCTTAATGAAATCCTCAATTAACATAAACAGTTACAAGAAACATGATTAACGATAATCGCTTGCATGCACTTACCCTAAACCAGGGGTGCCCAACCCTTTCATTAGGTGACAACACCACATCATACATTACATACCCTGCTATTACAGTCCTGACACAGTTATATTAGTTCTCATTTTGCTAACAAGTGATCTCAATTTTCCTTGCCATAAAGTTGATTATTGGTTGCTGTGACAGGTAAAATAATTGTGAAAGAAATTTAAGTGTAATTAATTAGGTGGGGATTATTTATTTTATCAGTCATGTAGGTTTGAGGTGTTATTAGTTTATTTATGAAGTGTTCTGTTCAAAAGTGATGGTTTTGAACATGGATAAGAGCGACGCTCCAAGGCACGCAAAGACTCCTAGATTGTATCAATATCACTACATAGTATAAAACAAAGTCGCATTCCGCTGTCTGTCTGTCCCTATGTATGCTTAGATCTTTAAAACTACGCAACGGATTTTGATGCGTTTTTTTTAATAGATAGAGTGATTCAAGAGGAAGGTCTATATGCATAACATGCACCCGTGCGAAGCCGGGGTGGGGCGCTATAATAGCGCCCCGTGTATGAAATCATCATTCTTCTGCCCTTATCCCAGTATAATTTGATACAAGAATAACATATCGAATCCGGCTGCATAATCAGAAAATTTAAACTTATGGTAATTTAACTTTACAACAATGCAGTACTATTCTCTTCGTTTTATTCCAAAGGTAGGTACTTATTACTCGTATTTATATTAGTAACATTAATACAAGTTAACAACCAATTCATTCCAGTTTTATTACAAACAGTAACAATATTACAGTACAAAAAAGTTTTTCTTTTGTATATTTAGTTTTGATTTTGTATAATTATTAGAACCCAGTGATATAAAACATAAGTTTGCTTTACTGGTAGCCCTACCCACACCTAAGTTACCCACGTGTCAGTACGTGCGTAACTTAGGTGAAGTAAGCAACTTAGCCGAAGGCCGCTTTACATGAAAAGATTAAACTTAACTTTACTCGATACATGAACCTATAATGTTAACTAGTGTTTTTGGAACATTTATTTCGCAGAGTTTTAAGTTTATCAATAATGGCAATGACTTTTTACGCCCATGAATCGGGGTGTAAAAATAATGGGTGATTATTTTCGTGAAATACAGTAACAGACTTTCACGAAAATAATAAATAACTCAGCCGTCACATAATATTAAAAACTTAGCAATTATTTAAACAGTAATAAAACCTGTAGAAAATGTCGCCAATCTACAACACTTTTTTATATCAGGGTTAAAACCGCCCGCAACTTAATACCTTTTAACCCAAAATGTGAGTAAAGTACACAGATTGTGTTTTCAATTAGTGGGCGATCCATCAACTCCATCCTAATCTAGATTAAAAAGATTTAGAGGTCATTGACCTAATTTTATATCTGATAAAGTTGGTTGTTTAACTAAACCGAAGGTTGGCCTTGGCGTTGGAATATTGGCAATAAAGCAAGTATTAAATATTCAATCGTGTAATTTATTAAATAACGTAAACTGTCACAAGGCTGTTGTTTCGAATGTACTAGAAGAGAAGCGACACAAAAACTTTTCAAAATGAGAACTAATTTATGGTTGCGTTCCATTCCTATCACTTGGGCATAGCGTATTATTTAATTGTAAGAAAAAAAATATGACCAACTATGTACTCGTATAAAGGACAGCGTTTATACAACACTTTTACCGCAGCCGTGAGGTATTTGTTCTTTTTGACAATGTGATCTTTTTTGTGGACAAAACCTAGGAATCTTGAATGTCAAAGTTCAACCTTTTTAAACATTTTTTTTATTCAATACAAGTTTATAATGTTATAACTTTACATTAAGTACCTCCATGACCCCCGTACTATTCAATTCATCCATCAGCACAATATTTTGAGTGCGTTACGTTGAGTCCTACCGTAAAACGTGATGTTTCACCACAAAAAAAAGTCTTTTCCAAGCAATCATTTTTGCGTAAAGTTACTTAGTTTGATGTACAGAATGCTTGGTTGACGGCTTCGTGAAGGGCTTGTTTACTCCTTGTATTATGTAACGCTATGTCAGCCTTAGTACTATTTCCCGTTGACAACGTTGCGGACGAATTTTTGGATGCCATTTAATTCTTTATTTACTGCGTTTACACATATTCGTATTTTATTAACTAGCTGTGCCCCGCCGCCTTCATTCGCGTGAAATTATTATAAAAAATATTACTTTCCTTTTTAAATCGAATTTTGTTACCAATGTCAAGGGTTTTTTTTTCACGGAACCCTAATTCATATTCTAAAATAAAAGTAGCTTTAGTTACTCCTTATAACAACAGATATCTGCCAGTAAAAATCCCGTCAAAATCGGTCCACCGTTAGCCGTCGTAGCCGTTTCGGAGATTAGCCGTTTGAAACAGATTCTGTTAAAATTTTAAGGGTTTTAATTTTTTGAGCGCAATCCTAATATTTTTTCTAAAATTAAGTTTGCCTATGTTAGACCTTAGAACATCAGCTATCTGCCAGTCCCGTCAAAATCAGTTCAGCCACTTTGGAGATTAGTCGGAACAAACAGACAGACAGAAAAAAAATTGAAAAAGTAATATTTTTGTTAGGTATGTAAGTACCGTATATGCTTTCTTATGCATTCAGTAAATAGCTGTTACTTTGTTTGTTTTTTTTTTAACTTTTCTTGGTAAATTATAACAAACAGACACATCAATTTAATTTATTTGTACAGTTGTATTTCGTCTGAGTAAAATTATTATAAAATTATACTTCCCTGTTTGAATCATTTCAAGGGTTTCATTTTTTTGCACGGAACTCTATTTTTTTTATAAAAGTAACCTAAGTTACTCCTTATAACATCAGTTATATGCCAGTAAAAGTCAAAACTAAAAAAAGGACTTTTGTTTTATAAGTACGGTAAGCACTTAAAACAAAAACTCTTTTTTTAAGTATAATTATATACCTACGTTAATTATGCATTCAGTAAAAACCTGTTATTTATTAATTACAAACAGACACATAAATTGTATTTCTTTATATGTATTGATTTCCATAATTCCTTAGATACGCGCCATTTTTAACCAACTACAAAAAAGACGAAGGTTATCAGTTCTCCTGTTCTTAATTCTTCCTATTCTTCACATGCGTCTCTCTCCCTCCATTTTACGTTATAAATAAGGGGAAAGTTCGGGCCCCGTTATTCGTAATAACTACTTTATGAATAGGCTTTTTGTACACAAGTAATGGTGCAGTTACTTTGACTTACTATGATGGAAAGACCTTTATTTTTCGAAGGGACTTCCCGTTTGGATGGGTGATTGGGTTGTTGGTTAAAAATAAGGCGATAAAACTACAAATTATTGTAGTAAGAAATTTTTACCCAGAGTTTTCAGTTATTTTTTCCATTTCTTATAATAAATTTCATACAAATCTAATCATGATAATGAATCCTTCATTCAACGTGTCTGATAAAAAGCGAAGGTCTCAAGGCCCAGGAGGAAACGCTCATCTCGCCGCCGGACGACCAGCACTTCTCTTTCCAGTCCTTGGACGCTACTCGGTCACCTACCATCAACGCGTAATGCTAGGTGCGCCCAACTCCATTTGAGTTCCATAACACGAGATCCAATATCGATGACCTTCGTTCTGGTACATCCCTAGAATACACCCTTAAGTGCCTAGTCAGCACCACATCATCATTCCCTTCCAGACTTAGTGCATTGGTCAGGCAATAGAGCTAGTTCGGGTTGAGACTCCTACCGGATAGGTCGCAAGTCAGAACATTGACCAAATTTCCTTTTTTTTATACTGTATTTGTGCCTTTCACTAATATAATTAATTAACCTTCAACAATCGTTTTTTTTTTAAAGGGATTTCTATCGTGTCCTAACAGTACGGCTCCGGATTTCGACATTTGGAACTCGGTCCATTAGTTTTATGCCGAGCATGGAACGCTCCATGGCTCTCTGTGCTACTCAACAGAGCCTCCTGTGAGAACGTCCACGTCTCAGCACCGTAAGTCATGGTGTACAGAACAAACTGGCAGGCAGTGTGGAATTTTGGCTGATTTCAGAATGTCGACCATTTTCCGGAATGCAGCCCACCCAAGCTGGATTATTATCGATACCTCCGTTGTTTGATGCTAATTCAGTAAATAATTGTAGATTGTTGCATCGAGCTCAAAGTGAGTTATTAATGCACGAGAGTTACGAGTATGTTGGTGCCCGAGCGCACGCGAGGACACTAAATTAACACGAGTGCATTAATTACTCACTTTAGCAAGGTACGTAATCTACTTTTTTTTCAACTACCAATCTACCTACCGTGATAAAATATACCTACTCACAATAAAAACTCAAGTTAATGAAAACAAAGTATCTCGCGACTTTTGTGGCAAAAAGTTATTAACAATTTCATTTGCAGCTGTTTTTATACTCTCTGGAGTTCAATTCATATCGATATCGCTGTTTAATTCCATTTTTTTTAAACTTTTCTTGCTAAATAAAAGTATCAAAGTTTTACAATTTATGGTACAAAATGCGCGCCATTTGTATTTTTTTTTTCCAAGCAGATATTATTCAACCGATTTTTATTTTCAGCCAGTATCTTTTTGATCAAATGCATACATTTTTTAGTAAACTTAATGGGAGACAGTAAATCTCTGTGGTAAATTATTATCTAAATAAAAAATAAAAAACAGTGCATTAATGAAGAACTGTGCACTGTTTTAGTTCTAAGTAAAAAAGATGATAACATTACTACGTAGTTGAAAGAAAAGTAAATTTATAGCTTTGGGTACACACTTTCGAAGTGACACTGAATCTGTACTTAAATCTTCAAAGATATGAATGCTTACGAATTACGTGTTACCTCTAAACCAATACCAAAAAATATTAAACAAATAACATTAAAACTCTAAACTCGCCCCCAATTCACCCCAACCTTCGAACTCGGTACAAACAGCAACTTGTCAATTAAACGAGAAACAATAAACAAATATACTCCATTATAACACAAAGTAAAACATCCATTATTGAAGAAAACACTGAAATGTTTTTGTCATTTTTTTCCATTTCAAGTTTCCATCGACCTCTAAAAGTTCGAAGGAGGTTCTGCGAGTTCTAAGATGGTTTCGGGTTCAAAAATGTAGTGACTTTTGTTTTGATTTTTACTATTGAATTTTGTTAGTCCGAAAAGACAGTAGTAAGTTTCATATTCGTAAGAATTTTGTATAAAGCGTGGCCTGCCTAACACCCGCCATTTTTAGGGTTCCGTAGCTGAATGGCAAAAAACGGAACCCTTATAGATTCGTCATGTCTGTCTTTCTGTCCGTGTATGTCACAGCCATTTTATTCCGAATCCGCACCGGACTACACAGTTGAAACTTAGTAGGTAGATCCGCTGTGATCCGCTTTACGATTTTATACAAAAATTAAATAAAATATGATTAAGGGAGGAAGATTAACTCCCCTTAAATGGAACTAAAACTAAAAATATTTTATTATATCAAACCTATACGTGCGGGGTGTATGATAGGTATTTAAAAATGAAATAGAGGTTCCGACAACATTTTTTTTCTCAAAGTCAATCGTTTGAAAGATAGACACTTTCAAAGTGGTAAAATATGTGTTCCGCCTCTAATTTCTAAAGTAAGAGGAGGAAAGTTCTTAAAAAATGTAGGATTGTAGAACGTAAATAAAAATTTCAACCAAAATTGGATTGGATAAGATTGGATGTTTAGTTTTTGAGATATGGGACTTTTTCATCAAACTTTGTATAATTATATATTAATAATATAACTATAACTTTGTTTTTCACTAACATAATATGAACAACAAATTTAGTTTTGCTGTTGAATGTAAAACAATACAACATATGAATGAACCTTCGAAATATTTTTATTATATTGTTTGGTGCTACGGAACCCTGTGTGCGTGTGAGTGCTGTGTAACTCGCTCTTGGCCGGTATTTTTTTTTGCAAAATAGCGGCCTTTAAAACCTATTATTGTTGTGCTAAAGGCAAAGATAACTGTAACTTTGATGTCTCAGAAACGTGACGGTATAGAAGATTTTGTTCCATACAATACTTGTTTTTTCTTTTTTAAACATTGTAATCGCTTGTATTGATGCCAGATATTGATCACTATAGGTTTTATGAGGGACTAATAAAATCAATGTTGTAGTGGTGGCGTAGATTATAATTTTGATGGCTTATATCGGAAATGTGACACTTTAAAATATTTGATCTCTTATAAAAATATTTATATTGATGCCTGCTATCGATCTTTAAATAATAATAATACTGACCACCGGTAGCTTGGACCCTGTTCCCGATACCGGTGGGCAACAATTTTTTATATTTTTAAATGTTTTTATATTGTTTTTTTATAAGAAATATTTAAAAATGTAAATAATTTGTATAAAAGTTAAATAAAGGATAATAATAATAATATTTATTTAATTCAGACTTGGTCCATAAATTTGTTAGTAACAATGTTCTTAACCTAGTGTTAGTAAAAATACAAATCCAAAGTAGTTAGTAACAATGTTCTTAGTCTAGTGTTAGTACAGGTACAATGGTTAGACGCTAGCTCTTGCGTGTAGGCCTATCCAGTGCGCCATCAGTACAGAGTCCCAGCGGCCGACACACGCGGCCAGAATGGCGCTGGGGCTGCCGCGCACCCGTGCCATCATCGATGTACACAAGCATGCATGGAAGCCGTCCACCTGCACCTCTGCGAACATGCCACTCGCGCTACAGAATCGCGGCAGCCCCATCAGCACCCTGAACGCGTTATTATACTGTACACGCAGGGCGTTGTACGTCCCCTGCGTGTATTTAGCCCACAAACTGCACGTGTAGAAAGTCTGACAAAATGCCCTAAATCAGGGATCCCCAAACTATTTTGGACAAGTGACCCCTTTTCCAAAATGAACTGTTACCTCAGACCCCCATGGCCAAATTACCTACTTTTAAGATCAACCCCCTTATTCATAATGGTCCGCTAACTTAAAACAGCTGCTACAGTGTGTTATTTTTCATTCTGACTTAGGTCAATAGAAGAAGACAGAGTGAGAATTAGCAATGCTTTAAGTTAGCAGACTATTATGAATAAGGGGGCCTATCTTTAGTTTTTTCCTATTGACACAAAATACCTAGGTACTAAGGTACCAATTGGAAAACTTTGCACTTGGTTAAGTGAGTAAAATTGACTTCATTTTCGTATCAAAATTTAACAAAATAAAAAGACATACAATTCAGTAAATATCAAGTTTAATTTATAACGATTATTACAAATTAGGTACTTAAAGAATTTTAAGTAGGTAGGAAATTATATTTAAAAAAGTATTAATTCGCAAAGAGAAAATAAAACATTCAGTGTGATGGATGAACCTGGTGACTATCTACCAATCTAGCTACATCCGGTTCAATATTGGTGAATTGCAGCCTTAAATCTCCACGTTCGTTGATTTTCAAACGGTTTCTTTGTTTCGTCAAAATGTTTGTTACCACACTGAAGCTTTTTTCAACTAGGTATGATGATGGAAAAGCGATAAGGTATTTTTCAGCAATGTTCCACAATGTAGGATACTGTGTTTCAATGTTGCGTTGCAACCAGAACTTCTGATAGCCTTGGTTGAACTTCTGCTTAAGCTCTTCGTCTGTGCTGATGGTAATCAACTCTTCTTGCATTATCACATTGGCTTCTTCTATGGCTGTGGTATTGTACGGATTTATTATCCATTGAGGAATTTGTAAATTTAAAAGATCCTCAAACCTCTCCGTAAAATCCTTGTGTAATGCGTCCAAGTGAGTGACATATAATAAAATGTCATCATCTTGAAGCGTTTCTGGTAATTTTGACAAATGCAGAAACTGCGAATATTCTTTTCTGCCTAAATTTTGTTTATAAAGGATTAGTTTACCCACGAAGGCCGATATTATTGATTTTGTTTTAATCAAGTTAAGATCGTCACCCTGCAGCTGCAAATTAACTTTGTTGAACATTCCAAAGATATCAGTCAAGTAATAAATATCTGTTTTACAATTGTTCAGATTTTCTTTCAAATTCGGATCTTTTTCTTGTAAAAACTCCAACACAGATTCAAAAACGGCTGAAAATCTTTCTAAGCAAGAGCCTCTTGATAGCCAGCGAACTTCAGTGTGAAGAAGTAATCGAGTAAAGACTTCGTCGTTTTCCTCACATAGCTGAGCAAATAACCGAGAGTTCAAAGAATTGCTTCGAATCTTGTTGATAGCATTTATTACATATTGTAAAGACTTATGCAATCTAGGACTCAGCTTTTTTGCTACTAAATGCTGCCTGTGAATCACGCAGTGAATGACCAGTACATCAGGCAGTTGTCGCTTTAAGTGAGCTATAAAACCACGATGACGACCAACCATAGACGGTGCACCATCAGTCGCAACAGAAACAATGTTCTTCCATGGAATAGCTTTGTCAGTAAAAAAATGATCCACGGCCTGAAAAATTGATTCTCCTCTGGTATCAGTCTCTAAATATGTAGCAAAAAGCAGTTCTTGGCACATATTTTCATCTTTGATATATCGAACATATCCTAACAACAGAGCTTCATTGCCGGGTAATGTAGACTCGTCCAACTGGAGAGAGAATCTGTTGGTCTGTAAGAACTTGCATAAAATGTTTTCCACATCGCGTCCCATCTCGTCTATGCGTCTCTGAACGGTGTTATTGCTCAAAGGTATTCTCTTTAAAATATCATGTGCGGGTTTATGCAATACATTGTTAAGGACCTCCGCAATGGCTGGTAAGATAAGCTGCTCTCCAATTGTGTGGGGTTTCCCCGAATTCGCTATTAGTAAAGATATATTATAGGACGCTCGTAAACCATCATCGTCTTTAATAGATGATGACGCAAACATCGATCTTATGGATGGCCTTTTGTCTAGTTTTTCTTTAAGTGCTTGAAAAAATGTCAAGGGCTTACTTTTTTTGTCAGCATGTACTCTCGATAAGTGGTCATCCATTTTTGAAGGCTTCATGGCATCGTTACTGAATACTTTTTCACATATGAGACACATCGGCAAGTGTTGATTTGATGGAGATGCAATAAATCCGAACTTCAAGTAGTCCAAACTGTATTGTCTGCATTTTTTTTTCGTGTCCGCCATCATAAAACTCTCAGTAATCCTGCAAATAAAAAAATAAGAAACTAAGTACCTAAATTAAAAACAATACCTAATAAACTGTTAAATTTACTGGTAAATTTTTACAATTGAAACAACTGAGGCAACTGCAAACTGTTGCAAACAATCTACAGATAGCTCAACTGATCACTATCACACAGTGTGCAGTGGGGCAATGCTGATGCGCTGTGCCGGATAAAAACTGTTTGGTACTTACCCTGTTAATTTTTCATAAACTGCAGATATTGTGTGGTTACGCTATTAACTCGCGTAGGGAGCTCAGCATTTTGTAAATTCTTTTTCAGTCACTTTACTTCACTTAATTTAGCTATGTAATAACTTTGTAATCTCTTGAAATAAATGAGTACTTATATGAGTTATTATCGTTCAAGCTCCAACGAATTTCAAAACGCAAATGAACTTTCAACCTAAGTGCAACCTCGTTAAATAGTAAAATATCAGGAACATGTTTGGACTTGCAACTTGATCATGAATTCGTTCGTGTTAAATCGCGCAAGCGTCAAATAGAGAGCAAGTCAAAACGCGCCTGAAAGACGTACGCTCGAACTCATTATCTTGCACAAACTTGTCCACACTGACTTGCCGAGTTTTTCATCTTGTACGAACTTGAGGCTTTATATTACTACAACAATGCTATTTCCTACATAAATATTAATTATTCTTAGTACACGTAACACAACATAAACAATACAGTACCTACCTACCTATCTTGAAAGTTTTAAATAAGAACTTGTGTTAATTTAATAGGGGTCGATTTTTAGACCTCGTCGACCCCCATAATCAGTTTTCGTTTATGTCGACCCCTAGGAAACCGATATCGACCCCAAGGGGTCCATATCGACCACTTTGGGAATCCCTGCCCTAAATAGTGTGACCTTCACGTGTTCAGTGCAACGAGCGAATCTGCGAGCCAACATATTACAGCGGATACACAACGCCTTACGTTCTCTCTCCACATCCATGTTGTCTTTGAGGTCTTCGGTGACCCAGTGGACCAGATACTTGAAATGAAAAAGAAATTTTGGGTGCTCTAAAAACCATAACCTCACTCTTCTTCACATTGTATCTGAGCCCATGGGCCTCCGCATACCTTTCACATATACGAAGTAGCTTACGCAACGCGCTGACTGAAGGGCTGAGCAGCACCATGTCATCCGCGTAGCTAATATTACTAACGCAGATTCCATCTATATGACATCCGATTCCTGTGCTGCTCAACTCTCCAATCAGGCGGTCCATATACAAATTAAAGAGTTTCGGTGAGGTCAACCCCCCCTACCGTATAAAGGGTGTAGCAAGACCACTAACGAAGCCGAAAAGCACCTGTTCTCCCCGTCGCGTCGTTGCGATAATTTTTCTCGAAAACTGGTAATTTTCGCACTACGACTAGGTTCAACATGCAACAAAATATTAAAAATCCACGCTTGTGAAATACATGCATGCAGCATGTATTTCACAAGCGTGGATTTTTAATATTTTTCCGCACCGTGCGGAAATAAAAATTTCCACAGATAAGTCCAAATGGGTCCAAAGACTATAACTATAGGCGGCAGTTATTGTTTTTTTAATGTCAGCAAAGAGATAAGCGTCTTTACGGTGTAAATATTTTTGAGTATTTAAATTGTGTTTATAAATAGATAAACATGTTTTTTTTTTTTTATGAACAAATTAATATTTATTTGTCTTCTAAATTCAAAAATATTTGAACTTTCTCTTTTTCATACAAGGCGGTATAGCGGCATCATATCTTTGTAGCGAAAGCAAAGCGCGGAAAAAAGTAGGGTGTTAATTCCGCGCTCGAATGCAATAACGTTTCCCCTCTTATATCAAAATTTTTTGAACCAGACCTGGGAACCTTTTCGTTACAGAGATATTTTTTTTTGTTTTGTCTAACACTTAGCTCGATTTTTTTTTTTTGTAATATTAATATGTAGCTTTATTTGCTATCATTGTACACACATTTATTCTATTTACGTACCTATTCATACATATACCTTAGCAGTAACACAAACTATAAACCTGTTTTACGTCCGTCACATCACCATCTCAGGTCCAGTTGAAAACCAGCGTCGGGTACTAGCTGCTCGGCAGTTTGCTGAACTGGGCCTATTTGGCGCAGCCGTGAGACACAAAATTATCTCTTGTCTTGTCTTGATTGTCTTGTTTTTTTATTCACCTTTTTTTTTTGTTTAGCCTTAAGTTTTTGTTTTGTGTGCACTTGTGGCTTGTGCCAAATAAATATATTTTCTTTCTTTATTTCTATATTAGGGGTCTTTTTTTTTCCTATGGGATATCATCAAATAACCCCTCCCGCTCTGGGCTGAGCAGGAGGGAGTGTCAGACTTTTACTGACTAAAACCCATCCATGTTCCTTCCTTTGCCCTTTGTGTTCCAGGGCCGCGGTATCTCTTTCGAACAGTCCCGCAACCCTGGCAGGCGTCGGTCCTTACGGACCCCTTCCTGTTTGCTGACTCTCTTTGAGGCGCGCGTGGAACACGAACGCGCCGTCGACACGGCCTGTCGCCATAAGATGGATGGACGGCGAGCTAGCCCACAGCTCACCGTTCACAGGCCCGCGCCTACGGTGGCTGGGGGCCACCACGTGGTGGCCATATTAGGGGTCTAAGTTCCAACTTTTTACAAGTTTTTCTTTAAATTCATGTTTTTAACGTAAGATTTTTACTTTAACGAGCTTTACGACCTACCTACCTACGACCTACTATTCAATCCATCGAAATGTTTTGAGCATGTTACATTGAGTCCTACCGTAAAACGTGATTTTTCACCCCAAAGAAAAAAGTCGTTTCCCAGCAATATTTTTTGCATAAAGTTACTTAGTTTGATGTACATAATGCTTGGTTGACGGCTTCGTGAAGGATCCTGTTACACCCTGTATAGGATTATTGCGTGGCCACTATTTTGAAAACAAAATAAAATAAAATGGATAAAATGACAATGGCGAGGTAATGATAATAAAGTGCCCCTTTATTTAGACAGAGTTTTTCGACTCTGGTGTGTCGGTGACACCAACAACCCAGTCAGTTTACCAACTTTGGCATAGGACTGCCCATCTAACATCGCCAACCAAAAAAAACTTATTAAAAAGTTGGCACTGTGACCTCCAATATCTCCGTAACTAGAAGGTGGGCAGGTATGGTTCAAAACAAAAAAATAATAGCAATGACAGGGAGAACAAGTGCCTTTCAGCTTCGTGAAGGGTCTTGTTACACCCTTTACATACGTGTTACGTTCGCGAATCATATTTTAATCAACACACAACCAGATACTGCCCTGAAATTGCAAAAAATTTAAGAAAATTTGAATTTCGCGGCCTACCCTGGCGCTTTCAACTTATCTGAACTGAATTATCAATCGTTCCATCTTCTACCTACATATTTAAATTTCTTATAATTCGTTGTTTTCTCCCCGGAGATGAAACAGTATTTTCCATGAAGCACATATCATCCCCAAATGAGCGAACAATTTTTAAAGTTATTGAGCTCTCATTGGCCCACTTTTGAGTCGAAACTTTCCACTCCATGAATAACGTCCCGAGTTCGATTCTCGAGCAGTGCACCGAGCTGATTCAACGTTATTGTGTTGTAAATCATATTATAGTTTTGTTTGCTTTTTGCTGTCATTTTAATGTAAGCAAGAGTTTCGATGTTTTGGTAAAATTGTCGAGGAAATAGAAGTTTAGTTTTAGTTCGAGATACTAGTTTGATGACCGGATTTTGTTATAATGTATGTACCATTAGGGTATGAAGTCACTCGGTATAATATTACGCTGGAGAATCGATTCTTAATAGAAACTATGATTGGTTTTGAAGCCATTCATAAGCTCTGGTAAGTAGGTAAAACTGATGATGCGTTAGAGAGCTATTAAAAATCTTCTATTGCGTGACGACAGCCCCTGTCAAGATATGGAACGATATTATTTGTGACAAGCTATGTGCTGGATGGATATCCAAGCAGCGAAAATTACTGCGCGTAGATAAATTGACTGCGCGGACAAGACATAAAGGAGTCTTGGCGTGTAACGTAGATGGTCACCCATCCACATACTGACCTTGGCAAGCGTTGTTAAACCTTGAAGTTCGACCCGCGCGGCTGTTATAGCGGCTATTTATAGTCAAGTCCCAAACCAAATAATATCACTCCGTATTTATAAAACCTCATTATTTGGCCTCGCCGAACGTAGGTGTAAAGTTAGCACGACTTAAACAAGCAATTCTCCTAATGACGATACTCTAATATCTTGGCATTATATACTCCCAGAGGCATACGAAGTGTGGGCGTACTCTTATAACGTTTTAGAGTAATGAGATCTTAGCATTAAGCTTTGAGTGTGGGTTTGCTTGCTATATCTGTACTGGGTTATTTCTAGGAAATACTAGGGTAGTGTTGAGCAGCTTTTGGCCAGCCGCGAGCCGTAGATGGGTGACCACCCATTACATACCGAGTATCCTCCGTGCCTCGGAAAGCACGTTAAGCCGTTGGTCTCGGCTGGCATTTGTCGATCTTTGAGTCGTTACAGGTAGTCAGTAGCCCGAAAGTCTGACAACCAGTCGTACCAAGGCGTTCCATATTACCCAGTACTAAATGGGTTGTGGAGGTCAGATAGCCAGTCGCTACATGAAAAATACTGGTATCCAGCTGCATCCAGTTAGACTGGAAGCCGACCCGAACATGATTGGGAAAAGGCTAGGCAGATGATGACTCATTAATATTGAAGCCTGGTTGGGGGGCATGACGGATGGCTTAAGTATTACCAGCACCTCGGCCAGAGTTGAAGTTGAAGAATATGAAATGGTTTTAGTCAGTAGAGTGTAACAGTGAGATCCATCCGCCCCTGGGTGAAGGTTACGTATGAGGAAAAAAGTAATGCCGGCTATGGCATTGATACAAACTGTTTATTGCGAAAATTATGTCTTATTTTCCAAGTTTGGTGATAACAGCCGGGGTATAATGTGTGGTCGATGTGCAATTCTGAATTAACCTTAAGAGGGCCCTTCCCGGCGCGTCTATCGTCAACGCGAGCATGGTCGAAAACCTTGTTGTTTCATCCAGAGCCACAGCGGCAATTTTCTTTCAACTCCCCCGTCTTACCCCGCCCCGGCCCCGCACAATTCGTCTCCCGCGCACCTCATACCGCCTAACGCGATGACATTGAACGAAAAATAGTGTTCGAAAATTTCTTAAACTTGTTCCAGGAAATACGTGTTTTGAATAAATCTTACAAGTGTGTGAAATAAATATTTGTCATTAAGAATCTCTTACAAGTGTGTGAAATAAATATTTGTCATTAAGAATTACATTTTCAAGGTTTTTATCGAGATGTTTTCTTTATTTTTACAGTTTATGAGTACATTATGAACGGCCAAAGTTCAGGTAAAATTTGTGCAAAACCGCAATTTTTGGAGGCTTATACTGAATTTGTTTATACTTTTTTAATTTTTTGCAACCATAGAAACCTAGATATAGTGCACAACATAAAAATAGTTAAAAAAAAAAAAGATGTGTAACATCGGCATAATCACGTATGAGCGTTTGTATGAAAAGTATGACGGGTTGGCCGCTCTTAACGCTAGCAAATTAATAAGCTCTGATAGCCTAGTGGCCTAGTGGTGTGACCGTCGGACTGCCAAGTCATAGGTCTCAAGTTCGAACCCTAGACACGGTCAGACCTCTGATTTTTCGGATTTATGTTCGTATTGTATAATTATCACTTGCTTCGGAAAACATCATGAGGAAACCAACATGCCTTAGAGATATTTCTCGACGGCATGTAAACCCAAGTCAGAGGCTCATGGGGAGCATAAAAACTCTGACACCAGGTTAGGCACTAACTTGTCTAACCACACGATAAAGAATGAAGATTTAATTAATGCTGTATATGACTAATATAGTATGACTTTAGTTTTTCTCTGCCAAATGTATCTAAATGTAGCCAT
The DNA here is from genome assembly GCA_947578425.1 of Eugnorisma glareosa. Lineage (NCBI taxonomy): Eukaryota > Metazoa > Arthropoda > Insecta > Lepidoptera > Noctuidae > Eugnorisma > Eugnorisma glareosa. The sequence goes on from OX387981.1 coordinate 1,159,704, forward strand.
AGGCCTCTCTTGAATTATAATAATTATTAGTATTCTAGATCTGCGTCAGAATTTCAGTGAAAAGTTGTGATTCATATTGGCAAGTGTCCACTGATGGACGTGGGATTTCTCACAACTTAGTTATGGTATGTTGTAGTCAGTGGGTATTTGAAGGTCGAACATTAAAATGCCTACGGGTAAAATATCAACGTTCAAAACATCGAAAATTTAAATATCGATTATATCATTGGAAATTGTTAAACCTAACCTTAAAATGTCATAACACCAAAATTGAAAAAAAAAATTACACCTATATTCAAAATCTCAACATTTAATACAAATCATTAAAAATACCTACTAGTTAAAATATAGCACAAATTTTGATCTGGAAAAAAATATACTTAGATTGGAAATTAATTTCTATAAATAAGCATTTTTAACCTAAAATAAAAATATGGTCTTTAAAAGTCAATATGTTGCGCTACAAAAGTTAGTAACAGAAACGAATCGCTACAAAACCGACTCCACGTAGTCTTGTCTGCCCTATCCTAGAGTGTAATTTAAGCCCACGTAGGCGCGGAGGGGCGAGGCGGCCCGCGAGCCGAGGAGCAGGTGGTTTTAACGCTTGCCACCGTGGCTGAGGCTCTGACGCTGCGGAGGTCCGGCGCAAGGTGGGCTGAAAATGGGCTTTCATAGACTTAAGGATTTTAATTTGCAAGTGCCGGTTTTTTTGCCGGATATCGCTTCTATTAGTTATAACTATATACAAAAATGACACCCGAGTTAATTCTGCTCAAAACGAAGGAATTATAATTATTTTACGAAAAATTTGTATGAAGTTAGTATGAAAAATCAAATTGTCTCTGAAAGGAAAACCGTAATATCTTATGAAAGCCGCCCAATTTTCAGCCCACCGTGCGGCGGCGGTCCCACGCGAGCTTAGCGTCGCCGCGTTCGTAGATCTATTTTACGCTCACCACCTGCTCCTCGGCTCGTGGGCCGCTTCGCCCCTCTGCGCCTACGCGGGCTTAAATTACACTCTAGGGGTAGGGCAGACAAGACCACGTGGAGTCGGTTTTGCAGCGATTTGTTTCTGTCACAAACTTTTGTAGCACAACATATAAAATATATATATCGATATTTAGGACATTCGATACTATGTACTTCGATATTTAGGTCATTAGATACTTTGTACTTCGATATTTAAGCCTTTCGATGTCACGTTTGTCGATAATTCGATTTTAGATATATTGGACGTAGGTTATCTAACCATTTGACAAAATAAACTTACGTTATTTTAATTTACGGTTTTATGGTCGTTCCATATTTAAATTTCCGATGTTTTGAACGTTGATATTTTAGCCGTAGGTATTTTAAGGTTCGGCATTCAAATATGTACCCGAAAAAACGCTGTTCTGTGGGCGCCTTTTGCAGCTCCATCCCCAACAATAATAAGGAAAAAGGTTTCTAGTCTTAGTCGCTACAAGCAGACAGATGCTCGTAAGTCTGACCAACCAATCTATTGAAGTGATATCGTGCTATCTTGTTACTCGGTCGTGGAAGTCAAACTGGCAGTTGCCCTATGTAAAGCACTGGACTCACACATGTCTCTGGTTAGGCTGAAAACTGACCCCAACACAGTCAGCAAAATGGAAATTTTAGTCGCCTCTACATTTATAAACATACAGTTGAGAAAAGAGGGAGTATACTAAACATTTCTACCTACCCCTGGTCAAAACCGGCGTGATATCTCTTAGTTTAGTATCGACATACGCAACAACATTTGACATTTCAATCCAAAATGGCCGACCCAGTTCCAAAATTACAGTTCGCCAACTTACTGTAATAAATATTTCAAGTTAGATTGGAAAATATGACTTAAAGCGCGTTGAAAATTTAGTTGATTCACGAAAAATCTAATTTGCTGCGTTGCTGGTTTAGTTTAGTTATGCCCGGTTTCTCAAATTAAATCACTAACTTTCCTTAATTTTCATTGGTGTCAGTATTTTTCTCTCGTGTTTAATATTAGCTTGTCAGTAAGTTTCCTGCTAAGGTTAATTGGCCATAGTGTCTGCCAAATCTTGTGGAGTAAATTTCAATGCCCTATGTCCTGCTTGATGTACTCACAAGTGTGTAAACACAAGTGGGTTGTTAAGTAGCCTTATTTCGATGAGGTTTATTTAAACTGACGACTAAGGAGGCAAAAGGAGTATATGAAAGAATCGTAGTAGGTGGCGTACTGTGGTTTCTGCTTACCCCCATGGGAAAATACGTGAGTTTGTGTATGTATGTATGTTTATTCAAACTCTTTTTGTTGTCCTATGAGCAGAAATATCTTAATGTCGTGTCATGTAACTCTTGTCTTGGTTTTGAAATATCTGCTACCATCCATATTAATGCACTCAGACGGACAGACAGTATTACCGTTTCTCATGCCGATAAACCATGACCAGAGTTATGAAGTAGGATATTTTTTATCCCGGTAGTACATTTCCGTGAGGTAATTTCCTACCCACACGCAGGTGAAGTCGAAGACTAAAATAACTACCCCATAAATCAGTCAATTCACATAAATTTCCATTCAAATTTCCATCAAATTAAATAAATACGCATTGAGAAGCTGTGGGTGAGCATACAAACGGTAATTTTCTTTCACAGTTTTCCTCAGTGTGCTCTCTATAGACTGAAGCCTTGATCTTTACTTTTTTGTATGTACGGAGATCGAATATAACGGTTAAGTGGAGAATACGAGACCTTTAATAAATATCACCCACGTGTTCTATGTTATCCTCGACAAGGAGGTTTTAGTTCTAGATGTGGTAAGGTATATGTTTGAGAGAAGAGCGTAGTTGGTACAAGATTATGAGCGTACTAGGATGATGAACCTAATTGAGTAGGTTTTGCAGTTAAATGGTTGGATGAGAGCATTTAGTTTTAGTAACAGCATTTTATTATCAGGGTTGATTTATTGATATTGCTTGCTAAAAAATAGGTGTTATTTAAGCTGTAAAATAGATGGTGTCGTTTTTGATAAGTTTTATTTTTCTCCCAGTTTTCATTTCAATATAAATGTAATTAAATTATTTATTCTGCCAATATGATTTAGGAATTACTTTTATTCGTCAGATTTTAAAGTCTTATCAGAAATTCTAATATAATCAGAATTATATTTAAATCAGTTTGCAACAAACATTTTTTGCCCTTGAAAATATTTAATATTTTTCTTCGCCCGGATCGACGTCACATCCAGTCATAACCCAACATCTTCATACTTCAGACAAGATCACTCCATTAATAGACAATTTGCTATAAGTATAAAAAGTATATATGTACACCGGAGTATATAATAGAAGTCCTGAAGGTTTCTCTTCAGTTCAATACTAACTGTGATGAGATGAACAAGTGGTTCTAACAAAGTGGCTCGGATAAAGTGGTAACGTTAAAAGTGGATCGTTTTAACAGTTGTTTAATAAAGTGGGTGTTTATAAGAGGTGAGTGGGTGGGTTTGTGTTTTAGAGTTAATTGTGTTGTTAAAAGGGTAGTTTAGATTTTAGGGTTGAGTTTGAATTGGGGTTTTAGTGGAATGCGTAATTAACTAAGATAATTATTGTGATGTCTGCTGAAGTTCAGTTATAGGCTTGATTATTATGTTTATTTTTTTCAAGTTAAGCGTAAACAAAACAAACATTTTAAACATCTATAAAAATAGTAGGTGCTTACTCTATAGGTACTCAGTGGATGCATTAATACAAGTGAACTTTTCATGATAACTTTTAAAGGTACATTTTAATATTAATTTCAAATATTGTTTGAATAGTGAAGAAAAAGTGTCTGTGTGTAAACTACAAACTTGTAACTCTAATACCTTTTTTTTAAACTTGATTCTATATCGACTTGTATAATTTAAAAACCATAATATTCTCTAACAAACCTTAGTAGGGCCTAGACTAGTGAAAATCACTTCAAAGCGTTTTTTTTTTAAATACTATCAACAGGACTGACATAATAAGCTTTTCCGTCGCATGACAGTCATCATTATACATCCTGCCAGGGTTGCGGGACTGTTCGAAAGAGATACCGCGGCCGGGCGGCCCAGGAACACAAAGGGCAAAAGAAGGAACATGGATGGGTTTTAGTCCGTACAAGTCTGACACTCCCTGCCGCTCCGCCCAGAGTGGGAGGGGTCATTTGATGATTTCCCATAGGCTAAAAAAAAAAAATTTACATATTTTACAAACTTTTATTTAACTTGCAATGTTTGTATGTATGTTTGTTTAGGTTCGCTGAAATGTTGCTTTTTTTGTGACGTCATTCTAACTCCAACAGTTACAACACATTATAAAAAGTTTGTTCTACAGGTAAAAATGGCGGAATGGAATCTTTGGGAGATAAAATATGATGTAACGATATTTACTCGCTATGTTTATATTATACGGAGTGGCTGACACCGACGCGATAATATTTACCACGTATTCAGTACATCATTCTATAAAAAAAAAAGACGAATATTTAAAAACAAAACAGCTGTTCCATACATTGTGATCGTAACCTTTGGTGTCCCTTCCACCCCGTAGAGGGGATGTGATGACTTACTAGATACAAAAGAGCTTCCCGGGGGTTCCCGTATATCCCGGGTATATCCAGCTAGTATATTTAAGCTAGGATAGCAAGCAAGTAACTTTAACTTCGTGTACACAGAACTAGCTTCTGTAACGAAGGCCTTAGATAATCCCCGAAGGGTCTACACCCCCCGCGACTACAGGCGTGATGTTATGTGTCTTGAAATGAAAATCAGCTGATCATACAATAGTATGATTGTGTTGGAAATGTATTTAAACCAAACAATTTAGGAATGTTATATTAGTATCTATTATATAATTGTAATAATTATAGCACGTGGCTAAATAATAACAGCCGCTCGGGTCGATCTTAAGGTTAAGCTGCGCTTGCCTAGGTTAGTCCGTGGATGGGTGCCCGCCCATTACATATCGGGTTTGCTCCGTGCCTCGGAAAGAACGTTAAGTCGTTGGTCCCGGATGTCATTTTAGATCTTTGACAGTATTACTGATAGTCAGTGGCGCGAAAGTCTGACAACCAGTGTTACCAAGGGGTATCGTATTACCCAGTACTAACTGGGTTGTGGAGGTCAGATAGGCAGTTGTTCCATGTAAATTACTGGTATTCAACTGCATCTGGCTAGACTAGAAGCCGACTCTAACATAGTTGGGAAAAGGCTAGGGCGATGATGCTATAATTCCACATAGCGGTGCCACTGACGCCATTGTACTTCTTTACTTGGTCGCTATAACTACCTTCTAGAAAACTCTTTAAATCCTCATTTACGTTTACAATCCGTTGTTGTATTTACCAAAAACCTATTAGTATGTTCGCAGTATCATCAGCCCACAACAGTCAACTGCTCATGTTAACATAAACTCGTCAAAATTTATGGAACAGCTGTTTTTTCTAGTGTTTTAGTCACCCTTCATAAAAGTTGTTTATGATTTTATAGATTTCACTAGCTTCCCGGCCTCGACCGCGTAAATTCATTTTTAAATTATAGCTTACTAGCGACCCGCCCCGGCTTCAGTCGGGTGCAATGTTATACATATAAACCTTCCTCTTGAATCACCCCATCTATTTAAAAAAACCGCATCAAAATACGTTGCGTAGTTTTAAAGATCTAAGCATACATGGGGTCAGACAGCGGGAAGCGACTTTGTTTTTTAATAAGTAGTGATTTGTTATTTTCGTTAATTGCCCGTGGTTCGAGGTAGTTCTACTAGTAGGACTAATGGTATTTTTTTTTTTCAGTGGATCTATCAATCGAACCATTTTTATAAAATTATCACATTTTCATAAACAAGCAATAATATAACTGTATAAGTTCTTGTCACAATAAACTAAGTAATTTTTTCGTGATAAATTAACGAACATCCATCCATCCACCCTCGCAAACTCTCACGTTTATCTATACTTAGATACTTTACAACCGAAGTCATCATTTTAAATCACCAATATCCGTAGTTTGTGTCATCAAATCAAGCCAAGGAAACATGCAACAATGAAACTTGAAAATGTTTCAGTAGTAACAAGCTCAGTTCATCACCTTTAACGTCACAATCAAAGTTTTATTCTTATATGATATTTCCAATTTATTAACTATTTTATATTGAACTGTAAAGTTTATTGTTTGATTGGTAAATTCTAACTTATTGAAGCACCGAAAGTTAATATTCTATCAGTGCAATAATATTTTGGGTATTCATTTAGTTGTTACTTAGTGCAAGTGGCAGCAAGTATTACTGATTGTTGTAAATGTACGGCGCGAATTACACGCGGCGCTGTGTGGTGTAAGGTGAAGGCGCGGCGCAAGCATGATACCGTATCAAAACGTTTTCATACAAAATGTACGTAGGCGACGTGTCGCGAATTACACTCAAGCGGCGCGGCGCAGGTACGCCGTTCTTTTTTTTTCGTTATACTTTCCACCTCTGCGCTGCGCCTGCGCCGCGCCGTCACCATATGCCGTCAGTGTATAATTCGCGCCTACGGTTGATGAGACCGTACAACGACACTCCTTAGTATGACTGGTTGTCAGACTTTTCGGCATAGCGACAGTTGTATTGTATTATTATATTATTATTCATTGTATCTTATTATATTCTTGATTTTGTCTAAGAATAGATTCATTTCACAAAGGCAAGCAGTCGTAGAACTGTATAGAAAGGACGAATTATTTATATATACGCGTGGGGGTTGTTCACCTACTTTAATATTGTCTTTACGTTGTTTATAAATGTTTCATTTTAGTTTATTGACATGATTGTCTATTAACCTATTCGATGACATGTATCGCAAAAATGTAGATTGGGAGTCACTGGGCCTGCGTGGTGGATTACTACCCACTCTCTCTCTCAGAGAGGACGCCTATCACATGTATATCAGCAGGGATTGTTAAGGTTATTATATTTGGTGATTGGGATACCTTAAATATTCTACTAATAAGACTATTTACCAAGTCATAAACTTGTGTGAAAAAGCTGAGATTTTAAAAAGGAAAACCATATTTAAAAAAGTCAAATATTCATCATCTGCGGCGCCTTTTCCCAACTATGTTGGGGTCGGCTTCCAGTCTAACCGCATGCAGCTGAATACATCCGTTCAGTATTTTACATGGAGCGACTTCCTATCTGACCTCCACAACCCAGTTAGTACTGGGTAATATGATACCCCTTGGTAAGACTGGTTGTCAGACTTTCGGGCCATTAACTACCTGTAACGACTGTCAAAGATCTATAAATGACAACCAGAACCAAGGGCTTAACGTGCATTCCGAGGCACGGAGGAAACTCGGTATGGAATGGGTGGTAACCCATCTATGGACCAACCTAGGCAAGCGCGTTTTAACCACGCTATTTAGCCAAAAGCTCCTCAAAAGACAAATATTTATAGACATAATGTGTCACCCACACTAGGCACGTGTGTAGGATTTCGGCCCACTCCTCTTAGAGAGGAGGTATGTGTACCAGCAGTGGGGGTATTATAGACTGACTATATAAAGTATAAAATTATTAAGTACAAGTACGGATAGTCTTCTAACAATATTAAAATAATATACTAATGATTCAGTTGAAACAAAAAGGGATAAGACAAAAGTTCGGTTTGCAATTCCTTTTTACCCGACTGCGTGACGCAAAGGAGGGTAATGTGTTTATTAGTTGAAACATCCTACATAAATTCGTGTCATATTAGAACCTATACTACGACTACTACCTACAAAAATAAATGAGATCTCACCAAAAGCATAACATTTACAAAAATGAAAGTCTCGCAAAACTGTTTTCCACCGTAAAAAGTTGCGAGATCTAATTAATGTCTTTGGAGAATTACTTGGCAATCGCTAAGGGCAATAGAATCTACACCCAACAAAATGTTATTTGGATTGCTGGCGTTATTTTCAATTAGGAGTTAGGTTAGGTTAGGTGTATTTAAAATAGTAGATTATAGTTATTTGATTAAGGTACCGTGCGATAAACAAGTCATTCTTTAAAGACTACTTTTTACGGTAGAAGAACAGTTTTGCGAGACTTGCATTTGTAGACATGTTATGTTTTTGATGAGATATAAATTATACTTTGTAAGGAGTTATTATGACATCATCGTATAAAAATACGTTTTATCGAGTATCAATTTTAATAAGAAAATATTTTCAAATCATATAAGGTCTATCTGTTCATACACGAAATCTCTTAAGGGGTCATTGTACTCATCACTGAAACTGCGAAAAAAAAAATCGACTGCCCCATAAATTTCTCTGCGCATGACTCGACAAAATGTACTGAACAGCTGATTTTTTTTCGCGATTTCAGGATTGGTCCCATAGTGAAAGTTGTTCATAATGATGAGTACAATGACCCCTTAAGAGATTTCGTGTATGAATAGATATACCTTATATACAGGGACCCAGGGGTTATATACCTTATAGTTTTAAAAAATTCTCAGATATGATGCAGTACATCATTCTGAGAAAAATTGATTCATCCGATAAAAAAAAACTGCTGTTTCCTACAAAAGTGAATCTACATGGTCAAAATGTATGTACTGCATCTCTGCAGAGGATAACTCATAAACTACTCAAGTCAAGTTAATAAAATTATATGGAACCACCGCGCAAGCTTCCTCTACTAAATCACAAAATAATCACGAAAATCGTATCAGCAATCACAGAGAAATTGATGTACAAACACGAAAAAAAACTTGTGGAATACATAACCTCTTCCTTTTTTAGAAGTCGGTTAAAATTATGTTCTAATTAGTCCCTACATTTTAATTAGCCCAGTTTACAAAAAAAAAAACAACGTTCATGGAAACTTACACCCCACGTAAGCCCCAAATAGGTCGACGTCCTTTCCTACCACTGAGTATTACGGCTGAACTTGAATAGCAGGAGCAAATCTGAGCAAATCCCCTTCCTATAATGGAATTGTGTGGAAAATATTAAGTTATGCTTGGTGTTATCACAGTTGTTTTATTGAGAATGGGGTAAGCAGTGACACAAGTAACATGCAGTATTGGCAAATTAAATAGTTTATTTAATGTCTTAGCTCTCCTGTCTGAGGTCAAACTTCTAATATTGTCAAGCTTAAAGTTCCAACTGCCTCGTTAGTCTAGTGGTCGCAAGCGCGAATGCTGAGCATGAGGACCTGGATTCGATTCCCGAGTCGGGAAAAGTGTTATTGGGTTTTTCCATCAAGAATTTCTTAGTAGCCGCCACTGAGTCTGGTTTTGTTGCACGGTTGATAGCAATAGGCTCACCCCCTATTACATAGCACTGACTTAAACGTAACTGGCGAAATGTTTTGTATTGTGTACTAAATGGGTACACCTCTGCCTGACTCTTCGCGGATTACCACTCGTAATGTTATTTATGTGTTAAAAAATAGTTATTCACTTCTGTCGAAAAAAAACGAGTTCCCTTTTAATTCAGTTTGCGTGAGTTTGATTTCTTCAATTCATAGTTATACCAGAACTACTAAAAGTCCTCAAATAATTAATCCCATAAATATCTAAGTGGTTATACTAATAAAATACCTCTCACCTGAGGATGGGGTGGCACATAAGTTTGAAAAGGTGCACAACTTCCACCCCATTTCCTTTTAAAACTTTTACTTTAAACGTCTACGGTTTTCCGATTTAAGTAGGGAGGTAACTAGAAGTTTTACTCATAGAATTTAAACATTTAGGCAATATCATTTGCCCGTCTGAACTTACGTCATGATGTAACGTCTAAGTAAGAAATACCCAATAACTTGTGGCTTTGTTAGTTAATTATTCTAATTAGTACGCTGCTACAATTTTATTGATATAAACATACATACATTCACGCCCTTTTCACCTGCTACGATCCCTACACACTCCTTTTGCCTCGTCCACGTTCATACATCCCCTCCCGGCGTTGTTACTCACATCTGCCTTGTAAATACCTTTTGTTCGTCGATTTGTAATTTTGTTGATTTAATTTTATACGTAACTAGCTATTGCCCGCGGCTTTGCTCGCGTTTTTGTCGATAATTATCGTACGAGCACGTTGTAAATAGCCTATGGCACTCGCGTTTTATGTGTGTGTGTTTTTGTGTGTGTGTGTGGGGATGTATGTGTGTGTGATGTGTGTGTGTGTGTGATGTGTGTGTGATGTGTGCACACACACATCACACATCGTGTAATGTGTGTGTTCTATTAGTGAAAGAATTTTCAAAATCGGTTCAGTACCTAGATCCAGAGATTTAAGAGTTTAGATTAGAAAACGTCCCACTTTTAAAGATGTATCTTAGGGCAATTAGTTCGTTCCGGGGCTCCTGGCCTCCTGGTAAATGATGTTACACCAACTGCTTACATTTTTTACCCGACTACGGTCAAGCCAAAATAAATGGTTATAATTTAAAACAGTCTATGTATGTATGTATTTACGTATGTTCCTCCGTAGCGCCTAAACTACTCATTCATTATTATGGCCCGGGTAACATAAGCTACATTTTAACCGACTTCAACAATTGGAGGAGTCGATTTTACCTTGTAAACCCCGATTTTAAATAGTGGTAATATACCACACAAATTCTTGTTACCTTTCCTTTACTCTTTGGATAACTGCCTTATTAAGTTTCTAACTAACAGTTAACTTTCACGATTTACCATTAACACTACATTTTTATGAAAAAAAAAAATGCTACAGCAAAACAACCTCTTTTTCAATTTATCCGTAGTCGAGCAAAAATGAATTTCATTACCACAAACATTTCATTAATTCCAGTACCAAGAACTAAGATCTTAAATAAACACCAAACAGACTACAAAGGCTAAATAAAACAATAGAATACCTAAAGCTTCTCTACGTCAAGACCTAAAAGGTTTTCATTGAAAGCCTCCTTAGTGTTTCAGTAAAATTTACCGTCTTTTGCGAAAGGTCTATTGAATAATGTAATTTAAGTTTATTTTGCGTGGGTTTGAGTTTGAGTCTATTGTAAATAGTATTTATATTGTAAGGCCTTGAGTTTATTTAAAGAACACAATTACGGTTTTCAATATAATGATTTTTTATATTAATAGGGTTATCTATTTTTAGATAGTAGATATCAAAGATATACATGACCTATTGGTCATAAGAACAGCAAAAAGATATGAACGGTTGATTTTAAGTAACTAATTTCCGAGTACAAATCCAGACTCCTTGGCTGGTACAGAGAAACTCCTGATGAAAAAACCGAGTAACTCTTTGCCCGACCCGAGAATCGAACCCAGGATCATCATGCTCATCATGAGTCGCGCTTGCGACCTACGAGGCAGTATAAAATACATGCTTTTGCTTCTTGCGTTCTACATCAAACGTGTAAAATGGACCACCATTTTCACATGATATACAATAAAGCTGCTATATTATATGTAATACGAAAATGAACATACGAATTAACATTTCACGGCCACAGTTCGCACCTTGAGTCCATATACCTATTGCTTTACGAGCATTACAGGGTTGAATACATCGCGTGCCAACATAGAACGCCTTGAATAACTAAACTTATTGACGGATGCTTTGAAAAATTATTTATTGGCTAGCTAGCACTTTGTTCCTGACTTCGTTTGCATGGATATCAGAAAGCCAAGCGTGGTGTTTATGAAAAGTTTTTTTTCTTTCAGTTATTTAGAAGTGCGTTTGAGATTATACTCATTGTAAATATCTTGCTTAATAATAACAAAACAAACTGAAACTATCTGATCAATTATTCAATGCATCATCAGCATCTGCGTAGCCTTTTCGTAACTATGATTATTTAAGGTATTTACCCAGCACCAGTATTTACTAACCAATTTTTATCAAAAATTTGTTAACGAATCAATCAAAGCAGTGAGAGCCTGTGGTGTGACCATCGGTCTGCCAAGTCATAGGTCTCGAGTTCGAACCCTAGACACGCACCACAGATTTTTCGGATTCATCGTGAGGAAACCAGCAAACTAGTCGGAGATATATTTCTCGATGGCATGTACAATTGTACAGCCGCAAGCAGAGGCCCGTGGGTGTCAGAGGTAGCTTAACCACACAAAAAAAATACACATATTCCATTAATTATTTTTCAAAATTCTTTACTGTCTCGTAATAATTATACCCACCCTTTTTCGTTCGATTAAAAGCCACTTTCTTCATTGTTTTATTCCAATCGTATCCAACTCTTCCCGACAAGTAAATATTAGTTTAATTACACCATAGCCCAATCTCACAATCGGCTCACCAACACAAAATGGCGGCATTCGAATCCTAAAAGAAGAAAACCCTTCAAACGATAACCCATAAAAAATCAATGCAGACACATCGATAAAATAAAGTAATAAAACAAAAATATACAGAACACGGACGGCAGACAAAAGTACCAATGGTACTAAAAGTACCGTGAAGAGCACTAAAAAGTGTCGGCGTCGTAACGAGGCCTTTAACTGGAGTTAAACCGTGGTACCAAGGTAAAACTTGACGTGAGAGTCTGTCATAAAAATTGTGGGAATGGTGCAAGGTATCAGCGGCAGCGATTTTATGAAATTAGTTATATAAGAGTACAGCTGGATCTTTTTAAGAGGGCCCTTCCCGGCCCGTCTATCGTCAACGCGAGCATGGTAAAAAAGCTTGTTGTTTCATCCAGAGCACAGCGGCGACATTTTCTTTCAACTCCCCCGTCTTACCCCGCCCCGACCCCGCACAACTCGTCTCCCACGCACCTCATACCGCCTAACGCGATGACTTTGAACGAAAAATAGTGTTCGAAAATTTCTTAAACTTGTTCCAGGAAATACGTGTTTTTGAATAAGTCTTACAAGTGTGTGAAATAAATATTTATCATATATCATTAAGAATCTCCATTACATGTGCAAGGTTTCTATCGATACGTTTTCTTTATTTTTACAGTTTATGAGTACATTATGAACGGCCAAAGTTCATGTAAAATTTGTGCAAAACAGCAATTTTTGGAGGCTTATACTGAATTTTTTTCTACATTTTTTTATTTTTTGCGTCCATAGAAACCTGGATATAGTGCATGAAATACCTATTAGTTCAAAAAATTCAAAGATAGGTGTGGAACAACGGCATAATCACGTACGACGGTTTGTATTAAAAGTATGACGGGTTGGCCGCTCTTAAGCCCTTACGATGCCCGAATATGACGTAATACAATAAATGTTGTCCTTCTAATTTTGATTTTTCATCATTTCTTTCATATACACAATATTATAAGGGTTCTCTGTTTTCATTGTCAACTTGGGAGCTACAATAACGCATTACATTTCAACTAAACTATCTCCATCATCTCCTTGCTTCCCTTATTTCATTTTGCTACTGGTTGGTGCAACACGATGTTTCCATCGTCCATTTTCCCCGTCAACCGTCACGTTATTATGCACCTCTATTGATGTGAAACCTCTATAAGCGCGCCTTGGCAGTAAAACCGATTCGATTCGTATGCCGTGGAGGAAGATGGCATAACACTATCATGGCGTGATGTTTCCTCTATGCAACGTAAAACCAACCTTTTTCCATTACAATAAAGTTTGTTTTGGAACGATTGTTGATCTACATAAATTTTATTCAATTCCAGATTTGATCGATAGATATCATTAAAAGAATATACTTAAATGTAATTTTTATTCTTGGTTTTACTACATATATAATTATGTCGTAGTAGGTTTTTTATTAATTATGAATTCTTATATTAACATAGATATTTCACATCTGCCAGGCGTCCCGTGACGGTGAATGTGATTTTTTCATTTCGTTAATTTCAATGAGCCTAATCGACAACAAATTATATCCATAAAAAAGATTTCCAACTCATGACATACACCCGTCAAATTCAATCACTGCCCGTAACCGCTTCATCCTCTGACCTAGCCCACCCCCGGGAGGGTGTCACCCTATCCGTCGTGCCCTTGATGTAACGCAGCAATAAATCAGACGAGAGTAACGAATGGCCTGCTTGTCTGCTTACCCGCTTTACGTAGTAAGTTAATTGAGTCGTTATAGTGTTACCGGGCTATGTATTTGTGTGACCTTGAACGTTTCCACGTGTTTTCATTTTGTTTGATACAATAATATTTTTGTATTAAGAGCTCTTCTTTAGACTTCTGATGGCCTTTCTTTTCGGTATTATTTTCATCTCGCGGTAATAAAAGGAGATGGAGACCTTTCTATGGTTTCCAATCTATACAAATAAATAAAATTGATGTGTCTGTTTGTGATTTCAAAATACAAGCTGAATGCATATGGGTATTGCAACAAAAAAACATTATTATAAATTTTGGTCTGTCTGTCTGTCTGTCATTCTGTTTGGTCCGGCTAATCTCCGAAACGGCTGGACCGATTTTGACGGAACGTTTACGGGCAGATAGCTGATGTTATAAGGAATTACTTAGAAAAAAAGATAAGGGTTGCGTGTATAAAAAAAACTCTTGAAATTGTAACAAAATCCAATTCAAATAGGGAAGTCATATTTTTTATAATATTTTCACGCGGGCGAAGCTCGCGGCCAACAGTATTTCCTAAATCTACAGTTACGTTTCTGTATTGATTAAAATGAACACTCGTTTCTTCCAAATATGAGACCATATGGAACATACCATTCAAAGACAAATCATTTATTTGCATAACATAGGTTCAGAGGGATGTTACATTTGATTATTATTTATCCATCTAGCAGAATTTATAATATTGTACACTGTACTGTGTGAGATTTCATCTGCCACCAATTAATACATGCTGCCAAGTATTCTCGTAGTAAGATTTTCATTTAACGGTCTGAAGCTCATATCTACATGATTTTCAGTAGATTTCATGAATTTGGACTTGCCTCGTTGGTCTAGTGGTCGCAAGCGCGGCTGCTGAGCATGAGGTCCTGGGTTCGATTCACGGGTCAGGTCAAGTGTTACTGGGTTTTTCCATCAGGAATTTCTCAGTAGCCGCCACGGAGTCTGAATTTGTGCCCGGTTGTTGGCAATAAGCTCGCCCCCTATTACATGAGAATTAACAAACTGGCGAAAGGTGGGTACACTATTAGGTACAACTCTGCCTAACCCTTCGGGGATTGCAGTCGTAATGTTATGTTATGTTTCAGTCGGTTTCATGAATTTGTAACATCTGTTTATTGAGCGGTTTCAAAGTTACAAATTTGCCCTCATCATTTCATTTATCATACCTATCCTATAAAAAACATTGTATTCATTCCGTGGGCACTTTTTTATGACATCTCAAACTGTGTCACCAAAGAAAAAAGCCATTAAACCCATGATAATTGACGATAAACAGTTTTAACTTTTCAATTACATTAATGAAATAAATTCCTTTGACCTAGTTCAACATTTCCGAGGACATTAGCTGCTTGGGGTTGAAATATTATAGGTATTTATTTGATATCTAAATTATATTATAGGGGTGAATGCGCTTGACACTCGGATGTGGTTGGAATTATATGATTTTTATTTCGCATTAAATTTATACAAATGTCTTACACCCGTCATATCAAATAACATCGGATTAGATGTAAGGCCGCGTCCTTACCAAAACTATCGTCACATGAACACGCAATGAGGGCTATCGTTTTTGAGCTCATCAGATGGCGCCACTGTCGATAAAGGTCCTGTCAATAATTCTATTTTATACTTTATAATACCAATAACTTCATAAAAAGTTTATTTTATTACGTATAACAACAAACTGTAAACTTCAGGTAAATATATATTTACAATATTCTCCCTAAAATTAGCAAGCATGAAACATTTTAAAAATTTACCTACAAGTACTAACAAATAAGATTCTAAGTTGCTACTTAAAATCTTCAAATCATAATTAATCAGGAACGGCTCAATCTAGAACAACGTGAATATTTGTAAAAATATGTGATAAAAAATCACGCAACGCTCGAAAAGTCTACGACATCTGGACATTTCGGTGCCCTCGCGCTACACTAGCGCCTCTAGCAGTGAATTCATGTACGATAGCCCCCATTGTCACGTTTATTTTGATCAGAAAAGACGAATGCGTAGTCTCCATCCAATAGAGGACGCCGTTCAGGTTTTAACAACAAGTTGAGTGACACTTGAACTTGAGGATTGCTTTGGTTAGGACGCGAAATAGGGTATAAGTATAACAAAAGGATACAATAATGTGTGTGTGATTAGGAATTTAAATTAGACTAATATATAATAAAACCAGCACGCTTACTCAACGCGGATTGGCGATTGAATGTCATTAAAAATATTGGCTGTGTTGCGCCTCGCTTCATTATTTAGGTCATAATGATTGTTTTTTCATTTATTCATCACATCATAATTTTCATCTTAGTATATTATGTTCACATTTTTTTTTTTTATTGCGTATATTTTTAAAATTTTGTTTTATATTTTGTAACATTTTTTTTTGTTTTTTTGTCAAAGATGTTGGAGTGTTGAGGTCTGACAGAACGACTGAACGACAGAACAGAAATAGTGCGAGTCTGACCAGTTGCGGCTGACTTCAAACGGAGCTTCTGACCGTCTAACTTCAGAAACCAAACTTGTTTGGACATCGGTATCTTAAGGTTAGAACTATCAGATCTAAATTATTTGTCTTACTAGGTTCGAGAGCCTAAGATTAGGAAATGCCTATACTTAATCGAAAATTCTGTTTTTTTTATTATTTAATTCATTGAAGGCATTCAGTAAATGTAATGTAAATGTACACAAAAATTGCAATTAATAGAGTATTTACATAAATTATTTTTGTATATATTTATTTTGTACCCTACCGCAGCGTTTTCTTATTTAACCCAAAGGTTGACTGGTAGAGAATGCCTAAAGGCATTAAGTCCGCCTATGTACCACTATTGTACATGAAGTTTAAATAAATTAATAATTATAGATAATTGAAGTTTCAGATGTTTCGACAAAATTAACATAAGCCCAAAATAGTTGAAACTACTTATTTGTTATTAGTACTTACCTATTTGGGTACGTTTTTGGATAGTTAGTGTTTCATCTAAAGAAAGTTATGTTATTTTAAGAGCTCTTTTGGCAATTTAGGCTAATTGTTGACAACGACAGTACGTTGACAGAAAGAAGATTGCCGAAGAGACGCGGCGATAATAATTATAAATCAAACAAAATATACACGCGAAACAATGTTGCTTAATATTTTAGAATCTGCCAACCCCATCATGGTGTTAGAAGATGTTGACAACGCAAATATTCCGCTGGCAGTAGCGCTTTGTACACAACTAAGGCATCGGTCCCATACAAAGAGGAAGCGACTATCTCCTCCTAGCTACTATACTACCTATGTATAATTTGTTGCTCAAGAAACGTAAAGATTGTAGATCTGTTTCAGTAAAAGAGATACTTCTTATAATAATAGCTGAACACTGACTGTTTAGTTCAAGAAGTTTTAAACAAAAAGGTAACCGAAGGTAGGTTAATTCACCGCTAGAGGCGCTAGTGTAGCGTTTTATTTTACATTTTATTTTACAAAATTTCTACACAATGTATATTGTTCGGAAATAAATGAATTATGACTTACAAAGCTGTATGCTTATCCTCCATACCTGTTTCTCATACGTTTACACTACTAGTAGCTCAGCTCACTTCTCGCTTGTCGCCGGCGGTAGGACGGGCGCCGGAGGGTACACGCCATTCTTGTAGCTTGCCTTTCATTTTGTTTCTAACTTTTAAAGTTTTGCTGTGACACAATCTAGCTTGTAGTTTGGAATAGAATTAAAGTTACACTTTTTTAAAAGAAATATGCGTGCTATGAACAAACGAACGGATATGAAAATCTTATTGATTTATATTGGACAAGAATTATTAGTTACAAAGTAGAAAGAAGCATAATCTAATCATACTTATTTTCTGTCAGAAACTTTTATAGAGTATCTAATAACTAAATTTCCAATAAAAAGACTCTTGATTGCCTTGGTAATGTTATGGTCGCAAGCGCTACCGGTGAACTTGGAGACTGGGGTTCGATCCCCAACTTGGGTATACTGAGTTTTTCCATAACGTATTTCTCAGTAGCAGTCTGAAGTCTTCGCAATACTGCGAACTAGTGCTAAGTGCATCCACATTTTGCCATTTTTGTGTAAGCAATTTACGTCGACTTATCTGGATTTCTTCAAAGTTCGAGTGATCAGATTCTTCTTGGTGCTTGACCCTAGACCGTGTCATCGCTTCACATGAATTTAGCGTTAAAAAACCTAACGCTTCGGGGTCTGAATCGCGGCTTGATTTTTTGTTACTAAACCCGACCCGAAACTGTTTACTAAACCCGGCCTTTCGTTTCCCAGGCCCGGAGATGTCGCGTTGGCGCGGCTTCGATGGCGCGGGGTGAACGCGCGCCACGGCTAGGCGCCGATGCGCGCCTGGCTCGTCGTGTGTGCGGCGCTCGCGCTGGCGCCCTGCCGAGCGACCGCGGCGCACTCGCAGCAGGACCCCGCGCGGCTAGAGCGCATCAAGTCACAAATATTAGCCAAGGTAAGAAAGACAACGCTATACACATAGCTTGGTATCCCGCTCTCTCGCGCGGTACATGTGAACTCATATGATGTATAGTTTTCTGCCCTCAACTGTTCTTCTAACTAATACCGTTCTTTTCCACCAGCTGGGGCTCTCATCGCGGCCGACGCCACTAGGGGCGCCGCCGCGCGACGTCGTGCGACAGATATTAGCACGCGCCGCCGACCCGCGGCCCCCACCCCACCACCACGACTCAGACGCCGAACACGCCATGAGGGAAATCATCGCGATAGCACATAGAGGTATCCAACACCAACATACAGGCAAACAGACACAGAATAGACTTGGACAGCCAACAGCCAACGGTCACGACAATTATTTCAAGTTGACACTGACGTAGAAAATGACATGAGAACAGTTGAGAGAAATCCTTTCAAAAGACAGAACCAGTATTATGTATGATGCTCTGTGAGACAGAAACTAACAGACAGATGTCAAATAAGAACAGAATATGCGCTCATGTCTGTCAGCGCATATTCTGTTCTTCTGTTCGTCTGAACAAACATTAAACTCCCTAGCGGGAGTGTGCATACGGATAAAGGTGTGTTGACCACACAAATTTTAGACTACCATAAAATGAGATTCTAAAATGTTGAAGAATCAACTGACAGGCAAAGAAAAATACCTGATTTTCCGGACAAACTCTAACGCAATCACGAGTCAGAATCAAAAAACTTTTCAAAATAATGAAGTGGTACAACTTTCAACACATTACACAAGTTAATAAGTAAGGCCAGCACATAAATATACGTCACAGAACCAGACCAAATATTACTTTTATATAAATAAGAAATTAAAATACAATTAAAAGGTGTCATATAAAAGGAAAAACTGGACATCATAATATTTGCAACTATCCGGCTCCAAGGACCAAAACCGTCTTCGAAATTTTGTAAATCTCACCAAAATAAATTGGGTAGTTTACTTTCCTTACCAAAAACTGTGAAATAATTTAACTCTACACCTTCTCATAAACGGAAATAACGTATAACTAACTTCTATCTGATAGTAAGTTTGCAAAGTTTCCAAGATGGCCACACAATGTGAACAGCGTTAATTCGTGGTTCCACTTTTGAAAACAAGCTTCCTTTACCTAGTTGTCTCACCTTGGGTATGAAGTAGCAATAGAGTGAAGTTATACAATCAAAATTGTGACATAATAATTGTCTTTCTGCCTTTGTTCCATGTTACTTGGGGTCATAGTAACACGTTTTTTTCTTCAAATTACTTAATTACATTTGAATCAAAATTATGTCATAAGTGCAACAGCATGACGAAGCTCCTATTGGAGAAACAACTGCCCCACCCGACAACCTAGGACAGTCTGTCCTGGCGCCAGGAAATTAGGAGACCCCACCGAAAGTAGGATAGTGGTAGAAAGAAGTAGAAGAGAAGATGTCATCAGTATAATATTTTCTTATTATTATTTTTTTTATTAAAACGGTCACAAGTTGCGATTATAGTATTTCGAGCAACCACTTTTTACTTGAAGCCTCTTTTTATTACAGAGGGTGTTTACTCATTACTCTCAGCATACAATTTCTAGACCAACACTCAATCCTCAAAGCCTCATAAAAGTAAAGTTTTTTGTATTTGTCGTGGAAAAAAGTGATAAAGTATCACCAACACAAATCAAAATCAGACACAGAATACCTGTCACCATTGTGCGTTTACCTCAGTAACCACATTACGCTCTACAGCTAATTCATACTACAACTAACTTGTATTTTTATTGTGCCCCAGAAATGGGTCGCAAACATCATTGGCAACTCTATAACGTCCACTTGGGGTAGTAACTGGCCAATAATATAATGTCTAGACCTAGCCATTCTAGAGGCAATTATGTGCTTTGGCATAAATACTCCCTAAACCAGACCGGACTAGATTTTTTTAGGCAAAAATTGCGTGATAGACATTTGCCGTTCATCAAAGTCTGGGGAGTGACATCATTTTGTTGTATAATCGTCTGGTAGTCTGGTACACTTAGCAACTTTGTTAGTACGAAAACTTTTGGTACGCTGAGTTGCGGACCGAGTTTTTCTAGGTCGTTGAACATCATAAGAGCGTTTGTGACTTTCGGTACAGACTGTTCGATAAAAATATTTTGTTTTTAAAACACAGTTACTAACAATTCGAATCGTAATACATAATTGCTAGGTTTTATTCCAATTGTTTTCTAACTGGTCCTCCAGTGTCAAAGTCGCACGGTAACATCATCGCATCTTTAACATTGAAATTAAAACTTGAGAGAGAATAAATACAGAAACTACTATTACCCAATAGCGACTAGTATTGAAATGTACTACGGTTTTTCTTTCTTTTAATTCTTTGTAGCAGCTGTGGTAGCCGGAGTCTGCATTTATGCCCGGTTGATAGCAATAAATTCGCCCAACTATTACATGGGACTAAAACATAACTGTGGGTGTACTATTAGATACACCTCTGCCTAGCCCTTCGAGGATAACTTGGGTTATATTATGTTGTACTACGGAATAGTATTTCTTTATTTCCCGTCGCATTTTGTCTGGTTTTTGCTCACGTTTGGCCTACAGGCGGTATTAACATATTCGATTTGTGATTCGTAGTTATCTGCCCATTGTCTGGCCGTCAGATTGAGGACTGGGCTTGGCACTCGTTGTACATCATAAATAATCATAGTTCATGATGGATACTACGACCATTTGAGGACCATTTCCTTTTTCTTTTCCGGAGATTGAATTTTGGTCCTACGGTACTTGTTTTAATTTTTGTTTGTATTCTGTTGGTTTTGTAATTTATGTTTCCTGACGGTTTGACTTAATTTTTTGTGTATTGTTTAATGATTCTCTTTGAAATATTGGCTGATAATTCTTTGGGAATCAATTTTCTATCTTAGTTTGTAAATTTTATGTTTTTAATTTATTTTGACGCTGACGATTAGAGACACTATTGACACTAAAGACATACTCTGAAATAATTACTTTAATTGACACAACTCTATGAAATTCATTGCTATTTAATTACACACACAATGACAGATCGTATTCTTATTAGACATTTTAATTATTTAATTTGTCATCGAAATGGCCCATCAATATTTTCTTTGTTTTTTTACTTTTAAATTGTATGTCTATTTACTGTATGTATGTCTGAATAAAATGCATTATTGTTAAATCTTTTTTGCAAGTATGTTTTCAGATCAACTGACTTTTATCACAATGTGAAACCGAACTGAAGATGTGAGTACCTTTTCAGAAGCTAAACCTACTCTTATAGTGTGGGTAATAGACTAAATTGTGTTGGTTGTTTTTCAGGTTAATTGAAAAAGGTCCTGCAATGAAAAATGGGCACTCTCACACACATACCATTTTTGGATGAATTACATAGTAAGTAAAATACTTAGTACTCTACCACTGCTACAATTAACTGCCATAGAGAAAAAAAAAGTGTGCAACCTAACTCTACCATCGAATAAAGTAGCAACACAGCATTTTATCAATATACCCTTCAAAGTTACGCCACGGAACTTCGATACCCATCACTTGTGTTCCAGTATAGATTTCTATGGGGTTATGCAACCGGGCCATTTGGGCGCTCGCCAGGGAACCCGATTTTCTAGCCAGAACCACATAACGATTTATGTCATACTTTTTAACCGTTTTCAAAATGCAAAACCTTTTGAAATTGGAAATGTCCTCGATGTATTGAAAGGATGTTTGTTAGAATGTAATGTAGGTAATGAATTGTAAAAAAGAATTTTCGTTCGCAATGTTTAATAATCATAATCATATTAATTAACGAATTTGAGACAACCATACAGAGTAACTTAATAACAAATACAAAATAGACAGATCGTTGAATGTGAATTGGTGCAATGTAAAGATGGTTTGGCTGTCTTTAGACTGATTCGCCCTATCCCCTCGTACTAGTATAAAAGTGTATCACGAGCGGATAGTCTTCCTCAACCTTAGAACAACAGATTCACACAAGGTTCCAGTTACAAGTGACCTAGCAGCAATTTGATTACATACGGTCTAAGTTACAAAACATAGTACAGATAATTATATTAATTAAGTTACAAATGATTGGAATTGTCTATGTTTGGGGATGAGTATACAGAGTGTAACAAGACCCTTCACGAAGCCGTCAACCAAGCATTGTGTACATCAAACTAAGTAACTTTACGCAAAAATTATTTCTGGGAAACGACTTTTTTTTTTTGGGATGAAAATTTATGTTTTACGGTAATACTCCATGTAACGCACTAAAACATTGTGCTGACGGGTGGATTGAATAGTGCGCGGGTAGTGGAGGTGTTTAAAGTAAAAATCTTACATTAAAAACATGTATTTAAAAAAAAACTTGTGCAAAAGTCGGAATTTTGACCCCCAATATCTCCGTAACTAGAAGGTTCCCAGGTATGGTTTAGAACAAAAAAATGATCCCTATGACGGGCAGAACAAGTGCCTTTCGCCATAAAGGGTCTTGTTACACCCTTTATGTATATGTGTGTATGCTTTTATATGTATGTTTATGTATGTGTACAGTTAAGTGTGTTCTATTTCTTTGTACATTTTTTGTTATGGGCAACGTTCTAACAGCGCGGGTACTTCTTCGTTAAAAAGTGTATCTTTATTATTCTCCTGCCCTTACTCCAATTTATTTGCAGACATATCATACAATATCTCCTTCTTCCACACTTCTCTATTACTCGTCATCTCATTAGTCACCAGGTTCTAGCCATTTCATCTTGCCCAAATTTACACAGTACAGCCATCGTTTCATTCATCTTTAAAATATTCCTAGGACCTCTACAGAATTCGTCAAAAAAGCAACTCATTATTTTCTTAATCGACTATATTTTTACTAGCACATTTTTTTTTAAATTAACTTTGAAATGAAGCTCATAATATATATGCTATTATTTTATATACATATATTATATGATATTATTATGCTGCTATTGTTATGCATATATTTTTAGGCTAGTTATAGCCTCCCACCTCCTGTTTTTTTCTTTAATTAAAAATAAAGAATAATGTCTCAGAAATTTACTGTTCAAAATGTTTTATTTGCGTAAATGTTTTCATTTCTCTAAAGAAATTTATGAGCGACTGATAAACTTTAGAGGAAAATATCGTAAACCTTGACTGAATCGTTCCAATTACCAAGTCGCAGTAAGCAAGCACAGTCTGTAATAAAAACTCAAAATCACTATTTGTTGATAGTAAAACATTTCAGCTTATATAAATTATCAAAATTCCATATAAAGCCAAAAACAGTTCACTATCAAAAAAGAGGATTTGAATATACTCGTCAACTAGTAGAGAAATATTAAGCTATACATTGCAGCTTGTTTCCACAGTCAACAAAGCCAACTCTTATAAATCTTCAAGCTATTAAATCCTTTTTAAAAATACACATTCTTTACAGAAATGCATCTCGCCAATTTAATGGCAGCTTCTAAAACTGTCAGAAGAAAAAGACGAAAAAATACTTTGTCACAAGTGCCTGCTTGAAAAAGGCCAAGTGCCTATACTTGAGCTAATAAATAATAAAAGGATCACTGCTGGAATCCATTCCTATGCATTTCAGGTTAGGCTTCCACTATAAGCGGGTAGAATAAAGTTTAAGCGGAGCGATTCACAGTTACCGTTGAAAAAAACTTAGTTCCAAACGTGGTCCTTCGAGCCGGATTATCGAATAAACGCATTTCTCGCTCCGCTATGTTCGTGACCGCTTGCAAAGAGACAGCTGCCTTATAATTATGCGACGCATTCTTTATATCGTCGGCTATATATCAAAAATTATGCCTTTTGCAAGGCTATAAAATTTTAAAGTTAAATTTCTGCGCTTTGCCGATTTTAAAAGCAGCAGAGTCTTGGAACGTTGGCGTGGATTGTTGCCTCTGTTTTTATGTATTATAATTTGGATTGTGTTGTATAATCCATTTTTAAATGGGTAAACTGAAAAGGAATATTATAAACCTTCTTGCATGTTTAAACAACAAAAATGTTCGATTAAATAATTATTGTGTTAATGTTTTGGAAACAGGTTTATAATGTTCAGGTCCTTATACACTCGGACGACCAAAGTGTGCTTGACAACAACAAATCTTAACTTTTTAATGTGAATTTCTCTAATGAAAAACGTCATCTGCACATCTAAACTGTGTTCAAGAACGTTCAATAGTCATAATTGTGTAATTGCTAGGAAATACTCACACTAGAAAAAAATAAACAAATATAGTTTCCGTAGAATTGAAATATCTAGTGTTTACGTTTCTTTCTTTTCTTACAGTACAAGCAGAAATGAGAAATGACGGTGTACCATACAAACTGAAAATCCAGCTAGTTCCCGGTTGGCACACAAGATGGCGCTACTGTTTTTATCGTGGAGGATAGAGGTTAGTTATAGATTTAATAGATTTATTATGCAATATGTTTCGTAATCGGTAAATGTTTTTTTTTTTATATGTGTTGGTACATGTTGTCGGAATTTAGCTCAATTATAGTATATAAGTTCTGATCTGGTCGATTTTTGACTACTCCTATTGATTGTAATTTCCCCACGATCGTTTTCGCAACCAACCAGTGTTTCTCACAAAAAAAAGGTTAAAGGTTAACCTTGCATAACGCCTGTAATGCCCCAACAGTTGGGCAGAGGTATGGAGGTCCCATATAATAGGGAGCAAGCCCATTGCCAATATCATCGATCAAGCAAGCAGACCCGACGCTGATACTGAAAAATTCCTGATGGAAATCCAGGAGCGTTCCTATAGATAATAGACAAACAAACCAGACAATTAATCTACGATATTATAAAACTGCCTCGTTGTTGTAGTGGACGCAATCGCGACTGTTGAGCATGAGGTCCTGGGTTCGATCCCCGGGTCGGGCAAATTGTTATTGGGTTTTCCATCAGGAATTTCTCAGTAGCAGCCACGGAGTCTGGATTTGTGCCCGGTTGATGGCAATAAGCTCACCCCCTGATACACGGGACTAAAATATAACTAGGGAAATGTGAATGTACTATTAGGGACACCGCTGCCTAAACCTTCGGGGCCAACTGGCACGATGTTATGTATTATGAAATTTAAAAGCCACATCTGTTAGCCAAGTTTCGAAGACGCACTTACTGTGACATGCCCCCCCACCCCCCCTATGGTAACCTCCACCCCACCAGGATACAAGAATGTTAAATTATATCAATATATTAGATTAGAGTATGATAAGAGTGACATTTGTCTCATTACGAGTACAATGTAATATTGACCGAGTGATTTGTGCAAGTACTTCGTGCTATCAGAAAGGGTAATTAATTGTACTTTTGAACTCAACCAAGCAGGATGTACCTACATCAAACCAAGTAACTTTACGCAAAAAATATTGATGTGAAACTTTTTTTTTTGGGGCGAACAATCACGTTTTACGGTAGGACTCGGACTCAAAACATTGTGCTGATGGATGGATTAAATAGTGCGGGGGTCGTGGTGGTGTCTAAAGTAAAAAACGTACATTAAAAACTTGTTTTTCAAAAAAAAAAGTTGGATCTTTGACAATATCTCCGTAGCTAGAAGGTTCGCAGGTATGGTCTCGACCAAAAAAATGATCGCTATGACAAGGAGAACAAGTGGCTTTCGGCTTCGTTAAGGGCCTTGTTACACCCTTTATAATAAGAGAGTAGTTCATAAATAAATAAATAAAAATAAAAAAGCCTTTTATTTCTTGCAGTACAAAAGGATTGATAAGAATTAATAATCATAAAATCGTATTAATAAATTCAATTCACTTTAGTTTTGTTGAAAACATTGAAATTCTTAGTAATTTATTATGAATCAATTTATTATGAATTACGATTGAAATTAGAATTGTGAATTAAAATTTGATTAAAAAAATATGATTATAATTTGTTATTCTAGCAAGAACCCCTCTTAGTAGAAGGTGAAGGCCTTCTCCTGAGATGACCAGCGGTCTCTATCTTTAGCTATTCGCATCCAGCTAGTGCCTGCGATCTGTACAATGTCATCCTCCCAGGGTGCTATAGGTCTTCCTCTTTTTCTTTGGCCTGATGGGCCTGGCCATGACGTCACCCTTGTAGTCCAGCGGTCGTCGTTAAGTCTAGCTATATGTATATGCCCATCGCCATTTTAGCTATTTGACTTGAGAGCAGCGGTGGCCCAGCGGTGGCGGCCCCGACTTAAGAGCAGTAAGTGTTGTATTCGAACCCAAGGCAGGCGGATTATAATAAAATAATATAATACCAGCCTATTACTGTCCCACTGCTGGGCAAAGGCCTCTTCTCAACAGAGAAGGCACGAGCATTGATAACCACGCTTGCTCAAGACGGGTTGGCGAATTACTTTGTATAATTTATTTCATCACCACTGCATTTTAGGCTGATTATGCTATGCTTTGAATTCGTCTTTTAAAATAAGTTGTAAGTACCCAAAATTCAGCAACGTGAACACTGCTCATTGATGGTGCCTTAAAGTCATCAAGTGCGCGTTACGAAAAGAAAAATAAAAGGCAGCATATTGAGATATGAATAGAATTCAGAATTGATGATATTGAAGCTTGCTAGTTGCTTGAAGGAGGTCGTGGCTAATTAATAATAACATCCGCTTGGATCCATCTTCAGGTCAAGCTGCGCTTGCCTAGGTTGGTCTGTGGATTGGTGAACACCCATTAAATACCGAGATTCCTTCGTGCCTCAGAAAGCAATTTAAGCCATTTGTCCCGGCTGTCATTTTTAGATCTTTGACAGTCGTCGTCTGGGTTGTGGAGGTCATATAAGCAGTCGCTCCATGTACGATTAAAATACTGGTATTCAGCTGTATCTGTTTAGACTGAAAGTCGAACCCTACATAGTTGGGAAAAGGCAGGCAGCTGATGACTTACGAGTATTTAGACTGTAGTAGTTACAACTTAGACAGAACTATTCCTAGAAAACCATAAACCAACGTTAGTCACATGAATTTTGGTGGCCAGCTTCTTAAAAACCCCAAATCATCATTCTCCTGCCCTTATCCCAACTTACTTGGGGTCGGCGCAGCATGTCTTCTTCTTTCATACTTCTCTATTACTCGTCATCTCAGCAGTCACTTCCTTTCTAGCCATATCATCCTTCACACAGTCCATCCATCGTTTCTTTGGTCTGCCTCTACTCTTATAGCCATCTACATTCATACTCAACATTTTCCTCAATACATTCTCCTCATTCCTCCGCATCACATGTCCATACCGCACGATAACCGATTACCACACAATTTTTCAGTCACCGGCGCCACTTTCAGACTTCCTCTTATGTACCCATTCCTTATTTAATCCATTCGCGTTACACCACACATCCCCCTTAGCATTCTCATCTCAGCCACATGCAAATACCTTTCATTCATCCCTTTTGTGGCCCAACATTCTGATTCTTAAAAACCCCAAATAAGTGTACATTATTCTTGACATTCTTGTGAGAGAGGCTTATATAAATTGAACTACACCTTGCCACCCGGAAGAATATTACCCACTCAAAATATCGCATATAATATATCATGGTATAATAGCATCGTAAATATCTGTTGTTGACTTAATGAGCGTCCCCATAGATCCAGCAGGATACTTCTACGGCTCTTACGGTATATTACCGATTGGCATGCGTAGTAAGCGAATATTAATCACACCTGTATGATGAGATAGGGTAGGCAGAAGACTGTTTTTTTTATGTTAGGGGTCAGTGAAACGTTGTGGTAATGTGCACTAATGCTCAATTGTAGGTTATTATTGTATCCCTGAAGCTACTGCTATAATTGTAATGAATATATTTTTTCTCTATTTTTAAAAACGGTGCACCACTCTATATATCTCCTGTATCATTTACAAACATTTGAATACACAAACAGCTAGACGCGGATAGACTACCTGTAGTTATACATACAACTATTTGTTCCGTGCGGGGATCGAACCCGCGATACGCAGCGCAGCAGCCAAACGATAAGCTACTGCGCCAACCGTGCCGTCGAAATTGAATCTGGGAAAAATAATATTTCACAATCTAAACGTTTCTGATGTTCCCTTGTGTAATTCCAAGCCATCGGGTGCTAGCGGGTGGTCGCATGTCTTCGACTCTTCCTGCCATCAACAGACTGTTCTGCTGGCTTCAATTGGTTGAATGACAGCCAACCAAGTTTAGATCAGCGTTTAGTTTTGCCGCGTCGATCGTTTTATTCTAGTCCAGTGATCTCATCTAGCGCTGGATTTGTAACTGGAATATTCTAAACCATCACTGGAACACACTGAATCCAGTTAGAGATTCAGTCCAGTAACTGCATCATGAACATCTGTATCCGGCTAGACTGGGAGATCATTGGAAATAGGCTAGGCAGATGTTGTAGAGCATTATAGATAGATTTTTGTCGAGAAAACTGAGTTTATAGTTAGTTCTTTTAAGCGTTTACGGTTTATAACTAAACTTGCCAGCGCCATGCTGCCATGCCGTATTCCGTGCCATGATCGCGGGACGACTCATTCCACGATCATGGCACGGAAGATATCCCGTAAATGACAATGTAAGTTTATAGTTATAGTTGTCTTGAAAACGTGGTTTTATTCTCCGCCGTAACAGTCAAGTTCAAAGCACTCTTACTCATATCTTTTTACGTCTAAAAATTGCGCTGTTCAGTACCTATCGTTTTGGGTTCAATGTCGTTCATTGCCACTTTTTGAATTGTTATCTCCCTAATTTATATATTGTTTTGCTGATATTACGCGTGACTATTTTTATTCATTAGTTAACTGATATTTATTTAATTATGTTGTAATAACCGCCGATTCTAACGGTATACTTGCGCGTCAAAAAAAAAACGTTGCTGTGGAGTTTGTTCCCCATCTCTGCTCGCTGGCTGAAACACAAAGAAGTAGTGACGAACGGCGGGCGTTTTGAGGACTGTCTTATATAAATTTGACGTTCATATAGTGCTGGTTCAAAATCAAGATCAAGAAAGGTGCACACTGCACAGTTAGGGTTGGTCGTTTCCTATGGAGAAGATCCGGCAAGAAACTCCATGGTTAGGGTTACTCTTCCTTATTTCGAAATCCTTAATTCGAAGCCTAATTTAATAAATACGCCAATGCATTAAAGCAAATTTTAAAATAATTAAAACTCAATATTCACAAAAAACGATAAAATTATATAAAATATACAACAGGACGCTTTAGCGTCTAAGTACTCCTCCACGTCGCTGTCATCCGCAAACGTGCCCAAAAGACTGGCAGCATGGCCACGTTGAATGGCAATGCTAATTCTATGGCCGAAGACAGAGACCTCTGATCATGCGAAGTATCAACCAGTCGGCGAGAAAATTCCTTAAAAAGGAGACAATTTAATTAAATAACTTTTTATTTAGATTTCGTATGTTGATGGATGGAGAGGGAGAGGAAGACCAAGGAAACGATAAATGGATTGTGTGAGGAATTATATGAACGATAAAGGTATAAGTGATATAGCGTGACGGTTGACAGGGGAGAATGGAAGTAAAAACGTGTTGCGCCGACCTCAAGTGACGTGGGACTAGGGCAGGCAGGTGATGATGATTTAGATTTCGTATGTATACTTACTGAACATTCTCATTCTCAATTAAGAGTAGGGTGGTCGTTCGAAGACCTTGCCTCTATACCTACATCGGTTTATGAGGTAAACAACAAAATTTTGTTTTGAAATAGTTGTCAGTGAACATTTTCAAAGTGTTTCAGTGTTTTACTGTCTCATACAGGGTTTAGTTTTATTATTAACTAACTGCTTCTTCGCTTCGCTCGCGTTTTGGTCGGAAATTATCCCACGGGCGCGTGTAAATATATAGCCTATGGCACTTGGGGATTACGTAGCTTCCTATTACTGAAAGAATTTTCAAAATCGGTTCAGTAGATCCAGAGATTACCCCCTACATACAAACTTATGAACAACGCTTTACAATATTAGTTTAGACTATTACATATTTGATTTTGTCATTTACATTATTTACAAACTACAAATCTATAACCCATAAAAGTAATTAAAATATGTATCAAAAGGGTTACAGGGCGTCAAAAAATTCGTCCACATCGCTGTCAACAGGAAAAGTGCCCAGAAGGCTGTCAGTATTGCCACGTTGTATGGCAATGCTGATTGTTTAGCCAAAAAATAGGCCCGCCCTCATAATCCGCTGCTTAGTTTTAAAGATCTAAGCATACGTAGGGACAGACAGCGAAAAGCGACTTTGTTTTAAACTGTGTAGTGATATATACATAAACGGAATGCTACGTTCAGCTAGAGTATGACTGAAAAGTTTGGATGACACAAACAAACTTTTTTTTACTGAATACTTTTACGACCTCACATGAAGGACCATATTCAAGATGATATATTCAGGTTCCATATCATGGGACTAAAACAAAGCATTACTGGTCAAATGTGGGTATACTATACTTTGTTTAACCCTGCAGGGATTAAAGACGTTTGGTTATCTTATATAGAGTAAGCTCTAAAGGTTCGTCAAACAAATAAGAACAGAAATCCGGACACCAGATTTTGACAGATAATGTACTGAAATCTTACTAATATTATAAATATGGTGAGGAAGGATGGATGGATTGTTACTCTCTCATGAGAAAACTACTGAACGGTTTGGGATGGGCACATATATAATTTTTTACCGGGATTAATATTTAAGATACTTTTTATCCCGGTACTATGATCCGGTGGGACAGCTACCGAATTTCACGCGGGTGAAGCCGCGGGCAACAGCTAGTATGAAATAAAGTGTAAGCTTAGATGGTTTGGTGATTTTGAGAAGATGAGTGAAAGGCGACCAACAAAAAATATTTACAAAGCAGATGCGAGTGGGAACGCCGCGCAGGGGACGCCCTAGAAGACATTCACTAATCTTATCAGTGAGGTTCAGGGATTATGTAAAGATCGTAACAGGTGGCGCTTCTGCTGACCCCTTTAGGAAAGAGGCATGAGTTTATGTATGTATGTACAGAATATCTGTCCGGTGTCCGCAGTTAGTCCGTCATATGTCCGCATCGGTTTAACTGAACCCTAACACAGCCCTTTAAACACCAACAAACAAAAAGGGTGCGTGTATTAGTGTTCTTGACATTAAACTCGGTGCTCCCAAGTGCAAATAGGAATATTTCTGAGTGCGACCCGCTCTTATCATTACTGATAACCCGAACAACGCTCTCTGGCATATTGTTGGTATGTAGTTGTCACGGTGAGATACTTGGAGCGTGTTAGTTTTGCGATGATCATCATTTTTAGCTTTGCTACTTGACTACACTTAAGTGCATAGCTAATTGAGAACCCAGGACGGATCCGGAATATATATTAAGTGATTTTTCTTTGAAGATTAGAAAATTTTGTAATAGGTCTTCTTATTCGTCGTTCTCTCATTGCTGAGGATCGCCACCACATATGACACGTCTCCAAGCCATGTGGTCTCCTGCAGTATGAACAGCTCGGTACAGGCTACCTCCAACACCCGCAGATTCCACCAGCCATTAAGCGCTCTCCTCATAACACGCTCACATTACAGGTTGTTAAAGCTTCGGCAACAAAATACAACCTTGACGCACGCCTCGTTTCGCATGAAAAGCCTGTGATATTTTGTTTTTCAGTTTCACAAAGCTGGTGCCATCAAGGTACACATTCTGGATCAGAAAAGTGAGATGTGGAAAAACGCCCATTTCCATCAAAACATTAAACATTTGCTGCCTATGTACGCAGTCGAATGCCTTTGCGTAATCTATACAACACAAGACCAGTGCTATGTTAAAGTCCCGACACTTCACATTGAGAATGTGGACATTCAAAATTTCCTCAGAAGTGCCCTTGCCAGCAAAAAAACCCTGCTTGTTTACTGATAGTCTGCAGTTAATTATCCGGAGGAAGATTTTACTGGCGTGGGACATAAGCGATAAGTTTCTGTACTTTTCACACTTCTGTATGGAACCTTTCTTGTGAAGAGGAATCACAGTGAGCTGTATCCATTATATTGGCCATTGGCTAGTCCTTCAGATCTTGGTCTATATCTTGGTCCTCTCAGCACTAAGATGTTGTAGCAAAGCAGCAGAAATGCCACCAGGACCCACAGCTTTAGTTTCTATAGCGATAACATCTTGAACTTCAGATAGTATTATATCTGACTCTACCAAGTGTTCACCCCATCTTCTCTCAGACTCAGTGCCTAAACCACCTTCGTGTAAACAACAACAATATTCATTTATTTTCCAGACAACTTTGACCCATAGATAAATACCTTACAGACTAAAAATACATATGATAAAATAAATATTTTGTTAGTAAAATAGAACCTGAGAACTATGTTAGTAACACTTTACTTTTGCACTATGTCACTGTGCGTTCATGTGGCACTTGCCCGCGGAACTGACCGAACACCACTCGCTGCGGCCAAAATTCTAGGTAAAGGTAATCTCTGGAAATTGCGGTCCCAATAAATACCTATTACCTTTGTACTGTACTTTTTGAAGTAATCAATCATCAATATGTGATGGTGCAGAATCATCATATACACCGTTATTTTTTCTGAATAATCATGAATGTTGGGGTCTGCTTCAAGTCTAGCTGAATGTAGCTTAGAGGTTCAAAAAACTCATTATTTCAATAGGTATTGTGATATTGCTATGCGAGGGCCTTTTCACAAATTGTTAGGTATGTTGGGGTCGGCTTCTTCTAGTCTAACTAGATGCAACTGAATACCACTCCCTGTCTGTAGTGTTTGCAAGTGCGACTGCAGAGCATGAGGTCCTGGGTTTGGTTCCCGAGTCGGGCAAAGTGTTATTGGGTTTTGCCATCAGCAATTTCTCAGTAGCAGCCACGGAGTCTGGATTTGTGCCGGTTGATGGCATATAGACTCGCCCACTATTCCATGGGTCTTAAACGTGTAACTGGCGAAATGTGGGTGTACTTGTTAGGTACACCTCTGCCTAACCCTTTGGGGGCTACATGCGTGATGTTAGGTACATAGAGCAGCTGTCTGTTTGACCTCCACAACCTTGTTATGGGTAACATAATAGAACTTGGAAAGTACTGGAGGTCAAATTTTCTGATTTCAGACTATCCGTAAAAACTGTTAAAGATCTATGAACAATAATCGAGACCAACGGCTTGCAGTCTTGCCGAGTCTTGGTATATAAGGGATGGTCACCCATCCACGGCCCGTCCTCCACAAATATTGTTTACCCTTGAAGGTAAGTCCGTGTGGCTGTCATAATTAGCCCTAATTTGAAAAAAGAAACAACACGATAAACAAACAAGTTTAATGAGGGATCGTCCCTCAATAAATTGTTTCTATCTTGTGTTGTTTTTTTTTTCAAATAGGTAATTAGCTTTGAATGCATCTTTCTCTTAATGTTGTTTATTTCATAGACTAGACTAGTTTGGTAAATAAGTACGATTTTCCAAGAATATTATCAGTTTGCAGAACTGAAACTTCTTCGAACGTTAGAAATAGAAGATAACATACAAATGGGGACAAAAAGTAAATAACTAAATTATATCAGGAATATCTTAGTAGTTCGGAGTGCGCCATTAATGCCAATATTTAATTTAAGGTTATTAATAGGCCCTTAACGAAACCGAAAGGCACTTTTCCTCACCGTCATTGCGATATTTTTTTTTTGGTCTGGACCATACCTTGAAACCTTCTAATTACGGAGATATTACGGTCAAAGTTCCATCTATTTCACAAGTTCTTTTTATACACAGTTTTTAAGGTTAAAACGTTACTTTAAATACCTCTCAGACCGCGTCCTATGTAATGCACCCTTCAGCGCAGTGTTTTGAGTGCGTTATATTGAATCCTACAGTAAAACGTGCGTATTTCTAGGCCACATCATCGCTTCACATCATCCGGCGAGTTGTGGCCAATTACAAGATTATTGTAGATGCAAGTGTAAAGAAATAAGAATAATAACCAAAAAAAAAGTCTTTTCCTAGCAATAATATTTGCGTAGACTTACTTAGTTTGATGTTCATAAAGCTTGGTTCACGGCTTCGTTTAGGCTCTGTTTACACTTTTATTAGCATTCATTTCATGCCAAGTGATATCTGGCATTACTAAATATTATGTCTTGTCATTAGCTCTCCGCGTGCTCTCATTCTTGGGTACCTATCTCTCAGTTTCTGATGTCATCAAAACTTCATTTCCTGCCTCAGGCCACGAGAGTTCAACGTTTCCGAACTCGTGCTGAAACAAAACCTTGAACGCATCAAAATATGTAATAATAATAAATATTAAATGACTAATATATAATAATTTCTCCAGTAATTAATGACGAGAAACACCACGTGCATCGCATCCGGCAACGCTTAGATAAAATACTGCAAAACATACTAAATAGAATACAATGTAATTTTCTTGTGTTAATAATGTTTCATCAATTTGTTGATGTTATATTAATTAATTGAGTGTATCGATTGGGAAGGAAAATTCATTCATTATTGTTCTTGCATGCTTTGGTGTCATGCAAGGTCATAGGGCAAGATCCTGTTTTCGTAAAGACCACCATCAGAGCAAAACATGTTACATCGTAGTGCTATTCTGTAATACTACCTAGTAACATGTTACATCGTAGTGCTATTCTGTAATACTACCTAGTAACATGTTACATCGTAGTGCTATTCTGTAATAC
Organism: Eugnorisma glareosa; assembly: GCA_947578425.1. NCBI lineage: Eukaryota > Metazoa > Arthropoda > Insecta > Lepidoptera > Noctuidae > Eugnorisma > Eugnorisma glareosa. The sequence goes on from OX387981.1 coordinate 1,194,923, forward strand.
TACCTAGTAACATGTAACATCGTAGTGCTATTCTGTAATACTACCTAGTAACATGTTACATCGTAGTGCTATTCTGTAATACTACCTAGTAACATGTTACATCGTAGTGCTATTCTGTAATACTACCTAGTAACATGTTACATCGTAGTGCTATTCTGTAATACTACCTAGTAACGACAAAGTAAATCGCTACGTTTACAAACAAAAACACAAGGGTATTGTTGATCAACTCTTAGTTCTTTAGCACCTGAAATAATTGGCTGTGTGTAATGCAGCAGTGTTATTCCCAGTTTTTATAACTCCCAACTCCCAGTTTCTAAGAGCTTATTGAAATTAACATAACCTCACGCCTGTAATCCCCGAGCGGTTAGGCAGAGGTGTACCCATTAATACACCCCCAATTCGCCGTTTCTGTTTTAGTCCCATTCTTATTCTTATTCTTTATTGCACACAAAATATAAAAGTAGGACACACAAAATCCCATGTAATGGGGGGGAGCCTATTGCCATCAGCCGGGCTCAAATCCAGCTTTAGCCGAAATTCCTTATGGAAAAAACCAATAACACTTTTCCCGACCTGGGAATCGAACCCAGGACCTCATGCTCAGCAGTAGCACTTGCGACCACTAGACCACCGAGGTAGCCTGCCTAATTGAAATTACTCGTTACTAAAGGGTTGCAGCAACTGACAAATTGACAATAGTCTTCCAAGTCATAAGGCTACTCTTAGGTTGATGAGAAACAACTGTAACCAAGCATCAATTATTATTTTTCAATACACTTTCTCGAAAACTTGTTCTTTTCGCACTACGATTAGGTTCAACATGTATTGTATTTCACACGCGTGGATTTTTAATATTTTCCAACACACGTGCGTAATAAAAATTTCCACAGATAACTATACTTATATAAAGTCCAAATGGATTCAATGACTCTAGAGTGATTGCTTTTTTTTTTAAATCTCGGCCGTTCTCGCCTCCTTAACACCCTCGCCTGCAGCTCGGGTGTTAATTCCGCCTCAAATGCAATAACAAAGTTTCTCCACCTATATCACAATGTACCATTCCCATCAAATAACCAATTAACTGTGGTACTTGATTGATGTCATCGTTTACTTACCTTTCATAAGATAACCCCGCTAGGGCCACGTGTACTCATTAGGTTCAAAGTTTGCTAACATTAGCGTCTGATATCAACTAGTAACTGACTTAGTTTATTTTAGTTGTGATAACAAACTGTGTTATGTTTTTGAAAAAGTTTTATTTTCAAGTACTGGTAGGTAACTAACTGGTGCAAGTACTTCAAGTAATATGTAACCTAAGTGAGGTTACACATTACTTGACGTTTCTCTTTGCAAAGTTTTAAATACTTACCACTTCTAAAACTGACGAAACTTTCTGATAAGAATCAACCTCAAAAGACATTTTTATTGAAATGTCTTGGCACGCGTGTAGGAGAAGAGACCAGGTGGTATAACCATGGAAGTTGGGTAGGCCTTTGGTGTAGGATGGACACGCCATCCCATCTTCCTAGCACGATGGGCTGCGCTGGGGCGACTGCTGCAGTTGCTGAAAAACTTAAACGACGCAAATACAATAACTTAATTGGTAGTTATATGTTTGAGCCGTTTGGAGTTGAAACGGCCATGAGGTCCGAGTGCTCACCTAGTACATATTTCAAAATATCGCCAATTGGTTGGTCGATTCTTCACGTGCCCAGAGGGCTAGCCTTTGTTTGGCCAAAGAAACAGCATTGCCATCCAACGTGGCAATACTGTCAGACCTCTGGGCTCTTTTCTTATTAACAACGATGTGGACGAATTATTTGACGCTCTGTAATTCTTTTTCCACTTTGATACTTGTACTTATTTTATTATAATTTAGACCTATTTATACTTTTGTAAATAATGTTTAATCAAATAAAGATGATATTCAGCACATTTTGAAGGTCAACATTACAAGAGATGGTCCTCCAAAATGCCCCTCCACCACTTGCTAGTGGTTCAGCTGGTAAGAGGAAATAGCGGTTCAAACTCCCCTATTGTGTAGTATGAGTTATTCATATTTGGGGTCCTGGGTTCGATTCCCGGGTCGGGCAAAATGTTATTGGGCTTTTCCATCTGGAATTTTTCTTTCTGGATTTGTGCCCCTTTGATGGCAATAGGCTCACCCCCTTTTACAGGGGACTTAAACATACCTGGCGAAATGTGGGTGTACTATTAGGAACACCTCTGCCTAACCCTTCGTAAATAACAAGGCGTGATGTTATGTTATCTCTACCACAATTTCTAGTGGTAACTATTGCAAAAAGAAATTCCTTTACCAGCACTACTTGTGAATCAAACTCAGGACTGCTTAGCAACAAATATGCATAGTCACTCCTGCATCTAAACTAAAGTTCAAAAATAACCTCGATACAAAAATAAGAATCATTGAACAAAGAATAATAAAGAATTGTTTATTCGTTGCCCAGCGTATCGAGGGAGCAATGTTCTTCAACAATAAACACGCACTATCTTATGCATATGATTAATAAATTGTAGAACAATTTACAATTTGTCATCATTTTGTGGTCACTTCGGTGGTTGTACCTAGAGCTTGCAAAACTCAGATTAATACCATCATCATCATATCAGCCTGGAATCACCAACTGCTGGGTATAGGTATAGGTTTCATCTGCCATCTTTCTGTGTTCCAGGTGTTTCCTGCGTTTTTATTATCGTCGACCCAAATCTCCGCGTCTAAAACCATCAGTTTTGAAAATGTAATACTTTAGACTCAATTCAGTTGCTAAATGTTTCAATGGGCTATTGCTGAGCAATGGATATGGTAGGCAGACTCATCATATTTTGTGATTAATTTTATTTTTAAGGAAAATAACGTGACGAAACCGGCATGTCCTAGAACCCATATTTCCAAGAGACTGCAAACTCGCACTGGGTCCGCGTGGTCAAACAAAGGCCACTCCATCGCAATAGAAAGGAGGCTTATGAGACATATATTTATGTAATAACTACTTCATATTCAAAACATAAACAAATTATCTAATTTGTTAGGATCTAATTAACCATACCTACTTTGTGTAAATAAACAAACTAATTAATAGTTGTTTGTGTTTGATAATCACTAAATGTTACCTCATAATGATTTTATGTACATAATTAAGGTTTCTGGAGCAAGGTTTAACCCTTTTGTTTCATAAAAAGTATGTTATTTTTATCACCCCATGTAACATAGTGGTATTCAGCTGCACCCAGTAAGACTGGAAGCCTCAACATACTGCAGCATACATAAGTGTAAGAAAAAGTAAGAGAAGTTGACGTTCAGCCCAGCCTGTAATGTCTCGCTCACTTAAACACAAGTCATACTGATAATCAAACGGTATTCACCTTTTTCGGGTTCCGTACCCGTAGGGTAATCAATGGGACACTATTACTAAGCCCCCGCTGTCCGTCTGTCCTGATCCGTAATAGGGACACAGTTAGTTTAAATTTTCACAGAATGTGTATTTCTGTCGTTATAACAACAAATAATAAAAAATAAATCAAAGGGGGAGCCCCCTTCAATTTTAAATTTAGTATCCCAACTACGATGGTACGGAACATTTCATGCGCGAGTCTGACTGGCCAGTTTTTTTGCCCAACTTAAGTATGTTGAGGACACATCTAAAGTCAAATCATTGCAAAAAAATTACCATGACATTAAGTGTACGTGATCACCGACACGCAGAAATGACTGAAAGTAGGAAGAAGGGTCGTCAATTCCCAGCAGTTCTTTTTTTCCGATCATCCTTCCAGGTAAATAAAGAAGTTTGCTCCAGTTAAAACAATAACCCTTTATTGTTCTCAAGTTGTAAATATTTGTTACCGATACTAGTAAGTTAGTTAATGGTTAAAAACCCGCGTTAAGTTCTGTGATAATCTCTTTTAATGATCTTAAGCTTTCGTTTGTTTTGTGACTATTATGGCAGATCCTAGAAGTTTGTGAAGAAGTTTGACTTGTGGTGTAAAACTTATTTTTTGTTGTTATTGCACTTCTTCTCCCAACTTTCAAAGAAACCCAAACTTAATATTGCACACCCAACGACTAGCAGGATTGTAATAAGCTTTTCATTGGCATTGTTCATCATCGTCATTCACCTGCCCTTACCCCTATTTATTAGGTGTCGGCGGAGCATTCTTTCTTCTTCCATGCTTATCTATTACTCGTCATGTCATCAGACACCTTCTTTCTTGCCGTATCATCCTTTACACAGTCCATCCATCATTTCTTTTATTGACATAATTATGCCAATCCAAAACTTGTTTGTCGTTTCCATCTCGTTGTTACTGACAGAATTAAACCTTGTCTAGGGTCTTTAATAGAGAAAAACCAACATGCGAACAGTATTATTATGTACATTCATAAGAGTTGATTCTCTATTTGCTTGCACATGTACGAGTACAACATGTGACATCGGGATTTCCCCTGTGTAACGATAGAAGTAGCATGCACGTTTTACAAAACGCATATCAATAACTAAGCCGCGGCAATGAAGGTAATATTATAATCAGCCTACAATGTTTCCAATCCAGTATCAAGCCCATAAGGTAAGCATGCTATTTAAAACCCAAACACCATGAAGAGTAGAAGGTTATAAAGGCAAGTCAAGCTATTAGACTTGTATTACCACTTCTGGAATACAACTCTCTGTGGGAGGAGGTGGTCAACCACACAGGCCCAGTGAGAACCACTGTCTTAGGCCTCTCCAATTACAAGCGATTAAACTCGATAAAAAACAAGTTGCCTACCTTGAAAGCGTCGAACCTTACGATTGCCGCTTCGTGGTCTCCACTTAAGAGCTACCCTATCCGTCATCGGTTTTACGGCTAATAAGGCCTGCCCATTGCCACTTCAACTTGCAAAAACTGTGCACTGTGCGGAGCTCTATATCGAATACGTTGGCTTTCTCGTTGGCTTTCTCCCGAATCACGACGTTGACGTCCCGAATCGCAAATAGGATCCAAGCACGCCCCTTTCCTTAGCTTGACAAAAGCAATGTTGCTTACCACTTCGCTCCCTAAACATTTACAGAAGACACCTCAATTATCTATGTATGTTATGATCTCATAAACGGGGACCAAAGCTCCCCCAAACATAATTGTCAACCTTTTGGATTATCTGAATGAACGGCGAAACATTTACTGGCTAACTTTTAGAAATGACCATGTAGGTATCTTTGTTTTTATTATAATACTAGTTCAGTTGTACCGGCTGCCGTGGGATTATAAGGCAGTAGGATTCAGTTCTTCTGATCTGTATGAATGAAAATACTTCATGTCTTGGTATGAATATAAAGTCAGTAAGCAAAGTAGTAGCGAGGCTTATTGCCCAGGTTCAACATCACCATCGTTATATCAGCCGAAAGACGTCCACTGCTGGATATAGGTCTCTCTTAAGAATCGCGCATCGACTGGTCCAGGGCTGCTTATCTGCAGGTCATTAGTCCATCTTGGGGAGGCCTCCCCTTACTTGTCGCCACTCCAGAATGTTTTGGAATGTTGGTGCAATGTGCCCTAGCCACTACCTACTACTTAAGTTTGGCAATTCTTTGAGCTATGTCAGTTTTCTTGATTCTTGAATGGAATTTTTTCATTTTTGATTCGATCCCGCAGTGTAAAATCCTTTTTTAGTGCATGTGTGGTTCAGCTTTATAATGAAGCCCATTGTGCGTTCTACCCAGGTTGCGCCGCAGGTACGTACTTTTAAATATGGACACAAGTTGACCTGCATTCTAAGTACAGCAAACGAATAAAATTTGACACAAAAACTGCAGTATTCATGGAATCTTTTGGTCCTAGTAACAGTTCAGTAGTAGGTAATGTGCGGATGTTTTCTTGTTCCCAATGGCTGACCTTATAAATTAGTCACTCAATTACAAAGTAGTTCGTTATCTGTTTACTTCATAATTAATTACATTCATGATAATATTTTGCATGTTACGACATATTTTCTAACACGACAAAGAGCAATGTTATTTTTTGCTTCTCGTGCAGCCATGAGCTACTCGTATTTTAGGAAAGAAAGAATGAAAGAGCCTTTGTTAGGGTCCGCACAGAAGAAAATGTTTAACCCTTGACTACCTATCATATATTATGGTCACATAACCACCTGTCATACGTCTATGAGACCCACGAGTAAAATGATTACTTAAAAAACCAGTTTAGGGACTTAATAAACTACATATTAGAATAATAAATGCACTTAAAAAACATTTTTTTTTTTATAAACCTCGCTAAGTGGATGGGTGACTACCCTAGCCTTATCCCATTATTGGGGTCAAAAATGCACGACAGTCCCCCAAAGCGCTTAGCCTTCGCCCTTTCCAACTGGTTTAGCTCAGAAGCTGTGACAACAGAAACCGATGTCTAAATTTTGGTCCTCCGAGCCGAAAGCCTAATTAGCAGCCGCACGGGTCGATCTTCGGTAAAGCCGTGCTTGCCGAGGTTGGTCTGTAGATGGGTGACTATCATTACATACCGAGTTTCCTCCATGCCTCGGAAATCACGTTTGGCCGTTGATCCCGGCTGTCATTTGTAGATCTTTGGCAGCCGTTATGAGCAGTCAGAAGCCGAAAGTCTGATATCCAGTCTTACCAAGGGGTATCGTATTACCTAGTTACTGGGTTGTGGAGGTCAGATAGGCAGTCACTGCATGTAAAATTCCGGTACTCAGCTACATTCGGTTAGACTGGAAGCCGACCCCAATATAGTTTGGGAAAAGGCGCCGCAGATGATGAACCGAAAGCCTAACTCTAAACTCTGTTGGCTTAAAGCATTTATCATCATCTCTAATCATTCTTCTTCGATGCAAGAAAATATAGTGAAGACACAGGTCTAGTCTAGTAGACACAATGACATTCTATCAGTGCACACGACGATGAAACTAAAACCCCTTGTACTGGCCCCCAGAAGTACCAGCTATTACCAAATGATGAGCATAGTGATAAACAAATGTATGTGTGTGTTGATCCCTCTCAAAAGTTAAAATACTTTTACCCTGTGGTGGAACACATTACAGAACGTTCCTCAAGTCCAGTTTGATCTTCAATCAGTTGATCACTGTTTAAGTATAGAATCAGTACTTGAGCATTGGTCTTATTCCAGAAAGGTAATCAATTTGAACTCAGCTGAATCGAGACTCAAATCGAGCCTCAAGCAGAGATGTGTATTGTCTATGCATCAGCATGTTTCCTTTTACGATTTTTTCTATTTACCAATTCATAATTTGATCGCCACTGGATTATAAGTATTAAAATATACCTTATGAGCTCAATTATTTAGGAAATCAGTGTAATTATTTCGGTCCCGAATAGTACAATCCCCCATTTATTGAAGAAACTCTTTGAAGTACAATAAAGTAATTTTGTAAGCAAATTGTCAAGCTAAAAAGACTTGTATCTATGGCCGTAAATAGGTATGCTATTTAAAAAGTCATGGCATGTCAATTATGTGCAAACATCGACATCAGTTTGTTGTATTCGTTGTTTTGCTGATTTATTTACTCTTATAATTTTATAAATGGCAGGACGAAAGAAAAATTTTAGTACATTAGAAAAAAACTTGCTAATAGAAATTTTTTAGAATTCAAACATGATATTGAGAATAAAAAAACACATAGTGTCAGCACTGGGACAAACTCGACAACGCAGCTATACTTGAACAGCAAAAATTGACAATTGGAGTATTGGACGTGACAATCTACCTATGCTCAAGCGTGGTCTCGACCACACTTGGGTAATTACAGATCAAATCACTGCTTAGGTTCGATTCGCGAACTGAGTAACGATCTAAAATAAAGCCAAACTCAGCTGAACTATGGTCAATGAATCTATGCCTGAGGAACGTTCTGAAATTAAAACCAGACTTAAAACTAGTTTCAAACAGAGATCAATACTTGAGTTTCCTTCTGTAATACGGACCTTAGTGTTAATATATAGGGTGTAACAGTTTTCACATCGGTGTCCCGTCCACCTCGTATATTTATAACCACTACTGCTAGCGCCCTTTTATTTAATGTTTTATCTTTATGTAAACAATAGAACATTCAGTAACTTCACTATCTTTTTATTTACGCACAAGTACCGAGAATGCTGGCATACCTATTCTTGGTTTAATTCAGTACAATTTTCTGATAAATATATCTAAACGTCCCTTGTAAGACAAGCTCTAATAGTTCTTATTGTTGTCTATCAATAATGGGAGTAAAAAGACCCTTAATGAAGCCAAAAAGCACTTGTTATCCTCGTCATTGCGATCATGTTTTTGTTTTAGACCATAAATCTGAACCTTCTAGTTTCGGAGATATTGGGGGTCAAAACTCCAACTTTTTCTAAAGTTTTTTTTTTATATGTACGGTCGAAGAAGCTACTTGGTATACACGCAAAAATATTCACAATTGTAGTACACTGACAATATTGTTTACAATTTTATTTAATAAGTTTATGTCATTAAGAATCAATCTCTTAAGGCGGTACCCTGACCAAATAACCTTGAGCATTCGTCCCTTTTCACCGCACGCCACCCAGCGTAAGATCGCGAGATAGAAAATAGCGAGGTACGTAGCGAGTACGCTCAGATTTTGGAATAAAATCTTTATAAAATCAAATTTAGGTCTTTTGAAAAAAAAAACTAGCTTAATGTTTATTATTAAATTGCCTACCAACTAGTGTAAAAAGCAAATCAAAATAATGGTTAGTTTACGAGGAGATGCATGTCATCAATAATCCTGTCTTATTTCTATGGTTTCTTTGTGAGGAGATTAATATTACATTTCACAACTAAAAAAAAAAAAAAAAAAACTACCATTTTGGAGTCAAGAATATGTAGAAATTTTATGTTTTTTTTATTAGTTGGTATTTCTTTTGGGTAAAGAGTAGATAGCTCCAAAAAACTACACAAAAATCGACTACCGCTGCGTTTTGCTCGGGGAGGCGCCTTAATGAAAAAAGCTTTAGTAAATAAAATTTGGAAAAGTATACGCTTCGGCATTGGATTGTGTCTGCGTGTATACCAAATAGCTTGTTCGACCGTACAATGTTTAAATGTTATTATTTTGCTTTGAATGCGTCCATGACCCACAATCAACACAATGTTTTGAGTGCGTTACATTGAGTCCTACAGTAAACCAATGGCAATGTGTGTTCGCATATTTAATGCTATACCTGACAGTATTAAAAACTTACCAGCTAATAAATTTGCAAGATGTCTTAAAGTATGGTTAAGAGAAAAGAATTTCTTCTCAGTAAGTGACTTATTTAATAAGAAATCAGTAAATAAAATAAAACAGTAATTATTTAACCTCTGACTTAATATTAAGGAAAATGTATCGAATTTTATTTGACATTATTATGACTTAGTATTAAGGATATGGATTATTATTTATGTTAAGGTCGAAATTGCACCAATAATTTGTAGCAAATAAGTTGATTGATTTGATTATACCGAGCTTTTCACCCAAACAAAAAAATCTCGTTTTGAGTTAGGTTGATGTACAGAATGCTTAGTCGGCCGCTTTGTGAAAGGACCATTAGACCTCGTATACGTCTTGGTAGATAATATTTAAGTAGCTATATATGAATCGTTGGCCACCACGTGTATTCACCCCGGAGCTTATAATAATATGTATGATAGAAATAAATACACAATAATCGATAAATAATTGATACACCTTAGTAACACAATAACCCTTCGCTGATAATAATAAGAAGTACTGGATACAATGATTAAGTTATTTTTAACATTTGTTTGTATGTTTTTATCTTCACCCCCGACGAAGGGTTAAAGTTACCATCATGAAAACAAACCGACAGAGCCCTTCACAAAAATACCGCCACAATAAACAGCACATTGAAATCATCACGCCTGTAATCCCCAAAGGTATAAGGCAGAGGTGTACCTAATAGCACAACCCACATTTCGCCCCACATTACAAGAAGCAAGCCTATTACCATCGAACCGAGCACAAATCTCGACTCCGTGGCTGCTTCTGAGAAATTCCCATTTAAATTTGCCTGACCCGGGAATCACTCCCGCTTGCGACCATTAAACCAACGAGGCAGTCAATGCTTCCCATAGAACTTGCTGTGCTTTGTCTTCTTGGGTTTCATAAATTAACTGCTGTTAAGAGGTCTGTGAACCCGCAGCGGCCTTACATGATACAGAATATGGGATGGCGCATGCATGTCATCATAGATTGCGTCCCACACCATAAGCGTACCCGCCTGGTCGCTTCACAGCTTCGCATACCAACCTGTTAGGTTCTAATCAATCACTCGACATAGGCTTTTCCCAAACTGCGAACCAGTACTTCGTATCCAGTCTGTCCAACCACCTTTATAAGATACGCGTGAAATATTCAGCTCCAATGAGCTGAATATTTCACGCGTTTCTCAATAGAAACATATATACAAGCCTGCGAACTCCTTGGCTGTGTTGTGATTCTAAACTATTTAGAAGATTTTAATATTCGAATGTTGTTCTTTTGTTTTTCTTTCCTTCTATTTGTATAATTATGTAAAAAGGTTCGGTTTGTGATGAGATATTTTATCATATTCCCACTAAAATCTTTTTATCACACATCTTTAGTTTTATTTTATTCCACCAACCATACATATAAGGTGTAAATAGCCCCTTCACGAACCGAGCATTCTATACATCAAACTAAGTAACTCTGCAAAAATGATTGCTGGGAAATTACTTTTTTTGGGATGAAAAATCACATTTTATGGTAGGACTCAATGTAACGCACTCAAAACATTGTGCTGATGGATGCATTGAATAGTACGGGGTCGTGGAAGTATTTAAAGTAAAGGTACAATATTATAAGCTTGTGAAAAAGTTGGAACTTTACCCCCAATACCAGCTACCACCGTAATAAAAAGTAAGGTAAAAAGTATCTAGAAGAAAAAAATGATCACAATGACGCGGAAAATAAAACAAGTGCCTTTCGGTTTCGTTATTGGGAACTTTTATATGCCCATTATAATTAATTATACAGTCCACTTCCATCGCTTTCAATGGCAATTGAACATGTGAAATAATGTTTTAATTTATGTACCCATCGTTATTTAAACAATAGCAGATACTGCCAATCCTATTCCCATAATCCTTTGGCCGTTTCTGTAACCACCTTTTACGAATTCCAGCAACTACGGGAAGGGGCGGCCTAATCTTTTCCGACAACCATACTGTATTTATTGTGTTTGTAACTAAGAAGTCATTGAAATAAGAAAACAAATAGCTTCAGGGGAAAGCTAAAAGATATTGAAAGACTTTAACATTAAGGCCCACTTTCCCAAATCATTTAATACATTTTAAACTTATTTAAAACATCGTTCTGTCCCTCTCTGTTCTATTAAACTAGCTTATGCCCACGGATTCGCCCGCATGTAGTTCAGTAATTGTCCCACAGGACATTTATAATAGAAGTAACATTACATTACTTTAGCGCTAAATGCACTTCATATTTTGTAGTGCAAGTAGGCCTAAGTCACAAGTACGACTAGTTTATGACGCCTTGCAAGTTCTGTAGTTTTCAAGAAAGATAAAAAACTGATGAAGCTTTGTTGTCAAACAATAACTTACTGATAAGTTTTTCCAAAAATAAATTGTCTCACAATTTTAGTTATAATAATTTTATACAATTTATTTTTGAAAAGTGAATGCATGCACATAATAATGTTTGCTTCATGCTTCTTTATATTACACTGGGTTTCAAAGTTTATGTACTTACTGTCTTTTATTTTCTTAAATGCATCATTTAATAAAACACAAGAAAATCTTTTTATCGAAAGTTTTCGATTGCTTTCAGCAGACAATTTTTTAAGTTAAATTTTTGGGACAATCATTACCTTGTTTAATTTTGTGCGATTTATCAATATGTAGTTGTTGATAGTCTTTCATTCACATTTTTATTAAAAAAAAAGATAGCACGCTGTATTATCTATAAATGTGACTCCAAGCCAAGCTCGAAACGTCGCTGACTCTAAAATCTTCAACAAAATGAAGTTCTAACATCTAACGCGAAACTATCCCATAATCTACAGTAGTACAATACCTACTGACCTTTAACCATAGAATTATCAATAACAAATATTCTTATTAGATGTTGTATATCCACAATTTGGTGGCGTCTGATTGGTCGAGCCGAAACGTCTATAAAAGGGGAGGTCGGGAGAAACTCCGGCGCATTTACCTACAGACGCAGGTAGCCGAGGCACGTATTATTGTAGCAAAAATAAGACTGATTTTATGTGTTACTTTGAACCCCTTTCAAGATGGGGACAATTAGTATTAGCGTTTTAAGTGTTATATTATTATTTTCCGTTTTATGGAACCCAACTTTCGCCAATGGTGAGTGTTTTTTTTTTTGGTCCTCTCGTATTCATTATTTTGGTCCTGTCTATGTGAGTAATTTTATTTTGAAATTAAACCCACTAGATTCTTTTAAAATTAATATATGTAAAAGCTCTCGCATGTCCAGAGTTTTCTGTGGAAACTTAATTATTATTTAAATAATTTACCTTTTTAGATTATAATAATTACAGGCGACATCTATTCTATTTATTAGTTACCTAGATTATTTTGTTTTGATTATTTTATTATTCGAATATATTTAAAATTTTGTAGCTCTAGCTTCGAAATTTTAAATGCTCATCTTAATGGAAAAAATATCTGGTATCCTTCATAAAATTAACTAAAGGCTGGCTTCTAACTTAAAGTTACAAAATAATCTTTCCAACTAAAATAGAACTATCATTAACACTAGAAACGGGATGTTTAACATGTTTATTGTTTATTTTGAGTTCCCGATATTTCGGCGCTGTTGCTAGCACCATGGTCACGGATAAACTGAAGTTATCAGTTCAGTTTAAAAACTTATAAAATAGAACTTTTAGTTATTTCTTTCTTACTAGCCAAGAAGCAGCTATCGGCAATTGTTCTGTCGTATAATTACATTGAGAAACGCTCGATATCTGCTACTCATCTTTACCAGAAAATATAATACTTTTCCCATAAACTTGAATTCGGTACCAAGTAAGGGCAAGCCACCAAACCACCTTGTTCAAAAATGCTTTAAAAACTTTAAAAATCAAATTTATACAAAATTCTGATATAACTCAATTAATATAATAAAATAATTAAATTGTAACATGATAACCTTAGTCCTTTTGCATTTTATTAGAGTCAATTAATTTTATAATACCCAATCAGTAGCAAAAAAAAAATTAAATCAAACCTATTGAATTTGATAAAAACGTAGCAATCTATAACATGAGTCAAAATAAAAAAAACCGGGTAATAACATAGGCTAAGTCATATTTTTACTAACACTGTGGACCTCTCTGTAGTCTGATAAATAATAATAATGCCGAGTAGAATTTGATTGCACCAATAGGAATAAAAATCTAGTGTGAAAGTTTTTAGTATTTAAACAAGAAATTAGCACTGGTACTTAGTACTTCTGAAAACGACTTAAAAAATGTAACAGAAGACGTACAAAGCTAAATCAAAATACCTCAAAGCTCGAAGCAAGTTTTACTGACTGAAGATAGACTATCTATAGCCCACGATTTCGTCTTTGTGTTTTATTAATTTGTATTTGTAACATTTTATACCAGTAGGATGAAAGCCCATGTCATTCAGGTCTCTATCTATACAATTTCACACAAAGGTTTCATACTGAGATAACTTAATATTAAGAAAGAAAATGTACCACAACACATAACTATCAAATTAAACGCAATTACCAAAGATAGCAAATTCTGCCTAAAGAACAACAGCCATAATTTCGCAGAACTCTTCGAAGATAGCAAGAGGAAAAAACAACGAACTGCCAAAAAAATCCGCGTTAGGTACAATGAAGAACAAAGTGTAGTTAATGGGCGCGATAACGTGGACATATAATTATTACTAACTTGCTGCAAACATTGATAGCACTCATCTTTGACCTGAGATAGCACTATCGGGAGCCCGAGCTCCAATGTCAGCGACGGGTATCAAGACATCGGTATGTTTGCGTTAACTGTTGCTGGATTAAAATTGGCTTCAGTCATTTCTTTAACTTTTTCCCTAAAATTATTAGAAAGTCTATCGTCATATTTTTGGCCTAGAAAAACAATATAAACAGTTTTTTTTTTTCTTTTCCCTTTTAGTATTGTTAAATCTTCACCAGCTTTGCTTAAAAGAAAATATGAAGCATGGTCTTAAAAACTCCCGCCATCATCACCATCTTCTAGTCCTTTTACAACCATGCTAAGGTCGTCTCCCAGTCTGACTGGGTGCAGCTGAATACCAATAATTTACATAGAGCTACTGCCTATTTGACCACTTTGACTCCTTCAGAGCACAAAATTATGGAGTAATTGCAAATGTATCGGGGACCTGCTTTGTTTCTTGCATACAAACGTGTGTAAATTTTAACCAAGATAGCAGACACAATTGGCTGTTGTTTGCAGACAGAATTTAGTATTTTTGCTTTTAATCATTATTTCCTGCATCATTACTAACAATACCTTCTTACTTTAAAAAACTTGCTACACAAATAAACTCTTAATTAAGTTGCTCTTCAGCTTAATTTCGTATCAGCTTTCAACATTCTTTTATCACGAAAAAGCCTTGACAATGGCCACTGTTCACCGATGATGAAACAATTATTACTATCACTATTAGTGATAACTTTAACGCTCTTTAGGTCAAAATTATCACAATTGTCCGTTTATCGAAACCTTTGTTCTTTGTTATAAGTGTACAATTGACCGTTGTGTGGTCTTTTGATACGGACACGGGAAGATTATAATAATAGGTGAAGGTCGGTCTTCTACAAGGTTAATACCAAAGGATAAAAGGATTTTGTGTCCTAAAATCGAGGAAACTGTAGGTAAAAATGACACTATAAAAGCAGAGGATAATCTTTTTGATAAAAAAGCCGTCTTCGATGACAAAAAGATGCAAAATGTACAGCAGAATCTTTTATCCGGTTTGTTTTTGACGGTAATATGTAGTAAAGCAGGCAAAATCTCAAAGAAGTCAAAGTTTTAAAGTCTCCTACGGTTTGAGGAGAATTTGTGTCTTCCCCAAGGTAAAAGTTTAATAAAATTCCATATTGAAAAGTATCTACATATCTCAATGGTATCCAATGAATTCCCGTCGTCAGTAGATCAATTAAATGCATCCCAGCTGTGTACGGATGTGTCAGTTTAGCGATCACTCTTAGATTAACTGACATTAAGAGCTTGGTTCCGTTCCCGGTCCATGACCAACCCCAATCCATGGTTATGTATGAAAATATTATGTTTCGGTTATGGGAATTTTAAAAATTTCAAATATATGGGTTGTAATGCCAGAAGAGACATGGTACTATGATTTGTTTCTTGATGCGAAATAAAGAAGTAAAATAGGTGTACCCTAGGATTAAGCCATTTTAAATGATTCTTAGGTTCGCTTGCTCGACTAAATTTATTCAGTGTTATGCTGTGTCTGTAAACTTCAAACAATTGAAATTAATGGAAGGATGTGTTAAATTTGTTTAATGCTGCATGTACCTCGTGGTTTAATGAGCACGTGATTCTTGGACTTTCTTTGTTACTTCATCAGACGTTACATCGTCAACACCTAAAATAACTGCCAAGGTCTTAAAAGAACAGTCTAGAAACCCAAATATGGGTCGTATATTATTTTAATTTAGAGGTCATAGTGGCGGGTCGCCAAACTCTGGCTCCCGTCTTGTCCCCTCTGTGGGGCAAATTGGATAATCGGCTGTTTATCGAGAGGGACCGTGTTTGAGAGGGAGAGTGCTCCTGTGTTTGGGAGGCAGACAGAGAGAAAAGCTTTCTAATTTAAAGTTAATTCGAATCATGGTCATGATCGATCATTTATAGGACCTTTAGTAGTGGCTCTGTCAGTCACAATTCCAATTCATGCCTCTAGAATAAATGTTGCATCGAACATGAATGTCAAATTGGGTATCAATGTGGCATTTACCTATATAGATTTTATTTCACGAGACCAGAGCAACTACTAGTGTAATGTACTCTGTAGATATCGTTTTACCTTTCTTCTTTTTTAGTAACACCAGTAATATGTATCCCAATTTCGTCAAATCCAATGAAATCTTTGAAAGTGTTCCCTCCTGCATCTAAAACACTAATTGTATTAATGATTACCAACAACTGATTACTTTCTTCAACACCTAGATAAGTAAGAAAGCCTTGAGAATACATATGTTCTGCTATCATGACTGAGTCATACTCTATGTGCGTGTGTTGGTTCACATCTGACCCCATTGATCCGGGATCTACTTTGTTGTCAACGATCAGTTAATAGCTGAATTGTACCTTGAACTGTTGTTTACGCATTCTAATTACTGTTTACTTTGTTGATAGCTTTGTGATCTCATTTCTTCAGTTTATCTTCTCCTGGTAGAATTTTCCTGGGACAAGTTTTTCGTTATGCTAATGTTACCTTGCGATTATAGATGTTGAGATCGTATAAATGGAAATCTCGATTATTTTCTTTACAATCCATCATTTAATACAAACTATCTGTGATAAATCTACAGATTATAAGATTTTTTCTTTTTGTCCGAACAGTCTTTCTAAAAAATGAATTATCTACCTAAAGTTTATCTAAACTTATCCTGTCACTTACGGGATATCTTTCGGACTTGTTTATTCTTTTGAGCTCTCGATATAACAGACAGCCAGTAACAGTGACAGCTTACAATGTTTATAGTTTATTTAAAGCAGTAAGTAATACCATTGACAAAAAATCACGTAACTTAACAGTCAATTTTATTCAGCAAAAGTAAACATATTCAAAATTCAGTTTTGACTTCATTTTGTTATTTGTTTAGATCATATAAATTATTCTCTTCGGGTTATCAGTACCTATCACCTTTGTTACTTATTTTATTATTTATCATATTGTTTAATTATTTAAATATTGTAATGGAAATTATTTCATAAAATTCGCACGTGTCATTATACCTAAATGGTTTATTTAAGAATTATGATTGGACAACTTTTATCTATACTAATATAATATCATAAAGAAGTAAAGTTTGTATGTAGGAGGTGATCTCTGACATTACTTATCCGATTTCAAATATGCTTTCACTGATGTAAAGCTAGACTACTGTGAGTGCCATAGAATGTGTGTTTCTCGCAGGCAAAGTCGCAGATAGAAACTAGTTGTTTATAATGTCACTATTGTCCAATAAGGTCAGCCGTTGTGTTTGTTCATCACTAAAGTTCTTTAGAATAAAGAGCTTATTGCCATCAAGTTTATCAACACCTTTAATGAGTTTGTAATTATTCTTAGCTGCTATAATTAAGTTATTGACACGAATTACTTTGTTTGTTTCAGATAAATGCTCTTTAGGCTGCAAAGGATGTGAGTATACCATTTATTTTATATTATCTTTCCCATTACGACTGTTTTTAATTTAAATGGAAGTTTTTATAGCTCTATATTTCTCTATATCATTATTTTCTTCAATACTATTAAGTTTATCACTTACACGATCCATCATATAATTTAATTCTATATAAATCCTGGGTTTTTCAATATCTTTACTGACTTTATTTTCCCATGGTCTCATTTTCGGGCCGAACACATTCGGTATGTTTTGGCACGGGCCGTGCGACAAAATGAAATACTCTGCCGCCCGGTCTGTTCCAAAAATACCGAAGGATGCCAAACCAACACTCATAAAGTTTTATTCTGGACCTATACTTATTCTATCTTTCCTCCAACAGCCCCAACGACTCAATCATTCCTGAACGGACACAAGTACAACTATGGCGTGGAAGGTATCGTGACCATCTACCTGACCGGTGCCTCCAACCAGGAGACCAGCGTCAAGCTCCTCGGTCAGGTCTCCGTGTCTTCCGTTGGCAACTGCGTGCATGAGCTGGCTGTGCAGAATCTGGTGATCTCTGGTCCTGATGGCAAGGTTTGTGAATTAATACTTGCTTTTTAATAGGTGGTATTTTAAACTGTTTTTTTTAACCGATTTCCAAAAAGGAAAAGGTTCTCAATTCGGGTGTATTTTTTTTTTGAGAAATACTATTATTAGCAAAGTTTGAGATTCCTTTATTTTCACTTTTTTTATGTTTTTGGAGCGATCCTTATCTTGAAACGAGTGTTTAGTGATTTGTTAAATCCTGTTAAATTTATAAGAGGTACCCGTCAAAATTCACTTTGATTAACCAACTTAGCAAATATGTCACATTGCTACTCGGCCTTTCTGAGATAAAAGATTTAGTTTCTACGAAATTTCTTCTGGTAGCCTGTCTAAAGTAGGTACTTGAAATCTCTTGGCAACGTCTCACCTCCACATTTCCTTCCAGAAACACCAAAGCCCGCCTGGCATCGAGAAGCCGATCCGCTTCACCCTGCAAGATGGCCGCACCGGCGCCGAGATCTGCGCAGAAGAGGACGACACCCGCCGCTCTCTCAACATCAAGAGGGCTATCATCTCGCTGCTGCAGACGGAACAGAAGCCTTCCACTCAGGTAAGAGATGCGATGATTTTGGAAATTCGAAAAACTTTGTAGTGCACCTACTCACTTTTAATCAGTGCACTGAGTCGGCATCAGTTCACCTCATTTTTTACCAGCTGATGATGCTGCCCCGTGCAGTATTTAACTGTGTGACTTTAAATCAAATTCTTTTTTTAATTTTAGTTTACGATAATTTGTGATATTCAGAACTGCATTTTTAACCTTAATTTTTCCCACAGGTGGACATCTTCGGAACATGCCCCACAGAAGTGTCGTCGTCTCAGGAGGGAAGCGCCGTGCTGGTCCACCGCAGCCGCGACCTGTCCCGCTGTGGGCACCGCGAGCAGGGCAAGGCCGACCTCATCACTGGGGTGTTCAACCCTAATGCTGTAAGAATTTTGGCTTATACAATATGTAATTTTTTAATATCATAGCTTACAGAAGTATCAAGTAAAATATCCTTAGTGAAAACCCCGTGCAAGGCTTTTTTATCCAATAGAACATCAGCATTATTTCTAGACATTTAGGTATTTATTATTCTTTGTCCTCTTTTTTTCAACTCATTTTCACCAATTGCTTAGTAAGAGGTATAACTCTCTTCGTGAACTTCCACTGTAGTTAACAAATCTAATATAACCAATTTTTCTTCTAACAGGAAATCAAGGACACTCAAATTCTCCAGTCCGCGATGAACGTGGAGACCAAAGTCAACAACGGCGTCCCTGAGAAGGTGGATGCGACTGAGGAGTACATGTACCGTCCCTTCTCTGTCGGAGAGAATGGTGCTCGGGCTAAGGTCCACACCAAGCTGACCCTGACTGGCAAGGCTAGGGCTGCTAACAACCCAAGTAAGTATTGACGAATCAAATAGTAGCAAATCAGGTAGATTTTCTTGTATGGTCCTACCCATTACAGAAACTCTAAAATTACAGAAATATACCTTCTGACACTCATCATCAAGCATATTTCTGTATGTTTAAATAAAAATAACACCGAGTTTAAAAAAAAATCTGCATTTATACTTTCCTCAGTCCCAGTTCCACACTTTTTCTTGCAAGTCATTCCATACCAATTTGAAAAGTACCCCTTCAAAATGACTGATCGCCATGTTTCTCCACCAGGCCGTTGCACTGAGACCCGCACCATCATCTTCGAGAACCCCCACGGGGTGGCCACGAGCGGGAACACCATGAGCTCCGCACTGAACGCCGTCAAGGAGACAGCCAAGACCGTAGCCACTGAAGCCAGCTCCAAGTCTGCTGGAAACTTCGCCCAGCTCGTCAGGGTAAGGATCTTCATCTGAAAGAGAGAATCAGCCTAGACAAGAAGAAGAATGTATCTCATATCTCTAATCGAAAAAAAAACATTATAATCATATAAATTGTCACTATCCCCTGTAAGGACTTCTTTGTCACTGAGCTATGTTTCATTTTCCTTTAACTAGTTGTGGTCACTAATTAATCTTGTAATTTTCCAGATCTTACGCACAAACACCAAAGATGAACTCTTGAAGGTCTACAGCCATATCAAGGGAAACAACGTTGAGAAGTAAGTTTTTATCTTCCATTTTATTTCTACAATCACTTTTCTGCTGATACCTTTGATCTATCTTTTACTGATATTTTTTCAAACTTCACTTTTGCGCATATTATTTCCATGATCCAATTGAAAAGTCCAAAACCAAAGTGCAATAATGAAGCCAGGACATCAAAAATTCAAATCCCGTAATTGGCACTGAATATTGTTCAATCATTTCCAAGTTCCTCTAGCACAATACTCTAGAATGTTCCCAAACTAAATTCAACCTTTTTCCACCAGGCGCGTATTCCTGGACGGTCTGATCCGTGCCGGAACCGGCTACAGCATCGAAGCTTCCATCCAGCTGCTTAAGAGCAAGGAGTTGAACCCCATTGAGCAGAAGCTGGTCTTCTTGTCCCTGAGTAACGCTAGACACGCCAACAACGATGCCCTGAAGGCTGCTGCTGTAAGTAGTAAATCAAAAACAAAGAGATAAGTTTATGAGGGAAACTGGTAGAACTGAAATATCCGAGGAAAGTTCCTGCTTTTAAAGATGTCAGGCTACAATAAGAATACAAGGATCGTTTGGATACATTTTTGTTTAATTCCCTTTTTAAAGAAGTTCAAATGACCCAGTCACATTCCAACCCTTTAAAAAAAAATATCTTCAAAATATTTTTGCGTACCATGCCTTCTAAGGTTTTGTCAAACCGGTCCGGACAAATTTTAGACGCAGCTCCGGACACGGATATCTCTACACAAATACTTACTGAAGTCACTATGTGTTCTGTGTCCGTAGTGTTTCCGTACCAGATTGACTTTATATTCTTCACTTTATAAAATATAGTTGTATTATATTTTTTTTAAATCTTTGCTTCTAACAGTGATTCTAATAAACCTTTTCCCCACAGGGTCTCCTGGACCTGCCAAACCTCCCCAGAGAAGTGTACCTCGGCGTGGGCGCCTTAGCTGGTGCCTTCTGCCGCGAGCACCAGTGCCACCACACCAAGAACGATGGCATCGTCGCCCTGAGCAACAAGCTTGGAGCTAAGCTGCAGAACTGCAGGCCTAAGACCAAGGTTGACGAAGACAATGTAAGTGTCTGAGACCTCTGGACTATTTAGTCAAATTGGCAGTAAAAAGGTTGGCCGTAAAAAAATATTACCATATTGTCATTAAATTTGAAGCATTGAGTTTTGTTGTAACCATTGTAAAAAACGAGTTCGAAGATCGACCCGAGCAGCTGTTATTGTTTAGGCACGAACTCCTCCACCATGCTCGTTATTTGAAAACCAAATATTCTAAATCATCTTCTCCCTCACCAGGTGGTAGCAATTCTGAAGGGTATCCGCAACATCCGCCACTTGGAGGACTCTCTCATTGACAGGCTGGTCCACTGCGTCCAGGATGCTAATGTCAAGCCCAGGGTCAAGGCTGCAGCTCTTGAAGCCTACCTAGGTGATGCCTGTGCTGCCAAGGTAAGATATGAAAGGAATTCCAGAAACATTGTAGAAGAGGAAATCATTTTTTCAACCTCCTTTGGCTCTGCCTGAGCCGGGTAAAAAGAGAAGGTTTTGATGCATGTAAAGATGCAGATAATATAATTCTTCTTAAGACATAATAAGACATTACCTACTTTAAAAAGCTCATAGAATTGGCAAACCTATCAGTTTTTTTATCGTTCGTAAAAAAAAGAAAGAGAAGAGTAGAGAAATTAGAAATATATTATAATTCTGACCAAGGTTTGGCGCCGCGATTAACGTGGCCACCTACTGGGCGCTAGTAATTTTATTAACTCTGCTTAACATATAATGAATGTAACAAATATAATATCGTAGCTCCTCCTTCTATAATTAAACTTTTTCTTTATCAATTTCTTGGTAATATATTCTACTACTAGTACTAATAAAATCTTTCCTAACAGATTAAGAAATCTGCCATCGACATCCTGAAGAACCGTCAGTTGGACTCAGAGATCCGTATCAAGGCCTACCTGGCCGTCATCTCCTGCCCCTGCGCACACTCCGCCACTGAGATCAAGAACTTGCTGGACTCTGAGCCCGTTCACCAAGGTAATTTACATTCTATTTCGTATCCTCATTCATTCTATCTCGAAATACAGTCGGTATTTCATAAAAGGTTAGTTAGAGAAGAGTAGGGGCGTGTAGCGCACTCATATCCAGCGGGATATGAGTGCGCTACACGCCCCTACTCTTCTCTATTTTTAATACTAGACTCAACACCAAGATCTTACGGCATAATAAGCGTATTATGCCGTAAGATCTTGGTGTTGAGTCTAGTATTAAAAATTCTATAGTACGCTTTTATTTGCGATAACTAGTGAAAATTGGCTGAATACATTTATTTTAAGACAACAATTTTCAACTACTCAAAATCTCAAATCGTTTATTGCTATATCCATGATGTAAACTTACAGGTGGTAAAAAAATATTAAAATAGAAACAATCAAGGACCCTGTCGGGCACAGCAAATTTTTAAATAAGTAGAGAGAGGAAGAGCGCTTTATAACTTTTCTTTGTTGTTAAGTTTAAATTATTTTATATCCTATTAAGTATTTTGTATTTCCATTTATTTACATAATCTATGCAAGCAATATATATTAATTTGTCATTTATTTAATTGTATTAAGAATTGCTTAATAGTTTACTTGCTTTGAAAAATACTCATTTGGTTTAATCAAAATAAAAACAACACAAAATAAATAAGAACTTCGCAATGAAAGATAAATGCATTACGTTTTGTTCGAACATATTAATACTTACAATGTTTCTTCCTCCTTCTAGTCGGCAACTTCATCTCGACGTCGCTCCGCAACATCCGCGGCTCCTCCAACCCGGACAAGCAGCTCGCGCGTCAGCACTACGGCCTCATCCGCACGCCCAACAAGTTCAACACTGACGTCAGGTATGAACGACATTTTCCTTATTCCTCTGCATCAATATAAAATTAATGACGGTATGAGTATGCTATATCATGTCGTTGATTATAAGAAAACTAGCGACCCACCCCGGCTTCGCTCGGGTGCAATGTTATTATCATTCATATAAACCTTCCTCTTGAATCAATCTATCTATTTAAAAAAACCGCATCAAAATCCGTTGCGTAGTTTTAAAGTTCTAAGCATACATAGGGACAGACAGCGGGAAGCGACTTTGTTTTATACTATGTAATGATGTATAATTATAAATATTTTATTGCAACATCCATCTCACAACTATATTCTTCTCCAGGAAATACTCGTTCTCTGAAGAAGAATCCTTCAACGTCGATGCCCTGGGTATCGGTGGAACCATCGAGAAGAACGTCATCTACTCCCAGGACTCGTTCCTTCCCCGGTCGGCTAACTTGAACCTGACAGCCGAAATCTTTGGTCACAGCTTGAACGTTCTTGAGGTTAGTATTTTCTACATTAGTTAGACTAAGCTCAAGCTCACATAAATTTGTATTTATTGATTTCACTGTACAATTTAGGAATTACACGGCCGTTATCAGCCGTCCGTTATCCCACTTATGCACAAACCAAAATGGTTTGTTCATAAGTGGGATGTTGACTTGTGATCCCCACACTGTACCATAAAGTAATGTGAAGTACAGTTCCGAGAGAACTGTTCTTCACTTATTTTGAAATACTGTACTTTAAGTGTATAGAGATAGCATGACACTTACGACTAAAAACAGTATTTTTAGGCATATGACCGCCAGCCTCTTCTAAATTAGATCAATTTTAATGTCAAACATACTTTTCCATCTATTCTTTCAAATCAAATCAATCTTTATTTGTGAACACAGGTACTACAATAACTACTTATGTATACATTTTAGTCGAGCTCTGTGTCCTACCAATGACATTGGTAGGACACAGAGCTCGATACAAATATTAGTTTTTTAATAATAAGTCTGAATCTTTGATTATACAATGGTCTGAATCCATACAATACAAAGTCATAATCCAAAATCATAATAATAATCCGCACCATTCCACCAGATTGGAGGTCGTCAAGGCAACTTGGACCGCGTGGCCGAGCACCTGTTTGGACCCAAGAGTTTCCTCCACACCGAAGACCCCCAGAGTCTGTACCAGAAGTATATCGTGGATAAGTTCAACCAGTACAAGAGCAAGTTCGAGGGGGAAGTCCAGAGGGGACGCCGCTCCGTCAAGACTGATGTTGATAACTTTGACAAGACCGTAAGTTCTTCGCTGTTTCTAGACTGATAATACATCATTGAAATTTTTGATGTAATTTTTTTCGTCTTTGTCTTTTCCTGACCCTTATTTTTATGTTCAAACTATCACTATCTGGTAGAAAACATTTTTATCCCAGTTTCTAAAAAAGTGTCTATTTGACACAACACGGAATACGGGCTCAAAGTCTTAAGTCTAACAAAAAGTCTTGCTTAAAACAAATAGTTTTGTTGGCAACTATCTTTTAATGACCAAAACTGAAACTCACTGTATCTGCTTGACTAAATCTCATTTTCTGCCTACAGCTGAGAGCCGAAGCCGCACCTTTCAACAACGAACTGGACCTGGACCTGTACGTCAAGCTGTTTGGAACTGACGCCATCTTCCTCTCTCTTGGAGACGACAAGGGCTTCGACTTCGATAAGTGCATCGACCAGTTCATCCAGTACCTCAACAAGGGAATCGACGATGTGAAACACTTCCAGGTAAGGACACCCTTCTGTTTTAGGGTTCCATAACCGAAGGGTAACCAACGGGAACCTATTACTAATCCTCTTCTGCCCATCCGTATATCAGCGGGCTGCATCTCATGATCCGTAATAGGTAGACAGTTGACATTTTCATAGAATGTGTATTGTTACCGCTATAACAACAAATAATAAATTTAAAAAAAGGCGCGGTTAAGGAGCTTCATACGCGAGTCCGACTCGCATTTGGCCGATTTTTAATATAGTAAGGTTTTAAAATTGGCAATATTTCTTTTCTTACCGACTCCTTTTAAAGTATACATCACGTTTTGAAATGCTTAAATTATTTATTCATTTAACTTGATAACAATCAAAGGCTTGACTCTAGTAATACCAGTGCACTTTATTTAATCATTTGTTTCGCTCTTGCAGCAAGAAGTCCGCGCGCACATGCTGTTCATCGACGCCGAGCTCTCGTACCCCACGTCTACCGGTCTGCCGCTCAAGCTTGACATTGTCGGCGCCGCCACCGGCCGCCTCGAGGTCGCCACCAACGTTGACATCCGCCAGTGCATCCACAGCCCCAAGGATGCCAAAATCGACATCAAACTCGTCCCAAGCACTGACATCGAAATCACTGGAGCCCTATTAGTAGATGCTGATGCTATCGCCGCTGGTCTCAAGGTCATCGTCAACTTGCACAGTTCTACTGGTGGTCATGTCATCGCTAAGGTTCTTGAGAATGGTCGTGGATTTGACCTGCAAGTCGGACTTCCTATCGACAAGCAGGAGATTCTTACCGCTTCCAACGACCTGGTCTACTTCTTCTCTGAGAAGGGACAACCGGAGAAGCATACGCAAATCAAGATGGACAATGTCGTGAAGGAGAACACTGGTTGCTTCGACCAGGCTGCTGACTACATTGGATTAATTGTCTGTGGAGAGATGACTGTACCTTTCACTGTGTCTGGTAGGAATATTTTAAATATCTACTCCAGTATATCACTTCTTAAACTAAAAATATCTATAGATCAGGATGATCACTGTGCCTTTAACTAAAACAATATTTTTTCCTTCAGGACCTGATGCTCAAGCTTCGATCGCCAAGTACATCTCAAGCTACCCTCTGACAGGAAAGACCAAGTTCCGCGTGATGCTGGAGAAGCAGAACCTCAGAGGATACCATATCAAGGGTGTAGTCCGCTCAGACGAGGGTTCCGGCAGACAATCCTTCGAACTGCTCTTTGATGCTGAAGGTATACATCAAATATTTCATCCCTTGCTAAAAACGATCTAGTAATATATCATTAGAAATTATCAGTTATCTAGTCCAACATCTTTCACTTGAGCTTCTTTCTGGGGTTAAGCACTAAGACAAATTCTTATTTTTAGGTGCCAAATATGGTCGTGCTCAAATTAACGGTGAAGTCACCTACAACCAACACGAGATGGGAGCTCAACTGTCCCTCAACTCCCCGCAGAAAACCGTGTCAGGCCAAGCCACCTTCTACCGCAAACCCACCGAATTGTCCGTCATCGTCAAGGGCAAGTACGACGCCAGCGAACTCTACGGAAAAATTGGTTTTAACGTCCAAGGAAGCGGCAGCCGCAGGGTCTTTAAACCCATTGCTGAATACCAATTGCCAGGAGAAAAGGGCAAGCAAAACGTTCCCGTCTCTGGTCAAGTTGTTGAAGAAACTGGTGGTGGAAAGACCAAGTACTCCATTGAAAACATCAAACTGACCTTGCCAAGCGTGAAGGACCCGATCTGCATCGATGGACACTTCACCAGTAGTGCCGACAAGGACATTGACTTCGATACCACTGTGAAGGACTTGGCTTCCCTCAAAGGTTCCGTGAAGAAGAACGACGTTAAGATTGAGTTCCAGAACAGGTTGAACCCGAACATCAACTTCAGGTTGTCGGGACACTTCGAATATGAACCAATTGTGAGTATAATTATAACCGGTTAAAATAAAACTCGCATCTCAAATATTTTGGATCCTTACGTAATATTGTTGTCTACAGTATCGCAATGAAATCGACCTGATATACGGAGGTGACCTCAGGAACACACAAAACCGCGTCGTCTTTGCACAAATGCTCAAATACCACAAGAACTCACCTGAAGATTTCAACGTTATCACCAAGAATAAGTGTAAGTTATAACTCCTTCTAATAATATTCTACTGTCCACATTGTCCCACTGACCAAATTTTTACGCCAGGGCCACTTTTGTATCTAACAGAAATTCAGAAAATACAAAGAAGAATGAATTACAAAGAAAAAACGTTACAAAAAATATAAAACCAGTTTTGACTAAAACTAACTAGTATAGTCTTGTGAAATTATTACAGTAGAATATAAAATCAATAGATATCAAAAGAAGTCATTTATAAAAAAGATAAACGCACTTTAACAAACAGAACTTAATTAGATGACTGATGATTTTTTTCTTCTAACAGTTGAAATCTACGCCATTCCCCTGAAGATCAGCCTCGATGCCGACATTGACCCCAAAAAGGTTGACATCGACGTCGAAGGTCAGTACACAGACAAGAAGGCAGCCTTCGACCTGGAAGCCAGACAGCAGATCAAGAAACCAGGAGACTACAGCATGAAACTGAAGGCTTTCTACGACAAGAATGGAATCGAAGTCTTCTCCAAGAGAGACATTGTTTCTGCTGACAAATCTAACCTGGAGAACTACATTGAATTCAAGAATATCGGCAAATACGAGTTGTCGGGAGTGTTGCTGCACAAAAATAAGCCTAATGACGTGAATGTTGGTGCTATTGGTCACCTGAAGGCGACCGTGGGCAGCAAGAGCCAGGACATCAAGTAAGTTATCATGGAATCTTCTTCTTCTTTTTCCTTCTTTCCTTCTCCTCCTTTGGACCTTTAATGCTTAGTTTAAAATGACAAATTATAGGTCATAGTTTCGCCAGCTCCGTGGCTGTTTTCGACGACATACCTTTCTTCCACTATTGAATCCGAATTACGAAAATTACTCACTACATTAAATTACGCCTACATTCCCCGCAGAGTTAGCCTGAAATCCTACACTACATACATTTCGCCAGGTTATTTAAACTCTTTTTTTTTACTAGATTCGACATCGGAGCCATCCAAACCCCAGCGCTATATTCTTCCCACGCCAAGATCTCCGAATCCTCTGGAGACCTCATCGATTTCCTTCTGAAGACCACCCGTGGACCCAACGCCAATGGACAACTGAAGCTTATTGTCAAGAACGCCATCGGCGCCAACGGGCAGTTCAAGGTTACCGATAGCGATGGCAAAGGCAACGGCATGATCATCGTTGACTTCAAACAGGTGAGTTTTTAAGTGATTCTCATTGTTATTTGAATGGACAGTAAAATGGCGATGAATTATTGATTATTTTGTCATACTAATTAAGGTGTAGGTATACTCAAACGTAGGTAGATTAATTGCCCAAATAACAGTCTCCTGAAATGAGACGCTGTTCAAGATTTTTTTACAGCTTTCTATTTAAAATCAGAATCTTAGATTATTATCAACTTAGACAAATTCAACAACTTCAATAAATAGAACACATGATAATGCAATCCATCGCAACCGAAGTTTATGTAGGACATAGTTATAAACAATCCATCTAAAATACACTTAAGACTATAAATATGTTGCTAAAGTGGATATTTGATAGGATGGTCTCGTCAGTAGACTTTCTATAACAAATGTTCTATTCATCCAGGCCCAACGCAAGATTAAGGGAGACTTCAAGTTTATGGCGAAGGCCCCGGCCTACGGAGCTGACGTCGACATCTTCCTAAACTACGAAAAGGACAACAATGACAAGGTCCACTTCAGCACCAACACTAAGAGGACTGACAAGCTGTTCGACTCTAAGTAAGTCTGCTAGAGCTTTTCCTCTTTTTCTTAGAATCTGTGTGTCACATCACTAAATTGTGAAGGAGAATAGTGAAACTAAAAGCATTGGAAATCTCCTATCGGCATTGCGAGAATAGCTCAAATTGTGGCTGAAATGTTAGTTAGTTGGCAACATGTTGGCAGAGCTGACTACTCTAGATAAGACAGACGTTCGAGTCAACGCTGCTAGAAAAAATTTGTTCTCATCGAAGACAACAGAGGAACACGTTATATGGCGCAGACTGCTTTTCCTCTTAAAATGTTCATCAGTTCCCAACAGCACAATTCCATGGAATAGCAGATACTGTTAGCCTCCATCACCCCACTGGGCAAAGGTCTCTACTCAGTGTCTTCCAGATCTTCTATTTACGGCTAATGTGGACTGATCGTTGGTCCTGAAGAACAGCTACAAAATGAAAAATATATCATCAATAAACTAAGACGTTCGTTTTTTCTAGGAATACGTTCATCTACACTGACAAAAAGTTCGAGCTGAACCTCCACCAGGATGGAGTATACTCCCCGACTGGCAAGACCCACGGCGTCGTGGAGCTGGTGCTGCCTACTGACAGGTGTCTTACCCTGAAGGTGGACCGTGATATCACGCAGAACGGAGACGTAAGTGGATATTGTGGCTTGTAATCCCCGAATGGTTAGGCAGAGGTTTACCTAAACCTACTACATCCATATTTTCCCAGATAAATTTAAGGCAGAAATTCAGACTTCGGGCTGTTGCAGAGAAATTTCTGATAGCAAAACCCAAACCCAACCAACCCTCAATCAGAAGTCTTAACTGAATGCAGCTGGATACCAATGGTTCTCCAGAACCTAGATCCTGGGGACATGATTAACTTAATCTTCTGTCTACTTGTAACGACTGTCAAAGATATACTTATGCCATCCGGAACCGACGGTGAAACGTGCTTTCTAGGGTACAGAGAGGTCCCCAGTTATCTGCATGAAATTCACGTATTGACCGCGACCTTTACTTAGACACGACCTTCTCCGAGGTTAATTCTTCTACCATACCTCAACTGTCTTCCTCTTATAGAAATACAACGGCCACGCCGAAGTGGTACTCTCAGACGCCACCAAACGCGGAGGACCAGCTTCCACCATCAGCTACAAGGGCAAGGCCACCAACACCAATCTGGAAAAGGAGATCATCAACTACGAAGGCCAAGTGGAACTGAAGCTGAAGGATGGACAGCATCTGCTGAACACCTTTGGAGTCAAGAACAACCCTGAGGGAGACAAGTTCAAGTTTGACCTGAAGGTAAATATAAATTGGCACATGAGACTATAAACAGTTCATTTGGGCTGCTTGATTTTTTGCTATTCATATTTTTTACCTCAAAAAGAAAATACGGGACCCTCATGAGATCATCTATGATGTGATGTATGCTTGTTAAGCAGACGAATAGATCTATGTGTTTTCTAATATAGGACTTTATTACTCGATTTCCATGTCAGATATCGTTGAGGTTAATTTAAGCTAATCTTAAAGCGGGCTTGCTCGCACTCAAATCAATGTTTTCGGTCTAAAATTTTTTACATTTGGAAGTAGCTCTATCCTGCTATCTATTACAATCATATTCAAGGTCTAAAAATAAGTAAATGCAATAGATAAAGCGTGTTTTCATTGCAAAAAAGTATCATGCTTCAGAGGAATCACCAATTTTAACGATGTTTTTCTACCCCAGTACGACATCACCGGCAACCTACTGCCCAAGCCTGTCACCCTGGTCGCTACCTACACGTACTCCGACTCCGTGACTGAAAGGGATGACAAGTACCGCGTGAAGGGAGGGTACGGAGACGACACCAGCTTCGAGTACACTGGAGTCTGGGAGGTCAAGGGCTTGGAAGGAGACAAGAAGTAAGTTTAAAAAACAAAAAAGTCCCTATTCATGTAATGTAAGCTCTCAAAACGGTGAAGAAAAAAATCGTGATGTTACAGAACAAAAAATTTTAAAACATGAATTGCCTATATCGAAATGTAGTTTCCTATAAAAGCTTTAAGCTCACCACTTTATGTACCTCCCCAGATACCTGGATGACTTCACTGTGACCGTCAGACTGCCATTCGAGAGGGCCCATGACATCAAATGGGTATCCACCGTGTTATACCTTCAACCCGAGAACAAGGATACCGTTGAGGTAAGCAGAACAGTAAAATTGACCCACATTTCAAATTAAAATAAGTAATATTATATCTCGAAAAACTCGAAAATCTGTCGGCATTACAATCCTAAATTCTGTTTTTTGTTTTTTATGTTTTCCATATCATAATTAGCTAATTTCCGATAAATGTTCTAATATTCAATTTCTCTAAAATATAAGCTAAGCCGCTCTTATTTGTGCGACAGGCCCTCAACATAACAATTATTATAAGTAGAAAACTTACTTAGTGCCAGGGTAAAACAAAATTACAATCAGAACTAATTTTATGTCGCTGAAATATCATCAAAAAGACTCACTTGAAAATTAAATTTCATCCACATCTATAGCAATTATTTTAAGTAAAGAAATTCCAAAAAATGATTTCCAAACCCTCAATAAACCTCCAATCTACCCCACAGTTCACCATCGTGGAATCAGTCCAAATCAACGCTGATGTGTACAAGATCGACGCGAACGGCAAGGTCAGCCCTCAGACTGGACTGTCCACCGTCAAGTTCCTGGTGCCTCACGTAGACCCAGTGGTGCTGGATGTCAACTACAAGACTGCTCAGAATGGTTAGAACGGATTATTATTTTGTTAATATTGTACACACGTGAAATACGTAAGTACATTTTCGTAAACTGATCTCGTATTCGCTTGCCATGTTTAAAATAAAATAAAATTTCATACAACAAAAAACGAGAACAGTGCAAACCCTTGATTAAGAATATTAGTCTCAGTATCTATATTCCTGTTCACTTATCTGTTTTGAAAGAGAGACAAAGAGCCAAAGAGTATTAACTCTCAATATATGGATAGCCAATGTATTAAATACAATGGGCATCATTTCATTGCCACAATCTTTCTTCGACTCATTTTCAATTTTTAGAAAGAAAAATAAGCCAAGATTAAGCTTTTGGGTTTTGTCATTCCTCTCTATTGAACAACAGGTTGGCTATCGACTCCGCATATACATTCACCTTGTTCTTTGCGAGGTACAAAAGAATTGATACCATTCTTCTAACACCTCCACAGGAGACAGGAGCGACAACCATGTGGAACTGAAGGCCAAGTACGGCAAGGGCAAGTCTGCCGTCATCGCCGTGGACGCCGCAGTGGCTCCCAAGGACAACAGAGTCAGCATCAAGGCCAACGCACCTGGCTCCGAGGGTCTGAAGAAACTCGAGTTCACTGTGCACTCTAGAGTGAGTTTGGGGTCAAATAATATTGAAATCTTGATAATATCTAGACTAGAAAAACTAGAATTCTAAAAAAAGTTGACATATATTTCGCAATATGTCAATATATCGCAAAACCCAGTGAAAAATAAGTAGTTGCCCTATTTAATCCGGATCTTGACACTGGATTGGATTAAAATAATTTCCACTGGTTATTGATTAATCCAATGTGCTTAGCAGGATTCTAGCGCTGAAGACACTTGATGTGTGTGATTAATTTAAAAATGAAGCACCTATTTCAATGCAGTTTTTTTCAAAGTCATTACTTAACTTTTTTGCATGCATTTTAGAGCTTTCTTTTCTCTTTCAAGTGAACTCAGCTACTTAATACTTCTCGTTTCTTCCACAGAACCCCGCCCCCGACACCTATAGTTCCAACATCATGGTTGACGCTGACGGCCGCGTCTACAAGTCTGATACCACCATCGTCTTCTCAAAGGCTCATCCTCTGATCGACATCAAGTACACCAGCCCCTCCACACCTAAGAGTAGCAGGTAATTTGGTATTCTTCTCTTGTATCGATATGTGGTCAAGATACTGACCACTCTGCAAGATGATAAAAGAGGCATGGATCAACCACATTTTAGTTGAAACACTTGACCTACATTATGGGCTTTACTGCTGTGGAATAGGGGCACTGAAGTCATTGTCAAAATATTATCACGGACTTGCAGTTTTCTGAACATTTAAGGACCGTCAGTCTTTGAAGTTTGTATTGTAATATTTATAATTTTGCACTAATAAATGCTTTAAATCACAATTCTTCGTCTTTTGAAATTGATCAGTGTAAGACCGATTTTGGCTCAAGTTTGCCTTTCTCATCATTCAGTTCGTTAATACCTTCCCCGTCTTCCACAGTCTCTATCTGAAGGGCAGCTCCCTCAGCTCCACCCAAGGCAAGGTCGAGATCAAGATCGAGAACATCCGCGACATTTCCTTCGACTGCATCAGCGAAGGCAACGTGCAGAAGGACAACGTCTACTTCAAGATGATCGCAAACTCTGAGAAGCTGGGTATGAAGAACTATCAAGTCGAGATCGCCAGCAAGGACGCTGGTACCGGCAAGCGGTTGGAGTTCCACGCTACTAATGATAACAAGAACGTTCTTAGTGGAAGGTTTGTTTATCTTTATGAATATTTTTTTCGTAGCTGGCATAATAAAGGCTGTAACAAGACCCTTAACGAAGCTGAAAAGTATTTGTTCTCCCCGTCATTGTGATATTTTTTTTGTTCTAGACCATACCTAGGAAACTTCTAGTTACGGAGATATTGGGGGCCAAATTTCCAACTTTATCACAAGTTTTTTTTTAACTACTTTTTTTTTTAATTTAAGATTTTTACTGTAAACAACTCGACAACATCCGTACTATTCAATCCATCCATCAGCACAATGTTTTCAGTGCGTTACATTGAGTCCCACCGTAAAACGTGACTAATTCACCCTAAAAAAGAAGCCGAAAGGCACTTGGTCTCCCCGTCATTGGGATCATTTTTTTGTTCTAAACCATACCTGGGAACCTTCTAGTTACGGAGATATTGGGGGTCAAAATTCCGACTTTTGCCCAAGTTTTTTTTTTTTTTAAATAGGTACATGTTTTTAATGGAAGATTTTTACTTTAAACACCTCCACTACCCGCGCACTATTCAATCCACCCGTCAGCACAATGTTTTAGTGCGTTACATGGAGTATTACCGTAAAACGTAAATTTTCATCCCAAAAAAAAAAGTCGTTTCCCAGCAATAAATTTTGCGTAAAGTTACTTAGTTTGATGTACAGAATACTTGGTTGAGCGCTTCATTAAGGGTCTTGTTACACCCTGTATACTTTACATACAGAACAATATGAAAACATCTTGTTTCTGGTGTCCAAGCTTAAAGTTCTAATTTCATTATTCATCTTCTCCAGCACATCATACATCAGCAAGCAGGAAGGTCCCAAAATGATCATCGAGGGCTCTGGCGCAGTCAAGGTCAAGGAAGAGCAGAAGTCTGCCAACTTCAAGTACATCCGCACCATCCTCGGAGAAGGAAACGAGAAGGGAGTTGACGTGAGTATATTTATCAAGATCTTTAGAATTCAAAAACCAAATCACCAACTTCATAAAAAAAAAATCTTTTCGGTTTTGATGTGTCAGAATTGATGATTTTTTAAAATACCCTCAAAAACTATTCAGGATTACGGCTACAAATCTGTTTCATTTTAAGTTCAAGAGACAAGGGGATCTATTTATCATTGTTCTATCGACTTCAATCCATCGGCATTGATCTAACAACATCGGTGCCATATTTTCCATTGGCCTCACTGGGCATGTTTTCAGGTCCCGTTATCCATGGGGGCCTCTAGTTCCCGTAAGTGTCATGACTACAAATAGAACTCTAAATTATCTCTGGGATAAGTTAGAATTTTATTCGAGTTGCTAAAATTTTTGAGTGTGTTACATACGACATGGGTATTATCTTTAAATGCCCAGGGCGTCCAATAGGTTAAAGAAATCCTCGATTAATATTGATCTATTGACAACACTTTACCTCTTTCGACCAATCGACATCTCTCAATCTTCTTCGACCTTTCGACATCAATCTATCAACCTTCGACCATCAACCTGACCAACCCTTCTCGTCTCCAGACTTTCTTCAACATCGCCATTGGAGAACGCAGCTACGTTGCCGAGTCTCGCGTCACCAACCTGGAATACAAGAACTCCTATGTGTACTGCGAAGAGAAGAAGCAGTGTGCTCATGCTGAACTGCACTCCAAGATCGATCTGTCCAGTAAGTTTTTGATAACCAATAAAGTAAAAGAGGGCGAGAGATTTGTGTCTAACGTTGACTCTTTCTCGCAGGTATTGGTGCTGACACCTTAAAAAATAAATTTTAAAAACTTATTAAAATATAACAAAGTTAATGTCACCTTTAAAAGGTCTTAAAACATATAAATAAATTCGAGAGAACCGACCATTGAAAACCGTGAGACAGCCACCGAAACGCCATTCGGGTACAAGGCCGACCCAGTGTTAAAAACATAGGCAAACAAGATAAACTACGCCCTTTTTTGTCATATTGATCATCCTAACTCTACCTTCCTCCCACCAGAACCCGGAGTAATCACCAACGTCATCAACGCCGGTTTCGACCTCCGCAAGCTGGGCATCACCCCAGAGTTCGGGCTGATGATCAAGGACGAGGTCTCGGACCAAAAGCTGCCGCAATACACTCTGGACCTCCACATCAACAAGGAAGACAAGAAGTACCATATGCATGTGTACAACACACCTGAGTTTGGAAGTAAGTAGACCTTGGATAATTTATAAAGAAGCTCCTGCTGTGTTTTCCTGCTGAACTACTATAATAATAATCAAATATTTGAATCGTTAAACCTGCCCTCTTTGAAAACAGAACTGTGACTATCTTTTGACGCTGTAGGGTTAACGACTGGTTTAAATCTTGCTAATTAAACAATTGCTTAACTCGGAACCTATATCTTCCTAGGGAAAATAAACTTTGCCTCTGTGGCAGACCGAGGCATATAAAGAAGGAAAAGTGCTTATGAAAGAACCTAATAAGTACCAAAAACTTGATCATTTTAAACCTGTCGGAAATTCATAGTAAGAATTTTTGTTCAGACAAGCTCATCTTTTTAGACATTGGTGCGATCACATGTTAAACAAAGTTAAATCATGGTTAAATCTCCAAAAACTTCAACTTAATCACTTACTAACCAAAAAAACTTCCAGATGCCAAGTCTGGAGTCACCATCCAGCTGCCCACACGCATCATGGCTCTAGAGTCGGTGGTCAGCTACCCAACTAACAAGGGTCTGCCCTTCCCCGTCCGTGGAGAGGTCAACCTCGACCTGGACAAGAGGAAGCAAGGTCACAGGACCTCTGCCCGGTTCCTGGTCGACTTGGACGTTGCCAATGACAAACAGCAGTCTGCCATTGCTGAGTTTGGTTTTAACCATCCTAAGTTGAACAAGGTTAGTTTTTCTTTTTATACCAGCATTTTTTACTTCACCCTATGTTTCTGCTCTTAGGGTTTGATTAAATCGGTACAGACAAAGCGGTTGCGGACATCTCCATACAAATACTTACTTGAGTATTTGTCGATTTCCGGTGTCTGCAGCTGATCTGCCATTTCTCCGTACCAGTTTGCCTTCAACCCAAATTCCTTTAAAATATTCACAGTCAACTAACACATAATTACTCTCATTGCAGGAGGCCGTAGTAAAGATCCGTGGAAACCTGCAGCGTCCTCAACAGAACGCCGTCAAGATCGAGACCTCAGCCTCCATCTCACACCCAGTGCTTGGAGCCGTAAGTGTATTGCTACCTCTTTTCCTCTTAGAATAAAGGACATGTTTTGTGTCTGTCTGGTTTATTTAGGGCTTGTTAATACTTTTGATTTGTTGAATATTTTGGATAAGAAACTCATGTGATTATTTTCTACAGGATCGCGAATCTAAACTGTTGTTCGAAGGATCACCAACCCACATCAAGGTTTTGGTAAGTCCACATCTTTCTTTATAATCTTCTTAAAAAACCTTCAATCCACGTAAAACTATTTGTGTGTTATAAAACATAGGTCATAAACATATCTCTTGTAACATTGAATAGTGTAACTTGCATTTCTAGCTGTAACTACCTACTATCAACGACAAAACAGAAATTCTCCCAATTTTCAGTCACTTCAACTTTACTCAAATCTCAACCATCTTATTATCTACTCTATAGGGCAAATGCCTCCCTTTGCCTTTTCCACACAAATCAGTATTTTGCTCTTCCGGTAGAAGTAGCCCCACTTCCTTCGCTTTAGCCAATTATCTAACAACACCGTCTTCCTCCAGATCAATACTCCCCTGGTCAAGGTGATCGACGTGGAAGGCTCGGCAACCATCAACGACAACCTCCAAAAGGGCGAGATGAAGGTCTGCCTCCTGGAAGGCAAGCCAGTCCGCGTGACAGCCATCGCTAAGGATTACCAATACTTCGAGTTCACCACAGGTTATAGCGGTGATTAAATTTAAAGTGTTTGGTGTCGGGAGATCACCAAATTTTTGCATCAGTCACAGGGTTGAGTCCAACTTGATATTTCTCTATGACTGTCTGTTGGCTTTCGATTTTTAATGAGATTTTGGAGTGAATGGATTGATTCAAAATGATGTTGCTACTATCACGGATTCATAATTATTTGATATTGCATTTGAAACAAAACATTCAAAATTGCATGGTTGACTTCGGCGTAAATCGCGGGTTCGATTCACATACGAAACAAATATTGGCCTCGCCTTGTTGTTTCGAGTCTGAGCTATTTACCCAGTCGTCCCACGGGATCCTTGAAAGTGTGGGGCCCGACTCAAAAAACAAAAGAAAATCAACTCTTTTTTCACTCAAAACTCATATAAATTAGTTAGGATTGCAAGAACCGCCCATCTAACGCCACCTTTCTAACAGACGAATCGGACCGCAAACTCTCCATCGTGGGCCACATCCAGCCAGAGAAGCGCGTGGACGTCAGCGCTGACATCATTTTGGGTGGCGAGAAGAAGAACCTCATCCATGGAGCTCTGTTCTTGGATGATAACCTCATTAAGAGCGACTATGGTGTGTCTAAGGACAACTTCAACTACTTCTTGGTGAGTTCAAATCATAGATGCAAAAGAACAAAGTAATCCAAATTCTGAGTCTTGGCAGCTTTGATAAAATCCAAATGGACCACCCAAACAATGTTTTGCCTGTCCCAGGGATTCGGGAATTAAATCCTGTCATTGGTGACCTTCCCACGGCAATAATAATAATCGGGCTTGTAACCACAGGACTACAGAGGCAGTTGTAGTATTTTTTGTTTTGTTATTGCCGTCAGTATTGTCCCATGACAGGGCAAAGGCATCTATCTCCACTCTCTCTATACTTCTTTCAGTGCAAAAATCAGTCTTAGTTGAATAAAACAAAACGAAACACAAAATCGCTCTGAACGTTATAGACTTTTGGACCTCACCTAAGATTCAACTTCAAGCAAATTACCCTCAATAAATAAAAACCTCCTTTTCCCCCCCCAGACCGCCCTCCGCAAGGACCTGGACAACCTCGAAGGTCGCATCCAGCAGCTCGGAGAGAAAGCTGACAAAGACTTCAAGGCAGTTCTCCAGCGCGTAGAGCCAACCTTCAAGAACATTGAGAAGTCTTTCAACGAAGACCTGGCCAATTTCTACAAGGAAATCGCTGATGACAAGGTGCTGAAGGAACTCTCGGAAGTGCTGTAAGTTCACAATTTATTTTCTTGTCCCGAACAAAGTTAGTAAGAATCAAACTAAACTATCGCAAAAACGTTTCAAATTATGGAGGCCTTGTGCCTAATTCTCTGAGTCACAAAAATCTGAAAAATTATCTGCCAAGCTAATTGCAACTTATCTGGAGGTTGTAGCCATGATCTACGCATTAGTGCGACCAAAACCTACGCATCTTTTGCAAACTGATGATGTATGCTAATATAATAAAGCTGAAGAATTTATTTCTATAACGCGCTTATCTCTAGATCTACCAGTCGGTTTAAATTTTTTTTTGTATTTGATAGCTCAATTCTTGAAGAGGGGTTCTAGGGTATTTAACATCATGCTACGTCCCTTAGGAGTCGAGCAAAGAGAAACTGCGGGTGTAACCGCAGATCTGGTCTCCATTGTGTCGTCATCATTTTGAAAAATCTCTTAACCAAACTCCTTAATTCCAGCGATGTGATCGTGAAATCCGTCGCCAAGATCATCGACGCAGTGCTGACCGGCACCAAGCCCATCGTGGACACCCTCATTAACACCTACATCAGCATCGCCAAGCAGCTCCAGCAGTTGTATGAGAAGACGGTACGTTGAATCCTTTTTCTTTTTCAATTACTGTTATGTCTCGCCGAGATTCTCCGAGGCAGGGCTAGTATGTGTGTGTGCATGCTCGTCTAGCCTCAGTGTTCCTCGCTTGGCTGTACCACTTCCACTTAATCTTGTGTCTCGAGGTGTCTCAGCGAAAGTGTACAGTTACCATAATCGCGGCTGCATATTCACCGAGACACTCCATATATCTAATATGAATTATGAATTTCACGATTGTATTGTATATGAAAGACAACATAATCGTGAAATAATAATCAGCTATCTCGTTCAAAATTAAATATTTACTCGAACGAAATATAAAGAACAGTAGATATTTTTTTCATGTTGTATACAGTCCAGATAAGATCATATTTCGAGTTGGTAAATATGATTAAAATTCAAATATTATAATTGAATCTTAACTCTTTAGTTCGAACCGGTGATCAAGCAATTCTACAACACTCTTTCAAAGTACTTCAAGGAGTTGCTGGACTCTCTGATCGACATCGTGGCGCACTACGCAGCAATAGTCACCGACTTCTACGAGAAGCACAAGCCTGAGCTCGAGGAGTTGACCAACACTCTTACTGCTATCTTCAAGGGTGCGTAATGGTTCTGATATTGTAGCGACATAGCTCAATCAATCAATCAATGAAATCATTTATTTGCAATGAATGTAGGTTACATTGAAATACAGGTGGAGTAGAAAGGAGTGAGCCATGTACATTCTGCATGAAGATTGCAGGCAAATTAAAAAAAAAACAAACTCAACATACAATAAGATGCAGATCTTATCATATTTTTACAATAAGATCTGAATATCTATAACGCAAGTTAAGAACTAAAAATGCTGCATCGCGCAATCAAAGTTATCAGCGAGATAAGGATATAATACAACGACCTGACATTAACCGTCGGGCAGTAGCCCACCAGGCACCCGTCTGGTCGAAGGAACCTCCCTTTTGAACTGGGGAGGAGGAACCTGACACCTTCCTCTTCATACCACTAAAATATCCTTGTCTGTATGTAAGGGAAATAATTGTACTACCTACAAGTATTTACGAAGTATTACTAGAATTTAATATTTAATATAAAAATTCCTATCCATCGATCTAGCAGTAGCTCACAATAAATTAATCAGGACAAATCAATATGCACTAGTCGATTTTACTGGCTACTAGTACAAATTACTTTCTAATAAAAGACTTTATGGTCTACCAAAAGAATTAACTGCATAGCAGAATATATTATCTACCAGCAGAATTGAATATCTATAAGTTGAGTCAACCTATAAAACTACATCTTAAAAATGTTTCACTTAATAAAAATATGGTTGTATTTTTGTTCTTTAGACCTGACCCGTCTCCTGGTTGCCCAACTCAAGGAATTCCGTACCCGCTTCGACGCTTTGACCAAGGAACTTACAACTAGCATCAAGGAACTGCCCATCTTCGCGGTCATTAACGAGAAGGTAAGCAAAGCATGATATTATTCTTGCCTGAAAGTCTTACCTGATGTAAGTGCTATGTAATTATCAGATAAAAGTCAGGTACATATATGAAAACTTTAGTTGAGACTTTAGTTGATCTATCACTTTTAAGTAAAGACGCCACATTCAAGAAGAAAAGTAAAATAAGTCCATTCTTATTATCAAAAAATCAAGTTGTTTATTCTTAACTTCTCTTGAAACGTCAGGGATACAAAGCTAATGGTTTCTTACCTTCCCTTTCTTAGTTCCAAGAGCTGGCCGTGCCCGAGCAGGCCATCTCCCTGCTGGGAGACGCGTACAACACCATCCGCGCGCTCGTCCCCACGCAGGAGATCAGAGACTTCACTGATGCGCTCCACAACTACATCGTCAAGGTAACACCGACTTCAGCTATCAGTTGCGAGTCCTCCTTTCTTATTCTATAGAAAGTCACCAATAAAGTAGCTCCTCAAATAATAAAACAGCTGTCTTTTACCTAGTAGCCCATAGGTGAACATAAATCGACATTTTGATACAATTCTGTCCAATGATCATAAATATATAAATAATAGAAAGCCCATGGAACTCAAAGGGGTCAAAACCTTTACGACAGGGAAAACAGAAGACCATGAAAATGTTAACTGTTCCACAAAATCTCAAGTAATCAAAAAAAGGCACAAGCAGAGATCACTATATTTCTACGATATCGTCAACTTTCATTTATAGTTTTCTTCGTCAAATCGGGTTAAAACCCCAGCACATTTTACCTGCCAGAGCAATCTACAGCAGTTCTAATCCTCTCCTTCGTTCTAGAAACTGAAACAAGAGAAGGTAGACGACAACAAAGAGCTTCGTGTGATCTACCAGAAGCTGTCCACCGCAGTCACTTCTCTGATCCAGTTCATCCGCGGCCAGCTCGGACAACTTGGAGTGGGTGTTGCACCTACCGGCTTCGGCTCTGTGAGTATTGACAAAAGTTTGGAGTATCTAGCTGCAGTTTGAACGACCTGTAAATATGATGCTCACATTCTTAGTTTAAAGAATATAGTGTTATTCTTAGTCATTTAAGCTTTAAAGCAAGAATGTACGGGCTCAAACTATAAACTGCGCATCCACCGTTTTGTACCACCATCGGCGAAGTTGGAAACATTAGCGGTCTTTTTTATTACTTTAAAAAATGACTTTATTGCTTAGACTTCCACTACTCAGTACAGTAAAGCTCTTTGCGAAAGAATTCCTCCGAAATAATACTAACACATTCAGACCACTTCTGGTTTGGAAGCTAGAATCCGAATCCAAATCCAAGTAGCATGAGATACCTCTTAAACTATCCTTTGGAAATTGATGGCCACTTTCCTACAATCAGATTGACTGTCAGCTATTTCTCGTCAAAGTCCCTTATAACTAACATAATCTCTCTTTCTAGTTATCATTCGGCCCCGGCGGATCCCTGTCGACTCCATCATTCGGAAGACCACCAACGACCAGCTTGATCAACAAACTGCTTACCGGCGATGTTCCCGATATCCTCGCTCTCATCAAGGCTTACAGGCCCAGGACCTGGAACCCGCTGGACGAGGTACCCGCTAAACGTGAGTACCAATATTTTGTATTACTTTCTGGTATATTAGAATCTGTATAAATAGATAGAACGAGAAATCTTCCCCAATTTGTCTCATTTCTTATGCTATGTCAAATAACATCTAGCTAACCTTTACTCCATCTGCTCCCCCCAGTCCGCGCCGTCATCGTGAACGGCCAGCACATCTTCACCTTTGACGGCCGCCACTTGACCTTCCCTGGAAACTGTCGCTACGTCCTCGCGCACGACCACGTCGACAGGAACTTCACCCTGATGCTGCAGCTTGCCAACGGAGCGCCTAAGGCTCTGATCTTGGAAGACAAGAGTGGAAGCATTATTGAGCTTAAGGATAATGGACAGGTGAGAACTTTACTACTTGATTTTCTTGACGAAAGGCCTATAACGTTACACTGCACTGGTGGGGCATACATATGCACAAGCCTCCTCTTTTTGAGTCCCTGTGGGCTCTTAACCACCATGCGGACCCAATGCGGGTTAGTGGAGTCATATGTCTTTAATGTTCTTGAAAGGGCTCACCACTTCAACTCAAACAGTGAAGGAACG
This sequence comes from Eugnorisma glareosa, assembly GCA_947578425.1. Classification (NCBI taxonomy): domain Eukaryota; kingdom Metazoa; phylum Arthropoda; class Insecta; order Lepidoptera; family Noctuidae; genus Eugnorisma; species Eugnorisma glareosa. The sequence continues at coordinate 1,237,439 of OX387981.1, forward strand.
AGTATTGATCATTATGATGACGATGGTTCATGATGTATCCAAAGCAACCTCAGATTTTTTGATCCTGACCGGGATTGTCCTAGTTCATTGAGAGGTGATACTCGTTATAGTCACATATTTTTTGATCATAATTTTTGTGTTTTAGGTTTTGGGTTCGGATTTTTGGTCTTTAAATACCAAGAAGATACATTTTCGACAAAAATCTACAATTTATTAACCGAATATCGTATACCAACTAGATCCTATTATTTTTCACAGGTGACTCTGAACGGTGCCACGCACGGCTTCCCAGTCATGGAGAAGGATTCCTTCGCCTTCCGTGAGGCCAACGGCCGCATCGGAATCGGTACGCTGTACGGACTTATGGCCTTCTGTACTGCTAAACTCGAGGTATGAATCAACGATAAAGGAAGGATAAAAGTCCGTAAAAAATTACAAGTGCTTCAAACCTTTAACAATAAACAAACTAAAATCTAATATTAAATCATTACAAATGCTAAGCTAGCCATGTTTTAGGTATTGCTTTGGGACTCGCAATGTAAAACAGTATTAAACATTAATTTGGACCAGTGATTGGCAAGCCATTGTGCAAGTTTCTTTACTACTTACTTTCTACTTGTTTATTCTACTTGGATTCATTTTACATAGTTTTCATTTATTAATCTCATCAATCATACATCGGTACATATACTTTGTTGAAATGGCATTGTCATAGGGATTAATATTTATTTCTTTGTATTGTATTTAATAAGAGCTATCATTTAAAACACAGTGCTTTAATAAAGTTGTGTTTCCGTAGGTGTGCTACTTTGAAGTGAACGGCTTCTACCTCGGCAAGCTGCGCGGTCTTCTCGGAGACGGCAACAACGAGCCCTACGACGACTTCCGTCTACCCAATGGAAAGGTACGTCTTCTAACCATTTGATACAATACTTTTCATCCCAGAAGATGATGTTTACAATAAATAATTTTGCGAAAAACTTTCAGGGGCAATTCTGTTTAGCGTTGTTACGAACGTCGATAATTCTCAGGATATTGAGAAACCCTCAAATATCAAGAATGACATAAACTGCCATCTATGTAACCACTAACACCGTGGTAATAATTTACCTACTTTGTACAAGTTCATGTATTTATTGCTGCGATACTCATCAAATGTATAGATGTTGGGGTCGTAAAATTAACAAAATATCCAAACCAAAGGTCACAACACCAAGAACTAACATCCCATAATCCCATAATAACCTTCTCGCTCCTTCCAGATCTGCGCATCAGAGGGTGAGTTCGGCAACGCATACCGCCTGGCTAAGAGCTGCCCGCAGGTGAAGGTACCCGAACACTCGCACCACCAGCTCCACCACATGGCCCTGCCGCCAGCCTGCGAGGAAGTCTTCGGAGGAGCTTCCCCGCTTAGACCACTGAGCCTGTTCCTTGACCTTGCACCATTCAGGTATTGTTTTTTTCTATGTTTTTGTATTTCTTTATTGTTTTTTGTTTTATACCTGTAGTATAATCAGCCTAGGATGTTCCCACTGTTGGGACCACAGCCCTACACTCTGTAAGAGGAAAAAAAAAACAATAAATTCTTGACAGTATAAAAACATCATCTTAAGCAAAGAAGTAGTAAAACCTGCCAAAAAATGAAAATGGGCATTGAAAGTATATTCGTAAATAAAAACAAACAGTGCAGAGAAACTATTAAAAGTTTTTTTAGTTAGCACGGCAATATCCGTTGATTTATTGTTAAGTCACTTTTAAACACTGCAACGATTAACAACACAATGTGAATAATTAATTAATCAATGTTAATATTACTTAACTCCCTTTATATCCACCATCACCACCTAAACCCACCTTCCACCCCACAGACAAGCCTGCATCCACGCGTGCTCAGGCGACTCCAAGGAGGCCATCCACCAAGCCTGCGACCTTGCCCGAGGATACGCTGCCCTGGCCCTCACCGGCATGCTGCCCGCGGTCCTCCCGGAGGTCTGCGTGCAATGCACGGACGCGGACAAGCCCAGGAAAGTGGGAGAGAGCTACGAGATCAAGGTGCCCAACAAGCAAGCTGACATCATTGTGGCTTTCGAGACTACTGCGGTAAGTTGTCTTGAAATCATTGTTTTGATTTGACTGTGTAGTGATCATCAGTGTTTGCTCTTTCGATCGTATACACCAGTATAGGATCAAAAGAGCAGACAACAAGACAACAAGAGCAACAAGGGAATTGTCTCAAAAAAACTTTAAAAGCTTTAAACCATTAAAGCAACCAGTTTTTTTGAGACAATTCCCTTCCTTAGTATCTATACAGGGTGTAACAAGCCCCTTCACGTCAACCAAGCGTTATGTACATCACTAAGTAACTTTACGCAAAAATTATTATTGGGAAACGACTTTTTTTTGGGTGAATAATCACGTTTTACGGTAGGACTCAATGTAATGGTCTCAAAACATTGTGCTCATGGATGGATTGAATAGTACGGTAGTCGTGGAGGTGTTTAAAGTAAAAAAAATGGAATACATTAAAAAAAGGAATATAAAAAAAAATGTAAAAATGTTGGAAGTTTGACCCCCAAAATCTTTGTAACTAGAAGATGGAGGTATGGTCTAGAACAAAAAATATCACAATGACGGGGAGAACAAATGCCTTTAGGGCTCGTTAAGGGTCTTGTTACACCTTTGTTAAATCACAGGAGTTTCCTGGATATTTATCCAGGTAACTCCTGTGATTTAACAAATGTCAACTAATAACTTCAATGATTTTTTTTTTCTTTTTGTATTTTTAATTCCAATGAACACTTCACAATATTATTATTAAGAAGAGTCTTTTGCAGTTTGGAAAGCGTTTGCTATCCGTTGGTTTATTATAACCAAACTTTTAATAAATTTGAAAAGGCCTAGTTTACCCTAAACAATTTTTGTATCTTCAAAACAAATAATCTACCCTCATCTCCCCCTTTCAGGACAACGAGAAGAACTACAAGAACATCGTGGTTCCCCTGGTGGCACAAGTGCTGAACGGTCTGAAGAGCAAGCACATCACCGACGTGAAGGTCTACCTCGTCGGCATCACGCCCAAGTTCCCCTACCCCATCCTGTATGATACTGACTGTGAGTATGACTTGCGTCATTTGTTAGGACGAATCTCAGTGTTGAAAGTGAATGCGATCATTATATCTAAGACACGTTCAAGGACTCAGTATTCAATAGCAATTTCATGATACGGACAGTTATTAAACGCGGTTTAAATTCGCCCTTCGAAGACAGCTACTGGTTTACTGTTGAATTTTTTTCTTCTTTGACTTAAACAAAACTTGATCCATAAAACATCAGTCTTGCAAGTGTTGCTTATTTTATATCATTTCGCTAGATGCACAAAAAAAACAGTCTTTGAGACACCTTAATAAATGCGCAAATATTCTTATTATTATCTATAATTGCATTCCATGATGTAATGTCTAAAGGTCTTACAATGGGCTTAAATCTATTGGAACAAATACGTAGAGCACAGCAAAAAGCTCTAAACGGCATGTTTGTTGAGCAAATAAAGTTATCTGAATCTGTTTAGACATTCTTTAAGTGTATGGGATTACTGAAAACAGGTGTACCATCGTGATCTAGCATTTATTTGCAATTAGACTAAGTAATATCTCTTAAAGCATCTTAAAGGGACCGCAAAGCTAATTGATTCTTTAAAACCATAAATAACCTTATACTATCATTACAGTGTATCTGAAGAACGCCAAGCCGGTGTTTGATGACAAGAGCCGTTACCACAGACTGGCTGAGTCAGCCAAGAGACAGGACGGCGCCAACAACCCCTACATCAACGAGGTTCTCTCCATCATCGACGCCCTCAGGATTGAATTTGGTAAGTTTCCCAGTGATGATGGTTAATAAATGATGCTGAATATTGCTGATTAGATGACGGTAATTTTTCAACTGGTATTAACGAATGCCTACATCGACCACTACCATTCTTATTCTTTATTGCAGACAAAATAACAAATACACATACAAATTGCAATAATATAGCTAATGTACAACGGCGAGCTTAACCCAGAATTGGGTTTTCTTACAGTAAACCTTATTTCGATTGCGAGAATTGCAGAAGAGAGAGAATTACTTAAATGTGCAATTAACATTACATTCTATTAATTAATTTTATAAACTACATACATATAATATAATTTAAGTAATACATACAGTACGTATAAAGGGTGACTGGTAAGTAGTGACCGATACTTAAACACGTGATTGTACTTATGATAACAAACAACTTTCACAAAGAAACATTTTTTTTTAAACGCCTAACAGCTGATAGGTCATAGGCGTGCGCGGACGAATTTCATACGACTGTCGTGTTATTGTGATACAAGTGTGTATAAAAAAAATGTTTCTTTGGGAAAGTTGTTTGTTACCATGAGTACAATCACGTGTTTAAGTATCGGTCACTAATTACCAGTCCCCCTATATACATACATACCTATAAAATCCTATATACATACAAATATTGATCATGATGACAGGAAATGTAACTACTATTGGGAAACTGTAGATATTTTCAGAATGTTTTGACTTTTATTACAACACACTAATGGCGTGTGTGTCGTAATGCTACAGATACTACAGTAGTATAGTTAAATTATACTAAAAATCATAGCTTTATCATAAACGCACTGGCAATTTGATTATTACTCTGTCCAAGGATAGGGGAATTAGATGGGCCGTCAGTTTAACAATGTAAAAAAATATAGGTTTTATTGTGCCCTTTATGCATTCATTTGGTTTATCTTTTCTTATTACAAACTGTTCTAATGTTCTCAATGCTAACGAATAAAAATGCAGGCTCTAAATCTATTTTCTGTTTTTCCTCAGGTCTTACCAACGTCGTTGCTGGCTACCAGTCCATCTTCGACCTGCCACTCCGTGCCGGCGCTGTCAAGCACACCATCAGCGTTGTCGGAGAGCAATGTATCAGTCAATTCTTCTTGGTAAGCTTCAATATCTATCATCACAAGGTTCTCATAGAGAATAGCTTTAGATTTTAATCTGTTTGGAATATCAGTAATTATTGAACAGCATTTCCTGATTCGCTCTTCTTTTCTTTGTAAATTATAGCAAGGTGTATCTAAATACGAGTACATCGAATTTACTTTGTGTGGACGTGGAGTAAAACTATGTTAAATCATCATGACATTATCTTTTGCGGCCTTTGTTGCAACATAGTGTTATCTTTCTGACCCACAAGCACTTGCAGTATTCAACCAGTCAATAGATAAAATAAAATGTTCAGTCAAAGTCCATTTAGTTAGTAAAACACACAACTTACAAACTAGTGTTAGTACTTACATCTACCAGGTGCATCATCTATTATCTATACATCTCTGCTTATTGTTATTTGTTACCCATTGCTAAATGTTTCTCCGTAGCTCGAGATAGCCCGCTCCGTGGCCTACAGCGTTGCCTTCGACAACATGGCGTATACCCACTCGATCGTAGCCGTCACTCCTCCACTCACCATTGGAAACGGCAAGAACGCCGCGCAGATTGTTGGTCAGTATCCTTTAGATTTTCATTCCTTTCTTCTATATCTTCTCCTGTTAAACCTATAGCATTGCTTGCTGCTTTTATTTCAAAATTTAAAACACTAAAGGAAAATTCTGAACATGGAAAAAAATGGCATAGGAATTCATATCATAACTGGTGAAATGTATGTGCAGGTACCTACTATAACTATACCTCTGCTTTTCATTTCGACGAATACATTACAGGCGTGATATTATGTTTACACCTAAACACGATTGTATCCTTCTCTTCAATCCTAACGTGTGACAGCTAGTCTGGCCGAAGTATCTTTGCAACGGTGTGCAAAAGACTACACTCCTAAAAAAATGGGTTATCTGAAAACTAAAATGTTAATTATTTCCTGCAGGTTACACCGAGAAGGCTGTGATCATGCTGGGAGACAAGAAGGTAGGCAAGGACGCTGAGAACCTCAGGAGCACATTCATAAAGTCATCTGACGCCTGCAGGGACTTCGTTGAGTCGGTGAGTACACACCTTGTTTTTCCATATACGTTACGTAAAAAGTCATTACTGTTAATAAGGCTCATAAAACGAACCTTAACAAAAGCAGTTTTATTTTAAAGCAAGAACATAAAATAAAAGAACTATCAAAAGGAAAGACCAACCAAAGATCAGTTGAATTGTTTTTATTTTATTTGTCATTTTCCAACTACGAAATGCACGTAAACCTGACAACTTTAGCCAATTTATTTTGTCAATTATAAAACTTATGTACCCAGGAGTTTTGTTCCAAATCAAAAACCCTTATAAAATTTCAAATGTCACAACCTCTTAGAGACATAATATTCAAACTCTTTTCTCCTACAGACCGACGGCATCGTGTTCTCGGCGACGAACTTCCACGGCCTGAACGCTGGCCAGCAGAAGCAGTTCCTGCAGACGGCTGCCGCAGCCATCAGCCAGAGGCTGCTGCATGAGACATTGATCCAAGACTGCACCTGCGTGTACGCTGACCCCTTCAGGGTCCGCTCCGTGTGTGTTACTAAGGAGAGGAAGGAAGTGGTAAGGAAATTTATCTTTGAAGATGTTGATGATGATGTATGTGAATGAGACTGATAACCTGTCTGACCAGAAGATATAGTGTTGATTAGGTTCTGGTTCGCGCTGAAAAATTCTGGTACTGGTGGTGGTGGTGGTGGTGGTGGTGGTATTCATCTGCATCCGGTTAAACTGGAAAATGATCCCATCATAGTTGGGAAAAGGCTACATTTGTGACTTTTCTGGAAGTCGGATCTCAGAAGCTCTGTAGGTGTGACTATTTAACGTAGGGTTTTGGGTCCGAACCCCACACCAGCCAAGAATATTATTGGATTGTAATTCTGTCCTCTATCCTTGTAATTGTCTATCTTTAGATACGTGGCAATTACATAAATTTAAAGGTGTGAGGATGTACCATCTATATGTCTGATTCCCCTTTCAACGAATACCGAATAAGCCTTCAAACGTTGTAGCCTATTAAACTAAAACTTTATAATGGGTGAAAACTTTTGTCTTGACAAATTTTGAAATGTTCTTTATCTTTGTTCACAGGCTCGCAGAAGGAAGTAAGCTACGCCCGAAACTGTGATCGAATCGTGCCAAATACCAAATACTCTAGTGTTATGTAGTCGAGTAGGAGCGAGACGCACATATACCACTATACGTGCGTCTCTCTCACACCCTTTCATCAAATAGTCTTCCACGGAAATATGAAGCATTTTTAGTGTCCATTGCCGTTTCGGCTTTCAGTAATTTAACGTCATTTAGTAGTTAGACCAGCGATGGATCGTAGATAGTTTTATTGTGTTCCATGTTTCCGTGGAAGAAGTAATTAATTATTCATTATAACTGTCATCACCAGAATCTGTTGTATTTATGAATTGCCGCGTACCATGTGGTATTGAGTGATCATGATCGACTCTGTATTAGATTTAATAAAATATGTTATTTAATTTCTGATTTTTACTCTCCCCTCTCCCATACACGCCTTGACACACGTCAAGTCGGGCAATAGTATGACATTAACCTAATAATAGTGGTACTAGTACAAAACCTTAGGAATTCCCCAGTAGCGGTCACGGAGTCTCGATTTGTGCCCGGTTGATGGCAATAGGCTCGTCCCCTATTACATGGGACTTTAACATAACTGGCGATATGTGGATGTAGTTAGGTACATATCTACCTAACCCTTCAGGTATTACAGGCGTGATGTTATGTGGTCAAAACCGGGGCTGTTCGCATCTCCGACACTGCACAGTGTCTGCGTGAAGACTACGAGGTGGGGGTTACTGAGTGTACAAAGTGTCTGGCAGATGGCTACGTGATGTTTGAGGCATCTACGTCATGTTTACGAAGCGACAACGTGATGTGTAAGAAGTCCCTAAATAATGTGTATGAGCGGCTACGTATTGTCTACGTCATGTGTACGAAGCGACTACGCAGCGTTTACGTGGAATGCACGAAGTGTTTATATTGAGTCAACGTGAAATAAATACAAACAAAAATTATAAATCAGCATTTTATTACAAAAATACATTTTTACTTACAATACTATCGCAAACTTTGGCATCAAATGAATATGGCGTTAGTTAGTACTTCAATAAAAAAAACGTAATAATGAACCGACACTACAATATTTTCTAACACAGTGTCAGATGCTAATGAAATATTCTAAAATACATCACAAGGAAGTACATAATCTTCTTTAATAGATAAAATGGAATGTAGACCTAGGAATGTAACGTGTCATTGTATGCGACTTATGTACCAGCTGACAGTTTAGTAGACAGTCTTGCGCACCCACTTCATGCGCGGTCCGCGCTGGGACATGATCTTGACGGAAGCACTGGCTGCGCCTTTCACCACGTCTTGGATCTGAAATATAATGTTATTAACAAAAAAACATGTAACTGCCTCGTCGGTCTAGTAGTCGCAAGCGCGACTGCTGAGCAATAGGTCTTGGGTTTGTTTCCAGAGTCGGGTTTTATTTGGTTAGGAATTTCCCAGTAAAAGCAACGAAGTTTACATGGGATTTAAAAACATAACCGACGAATTGTGAATGTACTATTTAGTTCAACCGTGCCTAATCCTTCGGGGGTTTGCAATCGTAATTTTATGTATTTAAGGCGCAAATTAAACAGAAATGACGCAAATTGAAGGCGCGGCGCAGGTATGTTTCCGCTTCAAAACGTTTTCATACAAAATGTACGTAGGCGACGTGTCGTGAATTACACTCAAGCGGCGCGGCGCAGGCACGCCGTTCTTTTTTTCCTTATAAATTCCACGCCTGCGCTGCACCTGCGCCGCGCCTTCACCTTACGCCGTTTCTGTTTAATTGCGCCTTATATACATAAAATTACGATTGGAGTCCCCGAAGGATTAGGCACGGGTGAACCTAATAGTACATTCACAATTCGTCGGTAAGGGTACTGGTATGTGACGATTTAAAGTTAAATAACTACTTACGCTCATCATGAGGCTCTGAGCGTTGCCCACCAACATGTCCAAGGCTTCTTTATCCTCTTGCGTACCTGGGAATATTTAAATAATACTTAAGAATAGACAAATTTCAAACTAGTATAGAGGGAAGTTTGAAAGTTGCACCGGTGACTGAAAAGTTGTGTGATAATCGGTTGTCCTCCGCATCAGACGCCCATACCACGGTATGGGCGTGTGATGCGGAGGATTGAGGAAAATGTTTTGGGGAAAGTTTTGAGTGTACATGTGGGTAGGTATAAGAGTAGAGGAATACCACAGAAACGATGGATAGACTGTGTGAAGGATGATATGGCTAGAAAGGAGGTGTCTGATGAGATGACGAGTAATAAAACAAGAAGTATGGAAGAGACATGCTGTGCAGACCCTGAATAAATTGGAATAGACAAAGGTTTGGTTTATTTATGTGTGTAAAGATTCAAAGAGAGTAGAAGTACGCGGATAGTTTAAACTGAATTTCTGGCTTTATTAGTAGAAGGCGTTGTGAATAAAATATAAGAATTAGTAAAATGAGCTGTATTACCGTGGCGTCCGAGTGAGAATCCTTTGACTGTCGTCAACATCTTCAGCTGACCGCTGATCGTTGGGATCCTCTCGCAGGTTTGTAGCAGGTTCTAGAAAAAATATCAATTAATAAACATGGTAAGTTTAGTATCACCCTGTGAGGGTCGTTTTTTGCTGGACAAATACCTCACATCAACATAGGAAGAAAGTTTGCGATTTTAGATCCACCACAAGATCAAATCGTAAGATTTTTTACTTCATCCTAATTTTTCTAATTGTAACAATGAAATGAGTCAATGTCACACTAGTCACATTGATAAACCAAATGGGGAGTCCTTTGTTTGGTTCAAAAACTCAGAATACTTTAAGATGGGGATTATAATTACAGGTTTAACTAAGAATATACTAACCGTCTTAATCCTGTGGTCTGTGCACTCGTGCGCAAGTTTCTTGGCCAGTCGAGTAACTTCGTGCGACTCCGTCACTATCGACTTGGAAGTCGCGAGGACTTCGCGTTGTTTGTCTGTGAAAGAAAACGTTTTTAACTCTCAAACTAAATTATTCAAAGTGGTTTATAATGTTTGTGATGTTTGAAATTCATACAAAAATCAGTTTAACTTTACCTAACTCGTCCAAGTTTGTCTTACATTACGTGAACGTTGTTTCATAATTGGATAAAAATATAGCATAGCTCTGAGAATTAAACCAAGCTTTCGACTTTGACGGTTATTGCGTATGTTTGACCAACGTTTTCTCGATAGATAGCCCTAATTATTATCAGAGTAGGGATTTCTAAGTCTAAGTAAAAGTAAAAGACGTAAATAAAGCCTTTTATTCTATGTAAGGCTAGCGATCAACTATTATTACAAGCTTTTATTTAACCTGCACTGTTCGTATACAGCGTGTAACAGAAAGGGTATAGTCATATGGAAGAGTGTGGTAAGGATCATCAAAGTGAACAACTTTCTCTATAGCTTTACATGCTTCTGCATGTGCAAAGTTTCAGCTCAATCGGATACCAACAAGTGGTCGACAAATGATTTGCAAATTTTGAAGCGTACCAGAACCAGAAGGTTCTAGTGACAATATGACAGACATGATTTAATCCTGGAGCCAGGATCACCTCCTTACGAAAAAACTCCTCAACGGTTAATAGCACGGACACGAAACTTGTATACGCGTTCAATAGTGATAGATACACAGAATTTTCTTCTTTTCATTTAAATAAAGCTTGTTTTTGAATAAAAAAAGTTTAATTTATGAGTTTTACTGCCACAATTTTTTGTACGTTGAGTGAGAAAATATTTAAAAACTAGTTGCTCACTCGTCGGTGATTGTACGGGTGACTTGAAATGAGAGAGACTTTTGACAAGCAGTAGACTTTAAAGGTTAATACAATAGATAGAACGTTACCGTTGGTCATGAAGTTGGACAGCTTGGCCATGAGCACGGCCATGCGCTTGGCGACGGCCACGATCTCGTTGTCGCGCGACGACCAGTCGCGGATGGCCACGTGCAGGTTCAGCGCCTCGTTCTGTAGGAACAATGATACAACATAACTAACTAATGAACATTTCAATCTTATAAAATATTGGTTAACTCCAATATGTCCGTCGATACAAACTTGAAGAAAGAAACGAGAAGCTGAGAGTAATACTGTGTGTAAAACTACTTAAGGGTGCCGCTCGCGCTGTCATAGATAAAATAACCGGAAAAGGTGTAGCGAAATCTTCTTCTAAAGTTACTATTTTATGACCATCGACAGATATACTTACATAGATGGGTTGGTTCGGTCCCGGCTGGTTCATGAAGACATTTTCTCCGCCTAAAAGTGATTCCACTTGCCCGGTCGCTTGCAGGATCTGTTGATAGAGAACATTGTTACGTTCAATAAATAACTTGAGTGCAATCTCTTGGGTGTTAATTCTGAATGGGGGTTGGGGCTCGAAAGTAACGCTTCACGTTAAGCAGTTGCAGTTTAGACAGTCATTACGTGTCGTCGGAGACCCGAAAGTTTGTCAAACGGGTTAACATTTAACAGGTTAACTAGGTTGTGGTGGTTAGAGCTGGATTCATTTAAGAAGAACTGGTCCTTAATAGTTTTAAACAGAGAGAAGTGAAAAGAGACTATCGAAGTCTATGGCCTGCATTAGAAGCCTGAAGCTTTTAAAAATAACTACTAATAATAGGGTCCAGGGAGTGGGTATGGAAGTCATAGGCGTCCGTGTGAACCCAGCAATGGCAATCTTCAAAGTTCGAGTGAATCGGGTTTCATCCTAGGCCGCATCATCGCTTTATATGAGGCGAGTTGCGGATAAACGCAAGACTTATTTAGTGTAAAAAAATAGGAGAATTCATACTGTGGATGATGATGATTTGGAGTTATGAGGATCAGAGTGTTAGGTTTCTCATCATTCATAGAAAAAGGAGGATTCTCTGACCAGAAGGGTGTTGTGTCTGGTGGGCTATTGCACGACGGTTTGTAGCCTGGTTTTTGTATTGTTTATGTCAAATGCGCGCATAATTTTTATATAGAGAAGTAGGTCTTTTTTAGTTCATTAAGAGGCTTTCAAACTCAAACTCAAACTCAAAGAGTTTATTTCAATTCGACCTTAGCAGGCACTTTTGAAAGTCAGAAAAACAAAGGCGAAGCTACAGTCACAGACACAAGGCATAATAACTTGTGAAAGTACTGTAGTTGCCCATTCCAAAGCGTAGATCTCTATGGAAAAGAATGGGCAAGAAACTCCATGGACACTCTTTTCAATCAAAATATTGTTACAAGATCTTGGTTACATCATTCATGTTGAGATTATACATACATGTGAGAACGATGTAGAAAGACGTGCACATTAAGAGCGTCCAGAGTAAAAGATTATAACTATCAACAATTTAAAAACAAAGTAGTTAAAATAAACCGTGGCAGCTAAGAGATGACCAGTCCCAACTGACAGCGCCCGCTCACGAACATGACGCATGCATCAGCCCCATTCAGCTCAACCATATTGAAGGGAACTAAACGACCCGACACACCCGCCACTATCAGCGAGACTTTTGAGTGAGCCTGACGTTCTCTAAGCCACCAGGGCACATTCGAGTCAATGAAGGATAACTAAATGTAAATGGTAGCTTCACAGTACATAGTACTAACATATGTGCTATGCAGTTATATAATACTTAGAGATTGAATCTATACAATGCAAAGATATTTTTACAATCTTCTGCAGCTTCCACAATAATTTCACATGAGCTTCTGATTAGTTTGCCCCTATGGGTGTGGAGCAGGACCAGCATTGAGCTAAGCATTTTTATCATCGATGTAATCCCCTAACTTATAATATGCTTGCCTACATAGTGTGCGTTTTATACAAGATTTAAATTTTGTCTCATTCAGTTGTTGAATGTGGGGAGGTATTTTATTATAACATTTTAAACAGTGCCCCATGAAAGATGAGTCTACTTTAGCTAGCCTGAAACCGGGCTGTACTTGTTGGTCCCTGTTTCTAGTATTATAGTGGTGTCTGTCACCTCTTTTACTAAATAAATGCAGATTTTTCCTAACGTACATGATGTTTTCATAGATTGACAAGGTACTGTCATGATGTTAATTTTCTTAAACAGTTCCCTTAGAAAATCGCGCCTACGTAGATCATATATGGCTCTGATGGCCCTTTTCTGCAGAATAAATATAGACTCAATGTCTGCAGCACGTCCCCATAGTAAAATACCGTATGACATAATACTATGAAAATAATTAAAATAGACTAGCCTCGCGGTATCTGCATCAGTAAATTGGCGGATTTTTCTAACAGCATATGCTGCTGAACTCAGCCGTCCTGCAAGAGATGTTATATGCGGACCCCATTGTAGCCTTGAGTCGAGCGTGATCCTCAGGAAAACAGTATTTTCGACGAATTGCAGTTTCTCTTGATTCAATACTATGTCACTATCACTACTTTTAACATTGGGTAGAGCAAATCTTATGCACTTCGTTTTTTTCCCATTTAATACTAAATTATTAGCGGTGAACCAATTATGGACCTGCGTTAAGGCGTTATTTACGTCGTCGAGATTTGTGGCACGTCTGTTTATCTTAAATATTAAAGAAGTATCGTCAGCGAATAACACCATTTGTGGTTGTTTTTTAAATAAATGGGGTAGATCATTATTATATACCAAAAAGAGGAAAGGACCTAATATCGAACCTTGTGGTACACCCATACTTACTTTTAAACCCATTGAATTGACACCATTTATTTGTACTTGCTGATGTCTATTGTTTAAATACGATTTCACTAAACTGAGCGCAAGTTTCCTTAACCCGTAATGTTCAAGTTTTAAGAGTAGGGTTTCATGGTTTACGCAATCAAATGCTTTCAAGAGATCACAGAAAATTCCTATGGCATCTTGTGCCTCTTCCCACGCAGTAAATATGTGTTTTAATAAGGTGACACCGGCGTCAGTCGTACAACGTCCTTTGGTGAAACCATACTGTTTCTCATGCAAGATTTTATTGGTGTTAAAGTGGTTGAGCATTTGATTAAGCATTACCTTTTCAAACACCTTGCTGAAAACCGGCAATACGGATACGGGTCTATAGTTATTGGTGTCTTTACTGTCCCCGGACTTGAAAAGTGGTATTACCTTGCTGTATTTCATAAGGTCCGTGAAGACTCCTTGGTCCACACACAAATTAAATATTAAGGCCAAGTACGGTGCTATAGTCTCAATAATGGCTTGACAAACTTTAATTGACATACCCCATAGATCCTCGGTTATATGTATGTTTAAATTGAAACTCAACCGGACAGGCTGAAACGTTCGCTCTTAATAAATCAATAGAAAACAAGGGTGAGGAATTTAAGGTTTCAGTAGTTGTAAGTGGGATACTAGTGAAGAAATCTACAAATTCTTGAGCAACTTCAGTTTTACAGCTAAGAAGACCACGTGAAGTTTCTAGAGTGATATCATTATTATATTTTTTATTTCTGTTAGTTTCACTATTGATGATTTTCCAAACCGTCTTTATTTTATTATCGGCGGATTTAATCTTGTTGCTAATGAATAAGGCTTTAGCTACCTTACAGCAGTTTTTAATTTTTTTTAAGTAAGTTGTAACATATTTACTAAAAGTTTCTGAGTTGATGTAAGGCTTAAGGCAGTACAGCACAAACAATCGTTCCCTACTTTTCCTAGTACCCTTATTTGCCCAGTCACTGAACATAAACTTTGGGCAAATAGATTTGGTTTTCATTTTTAATGTATTATACTTATTGCCAAATTGGAGCTACTTGGTGTTAGGGGTATAGCACTCCAAATCTTCAAAGATTATCTGAGCAACCGTACCCAAAGAACCAAAATTGATAATCACTTCAGTGATGAAGAAACCTTGTCCTACGGAGTGCCCCAAGGTAGCATCTTGGGCCCTATTTTGTTTCAAATATATGTAAATGACCTATGCAGAATGTCCCTCCCCAACTCGACGATATTTGCATATGCCGATGACACCGTGGTTATAGTTAACGGGCCAACATGGGATAGTGTTAAAAGTAGCTCAGAATTGGCACTACGTAAAATATTAAAATGGTTAAACTTAAACCTGCTGACCCTCAACTGTAACAAGACATTATATATTCCATTCGCCATCCGTCAGAGCACCGCACCGGACCACACTCTTTCGATAACAGCGCACACTTGTCAACAACAACGGACATCTTCATGCCAGTGTCCAACACTCACACGTACCGATCATGTGAAGTACCTTGGTGTTCAAATAGATGCTGGGTTACGCTGGAATAAACACATTGATGCTCTAACCTCGAGAACGCTGAGACTGATACATATCTTCAAGTCACTTAGAGCCTCTGCAAACCTTGATACTCTGAAAATGGTGTTCTATGCTCTGTGTCAGTCCGTTCTTGGGTACTGCATCAATGTATGGGGCGGTGCAGCTAAAACTAGTTTTCTTAAAGTGGAGAGAGCCCAGAGAGCAATACTAAAAGTGATGCTACGAAAACCCTATCGCTATCCAACAACTCAACTCTACTCAGACTCTAAGGTACTAACAGTTCGTCAGCTCTTCGTGTTGCAATCCGTTCTCAGAAGACACTCCAGTGTCCCACCGTCTGATCCCAAAAAACGAACCAATATTCCCCCAGGTACACGACACAAAACCGCTTTTGCCAAACACCAATACTTCACATTAAGTGCACTAATCTACAAGAAAATTCATAAAGAGCTAGATATACTTGATTGCAATAAGTTTAAATTAAAAACTAAGGTGATGGAATGGCTACTTCAACAGGACTATACACAAACTAAATCACTACTAAAATACATTGTCTAATAGTGCTTTTTTTTGCCTTTAGTGCTTCACTTAGAACACCTCACACTCACTACTCTCATAACTCAACACACATACATACAACATAAACACACATTTCACCCACTCATACTACACAGGTATACACATACTGCTGCTTTATACAATTTTTCGTTTCATTATTTTTAGTTTTTTGTTTTCCTCTTTTTCCTCAAACATAATATGTTTAAAAGTAAATCTAATTGTTAACACGAACAATAAGTTGGCGCAGTCCGCAGTTGCATAATCCTATTTTTAAGTAACCTCACAGCTGAACACTGTCTCTTAAGATACAGGTTATCCTAGTTTAAGAGGCAGGGCTCACGATATCTGTATACAGACTTCTGCAGCGTAGTTAGAACCTGTTAATCAGTGTATACTAATGTATGTTTCTTTGTGACAATAAAATATTATTATTATATTATTATTATTGAACTCTGTGTAAACTACCGAAAAGAATTCCTCATAAAATTGATTAACATTTTCAATAATATGGCTCGGAATGCCTAAATTACTAATTAAGTTATTTTTAAATTTATTCAAATTACTGGGTGTTATTAGTCTAGATTTTATCTGGATTCTTTGTAATGGTGTGTAGGACTCGAAAGCAACGGTTTGCCCGCTGTGATCAGAAGGAAGGTAATTTACAATGGATTTATCTAAGTAATCGCAGCAACAAAACACATTATCAATACATGTAGCAGTATTTGTAGTAATTCTAGTTGGTTCCGAAAACACGTTTGACAAATTAAATGATTTAAAAAGATGTAAGAATCTACTACTATTCGAATTTTTGTCTAAAATATTAACATTAAAGTCACCACAGATAACTAATGATTTATTACCAGTTGCAAGTTTTGCTAAAGCATCTTCCATTACTGACTCAAATATAGAGTAGTTTTGATAATTTGGGGGTCTGTAAACGCACACTATTACATGCTTATCCAGCTCAACCAAAGACAGCTCATTACTATGTTCAACCGATAGATCAACAATGTCATTACGAGTCTTAAATTTAATACAATTTTTAACTAAGATTAATGAACCCCCACGAATCTTAGCTTTCCGGTTAAAGCAACTACCCACACTGTAATTTGCTTTATAGATGGTGCCACAATAATATGGTAAGTCGAATATAACCTTGGCAGTGTGGTCCTTCCAGTCCGGCATCCTGCTCTGTCGCGTGTCGGGTGCGGGCGCGGCGGCCGCCAGCTGCGCCTGCGCCTCGCCCAGCGCGCGCTGCAGCTCGGGGTCGGCGCGCGCGCTGCTGGACGACATGCTCACGTGGATCACGCGGTTGGCCAACCTGGCCGCAAAGGGAGTTTATCAAAATTTGATCGAATCGAAATGGGATTAGTTGCGGAAATCCATGACTGTAAATGTTATGCAAAATATTTAGTGTTAATTCCACAAATAGGCATAACTTAACAAAAACATTTACTTAACGTGATGATCTACATCTGTTCCAATAACTTTGAAGAGATTTAAAGATGGAAAGCTACTCTATTACGTATGCATATAGACGTGGCCGAAGCCACGGGCAGGAATTAGTGGTGAATAAAGAAAGAATTATCGCACTTGGTGATAGCTGTGGAGGTTTGCGCGCACTTCATAGGGTCGTTGTGTTTGGTAGACTCCTCGCGCATGCGCTCCATGGTCTCTCCTGCAAAACATTTTTAACAGTTTAATATAGGTACGTGGTCTTACCAAGGGGTATCGTATTATCCAGTACCAACAGGGTTGTGGAGGTCAGATAGACAGTCGCTCCAGCTGCATTCGATTAGACTGGAAGCCGACCCCAACACAGTTGGAAAAACGCAGCCAGACGATAATGATAGGTACGCGGTAAACATAGAACTGACAAAAATAAAACTGATTTCCAAAAAACAAAAAAAAAGTGGAATAATCTTTACTTTCGGAAGTCGGTGACTTTTGTTTAATTCATTGCATTCATCATTTTTGCCACCGACTTCATAGTCAGCGGTCTGTAAACAAGTATGCAAAATTAACCCGGTTATGCGAGCTGAACTAAACTAACCTACTTAGCTCTTGATTGCAACCGGCTTTGAGCCGATTACTCAGCAGTTACGCCATATAACCTTCCTGTTTCGTCTAGAATCTTTACCTGCAGTTTGAACGAACTCCATTGGATCAACCGATTGGTCGCACAGATCCCGAATCTTCGAGAGTGATTCTGCATATCTGGTTAGTAGCGTCTTGTAGTTCTCTATCACAGCCTGGATTATAAACATTAGAGTAAGATTAGTTTGGTACATTTCGAATTATGAAGCATTTTCATCTATGTATACGAAATCTGAAAAATAAATCAGATAGTTACCTTATCGTCGGGCGATGCAACTCGTTGTTGTGCCGCTTTCACCAACATAGGAGCCAGCAACTCCGCCTTAAAGAATAAATCAAAATATTATCTGTGCCGAGAAAAAGATTCGCAGATGGCCAAAGTTGACGTAAATAGAATATTCAACATGTACAATTATGCCACAATTTTAGCGGTCCCATTATTAATTATTGGTCCTACAACGTCTTCTATGTTGATGATCACGCGGGGTTGAGCTAATTGGCTTTTGACAATCTTCATATACCGTATCCCAAAGTACCTATCGGATATTTATTCGTATATCTGTCGTAGAATCGGTCACCCAAAAAACTCACAAAATGTATAATTTTAACAGGAATGATTTAAGTATATGGTTTTTGTAACAATTAATTTTGTTAAAAAAAGAGTATCCATGGAGTTTCTGGCCCTTTCTTAGATCTACGCTTTGGAATGCAACTACGGTTCTTTCACAGTTATTGTGCCTTGTGCCTAGACTGTGGCTTCATTTTTAGTCTTTGACATGTCAAAAGTACCTATTGGTCTATCTAAATTTATACATATAATAAAATTGTAATAGGCCGATGTCTGTATATTGAAGATATTAAATATATGGGCTTTGTTAGAGCATCAGAAGCCCAAACAACAGTTTTTAGAATTTTTGTGTCTTTCTGTCTGCACGTTTGTACGCGCATCACAAAAAAACAACTGCATGGATTTGAACGCAGTTTTCACCGCTCTAGTGTTAAATGCTTAACTTAAAATATAGGCTACATTAGATATAGTTTTAGACCCGATAGGTGGCGCTGTGCTAAGCAAGGGCAGGTCACTAGTGTAAAATAAATGCATTAAGTTTGAGCGTCTTTCTGATCAATAAAAAAAATATTATGCAAGAACAGTTCGTACCTGTTCACTACAACTGTTGAGTTGCGTGCTGACAGTAGTCCCCGCGTCCTTGTCCGTGTCCGCGATAAGTCTGGCCGTCTTAGTGACGCGACTCAGCTGAGCTAGGAGCTCGGCTATCTTCTTCTCCAAAAGGAACTTGCGTTTGGATTCATCTGCCAAAGATTTTTAAAGGTTTAAAAGGTCAGTTACACAACGAGTTTACCATTGTAATATAACGATGATAGTTTTTATATTTCGTTACTAATGACATGGGTTGACTGCAATAAGTAGGCAAAACCTAGAGATTAAGTATAAAATTGTTCAAACTCAACAAGCCGTCAAAATGATAGCGGACCAATTCCTGAGTCAGCCAACGAAAGTTGTGAGTTCAGTTCGACGTTTCGTATAGTTTCAAAATACGCAATATTATACCAGTATGTATCAGTAGAACCTACCTTGCTCATAGTCTACCAGCTCCAGGTCTGCGAGCGGCGCCTCAGCGTCTATGAAGTCCTCCACGACCCGAGTCACTACTCCTCGCTCGATGCCCTTCTTCAGCTCACGGACTCGTTCCATTAGCGCACTGGAAGTAAGATACCATGTCAGTTGAGGGGCCGTTGTTGTGTCAGTGTGCGAGGGACGGAGATGTACAGACTAAAAAGCACCTTCTCTTTTTGCAGCAGAAATAAACGGTGTAATAAGACCCTTAACGAAGCCGGAAGCCGGAACCTTCTAGTTACGGAGGTACTGAGGGTCAAATTTCCAACTTTTTCACATGTATTTTTTTTTAAACATGTTTTTTAATGTAAGATTTACTTTAAACACCTCCATGATCTAAAATTTGATCACGAATTCATCATCCTTGGGGTTCTATTTTTAACCGACTACTAAAAAGGAGGATGTTATGTATTCCAACAGAATCTATTTTTTTTAATTGGACAAAATATATATACAAATATGTAACAGGATCGTTCACGAAGCCGTCCACCAAGCATTCTGTACATCAAACTAAGTAACTTTACGCAAAAATTATTGCTGGGAAACGACTTTTTTTTTCGGGGTTGAAGATCACGTTTTACGGTAGGACTCAATGAAAGGCACTCAAAACATGGTGCTGATGGATGGATTGAATAGTACAGAGGTCGTGAAGGTGTTTAAAGTAAAAATCTGACATACAAAACGTGTATTTAAAAAAAAAAAGATGTGAAAAAGTTGGGACTTTGACCTCCAATATCTCCGTAACTACATAGAAGGTATGGTTTAGAACAAAAAAAAATATCGCAATGACGGGGAGAACAAGTGCCTTTCGGCTTCGTTAAGGGTCTTGTTACGCTCTTTATAATACCATCACTCTAGGGCACATACCTGTACTGCTCATGATCATACTTCGTGCTGCACTCAGTGAGCAGCTGTTCGGTTTCCACCACCAAGTTCTTCATATCCTCCTTGTCACTGCCCTTCAGGTCTACCGTTACCTGAACAAATAGTATCACGTGAGTGATCGTTTAAACGGAGTCCCTATACGGTGGGGAGAGAGGGGGGTAGATATGTCGGATCCGGTCATTGGTACGGACTTATAAAGAATCGCAAGCTCGCCAGTGGTGACACACGCCACCTGCTTATAAGTACCCACACCTACATCGCGCTTCTACAGAGTCGTGATGTTTGAGTTCGTAGCGAGGAGGACATTCAGTGTCTGATCGCAGCATAATTTCAAGTAATTTGTTACTTTAATAAAAACAGTGTATCGCACCCAGTTTGTTTACGTTGCTCGAAACCCATCTTCTGCCCACATGATGTACGAGCCTAACGGAATTAATCCTGACAATCCAACATATTTAAATTTAATCGACCCTATTCACATCATATTTGTATACAGCTGGATAATTATGTAAAGGAAATCTTCAAATCTTTGAAATATTAATTGTACAGTTTAAAATAAAAATGTTTTGTTCTTACCTTATTGGCAACTTCAATGAGGTTGCGCACTGCTTGCTGTCCGTTAGTCTTCACCTCCGCCTTAGACACGGACTTCGTCAACCATTTGGATGCCGAGTCGAACCTGACACACAATGTAATGGTTGATGATATACTTTTTTTTTTTATGTTTTTAAACAAATATAAAAGAATAAACGAAAGAATGTATGTATTAAAGCTCTTTTAATGGGCTCGTAGCTCTGATTCAATATGTGTATCAAAAACAAAATGATAGTATACTAAAGTACTCACTGTTTCTGAACGTAACTCTTCTTTTCTTCCTGTAATAAAAAATAAATATTGTTAGAAGCAAGAAAGTCATATCTAAAAATTAGTTTTTACAAACCCAGGAGATTTTTACAAAGTACAGTAGTCAGACGTACATGATTCAATTGCAATAAAACAACGAAATATTACCTCAGAATCATCCGTGGAACCTTCTATAAGTTTGACACGCTGTCCGCTGGTCCTACAAATAAGATAGGAATGTTCAAAACACTGTAAACATCTACCACTGTAATTAATTAACAAAAAAAATAGTTTTTCAGATAGATTTCAAAAAAATACTGGATAAATATTTTTCCTTTTTTCACGTAAACAAAAAATGAAAACTTTTACCGACAAGTGACGTCACAAGCCCACACTTCGATTATTTGATGCGCTTTACCTTCGTCATTTTTTATTGATTTGTTAAAACAAAAAAAAAATACGTTTACAATATTTTCCGATAACCTAACTTACAGAGTAAATAGAATCATATTTATTTTACTCAGGAATCATCCCTATTATGAATGGTTACATTTAACATTTGCTTTACATTTAACGTGTCAATAGGCTGTCGAGTGGGGTACATCACTTACTTGACGTTCTTGAGCAAGTTCTCGAAGGCGTCGAGCACATCCTTCCGTTTGTTGAACATCACCCACTTCATCACCTCTGGTTCCTCCGGTGCTGCCTTCACCTGCTTTATTAACTCCTCCGTGTTCGTGAGAAGAGCTCTGTGAAGAAAAAGTGATGTTTATTTACCAGCACTACCTAACTTAACGCAAGTACTTTCACGATACTTTTTCCCTTTTTTGTGGGTTTCAGATTTAACTTTGAGAAATAAAAATACTCTTAATGAATATACAACGTGTAACAGAGTAACCCAAAACCTCTTAAG
The DNA here is from genome assembly GCA_947578425.1 of Eugnorisma glareosa. Taxonomy (NCBI): domain Eukaryota; kingdom Metazoa; phylum Arthropoda; class Insecta; order Lepidoptera; family Noctuidae; genus Eugnorisma; species Eugnorisma glareosa. The sequence continues at coordinate 1,259,726 of OX387981.1, forward strand.
GGATCATTGTACTCATCATTATGAACAACTTTCAGTATGGGACCAACATTCAAATCGAGAAAATAAATTCGTCTGCCCCATACATTTCTGTGCGCATATCTCGACAAAATGTACTGAAAAGCTGTTTTTTTTTTCGCGATTTTAGTGTTGGTCCCACAGTGAAAGTTGTTCATAATTATGAGTACAATGACCCCTTTAAGAGGTTTTGCGTTTATCCTGGTACACGTTGTATTTGTTCATTAATAAATAGTTGAAAATTACCAGACTTGAGTTTAAGTTTAAACTTAAAATAATAAGGTAAATCGAGAGTGGGAATGTTAAAACGCATTATTTTTCGTTTCTTCTCGTAACATAATTAAAAACACTGCAGAATCATTAATTTTCAAAAGCACAAGGTTGAAAGGAGAATGCCATAAAACAGTTTGTAGCTGTGTCTTTTCCATTGTTATACAAAAAAATATCTTTGAGTTATCATTTAATTTTCACATATATTTATTTTAGTCTGAACTAATCTGAAGCCACCAGGGACTTAGAATATAATAAAAAAAGGGTGTATTGTTTCGAAGCTAAGCATCCGCCATTTATATTTCATCGCTAAATGATAGTTTATTATTATTTACATTTTTAATGGGATAAATATACATATTATTGCAGGGATGAAACATACAAATCTAAATGCAATTACTTTTTCACAAACTATGGTAAAACATTTTTACAATAACTTCTTTAATGAAACTGGCAAAGTGATTAAAAATAACATACTTACAGTGTTCTTGATCTATCTACAGGCTTGCTAAACCTCGAAAAACAATAACAAATACAAAAATGCGGAAAATACGTTTGGCTTTTGCTGCTGATCCGATTGACATAAATGTATGTTGCTATAATTTTTCGCAATGATTTTGCATTTACATAAGCATGGCTACATTTTCTATATTTCACCGATGATTCGGTCGAGACGCAAGAGCAGCTGAACACCAAAACCAAAATTGGGCATTGCCCTTTGTTTGGCAGAGTACACACACTACGGGTCCGACAACCGACTCAATAGATAAAAGTGTTCTTTAGTATACTCACAGAGAACTCTTCACGACCTCGTCAATATGCTTCTGGGTCTCAGCAGAGACCTCGCCTGCAGTGGGCACTAGGTCGGGATGCTCTATCAAGCTGGAGGCATCGTTCACATCGTCCATTAGATCCATCACCTTTGATATTATTTCATCCTACAAATGAAATGGGTGTTAGGGAATATTACTAAGAGCGTAAAAAGAAACTGGAACAAATAGTAGGGAAAATTATTTAAATCAAATCAAAAAAGGGGATCGTTTTCTCATTGCCTCACGAAAAGGACATTCGGAGTTAGTGTGACATAGTCATAAAAACCATCATCATATTGCGGATTTGGAAAAGGTGCTTTGTGTGTCAATCCGAACATAATTTAGCAATGGTAGATGCCAATTCAATGTAATTTAATGAATAATAATACAAAAATAATAATTTATAAATAAACATAATTTAAAAACCTTTAAGATATAGGTACAATTCAATGCATGATGATTTTCATTTCCACTTGTAGGTATATTGATTTTTTATAATATTTGTATAATATAACTTCACTAAAAAAAAAAAAAAACTGATTATGTAAAAGGTTTTAGTTAATTATTAGGTGTGAAATAAAGGGCTTTTTTATATTTATTTATTTATTAGATGCCGATCAGTTTGCTGATAGACGCGAGCCGAACGTAAGCTGAATAAGTGCATAAATTCCATCAGGTTGGCTTTATTGTTCAACAAATATTTTCGAGATTTCAGACTAGCGTATTTTTCGGCGCGTATACTCTCGTATCGAATAAGGCGCGTACACGCGCTCATTTCAGCGTGTTTGCTCGAACCGGTAGGTAGGTAGGTAGGTGTCAGTAGCAATTTTGCAGTATCTCACACGCCCGCTTAAACAAGCTATATGCGCGTCAACACTCGTGAGAGTTACGCATGTGGCAAAAAGAACATGTACACGCGCCTACTCAAGCTTATACGCTCCGAAAATACGCTACTCTAAAACACCTAGCACCCTGATTGTTTTTATTAAATTTGATATATTTTTTATTCTTTCATTGTTTTTCAATCACCATTTAATAATAAAATGCCAACATTGTCCTCCTCTCGCATACCTTGTCATTAGGGTTTCCTTGAACAGCGCTGAACAACGATTTAGAAGACTTATTGATCTCATTCCTACATGCTTTCAGCATTTCCCTGAGTTCTCCTTCCTTAGTCTTCTTGATACCGTCGTCTAGACCCTGCTGCAGATCTTGGACTTGAACTTTTAGGATTGCTGTCTCTTCTTTCACCTAAAATACAGTCAAATTAATATCACATGGTAAACGAAACAATCTGCTTCAATATTAATTACTAACCACACATTTTTTTTTCTGACATACTATTTGATTAAATTAGTTTCAATACTGATGCATGATAATTAGAAGTCAAACTTATTTGAATGATTGAAATTTTAACGAAAGAATCATCTACAAATAATTATGCCTTTTAATATTTTCTGACCTATAAATATTCAAATTACCTGTTCCTCGTGATTGGCCATGATGATGGACACACAAGTTTCCTCAATTGCTCCGACAGCCTTGTGCAGCTTGGCCACGTCCACTATACCTTCCTTGCCGATGGACTCATCTTTCTCTGACACTGATATCTGTGGAATGAATTAAACATAGTTCAGACCAGTGGCAAGAAGTTGATGGAAGATGGTGATAGCGCAAAAAATACATATAATTGTTCAATGATATAGCTTCAAATGCGAACTTAACCCAGAATTGGGTTTTCTTACAGCAAACCTCAAAGTTATGGGCCGACTCATCATAGAGGCCATCTTAGAGTCTGTAGTTACATCAGAACGTTAACTTTCAAACTGGAAAACAACAACGCTGCTTGGTAGCAGAAATATGTACCAAAGTATTTTGATGCGGAAATTATTTGTAAAAGTAGACTACTATACCAGTACATTCAAATAGGTAATAGTTTAAAGAAAATGAATCACACTAAGAAACTATACTACACTACTACTACTTTACTATAATAAACATTGCCGATTCACGTGACGAAAAAGTAAGAAGTCATCGGGGTATACAAACTGACCAAGTAAGCAGCTTGAGCAGCACACTCAGTGCTGTTGCCGACTGCGGACGCGATGTAGTTCAAACTCTTGAGGAACTCTTCGCGGGACATGGCCTGGTCACTGTTTAGTTTTTCTGCAACAAAAATAGAGAACGATGTGTAAAGCTATGTTTAGTTGATGGAAGCCAGACCTTGTCTCCAGTTAATGGAGAGCATGACCTAACATTTATCACGATAAAACATTTTTACAAAAAAAAAAAAATTGTCCTCTTAATGTTAGAAGTTGCTCTGCTGGTTAAATTAGAAAAGATTTGCAGGGGAGTTAAGGTAACCGTCCCAAGCTTATATATTTGGTCCTACTTAGCCACTTGTCAAAGTACATCTTTCTTTAGACTCAAGATGTAAGGAAAAAAAGGGAGAGTACAAGAAGAAAAGATCTCCAGATGAAGCAAGTGCCTCACCTGAACGTTGCAAAGCATAGTGCCTACCACAAGTCAGTAAAAATTTTCAATAAACCTTCGACAGAAATAAAGCGTCTACGAGTAGTACATACAAGTGGTTTCCAGAGTAAGCTCAAACGGTTCTTGTTAAACAAGTGTCTATATTCTGTTGACGAATTATAAATTAATACAAAAGTCGAAAGTACTCTAAACCTAACTTAATCTCTCTCAGTGAATTGACATGGAAATTTTATTGTATTTTATGAATTGACTTGACATTAATTTTTATAACTTTTTTATTCTTATTTTGTATTATTCTGATTATTGTTCTGATTTTAATTTAATTTGAATGATTGTAATGATTTCGGATTGCATGTATGTTTCTTAAATATTTAGTTATAGAAATTCAGACACTGACGAACCGGATGGTTGAGTATCTTATATAGAGAGACGATAATTACCAAAGTGCTACGACTTTTGGTATTCACCGCCTCTCCCTCAAAACCGATCAATAACCTGAAAAAGGAGGTGGTAATCCACTGGATAGGACAAGCACAGGACCAGTTGAGGTGGCTTTACTTGGGGGAGGCAAATTAATTTTATTTCTTAAGAAGACTTACAGCTAGGATACAGATAGTTGTATAGATTATTAGTGAAAGAAGGCCAATTATTTGTTCTCATAGATAAAATTAGCTGTACTTACGCAAGACGTCTCTCTGCGACTGCAGCGTGTCGAGGCAGTGCACGTAGGGCAGCGCTCCGCACGGCTGCGGCGACGCTTGCAGCAAGCTGCGCTGCAGTTGCAGCGAGCGGTGCACCTCGCCGCAGTCCTGGCTCACGCGGCCTGGAGGGTTCACGCTGCGGACCTGTGGGAGACAGAGGAAGAGCTTCATGATCGGAAACAAGTTATAAATGAACAGGAATTTTTGTATTATGATATTTCAGGTCAGCATGGTTCCCTAGGTTATAATATATCATTTTAATTTGATATTTTAGTGCTCTCAAAGGTCGTTAGGAAATTTATTAATGTCAAGGAAATAGTTTGTGTACAACATGCGAACAACACACATATTGTCGCTTTGTCGTGTTTTAAAATCCGCGCAATTTAACGAGAAGAGGCACACCATCTTGAGAAGTGGAAGCAATGTGGGGAGGCCTTTGGCCAGGCCTTGGACAACAAGAGCTTCCAAAAAAAAAACATAATATTGATTTAAACTTTCACGGTTTACACTAACACATAAACTGTCACTTACGGGATTTCTTCAGTGATCATGGCGCTTGCAACAGCGTCGAAATATCGGGAGCTCAAAAGTACAGACAATCACGGAAGATATCCCGTAAGTGACAGTTTATGTGAAAACATAATATAGTCAAAAACCTGACAACAACTGCTGGGCCTGGCCATTCAGAGATTACACCCGTCTGGTAGAAGGATCCTTTTTTTTTTAAAGTTGCCCCCACTGGTAATTTCTCCTGTGCATTTACAAACATTTAAACTCACATACACAAATAGCCAGACCCGGAAAAACTACCTGTAGATCATACAAATATTTGTTCCGTGCGGGGATCGAACCCGCGACACGCAGCGCAGCAGCCAATCGCTCAGCCACTGCTCCAACCGTGCCGTCATCCTTCATTTTCAATGGAAGATGACGAAAATTCCACCAACCAGGTGTGAAACTGTTCACACCTCTTAAGATATATTATTTTTATAAAGTATCTCATGCCTCGTGATAAAAGGTTTGTGACAGTTTCTTCTTCCAAGTTTAGAATTATGTAAAATACAAACCAGTTTGTTGATACTATCGTTGAGATTGCGGCACGCGTCCTGGAGCTTTCTTCTTGCATCGTGGTGATTAGGTTCCTGAAAATAATTCAGAAGCTCTTAGTTTCTAGATAATAATGAAATCAACATATTATAAAAAAAAAAAAACAAGATACACTCAGCGTCTCAAAAAGGTCTCTTGAAAAAAAAAGCACAATTTCGAATTGCGACTTCTTTTCACTGCTTGTAACAGCCATTGTTTTTCTAGAAAATAATTATTAGAAACAAGACAAAACGTGCGTTGCTCACGTTTAAATTTTTTATTTAATGTTTGATTTATCAACGACAGTTTCTGATGTGATATTTTCAAGGAAATGTGCATCCAAGTTTTTTAAATTTAATCTCAATGTATCAAAAGTAAGAAAACGTATTCAAACGAGTGTTTAAATAAGACTCACCTGGCATACAAGTTCTGAAGTCTTCAGCAAGCTGTACGTAGCGAGACACATCTCATGCGCAGCTTCCTCGATCCTTTTACATTGTACTGGTCTCTAAAAACGAAAACAAATCATACAAACTAGATGAAAACAAGGATGGGGGAAATATATGTATAATGCTGGGAATGGACAATTGGGACTAAATAAATGTCCTAATGACTAAATAAAGGAAATAATGGAAGGTTGGGAGGCATTTACAAGGAATGTGGTAGGCAAGGAGAACGTGTAGAAGAATGATTTATTTATTTATTTATTTACTTAAGGTTCATCCACAGCACATACATACACATACATATACTAAATCGTACGCTGATATTCTAATATATATGCCAATTACAGGTAAACACAACATTGACAACAAAGACGCCAGATTACCGCTTAGTTGCTAACTTAAGTCTAAGTGTACAATTGATTCAGAAAAAAAACTGATGATTAAGAGAAGGTGGAAAATACTGGGGGGATGAGCGGAGAAGCAAACATGAAAATATCTATCCCGCCGTACTTCCCAAGCGGAGGTTATCCATGAAGAGATCCCACAGTCAAAAAGGGGTACCACAATAGGCGTATCTGGGGAAGGCTCTTTTATTTAATAAACACCTCTTTGTCATAGCAGTCACAGACAGCCCCCTGTGCCAAGCCTGCATGAAGGAAGACGAGATAGCAGCTCACGTGCTTCTGCACTGTCCAGTGGTTGCACCATATAGGGCAAAGTACTTCGGTAACCCAGGTACACTCCACGAGATTGTCAGCAACACCAAGACGCTGCTGGCCTATCTCGGGGAGTTGAGGTGGATCGAACAAACTTCCACCCGTATGCAAAATACGCACTTTGGATATGGAGCTGCGGACACCAGCCGCGCAGCGTTATACAATACAATACCAATAGGGGTACAGATCGCGGCACGTAATTTGAACCAAAATGGCGGTTGTCCGCGCAGGTTAAATTGTGGATTGAGACCGATTGAGACCTGAAAATGTGTTACTGCGCATTCAAGGTCATTGTTCAACTTACGTGCCGCGAGCTGTAACACATTTTCGGGTCTCAATCTGTCTCAATCCGTAATTTTACCTGCGCGGGCGACCGCCATTTTGGTTCAACTTACGTGCCGCGATCTGTATCTGAGTAGGAGCGAAGCGTAGTTAGATAGTAATTGACAAAGATACGCAGAGAGGGCCTGCAGTGGAAAAAGGCTGGATAATTATAGTATAGAAGGAATTAAGGAGGTACTGTTGAGACGGACTAAAGCTGAAGCTGAAGGAAAACACTGTACACTGGATTGTATAAGGCCTTAAGAGAGAGTTAGACTCACCTTGCTATCCTCAAGCGCACGCGCAGTGTTAGCCAGCTGCGCAGCCACATCAGCAGCGGCGTGTAAGCTGCGCGCGAGTGACTCCGGCTTCTTCACGCTTAGAATTACGGTACTATTCATTGAGGACAGCTTGGTGGATAGCTGGTGGAGCTTGTCTTCTAGTTGTCTGGAAATAAAAAGATGAATTGATAGTGATTAGCACAAGGATTTTTGTAGGGCTTAAGACATCAAAGTCGATGGACATGTCTTAGAAGAGTAACCATGGAGTTTCTTGGCGGTTCTTCTCCATAGGAAACGACCACCCCGCACCGTGCACCATTTTGTCGACGTTTTATAAGTGCCCATCTAGGTCTACGTGAAATAAAAATATTTTGATTTTGACCTCCCTATCTGATTTCATTTGAAAAGACACGCACTGGCAACTAGATTTGCATGTTTTAGCAAAGAGGTAATCTCGGTGTAATCAGGGAGCGAAAAGGCTAAGCACTTCAAATGTCAAAATTAAATATACTTACCGGAACCCCCCCATGGAAATTTTGAATCAGTAATTAAAGAAAAAAAAACCAGCTGTTTCGTACAAAAGTGCAATTTTGAACGTGTACGTGTATTGTATTGTTGCGGACACCAGCCCGCTATACAATACAATACAATACCTACACGTTCAAAAGGTATGGAACAACAATCATGCTCAGTGCGAGGTGATACTTAGTTTTAGAGATGCCTAACCATTTCATTCCATCCGGACGACATAAATAGCATATGCAGCAAATGAGATTAACAGGTATTTTTAACTTGTGCCTAACCGTAATCATTTTTTTTATGAATAACTGGGAATCAAGAAAGAGAACACTGTATATCTATCTCGACGTACTTGCGAGTTCCCTCGACCGGCTGCCTCTTGCACATCAGCAGCTTGTCAATGTCCTCTGCGTTCAACACCGGAGTCTTTATCTTCCGCGAAGAAATAATATAGTCCAAGTCATTCAGTTCCTGAAATGTTATCGTTTTTAATACGGAAGTAACAATCAAGCCGAGTTTGATCCTAATTTCACTCCACTTAAGGGGGAAGGCAGGACAGCCCGCGTAATTGAAATTATCTTACGTTTTCTGCAATTTTCAAGTCAGTGTCGGGTTTATGTTGATTTAAATATAATTCGCGCTAGTAGCACGAGTGTAATTACACAATTTTAATCATTAAAATCATCAATACTACCCTCTAAGTTTAGTTTGAGGTGTTATAAATAGGTAGATCCTCCATGTACGCCTCTGGGCAAAACATTGAGGATCTACCTATTTATAACACCTCACACTATGTGTAACTTGACCTATGTTCACAAATAAAGCTTTCTGATTTCTGATTTTATTTAATCCCATTTAATGATTATTTCATTAAAAAGTCATGCAATGAAGTTATATGAACTTAGAGGGTTGTGTTGATGATTTTAGTGATTATAATCCTATAAAACCATATTTATTACGATCGTGAATCATATTTTAATCAACGTACTTGTACAACCCGACACACGTCAGCTAATTAACTAAAATAATAATTGTACGTCAACTAACTATAATTGTACACTAACCTTGATCACACTCTGCGCTTGTATATCAGCGATGTATACAACACCTACAGAGGGGCATGGTTTGGATTCTGACCGCTGGCACGCCACGGTCACGTGATTCGTCAAATTCATTATCCTTCCTAGGTTTTCTAGATACCTGCAACATTGAATTTAACATAACATGCATGCATAAGACGAAAAAATAATCATGGAAGATTTTGTCTGTTTGCCTGCAGCAGGGACCGACAAGATTAAATGTATAGGCGTTTTAATCGGGTTTTTTTTAGGAGAGCGGTGAAAACCCTAGAGTTAAAGTTAATCCGTTTTATGGGGTTAATAAGCCTATACCAAACAATTCACGAAATGAGTTCATTTATGTACAGACGCCAGCTTATCAAGCTACCCGAAACTGACAATTTTTTCCAATCAACCTTGAACCTAATGCTTCAGTGATAAAGTTGAAAATCTATTAAAGATATTTGATAGATTGTAGTAGCTTGATGTGCTGGCGTCTGTACTTTTGCAAGTTGCAAGAAAGTGAGGGAGTTAGCCTGCGCGCGGTGCTTCGTATCTTTCATTTTGGTTAATCAGCAATATTTAAATAGGTAACTCTAATAATACAGGGTCAGTTCAAAGACCAGCAAAATTTTCGAGAAAAAAAACAGCTGTTCCGTACATTTGACCGTATAGGTAGGTATTACACTTTTGTAAGAAACAGCTGTATTTTTTAATAACCGATGAATAATTTATATGGGGGGGGCTCAGAATGATGTACTGCATCATATCTTCTAAAATTTGCCTGATCTTTGGAAACTAATCCCGATTAAGGGTTATGACGTATATTTTCGTTTTTTTTAAACCGTCAAGTTAAACTTCAAACCTTATTAATCGGTCCCAGTCTGGAGCATTCTGCATAACTTTCTCGTATTTTACTTTATATTCCAAACATGTCTTTGACTAATGTAATTGGCCTTTGCCGTGTTATGTTAAAGTAAAATAAATAATATCAGTACTGACTTGTCTTTGACCTCTACTTGCGGCGTCTCCACTGCCTCAGTGAGGGTCTCACAGTCGAGCAGGCGCGGCTGGTGCACGGCGGCGGCGGCCACGTAGGTGACGGCCCTGCTGAGCGGCTGCGGGTCGCCCAGCGCGGCACGCTGGCGGGCCTGCAGCAGGGACCACGACGCGCGACGGCAACACGCGTCTGAACCCAGCGGGGAGGAGTAGGCCTGCAGGTAGGAAACGTTGTTTCATTTACTACGGACTTAGAGTAATTTCACTTAGAGTGATAGTTTCATTCAAAATTCCGTTCAAAGTTGAAGCTACAACACAATGAATGTGCGCATAAGCGACACGTTATTTTATTGGCCAGCATGCACGCAAGCCCACGAGTAATACGTACGTAGAAACGTCGTACGAAATTGCATCACTTTTAGTGAGACTGCGGCGGTTCAAAACCTGTGAATTCAATGACTAGGTAAGCCATCAGCCTATAATATTTCCACTGCTGTAACACAGGCCTCTCTATGAGAGGGAATGGACTATAATCCGCCACGCGGGCCCATGCGGGTTGGTAACAAATTTAGAATTCCTTGCATTTCATATTTACCAGCATTTATTAGCAGTGATCGAAATTGGCATAGCTATTTCTGGTGATTACAGACATATTATGTTGAAACGGACGATTCGATTCCCAAGTCGTTCTAAATGCAATTGATTTTTTCCATCATGAATATCTCAGTAGCAGCCAAAGAGTTTGGATTTCTGCCCGGTTGGTGGCAATAGGCTCACCTGCCGCCTGTACATGGCACTTAAACAACACTGGCGAAATGTGGGTGTACTATTTATTAGGTATGCCTCTACTCTTCAGGGATTACAGTCATGATGCTATGTCATACTAATGTTATGATAAGGTACCTTCTTCTGCTTCTGGCTGCTCCGATCGGCTTCCTTGGCGAGCGGATGCATGATGGACGACTTGAAGTGGTCGAGGCTCTCCAGCGCATCGTCGTATGCCAAGCTTTTTGTTGCCATTATGTGGCTGTTTACCGCGAATCTGTGGTGGAAAAATGTTAAAAGAAATGATTTTTTTATTTGCTACAATTGTAGTACAATTTAAATGGTCGAATTATTTTTTTTTACAGTTGCTCAAACAATTAGCTGAAACTAGCATGCTAAATTATAGAATAAATTAATAAAATAATACAAGCTTAGAATTGGTATATTATAATAATAAGAATGTCAATGATTTGTCAATTAATAATAGGAAGAGGTCAACGTGACTCTTTAAGGTTAAGATACTCATTCGAGTTATCATCCAGTTCACTGTATGATAACTAAAGGTAAGTAATATTAGTACTATTTGTTTTACTACCCTAAGACGACATTTATACACAAATGGCGTAAGGTGAAGGCGCGGCGCAGGCATGTTGCCGCTTCAAAATGTTTTTATACAAAATGTACGTAGGCGACGTGTCGTGAATTACACTCAAGCGGCGCGGCGCAGGCACGCCGTTCTTTTTTTCGTTATAAATTCCACGTCTGCACTACGCCTGCGCCGCGCTTTCACCTTACACAGTTTCTGTATAATTCGCACCTAAGGTTGCAAGGTACTGGCGCGTCATAGAATGGTGAGGTATTTCTATATGAATGAAAGAGAAGAAGGAGCTCTAGCAGGTCAGGAAGGGGTCGTATGTCTGTAATATTATTGGAATTTCACAAAATTCGTATCTGTTAGTCTTTGTAGGCTTCTAAACACTTGCCAAACTTCATTATGTATATGATATACATAAGTACCTACATTATGATTTTTTTAACCGTTTATTTATTTATTTATTGACACACCAACGACTTATTCACTAAATAATTAGTACATTAAATATATTCTATTTAAGAGCTTTGCGGTGAATGCGTCACTTATAGGTGTGCACAGCACTTGTATAATCAATAATAAAAATTAAAATGGAAATAAATGTGATACCAACAAAATTAAAATTTACAAAGTTTGCATTGAATTTAAAATGTCAAGTAAAAAAAGTAAAAAATTAAATTACAGTATAATTAAAAAATAAAAAAATAAAAATACAATTAAATTGGAATATAAAACCAATTATAAATTAAAACTATAAAATTACAAATAAATTAGGACAAAATAATTACATTAATTATAATTCAAATTAAAAGAATAAAATACATTGAAATTTGAGTTCAAAAGTTAAATTAAATTAAAAATTTACAGTATTAAATACATTGAATGGAGGCACACAAATACACAGATTAACATTTTGCAACAGAATTAACAAACAAATCGATCAAGAACTGAGGACGTATCGTCTGAATTCATTCAGACTGTTCGAAAATATGTCCAGGTTGTTAGTACGCGTGCTCAGCTTATTGTAACTAGACAAAAACCGGTATATAGGAGCGGAACAGCCAAGATTAGTTCTATTTTTAGGCATTTTAAATGTTTCTGTTTTAAAATTGGATCTGTATGAGGTACGCCGGGACACATTTAGACTGATTTCCGAAACCAACTCCGGTACATTCGCCAAATTGTGGAGGGTCTTATAAAGAAAAAATAAATCTGAGCACCTTCTTCGTTGCTCCAAGGAGCTCATCTTGAAATGACAGAGCCTTTGACGATAATCAGCTTCGCGATCACAAGTCTGTAATCTGTAGCGGAGGTAACGTGGTGGGCGTAAACTTTTTTTGGATGCATTCTATTCTGTCGATGTGGACACGATACGTGGGATTCCATACAGGAGATGCATATTCCAGTGTACTCCTCACCAGAGAGTTATAGAGAATCACCAGGGTGCCACTTGACCGGAATTCCTTGCAAGTTATTTTTAAAAATCCTGACATTTTATTTGCTTTGGCGACAATAGTGTTAAAGTGATTTATAAAAGATAGTTGACTATCAAGTTGGACTCCCAAATCACGAATGGTATCGACTTTCTGAAGAGTTATGCCGTTTAAGTGATATGCTGAAGGCTGAATCAACCTTTTCCGTGTAAATGTTATATGATAACACTTTACGGCATTGAGAGTCATCATGTTACTATGACACCACTCATGTATTGCGTCCAAGTCTTTCTGAAGCAAGGCAATGTCGGTACTTGACTCAATTTCCTTGTATAGTTTTAGATCATCCGCAAACATAGAGCATTTTGAGTTTTTAATGGAGTGTATGATGTCGTTCACAAATACCAGGAAAAGAATAGGACCAAGATGCGATCCTTGTGGCACCCCAGATGTTGAGTAATAAAGTGGCGACTGATAACCCTTTACAATAGCTCTTTGTTGTCGTTCTGAGAGATATGATTCGAACCAGCGCAACAAATGACCATGCATACCATAGTTCTCAAGTTTTTGAAGTAGAAGCACATGATTTACTTTATCGAACGCGCTACTGAAGTCAGTGTAAATTGAGTCCACTTGCACACCGGAGTCTACGGATCTGCTGATATCATTAATGTAGTGAACTAAGTTGGTGGTAGTGGATTTATTGGTACAGAAACCGTGCTGTTGCGTAGCCAATTGAGTTTTAATGAGCGAAGTTAGCGTTGAACAGTAGATAATAGAAATCATGTTTATATATAAAAATTGGACGCGTATACAAAGTTTCGTGTCCGTGATATTAACCGTTGACTGGTTATCTCATTAGTAGAGAATCCAGAAAAAAATATCATCAACAGAACAATAAGGAACCGGGAAGTGGGCCAAATAAAACCTAAAAAATTTGATTACGGACAGCCACCGGAATAGGTGAAACTAAAAAATCTTATAAAGATAAAAATAAACTTTTTTGCAAAAATACAAATGACTCCCGAAAATACACAAAATATGAAAAATAAACTGTTGCTTTTTTGTCTCTGCGATATTTACATCCCAATGGTAACTTGTACTCGCTATCGTATCGTAAAATTGTCTAGTGGTGAAACATGATCTTACCTCAACAAGTGGCAGCTCTCAGTCAACGGCAAAGCTTTAGCTCTGAGAGCTTGCTTCGCTTTCTGGTCGTGAATGCCTTGTATCGCGCTGTTGATTTCCTTCACTATAACATCGCACTCCTGCAAACAAATCCAGTATTGGTAAAAAAAACTTATGCGAGCGCTCACCCTGCGTTTGGCCCGACTGCGGCGAAGCCCGAAAGGAAGGTTATGTGTTTGATCTGTACGTATATATGTATGTGTGTTCGTTTCTTTGCTCCCTCGTCACTCCTAAACAGATGAACCGCTTTCGAAAGTTTCGTCTTGGTGGCGCGAAGAAACATGGTGTCATTTTTTTTCTTCAACCCCATCGATTGGGGTATCAACATTAAGGGGTTTAAAATGTGATTACAAGAATGCAAATAACTAATATTTTTAAAAGTAATGAGAAATGACAAATCGTGTAAAAAGTGAAAAAAACATGACTAAAGATACGGAAATAAAATAAAAAGTTTAGTAACATATTTTATCATTCTCTTCCTAATTATTCTTAGTTGAAGGCACAGTGGATAAAATATTGAATAATTTATTGAATTGTCTCACCTGTCCAAACATATCAATGTCCAAGATATCATCGAGGCTGTTCATCACCGTGACTCCGTCACCGAAGCTATCCGACGGGTTCAATAACTTTGAGGCGTCTTCGCTTATCTTACTGCTTAAGAGATTGATGTCCTGAGGGGAAAAGCAAGTTCAATGAATACATCTGCCGGCCTTTTCTCAACTATATTGCGGTCGGCTTCCACTTTTACCGGTTGCATCTGAATACCAGTATTTTACATGGAGCGACTACCTATCTTACCTCTACAACCCAGTTAGTTCTGGGTAATACGATACCCTTTGGGAAGACTGCTTGTCAGACTTTCGGGGCTTTGACTACCTGTAACGACTGTCAAAGATCTACTAATGACAGCCGGGACCAACGGCTTGGTGCATAAGCCGGGGCGGGTCACAAGTAAAATATAAAAACCCAGTAAGCAGTACAGTTATTTCTATCCATCAAAAAGCTGGCTCGTAGACATCGCTATCAGCGTAAATAAGAACGTACCGGTAAGTAATTAACAATATTTAATATTAGCTATGTTACAATTTTGATGTCACGGCTTTGTATTTTGTTTTAACAAAGTTTATTCCATCCGTCAACTGTAACTTACATCAGTAGTTCTCTTGCCAGCGGGTCCTTCGTTCTTCTTAGCAGTGGACTTGAGTTCCCAAGCTTCCTTCACCAGGTCTTGAAGGAAGTCCTAAAATAATAAAAATCGTATAATTTACTCCGTATTTTCATTTATTTAATGATTCAAAGACGATTCCTAGTTCTAAAAAATTTTAAAAAGTGTATTTGAAAAGCATAAGTAATTTACTAATGTTTCTTCTCTTTGTGCCATTGGCTGACTTTGTTCTGTCTCTTGCTGATATGGAAAAGCTGAAGTGGAAATTACGTTTTTCTTTTCTGATTAATTCCGTTGCGGGGTCCAATACAGTTAAATTGGGTCTTCGTCGAGCATCATTGTCTCAGCGATTTTGCTGGTGGGCGTCACATATCATGCTACGCCGTAGCAATCTAAGCCGTAGCTACTACGGCGAAGTCATCGCATATCATGCTACGCCGTAGCAATCTAAGCCGTAGCTACTGCGGCGTAGTCAACACGTATCATGCTACGCCGTAGCAATCTAAGCCGTAGGTACTACGGCGTAGTCATCACGTATCATGCTACGCCGTAGCAATCTAAGCCGTAGCTACTACGGCGTAGAGTGAACTGTGCTAAGGCCTAGCTCATGTGCTCATGACAATCAAGACCAAATTATTTTAGTGAAAATTAAATTATACTGTAGATACCTACACACCTAACAATAAGTAACTAACTATTCTTGTCTTTACTTTACATATAAAATTATATTGAAATTGTACCCTAGAAAGTGCCTGAAAATAAATAGGACTAGAACCATAGATGACATACCCTGAAGTCCACAATATTGTTCTGTTCCTGCCCAGCCCTCGAAGGTCTGGTTTGCAGCAGTGTCACCTGCAGGTCTTGGGTAGCTATGTCCAGTTCATCTCGCTTGTTTCTGTCCTGTATTAAGGAACGACATTTTATTAGCATAGTCTACAGAAGTCTGCTCGCAAAACCATATTGGTGATTTCAAGCGCGGTTTGACGGCAATAAAGTGTGACTTACTCGTGACAGTGATTGTATATTTTTCTATTTCGTTTTATTCGAGTTATGTTTTTCTTTTTTTGTTTATTTAACTTTTTTTGTAACACATTCAGACACAATGTAATTGTTATTGAATAAATAAATAAATAAAAAGACTACTTTGAGGAACATCTTACATAGCTGTGAGGTAGCGCGTTTTTTTTTTCTTATCTGTTTGCATGGCCTACCCTCCGTGGGGAACCACTGCACGCCACTGCCGATAATATCAGACGACATAACTAGGATAATCAAAAGTCTTAAAAATACAAAAAGCCACGGTTATGACGGTATTACCACAGAGGTTCTTAAATTCGTTAATAATATTATAGCTCCACCTTTATGTCACATTATAAACAAGAGTATTGTATCGGGTATTTTCCTAATAGTCTAAAAAGAGTAGTAATAAAACCTATACATAAAAATAATAACAAGGTGGAAATGTCCAACTATAGACCTGTCGCGTTAATCCCTGTATTATCTAAAGTATTTGAGAAGATTATTTACGAATCATTATACACATTTTTATACAAACATAATATATTATGCAACGAAAAAATGGGTTTTAGAAAAAATAGAAATATTAATATGGCAATATACAATTTCTTATGCAATATAATGCTAAGTGTAGATAATAAGACTCCTGTGTGTGCTATATATACAGACATGACCAAGGCTTTCGACTACGCAAACCATGACGTCCTTTTGGAGAAATTATATAATTACGGTATATGGGGAAATGTCCTAGACTTAATAAGCTCCTATCTTACTGGGCGAACTCAACATACGGAATTGTCCAGAATATGCCTTGAAACCAAATGTGAGCTTAGATATACATCAGCCGGCAGGGAGGTCAAATACGGTGTACCGCAGGGGAGCGTCTTGGGACCTCCTCTATTTCTACTATATATAAATGACTTGCCACGTCAGACGCGACAACCCATGGTATTATTTGCACAGCGATAGTTCTTAGTAGTATCATTAGTACAGCAATAGTTAAGTGTACCAATAAAGATAACTATGAAAGGGAAATTAATAACACATTGGAAACTACGATTATACATTGGCTTGATACAAATAACTTAATAATAAATCTAAAAAAGACAAAAGTAATTCACGTCTACCAAAGGATACGCCTTGATGATATAAATGTTAATTATAATGATCAAAAAGTGGATACAACTTGTGTAGCGAAATTCCTTGGCATCCTGATTGACAACAATTTGACTTGGAAACCGCATGCCGATGACGTATGTAAGAAGTTAAATAAATTAGCATACGTACTGTATAACCTATCACACAACGTTAGCAATGATACACTTCTACTAGCTTATCATGGGCTTGCTGCGTCAGTGTTAAGATTTGGTATCATATTTTGGGGTAACTGTAGTAAGAGGGAGTAAATTTTTAAGGCCCAGAACGGTGATTAGATCTATGTCAAACCTTAAAAATCTAACCTACCCCTACCTAACCTAACCTTAAAAGCACAGACAGCTGTGAACCTGTGTTTCGGTCTTTGAGGATACTGACTTTTCCATTTTGTACATATTGGAGGTGGCGATTTTTGTAAAAACCAATTTAAACTTGTTCCCGTCACTGGCCAATATGGACACGCAATGGCCCCTTGAGATCCCAATACAAGAACTTGCTACATTCGGGTAATTACAAAACAGCACTGTTAAGGAAAAGTATTATGACAATGGGTCCTGTCATTTATAATAAAATACCTCATGGTTTAAAGGATTGCTCTGTAAACGTTTTTAAATCTAAGGTGCAAACTGCACTACTTTTAGGTAAATGTACTCAGTGAAGGACTTTTTAAATGATATGAATTTATCTAGATTATGATTGTTTTTAATTGCAAATTTGACCATGTAAGAATTATGTACCTGACTATAATATTATGAATTGACTTCACTTTAATTTCTGTTGTTTTGTTGACATTATTTTGATTCAATTATTATTTTAATGTATGTAATAATTTGCACGCCGTAAAGTAGACTGTAGCCGATCTCTTAATTTATGTACAACATCTTATACCTGTACCTACATTCAAAGCAAATAAAGATCTGATTCATATTACTTACTTGAGGTGCTCGCTGGGACCTCGCATTAGCCAGGTCTAGGGCCTGAACAGCCTCCTCCAGCCTGGCACCGTAGTTGACGTACTCCTTCTTTTGCTCCGCCGACATTTCACCGTATTCTGATATGCTCTGGAATTTTACAAGTTGTTTGTATTTTGTCCTTTAATAGATTACCTACTGGTCCTTTAATAAACAAAAGGCAATATACACATGCATGCTAGGTCGCTAAAATAAAATTATAAAATAAAATAGTACACGTAATAATGTTGGCATCCCGAGCATTATATTTTTATATTTTTGCAACACCGATTATTTGTTGTCAAAATCAGTCTCGTTATTAAAGAGTCTTGGATTTACTCTCTAGAAGAAAAACACGTGTTTTATTCGCCACGAGCCCTTTCCTTCAATCACCAGCACCACATAGTCACATAGCTGCATAGAAAAGCATACAATTATGCATATTTACAATACAAATTACATTACATGCGTCTTACTACAACTTTGAACAACATAACTATTGCAGAACATTACACGAAATAATAAATCAAAGCAAATTACGTTTTCCAAACACGACATTTGACTTCTACGAAAACTCACAAACCATGGAGATTGTTGACGTGATTAGGATTGCTATTTGCTTAGCGGGAATGTGGTAACATAAAATGCCTGTATGGTTTGAGACGGTTTCATTGCGACTAATTGTGGTGGGGACATAGTCGTTATTATACACTTTTCAAGCAAACAATATAGACATCACAGTGATAATTTTTGAAAACGTACCGTATAAAATCAAGGCAGTGGCTTCGCAGACAAACCTCCGCCTGAATCGTATACGCCATGAAGTGTTAGAATTTGACATACAGAACATATTTTTTGTTATTAGTTACAAAATATAAAATTTTTAGTTTAACCTGAACCACTGAAGGGGTCATTGATGAATATTTTTTTACTAAAAAATAAATATAGAAGTCGTAAAAATAAATCAGCTGTTCCCTACATTTTGACGATATAACACAAACGTACCCCTAGGTATGTTGCTGAACACTAGGGCCATGGCGTTTGCATTGCCATCCAACGTGGCAATGCTGCTAGCCTTCTGGGCACTTGTCTTGCTGACAACGATGGGGACGAATTTTTTGACGCCTTGTAATAATTCTTTTCCCATTTTGATACTTTTACATATTTTATTATTTTAAATTATATTCTTACTAATGATTTTCACGGTAATGGTGATTTTGACATAATTTTAATGATTTAGACATTATTATTATTTCCTTTATTCACTTTCTTAACATACTTTTTAACATTTTTAAATATTTCTTTAAAAAAATCCATAAAAAACATTTTATTAAAATTTAAAATAGTAGTCCGCCGCTGTCGGCAGCAAGGTCCAAGCTACCGGTGGTTAGGGCTCCAGAGACAGGAACCTCCTCACAATGCGAGCCGTATCGAGGAGTACTGCCTTCTGAATCAGGCCCTTGATCCAACCGCCTCAGGAGAGCCTCGAAAGATGAACCTTCGTCGAGGCTCTTGGCCATAGGACCATTGGCCGTCACGACAATCGGCACAATGATAGCCGAGTTCACATTCCACATGTCGACAACCTCGTGTGCCAAGTCGAGATATTTTATTATTAATTACTTTGACATTATTAGTAAATGATTACCAAAATTTTCCAAGTATAATGTACCTACGGTCGAACCAGCTATTTGGTATACACGCGGAAATTTTCACAATCCAATGCCGAAGCGTATACTTTTCCAAATTTTTATTTAATAAAGCTTTTTTCATTATGAGACTGACTCTTAATGACTTTAGCTTTATTAACTAAAATTGCAAACAATATTGTCAGTGTACCAGGATTCTGAATATTTCTGTGTGTATCCAAATAGCTTGTTTGACCGTACTAACACTAGTGAATAAACTGTGTATGTATTACTAACAAATTGGGTTTTGGGTTTTATGATCTGATAATAAATTATTTGATTTGATTAAATAAATGTATGGGGCAACTGATTATGGCCCCGATTTTAGGGTTGGCACCGTAGTTAAAGTTGTTAATCGTGATGATTTACAATGCCTTCTTTAGAGGTTTAGGGTAAACTAGAACTAAGTTTGTACAAGTTAAATCTAAGTAAAGTAAAGGTATATTAGTCACATTAAATAAAATCAATTAAACAAAAACCAACTTTAGCCGTCTCAATGATCTGCACAGTCATCTTCCTCAACGGACTATCCAGGTCCACAACCAGTTCCATTTCCCTCCTTTTGCCAAGTTTCCCTGACTTCACATCCTTTCTCAACTTTTCCACCAGGTTTTCAAGATGAGCAGCTTCCTGGGTCAACTTTTGGACTGTGGGCTGCTGAGAGGTCGCCAGAGGAGCCCAGGTCTTGGAGAACTTGGTGAGAGATGTTGATAGGTTGTCTGCTGAAGATACGAGGGTATCCTGGCAGGTGGCGTGGTGGATAGTCGGGGCTATTAACTGGGGATGGAAAATATTGTTTTAGTAGTTGCGCTGGTACGGTCGTTCCATATACTGCATTAGAAGCGATTGAGAGCGATTAACGCAATTGTGAAAAAAAAACATACTCTACTCAGTTAGTCTAGTCGTCACAAATGTTACTGCTAAGCATAAGGCCTTGGTTCCCAGGTCGGGCAGTGGTGTGGGGTAGGAATTATCAATATTGACACGGATCCTGGATTTGTGCCAAGTTGATGACAATAGGCTCGCACCCTGATAAACAGGTGAGATGTTATTTAAAAATCTCATAATTTTGCTTTCTTTCTTCTTTCTTTGTGTGTGGTCAGTGCCATAACCTGGTATCAGAGTTTCTATGCCGCCCACAGGCCTGTGACTTGGCTTGGCTTCATTGGCTTTGACTGGCCAACAGACGACCTCCTAATGAAGATTAGAAACGAGAAACTTCAAGGAATTCACCGATGCTACCAGAAAATCTTGTGATCCCAGTCGGCGTGCTAACTGCTAATCAAAATCAGGGTGACTGATTCAGCACGAACTTACCACCCGGCCTGGGTCGCATCACCCCGTACGTAAGCAGATATTCACGTGATCTATAAATTTTCGGAAAGTTTGTCTTTATTAAAAACTATTAAACTTACCTTGGCAGTATACACCAGCTTGCCAGCAGCATCCACACAGCTGGCTCCAGCAGTACAGATGTCCTGCACATGAGTCTGTCCCTCCGCGGTGCTGTTCGCGTTACTGGCCACGCTACTCGCCTCCAGTGCTAGCCTGGACGCCGTGTCGCCTATGGCCTTGGCTCGGGATATCACCTGGACAACAGAATAAAGAATCATCATCATCATATGCCTGCCTTATCCCAACTATGTTGGGGTCGGCTTCCAGTCTAACCGGATGCAGCGGAGTATTTTACATGGAGCGACTGCCTATCTGACCTCCACAACCCAGTTAGTACTGGGTAATACGATATCCCTTGGTAAGACTGGTTGTCAGACTTTCGCGCCACTGACTACATGTAACGATTGTCAAAGATCTACAAATGACAGCCGGGACCAACGGCTTAACGTGCTTCTGAGGCACGGAGGAGACCACGGAACAACATAGTCGCGCGGCGGCAACATAAGCGCGGCTTAAACAGTAGTAGCTGTTACTATTTAGCCACAAGCAACAGAATACTTACTTACTTATTATGTAACAACTAAATGTACACATGAATGCAATAAAGAATTTGAGTTTGAGTTTGAATAAAGGATGTCGTAAGACAAAGTGAAAAACAACAGTGTTCCAGTGCTTTTCGCATTGGAACAACAAATATCAAAAGCTATTTTATTACAAGCACATTAAAGCCCATTCTATATTGTAAATTCCTATCTACTCTTCCTCAGCAAGTAAATCGAGAGATATAAGTCAAAGCCAGAAAAATGTGAAAAATATGGTGTAGAAGATTTTTTTTCGAACCAGTAAGGCAATCTGAGTGATGAGTTACTTCATTTATTTATTTCGATGAATGAATTTGTTGTTTATGTTACAGTCGGGATAGTATTAGTACCATAATCTTGTAGCTTGCTAGAAAGACAAGAGGTGTCTGATGAGATGACCAGTAATAGAGAAGTATGGAAGAAGAAGACATGCTGCGCCGACCGCAAATGAATTCGAATTAGAGCAGGAGAATGAATCTTGTAGCTTGCTAAAGATTAAGTTACCTTATTTTCTCTCAAACCAGTTGTGGTATTTATTATAAACACTGATAAATTGTTTATTTTAAATGTATATTATGTAAAACAGGCATACCTGTTTCTCCAAAGCCGGGTCGATGTTACAGCTGACCACTCTAAGCAGTTTGACGGACTGGTCACCAAACGATATGGCTGCGTCGTTTAGTTTCTGTGGAAAAACAAAATTTTGTAATTATATCCTTTGTCAAAGCCTCCTCTAGAATCACCCAATGTAAACATTGAAATATAAAACTTGACTTCAGGACGTTCCGAATAGCCGTCCTCTACCTATACAGATGTTACACGCTCTATCCCTTCTTTTCATCTTTACAGAATAATAAATTTTCCCCCTCGTGCGCAAAATATGTGCCTCAGTAGCAGTGTTTCCACATTGAGGGGAAATTCCCCTTTTGAGGGGAAATTAGGGTCCAGAGGGGAAGAAAAAGGGGAAAGAGATGAACAGGCGAAATCGAGGGAAATCATGGGTAAAGCCTAACCAAAAAAAAGAACTTGTTTCTGATATTTTTCATCGTTTGCGTTTCCAATTAAATAATTTTTGTTTTTTATTTGACAAATTGAACTCCGACATTCTAGTAAATAACTATAATAGATTTTTGCTCATGATCTTATTTTGAGTGTGAAGCAAAGTTACTGAAAAACGTACATCTATCTGTTTTTTGTTACGCGGCGTTGCCAAATATAAATAATCAAGGACACTTTGACACTTGTCTTGTGTTATCGATAGTACTACCACAATATAATGTGACCAAATGAGAAGTGACCGTTGAGCAGATTTTTACTACTAGTGCCAAAACTATAGCAGAATAATTTTTGAGGGGAAAAAAGTCCCGAAAAGGGGAAATTTCAATTGAGGCGTGGGGAAAGGAAATCATTAAAGTGGAAACACTGCTCAGTAGTGGTATTGTGTGGTATCTATTGGATTGTGTGAGGAATGATATGATGGAAAGAGGAGTAAATTATAGCGTGACGATTGACCGGGGAGAATGGAAAAAAACGTGTTGCGCTGACCCCAAATACGAGCAGAAAGCTGATGAATACAGATGGATACAATACAATAAAACACAAAACATACTTAAAAGTGTCAGAACTACGGACTTGTGCAGTATAAGATAATTTATGCACTGCACAATCTTCCAAATTCTATTATATTCTTCATATAAACAGGCATCAGTATGTATTTGTAATAATTTGCCAGATATCTTTACCAGTACCTTTTCAGGGCAGTTGACCCCTTTTTAGGTAGTAAAACAGGCAATGCAGATAGTCAAGCGTCTTACCTTAACTTCCTCCTTACTCTTGGCGGCGTCACAGATGCTCTTGGTGGCCTGGCACAGACCCGCCATGTCATCCACGAATGGCTTGCGCGATTGCTCGGGCAGAGAGCTGTAGATCGCACTGCCATCTGTGATGAAAACACGCATATTTTACTTACTCACTCAAAAGAAACAGTAAACATGGTAAATATCTTGTTTCTAGTGTTAATGATAATATTGTACTTGTATTGAAAAGGGAGCAAGGGTTATCGTGATGATAATCTGTAACAGGATTTCCGAGTCGAAGTCGAATTGTCTCGTGCAAATTCTAATATTGTGTGTTATCTGATAGACTAAAAGCCTACCCCAACATAAAAATTGGCGGTAACCTTGGCATATAATATGTGAATGCAGAAAAAAATAAGTTTCTATCTCTCTTTAAAAATTTCAATTATTCGATTCGATAACCGAATACCTACTGGAGCAGTTACCCTATGATTATTTATTGTAGAATATACGGAGTGGAAGAGACCGATGCTAATACGATAACAACGTGTTCAGTACATCATTCTGAGCCCCCCCCCCCCCTCCACAGAGAATTGTTTCAAGGGTAATTTTAAAAGAATCTGCTCTTCATACATATTGACCGGTATTGCAGTTTTGTAGGAAACAGCTGGCTTTTCTTTAAAACCGACGAAAAATTTTTAGTCGTTTTAGATGCGTTTTGGCGTCGATGTCCGGGATTCCACCTTGTATTGTAGCATATATTATGTATTGTAGCATACATTATGTATAGTAGCATACATTATGTATTGTAGCATATATTATGTATTGTAGCATATATCATGTATTGTAGAATATATTATATTACCATTTACAACGCTTTTGACGGCTTCAGTCAAAGATATAGTAGGTTCCATCGCAGCCTTGTAGTCCAGTTTATCTGCATCTGCAACAATAAATAATAAACCAATTTAACCAATAGTTTCGAATGGAAAGTCAGACTATTTTAAAACTCAAACACAATCTAAAACAAAGTGTGTAAAGAAAAACTATGAGTTGTATTAATATTACTACGATATTATATAATGTTCAAGAAATATCGTTACAGTTGGCAGCAACCAGCGCCGCCACGTGCAGGCCGGCGCGCGCCAGCCACTCCTCCATGTGCTGCTCCCTGCGCGCTACCTGCACGGCCGGCAGCGGCACAGCTGCGGACGTCTTCGTCTTGTGAAGCTGCAATTTCAATATATTATTGAACCGGCACGTATATTAACAAGTTTGTTGTGCTACACAGTACACACATGTTGGGGCTAGATTTGGATTATGTTTAGTGTGATTTTGATACGTTCGGAAAATAGGCACTCGGCTTAGATCGAATTGTGCCGAACCAACCCGATCATGATTCAGAGACGGCAGATTAAGAACGGAATTAGCTAATAGAACGAGCCGAATGTTTAGTCATTGCTTCCGGTCGATTTAATTATTACCCGACTGCGCGACGCAAAGGAGGGTAATGTGTTTTTCAAAAAATAATCTTGTATATGCAGATTCGAACTAATGTATCCTTACAATCAATGTATTAGAAAAGCGAAATAATAGTCGGTTCCAAACCGAGGATTTCTAAGAAGAAAAAGAGGAGCAGGAACCCCGAAAGAATTATAATACTAAGGAATGTAATAGGCCGATTCGACAATATACATCCTTGTATGTATAATACGACTACGAATCAACTGTATCCGAATAAGCTGTCTTTCTGAGTGATGACATTTGGCACATAGTTACAGCCTGCCAAGCCAGAAAGCATGTTCAAATCAAAAGCGCTGTCTGAGATCTATATTTGGTCTTAAAGTAACAGACAGTTGCATACCTATATTTAAGTCTCATAAATTATTAACCTTGCCTGCCTTTATATCCTTGAACTAGCAATATTTGTAATAACAAATCGATGTCTATTTGCAACTTTAATAGAAACTAGAAAACAAAGTACAGCTATGAGATCTCAATACCAGAATCTATTATGCACGAGCGTATTTAAAACTAGATTACTAAAGAAAAATGTGATTTGTATGGCTCCTGTTATCTTTAATACAATTCCTGACCCAATTAAAAATTTACCACTGCCAAAA
The DNA here is from genome assembly GCA_947578425.1 of Eugnorisma glareosa. NCBI lineage: Eukaryota > Metazoa > Arthropoda > Insecta > Lepidoptera > Noctuidae > Eugnorisma > Eugnorisma glareosa. The sequence goes on from OX387981.1 coordinate 1,285,297, forward strand.
TTTAAACAACGTTTCACAGAATTACTTGTAGAGAAATGTTATTATTCTGTGCAGGATTTCTTAAATGATAATTTTTTTGTATTAAACCTTTGCATGATTATGGCGGAATGTACATGGACCCTATGATATTATTTAAGAACTTCTTTTTATGTACCTAAATTCTAAGCAAATAAGGACCTATCCTATCCAGACCTGGATTAAGATACAGGCCAAGCCGCGGACAAAAGTTAGTATTTAATAAATCTTTGTTGGTCTGCTTACCACTTTAAGGCTTTCTTCTGCAGTCTTCAGCCCCTTCTCTGCGCTGTCGATCATCTCGCAGTACTGCATGTACGCTCTCTTCTCGTCTTCAATAGCTTGTGTTTTCTTGGCATCGACAGCAATTATTTTCGTAGTGTCTGTCCAAAATAAACTCAAAGAATTAACCATTAAATATTTGAGAATATAATAAATATGATCATTGAGTATTCGACGGTAGGTGAATGAGTTTCTGAAGTAGATTCGTTATTTAATGCTTGATGATGCGGAGCACACATCTACCAGCAAGGAATCACATGCCCCTATCGTTACTAGAACCGTTATTACACCCGTCATTAGAGCGAGGAACAGCAGGAGTACTGTCGCACGCGGCAGCATTGACGATGCGCTCGGCAGCACGCTCTGTACTCAGTAGTGGGTGAAGCTGTAGGTGATAATATAAAATATGATGAGACATCAAAAATTGACGTATTTCCCTTACCCTGACTCTCTTCACCCCGGAGTGCATCCAGGAAGTCTTGCGTAGCGTCTGTATGTACAGAGGAACGTACTGCCTGCGCGGTAGTGTGCTTCGGGTCCCGGGTCGGTGCGGGTGGGGCAGCTCTCCGTACTGGAACCGCTGGCTTTGATCCTAGCGAAACATGGATTTGATGAAGATCTTAAAATACAGTACTTAAGTACACTTTTTTACAGAATAAAAAATATAAAAATGTTGATGTCAAATTCTCTCTCAGGCTGTCATCATTTTATAGCAAAAATATTTTTTTAACGTAACTTGTATTTTAAAAATTTGCGTGACTTACCCTGTGCATCCTCAGGACTCACGATGTACACCAATTTGCCTGATGCGTTGGCCAGCTTAGCAGAAGCCTCGTTCAATTTCTAAAACAAACAGACAATGTTGCATTATAGTTGTTACATTTCACGAACGTTAGCTAGTTAATGTACGTTATACCTTATTCATCTATACTAACTGGTTACAGGACAGCAAAAATTAAACTTTAGAATCTCCCCAAGGGCTTCCAAAAACACCTCCATACAAGTTCAGAATGAGATTTTGGGTAATTTTCACCTGAAGTTGTGTCGTATCATAATTCTAGAAGATTTGTGACCCAAAAAGACTTACCTTCGGTTGTCCCGCACTCTCACAGATGGCGCGACTAGCGTCACACAGCTCTCGCAGATGTTTCATCATGGCTGCCTGTTCCGCCGTATCCTTCGTGCCGCATAGTGTGTGTGAGTCTGTCAGATTTAACATAATTTAGTACATAACTAAAAGAATATAAACAATGTTTTAAGCTTTCACAGTTTATAACTAAACTTAAACTAGGCTGTCATTTACAGGATAACTTCCGTGATTATCCGTTCGTCTATCGTGATTAATCATCCCGCGATCATGGCGCAGGCAACAGCGTCGAAATATCGTGATATCGGGAGCTCGGAATAATGGGTAATCACTAAAGATATTCCTTAAGTGACGGCACACTTTTAAAAGAATATAGTATTGTTGAACCAATGAAGCAGTCAAATTCCAACTCACCTTGTACAACTTGCGGCATCAGCTCAATGACGGTAGTCACAGCACGCTCTGCCGCCGGGTAGTCAGGGTTCTTGCCATCTGGAGTACACACGGTATATTTATGTATGATACTAGATTGTGGGTGATCCCCCATAACGACAATCCATGATTTGATAAGATTTCACAAAATGCGGGAAGCTAATGAGAGGTTTAGCAATCCATGGGTTATATGTTACAGCGATCCTTTATAATAATCACAAGAACTGATATTTCACCTGTGAAAGACAATAAATTTATTTGAACTTGAATTGGTAGGAAAGCAAACGTATCGTAATATTATCCAGTACTAACTGGGTTGTGGAGGTCATATAGGCAGTCGCTCCATGTAAATTACAGCTACTGTAGTTGCTCCAGTATTCAGCTGCATCCTGTTAGACTGGAAGCTGACACCGGTCAAGTTGGGAAAAGGCAGGCAAAAATGGGTGAAAAATGCAACCTTGAACACAAAAACTCTATAATTTTATCTTGTTTAGACATCGAACTTATCACGTCTAACGACTTCCGCTAACTAATTTGATTCAACCCTATTTAAGGAAACTAATGGTGGATTGTGCAGAAGATACAATGATGAAGGTTGAACAGAGGAGTAAAGCGCCAGGGTAGCCCGCGAATTTCAAATTTTCTTAAGTTTTCTGCAATTTGCAGGTCAGTGTTGATTAAATATGTGATTTGCGACCGTGCCAACTAAATAAATTGGGTTAGGTACAGGAATATATATATATATCAGAAGATTTACCCTGAGTGGCAGCGGCGAGTGCAGCGACTGCAGCGTTGAGCTGCGCCAGTCGGCGGGACAGCTGGTGCTGTAGCGTTGCACTGTCAGCTTGCTTCAGGTTTTGAATTACTACCGGCTGCCGAAGAAGATTGTAAAATGTACTTCATAGAAATAAGAAAAAAATTACATTGGGGTTATTGAAAAAGTTTACAGTATTATTTCTATGTTACCTTCTTCATCTGCTGTTCTGCGGTATCCAAATGTTTCTTAGCTCCGGACACGCTGCTCACGAACTTGATGCGTTGCTTCTCTTGTTGTGGTGATAATACTGCCTCTGTACCTGTGGTAAATATTTATTTTATTGTTTTAATAACCGAAATTTAAACAATCCATGGAAATATAAAGATTTTACTCAGTGAGTAAGTGCAAATATTGGAATGTGATATCATGTAAAAGTGATATTGTTAATAGAGGGGCAATAAAACAAAAAAAAAACGTACGGTCGGTGGCCAACATTATCTGACCCTCCCGTATGGACCATCCCGTACTCAAGGGGGTCAGATAATGTTGGGCAGACTGTACTAACTTCATCCCTATACAACAAAAATATATTGAAAACTTGTCTCATAACAAACCATTATAATAAATCTTACAATTACGTTAAATTTGACTCTGTATAATTTAATTACCCTGTATAATTTAATAATTCCTTAAAATACAGTCACTCCATATAATTCGACACCGTGTATAATTAAATCCTTCTGTATAATTCAACGACCCTGAACGATAAAATGTTAGTGTATAATAATATCTTGTGTTGCAATATTAAGGTGATTACTCCATGTCGGTAATCACGTCGGTAATACGGTCATTCTGTGTAATGCATATGCACAGCTTACCCTGTCGAGCTGCCTTGCATGCTTGAACAAGTTTATCAAGGCTATCATCAAGCTGTTTCTTTGAGCTCAACACTTGCTGCTTGATCTCCGGCTTGTCCGTCAAGTGTGGCGAACACGATGACGTCAGCTCGCCAGCTGTAGTGCGCAGCTTCTCAGCCGCTGAGGTCAGCTGGTCAGCGCAGTCTGGCTCTGATATGCTCGAGGCTGTGATCTATTATATCAATAAAACAAAAACTTGAATACAGTCCCTAAATCCGATTGTTTTAAGTATTATTTTGTTCTAACAAAAAAAAAAAAAAAAACAATTCTATTCTTTCAGAACTCATTGTGTATGATATGAAATTGACAGGAAGACGTTGTTGGTAAAAAAAAATGAAATTGTCTGTGAAAATTGTATTTAAAAACACGATGGCGGCGTTAGGTCTTATTGTCAGGAAGGCCACGCGCCAAATGAACCAACAAACATTTTAGTACTTTCCTTAAGAATATTATCACGAATATATTTAAAAAGCACCTCTTTGACTTACCTGTACCACATTCAGCAGTCCCTGAGCAGCATCGGCAGCGCGTGCACCACGGTAATCGAGCTCAGCAGCAGCGGCAGAATCCGGCACTAGCTCAGTCAAGCGTTGCACCTGACTCAGCAACTCGGAAGCTTTACCGCAAGATGCTGCTGATAGATCTATCAGCTAGACAAAACGTTTTTCTTTAGTTTAGGCTTGAAATCGTGTGAAACACCAGGCTTTTAGAACATGAATTGTGTAAGATAAAAATAATTGAATGTAGAATTTTGTGGAAGCCATCGGAATGAAACTTCCGAAATCTATTCGAGAACTTGGATAGAAGTTCAAATTGAAGTCGCAAATTCATCTCAGCGTCTATGTTTTTGACATAGATGTAGCTAGTAAGTTTGGTACCGTTTTTTGCACATTCGCCCTGGAGATTATAATGTGAACGTTTTTTACAATACGAGAACTGCCCTACTTTTTTAAGAGTATACTTTCTCGATTCAAAAAACTCGCTAAAAATATCGCTGGAATAACTAGATGGATGCTGTACGAAATCTGTCACTAATAGTCACTATGGAATTTTTTGGGGAAAACCCGTAGGTCTATCTCTAGACAACGAATTTTGGGTAGCTAGATAAGTCTTATAAAGATCGCTCAGTGCCTAAAAACCCGCCTTTTCAACCAATGTGGCCTACCAATAATAATCTACGGTGCCGGGACATGGACGCTCACAAAAGAGAATGTCCACCGAGTACGTGTGGCACAAAGGGCCATGGAGCGAGCCATGCTCGGCATAACCCTCTTAGATCGAGTGCGTAATACCGAAATCCGCCGTCAGACGAAAGTCTACGACGTTAACCGGAAAGTATGGCGGAAAAAAGGGGAGGCATATAACTAGCAGTGGGTGATTCCGGGCTGATATGATGATGATAAGACAAGTACTGAAGATGACATGTTTGTAGTGGTTGATGGTATGTGTAAGTGGTAGTGGAAGTTAGAAGTTGTTTGAGCTGATATGTTGAAATAGAGATATGAGGACAAGGCGAAAAGCGGCCCCTGGCTGACACTCAAGGCACCCACAGGATAGTCTGGTTAACCCGACGGCAACCTCCTAGGTTGACCTGCGAGATGCCTTTTACATATAAAAACAAGATGGAAAGCTTCTCATCTTCTATCTGTCTAGAAAGGGAGGATCCTACGACCAGACTGGTGTTGTATCTGGTAGGCTTCAGCCCGACCGTGGTTGTCCGCTTCTATGTACATCTCACAGATAATCTGCTGCTTAGGAATTGTGTGATGATGACTAGTTCGTCTGTGGTGGATAAATGGAGCCTCAGGGAAAATATAATGAACCAGAACTAGTCAATTTTTAGACTAACCTGCTTCTCCTGCGCACTATGAGTCTTAGGTCCGGCTGCGACAATAATTTTACCAGATGCAGCCGAGAACTTGGCTGCAGCATCTCCCAGACCCTGAAAGACACTTGTTTTTAATATAATCGTCTTCCAAATATTCCTGAAAGGCTTCCTATCTCAGTTCAAGAGTCAACCTTATTGGAGGTTCCGCTGTGATCTATTTATCTCACCTGAGGTTGTCCAACGCTCTCACATATCTCCCGACTAGCTTCACAAAGCGCTGTCAAGTCTTCTGTCATGGCGGTCGCGCCGGGACCGTCCTTAGTGGCTGAGAGTGCACGAGATTCTGGACGAAAAATAGTACATAAAAATACAGCAGTAGTTACTTCAAATTCAAGCGTAGCTCGAGACATGTTCTGCATCATGTTAGGCTAGAAAGAAAATCGACTTAATATTACTGTTTGACGATTTTGAGTACTTTATGTGACCTACGGAAAGTCGTCTTGCAGAAGATTAGCGCCGTGTAACACATCTTTACATACATTTACCATTACATTTAGTTTGTATTTAATGTTTTGTATACTTATTTATTTATTTTTTAGTAATGAGCCTTCTGCGAAACGCATCTTTGCTCCTTATAATAAAGTTGAGCTACACGATAAAAAAATAAACTTAGTTCTGTACATTTTGGAAAATATTTTAATTTCTTTAAAATTTTTGACTGATTGTATCAGAATTTTGGCCATTTTCAACACCCAGTGACAACTAAATTAATGCTTGCCTTTCTCTATATAAGATTGTGCCATATAACAGTGCCTGTAATTTTTGATGTCGAGAAAAATAAAAATTTATGATTATGCTCAAATAAAAGCACGCTGTTGACACGCAGCGTTAGTGAAAACAAGCATAAATTAAAGGGCTACAGTACATCGTTCTTTGTTTGCAAATAGTTTTACACGTCAAATAAGAAAAGATTTTGAGAAACTAGAAAAATTCGAGAAGAAACACCGAAACAAACTCAGATCAGTCACTCAAACGACGTCGACGAACATGTAGGTTTGTGTCTGAGATGCAATAAAACCATTACTCACCATGTATAACTTCTCGCAGTATTTTAGGAATAGATTCCACTGCTCGGTGCGCGGTTGTGTAGTCAGGACGCTCACGATCTGATGGAGACAAAAAAGCATCCGTAATAAATCAATGAGTGGAGAAGCTGCATAAACTGTTCTTTTGACGGTGTGCTGCGTATGTCAGTCCTGTTGGCATTTTACATTGCCCAACTATGTAAGGGTCGGCTTCCAGTCTTACCGGTTGCCGCTGAAACACAGTATTTGACATGGAGCGACTGCCAATCTGACCTCCACAACCAAGTTAGTACTGGGTAATACGGTACTCCTTGGTAAGACTGGTTGTCAGACTTTCAGGCCACTGACTACCTGTACCGACTGCCAAAGATCTGCAAATCACAGGCGAGACCAACGGCTTAACGAGCTTTCCGAGGCAAGGAGGAAATTCGGTATCGAATGGGTTTTCACCCATCTGCGGACCAACCGAGGCAAGCGCGGCTTAACCTGAACATCGACCAGAGCGATTGTTATTATTTAGCCACGTGCTCCTCCTTAATAGTGATAGCCCGTCATAAAGGTGTGTAAGGACGGAGGTGTTCGTACACGCTATAACGTTAATCACAAGTAACACAAACCTGCGGTGGCAGCGGCGAGTGCAGCGACTGCCGCGTTGAGCTGCGCCAGACGGTCTGCCAGTCTGTGCTGTAGTGTTGCTGGGTCTGCCTGCTTCGTCTGAGTCTGTAACGGCTGCAAATAAAAGAAGTTTGATGTTATTTTATACTAATGTTAAATTACTAGGTCAAATAACAAGCTAGCAAAACAAGATGTAAGTCATATATTATTGATACATACTCATCACATCCGTGGAGAATCGATAGCTTACATAATTTGGCCTTATTTTGGCCTTGATTTGACTATACGACGTAATCAACTATAAAATAACACTGTTACCAACTTTAAACTTTGATTTCTGGAAGTGTTAACGTTCATACTAACCTCTTTCAATTGTTTCTCAGCGACATCGAAATGGTTCTGAACTCCAGATACGCTGCTGATGAACTTGAGACGTTGCTTCTCTTGATGGCCTTCTAAATTAATTATATTCATAATTATATAATGCGTAAATTAGTACCATATAAAACAGTTATATCTATGACACAGTCAACCTATATAATTCATTCGATATTATAATCTTGTGCGGCATAATCACACTGTTTAACAAAACTACACAGTTTAACAAAATACCTTGTATATTACATTCACTCCGAATTATGAATTGTATACATATTTAAATCAAAATACACGAGTTGACTTTATTATACTACAGTAGACACTACGTAGAGTGCATTGTTCCCGAAGAGGAGTCGGCCGGAATCGGCTACTTAGGTGCCTTCGGACCTGTTATTTGCAATCGTGTGTGAAAATAATTTACCCAGTTGAGCTGTCTTGCAGGCTTGTACAAGCTTGTCGAGACTGCTAGCAAGCTGTCGCTGCGAGCTTGACAATTGCTGCTTCAACTCCGGCTTCTTCTCAAGGTGTGGCTGGCATGATGACGTCAGATCTGACGTTGTGCTGAGAAGCTTCTCTGCAGCTGAGATCAGTTGGTCTGCGCAGCCTGGCTCTGATATGCTCGGAGCTGTGATCTAAATAAACAAAAAGTCTTGAATACTGTTCAAAAATCCCATCGTTATTTTTACAATAAATATGCCTTCGTCAGTAAAAAAATATTAATCGTGGAACTGTCAACTTTTATCAAACTTTGTAAAAGTTAGTATTTTTAAAACTAAGTTAATAAATTTTGAAAAAAAAAATTATGACTCATCGAGACCGTGTCGTGCCGTATCGTGTGTTTTTTTCGTTCAGTACTTACTGCGCAAAATCAAGAGGGTTGAGTACAATATTATGCAAGACCTATAAAACTCGTTAGGTACGAGTGTAGTATGATCACAATGACAATTATTTTTAAGGGACCGCTATGACTAACCTGTGCGACAGCAAGCAGCCCCTGCGCAGCATCAGCAGCGCGTGCGCCGCGGCTGTCGAGCTCGGCGGCTTGCGCCGCGTGCGGCACTAGCTCTGTTACGCGCTGGACTTGCGACAACAGCTCGCCCGCCTTGCCGCAAGATGCTGCTGCTAGATCTATCACCTACACATAATGTTTTTCGTAAGTGTCATGTATGTATTAGACTGTTTTTTTACAGATTCAGCTGGATTGGCTGATGATCTGAAGAATATATTAGGATCTAAGAAAACTAAACGTTGAGAGTAAATAATTACAAGACCACACTAGTAATGGCCAAGATATCACGTTGAAGGACACCTCAGATATTTATTTAAGTATAATTAATGTAATGTTTGGGGACATATCTGCAGCATGTCGAACGAGCTGTGGGTACGTAAAACATAGTGATAAATGATAAATGTTAAATGATAAATGATAAATGATGTTTATTTTGCAAATAGGTTTTTAAAAACACTTTTACACGTCTCTTTTTTTAAAACTAGATGGGGCCGGTGTTTCGTACCTGACTACTCTGAGAAGAAACAGCCGAAACAAACTCAGAGGTCATAGTCTCTTTTTAAGTCCAGACATAATCTTGGTTAACTCACATGAGGACTATGCAGATTAGTGTCTGAGATGGTCTCTTGAAGAAAGAACCACACAGATTTGAGTGGACCTGTCCAGTCAGTGCAAGCATCTGTCAGTTATCGTGTAGCTCGACTTATAACTCAAGGAGCTCAACGACACGACGAACAATACCAAAGAAAGGACATTTGGGTAGGTCGCTTATAGTACTCAAACTGCCAGACAATCGTGGAAAAAATAAAAAAGGAACAAACAAAAAAAAAAGTCCCACATGGTCCTCACATTCACAATAATCAAATAAAATTAATACACAATACTCTACAAAATAAATGTCATTAAATGTGAACATTAACAATAAAAAATAAAAGTAAAATACTTAACAAAGTAAGTATTCATGTCAAATCATTAAATATAACAATAAGAAAAATATAAAACAAAATAATAAAAAATAATAAAATACTAAAAGTATTCATGTCAAATAAATTAAATGTCACAGTGTATATGAGAAAGGAATTAATAATAAACAAGCGAAGTCCGAAATTTCGCATTCACAGAGTAAATCTAATTGGAGCAGCTTAATCCCAAGCCTTTTTATCTTCGAGATAGTGATTAATGTTATAGTAGGCTTTCAGACATAGCTTCCGTTTTATAAACGATTTGAATTTATTTAGGCTTAGTAATTGAATATGACTCGGAAGTTTATTGTAAAAACGTATACATTGGCATCTGAACGTACCCCCTATTTTTTTTAGCCTCGTTGCAGGTACAATAAATTTGTGTTTGTTCCTCGTATTTATGTTGTGGATATCACTGTATTTTTTAAACAAATTAATATTTTTATGTGCGTACAAAAGGTTTTCATAAATAAATTGAGAGGGGACAGTAAGTATATTAATCTCTTTAAATTTTTCTCTGAGGGTGTATCTAGGACTTAATTTATAAATTGAACGAATTGCCCTTTTTTGCAAAATAAATATTGTCTGAATATCGGCGGCATTGCCCCACAAGAGAATACCGTACGACATCACACTGTGGAAATAACTAAAGTAAACTAAACGGGCTGTCTCTAAATCAGTTAAATCACGAATTTTTCTAACGGCGTATGCTGCAGAGCTAAGTTTTTTTGACAATTTGTCTATATGGGGGCCCCACTGAAGCTTGGCATCCAAAGTTATGCCTAAGAACACTGTGTTATCTTCCGGTTTCAACTCTTCATCCTTAATTAGTACACTAGTTTCCACTTGTCTTACATGGGGTATCGTAAACTTAATACATTTAGTTTTTTTCTCATTTAGGAGTAGATTGTTAACATTAAACCATTTAACGACTTTTGCTAGGGCGCTATTAACATCGTCCGTAACTAGCTGCTGACGTTTGAGTTTAAATAAAAGAGAGGTATCGTCTGCAAACAACACTATGTCATGATTATCCTTTATGAGGTAAGGCAAGTCATTTATATAAATAAGAAACAAAAATGGGCCAAGAATTGAGCCCTGGGGTACCCCCATTCTTACTACGGATCCGGGGGATCTTTTCCCGTTAACATCAACTCTCTGAATCCTATCGCTCAAATATGACGCAAGAAGATCCAGAGAGGCGTTCCGTACTGTACTACTGCCTTAAAACAGCAACTCGGGGCCGCGCCAAACCATGAAAGAGATAGAGGACGCCCTGGATCTGGTCTTGCTAAAGCTCTGGCTAGTAATATCTAAATTGGTAAATGGACTGAAATTTAACATGAATCCAAACCTGTTTCTCCTGCGCACTATGAGTCTTAGGTCCAGCTCCGACCATCATTTTACCAGATGCGGCTGAGAATTTGGCTGTAGCATCTCCCAGACCCTGTAATACAATTGTTTTTAATATAATCGTCTTTCAAACCTTCCTCAAAGGCTTCCTATCTAAGTTCAAGAGTCAACTTTATTGGAAGTGAGCGCTGTCGAAGGCAAAAACTACTTTCTCTCACCTGAGGTTGTCCAGCGTTTGCACATATCTCCCGACTAGCTTCACACAGCGCTCTCAAGTCTTCTGTCATGGCGGCCGCGCCGGGACCGTCCTTAGTAGCGGAGAGCGCACGAGAATCTGCAGTAATAGAGAGTTTAACAGCGTCAACACGAAGGAACACAAACCGTCCGAAGTTGTTTTCCAAAATCAATAGGAATTCTTAATTCATTATTTTTTTGACAATGGTAACAGGTTACGACTAATTTCAAGTATAAAAACACTCTTTAAGTTCTCTTTGTGTTTCCGAGGACTATCTTCTGATTATCTACTGGAATAACCCAAGTAGTTGCCGTAGTTTCAAGACTAAATATAATAGGTTAAAATCCATCTGTCTTGTATTTAGCTTAAGAGCTCTTAAAAGGTTCAAATTTCTCATTTCTTTTCATGTTGATTTTTTTATTTTTTATTACAACTTACCGTGAATAACTTCTCGCAGAACTTTAGGGATAATTTCAACAGCGCGGTGTGCCGCGGCGTAGTCAGGCTGCTCGCGATCTGATGGAACAAACGAGACAACGTAGTAAATTGTGCTAAGATTCCTGCTTAATGCACCCAAATTGTGCTGAAACAGTTCCGCTGATAGTAAACATTTGTGGAATTGCTGCAAGAACAAGTTTTGTCATTTAAGTAAGGCAAATAAAAAAAAAACAATCACAAGTAACACAAACCTGCGGTGGCAGCGGCGAGTGCAGCGACTGCCGCGTTGAGCTGCGCCAGACGGTCTGCCAGTCTGTGCTGTAGTGTTGCTGGGTCTGCTTGCTTAGTCTGAGTCTGTAACGGCTACACAAAAAAGACCTTTGGTGTTAGTTAATCATAATAAGTTGCCTAGTTAATTAAAAGACTTTTGACATTTATAAAAAAAAAATTAAGATAAATGCCGAATTAAAAAAAAAAATTAATTAAACATAAACTGAAAATTATTAGGGGTTAACTTGTGTCAGTTTGTACTTACCTCTTTCAATTGTGTCTCAGCGGCATCGAAATGGTTCTTAACTCCAGATACGCTGCTGATAAACTTGAGACGATGCTTCTCTTGTTCGGCTGATGGAGTACGATTAACGTTCACTTTTTACAGATTAACTACATAATACAGGTTGTGGCAACCTAAACATACTGCATAATCGTTTTGTTTAAATTATCACTGGATAATATATACAGGATAAACAAATTAAATATGTCAAAATTATTCGGTATAACAGAATTACCCTGTATAAATTACAAAATTAGCAATTATATCAAAATTACCCTGTATAGTAAAAATACCCTGTATAATAAAATTACCCAGTATATCAAAATACATACAATCCTTCTGTATAATAAATTGATTTTTTTGATATACCGAGTGACTGCATTATCTACCGTGTGAAAATAGGTTACCCTCTTGAGCTGTCTTGCAGGCCTGCACAAGCTTATCGAGACTGTCATCAAGCTGTTTCTGTGAGCTCGACACTTGCTGCTTTATCTCCGGCTTGTTCAGCAGGTGCGGTGTACACGATGACGTCAGATCCGACGCTGTGCTGCGTAGCTTCTCAGCTGCTGAGATCACTTGCTCATCGCAGTCTGGCTCTGATATGCTCGAAGCTGTGATCTATTTTAAACAAAGGCGCTTGAATACTGTTCAAAATCCCTTCATCTCGTCAGTTGAAGTGTCAACTTCAACGCATCTGTTGAAGCTTGTATTTTCAAAACTAACTCTTATGGTTGTTTCAGCGAACTCAATTGTGATTCATTCTTTGGAAGACTGCAAGACCTTAGCGATTTTAATTATTTTTTTCCTTGAGAACATATATATATATATATATATATATGGTGCAAAATCTTTAAAGGTGATCACAGTATTTTCATAAACATCAAATATAAGAAAAAGACAAGTTACTATAATCACATAAAGACTCTACGAAAAGGAGTTACTATGTGTAAAACCTAATAATCGATATAGTATGATCACAATGACTAGTAGTATGATCATTTTTTAAAAGGACCTCTTTGACTAACCTGTGCAACATTAAGCAGCCCCTGTGCGGCATCGGCAGCGCGTGCGCCGCGGTTGTCGAGCTCGGCGGCTTGTGCTGCGTGCGGCACCAGCTCTGTTACACGCTTGACTTGTGACAACAGCTCGCCCGCCTTGCCGCGAGATGCCGATGCTAAGTCTATCACCTACACATAATGTTCTTCGTTAGTGGATTGTGGTTGGATCTATTTAAGATTAAGGTAGATTGGCCGTGGATTACAAAAATGCACCTACCAAGATCCAAGACTATAAAAACGCTGAATTTAAATAATGACAAGAAGACACTGGAAATGGCCAAGTTTATATATTTCATAATTTTGGGGACAATGTCTGCCGCATGCCGAACAAGCCTTGGGCCTATAAACACACAGAATCACTACCCTAAACCAGCCACACAGAGCTCGAAACAGGAGAATAACTATCTAGATCTGGTCGCAAAATCGCGACAAGTTGAAGGAATGGAGGGACGTCTTTGCTCAGGATTAGGAGTATTCAGGGTAGTAGCTCTAGGTTACCAAGCGAAAATTAAACACACATTAATTTAAAAACACGAGTTCTTACCTGCTTCCCATGTGCACTATGAGTCTCTGGTCCTGCTGCGACCATCATCTTGGCAGATGCAGCGGAGTACTTGGCTGCAGCAACTCCCAGACCCTGTAACATACCCGTTTTTACTCTCACCGCGACAATGACAATGTCTTTGAGACCAGGAATTTATATGCGTTTTAGTTACCTTAAAAAATATTCAAATTGGGAAATCAAAATATTTTTATTTCACGTAGACCTAGATGGGCACTTATAAAACGTCGACAAAAAGGTGCACGGACCGGGTTGTCGTTTCGTATGAAAAAAAAACCGGCAAGAATCTCCATGGTTACTCTTTTCAAATCACTAAAATAAGTTTATTTGTTTGTTTCTTTGTCACGCCTTTAGGTAATTACAGTTTAACGGATTTAAGACAATTTGACAGACAGGTAGACGTCTTAGGACATAGAATTTTATAATCCGATAATCTATCCCCGTGAGATACTTTCCAACCTCCAAGAGAGCAAATCTTATTCAAAACTAGCACTTCGCCCGCGACTTCGTCGGCAAAAATTGTGATAGCTCGGCTAATATGCTTAATATACACAAATTTATAGCTTATAACACCAACGAATAATGTATATATGTACCAGTGAAAAATTTTTTAGAATTGGATCATTAGTTACATACATAATAACAAATAAATTTTGCCTCTTTATAATATTATTATAGAAGTGTGAATAAATGTAAAAGAATCAACCTTAACTTGAAAAAAGTTAGTTACATTCGAAGCTGTCACCTCCATCACATCGAACCAGGCCAGTAAGTGTCTATTTACTGCGGCGGAGCACAAGAGGAGAAGAATGCACTCACCTGAGGTTGTCCAACGCTCTCACATATCTCCCGACTAGCTTCACACAGCCCTGTCAAGTCTTTTGTCATGGCGGCCGCGCCGGGACCGTCCATAGTGGCTGACAGTGCACGAGATTCTGAAACAACAAAGGTTTGAACAGCATCAAAACAAACAAAGACACCCCGTACGAAGTTTTTTCAAAATCAATAGAAATTCTTAGAAAATAGAGCATGATTTATTTCACAATAGTTACAGATTACAACAAATTTCTGGGATAAAACACTCTCTAAGGAGGATTCTCGGACATGTATTTCCCAGGACTGTCTTAAAGGGGGGTCTACTGGTGGAACCCAAGTAGTTGCCGTTGTTTCAAGACTTTATAAATACGTTAGAGTCCATCTGTCTTCCTAAGGGTTTCATTTAACTTACGAGCTCTCAAAAGGTGGTCATTTCTCATATATTTTCATGTAATAGCTGATGTTGGTTATTCTTTATTACAACAAAATCTTCACTTACCGTGAATAACTTCTCGCAGTACTTTAGGAATAGTTTCCACAGCCTGGTGTGCCGCGGCGTAGTCAGGCTGTTCGCGGTCTGATAGAACAAACGAGTTTTTTTATTTTTTTTATTACTTAATAAAAAAAGTTACTATGACAACATTGTTACGGAAATCTTAAGATGCAACAGTTCGGCGCGCGCGCTCCCACCGTGCGAACGTGAGAGTGTTTATGAGAAACGAATAAAAAAGTAACTTAGTAAGTACCTCCGGCTAACATTGCGTGGTTTAGGATGTTATTAGCTAATGCTGATAGCATTTTGAATTGCGTAGTGGCGTTTCAATTCACTACTGCTTAGCCTTTGTAATGTTAAATTATTTTTGATTAGTTATAGTTAATGTTTAACCTTGTTATTGGTGGAAAAGTACTTAGGAATAGTTGCATAGAACTAAAGGTACCTATTATTGTATGGGAGCTACATCTGCCAACAAACTGCTTTACAGTTTGGCAGAAGTAACATATTTTTTTTGTAATGCCTAGGACCACGAATAAATGCTTTTTCATTTTCATTTTTTTTCATTCACATACAAACATTATGTCCCACAGATAGGTCCCAAACTAGGTTTTCACCTGTAATTAACAAAAAGCAATTTCTTGCATAGATTATTTAATACCAAATCACAATCATTGGAAAAATGAAGTGCATGAAAGTGTGTTGTGAGAGGGTGTGTGTGTGTCTGTGTGAGAGTGCGTGTGTATGTTTTGATGGAGTGTATGTGTATAGTGCATATGAAATGTTTATGTTGGGCTTAGGGCTATCGAGTAGGGAAGAATAGTAAATCTTCTATTTCGAGAATACGTCGTAAATTATGTAAATATTCCTGCTTATGGAACCCAAATGGCACTGAAAGTGTACCGCTGATAGTAAACATTTGTGGAACTGTGCCAAGCACATGTTTTGTCATTTAAGAATGGCACTACAGAAAAGAGGCACGGAGGAAACTCGGTACTATGTAATGGGTTGTCACCCACCCACGGACCAACATAGGCAAGCGCGGCTTAACCTGAACATCGACCAAAGCGATTGTTATTATTTAGCCACGTGCTCCTCCTTAATAGTGATAGCCCGTCATAAAGGTGTGTAAGGACGGAGGTGTTCGTATACGCTATAACGCTAATCACAAGTAACACAAACCTGCGGTGGCAGCGGCGAGTGCAGCGACTGCCGCGTTGAGCTGCGCGAGGCGGTCTGCCAGTCTGTGCTGTAGTGTTGCTGGGTCTGCTTGCATCGTCTGAGTCTGTAACGGCTGCAGATAAAAGAAGTTTGATGTTAGTTAATCATAATAATCCACTTACCTAAATAAAAGACTATTAATTTTTATTTTGCAAAAAAAAATAAGATAAATAGTGAGTCAGTTTGTACTAACCTCTTTCAATTGATGCTCAGCGGCATCGAAATAGTTCTTAACTCGAGATACGCTGCTGATGAACTTGAGACGGTGCTTCTCTTGATGGGCTGAGTGTAGGTTCAAAATTAATAATATTTATAAGAAATTAATGCGTCAATTACCATCACATAATAAATATCGCGTCGCTTGACATTACACACAGCGCCATCTAGGTGCCACACTAAGCAACGAGGCTTGTGTCGTGGACACCAGATAGTTGATAGTACTACATAGATACTTTTTGTTTGTAAATACATACTTATTATACATATAAACATCCATGACTCGGAAACAAATGTCCATGCTCATCACACAAACATTTGCTACTACCGGGATTCGAACCCGGGACCCTAAGAACGTAAGGCAGCCCCACTACCGCTCGGGTCGTCATAATGGTTGGCGATGCTGTTTATAAGGAAACAGAATAAATAATGTTACCACGCAATTTCAAATATGGTCTGTACAATAATGTCAAACTTTATAACCCAGTCATACTGTATAATCGTTTTGTTTAAAATGATCATTCTGTATAATATTTTTTTATAATACAATCGTAAGGTAAAGCTACTTTGTATAAAATATACAAATATAACAAAAACTCTGTGAAGCAAAATTACCCTGCCTTACAAAATTACCCTGTATTAACAAAATTACCCTGCACAACAAGATTACCCTGTATAACAAATTGGTTTTATATACAAGGTGACTGTATTTTTTATCTTGTGTAAAAATAAATCACCATGTTGAGCTGCCTTGCAGGCTTGGTCGAGTTTGTCGAGACTATCATCAAGTTGTTTCTGTGAGCTCAACACTTGCTGCTTCATCTCCGGCTTGTTCGTCAAGTGCGGCGCACACGATGACGTCAGATCCGATGCTGTACTGCGCAGCTTCTCTGCTGCAGAGGTGAGCTCCTTCTGACAGTAAGGATCTCCAATGGTTGAAGCTGTTGCCTGTGTGGAAAGTGGGTGGGGAATAAAATTGGAACATGTAAATTGACACCATAAGAATTTTGTCTTCAAATTGAACAGAAAGAAATTGAACAGAAAGCTGTTCAATTTCAAGACAAAAATTGCTTCAAAATCAAAAAATCAAAATCAAACCATTTATTTCAAGTTTCATAGAAGTCAACCATAAAATAAGCAAGCTGAAATGAAAATGAGCCGGCCATATTAGCCATAGAACCGATTACCTCTGGGGTAGGTAATAATATGTTGTTTTTTTTTAATGAGAATTTGCAACCTTATATTAGCATATAAGGTAGGACGCCCACAGGCTAGGTGAAGCGATAAGGTAATGGGGGCTGATAGTAACTGGGTGAGAGAGCTAAGAATATAATTAAAATGCGGTTCGATTAGATTGGTGAATTCTGGTTATGCCCTCAATACGATGATGTGTAAACTCAGTTACAAAAAACAAAGCAAATGATCTACACGGAAAATCTTTTTGTAAGTATCTGGATACCTGTGCCACGGTCAGCAACGCTTGCGCAGCATCAGCAGCGCATGCGCCGCGGCTGTCGAGCTCGGCGGCTTGCGCTGCGTGCGGCACTAGCTCCGTCAACCGTTGGACTTGCGTCAACAGCTCGCCCGCCTTGCCGCAAGATGCCGCTGATAATGCTATCACCTGTCAAAAGTCATTAGGGTGGTACTGTCACTGGTTAAAACTAGAGTCCAGTGGGGTTACCAGGATAGCCCATTTCAATGTTAGTGTTTTACTAAAAAAAAGAGTAAAATGTTAAATATTTTCCACACAATGGGGTTCCCACCTGTTTCTCGTGTGCATCTTGAGTTCCAGGACTGACAACATATACCAGTTTGCCGGAAGCCGCTGAGAACTTAGCAGCGGCATCGCTAAGACCCTGCGGTACAAAAGGTAAAGTTATTAGTGAGTAGTTATTGGAGGTCAAAGTTCCGATTTTATCGCAAGTTTTTTTTATCCTTGTTGTTAATGTTATAACTCTACTTTAAATACCTCCACGACCCCCGGGCTATTCAATGTAGCCATCAGCACAATGTTTCGAGTGCGTTACATTGAATCCTACCGTAAAAAAAAACGTAGCCCAGCAATATTTTTTGCGTAGAGTTACTTAGTTTAATGTACAGAATTCTGGGTCCGTTTACACCCAGTATACGTATAGGTAGTAGTTCAAATTATAGCTTACCTGCGGTTGTCCGGCACTGTCGCATATTTCACGACTAGCTTCGCACAGTGCTCGTAAGTCTTGTAACATGGCATCTTGCTCCTGTCCCATCTTAGTGCCGCAGAGCGTACGAGATTCTGTAAATAACGGATAATTATATTGCAAGTAACATGATGGTATCTGTGGCGACATCTATACCACCACTTATTTACTACGAATAACATCTGAAGTCACACAAATTATTTATGGCAAAAGCTAAGTTTACCACGAAATCAGCGTCACTCAACAGCTCGGACGACAGCGTGGCAGACAAACAAAGCACACTGTGGAGAAAATATACCCCCTCCACACTTCAGCGCACCGGCAGAAAAACTACCGAACGAACTGCAGTGACCAATATGGAAATGTTTGAACAGACTGCGCGCTCAAGTTGGCCACTGCCGATCCAATTTGACTAGATAGGGTATAATCGGCCCATCTCGGACACAATGCGAGTGTGGAGCCCCAACACAAGATATGCCTCACTGTCTCTCCACCTCCTCCTGCACACCAAATTACACCCTCCAGAACTTGAATGAGGCAAACGACAGAGATGTCCAGGTTGCTTTGCTACGTACTGGTTGGGCAAAATCTGAATCATCGATTCGAGAAGAAGAAGATCAGCCCGACAACAGCTGTCAAGTAGTAGCCTATCAATTACAACACCCGTTATATCCTTTTGGAAGGTGGATAAGGAACTTATACCCTATAGGTTTTACTCCAATAAAAACGCGCTTTACTCTCATTTTGAGACCAGCGCCTTGTTCTTTGGAAAACATAGTTGCGGAAACACTGTTTTTAGAATACAGGGGATGTTGCCAAATTACTGTCAAAATGTGCCCCCCTAGCCCAGGGCCCTGCTGCCTCTACATTATTTTATGGTGCTATTCCACTAATGATGGGGTTCTTAATATCGTGTCTTGGGTGTTGCAGTTGTTTGTTAATTACAGGAACTGTTTATATTTGTTTTTTTTTTTAAATTACAATAAGGGCCTGCTCTTGACCTCGATCACGCATGATGGAAAGCGATAGATGAAGTCTATGATGGAACGAGCGTGCCCAGAAGATGCCTGTTCACTCTTGCTCTGAAGGTAGGTGGGTTAAATGTGGCAGGGAACACAGATGCCGACAGAGAGTTCCACACTTTGGCTGTGCGCATAATAAATGTGGAGGAGAAGCGCTGAGTACGACTCGTCGGGACATCAACCAAGTGTGGATGGTACGCCGCAGTACGTCTGTGTAGTCCAGTGGTAAAAAGGTGATGGTGTGATCAGGTCGTGGAGCTCCTTCGCAGACGATGGACGCTACTGAGGGCGCCAAATTCGTGGCTCAGGTCTGGGCCGACATAATTTAGATTGTCATCGACCCACTACGAGGAAGGGTATATATTGTTTACAAGTTTAAATAAATAAATAACTGACTGACCTTTTACAACGTGCGGCATCAGAGCTGTGATAGTTTTGACCGCACGGTCTGCGGCAGCATAGTCGGGGCGTTCGCGATCTGTGACAACATTAAAATTATTTGGCGAAAATTCACAGGTACTTGCAGATACTACTTGGCTACTTGGTGATGGCTACTTGTAGATACCTAATTAGACCAGGCACACATTTTTACTGGTTAACATGGATGAATTGACAATAATATTTTTTTTCATATTTCAGGCTACGATCTAAAGAGCGAACTTTGATTTAATTAACCCAAGTAAAGTAGCTTCGAATCAGCCTGTAATGGAAAATAAAGATTGATTTAAAATTAAAAGAACTCAGCTTATAATAAATTGGGTTCAAACCTGCAGTGGCAGCGGCGAGTGCAGCGACTGCCGCGTTGAGCTGCGCCAGACGATTTGACAGTTTGTGTCCAATCGCAGCTTCATCCAAAAGATGAGGCACGAGGCTAGACCTTTCGCATTTCATCGGCTGCCAAACAAAAATCAACGTTATATCAACATAAGAAGCGTTATAGCTGTATTAAGGATCTTTTGGAGCGGCCAAAATTGGAACTAATAATCGGCAACTTGTTTTTTCTCAAATTAATTTCATAAATGCGCCCCTCTGTATACGTCATTCGAGCACTAAAACTATCCTTGTAGTGTTGTATAAAAACAACCTGTTTCTGAGTTTCAGGAGAGCAAGTGTTGTAACGACAACACCAAAAACAGGCCAGATGCGAGTCGGACTCGTGCTTGAAGGGTTCCGTACCGTCGTAGTAGGGGAACCCCCTTTTTTAATTATTTTTTGTTCTAGCGGCAACAGAAATACACATTCTGTGAAAATTTCAACTGTCTACCTTTTACGGATCATGAGATACAGCCCGCTGACAGACAGACGGACGGATGTACGGACAGCGGAAGCTTAGTTATAGGGTCCCGTTGGTTACCCACGGGGTAAGGGACCCTAAAAAGCAACTAACGTATTCGTCGCGAATTTATGGTCTACTAACATCTGCCCGCGACTTCGTCCACCTCGAAGAAACATATCCTATCTTTCTTTATCGTGTGGTGAGTGCCGAGTGCCTAACCTGGTGTCAGAGTTTTTGTGCCGCCTATGGGCCTCTGACTTGACTGTACATGCCGTCAAGAAATATCTCTCAGGCATGCTGGTTTCCTCATGATGTTTTCCAGTGAAGCCAGTGATAATTATACAAATTGTATTCATGGGCGATTGTGCGTATTGTATTATACAATACGCACAATCGCACATTAATCCGAAAATAACAGGTGCATGCCTTGGACGAATCCACTCAACACCTATGACTTGGCAGTCCGACGGTCACACTACTAGGCTACATATCCTATGACACTCAGTAATAGTATAGCTATCTATCAGTAAAATAATTTAACAAATCGAATGAGTCGTTTTGGAGATAATCTCCTACAAACAAACTTTGCCTCTCTATATTATTAGAAGAACCTAGATCTAAGACCACAAGATAGTCAGAAAAGTTGTTGCTCTTACCTGTTCCAGCTGTAGTTCGGCTAAATCAAGTCTGTTCTTAGCTCCGGAGAGACTGCTGATGAACTTCAGACGTTGCTTCTCGTGTTGTTGAGCTGATGGCACGTCTACCAAGTTACCTGTGAAATGTTACGCTGTATGAAAATCATATCGTATTATGAACTGTATTTTTAATAAATATCTTGTTTAAACCTTTTTAACCGACTTTCTTCAAAAAGGAGGAGGTTCAGCATTCGGCTGTATTTTTTTTTTTTTTTTATGTTTGTTTCCTCAGAACTCCGTCATTTGTAAACTGATTTGAAAAATTCTTTTTTTATCTGAAAGAATATGCTTCCCGATTGGTCCCATAGAAATTTCATCAAAATCGGTTTAGGAATTTGGTTGTTTTCCTCTCGTTAATTGTCACATCACGCGACGTCGCGTGATACTTGCTAGTTCAATTTGACACACTTCCCGATTTCTGATTGAGCTGAAATTTTGCACGCATGTGTATATCGCAAGACAATGCAATATTATGATGACATGGAGCTGATCTGATGATGGAGCTGGAAGGTGGCCATAGGAACTCTGTAATAAAACGACGCAACGCTGTCGAGTTTGGATTCGTTTGATTTGTCTTGACAAGTACTGTTGTCCTAAATGGTAATCAGGGTCTGATGGTAGAGCTGGAAGGTGGCCATAGGAACTCCATTAAAACGACATAACCCCATCGAGTTTGGGTCCGTATAATTCATCTTGTGGTGTACTTTGTCTCTAGATGGTACCCAGGGTCTGGTGATGGAGCTGGACGGTGGCCATAGGAACATCGTTTTAAAACGACAAAACCTCATCGAGTTTGGGCTCGTATGATTCGTCTTGACGAGTACTTTAACTAACTTCTAGTTATAATGTAAAAACTAATTCATGACAAGAATTTGTGTGGTATACTAGAACTGGTGGCACCACCACTGGTGGTGGTGAACTGGTAGCATTGGTGTATTAGAGTCACATTAAAATTATAATATTTCTACACCGGCAACGGTAGTATATGTGAACTATATATAAATTGTAAGACCTTTATGTACTTACCATATACTCAGAAATAAATGATATTCTATTCTATTCTATTCTGGAAGTCGGTGGCAAAAAAGATACAAACAAAGACACCGACTTCCGAAAGTAAAGTTATTAAAAGTAAAGTTAAAAAACACTAAATACGTCTACGTATTTAGTGTTTTTTTAGAAGTCGGTTTTTAGTAAGTGTCTTTGTCGTAGTTGGGTTTTAACTGCGACCAAAGTTGTTTAACTTGTTTCTTAATATACTGATGATATTTTAGTTTTCTCCACATCATCTTCAGAACCTGAAGAAATGCTCCAAGATCTGAGCACGGCATGTCTTGATGTTGGATTGTCAACGAATAGATCCAAGACCCAGATCATAACCAACAGCAGAAAACATAGGGTCGCGGTACAAGGGCATGCTTTGCAATATGTCGAATAGTATACATATTTTGGCCAGATAATGTCTTTTAAAAATAAACAAGACTACGAAGTCGAAAAACGAGTCCAAAATGCTTGGAACACCTTCTGGACCCTAAAAGCGCACATGAAGGGAAGTCTTTCAACGACACTGAAAAGAAAACTCATTGACATAATATGCATCTTGCCCGTCCTAACCTACGGTGCACAAAGTTGGTCACTCGCTGAACAACAGAAGTCCGAACTCAAGATTTGGCAGCGCGCAATGGAGCGCACCATAATAGGTGTTAAGCGTACAGATGGCGTTAGTAACACTACCGTCACTCCAAAAAAACAGGTTGCCGATGTTGGAAAAATCCCAGCCAAGCTAAAGTGTAGCGAATGCACCCGGAGAGGTGGGCAAAGATCGTTACTCACTGAACGCCTGACGGAAAAAAAATCCGCTGCGGTAGACGCCGTGGTGCTGATCTTTTTTGCCGGGCCAGATATCGCCCAAGATATAGAGTTTTTGAAGGAGAAAGGGGAGACCTTTACCCATGTGGACATTTGACAGGCTAAGAAGAAAAAATCTGTTTATACGTAACACAAAATTACCTTGTATAAAAAAATTACTGTGTCATGACAAAATTACCCTGTATAAATAAATTACCCTATATAACTAAATTACCCTGTATAACTAAATTACCCTGTATAACTAAATTACCCTGTATAACTAAATTACCCTGTATAACTAAATTACCATGTATAACTAAATTACCCTTTATAACTAAATAACACAAATTCATTCTATAAAATAAATACATACTTTTTTTGTAGTACAGAGTGACCGTATACTCTATCGTCCTGTGGGAAAATAACTCACCTTGTGGAGCAGTCTTGCAGGCCTGTACAAGCTTATCAAGACTATCAGCAAGGTCTTTCTGTGAACCCAACACTTGCTGCTTCATCTCCGGCTTCTGCTCAAGGTGTGGCTGGCACGATGACGTCAGATCTGACGCTGTGCTGCGCAGCTTGTTAGCCGCTGAGATGAGCTCCTTCTGGCAGTGAGGATCTCCAATGGTTGGGGTTGTCGCCTGTGTGAGAAGGTGGGAAATCAGCTTGGTGCATCAAATGCATCACAAATCGCGACGATATTAAAACACAGTAGTGCTTCTGTTAAAATTCAGGGAATAAGGTCATTTCAATTTGTTTACCGAATTTAGCTTTTTCTTAGCAAGGCACCCCAGTAAGCCGGAGTAAAGACAATCTTCACGGATAGGGGTTCGTGGACGGTTCTAATTTCAAGTGCATATACGGCGTCTCGCCACAGACAATGGTCAGTGGACCACCACGTCGTGTGGGGAGACGCCGTGGAGGCCGCGGATGAAAGCTGTTCCATCTTGCACCGCATGCCCTGTCATCTTCGCACTTAATGACCCGATAACCTGATAAATGTTTGAATTTTTTGCCCTCGAAAGGCTGTAATAAAAATGAAATCTTTCAGCATGAATCGCGCGTCTGTAAAGTTACCAAGATCTAAGAAACGGTTTTCGCCGGCTGCATTGTCCCTAGATGTTATGGATTAAGTTCACAAAAGGCATGACAAAATTTATAGCTGAAGTCTCTCTATCTTTAATTTTCTTCTTACCAGTGCAACAGTAAGCAGCGCTTGCGCAGCATCTGCAGCGCGTGCGCCGCGGTTGTCGAGCTCGGCGGCTTGCGCTGCGTGCGGCACTAGCTCCGTCAACCGTTGGACTTGCGTCAACAGCTCGCCCGCCTTGCCGCAAGATGCCGCTGATAATGCCATCACCTGGGTAGAAGATTTTATTAGTTTAATATTGTTTAGAGCCCTATTATTAAGGAGCCTTAGAGGATTAATATCCAGGTCCAGTGCAAGTGGGCACATAATAAGGCAATCCTTCGAAACAGTTCTTGAACATTTTTTCCCCAAGCTATTTTACTTCACCGTTTTAAGCGGAGTTGTGATAAATTTACACAAATTCAAGGTTTCGAACCAAGGACCTAAGACTCGCAAGTCAGCGCCGACTACCTCTGCCCACAACATTGTACATTTCAGGGCTTATAACAAGCTTTTTGTTAACTTGCTCCATTCGTATGTACGTACAACTCCAACACATGACTATCAAGTGACTACATTGAAAAGTAAGAAGACTACAAACTTCTGGCAAAATAGTAATACCGGTGTCTCCATGCAATCATTAAAAAATAGTGCTCTATGGATTTTTTGCCCCATAGTTCAAAAAATCACAAGGAGGGTGCTGCAGGGAGGGGCGTGCCGTCCATAGAGGCAATTAGGCCTGTCCTACCATACCAACAACGCCCAGTGCATTTATTTTAAGAATGTAATAAAATAATGCAAAAGATTAAAAAAAAGTTAAAACTCCTGTTATATACTTATAGCAACTTGTCGCGCCCGTGTGACGTAACTCACAGTTCGAAGGAGCTCGGTACGCACGCATTAGGCACAAACTCGTCTAGCCTAATTCCCATTGATAAATTTACGCACACTGGTGTATATTTTCGTGTGTTTCATTTCAACCATGTGTGCCGTCATCGGGACACATAGTTGAAATGGTTTAAATTAGGGGCGTAACTACTGCGACTGTAGCTGGCCACCGAATGTTGTGATTGGCTGTGTGTAATGTCAAGATTTAATGAATGAAAATATGAAGACCATGGACCAACAGACTACACACAGACACGATAGTTTCCTTAATGATTACTAGTGACAATTTAAACAACAGGGTGGTATTGTCGAATTTATACCTTCCAAAAAAATATAAATGTAAAGAATAGCAAAAGCCCTTTATAAATAATTAAAAATTACATATTTTTTTGTTTTTCTCCTCTTAATTGGGAAATTTCGCTTTGATTTTTGGGGAGTTAGGAAAATAAGTATCGGCAACCCTGGATTGTATTATCCGGCAATTTTTTTGTTACAGTAGTGTACATTTTTATTTATTTATTTAAATATCATGGGAAACTTACAGCTAAAACAAACAGATCAAGGACAGTACATTAGTCTGAAAGCCAATTACAGTAATTACAATTAAATAATATTTGTTGAGTTTATTATTTGTTTATTTACATAAGAATGGTGTTCTGTTGTGAAGTTTGCGCCGATAATGTGTGTTTGTTACAAGTTCTATGCATTATTCACAATTATCGTTTAATGATAAGATTCAAGTTGTGTTTATAGATGCGTAGGTACCCGAATTACGACAATTAACCCAAACAAAAACATCTCGTACTCGTCATTTCAAATGAACCTTTCTTCTGTTTGCATCGTCAGAAAATCGTGATTTGATCCTTGAATAATGTGGTGAGTTCTTGTATTTAAGTATAACTTTTGTTTTTACAGGCTTATTTTCAATGTTTTGTTTCAAATATTCCGGTCAGACGCCCATGGCCAAAATTGAGCCCCAAACTAAAACACTAAACTAAACATAGCCAATTTTGGGGTGTTTTTTGTTGACAGCGCACTCTGTTTTATTTTTACTCTATTAGATTTTTTTTAGCGAAGCGCCATCCTTCGTTCTTGTATTGACAGAATGCCATTGAAATTCCTGATATTTAAGCTAGATGGCGTTATTTTTCATACGCTTACAAAAAACATCAGGGGCAGGTGTGGGGGCGCGGACTTGTGAGTGGTCAATAGATGTGACTAGGTACTTTGAGGGTCATCTTAGGTAGAGCAACGCTGTGATGTTGCGTTTTTTTTTGGTATCCGTATGCCTGGCCTACCCTCCGTGGGGAACCATTGCACGCCACTGGCTGCAGGCAAACATTTACAAAGTTAAAATGGATAAGCATTATGGCGGCGTTAGTTCCGAGTATGACCACGTCCAAAAGGAACCAAAAAGAATTATAGCCGACTTGGCCCGTCAGACTTGGCAGTCGGGTAAAAAAGTCACAGTTCCATTTCCTCACCTGTTTTTCATGAGCGTCTTGAGCTTTAGGACTGATGATATACACCAGTTTTCCGGAAGCTGCAGAGAATTTGGCAGCGGCATCCGTGAGACCCTGCGATATAAAGGATAATGCTTGTAAAACTATAACCAAAATTCACTGTGTGTTGTGTGTTATAGGTATTATATTCTTCGATAAATAGGGAAATTGTTGTAGAATGGACTTCTTATTTTTTTTTGTTTTTAACTTTGCCCCACACTATGAATTTCTCCTGTGTCGTGGCTGCGTTTTACAAATATTTAAACTGTAAGCCATGCCAATATTTGTTCCGTGCGGGAATCGAAAACACGACACGCAGCATAGCAACCAATCGCTCACGCCACTGCGCCAAACAACGGTCCTTCGTCATCAATTGATTTACCACCCTAAGGGTGTCACATATGTGTCATAAAACGAAAAGGTATAATTATGTCCATTTATCAGTTAGATAGTACACTTCAGTGAAGTTGCAATGTAATGGGGTATTATATTATCTGTGGTAATGGGAATGATTGTCAAAAAGGGTAAAGCAATTACGTGGTCGACCATAGTTAACTGTTAATTCTACACTAAGTTCTAGCAAAGTATCAAGTAGTAGCTCACCTGTGGTTGTCCGGCACTGTCACATATCTCGCGACTAGCTTCACACAGCGCGACTAGGTCTTGCAACATGGCGGCTTGCTCCTCTCCCGCCTTAGTGCCGCACAACGTGTGGGATTCTACAAAAAACGGGTATATTTCAAGAATACGAGAAAGTAACCGCGAATACACAGGAGGAAACAATGTGGATTAACACATAAACATGTTTCTGAAACAATGTTGCGCAATTTCGAGTACATAAAAAAGCTGGTCTTAACAAAGAGGAAATGCTCTCCAATAAAAATCATTAAAATAAATAAAAACCGCTAAACTGAAGTGGGACTGGACTAGCCACGTCTGCCGCATGCCCAATGAGCTGTGGGTCAAAATAACCACTTTCTGGAGCCCTGACAACCAGAAAGCGGGACCAGCTGGATAAAACTAACGACCAGTGGCCCACATTACCCAGCAGTGGGATAACGCAGACTAACAGTATCAGTAAACAGAGGGAAGAAGGCCTTTGCCCAGGCGTGGGACAAAGTAGGCTAGGGAAAAAAATTGTTAGTTCGTCGTGTACCGTTCACAATAAAACGACAAAGGTCGTCTGGCAGAGAATGTTTCTGGCAGTTTAAATTATGAGTAAATAAATAATTGACCTTTTACAACTTGCGGCATCAGCTCAGTGATAGTTCTGACCGCGCGGTCTGCGGCTACGTAGTCCGGATGCTCGCGATCTGTGTCAAAGTAAGTTTTATGATTGTCCATGTAGGTTTATGTGAAATAACATATGTTTTATTTTGACTTCTGCAGCAGTATACACCAAAAATACCAAAATAAATATAATAAAAGTCATAACTCAGCCTGAGTTAAAGAAAAACTTTTTTTTCAAGTTCGTTTTGTCAAGTTCAAAATTATGAATGGGTTCAAACCTGCAGTGGCAGCGGCGAGTGCAGCGACTGCCGCGTTGAGCTGCGCCAGACGATTGGACAGTTTGCGTTCCATCGCAGCTCCATCCTCTTGCCTCATCATTTGGCATATCATCGGCTGCCAAAACAAATATTTTTAACAATTTATGTACACACTGACTACTTCACTATGAAGAAGAAAAGAGAAGTTTCTTGTTGTTTTTCTTAAGAAGAAGAATCATAAGGTTCAAAAAAGATTATGAAATATTTTTTTTATTGTCAGTGAACCTTAAAAACATATTATGTATACTAGCGAGCCGCCCCGACTTCGCTTGGGTGCAATGTTATACATATAATCTTCCTCTTAAATCACTCTATCTATTAAAAAAAAAACGCATCAGAATCCGTTGCGTAGTTTTAAAGATCTAAGCATACATAGGGACAGACAGCGGGAAGCGACTTTGTTTTATACTATGTAATGATTTGTTTTTTTTCTTATTGTTGTGTAACATAGCTAAATGGTCTTTAGATAAAGAGCCACTTTTTCTTTGGAATGATTAATATTACGAGCGCACCTCAATCATAGTAATTTAAACCTTATCCCAAAGACTTTATAGTATTATTTGAATCTGACTACTGACCTCTTTCAGCTGTTTTTCGGCTGCATCGAGTCGGTCCTTAGCTCCGGACACGCTGCTGATGAACTTCAGACGTTGTTGCTGAGTTGATGGCACGTCGACCAAGTTGCCTGTAAATTGGAAGTCTGTATGAGAATCGCAGTCTAAGTGGTCGTTTAGGAGTTAGCCATCTTAAACTATTATCAAAAACTATTATCAAATATTAACCACTATGCAATACGAAACATTAAACATATTACACTGTCACTTATGTGATATCTTCCGTGATTGTTCATTATTTTGAGCTCCCGATATTTCGACGCTGTTGCAAGCACTATGATCGCGGGTTAAACAAGAAAAGAAACAAAAAAAGAAAGAAAAAGTGAGGGAGAGGGTGGGGAAAGAGGGTAGATAGATTTGTCTGCACTTAACAATTAATTTTCCATTTACCCGCATTCTCCAGTCAACCCGCGATCATGTCGCTTGCAACAGCGTCGAAATATCGGGAAGAAGATTAGAAAATGTTTTGTCTATCCCGTTGTCAGAGTTTTTATGCCACCCAAGGGCCTCTGACTTGGCTTTATTTACATGACGTCGAGAAATATCTCTCGCGCAGGCTGGTTTCTTCACGATGTTTTCCTTCAAGGAAGAAAGTGATGAATATACAATACGCACATGAATCCAAAAAATTCAGACGTGCGTGCCTTGGGTTCGAACTCGAAACCTATGACTTGACATTCCGACGGTCACACCACTAGGCTATCACTGCTATGTTTGTATATTTTTTTAGTGACAGATGAAGAGTTGTGACTGAAGTATTTAACCCCAGAGGACTTCATTTATACGCTAACGGATAAGTGCATTACTAGAAAACACAGCACTACTAAACTTAGTAACTTTCTCTTTGGAAGCTTACTCTATGGCGTTCGTGATAATACGAAAACACGAATATTACCGGAGAGCAAACTTTTCTGGTTCAACTGTAAGTTCTATTGATTACAGGATAATATCTTCATACTCACCACTAAGTTCCGGCTGGCACGCACTCACAAGCTTGTCGAGACTGTCAGCAAGCATTCGCTGGGAGCTCAACACTCTCTGCTTCATCTCCGGCGCCTGCTGAATATGCGGACCGCAGGTTGTTGTGAGGTCGGATGCTGTGCTGCGCAGGTTCTCAGCAGCTGACACGACGGCTGCAGAGCAGGCGGGCTCTGATATGGTTGGACTTGTTGCCTGTGCGGAAATATGTAAATATAAACTTAGGACAACTAACATACCACTGTGAGGATCGACCGGAGGACACGGTGGAGCACACTGTGCAGGTCTGCTCCGCTTGGGCGGAGCACCGCCGTGTCCTCGTAGCGGCGATCCGCGGCGGCGACCTGAGCGTCCGGCCGCGGTTCAGTCCATGGGCCGGAGCGAGAGGGGAATGGGACGCCGTCACCTCCTTCTGCGAAGCAGTCATGCTAGCGAAGGAGGTGGCGGGACGTGAGAGGGAGAGAGCCTCACGTCTCAGCCGCCGCGGGAGACGCACCAGGCGTCGGCGCCGGCCACCGTAGGCGTGGGCCTGTGGACGGTGAGCTATGGGCTAGCTCGCCGTCCGTCCGTCTTATGACGACAGGCCGTGTCGACGGCGCGTTCGTGTTCCACGCGCGCCTCAAAGAGAGTCAGCAAACAGGAAGGGGTCCGTAAGGGCCGACGCCTGCCAGGGTTGCGGGACTGTTCGAAAGAGATACCGCGGCCCTGGAACACAAAGGGCAAAGGAAGGAACATGGATGGGTTTTAGTCAGTAAAAGTTATTAATAGCAGGAGAGGTTATTTGATGACTTCCCATCAGGATAAAAAAAAGGACAACTAACATACTAATTAATATAATTAAGAGCGGTCAACCCGTCATACTTTTCATACAAACGCTCGTACGTGATTTTGCAGTTGTTAGACATCTATCTTTAATTTTTTTGAACTAATAGGCACCGACCATTGCGTACCTACGTGAACAGTCACTCCCACAAAAATTATTGTAAAAACCGAATATTAAACCCCTTTTAACTGGAGTTTTTTTCGAGCTTTATTGAAGAGGCCTGCCTGCCCCCCTGTCTTCATTGCCAAAACATTGGACCTTCGAGCCAAATTTGAAGATACCAGCCACGCGACGAGGCGGATTTGAAAAAATCAGCCACGGGACGAGCCGGGTCGAAGAAGTGTGGAAGCGAGGTGTACCTACACGTTGAGGAGACTTGAAGACCAGCCATATTACTGAGCAGAAGCCATTGATGCAACAGCCAGCAACGGTCAGGTTATCCAGTCGTACCTTTCCCTCCTTACCCTGTGTCTTCGCCTTGTGTTAATATCGTACCTAAACTTTTCAGGAGTTCGTTTGGTAGTGCTGAGGCCGTCTTCTGGTGAGAAAACACGACTGAACAAGCAAACTGTGAGTACCTACTTTCATAAACTACCAAAATGAGTGATGATGAAACTACTTCTCGTTTAGATGTTCAGATGTCTGATCTTAAGAGACAACGCGGTGTTGTAAAAGGTAGATTGACTTTATTCGACAACTATATTAATAAGTTAAATAGATCGTGTTTAGATTCTGTGACTAAAACCCAAGTGCAAATGCGTATTCATGCGGCAGCCATTTTCTTTGACGAATTTAACAACTTGCAATCTAAATTAGAAAAAATTGTGGATGAAAAAGAATTACTATCACATTTACAGTACAGAGATTCGTTTGAGTGCCAATATTATTCAATTGTAGCTATAGCAAAGAACATGGTAGGCGACTGTGAACAAATCGGATTAAATAATTCTCAATGCATTTCCGGGAAATCAGTGTCGATTAAATTACCGCAAATAAAGCTACCTGTCTTTGACGGTTCCTTCGATAAATGGTTAGAGTTTAGGAACTCATATGTTTCAATGATACATGATCGTGACGACTTAGATCCGATACAGAAATTTCAATACCTAAAGTCGTCTCTCAGTGGATCTGCGTTACATGTTATCAGTTCGTTAGAGTTTACTGCACCTAACTATAGTAACGCGTGGGACCTGCTGGAAGCTAGGTATCAAAATAATAGGCTATTGATACACAACCATGTCAAGGCATTGTTTGCGGCACCTTCACTGGGTAAGGAATGTCCGACACAAATCAGAACGTTAGTGGATTGTGTTTTACGTAATCTGAGAGCCCTAAATTCTCTTAAAGAACCTGAGTCTTCACTCGAGGATATGCTTATCATTTATTTAGTTGTCAGTAAACTTGACTCTGCTACTGAACGCGAGTGGGAGAACTACAGAAGCTCACTTATCTCTGATTCTCACAAAACCTCTAAACCTTTAAAACTAGAAGACTTATTAACGTTTTTAAATAATAGGTCCGACATGTTAGACATGATAAGTTCAGGTAATAGTAAAAATAATCAGTCACATTCACAAAGTAAAAATGACGGTAAACAGTCAGCTGATCATAAAAAACAGAATAATTCTCAAACTACACTTAGTTATGCGAGCGTGAATAATAATAATAAGGTCTCATCAGGCAGTAAAGGTAAAACAAATAAACATAACTTGACATGCCCGTTATGTAGTGACAAACATGCATTATATTCATGTGTTAAATTTTTAAATATGTTTGTTCAAGAAAGATTAAATTTTGTTCAGTCAAAAAACGTTTGTCAAAACTGTTTACGTACAAATACTCACACAATTGAAAATTGTAAATTCGGTCCTTGTAAATTATGTCAACAAAAACATAATGCGTTAATTCATGTTGACAATAATAGCGTTATCCCAAATACGTCGTCACAACGTTCCGTTATCAATAATACGTTGCCACAGTCGTCTGTATTACACTGCGTTAGTAAAACAGCTGACAATATTGATAATCGTAGTTGTAACGCGTTCGTAAATAATGCTAAATCGTTACAGACTGTCTTGCTGTCTACGGCGTTAGTAGAGATCGCTGATATTGATAACTGTTATCACACAGTTCGCGCTTTGCTTGACAGCGGCAGTCAAAATTGTTTTATAGCTCAAAGCTTATGTAAACGTTTAAATTTACCTATTGTACAGTCCACTATACGTGTTTGTGGCGTTGGACAAACCGTTTCACAGTCCAGTCACAACTGCGATGTTATTATTCGTTCTAGGGTATGCGATTTTAATACAACGTTACATTGTTTAGTGTTGCCTAGTATCATTTCGAAGTTGCCTTCGACACACGTTAAAGGTGATGCTATAAATATACCTAGCAATATTCTACTTGCAGATCCCACATTTTATGTACCGAGCGACATAGATTTATTAATTGGCGCTGATGTCTTTTGGGATTTGCTAAAAGAAAATAAAATAAAACTTCACACGGGTCCGTACTTACAAGATTCGTGGGTAGGTTGGATTATATCCGGTCCAGTTTATAATAATAATCGTTTTATTGCGGCTGGCATGTCAGATGTCCAGTGCAATTTGTCGTTAGTTGATTCTCAACTACGACAATTCTGGGAAATCGAAGAAGTAAATATCCCTCCCGTAATTACTGAGGAGGATCGTTTTTGTGAAGAGTTGTTCTTGCAGACTACTGAACGCGATCAGCACGGTAGGTTTACTGTAGGAATGCCACTTAAACAATCACCTGATTGTTTGGGTGATTCACATAATTCTGCTATGCAGCGTTTTCTATCTTTAGAGAAGAAACTAAATCGTTTACCACAATACAAAAAAATGTATTGTGATTTTATGCACGAGTACGAGCAATTAGGTCACATGACTCTTTTCGAGGAGTTTAATAGTTTAAATAAGCCGTACTATATTGTACCACACCATGGGGTATATCGTGAAAGTAGCGTGACAACCAAATTACGTGTTGTTTTCGATGCAAGCGCGACAACTTCTAATCATAATTCGTTGAATGATATCCAATACGTGGGACCTAGGTTACAAAACGATATCTTCTCAATATTGCTCCGTTTCCGCCAATATAAATATGTGGCTTGCGCAGATATTGAGAAGTTCTTTAGGCAATGTTTAATTCATACCGAACAACGTAACTTACAACTAATATTATGGCGAACTGATAACAATATGCCAATTCAAGTTTATCGTCTGAACACAGTGACGTATGGCACTGCATCGGCACCGTACCTTAGTAACCGTTGCTTGAAACAGCTGGCTAAGGAATGCAAGGATGACGTAATCGCTACCGTTATCAATGACGATTTTTATGTAGACGATCTCTTGACGGGGCATGATCAGCGCGACATGTTATTAGATATTTGCTATAAAACGTCCGCCATTCTACAAAGCGGTTGCTTTCCCTTAAGGAAATGGAGTTTTAATTTCGATGTAACCTCAGAAAGTACCAAGGATTTATATATTGGTGAATATTGTCAGTCTAAAACCCTAGGTGTTGGTTGGTCTAACAAGAACGATTTATTTAATTTTACAACTAGTGTTAATAAAGTTTTTAGTGATACGAAGATAACTAAACGTTTAATTATGTCAGTCATTGCACAGATTTACGACCCACTAGGATTATTGGCACCAGCTATTACTACGGCTAAAGTATTATTACAAAAATTATGGCTTGCAAAAATAAGTTGGGATGATGAAGTTCCTAGTGAAATTGCATGTGTCTGGTTTAATTTTATTCATTCGTTACAATATTTGTCCGAAATATCAGTGCCGCGTTATGTCATGTGTACTAATGCTGTAAATAAGGAGCTACATATTTTTACCGATGCTTCTCAGTCTGCATACGGTGCATGTGCGTACATACGTTCACACCCTAACAGTGATGTGTCGCAGGTTATATGTCGATTACTATGTGCTAAGAGTAAAGTAGCGCCAATTAAAGCGTTAAGTATACCACGACTTGAACTATGTGGAGCTTTAGTTGGAGCTAAACTTTATAATACAATCATAACCTCTCTTAGGATGAAATTCGATAAGATCTATTTCTGGACTGACTCCACTATAGTTCAAGCTTGGCTTCGGACATCTCCACATTTGTTAAAAACATTTGTGCAGAATAGAGTTGTGCAAATCAGCGAATTAACAAGCAACACTACTTGGATTCATGTTAAAAGTAAGGAGAATCCAGCTGATATATTATCAAGAGGTGTTCTCTTTGATTCGTTGAAGGACAACACTAGTTTGTGGTGGTGTGGTCCGACTTTTCTTCGTGAACCTACTTCAAGTTGGTTGACAACAAACAGTAATCAAACTGAGTTTATTGATAGTATACCGGAATTAAAATGTCCTAAAACTACAAATTTATTAAATGTAGAATCGTGCAATATTATTATAATTGATTTCGATAGGTTTTCTTGCTTTAATCGTTTGCAAAGAACAATGGCGTTTGTATTACGATTCATTTTTAACCTACGTGCATCGCGTGTCGGTCAAGGTCGCAACACAGGTTCATTGACCGTGAGCGAGATTAATAGTTCATTAGTTGTGTTGACACGTTTAGTTCAATCACAATCATTCAGTAAGGAATATCATAACCTTATAGAAAAGGTGCCTTTAACCAATAAATCTAGTAATAAAACAATAGGTTTAAGTATATTTCTAGATAAGGATAATATAATTCGTGTTGGGGGTAGACTTAGTAATTCAAAATTTAATTACGATAAGAAACATCCAGTGTTGTTGTGTCATAAACATCGGTTTACTTGGTTATTGTGTTCATACGAACACAAACGTTTACTTCATGCTGGACCTCAGCTTCTCGTGGCTACCATGCGCGACAGATGGTGGGTGCTGGGAGCACGTAATTTAGCAAGGCTAGTAGTTCATAAATGTGTAACCTGCATTCGCATGAAAGGAAATACGTTAACTCCACTCATGGGTGATCTCCCAGCTGAACGTTTAGAAGCTGGATTTCCATTCATGCGATGTGGTGTTGATTATGCTGGGCCAATATCTATATTGAATCGCAAAGGCAGAGGTTCACGACTGATTAAAGGATATATTTGTTTATACGTTTGTTTTGCTACCAGAGCTGTGCATTTAGAATTAGTTAGTTCTTTGTCCACTCAGGATTATATAATGGCATTCAAACGATTCATTTCACGACGCGGTAAGCCGTGTCAAGTTTTTTCCGATAATGGTAAAAATTTCGTTGGAGCTGAAAGGGAGCTTACAGCTATATTTGAAAAATCCAACGAAATAATTGATTTTGCTAGTTCTAATAATATTATATTTAGTTTCATCCCGCCTTGTGCGCCTCACTTTGGTGGTTTATGGGAGGCAGGAGTGAAGTCATGTAAGTATCACTTGAGACGTGTCGTAGGTAACGCTAAGCTAACTTATGAGGAGTTTGGTACGGTATTGACCCAGGTTGAGGCCGTCCTGAACTCCCGCCCTATATCACCTATGTCCGCAGATCCAAATGATTACCTTCCACTCACACCTGCTCATTTCCTAATCGGCCGACCGTTGACTGCACCTGCCAGTGAGGACTTCACGACATCTAAGCCTGCCTGTCGCTACCATCGGCTGGAACAGTTGCGGCAACATTTTTGGAAGCGGTGGTCAAAAGAATATGTGTCTGAGCTTCAACGCAGGACGAAGTGGGCGCACAAGACGGACGACATCACTAAGGACAGCCTTGTCGTCATAAAAGAAGATAACCTACCACCACTCAAGTGGAGAATGGGTAGAATCATTAAACTGTTCCCAGGCAATGATGGTGTCTCCAGAGTAGCTGAGATCCAAACGTCACGAGGCACAATCAAGCGCGCTTCATCAAAAATCTGCCCGCTTCCCGTTTAGACAACGTGACTCTA
The DNA here is from genome assembly GCA_947578425.1 of Eugnorisma glareosa. NCBI lineage: Eukaryota > Metazoa > Arthropoda > Insecta > Lepidoptera > Noctuidae > Eugnorisma > Eugnorisma glareosa. Next base: position 1,322,037 of record OX387981.1, read on the forward strand.
GTTTCAGTTGGAAGATGGATCTTCCAAGGTGGCCGGTATGTTGGGACAAGCAACGCCATCTAACGTATCTAGCAAGAGGATCGATGGGCGACTGCGTCACTGCAAGCGAAATATTCCAGAGATGTCCGCCCGCGGCGCTAGTGAGCACAATTCCACGGCACCGACCATTGCGTACCTACGTGAACAGTCACTCCCACAAAAATTATTGTAAAAACCGAATATTAAACCCCTTTTAACTGGAGTTTTTTTCGAGCTTTATTGAAGAGGCCTGCCTGCCCCTCTGTCTTCATTGCCAAAACATTGTGCACTATATCTAGGTTATATGGGAGCAAAAAAAAAATAGAAACAAATTCAAAAAGCCTCCAAAAACCCTACTTTGGCTGTTTTGCACAAATTTTACCTGAACTTTGGCCGTTCATAATGTACTCATAAACTGTAAAACTAAAGAAAACATCTTGATAGAAACCTTGCACATGTAATGGAGATTCTTAATGACAAATATTTATTTCACACATTTGTAAGACTTATTCAAAAACACGTATTTCCTGGAACAAGTTTAAGAAATTTTCGAACACTATTTTTCGTTCAATGTCATCGCCTTAGGCAGTATGAGGTGCGTGGGAGACGAGTTGTGCGGGGTCGGGGCGGGGTAAGACGAGGGAGTTGAAAGAAAATCACCGCTGTGGCTCTGGATGAAACAATAAGCTTTTCGACCATGCTCACGTTGACTATAGACGCGCCGGGAAGGGCCCTCTTAAGCACATCATTCGAACGAAACAAAATTGTCACTCAATAAAAATCTTCAGACTATTTCCTCCCCCTGCAAGGATCAACAGCATCCTGTATGAAGATATGCATAGCGTGTAAAAATGCAACAAGATTCGGTACATTTAAATTCGTTTTTTTTTTTGGTTCGCCTGCCAAACAACCATGGTAGTTGTAGCAAGACGGTTTTACAATTAGATATAAAACAGACAAGTCCTTACGAGTGCAACCGCATGTAAATTATCCGCAGCATCCTGGACCCTGGTTCCAGCTGGACTGATCTGGGCAGCCACGACGGGTCCCAGCTGCTCTGATGTAGACTGCACTGCAGATATGTAGTCTGATGCCTGCTTGCAAGCAGCTTCGGACAGGTCCATCACCTGTAAGATGAAACATCTCAGTGACACAATCTTGGGCAGGTGGCTACTACGTTTTTACTGTTATTTGATCGTTTAGTCATATTCTGAAAAACTTTCGTTTATTTTCAAATTATTTCCAAATTATTACATGGACTGTGATTTTAAATATTATGTTTGGAGCTCAAACAAGTATTTATTGCAAATCATTTCTAAGACTTCTTCTTCTTAGCGCGTCGATGGCAATAAAAAACAAATGTGGTTAGTCAGTCTGGAAGATGAAGCTAGTTGTCAATTCTAAAGCGTTGGAGTTGAGATTCCTATGAAGAAAAACTTGCAAGAAACTCCACGGCATCGGCAGATACGTTTCTTTTGCAAGTGGGATTAGAATGATTCACACATTATAAAGGGTGTAACAAGACCCTTAACGATGCCAAAAGGCACTTGTTCTCCCCGTCATTGCAATATTTTTTTTGTTCTAGACCAGGGATTCGGGGTCGATATCGGTTTCCTAGGGGTCGACATAAACGAAAACTGATTATGGGGGTCGACGAGGTCTAAAAATCGACCCCTATTAAATTAACACAAGTTCTTATTTAAAACTTTCAAGATAGGTAGGTAGGTACTGTATTGTTTATGTTGTGTTACGTGTACTAAGAATAATTAATATTTATGTAGGAAATAGCATTGTTGTAGTAATATAAAGCCTCAAGTTCGTACAAGATGAAAAACTCGGCAAGTCAGTGTGGACAAGTTTGTGCAAGAGAGTTCGAGCGTACGTCTTTCAGGCGCGTTTTGACTTGCTCTCTATTTGACGCTTGCGCGATTTAACACGAACGAATTCATGATCAAGTTGCAAGTCCAAACATGTTCCTGATATTTTACTATTTAACGAGGTTGCACTTAGGTTGAAAGTTCATTTGCGTTTTGAAATTCGTTGGAGCTTGAACGATAATAACTCATATAAGTACTCATTTATTTCAAGAGATTACAAAGTTATTACATAGCTAAATTAAGTGAAGTAAAGTGACTAAAAAAGAATTTACAAAATGCTGAGCTCCCTACGCGAGTTAATAGCGTAACCACACAATATCTGCAGTTTATGAAAAATTAACAGGGTAAGTACCAAACAGTTTTTATCCGGCACAGCGCATCAGCATTGCCCCACTGCACACTGTGTGATAGTGATCAGTTGAGCTATCTGTAGATTGTTTGCAACAGTTTGCAGTTGCCTCAGTTGTTTCAATTGTAAAAATTTACCAGTAAATTTAACAGTTTATTAGGTATTGTTTTTAATTTAGGTACTTAGTTTCTTATTTTTTTATTTGCAGGATTACTGAGAGTTTTATGATGGCGGACACGAAAAAAAAATGCAGACAATACAGTTTGGACTACTTGAAGTTCGGATTTATTGCATCTCCATCAAATCAACACTTGCCGATGTGTATCATATGTGAAAAAGTATTCAGTAACGATGCCATGAAGCCTTCAAAAATGGATGACCACTTATCGAGAGTACATGCTGACAAAAAAAGTAAGCCCTTGACATTTTTTCAAGCACTTAAAGAAAAACTAGACAAAAGGCCATCCATAAGATCGATGTTTGCGTCATCATCTATTAAAGACAGAATGATGGTTTACGAGCGTCCTATAATATATCTTTACTAATAGCGAAGTCGGGGAAACCCCACACAATTGGAGAGCAGCTTATCTTACCAGCCATTGCGGAGGTCCTTAACAATGTATTGCACAAACCCGCACATGATATTTTAAAGAGAATACCTTTGAGCAACAACACCGTTCAGAGACGCATAGACGAGATGGGACGCGATGTGGAAAACATTTTATGCAAGTTCTTACAGACCAACAGATTCTCTCTCCAGTTGGACGAGTCTACATTACCCGGCAATGAAGCTCTGTTGTTAGGATATGTTCGATATATCAAAGATGAAAATATGTGCCAAGAACTGCTTTTTGCTACATATTTAGAGACTGATACCAGAGGAGAATCAATTTTTCAGGCCGTGGAACATTTTTTTACTGACAAAGCTATTCCATGGAAGAACATTGTTTCTGTTGCGACTGATGGTGCACCGTCTATGGTTGGTCGTCATCGTGGTTTTATAGCTCACTTAAAGCGACAACTGCCTGATGTACTGGTCATTCACTGCGTGATTCACAGGCAGCATTTAGTAGCAAAAAAGCTGAGTCCTAGATTGCATAAGTCTTTACAATATGTAATAAATGCTATCAACAAGATTCGAAGCAATTCTTTGAACTCTCGGTTATTTGCTCAGCTATGTGAGGAAAACGACGAAGTCTTTACTCGATTACTTCTTCACACTGAAGTTCGCTGGCTATCAAGAGGCTCTTGCTTAGAAAGATTTTCAGCCGTTTTTGAATCTGTGTTGGAGTTTTTACAAGAAAAAGATCCGAATTTGAAAGAAAATCTGAACAATTGTAAAACAGATATTTATTACTTGACTGATATCTTTGGAATGTTCAACAAAGTTAATTTGCAGCTGCAGGGTGACGATCTTAACTTGATTAAAACAAAATCAATAATATCGGCCTTCGTGGGTAAACTAATCCTTTATAAACAAAATTTAGGCAGAAAAGAATATTCGCAGTTTCTGCATTTGTCAAAATTACCAGAAACGCTTCAAGATGATGACATTTTATTATATGTCACTCACTTGGACGCATTACACAAGGATTTTACGGAGAGGTTTGAGGATCTTTTAAATTTACAAATTCCTCAATGGATAATAAATCCGTACAATACCACAGCCATAGAAGAAGCCAATGTGATAATGCAAGAAGAGTTGATTACCATCAGCACAGACGAAGAGCTTAAGCAGAAGTTCAACCAAGGCTATCAGAAGTTCTGGTTGCAACGCAACATTGAAACACAGTATCCTACATTGTGGAACATTGCTGAAAAATACCTTATCGCTTTTCCATCATCATACCTAGTTGAAAAAAGCTTCAGTGTGGTAACAAACATTTTGACGAAACAAAGAAACCGTTTGAAAATCAACGAACGTGGAGATTTAAGGCTGCAACTCACCAATATTGAACCGGATGTAGCTAGATTGGTAGATAGTCACCAGGTTCATCCATCACACTGAATGTTTTATTTTCTCTTTGCGAATTAATACTTTTTTAAATATAATTTCCTACCTACTTAAAATTCTTTAAGTACCTAATTTGTAATAATCGTTATAAATTAAACTTGATATTTACTGAATTGTATGTCTTTTTATTTTGTTAAATTTTGATACGAAAATGAAGTCAATTTTACTCACTTAACCAAGTGCAAAGTTTTCCAATTGGTACCTTAGTACCTAGGTATTTTGTGTCAATAGGAAAAAACTAAAGATAGGCCCCCTTATTCATAATAGTCTGCTAACTTAAAGCATTGCTAATTCTCACTCTGTCTTCTTCTATTGACCTAAGTCAGAATGAAAAATAACACACTGTAGCAGCTGTTTTAAGTTAGCGGACCATTATGAATAAGGGGGTTGATCTTAAAAGTAGGTAATTTGGCCATGGGGGTCTGAGGTAACAGTTCATTTTGGAAAAGGGGTCACTTGTCCAAAATAGTTTGGGGATCCCTGTTCTAGACCATACCTGGGAACCTTCTAGTTACGGAGAAATTCGGGGTCAAAGGTCAATCCATCCATCAGCACAATGTTTTGAGTCCGTTACATTGAGTCCTACCGTAAAACGTGATTTTACACCCCAAAAAAAAGTCGTTCCCCCCAGCAATAATTTTTGAGGTAAAGTTACATAAATTGATGTAAATAATGCTTGGCTGACGGCTTCGGTAAGGGCTTGTTACACCCTGTATAATACTAGGATGGTGTGTGGTGGATGGTGTGTGGTGGATGCTGTGTTGTATGTCATGTCCTCACCTGTTTCTCCTTCTTCTTATCAGCTGCAGAACTCACGAGATACACCAACTTGCTGGCAGCCTTGTTGAAATCTGTTGTGTTGACTTTTGGACTCTGCAGCAATATGGAGAGAATTTACAACATGCAGAAGAGTTTTTCAAACAAAATAAACACATTTAATACGTTTGACCAACTGCAGCAGTATCGATTTTTTGTACACTAGAAATTATCGTAGAAACATAGAAATTAAAAACATATTGGTCTAACTTACTCACTTTTTACGAACAACTCACAATTGATCAAAAATTAAGTTTCCAAGAAGGTTTCCGGGTATCTCCAATTGATTCAGATTTCCCCCTACAGTCCCAGTCCAAATAAACTCTTATAAAAAATAACTTCTGATGTTTTAGATAGAATTCTTGACACCAACTTACATTTTCAGTGTTTTCACATATAGTGCGGCTCGCTTGACACAAAGCCTTCAAATCTTCCAACATGGCGGTCTGAGCAGCTGGCTCCTTTATGCTTGACAACTTGCGCGAATCTGAAAGAAATAAATAAATACATACGTGCATAAACTCTCGAATATTCCCCTATCAAGGGACCAGAAACAGAAATAATGGTTTTTATGCAAGCAACGTATACCGACCTTGAACAATCAGCGGCATCAGTTCAGATATTTCTTTGACAGCTTTCTCCGCTGCCGCGTAGTCTGGATTCGCAGGATCTGAAGAGACATTACCAGTATTTATAATTCATCATCAGCCTGCTTTTGCCCCCAGTTGGGCAAATGCAGGCTGGGTCGACTTCTAGTCTAACCAGATGCAGCTATATTACTAGTATTTTACACGAAGCAACCGCCTATCTGACATCCACCAGTTAGTATTTGGTAAATTATATCCGACGTTACGACTGTCAAATATCTGCAAATGGCAGCCGGGACAACAGCGAAAAGTCACAGCACACACATCAACTCTGAAAGGGATCGGTACTGTATCAACTTGAGCCGTTCGGTATTCTTTGTATGAAACTCCCTACTGCAACGCACACTAATCGGAATCGTAACGTAATCGGCTCGCAACGGGACAAGCTCACGAACCGCGGTGCGGTGCGTGGTCAACTGGCTTACGGCTCGTCGTCCCCGCGCTAACGTGTCTCCGTACCCGAGCTTACGTCTCTTCGTCCACCTTACGCACACTACTGTTGCCACACGTGCTCTCATTCACAGGGCAACTTTCAGACGTGCGCGGCGTCGGCGAGTCGTAGCCGAGTCGATGTATCCTGTTCGCCTGTTTGACGGCGAGGCGAAAGGCTATACGGTGCCGATCCCTTTCCGAGTTGACATGACATGTTGGCTGTGAACTTTAACGTGCTTTCCGAGGTATGGAGGAAACTTGGTATATGTCAGCTTAACCTTGAAGATAGGCCCTTCCAGCTGTTATTGTATAGCCACGATCTCCAATGTAATAGATTGGAGATCGTGGCATTCTAAGATTTCAGAGGGCAGGGAAGTGTCCATGCCGGGAACTACTAACCAGCCTTAGCAGCGGCGAGTGCAGCGACCGCCGCGTTGAGCTGCGCCAGTCGGTCTGACAGCCTGTGTTCCAGCGCTGCTGCGTCTTCTGGGATCAGTGACTGCCTCGTCAGCGGCTGTCGATTAATAAAGTAGGTAATGGTAATATTTCATAAATAGTTCACTAGCCTTTGTCCACGAATTTGTGCGTATTCAATCTTCAAGTCTCATTGATCTCACTTTAGTTTCCAGAAACATAACTTACTAAACATAACTGGTATTTCTGTTTTGCTATGTTATGAACTTTTAATTGTGTATGTTTTGCCAGCCCAGAGACCAACGAGCACGAGCGCTCGGTGTAATCGTGACGTATTACGTCGATTTTTTAATCGAAAATTCATTTTTTATTCTTTAGCATTTTAGTTAAATAGTTTGCAACAAGCACAATCAGTATCACTACATGGTATAAAACAAAGTCGCTTCTCGCTGTCTGTCCCTATGTATGCTTAGATCTTTAAAACTACGCAACGGATTTTGATGCGGCTTTTTTTAATAGATAGAATGATTCAAGAGGAAGGTTTATTCCTGCGAAACCGGGGCGGGTCGCAAGTCATCCATAATATACAGGCTATATGAGTATATACAAGCTGTCGCTTTGCACACTGGTCAAATTCAAGGAGGTATTTATACTAAATATTTTTTGTAAATCGAGTATTTTTACTTTACGTTTACACGGCAAGCTAGTGTCAGGGCCCCTGAGCCGTAAATTGAAAACGATATACCTTCCCCTCTCATACACACAAATAATTTAATTTATCATTGCTTGCTACAGACCTGTTTGAGCTGTTGTTCGGACTCGTACAGACGGTTCCTAGCGCCAGTCAAGCTGTTGATGAACTTCAGACGACGCTTCTCTTTCTCGGCGGGCGATATAGTGCTTTGAGTACCTGGTTTAAAAAATGATGATTAAGATTTTCACATAATTACTATTTTTTATATAACTGTTATTATGTAAAACAGCCTTTACTTTATACAGCCAACTTTATACAGAGTGTCTAGTTTAAACAGTGTGGTAATAGGGTTTTTAAAATCGCCTGTACATTATCCCACTGCTTGGCGAAGGTCTACCCTTTCTGATTCCAAACCTTTCTGTTTTGTGTAATTTCTGGCCATATTTGATCATCACATCAGCTTCGCCGCTAGACCTCGACGGTGAATTATACAAGATAATAATATTATCTGGCATAAAAACTATCTACAAATAAAAAAGTACGATCTATTTTTAACTTGTATACATAATGATCAGCCTGTATAACTTTCGATCAGCTTGTATAAATTGTCATCAGCCTGTTTCATTATTATCTCACCCTATAAATTATTGTCGTACAACAATTTCACAACAATCAATAAAAGTAAAAAGTAAAAATAGATCGTACTTTTTTAGTCGTAGATTGTTTTTATGCCATTAGTCGTACTTACCACCAGCAGACTTGCAGAACTCTACAAGCTTATCAAGACTATCAGCAAGCTCTTTCTGTGAGCCCAAAACTTGCTGCTTCATCTCCGGCTTCTGCTCAAGGTGTGGCTGGCACGATGACGTCAGATCTGACGCTGTGCTGCGCAGCTTGTTAGCCGCTGAGATGAGCTCCCTCTGGCAGTGAGCGTTTGAGATGGTTGGGGCTGTCGCCTGTGTAGCAGTTTGGATGTTAAGATGGGCTGCTTATAAAGGTCCCGATTTAGTATTACTTCACTATAGGAACCCAGGTTTATGCACAGTGAAGCACTGTGCTAACTTCGCCGACCCATAGGACACGTTGCGGTAGCACAAGCGGTAGCACAGGATGAGCTGAGCTACGTCACGAGGCAAACACGTAGTGTCTTGGTATGGCCCGGTTTCCTGGCCGGGTGATATGTGGAGACGTGCATGATTGAACCTCCCAACACGACAATTAAAAGACGCAAAGATTACAGACACCATGCGGACTTCAGCCAATGTGTCTATTCCCACACGGTTTCTCTCCGCTTCACTTGTCTCCACTTTGGTTAAAACCGAGAATAAGACATTTCGATAGAGTTGCTTCTTTTACAAGAATTATTTCTTTGTCTTGTTCCATGTTTTTCATAAATCTTTATTTTTCTGTAACTATTCATTTAAACAGCGTCATTTTCTGACAACACCAAAACCTACCTGCGCGATAGTAAGCAGCGCCTGTGCGGCATCAGCAGCGCGGGCGCCGCGGCTGTCGAGCTCGGCGGCCGCAGCAGGCTCCGGCACTAGCTCCGTGAGGTGCTGCACTTGAGACAACAGTTGTGAAGCCTTGCCGCAAGCGTCCGCTGACAGACCGACCACCTGTAATAAAATTAATACCGCTAAAAAACCTGCACGAAACTTAACATCATCAGCCTGCTCCGTCCCAACTTTTTTTTGTTGGGGTCAGCTTCCAATCTAACCGGATGCAGCTGAATACTAATATTTTACATGGAACGACTGCCTATCTGACCTCCACAACCCAGTAGTACTGGATAATATGGTTCTGCACAGTGACAGCTCACGGATATAATAATTGATCTGCTATCATATGTAAACAAGCGCGACAAAGCTCTCTTTTCCTTTTTATCGAGATTGACCACTAAGCCCGAGTAAATTCGGCACTTTAACAGTTAACACTTCGTTGAGTCTTCTATTTATCTGTTACTACAATCTCGCAAACCAGCAAGAGCATAGCATCGTCACCAATCCTTACAATTGAGTAAAAGGTGGGAATCGTAACGCAAATTAAGACCGGCCCATAATGTCCTTAGTTGATGTAAACATCTCACCTCATTTTCCTTATCGTTGTCGTCTCCGGGTGAGGCAAAGAACATCAGATTCCTGGATGCCGCAGTGAACCTGGCAGCAGCGTCAGCCAGACCCTTCAACAAATATAATTTATTACTCTTTGACAGAGAGGAGGCCTACCAAGATGCCATGAACGCCAGAACAGCATCATTATATAAAAGCTGATTTTCGTCTGTGGAAATAACTTACTATAGGTAAGAACAATTGCATATTATGAAAAGTCGATTGTTATGGCTTTGGCAGATATGAGGTAACATAATTGAGCTAAGTAGCTGCTAAGTTCCGTCATACTATAAAGCGCAATTTTCTGATATACTTAAGAGTTAGTATGATAATTCACCTGCACCACTGCCAGACACTTTGTGTGGTGGAAAAAATGCCAGACACCTTTAAATTATATTAAGTTGTAAGTGAACTTACGTCATTTTATTAAATCTGAATTTTATATACGGGGTGGAAGGGACAACGACGCGAAAACGGTTACCACGTACATAGAAATTTTTCATCAGGTTATTTTTTTTAAATCTGCTCTTCCATAAATTTAGACCGTGCAAGTACTGCACTTTTGTAGGAAACAGCTGTAGCAACAGATGAAACATTTATATGTGGGGGGGGCTCAGAATGACGTACTGAATACGTGATAACGTTTTGCGCGTCGCTGTCCCTTCCACCCCGTATTTTACCTGGTTAACTGTTTAAAGCGTTTTCCCAAGCCGCCAAACAGTTTCACCGTGATCAAAGAAAAAAATTAAAATGTAAGAATCGTAGCAGAAGTAGCGTTCTATAGTTTTAACTATTCACCGTCGCAATAAGGCGTGAGTTTATATTATGTTAGTATGTATCAGCTATAGTACAGCTGTTGTGATCTCACCTGCGGTTGTCCGGCACTGTCGCATATCTCCTTGCTAGCGTCGCACAACGCCCTTATATCTTGCAAAATGGCGGCTTGGCCCTCCGCGTTCTTAGTGCCGCACAATTTACGTGAATCTGCAAGTACAAATCAACTTTTAACAAAAGATACTGATCTGAATTAATGTTTCAATTGGCCATTTTAAACAGCATTTGCGGTCATATAATTGCACATCTCGATTGATTGAGTTATTAATGGCATTGTGAAATATCCGGCTCGAAGGACTAAAATGGTGTCTGTGATACAATGATTTTTAATCATTAGTACAGGCACCGACGATTCACTTTTCTCTGAAATGATCATATAAATTTGATTGAAAATTGTTTTTGTGAACTTCAAAAAAAAAAAAAAACGTGTATTATACAGCTCGAAGGACCAAATAAATATGTACAGATTATAAGCCCTACTAAAGTAGAAAATAGTTTTATTTTTACTTTGGTAGAGCTCGTAGCAATTTGTTTGGACCCAAAGCTTAGAGCAGTGTTATCCACAGGCATTACAGGACAGAATGCATTTAATTATTGATATTATTGCTACAAACCTTGTACCACATGAGGCATCAATGAAGTGATGTCCTTGACAGCTTGCTCGGCTGTTATATAGTTGGGGTGCTCGCGATCTGAACAGAACAGCAGCAATTTTTTTTATCAAATCACTTTATTTGGAGATAATATCCTGATTTATCTAGAGTTTTGAAGACCTAGGTGGGGCATATTAACAATATGTAGAACATGAATGAGTTTTATAGTGAGGTGCTGTCAAACAGTAAACAATAACAAATATTCAGGGTAAAATTAAATTAATAAGCGAACCTCAGCAATTTTTTCGGATATGGATAATATGTAAACAAGATTAAACAAAAAACTACTAGATCACCAGCGGTCATTGACAACAAAGATAAAATCAAGCTGCCAATGTTGTGTGGAGTTTCGGTAACTAATTAGATTTGATCTTGTAGACGGTGACACTTGTTCACATATTCCAACAACTCGCAAGCATATTCACAATCTTTGATACTGCAAGGAAATGAAACCACAGGCTTATACTTGCCTGGCCACCTGGCTTTGATTTAATTTAATTTAAATTACATTTTGTGTACAATTTAGTTATAATAGTATGTGTGTGGTGTGTATTTGTCTCTGATTATTTGATTTCCTACTCACATTATTTTTAAGTGTACTTACTAACTAAATTATGGATTGTGTCTGATGCAAATAAATAAATAAATACATATCAAGAGCTACACAGTGAGCAGCCCCAGCAGTGGGCAGGCAGCACTTACCGGCGGTGGTAGCGGCGAGTGCAGCGACGGCCGCGTTGAGCTGCGCGAGGCGGTCTGCCAGCTGCTGCTCCAACACCGCTGCGTGCTCTTCCGTCATCACGTGACACGCCATCGGCTGGGAGAGAAGAAAGTGTTGATTTTGAATTACACATTATTTCAAAATCAATGGAAAGGTGTGAAAGAAAATGCCATTTCTGACCCATTTGTTCACAATTTCATTAAATTGTTTTGGAATAGAGTAGGGTTCCTCGGCTTACTTGGATTTCTGTGGTTAATTGAAAAACTTAGTACATAGCGATATTGGCCCAATGACGACCCAGAAAAGACACCTTAAGAGAAGAATGATTAAGAGAGCCGACCCCAAATAAAGATGAGATGATGCCAGAAGAAGAAGAAGGAATGGAGTAGGATCTTTAGCGAAATCTAGGTTTGGGTAAAGCACAACTAAATTTCTGATCAAATAACTGATTTCAAGTGGCAATCAGAGCAGCGGTGGCCCAGTGATGGCGGCCCCAACTTACGAACAGTAAGTCATGGGTTCGAACCCAGGCAGGCGAATCCTTTGTGTAATTTATTTCATCACCACTGCTCTCAAAAACGGTGAAGGAAAACATCGTGAGGAAACCGGCATGTCCTAGAACCAACAATTCGAAGACATGTGACATCTACCAACCTGCACTAGTACACGCGTAGTGGATTATAGCCCATTCCCTCTCATGGAGAGGAGGCCGAGTGTCTCAGCAGTGGGAACATTAAAGGCTGATTATGCTTAAGTGGCAATCAGTGCAGCTGTCTTAACATAAAATTAAATAGCTTACCTTAGTGAGCTGTTGTGCGGCGGCATCCAGGCGACGTTTGGCTCCCGACATGCTCTGCTCGAACTGGAGACGTTGCTTTTCTCGCTGAGCCGGAGAATTATCCACTGAATCTGTTCAAGTTTAAGTCGTGTTTTATGAGTTGTCATATAAAAACAAATATTTTAAACTGTGTGTAAACTTCACATGTGAAAAAAAAGCTGAAAGATATATTCAAAAATAGAATGTTTTTTTAAGTCCATCAATTTTATTCAGTTGATAACCCACGGTAGACAAAATGAACACCGAATGGGCTGTATTCCACACAGGCCCAGTGCGGGTTATTGGATGCCATAATCTTCGATTTTTTTATTCTTGGACACGATATTTTCCTTCACCGTTTTATTTATTTATTTTAGGATCTCCAACAAAAGATATACACAAAACTTTCCTAGACAATGGTCAACTTAAGGTATTATGAAGGTGTACTCCGTCACTTATAGGACACCACAGCAAGCACAATAAAGTTAACAATTAAAATAACAAATTAAGTTTTGAAAGCAGTGGCAATCACAAATTTACGTACCTGCCTGTCTAGGTTCGAACCCACGTCTTACAACTCGTTAGTCATGTTTCATTTAAAAGAGCCAAATCTCTACTTACCCATATCACAAACATCAGCCAGTTTCCCCAGACTATCACTAAGCTTGCTATGCGCATTCTTCACGGCCGTACACTGCTGAGTCAGCTGCGGCGTCTGCTGAGCTTGGCAGGAAGAGTTCAGCTTGTCTGCGGAGCCCTGCAGCTTGGATACTGCGGAGCTGAGCGCGTCTCGGCAGCGATCTTCGGCTATGCTGGCCGCTGTCACCTGTACACGATCGTATGAGTGAGTCGAGTATCTTGTTAATCTGCCCGTCCCTGATAACTTTCTGACTGCTCATCATCTGCCTAGTCCTTTTCCCAGCTATGTTGCAGTCGGCTTCCAGGTCTAACCGGATGCAGCTGACTACCAGTATTTCACATGGAGTGACTGCCTATCTGACCTCCACAACCCAGTCAGTACTGGTACTGGGTAGATGATACCACTTGGAAACATTGGTTGTCAGACTTTTGGGCCACTGACTACCTGTAACGACTGTCAAGGACCTTAAAATGACAGCCTGGACCAACGGCTTAAAGTATTTTCCGAGGCACGAACAATACTCGGTGTGTAATGGGTGGTCACCCATCCATAGACCAACCTACGCTAGCGCGGCTTAACCTGAAGATGACCCGAGTGGCTAGTATTATTTAGTCACGAGCTATTCATTTAGCCACCAAAGAAACAATGGATGTGTGAAAGATGATAATTATAAAAAGAAAGGGGGTGACTCCTAAAAAACATGAAAAATGCCACTCCACCTCAAATAAATTGAATAAGGAGATATTCACGTGAATAAAACAAGATCACCCTCACCTGTGCCACAGAGCGCAAGGCCTGCGCGTCGTCGTACGTCTGGTCGACGCGCTCGCCGAGCTCGGCAGCCGCGAACGGCGCCGTCTGCTCCTGCACGCGCTGCGCACGGCACACCAGCTCGGACGCCTGCTGGTGGGCCGTGGCGGATAGATCCATGATCTGTCAATGGACCGGAAACTTACATTCATGTGGAACCTTCAATAAACACATCATAATATGACGTTTGTAATCCTCGAAAGGTTTTGCAAGGATGCACATAAGGCACACATACAATTTAGACAGTTACAGTTTACAGAACTTTCAATAAATTTGGACAAATAATAGACTCAGCAACAATAAAATTAGGTGTAGATCAAAAAAAAATGTTTGGTAGTTAATTCACACAGGGAAAAATGCTCTGTAACACGGATTTTCAGAGATAATGCATTATCTTGCATAGTGGTATTTTTAGTTATTTTCGAAGTGGCTAGACTTTCGAACTGTCGATTAAATTTTGAGGATATTTATACCATTGTAAAAAAAAATAACCAAATTAAATAACTGGTAAAATAAACAATAAATCACAAAATAAAATAGAAAAAAATATTATTACGTACATGTTTCTGTTTTCCTTTATCAGCGCCAGGACTGACGAGGAACACCAGCTTACTCGACGCAGCAGCGAAGTTGGCAAGCGGTTCTCCCTGGGCCTACAATGCAATCTTTGTTAGAACATTTTTTTTGGAAACGATATGAATGAATTAATATGATATGTTACTAACAAGTAATGGCAACATACCATAGTAATTCAACGCTAAGACCCCTCTCATAGTTTTGCCTAGATTCACCCAAACGTTTCTACTCACCCCGTTTTCCGGTACGTCTGCACCATGTCAGTCAACCTAACTTTAGTTCTAAAGCAGTTTTGGCAGTATATTTGGATATGAGTAAGGCGTTTGATATGGTATGTCATGAAAATTTATTGCGTAAACTTGAGCAATATGGTATACGAGGCGTTGCGTTAAGTTGGTTTGAAAGCTACTTAAGAGGCCGACAACAATGAACGGAGATTAAAAAAATGTGTTTTGAAACTAACACCCAGAAAACCTTTAGGTCACCGTACTTGGCAAACTACTGTGCCACAGGGAAGTGTCCTTGGCCCCCTATTGTTTATAATATATATAAACGAACTGCCCAACTCCACGAACCAATATACCATATTATTCGCAGATGATACTACCGTGTTGACAAAAGAGAAAACGTTAGATAGCAGTAAAATAGTTACGAATAAAGCATTGACAGATTTAATCAATTGGCTAGATAGGAATAACTTAAAAATAAATATAGGTAAAACTAAATTTATAAAATATTTGACATATAATAACCACAAAAAATTTGGTAATTAAATGAAATTAAGTTTAAAATATAATAATAATGACATAGAAGAAGTTAATCATATACAAATTTTAGGAGTAGTTATGGACAAACATTGCAATTGGAAAGCTCAAGTAGATAATGTTTGTAAGAAAATAAACAAATTCGTATTTGCACTTAGGAGGATCAAAAATTTAACAGACATTCAAACAGCCTTATTGGTATAACATAGCCATGTTTGTTCTGTTTTAAGGTATGGATTAACTGTATGGGGGAATTCAACAGATGCCCAGAGGGCATTCATAGCCCAAAAAAAATGTGTAAGATCAATTTTCAATCTTAAGTGGACAGACTCCTGCAAACCTGTATTTATTAAACAAAAGCTGCTTAACCTCCCGTCTCTATATATATTTGAAACCTGCAAATTTGTAAGAAACAATTACTATTATTATTGAAAAAGATGAAAAGGCTATGTCAAAGAGGAAAATAGCACAAAAGCCACTAGTAGTCCCGCGTAATAGACTAAGAGTATGCGACAAAAATTGTTATACTATGGCGGTGGAAATATATAACCACTTAGCTAAAGAATTTAGAAGTGCTACAGATCTAGAATTTAATAGAAAGCTACATAGCTGGTTGTGTGAGAGATGTTTTTATTCCATCAACGAATATTTTGAGTGTAAAATGTAAAACTGACTTACTATAATTATTACCTATGACATATCTATAACTATTGCTATTTTTTAAATAATATCGATATATTTTTAATTATTCTTGGTATTTTTTATTGACACGACATCATTCGACAACGCTTTTTCTATTATGGATTGTTTTGTTTTTTTTTGGATTCAACAAATACTATTTTTATTGACATGACATAATTATTATTGATCGCCATTTTAATATGCATTAATTTTTATTTTAAATGATTCTATATTAATTTTATGAATTGGTTTATAATTTTAATTTTGTTATGTATTTAAATATAATTGCTAATTAATAAATGTGTACTGCATGCTATCATTATGCCAAAATGTAAAATCTCAATATTTGTATGGCCGAAATGCCGAATATAGTGAAACGAATAGATATTAAGAACTTATGTTAACCACCTATATTCTTGCAAATAAATGTATCATAAATGTATCATTCATAAATAAAAGTGAAACCAGTAGGAGCCTTTGACATGCATCAAGTTTTATTATATTGCAATCAGCCAGAAAATCAAAACTTTTTGAACATCAAAATAGCATTAGAAACACCCACCAATCCACCTCTGCCTTTAAGCTGTGGAGCAGAAATGGCAGATCAAACTCCCAAGAAATAAATCTATATATTATGGTGGAAGCGCCCTGCAACAGGGTAGCCCGCAAAATTCCATTTTTCTTACGTTTTTTTGCAATTTGCAGGACAGTGTCAGGCCGTATGTTGAACAAAATATCTCGACGGTAACGCGTATGTATTTACAAAATAATAATCATACAAATCATCAATATAACTCGCAATTTCATTTAATCTCATTGAATTACTTTTTGATGAAATACTTAGTCAATAAACATACAATCTGACACTGACCTTCAAATTGCAAAAAACGTAAAAAACATTACTTAACTAAAAACTTAACTACTCTAAAGAAGCAAGCTTAAATTGTCCGCAAGTAACGGATCTTGACGTTAAGCCGTGTGGTATTCTGCAGCATAAACCTCGCAGATGTCTCCCTAGGTTTAAAGAGTTTTTATTGTTTAATACTAGCCTGTTGATACCCGTCTCCCTCGCAGATCTCTTGTGCAGCATCACACATGGCACAGAGGTTGTTCCGCATCGCGTTGCGCGTCGCTTCGTCCTTGTCAGTGCTTGCTATCTCCATGTCTGAAATATTACATGTTTCATAACATAACATGACGCCTGTAATCCAAGAGGGGTTAGGCAGAGGTGTTCCTAATAGTACACGTACATTTCGCCAGTTATGTTTAAGTCCCATGTAAGAGGGAGCGCACCTATTGCCATCAAACGGGCACGCCCAAAACTCCGTGGCTGCTACTGAGAAATTCCTGATGGAAAACCGAATAACACTTTGCCCGAACTGGGCATCGAGCCCGGGACCTCATGCTCAGCAGTGGCACTTGTGACCACCAGACCAACGAGGCAGTTATATAACAAGTTTCATAACTGTTTAACATAACATAACGACTGCAATCCCCAATAGGCTACCCCAATAGGTACACCTTCGCCCTGTTTGAATTACAAGTAACGACTAAGTTAAATAGACTTCTCACCTTTAGCTATCTTCGGCATCAGCTCAGTGATGGTAGACAACGCCAGCTCAGCTGTGTCGTAGTCGGGGTTGTTACGATCTAGAAATAAGAATAAAAGGTATAGCTCAGTGTATATTGATTGCATCATGACGTGTATCGTGCAAGAAAAATGCCTAAGTAAGAAGACCAGTGACTCCATTGTTTTCTTGATTTTTCTTCAAAGTTTAAGGAAATTTAAACAAACAAATAATACAGGATGTAACAGGACCTTCACGAAGCCGTCAACCAAGCATTATGTACATCAAACTAAGTCACTTTACGCGAAAATTATTGCTGGGAAACGACTTTTTTTTTTCGGGGTGAAAAATCACGTTTTACGGTAGGACTCAATGTAACGCACTCAAAACATTGTGCTGATGGATGGATTGAATAGTAGGGGGCGTGGAGGTGTTAAAATTACAAATCTTACATTAAAAACATGAATTAAAAAAAAACTTGTGAAAAAGATGACGGGGAGAACAAGTGTCTTTCGGCTTCGTTAAAGGTCTTGTTACATCTTTTACACAGAGACCTGCTACTGCACTCACAGTTTATGCAATATGCAGAGATGGTGCCAAAAGTTACGAGCTACCGAAGTAAAAAAATACCTCGGCACGCAATGAATCAAATACAAAGAACCCAGATGACCTGCTATTGTTGGGGCTGGATCGCAGACTAGGCAGCAGGGACGTGTATCACCGACGTAAAACGGTATAAAACATCCTACTCTCAACTCTGCGATTATGATACTTCGGTACTATGTCCTTTGACACGTTTAGTTTTTAAGGTAAGCTCACCTGCAGTGGCAGCGGCGAGTGCAGCGACAGCCGCGTTGAGCTGTGCCATCTTCTGCTCCAAGCGACGCTGAGCGGCTACCTTCTCCTGCTCAGACGGGGCGTCTGCGCCTGAAGCCGGCAGCTGGACATAAAACA
The DNA here is from genome assembly GCA_947578425.1 of Eugnorisma glareosa. Lineage (NCBI taxonomy): Eukaryota > Metazoa > Arthropoda > Insecta > Lepidoptera > Noctuidae > Eugnorisma > Eugnorisma glareosa. The sequence goes on from OX387981.1 coordinate 1,340,427, forward strand.
GATAGGAAAATATGAAATATCTATGATTATCTTCCAATACTGGTATGACGGTTAGACTGATAGCCGATCTCAACTTGTCGGAAAAGGCTGGGCAGATGATGATGGTGGCATAAAATAAACTTATTAAGCTGAGGATACCAAAAAAGGTCAATCGACAACGTTTGGTTACAGCTAAACGGCCATAACTAGCTTTTGGTATGTAACTAGTTAGGTGTATGTATGGAAATTACCCCAGGGGAACGTTTTAAATGTAGCCTATGAGACTCGGGAATAATGTAGGTGCCTGTTGGTGAAAGAATTTTCGAAATCGGATCAGAAGTTTCGAAGATTACACCCTCCATACAAACTTATAAACTTTTACTTCTTAATAATATTAGTTTCGAAGAGAGTGGTCTGAAGGTCGAGAATGCAATTGCGACACTTAGGTAGTATAATACAGGTATCTACAATAAACAGATACACTCACAGTTAAACAATGTATTCTGAAAGCATGTAGATAAATAGGAGGTTTAATCTACTGTCAAATCTGATGTCAAATAATTCAAATATCAATTGTTCGCAATACAAACGTCATATTTGACACTATATTAACTAGCAAGGTAATTTGATTGTTTTCTGAAAGGCAAATCAAAAGTGAATTCCATTTTAACAATGTGCCAATTTAACATACGTTCAACTTTTAACATGTATGTACTTAAGTTATATGTAGGTATGTGTATATCAAGGAGTCGATAATTTCTCTAAGAGAGCTTATCGGCGCCGTGGCTTAGTTGGTTAAAGCGCCTGTCTAGTAAACAGGAGATCGCGAGTTCGAATCTCGCCGGGGCCTAGTGGTTCAATTTTTTTTTTCTTCACCGACATTATGTTATTGAAAAATTCAAGAATAAATGAAATAGTTTCATACCTCATTTGAAGCTGCCCATAAATTTTTAAACGTTTAGGAAAATGCCCAATTTAAAAAAAAAAAATAAATGCTTTTGTTTTAAAATCATATAATCTAGCCATTTTTTGGGATATTATTTGTTCATCTAACCAGCCATACTTTTTAATAATAAGTATGTTTTTTTTAGGCCAATTAAACTTCTAAAGCATTTGAAACAATACATTATTCACATTGGTTTTGTGCCTATCGTTCATTTCATAATTTCTAAGTTTATTGCGTCGTCTGCCTGATTTTTTCCAACTACGTAACCGGATGCAGCTGATTACCAGTATTTTACATACAACCCAGATAGTACTGGGTAATACGATACCACTTGGTAAGCCTGGTTGTCAGATTTTCGGCCCACTGACTACTTAACGACTGCCAAAGATCTCCAAATGAAACCCGGGACCAACGGCTTAACGTGCTTTCCGGGGCACGGCGGAAACTCGGTATGTAATGGGCGGTCACCCATCCACGAACCAACCTAGGCAGGCGCGGCTCAACCTGAAGATCGACCCCGAGCGGATGCTATTATTTAGCCACGAGGTTCTCCCCATGTTATACTAATATAAATCCATGGAGACTTTAAACTAACCTTATTCCACTCATCAAACTTGACTCCTTGCAGCCTGTTCTTGGCTCCAGACAGCGTAGTTATGAACTTGAGGCGCCTCTTCTCCTTCTGCGGTAACATGGCATCATCTTCATCACCTGTATAACACATAATGTTACATAATATCACGCCTGTAGACTCCAATAGTTAGACAGAGATGTGCCTTTAGTACACTCACATTTTGCCAGTTGCCACGCCGAGCCTATTGCCATCAATCGGGCATAAATTCAGGCTCCGTGGCGGCTATAGAGAATTTTTTTCAGGTAAAACTCAATGGCATTTTGACCGACCTGGGAATAGTGGAAATTGAACTCTGGACCTCATGCTCAGCAGACGCGATTGCGACCACAAGACCAATTAGGCAGTTTTAGTATTTCTAAACAAATAATAATAACATCCTTTCCAATTTCGGCCACGGCGGCCAATCTCAGCTGAGATTAGCCGCGTACGCAGGATATATGACAAAAAGAGAGAGTTTGAGAGTGGTCGACTATGTGCGCAGGCGCAGGTGCACTCTTTATTCCTTCATTTTCATGTCCTATGGGACGGAAATCCGACAGGACCGAAGAGAGATCAGGAGCATGACCAACGGCTTAACGTACTTCCCGAGGCAAGAGGGTATTATACCGCAATCTTCCTCACTCCGGGCTGCTGAGAACTTCATGGAAAAACACAACACAATAACACTTTAGCCGATGATCTTCCTAACTCCTCACCTTCCAGGTTGCCATAAGCATCCCGCAGCCTGTCCAGCGCCTTGGCGACGTCATTGGCCCGCGAGTGCAGCAGCTCCGCCATGTGCTGGCGCGTCGGGTCCTCCACCACGGGCCTCCAGGTGCTCTCCAGCTGGTGGACGGCCGAGGACAGGTTGGCGGCCGCGGCTGTTAGCGCGCTCTGGCAGTGCGGCTCGTGGATCGCTGGGGCTGTTAGCTGGTGGAGAAAGATGAAGGTTGGATTTTGACTCATTCGAAATCGCTCATTCAAATTTGCTAAAGTTCTGGACTAAAGCTGGTTAAGGACGTGCACTGGGATAGCGACCGATGTAGGTCTAAACAGTCTAAATTAGAACAGTAAGATGATCTGGCTGATCGTGGATCGTGTCCTGCGTGTCCTGTTGTCTGCTTATTACAGGAACTGATGGACGCAACTGAAACATGCAGTCGGCATAACTACGTCGATACTGTCCACCGACCCTGCATATAAACAGCACGTCAACTGTATCAGCGCGGTAGCGCAGGAAGTTCGGATAGTCCCCACAATTGTCTACATGGTGATGTCGCCGGAATCTGCTGGATGCGACTTCCAGCTTTGCATAAATCGGGTGTTGAGGTGGTGTTCGGGACAGAGCGATTAAATACAAGTATTGATGTTAAAAGTTTGAAATTCCCAACCAGGACCTGCTAGGTACTTACCTGTGCACTATGTAGGAGGTCCCTGGCAGCGCCTGCAGTACGAACTCCCGCGTCGTCCACTTCCGAGGAGGCTGGTATACCCTTCGCCTGGCAGGTTAGCTCGTTGGTAGTCACAAGGAGACGGGACACCTTGGCTCCGACGTCCTTGGCTAGCTGGACGATCTGGATTGAAAGGTATACAGGTTTTATCAGGTTAGGTCTGCATAATGCCTTTTTTACGGATACGAAAAGCAGTTCACAAATTGAGTACGAGTGAGATAAGAAGAAGTAGATACATTAAATCAACTGACCAAGGACCAAATGCAGTAGGTACTTTTTATACAACGTGTTTTTTTTGATATCCCATAACTCTAGAGTCTAGGGTATGATTGAGGCCATATCAAAGAATCAACTGGCATATGAGTTATGTTCCAATCCTTCGTAATTTTATTTTTTCATACAAAATAATTTGGCGAAGTCACGATTATTAATGTAAAACACCCTTACGTGAAATATGACAACGTCGCATTTTCTTAGCTTTAAATATGAATGATTGGTTTGAATAAAAATGAATTATTTACCTACATATTTTATTTTACTATTTATTTTACTACACTACTGCGAAGTTTGGCAACCTCGCAAAAGTAAAGATTCGTCATACTTGTGACAATTTTTGACCTAATTTAATTATGATTGATGATATCTCCGAAACGATGCATTTGGACCACCTATTCTAGGAGTTTTAGTATTATTTTTACCTACAGAATATAGAAGAGAATATAGAGTTATGGGATATCAAAAAAAACAGGTTGTATAAGACATTGACAAAGAAGGCGAATTTAGCTAGTGAACCCTCTCAAACCATACTAGTGTTACACAATGTTCGTCATGTGTCGGTAGTCTTTACCAGTTTTTCGTCATACCTTACGTTTCATCTCTATAAATCGATCGATAATCACGAAGAGATAATCTCCACTTTGCAGTGGATTCAAAAATCAGGAACTAAGTTTGTGTACCCTATTAACCTGATCTTGCTTTTGCAATTTAGTTTGCAAATATATAGGCCAATATTTGTATTTCAGCAAAAATAGAAAATATTTTACTATTTCAAAGACATTTTACCATTAACTTAATGACTTATAGTCGATAAAAAGACTGCCTCGTTGGTCTAGTGGTCGCAAGCGCGACTACTGAGCGTGAGGTCCTGGGTTCTATTCCGGGGTCGGGCAAAGTGTTTTTGGGTTTTTCCATCAGGTATTTCTCAGTAGCCGCCACGGAGTCTGGATTTGTGCGCGGTTGATGGCAATAAGCCCGCCCTCTATTACATGGGACTTAAACATAATTAGCGAAATGTGGGTGTGTTATTAGGTTCACCTCTAACTTACCCTTCGGGGATTACAAGCGTGTGTTATAAAGACTAAGACTAAGTTTCATGGGCAATAACATCAGTAAATTAGAAATAAGGATTTGCCTAAACTTTACCTTTATACCTATGGCCAAACACTTCCCCATATGTACATACCTCGTTTTCCTTGTTAGCATTATTTCCGTGCGAGAACTTGTAAAGCAACTTGCCGGCGACATCCGCGTACTGGTTCGAAGCTTCTTGCATTTTCTGGAAATATACATTTTATGCATTCAAATAATATAAGTTGAAAGTGACGCCGGTGACTGAAAAGTGGTGTGGCAATCGGTTGGCTTGGCATGTGATGCGAAGGAATGAGGAAAATGTAGTGAGGAAAGTGTTGAATGGATGGATATAATAAGAGTAGAGGAAGACCAAAGAAACGATGGATGGACTGTGTGAAGGATGATATGGTAAGAAAGGAGCTGTCTGATGAGATGACTAGTAATAGAGAAGTATGAAATAAGAAGACATGCTGCGCCGACCGCAAATAAAATGGGATAAGGTCAGAAGAATGATGATGCATTCAAATAAAGTCTGCCTTGTAGTTCTAGCGGTCGCAAGCGTTACTGGAAAGCTCGATTCCCAGATTGGGCAATTTTATTATTTAGTTTTTCTATCAGCAACATCTCCAACTCCGTCCGGAGTTTCTATTTGAGCGTGAAGTTACTTTTTGTTAAGCAACATTTGTAAATATAATTGGGCAAGCTTATATTAAAAGCTTTAACAAAAGCCACAAAAGCTATAGAAAGTTACTTAATGCTTTCGTTGCAAATGCTGTTCTAGAAAAAAAAAGCAACTTTAGTGCAGATGCACTTTTACGCGATCAAGTGCAAGTGTGCAAGTACCTCATGATCCTGGTTACCGGTCATGCCGCAGACCTTCTTGGTGGCGTCGAACAGGGTTCGCATCTCGTCCTGTAACTGATTGCGGGCTACCGGGTCTTTGGTGCTCGCTAGGATCTGGGCATCTGCAAATTTCAGAAAATCAGTTTAGAAGCCCTATCATCATCTGGCTAGCCTTTTCCCAACTATGTTGGGGTCGGTTTCCAGTCTAACCAGATGCAGCTGAATACCAGTATTTTAGATGGAGATACTGCGTATCTGACCTCCACAACCCAGTACAAGGTAATACTGGTTTTCAGACTTTCGGGCGTCTGATCACCTGTAACGACTGTTAAGATCTACAAATGCCAGCCGGGACCAATGGCTTAACGTGCTTTCCGAGGAACGGAGGAAACTCGGTATGTAATGGGTGGTCACCCATCCACGGACCAACCCAGGCAAGCGCGGCTTAACCTGAAGATCAACCCGAAAGGCTGTTATTATTTAGCCACGAGCTCCTATATAAAGTCAAATTCTGACACAATAACGTTGAATGCAAGGTCAAAAATGCATTGTACTGATAAAAGCTACTGAAGAGCTGATGTACGTCGTGTTGAAATTCGTTTTACAAATGCGACACGCCTTGTAAGCGATAGTAACGGGTTCAGGCCCCAAAGTCATAGTTACAAAGGTCTACCAATAAAACAACTTTACACTGTGAAAGAAGAAATATTAGAGACGTTTTAAATTAGGTACCTCTAGCTAGCTTGGGCATTAGCTCATTGATGGCATTCATCGAGTTGATCGCAGCCGCATAGTCGATGTTGTCTGGATCTGAAACAAGCAAGAACAGCAATAACCACCATTTTTACCCCATAACGCCCCGTCCACAACATTGCAACGCTAAACCTAAGATTTAACGAGTGTACGGTGGTAAAAGTTCGAAAAATAATTCGGACTTTTACCATTAAGAGTTAGTAAATCTTAGGTTTTACCGGAAAATTTTAGGAGTTACCGTATCTAGGGCTATTTCAGGAACAAAAACTTAAACAGCATTTATAACAAAGAGGTGTGGTCATAAACCAGTTGTCCCATGCATTTGGGTCGAGTTGGTATTGACATTTTGCATGGGACGGCTGAATATTTTTTCGTGAATACAATGAGGGTCTCATTGAGAAAGTTGTTCAGTTGAAAGGTCTATATCACATTCTTAAGTATGATTACGACTTTCTGATACATGCTGTATTCATAATATAAACATGTACCTACAAAAGGTTTTTAACAAGAAAATGATTAACTTTTTGATTGCCAGAGCATTTAAACGCACGCGCGTGTCCTCTACGCCAAGCCACAATTTCACCTACCATTTTGTCACATATCTGTGTAGTTTGGCGTACAGGGCACGCGCTTGCTTGTTACGTATAAATGTGACTATGACGGTCAAAAGGTTAACTTAATCTTACCAGAATGAGCCATAAGGTACAGCGCTATGGCTGCATTAAGCTTGCCCAGCCGATCCTCCAGGGCTTTCTCCAGCTTCTTCTGTTCTTCCTCACTCAGCTTAGGCCCAGTGTAGTCCTGGATCAATGGTACAAACGATTTTAATAGAAAAACTATTGGGCTTAAAAGAAAAACAGACTAAATCATTAAAACTAAAAAAGTTGAAGGCAATTTTAAGAAAGTATGCTCTCAAACGGTAAATTAAAGCATCGTGGTGAAGCCAGCATGTCTTAGAACCAAAAATTCGGAGACATGTGACATCTACCAACCCGCACTAGGCCCGCGAGTAGCCTTCTCCCTCTCGTAGGGAGGACGCCTGTATCCCAGCAGTGGGTACCTTAAAAGCTTAATAATAGATAAGGAAAATTTCAAATTCCATTTGGAAATACTTTGTTGTTTGCTGACACTAAGTTAAGTGGGTACATTACATGCTTTTGCCTTCGCTAATACTTGGCGACTTGGCAGTAAAGATAATTTTATGTTAGTTAGTTTTATTTAGGTACCAGCGACCTGCCCCGGCTTCACACCGGCGCAATGTATACATGGAAACCATCCTCTTGAATCACTCTATCTATTGCTGAAAACTGCATTAAAATCCGTTGCGTAGTTTAAAAGATCTAAGCGTACAAACAGCAGGAGCGACTTTGTATAATACTATGTAATATAAAGATAATATTTCTGGAAAAAAAAATCTTTGACTTGGGTTAGCATTACCTCATGCAGAGCCTGTGCAGCCGTGTCAACGGAGTGCAGCGCGGTGGTCGCGGCCGCTATAAAGGAGGCGCGTCTGATGGTCTGCTCGGTCTTCTCGCCGTCCCTGAAGCTCTTGCGGGAACGCTGTGAGATGTAACATAACTTAACGTCTCGTTTGACCATTCCTCGAATACGTGTATAAAGCTTGTCCCAAATAATAGGGGCGAACGGCGGCGTATTGTAAAAAGCCTGTCTGCCACCTGTGTCGGGAACAGGGTCCAAGCTGTCAGTGGTTTGGGCTCAATCAATTAAAATCTTAAATCCGCTGAACTTAATTGCTGGGTCAAGACAAGAAGCATGTTATAGTCAAGCCGACTTGACCTGACTTGACTTGGCCGGCAAAAACAAGCGGTTAGTGCTAGTAAAAACGTATTAGGCACAGTAAAAGGATCTAGTACCCTGAGGAGTGCACTGCGTCCTTTGGTCTTGGGGTCGATTGAGAAGTACATCTGCGTGGTGAGGTCCGCTATGCTCTCTGCAGCATCCTTCGCGTCGTTGGGATTCTAATACAAAAAATAAAATAAAGCGATTTTAGATTTTCTCCCGAATTTTCTATTCGGTCAGTCGTATCAAAAGTTAGGTATTGGTACATGTAACAATATTTTTCGCTTCTGCACTGGCAGTGCATGTTCTTTGCCTTTTTACGTTAACGGTTTCGTCAACTTGAGTAACGTATCTGCCGATCATACATGACAGACTGTCTCTTTCATAAAATTCTGAGGGCGACCTTTAGGTTTACACAGAAACGAGTAGCGTCGTTACGGTCTGTCGTCTGCTTGTCCGCTTCATCGCTGTGATGTGCGGTTCCGGTCGACTTGGTAATTGTACCGAAAAAAAAAACTTTAAATGATAAATGATGTTTATTATGCAAAGGTTAGGTTTTTAAAAACACTTTTACACGTCTCTTTTTTTTAATTTAGATGAGGCCGGTGTTTCGTACCTGACTACTCTGAGAAGAAACAGCCGAAACAAACTCAGAGGTCATAGTCTCTTTTAAAGTCCAGACATAATCTTGGTTAACTCACTTGGTTCACTGACACTTTAGCCCAAAACTTAGGCAAACTCAAAATCTAAAATCAGACATTAATCTCTAAAAGGAGTAAATGATAGTGACGGTTGGCAGGGGAACATAGAAGACAAAACCGGCCAACTGTGAGTCAGACGTGCACGAAGGGTTCCGTAGAATATCAAAAAAATAAACACGTTTGTTGTAGGGGAGCCCTCTTTAAATATTTATTTTATTCCGTTTTTAGTATTTTTTGTTAAAGCGGCAACAGAAATACATCATCTGTGAAAATTTCAATTGTCTAGCTATCACGGTTCATGAGATACAGCCTGGTGACAGACAGCCAGACAGACAGACGGACAGTAGAGTCTTAGTAATTGAGTTCCATTTTTACCCCTTCGATACGGAACCAAAAAAGGTATTGCGCCGACCCCAAGTGACATGAGACTAGGGTAGGGAGATGTTGACGAGCATGTTGTTACTTACACTTTGGCCCGGCTCGAGGGCCCCAGTCAACTTGTTCATGAAGTTGTTCAGATCTTGCAGCTCGTCCAGAAGCATCTTCTTAGCGTCGTCGATGGTTTGTTTGTCTGCTGTCTCCTTCACACCTATTAGAACCATTTGATAAGCATAATTATTTTTTATTTATTTAGACTTCATGTACATACAATCATAATCATAAATCTTTATTTTTCTCGACATCAAAAATTACAGGCACTGTTTTGTGGCACAATCTTATATAGAGAAAGGTGTCTGAAGTAGGAAGGTCCTGAGCTACAGATCACCTCTCTGGCTTATTATAACATTTTACTAGCTACATTTTTTGTCAAGATGCTAAAATTTAAATTTAAATTAGAAATAGGTTAACAAGAACTTGAAATTAATTATTTGACAATAGGCGGACTTAATGCCTCATGGCATTCCTTACCAGTCAACCTTTGGGTTAAATAAAAAAACATTGTGGTAGGGTACAAAATAAATATTTTAAAAAAAAACTTCTAGCTTTCGAAAACACTGCTTATTTGCTTGCTTGTTCTACTGTTATAACATTGTTCAATACAACCAGCACCGAAACAAAAACTAAAACTATTTTTATTTTGCGAAATTCGCAACAGATGTGTGTGTGTGTGTGTGTGGTTTTCGCGCCATTACAGCAAATTAAGTGATGAAGATATAAAGCAATGATGGAGCTAAATATGTAACTGGAAAGTAATGAAGAGTGGACTTCTTGGGACTGTCTTATTTAATACTAGCTGTTGCCCGCGGCTTCGCTCGCGTTTTTGTCGGAAATTATCCCACGGACACGTTGTAAATATAGCCCATGGCACTCGGGGATAATGTAGTTTCCTATTAGTGAAAGAGTTTTCAAAATCGATGCAGTTGATCCAGAGATTACCCCCTACATACAAACATACAAACAAATTTTACCTCTTCCTAATATTAGTATAGACGAAGATCGATCGATCGATTTTGAAGACCGTTAGAAAACCGGCAAGAAACTCCATGGCCTTTTCATAAATATTTGGTCTAAACAAATAGCCGAAAAAAAACTTTTGTATTTTTTTGCAATGTAAGTATGTTACTTCAGGATGCACAAAAAAAAAACGCTTGACTTTACATTTTGACAATTTTTTTGGAAAAATGCAATTGTCTTCTTACAATTGATTATTGTAAGAACTGCATTTTCTGTGAATTAAGGTTAAAACGATTCCGGGGCTGTGGGACTGTTCGAAAGAGATACCGCGGCCCTGGAGCACAGAGAGCTAAGAAGGCACATGGATGGGTTTTAGTTTGTACAAGGCTGACACTCCCTTCCGCTTCGCCCAGAGCGGGAAGGGTCACTTGATGATTTCCCATCCAGAAAAAAAATAGCTAAAACAATTCCGTAGACTACATTGCCGCCTGTTCCCGTTTGCCATTCCGCTACGAATTAGAATTATTTTCATAGGTACATAAAATAATATGGTACATAAATTATTATAAAGAGGTAACGTTTGTGAGTTTGTGAGGTTGTCGGGGGTAATCTCTGGATCTACCTAACCGATTTTGAAAATTCTATCACTAATAAGAAGCTACATTATTCCCGAGTGCCATATATTTACAACGTGCCCGTACGATCATTTCCGACAAAAACGCGAGTGAAGCCGCGGGCAATAGCTAATTGATTTATATTAACTTATTAATTAATTTATATTAACTTATTAATTAATTTATACCTTATTCCAAGGGCTTACCTTGCTCAACTACTGGGAAGTCTTCCTGCATAGTCCAGACGATCTGTTGAGCTTCCTTTAAATGGGCTTCGGTTGGATCTGTCAAAAACAAACAAGATTTTAGACGCTCTAGTTAAAGAGTTTCGTTCTGTATCAAAGAAAACCTGTTGTTCCATACATTCATTAAAAACAATTAATTTAGAAACTAGCTGTTTTTATTTCATTAACGAATCGTGTCAGAAAGACAATACTGCGCTGCAAAAAAAATATAACTAATGTGGCTCAAAAGGCTGCCCAACTCAAATGGGACTGGGCAGGACATGTCTGCCGGACAAACCAAAATAGTGGGAAACTGATGTCCTGACACATTGAGGCGGAGTCGCGACAGGACGCGAATGAGATAGCGGGACGAGCTGGACAGGTTCTGTCGGAACTGGAAGGAAGACGCGCGGGAGAGAGGCCTTTGCGCAAGAGTGGGAGAGCGAAGGATAGGAAAAAAAATGGACAATGACAAATTTTTAATAACCACCAAAACATTTCTCCTTTGGGGGATGTGCATTTCAGCGATAGCTTACGATGAAGTTCGTGCGTTGATTCCCCTAAATCGTGGATAGCCCGCATTAATCAACAAAAGAAGGAGTATCACATACTTGTGAGCAGTCCAACTATCTTGACCGAGTTGGAGTTCATCCTGTTCAGCTTCCTTATGCAGTCCTTAGACATGTCCCCGCGGAGAGGCATCTCACCTTTCTGCAAATAAAGAAGCCATTTTGATAAGCTAAGAATGTGGGGATGCAATGATATTTAGGAAGATAATAGTTGACTGAACTGCTCAGTTTCAAATTCAGTAATAAGATTTCGATGATGAACCTTAATGCTACGAGCTACGACTGAAGGTTCAATGTTACATCTACATAGCTCATACAGACCTCAAAGGACGAATTTCATAAATGAACTGAATGCGATCAGCGCATCTGAACTGCTTTCAAGAGCTACCAGTGTCATCAGTCATCATTGCTATGGAATATTGACACTGGAGGGTCTTGAACGCAGTTTAAATGTGCTGATCACAATAAGTCTCACTGAGGTCTTAGGAGACCCTTATAAGAACTCGTAGCTCAGTCCTGGACTCTCTAAGCTCTTAATTTCGGGTTAAGGTACGGGCGTTACCTACTCCGTATATCTTACGAACATAAGATTAGTAAGGAGTCCAAACTAACATTGAATGACAGCACGATTACACAATTGTCTCTACACCCGATGTGTTTTCAAAGCTCATGAATCTGATAATAATAAGGCGTAGGGTTCATTTCGAAGTTTCGAGCTACATTCAGACGGGCCTGTATCTTCTTTGACGGACTTAGAGAATAGAGAATAGACCCCCTGGGCCGACACAATTTAGATTGCTATCGACACGCTTAGCAGACGAATAGTTGATGTGGGTAATGAAAATATACTTAGGTAATTACAACTTACCAAAGCTTGTTGCTGGTTCTGAAGATGGTCAGTAACCACAATCTGTTGCACCGTGGTTATCATAGCGCCCGACTGAGCATGGGAACCTGATTGAAAAAAGGATTAGGAATTTAATTCATATTAATAAATAAAATCTCTAGAAGATATTTTTTTTTAATAGTCCCATTCAATAGACTCACATAAACAGGAACCCTGTGTCCCAGCGATGGGAACATCAGTGTATCAATCGACATCAACTTAAGGTGAAAGCCTAAACCATACATCTTAATGGTCCTTCGAGCCGGATACGGATGGCATTGAAAAGCTTACCTTGATCGTAAGGCACGAGCTTGGTGGGGCCGACGAACGACTCCGTCACTATCTTAGACGGGTTGTTGGCGACGTGCTGGATCAGATGACTCCTGCAATAGAAAATTATTAGTACTCGTATAACGCTACAGGCTGGAATAAACCAATGTATCAAAGTTTAAGGGTATGTAGAACAGGGTGTAAAGTTCTTCATCCCCAATAGGAAAGGGAAGATCCTCCGACTAGACGTGTGTTGTGTCTGGTGGGTAACTGCCTGACAGTTGTTGTCGAATTTTTACTGCGCGATTTAGGAATTTGATGTAGTTCTTCATATGTGTAGATGGCGCTGTAGTACTTTTTGTAGTGCCGCTACAATAGTACATTATTGCAGAGGCCGAAGAAATAAGCCATTGCAGGTCGAGTATGAGTTTGAAGGCCGAGCCGTAGGCGAGGACTTCACTAATACGAGACAGGCAATTGCCATTTCCGCCGAGGCATATATAGTGCTTTTCTCAAAAGAATGCAGGGAAATAAAACCTACCAATGTTTGTCTCTGCATCACCCAAAGGTTGACTGGTAGAAAATGCCTATGGCATTAAGTCCGCCTCTGTACTATGTGCTTGAAGTGTTAAATAAATAAATAAATAAAACATATTTTTTCCCATTTTTCCAAATCATAAAATTTTCATACTTCTTTTGACTTCGCTGGAAACAGGTTTTCCATTGCCAATTTGGCTTCTGATCTTAAAACTGGTGGAGTACAATTAATCTCCATTTCGCTTTAGGAACCGTTGGAACTAATTTTGATTATTAAATGTATATTTATTAATTAAGTAAATAACAAATCAAGACGAATGTTCAGCTTTGCCGCCAATTTTCTATTTATCATCCAAACGCATTTAGGGCTTTAAAGCCACGTGAACGCAATTTATTTGTACTAAGCAAAGTGACTTTGGTATGCCAAGAATGATAAAAGAGATCCAATCAAAGAGTCTTTAATAACCCCAGCAGCACGCCGTTTCATACAACATTGCTGGAGCGTTGTATTGTTCCAAATTAAAAAAACGCTCCTGCAATGGATATGATATTCTTTGTCCGCAAATTCGATACCTCGTGTGTTTTTTTTTTTTTCGAAAATAATGACGATATTTCCATGCATGTTTGAGAAAAAGTATTTAATCATCTGCCTAGCCCAACTCCTTGTTTTATGCTGTATGTGAAGCCCAAAAGTCCGACACCAGTTTTCCGTCTCTCTCTGACCAAGGACAGAGGGGCAATCGCTCCATGTAAAATATTGGTTTTGCATCGGCAAGACGGCCACCGGTTAAGCTGGAAGCCAACCATAGGTCTGGAATAGGCTAGGTTGATGATGACGCTTATTTTGTTTTCATCACGTAACTACTAATATTCTTTCTTTTATCTGTTTTACTACTTACTTGCCCTGTTGTACATTGTCGTGGCAGATGGCCATGGACTCCCCGGGGTCCATGGAGGGCTTGGCCATCATCCGGCGGCGGATGATGTCGATGTAGCCCTCCAAGATGTCCCGGATGCGGTGGCAGTCTTGCGTCTTCACGCTGTATTCTTTGTCACTGGGGAAGAAAGATGAGATATTTAAAAACAGCCTTGTTTTTCGTAATCGTCTGTTTGTGTTTACAATTTACAGAAATATTGACTTTATGTGACTTTTCATTAAGTTGATTTCAGAATTTTTGGTAATAGATATTGAAAAGTCATCAAAATATGTGAAGTTTAGCGTAAACTGAACTTTATGCGTGAGTATTTAAAATATTTTTGAAAAGACAATATTTGTTTACATGTTTGTATGCATTTTTTTCCAAATGAAATAGATGATAGAGCTATGCGAGTCTGGTCTCAGTGACTTGTAGATTTGTGTGTATAACTATTGATCATCCTCGATGATTCTTATGGAGTCCTCTCACCTCTTCATTCTTTGTCAAAAGAATCGGTTTGTTTCAACAACTGATAACATGTCCCGAGTAACGTAGATATCTAGTACTAGTTCTTTTTCAATTTTTAGTTCATCTAGAGAAAATAACTCTGTGAAACAAACCTATAATCCCCGAAGTTGAGTGTGAAAGTCTGTGACTTCCCCGCGTGGTAAGTCTTGACGTGCGTCAGCGGCCATTGCTGTAGGATCTCCTTGGTCACCTCGTCGAGACGCAGGATCGCCTCAGCATTGATGCCGAGTAGCCGGGGGACTAGTTTCTTCTTGTCTTTTTGTTTCTCCTGTAATTGAAAAAAAAGGTTACTATTTACGGCTGATCAAAGGCCTCCACCCATTACTTCCAGTTGATTCGGTCAAATTGAAAAACGGTATGGTGTTTTACCCTCTCGTTGGTAAATTGGACGCTAGTCCCGCTAGTAGACTGATCCATGGAGGTCTTTTGTTCCCAGGGGATCCAGAGCTACTGGATTTTCTTTTACGAAATTCTCAGCCCGGAGTCTGAACTCGCGTTCTCTTAATGGTAATAGGCTCGCTTTATTCTCTATCATAAATATAAATAGCGGGTACACTGTACGCCTCTGCATAGGTAACCCTCTGAGGAATACAAACGTATGGAAATACATTTATGGTGTCGAAATATTTTCAAGATTTACACAAAATACAGACTTAGGGTCTTCGCGCACTACACGGCCGTAACCAAGACTTCTGGCCGCAGCAGCGACTTGTGATCGAAACCAGGATAAATTTTGGTCGCAAAACCGGGTGTCCGACCCGTTATGTTCAAGATAGCGGCCGGCCATGCGACAAGTCATGGTTTAAGCCGCGGAGGTGCGAGGTCTCTTAAATGATTAAAAAATTGTCACGATAATCGTACAACGAAGAATCATACCTTAACTAAGAAGAAGGTGACTCCATACGTAGGCATAGCCCTCGCAGTCTTGATGTACAGGAACTTGGCTTCAAGCTCGCTTTTACCCTGGTGCGTCGCGTACTCCTTCATGATCTTCTTCTCCACGCTCCAGGCGTTTAAATACTGGCCGGGGAGGTATTCTTCTAATCTGAAGTAAGGAAAGAGTTTGAGTGATGGCGAGTATACATGTTATGGTGAAATTTTTATACTTTACTAAGTCTCGTTTTCTTCATATTAGGGGTATGAGAACAGGGTGTAAAGTTCTTCATCCCTTATAGAAAAGGGAGGATCCTCCGACCAGACGGGAGTTGTGTCTGGTGGGCTACTGCCCGACAGTTGTCGGGTTTTTCTATAAACGGTGTTACAAGACCCTTAACGAAGCCGAAAGCCACTTGTGCTCCCCGTCATTGCGATCATTTTTTTTTGTTCTAGACCATACCTGGGAACCTTCTAGTTATGGAGATATTGGGGGTCAAAGTTCCAACTTTTTCACAACTTTTATTTTTATATTTGTGTTTATTGTAAGATTTTTACTTTAAACACCTCCACGACGCCCCTACTATTCAATTCATCCATCAGCACAATGTTTTAAGTCTGTTACATTGAGTTCTACCGTAAAACGTGACTTTTCACCCCAAAAAAAGTCGTACCCCTGCAATTTTTTTTGCGTAAAGATACTTATTTTGATGTACATAATCCTTGGTCTTGTTACACATCGCACGATTCAGAATTTTGATGTTAATTCTTCATTTCTATCATAGATGGCGCTGTAGTAATTTTTGTAATGCCGATGTTCTCGTCTCTTGTCTCTGCCTTGCACTTGTAATTTGAGAGTTGTGCGACTACGTGTTGTCTACATCTATAGTTTATTCTCCACTCGCTCCTTCTAGAAGAATACTTACTTCTCGATAAATCCAGGCTTGTGCTTCTTCTCGTCATAGTCTCCTAATTGGATCTGGCACTGGAGTCCCGCAAAGTTCACCGCTATGAATAAATGAAAATAACATTTTAACACTTTCGGTGCCAAACATCTAGCATATGGGTCGAAAAATTATTCGTTCGTGTGCCCACAACCCGCATCTGAGTCGTCGTTAGTAGTAGCTATAGATGACTTGTGTCCGTACATGCATGGTCCATGCCAAAAACCCGACTAGCGAACCGACTAGCGAGCTTTAAGGGTTCTCGAAGTCTTTTTTTTAAATGTCAATGAAAACATCCTCTCTTTCGTATAATTATATGTTAGTTGTTACGCCCCCACCTATTGAGGTTTATTCAAACAAAGATGCGTTCGTTCGTAAAGGTAACTCGTGCCTATACCTATTATTCTGTGCTTAAACTATTATTGTGATGTTAAAGCTATAATTAAGTAACAAAATGTAAAACTTGATTAAAAAATAATGGGCCAAAATAAATTATTTGACTTGAATTATATTACAATATTATTGTATTATAATTTGCAAAGATCACCCAAAGTCTATTCTCTATTCTCCAAAACATTAAAATGTTGGCACTTTCAGATTAAGACAAAACGGAAGTCAAATTTGCACATAGCTGGCAATTTCTTTACATACTTTGCTCAAATACATAAAATATAAAAGAATTATAAATTCTATCGATTCGTATTCTAAAAAATCTAAACTACATATGCAAAGGTGAGTCAGCTAATTGCTATAACTCACTGTACATAAAGTGTTCGACTGTTTTTTATTGACTATTAGCTTTCATCAGCCCTGGCAGGCCCTAGGCCTTTCTCAAACTTCATTACAATCTGTTTAGTAGTTTAGTCACATTTCTATAATAGTGTGAATGTAGGTAAATAAATTAGGAATATAGGATGACTGGTAATTAGTGACCGTTACTTAAACACGTAATTGTAAAAGTTTTTAAACTGTCATGGTCACTAAAATTATCATTAACACTAGATACGGGATATTTAAATGTACATGGTAAATATTCCGTATCTAGTGTTAATGATCACGTAATTATACTCATGATAACAAACAACTTTCCCAAAGAAACTTTTTTTTAAACGGCTAACAGCTGATAAGTCTCAGGCGCTCGCGAATTTCATACGGCTGTTGTGTTATTGTGATAAAAGTGTGTGTATAAAAAAAACGTTTCTTTGGGAAAGTTGTTTGTTATCATGAGTACTATCACGTGTTTAACGATCGGTCACTAATTACCAGTCACCTTATATAATTTTGCTCCAAATGAAATTATCCTTAATCAGTCTTTATTTTAACGAAAACAATACATATAAATTATACAATACACATACATTACAAAAACAATTGGGAAAGGCGTTTATTGAAGAAAAAGCTTATATCTTAGTTAACCTAGCCTAATATTAGTGATATGCCCGAAACACAGGCACAGGCGGGAACCAGGAATGCTCAACATGATAATGCACGGCACGAGAACGCACGACATTGGAACGTACGTGTTTTGAATTCCAATGACGTACATTATCATGTCGCGCATTCTCGGCCTGGACAAAGATTGTCCGGCTCGATAATGTACAACACGAGAATTGGAATCAAAACAAACTGTGACGTCACATTAAAAAAGTAAAAAGCCATGTGACACTAGGGACGGGTGATACACAGATTTTATTGATTTTGATTGATTAGGGATTGATTTTGTTCCATTTGAAGTATGGTTGACGTTCAATCGTATACTAACTAAAGTAATCTGTGAATTTTTCGTGTATTTATGTTAAGTTTGGTTTGTTTGGAACTTTATAAACGCATTTTGGGTTTTCTTGTTGAGTTCTGGTTGTAAGGCACCCTCCTACAGCTAAATTAGGAAGCGAAAATGGTCCTGATATGGGATGGAAGAAAACAAAAGATAATGAAATACCTATCAGCAACGTGCATGCGTTTTCAACAAGAAATGATATTTGATTGGTGATCTTTGAGATTTTGCAACATGTTTGGCAAGTAAGTACATAAGCTATTACAAATTACAACATCATTGGTGTACCTAAGTACCTACTACGGAAGTTTGAATAACAGCATTACAACAATTTCTCCATGAGCAACCTGGGCTCTTACTATGAGCTCCTTACTAACCCACCTCAATAGCATTATTCTCGAAGATTCTTTCCGTAACTTCAAATCGTCTCAATTTATGGTACCATAAGATTATCAGTGTGTAAATTATTAGAGCTCTTTATCTGGGGGCTGTCAGTTTGGTCCCTTTGGCTTTGTTTGTGAAGTAATTAGTCAAACCTTGTAGGTACTCTATATTATGTATGTAGGTCCTTACTATCTGATAAATAAATACCTATCCACAAAACATTCCTACATATTACCTACAAACACCAGCTGGCAGCTGTGGAGACAGTGACAAGATCTACAACATAACACATAGCTATTAAAGTAAACTAGGAATTTTGTACCAGGTAAGTACCTTTAGCTGCCATCATAATAACTTTCTAATTAATCTTATTTATTTTAGATTATCACTGCGATTGTAAGATGTGTGAGACTCACACTTGATGGAGATAATTATAAAAGCAATGAAATATTTGCCCCGAACATAGTCCATACCACTATTATGTTGCTGCTTGCTGCTCAAGAGGACCACAAGCCTGACATAGAATTCCATTACATTATATTATTATATATTATATGGTTTCATCGCAGAAGAAAAAACTCATTAGTAATAAGTTAATTGGTTATACCTAGTCAAAGCTGCCCTGAATTACATACCTAACTGCTAAGGCAAAAGAAATACCTACTATGAAATAAATTCAAGAATAAAATCAGCGAACAGGACCAAATAGTACCTAATTTGCTAAACTAAATTATGGGCGGAACCAGAGTTTAGAAGATTAAGTGTGGAGACAGTATGAAAGTGGCAAAGTAAAATATTATCGGGATAGCATTATAGTTAGTGCTCTATGAATGCTAAAGCTTATCTCTCTATCTAAAATAATCTAAAAAACCAACTAGGTAATACTTCTATTTTTGATCCATGACAGATAAATAGCCTTTAAAATAGTAGGTTTCACCTACTAATTGTTTGTTACATAATTTTATTTGTAATTAAGTTGAAGAAATAGGTAATTTATATGATGATCATTGTTTTAATATAAATTTAACATTTAATTAAATTAATTATATATTTAATTTCATTGTCTTTTTTTCACTCTTCCTTGTCTGTAGTAGGTATGTCCTGCAGGATAGTCCTTTCCCTTGTTCTCCACACAGATCCCGCGACCATACATAAATCATCTCTTGATCTCTATTCGTAGCTTGCTTCTTTCCATGATACCTAACAGTAAAATTAAATAAACAATAATGCAGTATAAATATTATCATCATCATATCAGTCATAGGAAGTCCACTATTGAACATGGGCCTCCTAATTATAATAGTTTATACTTATTTAACTAAGTAAGAAAGACGAATTTAACCACTAGACCTTGTGGTGCACCTTGGCGGAGGCCTATGTCAATCACTGACTGACACTGACTGCAATTATGATGATGATGAACCATTAGCTATTTTTATTGGATCATCAAATCAAATTAACAGCTTCCATTGTGATCAGTGTTTGGCTCGCGATCCGAGGTTCTGGATTCGATTACCTGTGGGGAGGACACTGTCTCACAAAAATGTCTTTACGGGACTGTTCCAAGTTTAGTTAGAGCATTGCAGGTTAAAATCACCTGATTGTTTAGAAAGTAGGTAAGTTGATTCCGTACTTCGGATTCGGAGGGCTCATTACTGTCGGTCCTGGTTATTTTCTACACGATGTAGACGAAACAGAGCCACAGTATTTCCTAGTTTTAATGCATGTTATCATCTTGCTGAAGTAAAAACCAGATTTCATTTGATGAGGTTTTGCTAACGGTATCACTATCTGATTGTATTTCATTCTCCCAATCAATGAGATCAGCAGCCTTGCTAGACCTAAAATAAATCGGGAGGCTGAATACTATTATTACTTAATCATAAATAATAAAACAGCATAATTATCCATCAATAACATTATTTATTTCTTATTATTTTATTTATTTATTATTAAAAAAAACAGGCACTCAAAATAATTTCTTAAATCTTCTAGACAGTTCTTTATTGGAATATTCTAGACTCAAATCTTCTAAACAGGTCCTTACAAGAATATTCGAGACTCGCACGTAATCTAGAATGTTCTCGTAAGGCAGCCGACGTAGGTAACAGTTTTAGAGGTTTAGCCGCGGCCGCGCGGTCCGCACATGGAGAAATGCGCGGCCAAGCAGTTTTCTTAAACGGAGCTTAGTAGAGCTGTGGTAGAGGTCCCATTCTTTTTGCTAATCACTGATACGATTTCGAAGAAAATGTAGACAGTATGAATAAAGTCCTATTGTTTGGATTTCAAAACCTACAGCACTTAAACCTAAAATGCAAGGAAGTAGGGTGACCAAGATTTATGGTGCGTCAATCAGACATTTCCAAAAGCGTCGTTTTTTTATACCACATACGTAAGTAGTATCTAATATCATAATGAGGGAATAACTATGGTTACTTGGATGGAGAAGTACTGATGCGAAAATATAATAGGTCTCCGGACCCAAACTGCGCGACACACCGCGCGGGCTGGGCCGCCGACACTGTCATCGACTACTACCGTCGCTGGGGGCTCAAACTCAAACTCAAAGCGTTTATTTCAATTAGACCTTCACAGGCACTTTTGAAAGTCAGAAAAACAAAGGCGAAGCTACAGTCACACAAGGCATAATAACTTGTGAAAGTACTGTAGTTGCCCATTCCAAAGCGTAGATCTCTATGGAGAAGAATGGGCAAGAAACTCCATGGACACTCTTTTCAATCAAAATATTGTTACAAGATCTTGGTTACATCATTCATGTTGAGATTATACATATATGTGAGAACGATGTAGAAAGACGTGCACATTAAGAGCGTCCAGAGTAAAAGATTATAACTATCACAATTTAAAAACAAAGTAATTAAAATAAACCGTGGCAGCTAAGAGATGACCAGTCCTAACTGACAGCGCCCGTTCACGAACATGACGCATGCATCAGCTCCATTCAGCTCAACCATATTGAAGGGAACTAAACGACCCAACACACCCGCCACTATCAGCGAGACATTTGAGTGAGCCTGACATTCTCTCAGCCACCAGGGCACATTCGAGTCAATGAAGGATAACTAAATGTAAATGGTAGCTTTACAGTACATAGTACTCACACATGTGCTATGCAGTTATATAATACTAAGAGATTGAATCTACGAGTATACAATGCAAAGATATTTTTACAATCTTCTGCAGCTTCCACAATAATTTCACATGAGCTTCTGATTAGTTTGCCCCTATGGTTGTGGAGCAGGAACAGCATTGAGCCATGCATTTTTATCATCGATGTAATCCCCAAACTTATAATATGCTTGCCTACATAGTGTGCGTTTTATACAAGATTTAAATTTTGTCTCATTCAGTTGTTGAATGTGGGGAGGTATTTTATTATAACATTTTAAACAGTACCCCATGAAAGTTGAGTCTACTTTAGCTAGCCTGAAACCTGGCTGTACTAGTTGGTCCCTGTTTCTAGTATTAAAGTGGTGTCTGTCACCTCTTTTACTAAAAAAATGCAGATTTTTCCTAACGTACATGATGTTTTCATAGATGTATTGACAAGGTACTGTCATGATGTTAATTTCTTTAAACAGTTCCCTTAGAGAATCGCGCCTACGTAGATCATAATTATATGGCTCTGATGGCTCTTTTCTGCAGAATAAATATAGACTCAATGTCTGCAGCCCGTCCCCATAGTAAAATACCGTATGACATAATACTATGAAAATAACTAAAATAGACTAGCCTCGCGGTATCTGCATCAGTAAATTGGCGGATTTTTCTAACAGCATATGCTGCTGAACTCAGCCGTCCTGCAAGAGATGTTATATGCGGACCCCATTGTAGCCTTGAGTCGAGCGTGATCCCCAGGAAAACAGTATTTTCGACGAATTGCAGTTTCTCTTGATTCAATACTATGTCACTATCACTACTTTTAACATTCGGTAGAGCAAATCTTATGTACTTCGTTTTTTTCCCATTTAATACTAAATTATTTGCGGTGAACCAATTATGGACCTGCATTAAGGCGTTATTTACGTCGTCGAGATTTGTGGCACGTCTGTTTATCTTAAATATTAAGGAAGTATCGTCAGCGAATAACACCATTTGTGGTTGGTTTTTAAATAAATGGGGTAGATCATTAATATATACCAAAAAGAGGAAAGGACCTAATATCGAACCTTGTGGTACACCCATACTTACTTTTAAACCCATTGAATTGACACCATTTATTTGTACTTGCTGATGTCTATCGTTTAAATACGATTTCACTAAACTGAGCGCAAGTTTCCTTAACCCGTAATGTTCAAGTTTTAAGAGTAGGGTTTCATGGTTTACGCAATCAAATGCTTTCGAGAGGTCACAGAAAATTCCTATGGCATCTTGTGCCTCTTCCCACGCAGTAAATATGTGTTTTAATAAGGTGACACCGGCGTCAGTCGTACAACGTCCTTTGGTGAAACCATACTGTTTCTCATGCAAGATTTTTTTGGTGTTAAAGTGGTTGAGCATTTGATTAAGCATTACCTTTTCAAACACCTTGCTGAAAACCGGCAATACGGATACGGGTCTATAGTTATTGGTGTCTTTACTGTCCCCGGATTTGAAAAGTGGTATTACCTTGCTGTATTTCATAAGGTCCGGGAAGACTCCTTGGTCCACACACAAATTAAATATTAAGGCCAAGTACGGTCCTATAGTCTCAATAATGGCTTGACAAACTTTAATTGACATACCTCATAGATCCTCGGTTAATTTGACTTTGATTTCTTTAAAAGCTTTAATGACTGCTATGGGGTTTATATATTTAAATTGAAACTCAACCGGACAGGCTGAAACGTTCGCTCTTAATAAATCAATAGAAAACAAGGGTGAGGAATTTAAGGTTTCGGTAGTTTTAAGTGGGATACTAGTGAAGAAATCTACAAATTCTTGAGCAACTTCATTTTTAGAGCTAAGAAGACCACGTGAAGTCTCTAGAGTGATATCATTATTATATTTTTTATTTCTGTTAGTTTCACTATTGATGATTTTCCAAACCGTCTTTATTTTATTATCGGCGGATCTAATCTTGTTGCTAATGAATAAGGCTTTAGCTACCTTGCAGGAGTTTTTAAATTTTTTTGAGTAAGTTGTAACATATTTATTAAAAGTTTCTGAGTTGATGTAAGGCTTAAGACGGTACAGCTCAAACAATCGTTCCCTACTTTTCCTAATACCCTTAGTTGCCCAGTCACTGAACATAAACTTTGGGCAAATAGATTTGGTTTTCATTTTTAATGTATTATTGAACTCTGTGTAAACTACCGAAAAGAATTCCTCATAAAATTGATTAACATTTTCAATAATATGGCTCGGAATGCCTAAATTACTAATTAAGTTATTTTTAAATTTATTCAAATTACTGGGTGTTATTAGTCTAGATTTTATCTGGATTCTTTGTAATGGTGTGTAGGACTCGAAAGCAACGGTTTGCCCGCTGTGATCAGAAGGAAGGTAATTTACAATGGATGTATCTAAGTAATCGCAGCAACAAAACACATTATCAATACATGTAGCAGTATTTGTAGTAATTCGAGTTGGTTCCGAAAACACGTTTGACAAATTAAATGATTTAAAAAGATGTAAGAATCTACTGCTATTCGAATTTTTGTCTAAAATATTAACATTAAAGTCACCACAGATAACTAATGATTTATTACCAGTTGCAAGTTTTGCTAAAGCATCTTCCATTACTGACTCAAATATAGAGTAGTTTTGATAATTTGGGGGTCTGTAAACGCACACTATTACATGCTTATCCAGCTCAACACAAGACAGCTCAATACTATGTACAACCGATAGATCAACAATGTCATTACGAGTCTTAAATTTAATACAATTTTTAACTAAGATTAATGAACCCCCACGAATCTTAGCTTTCCGGTTAAAGCAACTGCCCACACTGTAATTTGCGTAATTAATAAGCATTTCATATTCTTTTAACCAATGTTCAGTGAAACAAACAATTTCAAACTTTGTTTTTTCTAAAAACAATTCAATTTCTAGTTGCTTTGAAGAGAAACCTTGAATATTTTGATGAAATAACTGCATGGAATTCTGCTTAGCCCCTTTTTTACATTTAGCTATTTGAGAGCAAGAAGGTACATTGTTGTTGTTCGGTGTAACATTAATGTTTCTGGTATCTTCTGTTGTCTTACTAACTAGTTTAAATGAGCATCCGGAGTGATCCCCAAGACTCCCATGCCATTACAAGACAATGAGATCCTAGTACTAGTGGACCCCACTCGAGAATCTTCTAAAGTTACACATGGATCCTCCCCGTAATTGTAAAAATAATTATTAGTATTATTACTAATAGTCGCAGTGTGAATAATATAACTAAACATACACATACTACTTATGTCTGAGTGAATATTATAAACTAATAGCCTAGGTATTTTGTGTCTACAACTAATAGGTAGATACACTTTACCCCGTGTCGACTTAAGTTTACCAACAAAGCTGTTGACATCAAGAAATACAAGCCTGTCACTATAGTGACCTACTAAGAAATGAAGATGCTTATTCAACATGTGAATATAATTGTTTTTCCTGTTTGAAAAAATGGGCTAAAATGTAACGTAGACAAAACGGAATGTGCTATGTTCACTCACAAGAGAAACTACCGCAGAACCATTCGCATCAAAGACGAGGCAACAGTGTTGCCACCTTAGCCCTTTTCGGGCTAGATCTAGCACTTTTTACTGAAGGTAAACTCGTTTTTTCATGCTTTAGCCCGAAAAGAGCAATCTAGCCCTTTTCAAGCGAAACGAAAACTTCACACCGCGATTACCAAGTTATGAAACAATGCGCGCCATGTAGTAGATTTCTTCAGTTCACTTAAAGATTTCTTAATTGAGTATATGTTTAATTTAGCTATGGTAACATTGTTAACACTTCCTACTCTTTCTGCTTCTTTACTGGGGAATTCCCCAAGTTTGTTTCTAAGTATAAACCGACTAATTTAGGATGTAGTTACAATATATTCATAGTAATCTTATTTATGTATCTGTTTTTTTCGCAGTATTATAATATCACTAAGGCAATGAGAGCGAAGCGAACATTTGTTTTTGTAACTTGTTGAAATAATCGACCGCGAGTGCGAACACAGATGTCAATCAGCCATCAACTTCTTCTGCTTCGGCAGAAATGATTTTGGAAGACTCCGATGAAGACTCTGATTTTTAACAATGTAATAACTTAATAATAATTAGATTATATAAAACGTTTCAAATAAACAATTTTTATCTCTGCATTTCTATGTTTTTAGCTCCTTCTTCTAGCACCTCTTTTGATGGCAAAATTTGCGAAATCTAGCTCTTTCTAGCTTGGCCGACTGCCCCTTTTCAAAAACTAAGGTGGCAACACTGCGAGGCAATCGAATATCAAAATAGCATAAAATATCTGGGCGTACACTTAGACAAGACCATGACCATGAGCAAACAGACGGATTACGTCGTGCAGAAGGCGCGACGAGCACGCGGTGCGCTAGCTCCTATCATAGGTTGGTACGCCAAGACAGACATGACTGTGAAACTTGCTGTTGTTCAGGCCTGCCTACTTCCTATACTGGATTATGGCGTAGTACAACTACTCTCACGTTACAGTAAGAACAATTTCCAAAAAATTTAACGCCAATATCGAATGGCTCTCAAGATCAGCGGACAATTCCCAAGACGCTTAGAAACCTCATTGCTCTGGGATATGCTCGATTGGAATCCATGGCACCTCCGTGCACAAGACTTGAACGAGGACATGTTGCGCCGACTCCGCGAATCGCACATCGAGGATCTAAAGACCCCTGGTGACGCCTACCTCGGTTACGGACAGCACAACCCCCTACTCACTAATACTAGACTAGGTGAAACAGAGTATGTACCAAAAAAAGACAGGAGTCGGCTGCTCAGCAAGCGAACGACCGCTCCACAGCAAAATGTAATTTTTGTGAAGTTATTTAGAACGTCTTAGCCCACTGACATCGGATATCTATGGCTTACCCGCAAAGCAAGCACACTGTCATAAACATGCAATACACTTTTGTAAAAGTACGTGCACTACTGCAGTAGACTATTTAGCCGCGGCGTCATCATTAAAAGCAATAAGTACCTACATCTATTTTTAAAACCAACGCTTGATTTATTAAAATAACAGTATTTACTTCATAACGAGGTAGGAAGATATATTTTTTCGTATAGGTAAGTAGGTACTAATCAAATAGAAAATCATTAATCATTTTTACAATAAAAGGTACATATTTATCATAATAATATTGAAAATGTCTGATTGATTCACCATAAATCTTGGACACCCTACTTCTAACTTGCAAATTGCAATACAGGTTATAGGTGCTGTAGGTCATGAAATCCAAACATTAGGGCTTTCTTTATTCATACTGTCTACATTTTCTTCGAAATCGTATCAGTGATTAGCAAAAAGAATGGAACCTCTACCACAGCTCTACTAAGCTCCGTTTTGAAATTGAAAACTGCGTGGCCGCGCAGTTCTCCATGTGCGGACCGCACGGCCACGGTTAAACCTTTATAACTTTCTGAATTGGTTTTACGAATTTGCGACCTTCATTATTTGTGTTTTACAAATTCCTTCGTAATGTTGACGTAGTCGTTTTTCTTCTACTACTTTGTGGCCGAGAAATCGAAACGGCCACTTGACGCCCCTGGCGGCGGCGCCTCTAGGCCCGGGCCTTATGGGCCTATAGGGTTAATCCGGGCAAGAGGCCTACCAACATTACACAATATGTTAAGAAGTTTTTCTGAATTTAGTCCTTTTCAGAATAGGTGACCGCGACCATGCCATATTTCGACATAGGTACTTATTTACTTACGGGTGACTGATAGTTACATATCGATAGACAATAGATCTCTCTGTGGCTAAACCTGTAAGTGTACCCAGTTCAGAAATTGATATTAGCAGTGTACCTAATTCAAAATGAAAACAGGTAGGAATGTTGAATTAGATGGTTACACCCGAACCCCTGATTCATCAAATCATTGTTTTGTTCCTGTGTGTAGAAATCCGGAATGTATAAGAGTACCTATATATCTTAAAAAACAAATATAGATGGACTAAAAATTATATGTCACTCCTAATGCCCGAGTATCTGAAGAACATGCTAGTATATATTATTGGGAACTGCTGAATGAATTTCAGTTCTCAACGCAGTTTACTCTAACACATATTTTAGAAATGTTAGATTTATTAAGAAAAAAAACAATATTATTGCTTTTGAAAATGTGGTAAATATGAATAACCACGTTTGTTGATACTGGACAGGCTTGACAGTATTGAATTTTTTAAGAATACTGAGCTGTATTAAAAATCAATTTCCATTTTTTGGATGCAATTTGCATCCAAATGATATATCTCCACCTGCACAGTTTTTTGACAATATTTTAATTAGAGAAGACATTGAAAATTAATAAATTAACATATAAACCTATAATGAAGTTTTATTTCAATAGCTAAACTGTAACACTAACATCCGATTTAAAGCATATTAATTAAGTTTTGAAATAGCATTTGTCAAAAGGCTTTTATCCACTTTTGACCAAGTTTAAAAATTAGTCTTATTAGTCTATTTGGTAATTATCCTGTTAGTTCTATTTGGTAATTATCCTGTTAGTTCTATTTGGTAATTGCAAGCGGAATGTAACTTGAAAGTCATAAAATATGTTTATCTAAGTATGTGTATATGTATCGTTTAGTAGACACTATTATAATTTACTCCCGTTATGGAACCTCTGCGATATATATGTATGGTGAAGTATGCACTTGTAGGTAACTCGGTTCTGGGTAAGATATTGTAACTTGTAGGTGAACATTCGAAGTAGGTAGATCTATTAATCAGAATATAGAGTGCTTTCAGTCGTAAAACGAATATTCTATCTACTTTTCTCTGACAATATCACATTTCATCTCATTTCTCATAAATAATCTGATAACTTTTGTTTTGTTTACATTGTCATACTCATAAATCAAAATATCGACTGACAGTAGTGAAACTTGACAGTGACATGTCAAGTTTACATTTCTGCGGTGTGTTCGCTTTAATAACCTTGGAAAGGTTTGTTCGTTTAAGTGAAAATTCTCACTGAAATAAAAAACGATTTTGCTCAAAATTGGAGGTCTTAAAAATGTATGTTATAATTAGAACTGTTCGTTTTCAGGATGTCTATCCACATATATTTAAATTATCCTGGTTAGAATTTTTGATAAATAAAAAACCATTTTTGGACATGTCCTTTGGATCATGAAAAAACCACCAAATTCCGCTAAAATTGTTTTTAAAAATCTCAGACAAAATAAATCCTTATTTAAATTAAAAACTAACGAATATGTATGAGATGCTAGAAAATAGTTGTATCCCCGGCGGTCGTTCATAATATTTAAATACAATTTCACGTATTTTTGTGTATTTTACCAGAGTGCAATAGAGAGTTATTACCAACTTGGACTTAAGTTACTAAAAATGGAGTTAAATGGCCTTAAAAGGGTTGTTTATGATTTTAATGATTATAACTCTGTAAAGTCATATTTGTTACGGCTGCAAATCATATTGTATTCAAGATACAACCTGACAAATAACCTGCTAATTCAACTAACTAAGCTTGACGTACTTATGCCGAGATTATGGATTTGTATTTTCTATCGATATTATTCATTCAGTAGTCCAAGAAACAATCCCTAATGCCATGGAATCACGGGTAATTAAAATTACCCATGGACCCGGTAATGGGATGGGTCGACCAACCGGGACCACGGGTAACGACTCAGTTTTTGGCTATGTTTTTGTGTCAAACTTAAGTTTTATAACAAGTTATCGGTTAATTTCGAATTAATGTTATAAGCGTAGTCTACGCTCAACAGATGGTCGGGATGGGCAAAAAAAGCTGCCACCCTATAGGGTGTACCCCGACGGGGTATACCCCGTCAGGAATGTCGTCGGATTTCTGCCGGCCTTCGGCACGCTAATGTCCCAAAGTATGACTTGGGACCAAATTCTAAATGCATGAAATAAAAAACAAACAAAAAAAAAAGACTATTGACGAAAACAGAATCCTTTGGCTGGGATCGAACTCAAGACACAAGATTGTAAAACAGCACTGTACCCCGAGACCAGCTGGCTTATTGTAAACCGTAGCCAGTGCCGGTTTTAGCACTATCAGCTCCCTGGGCGAGATTTCTACGGCGCCCCCTACAGTGCACTTCAAACCCTTCCAGTCACTTACGCAAAAAAGGTGTCAACCTCGGAATGAGAAACAATAAGCTGTAAACTCGTATACTCCTTCATTTACGATTTCCTATCCGCAAAAAAAAGGTCACCTTGGTCAGTTGAACTTGTATTACAGCCTAGTGACTATGGCTGAGAGCTGCGGGCTCTCAGTCCCGTATCTCAAAAACGGTTGGGCGTATGAAAATTTCTTCAAAACAAAATCTGTCGCAAATTTTATGCTCTACAATTTTTAAAATAAATTTTAACATCTTTGGAGCTATAAAAACCGAAATAATCGCGAAAAACTGATTTTTGTGACGTTTGACGCAACTTTTAGAACACCAAAATGAAGTTGTATACGAGTTTACAACTTTCATTCCGAGGTGAAACCCGGCCCTAATAAGACTGCACTACTACGAAAAAAAATACAAAGGATATAATTAACTAACCATTCCTAAACAGGGTGGATTCGACACCGACGCGAAAAAGGGTTACCACGTATTCAGTAAGTAAACAGTTTCTATGTGGGGGGGTTCAGAATGATGCACTGAATACGTGGTAACCTTTTTCGCGTCGGTGTCCTTTCTACCCTGTATACTTTTGGGGTTATTTAAGGTTATCTAACTTTTTAGGGCTATAACTTTAAATACCACCATGACCCGTTTTCTATTCAATGCATCCATCAGCATAATGTTTTGAGTGCGAAAAAACTTACAAATTTAGGTGGATGCGCAAGAGTAGCCCGCGAAATTTAAATTTTCTTACGTTTATTGCAATTTGCAGGTCAGTGCCAGGTTGTATGTTGATGAAAATATGAATCGCGCCAGTAACACGTCTGGGGTTACAGAACTATAATCATTGAAATCATCAATACAACCCTCCAAGTTCATTTAATCCCATTGAGTGACTTTTTTTTATTAAATAGCTATTGAATGGGGTTGTATGAACTTGGAGGGCTGTATTGATGATTAGAATGATTATAATTCTTTAACTCCATACGTGATAATGGCGCGATTCATATTTTCATTACCATACAAGCTGACACTGACCTACAAATTGCAATAAACTAGAGAAAATTTAAATTTCGCGGGCTACCCTTGCGCTTCCACCTTAAGGGACTACACGCTAAGGGCACCCCCTGTAGGGTACGAGCCTCGGCATGGGGCGTCATTGGGGCAGGACAGCAAAGGGACAGGCTGGATCCGAGTGACATCATTATTTAAGAGCTGATTTAAAACTACAGGCTCAGCATCGCCAGCTGTCTTGAGCGAGGGCCGGGGAGGGCAAGGACCGGAAAGTCGCGACGGCGTGGACGGAACAGGCGCCCCTTTATGTGATAGATAGATATTAAGAGGCGCCCCTTTATTTCCGGCGCCCTACCCTAACGCCGCTACTGACCATAGCGAATATGTAGATCTTATGCTGCTTCTACAGGTCGGTAATGTTCGGGATGGCGAGAGCCAAAATTCAGACATCCGATGACATGGCTGACGGGGTATAGGGTGGCAGCACTAGCAGCCTTTTTTTTGTCCATTCCGACCATCTGTTGAGCGTCGACTACGCTTTTTAAACCCATTAATCAACCTCAACAAACAAACAAAAAACCAATCTAAATTCAAATATCGCACCCTTACCGGAGCCAAAATGACACTGGCTCGAGACTGTCGTGTTTTTACATGCAATTTCCACAGATTTTTTTATTCGCCTTTTTTACATTGCTGGCGAACGTAAAATGGAACGTGTTATACCGACCATCAATGGCTAATCCAGCCCCTATCAACTTTTCAATCACGCAATCAATCGTCTTTCGGACAGCACTACCTAGCTCAATTACCTAGTATCCAAGTCCCAAAATTTCGAGTCACCTGATTGGCTAACCAATCGGCCAATCACGCGATGTCGCCAATTATCATGCCGTACACTCTCGGTTCGGACAAGCAAGGTACAGCCCAGTAATTGGAGACATTGTGATGGTTCGTTTTCCAATGTTGTACGTTCCTGTGTTGTACAATCCAATGTCGTGCATTCCTGGTATGTGCATTACAGTGACGTACATTATAGGGACTCGCACAGGCCAGGTTGATTATGGTATGGCACGATAGACAATAACATATAAGAGTGTTAACTCTTTTTTTGTGGTGTCCCAACAATGTTTACATCTTCGTTTCTTTGTATTTATATTTTGATCTATAAGCAAGTGAACAGACAAATGTATGATTCCATTACTTCCAGTGGCCTGTTCACCTCCATTTTGAGCAGGCGGTGACAGCAACTCAGATAAGACTCTTTATATAAAGGTATAAACTTAATTTTTTTTTTTAATTTAATTTGGAACAAGCAGTAGGCATTCAGCATCATTGGAAGATATGAATGCCTACTTTCTTGCACCAACGCACGGTTTTGTGTCGCAAGTGTAGTAAGCCAACATTTGGTCTTGCCTATCAACACCACTCATAAACTGGTTGTAATTATTGTATTATCATTTTAGGCTTTAATAACCGTTGGTCTCTTCTGTTCATCACAGGCATCAGCTCTGGTGAATGTTTGGTGCTGATAGTCAAGGCATCACGTTGGTCATCGCCACTTGCAAACACAAACACCTTGGCGATTGTACCTGAAGATGCTATCACCTTTCTGCAATTTGGTCGTAACCACTGCTGGGTTTCCTTTGCGTTTGGCTCTCAAAGTTCCAGTATCATTCATTCCATTACGCGACAGGAACTCTGAGAGACCAACACTATTATAATAATTATCCATGGACACATGGCGCCCTATGCCTTAATTATCTTCGAGCAGTTTTGCCACCACTTTCTCTGTGTGGCCTTTCCCTCCAACATCTTGGTCTTGCTTACCCCTTGCTATTTTGAGGGAAAGGCCACTTGGTGTGGCCAGCATATATGTACAGTTTGAAGCTACATTTCTGGCGCTTGGCTTTTATAAATTGGCGGATTCCGCTACGTCCACGGCTTAGAATTAATTACTTATCTATTGACAATTCCTCGCCGGGATTATATAGTTCCGCTATTCTTTTACCGACCAAACCGTAAACATCTAAAAATCTATAAAAACGTATTTTTGCCACGAATTGGCTTGGGAATAAATTAAACAAATGATGTTTTCTCCAATATTCCGAATATCTATTGACTTTCATGTGTCCCATGTGGAACAATATGCACAAAAATATAAGAAGCTTTTGTATCGTTAGTGGTTTCCATCGAATTCTGGCGTGAGGTGCAGTTGTCCCATTTAAAATTTGCTGAGCGCACTGATTAGTGGAATCCACAATTTTTTTTTTAAGAAATCGTCGGTTAACGTTAATTTGAAGAAGTCAAATGCGGAAGTGTTAAAGCTACCATCCTCCCTCCAGTTTTACTTCCTGCGAGGAGGTACTCCTCGCGGGAAGTAAAACTGGAGGACGGGAAAGTGCGCTACGATGAAGGGTCCACTCTTCGTCCCCCGGTTCTTCCGCCGAATCTTCTTCTACCGAATCTTCTTCCGACTCATGGTCACTGTCTTCGCTACAGCTACTCTCTTGAACGTCTCTAAAAAAATACATCCTAAATTAGACTTGTGGCCATTTTAAACGAAAAAGTCGAGTACCTGCTAAACTAAATAAAAATCATTACTTTATACAAGGAAGTATGGTCTGATGACTGTGGCCTGTCATAGGGATAGCGTCAAAATAATAAATATAACATCTGGATATTTTACGAGTGTGCGAAAGATTTTTGTCAGTATTTTCGTAAATTATTTTGTAAAATACAAACATGTATGTACCGTCATCTTTTATTTATTTAAGAGCCTTCTTTCTTTCAGATCCTTCCGATAAATATTAGATATACGGACCGTATACGTATACGGATGAGGTGTGAGACCTTATGATATTCCCCATTTTTGTCAATTAAAGCATTGCTGAGAAATTTGGTAAACAAAAGCTACGTACAGTGGGATCACTAGACACTAATCGGACCGAAATCTTACTACCTACTTATTCGGCTGTGCTACAAAAGCAAGTTTAAGTAATTATTAGTTATATTATGACTTACCCATCGTCGTCGGCGTCGAGAAATTCTTCATCCGAATCGATTGCATCATCTGCATTCGCCGCGTCATCAGTCAGACGTTGAATCTGAACAAGTTCGCCAGCAGGGTAGCTGGAACTTGTCGAAGGCCTCGATGGGAGAGAACTCACCGAAGAGCGAGAGAGCCCTTCGTAATCTTCTCCGAAGATTGCGATCAGGTTTTGGCGCACCTCATCCGAGTAGTTTGCCATCTGATTGGTTACACGAAACACTACCAATCGCAGGTTAAAATCGAGTACAGTAAACAGTGCACAGGTCAGAATGTACAGGGTTAGAAACACGGTTCCAAACGTAAGACAATCAGAGTCCAGTCGGAAATCCAGTAGTCGTCAATCAATCACAAACAAACTTAAACACACACACGGAAGAGCGTGTATTCGATATAGCATAAGCATAATCAGCCTTCAATGTTCCCACTGCTGGGACACTCGGCCTCCTCTCCATGAGAGGGAATGGGCTATAATCCACCACGCGGGCCCACTGCGGGTTGGTAGATGTCACATGTCTTCGAATTTTTGGTTCTAGGACATGCCGGTTTCCTCACGATGTTTTCCTTCACCGTATTTGAGAACAGTGGTGATGAAATAAATTACACAAAGTAATGCGCCTGCCTGGGTTCGAACCCACGACTTACTGTTCGTAAGTCGGGGCCGCCACCACTGGGCCACCGCTGCTCTCTCTATTCGATATAGCCGCAATCCCAAACAAATACCGAATGAGCTTAAAATTGCTTTGAGTGCCAAACGATATAATAATAATAACTTAGTACGAACTATCAAAAAAAACCCTAAGTCCAATTTCGTGTACCTACAACACAAAACATTTGGAGTTGGAGACAATGATATTATAAATAAAAAGAGGTAGATATCGCACAAGCGCGCGCAAATCTTCAAGCGCAATACTTATCTCTTTCTGTATCATACGTTCCGGTATTATCCATCGCAGTCGTAACAACGCAACGACATTTGAACGTATCTTTTTTTATAATTATAAAATCATTATTTGGAAACAACAGAAGGCATCAATGAATTTAATCCTTTGCCAACTGGTCCCGCTACATGTAATATTGTATGAATAATTTCAGAACGTTGGGTAGCGCCTGCGGGTTTGCTAAGAGCAACATACTGCACTTACCATACTGTCTGCCAAGCGTGGTGGCTATGCACATTATTGTAACTCTATCTCCTTGTGTGCTAATCACTAATATTAATTTATTTAAGATTTTTAAATGAAAATCTCATTCAATAAAATAAAGTTGAATAAGTACTTTAAGGAGGAATACATTGGGATAAGGCCACGAGACTGATGATATAGTAGGTAATTTCGCATCATACAGGAGAGTATTATATCTACACTAATATTATAAAGAGGAAAGATATGTATTTTTGTGTGTTTGTTTGTAATGAATAAACTCAAAAACGACTGCGCCGATTTCAAAAATTCTTTCACCATTAGACAGCTACATTCACCTTGAGTAACATAGGCACCCGTGCGAAGCCGGGACGGGCCGCTAGTAATCAATAAAGGACCCAGTTCCAAAAACTAAATAAGGTTAAAACAATGATTTCTTCATACCACAAAAAAGACAAACTCTCCTTTAATAATAAGAACGTGGCATACATGTGCCATGTTCTTGTAGCCTTCTTAGAGCCTAGCCTTTTCCCAACTATGTTGGGGTCGTCGGCTTGCAGTCTAACCGGATGCAGATGAATACCAGTATTTTACATACAGCGACTGCCTATCTGATCTCCACAACCCAATTGTTACTGGGTAATACCCTTTGGTAAGTCCGGTTGTCAGACTTTTGACTCGTAACGACTGCTAAGATCTACAAAGCCGAAACTAATGGCCGTGCTTTCCGAGGCACGGAGGAAACTCGGTACGTAATGGGAGGTCTCCCATCCACGGACCAACTTAGGCAAGCGCGGCTTAATCTGAAGCTCGACCCGAGCGGTTATTATTATTTACCCACGAGCTCAGAACATGGCACGTGACAAAACGAAATAAAACAACCAGAAACCTTTACAAAAATTACTTTATTGTCTTAAAAAAATCCTAAAATTAACATTCTACAGCGCTATCTATTAGTATCACTGCTACCGGCCTGACCATCCTTATTAACTATCTGCTGCAACTCATAATCCTGCACCACTTGGAAGATCTTACTCTTCGCCTGATTCAAGTAATATGGGCTAAACTTCCGTAACGTAGAACCTATAGTTAACAAGAACACGTCCAAAGGATCTGTAGGACTTAATTCCTGGAACATCGGTTCTGAATATTCTCTTGACGAATTCCCATCGTCTTGTTGTCTCTTTCTGAAAACTGGTTTTGTCTCTCTCGGCTCTTCGAAGTCTAGAGCCTCGTCCACGAACACTTCCGAAGGCATTTCAACTTCGCAAGCGTCGTCTTCGAGAAAGCCGGCGTACTCTTCAGCTGTGGATCCAGAGGAGATTGGTTCTTTGAAATAAGGGGTCATGAAAGATAGTTCTTCTTCATATTTATATTTGTAACTGTGTGCGTTCGGGTTTTTGAGTCTTTCGCGGAATTTTCGACGCATCATGTCTCTTATGTTTATCCATCTTGATTTGCACACTAGAGCTGAAAAATAAAAGGCTAAAATTAATTTTAAGATTTGTTAAAACTTACAACTGATTACTACGGTGTTGTCTTGAAAAAGTACAACTTTTACATGGGACCAAACCTGAAATCGCAAGAAAATATATTATACTAGCTGTGCCCGCAGTGTCACCCGCGGTGAAAAAGTTAGCACACGTCCAGACGCCAGCACATCAAGCTACTACGATTTCCCAAATTTATTTAATAGATTTTAAACTGTCGATACAGTTTAAAATCT
This sequence comes from Eugnorisma glareosa, assembly GCA_947578425.1. Lineage (NCBI taxonomy): Eukaryota > Metazoa > Arthropoda > Insecta > Lepidoptera > Noctuidae > Eugnorisma > Eugnorisma glareosa. Next base: position 1,376,998 of record OX387981.1, read on the forward strand.
ATTATTTATAGCCTTAAGTTTAAGGTTGACTGGGAAAATTTTACAATTTCGGGGAGCTTCATGTACCGTCTGTACAGGAACTGAAACTTGGAAAAAGAATGACATCAAATTATCAAGAACATTTTTTTCATGTTCTTGATATGCGTTGCAATGCACTTCTACCCTTCCCTACCCTACCCTACCCTACCAACCTAACTGCCTACCTACCTACCTAACGTACCTACCCGACCTGCCTACTTACCTACCCTACCTGCCTGCTTATCTACCCGACCTACCTACCTCGTTTAAATAAACAACTCCTTGAATTTATGCTGACCTAGTACTTTTGGCCGCTAAAAAGACGATTTTAGTGAAAAGTAGGGAATAATTATTTATCCAACATGTGAGGAAAGTTCGTTTCTCCTATGAGTTTTGATTTTGAGTCTTGAGCGAACGAAGGATTAATAGAATAGATAATAATAATATTAAAAAAATTAATAGATAATAGATAATTAATAGAATCACGAGCGCAGCGAGTATATATATATTTCAATCCTGAGTAAGCGAAAGACTCAACAAAACGAATAGCAAATGAACTTGCTCACATGTTGCATACAAAACTTTTCACCACTCCCAGCAAGAAAGTATTCAGTCAACATAGGTAAATAAATTTATTTTTTAAAATATCTTTAAAACTTAACATAAAAAAATCAGGCAAGGTTAGTTTCTGAACGGGATCATTACTTTATTAAAAACCAACTTTTCTCCCTTTTTTCGTAGAGGAAAGACACTTCTTTCGTGCGGGAGTGGTGAAAAAAATATTTTATGCTAACCTAGTACTGTACCTACTACTTCCTTATACTTTTTACTACTCTACCCTACCTACCTAACCTACCTTCCCTACCTGCCTACTTACCTACCTACTTACTTACCCTACCTACCTACTTCATTTGAATAAACAACACCTTGAATTTATGCTGACCTAGTATTTTAGTCGCCAAAAATTTTTGTCAATATTCGTGAAAAAAACATTTAAGTAATCTGATTATCCCACGGGAACATCGCATTTTTCCGGGATCAAATATGTAGTAGCATATATGTTAATCCAGGATATAAACTATCTTCATACCAAATTTCATTCAAATACATTAAGCCGTTTGAGCGTGAAGGAGTAACAAACTTACACACATACACACATACACACATACAAACTTTCACCTTTATAATATTAGTGTGATTTATTATTTTAGGTATTTCGTACATTTTTATTAATATAATTCGCCTTTTGCTTCGAAATTTTTTGTCCCACATAAAAAGTTGTTGTAATTTTCATAGTATTTCCACTCCCTATGTATCTATGTCCCCATTTTACAATATCTAAGCATATTTTCTACATTATCTAAAGACCTGTAAAAAATATGCCTACCTAATATTGTAATTCTCGACTATTAATTGCCCTGTCATGTAACATACAAGTGCGCCAAATAACAAAGAGAAATCTAGAACTGGATGTATTTAAAATTAACATGTTCCTATCAGCAAAACATTGACACTTTCCTTAGCAGATGAACAAAAGAATAACAAATGGTAGCATAGCGATATAACATGCTTAGTATGCCTCTACTAACAATATGTTGACAGCGAAGCCGCGAAGTAGTCACGTAGATCAATGACTCAAAAGGGCCAAAGGTTGCTACGAGTACCTATGTAAGTAGGTATGACATTGACAGCATTACCACCCGCCTGGTGACCGACACTCGACAGGTGAATAAACAATCGACTTGGCAAGTACGTAATTATTTCAGCTACTAGGTACCTATGTGCTTTTAAAATGCTGCCAAATGATCACCTCTAAAGTCAACCAAATTTAATTACATGGCCTTTATTAGGACCAAGAACAAATTACATAAAAAATTGAAGAACAAAACACTAAGTAGCATTTACTAATTTGAAATTTTTCATCAAGAACTACCAATTATTACTTTAGCCACTTATAGGAAACTTTACTGCCTATCCCCCAACAAAGCAGCGCGCAATAATACCAGACCACAATCAAGCTATTACAAAACACACATAGATAACCCTATCAACTAACCTACTTATAATTTATTCTACATACAAAATCGACGCCAACTTCACTTTCAATTCACTGCTCAATAATGACCCTTATGTGTGATAACATAAGGTGTATAAGGAATATTTAATAATATAAGAAAGACACTTACCTGGCCTGCTGAGCGAATCTCCAATCTTTTGCCAAATAACTTCTCTTGAATCAAAGTCTAGATATTTAGCGTGCCTCGTGTTGTACAAAATAGGGTTTTCTTTCACTAATTTCAGTAGTTTTAAGTCTAAGTTCTTGTTGAATGGCAGAGGCATCGTGTCGGGCGCGGGCCGGCGTCGTGTCGCGAGTGTAGCGACTGCGCGGTGGCGCCGCGCAATGAGCGGCAACGTCGCGTCGCGGCGACGTCACGTGTCGGCGTCGTTGATAGCCAACCGGTTGGTAAGCGAGGGCGCGCGTTCTCGATTTGTGGTTGTGATTGGTTGGTGTTATAATGTTGCTACGTACTTACTTAATTATTGTTTTGTTGATTTCTTCAGTAGATTATGGGAATTAAGCCGATTATTTAACTCAATAAATTAGATGTTTCTGATATTATTACCCTGATATTTTATTAATTTAAGGGCATTTCTTTAGGATTTATTTTCCAAATAAAATAAAAAAAGTTGTCAGCCGTTACATCAGAAAATATTCAGATATTGAAAAATCAGCTCTAATAAAAAACAAAAATGAAGTTCGTGGCGTCCTTGTTGCGGGTACTTTAATATGACAGAATAAAGTTCCAATCCTACGTATGCTTCAATCTTGTCTTCAACCGTTATATATATAGAAACCATACTCAACCATCAAACGTAGTATTGTATTGTATTGTATTTCACAATACAACACGCAAATAACAAAAAAGTGCGACAAAACAGTCGGCCATCTTGTCTTCTCATGTCGCATAGTGTGCGCCCGCTCCGACCGGGCGACGCGACGTAGTGTGTGTTATCGATCGACAAGTTGCCCCGTAACCACTACTCACGGAACTCGATCGGAACTTGCGTATTTTGTTGTATAAATGAATGGGGTATGAAAAAGAGAGAAAGCTAGATTAATTTTAATTATTCTCTAATTAGTACATTATTATCTCCTTTATTCAATTATATACATATAAATTACATTTTTAAATATTTCTAAACAAATTAATATTAAAAAAACATTTAAAAATATAAAAAATAGTAGTCCGCCGGTATCGGGAGCAGGGTCCAAGCTACCGGTGGTTAGGGCTCCAGAGACAGGAACCTCCTCACAATGCGAGCCGTATCGAGGAGTACAGACTTCTGAATCAGGCCCTTGATCCAACCGCCTAAGGAACTTGCGTATTTTGTTGTATAAATGAATGGGGTATGAAAATGAGAGAAAGCTAGATTTATTTTAATTATTCTCTAATTAGTACATTAATTATTACATTTATTGTGCGTTAAATAGCAGTTTATTCATGTTTAAAGATGACAATCATAGATAGTCTTTCACAACAGTAAGGTTAGACAGAGGCCCATAGGCGGCATAAAAACTCTGACACTGGGTTGAGTACTAACCACACGAAAAAGAAAAAAAGCTTACAAAAAAATACAACTTTATTTCAAGTAAGTAGACAATCTTCTTTTCCAAACATACGACACGCTAAGAAGAAGAATAGTTAGTAATAGCTTAAAATTTACGTACCTTATTTTAGAATGTTTAAAATCCCTCATTCTTATTGCTCATACTTTGAAATTGCTTGCTCTAATTATTGTAAACGAATTCTAGCATTATAACTACAAATTAAAATAATAAGTTCAATCAGTGTTCTAGTTTAATGAATCACTGAAAACAATCAATCTTAGATATCAATATAAATAATCAAAACTTAAACCTACATCACTCAACAACACAAATGAAACCAAACTTATGCTAAATACATAGTCTCAGTAGTAGAAACTTTAACATCAGAAGAATGTCCATGTTTTTCCTTCTCAACAATTTGCTGCAGATCGTGATCTTGGACGACCGCAAAAATTTTACTCTTCGCTACATTCAAATGATAAGGCGAAAACGTTTTTAGGGTAGACCCGATGCTTAACAAAAACGCATCAACGGGGTCCGTAGGATCCAACTCGGAACTTTGAATTACAGGCTCGCTGAAACTAGGCAAGTTAATAGTTTGATTAACCTCCTCAAAACAAGGTTCCTTTCGCTTCCTAGATTTTCTCTTCTTTGTCTTAGCTTTCTTTATTATAGGTGCGTCAGAATCATTGTCGCTGCCAGCGTTTAAGTCAATTCCTTCGGTTGGAGAATCGGTGACTAAGTCATGCCAGTTTTTGCCTTGAGGTTCTTCTTCGTCTTCTAACGTAAGAACCACTACGTCTCTGTAGAATGGTTTCATAAAAGATAATTCGCTTTCATATTTGTACTGCCTTGGTGGATGTACCGGGTCCGTGATATTCTTTTTCAGAATCCGTCTGTGGACGTCTCTTATGTTAATCCAACGGACTTTGCAGTCGGCGCCTGAAATAAATAAAACTAATAGTCAAATTCGTACTTTTAAATTATTTTACTCCTTTTTCCAGTTAGGCGGACCCTACAGAACGCCATCTGCGATCTTAAAACAATATTTTTGCTTCATTTACAGTCATAAACCTGGTCATACATGCACGTTGGTCGTAAGAAATATGATAGTATGAGTAATATCCACTCAACCAACCAGCTATCAATTCAAACAATTCAATCAATTCTCAACATAAAACATTTTGACTTTCACTTTCTAGAAACGAAAGGTAGCTGGCCTAGCGCACCCTATTTTTGAAAATGAAAAAAAATGGCGACGCATTTACTTTAAACTTATCTTATTACCAAACATGTAGGTATTACGTTGTAAACGTAAGTACGTAGTTCGTAGGTTAGTAGGTATTATGTAGGTATTTTTTTATTTTTTATTATTACAAAAAAAGAGTTAGCAAATGATTTGATCTTTTATAACATTAATTAATTTTAATTTAGATAAAATACATACTCTTTTGCTTTACCCAAAAAGTATTCAATAAAAATAATCAAATGCACAAGAAACTCACATTCCCCTCACTCTCAAAACTCATCCATTCTCGAACGCAAACGCAAACAAATAGTAGCGTCGAATCGTGACAACTAAATATTACTTACCCGGCCTTTTTAATTCGTCTCCGATCTTCTGCCAGGCCACTTCCCTTGTATTAAAGTCCATGTATTTCGCATGGTTGATGTCGTATAACACAGAGTTTTGCTTCACGAGGCGGATTAGTTTCACGTCTTGTTTGTCAGAATTTTCGTGGAACATTTTGTGACGTGCACTGATCGGCAACGGGTGTCGGAGACTCGCGATCGCGCGGTCGATTCGTCGGGACTCTGTCGTAGTCGGGCTCTCTCGCTCGCACTGGTTTAGGATCGATTTATATGAAGTGGATTGGAGATTAGATAAACTTGGTATTTTTTCATATAAGGTAGTAATATAAAAGTTGTTGAGGAAATAAAATTGTATTTTTATTATTATTCGTAATTTAAAATTAAGTTACCACGTTAGCAGTGTAAATGAAAGCTGGCTTTGTATTTTTCGTACATTAATTATGTACATACTTATACTACCTACTACTACTACTGTACTTATAGAATCATAGTTCTTGCGTGTTTTATATCTCCTGATATGGAGATATAATTAATTAAGTTATAATATTTCCGCTTGTATTTCCTACTAAATTATTTGAACTTATTTTCCTGAATATACATTACGCTATTATTACTGTAAAATTAAATTAATAATAACCCTGAATGAATTCTCCATAATAACATGTGTTTTAATATTAATCCATTTAAGTATCGTACTAAGTTTATTTTAGGACGTTTGAATTTTAATTCGTAAGCGTATAAAATTATACATGGTTATACCGACGCCTCGGATTTATATGCGGAGCTATATCAATTCTTGTTCCAAATAATCATAATCGCTCTAGAAAGTATAAATTGTTCAATGTCCCATTTTGTCGCTCGATCCACCTCCCTGTAGTCCTATACCACGTATGCTTAAGATGCTCATCGCGCTCGTGGAGACCAACCCTGGATTGTACTGGTTTTGGAAGACGATCATGTTAGAATGTTTGTGGTTATATGAGAAGACCGTGTAAAAGATTACTTAATTTAGTGATAATGGCCGAAGCTGTACTAAATGTAATAAATAAATAAATACTTAATTAACAATTTAAACCTAATCAGTCTGGATTTATTTTTGTAGGTAAACATAACCTGCGGTTGGTAAATCGCAGTTTTTTTAATAAATATTAAGTAATTAAATAGGCCAATTGGTATTTTTGCATCATTTATGTCAAGCTTAGGTGTAGTAGAAATGACACAAGTTAAAACACAACTATAAATGGTAATGTCGCAATACTACTACCTACTGCTTATTAACAATAAATACTATTTTCAGGCATTATTAAAATACCAATATTTTGCGTCACATAATTATTGTCATAGCATATTGACATTGTTACCGGAAAACCACGGTGTCAACAGTTGTACTTAGCATTTTACTTTACCGAAAGAATTATTACAAAATATTTTAAGTTGATTTGTGAAATTGCCTCCCAGAAAACTTAATGGGACCTTACCAGATAAAAGTGATGTTAACTTTAAAACGTGATTACTAAACATAGTTGTAAGTTTTAAAAGAAACCCCAATGATTCCCGATCACCGAAAGGTTAGGCAAAGGTGTACCTAATAATACACCCACATGCACGCCAGTTAATACGGTTGGATACGCAGGTTATGAAAATGAGATGCAAGTGCAGGTTGAGTATGGAATGAATGTATTTCGAAAAGTCGGTTGCTTTTATACAAAATCTATAGCAAAAAATAATAAATTGTGGGTATGCATGACGGCCAATCAAGCTAAGTATACAAGATTAGTTTATGCGGATATCCAGCGAGGCCAATTTATATACTGGAAATGTACAGCTTCATGTGCTGCTGATGTGAATACTACATATAAAAAGTTAGTTTGAACACAATAATATCAAATACCCTACGTGCTGTATTATATCTGTGAGGATGATATTCCGCTACATTGATTTGTATTATAACCCGCCGCCGCCATGTAAGCCCGCTGTTAACCGATCCATCTGGCTGGCTCGCGTTCTTCGACGCGTCGTGTCGGGCTCGGCCGCTTGCTAAAGTTCCACTTGAATTTTTATATAGCATCGTTACGATAACCAACGGTAACACTACGATTTGACTCTGTTTTGGTGTTATTTACAACTGTATGTCATAATGAGACGTAAGGTCATATTTAATTGCCGGGGCTACGGGACTGTTCGAAAGAGATACCGTGGCCCCGGAACACAAACGATGAAGGAAAATGGATGGGTTTTAGTCAGTAAAAGTCTGACACTCTCTCCTGCTCCGCCCAGAGTTATTTGATCGAAAAAAAGGTCATATTCAATTGTAATAAGTGTGTCTACATGATAAAAAAACTCTTTTGCAAAAAAAAAAACAACAAACAAAATTTGCGAAAAATAACTTTACCTAGTTTCGGAAGTCGCTGACATTTTAGCTGTGGTTTCCCACCCAAATTCTTGTCATTATACAATGTAACTTGAAGTAATTAAGATATCAATAAGTCAACAACATAGTCGAAGAAAAAGAAAATACATATTTATGGAGCTAACTGGTGCCCTGACACAGTGAGGCGGGGCCGCGGCAGGCCACGAAGGAGATGGCGGGCGGGACGAATTGGACAAGTTTCGTCCGAACTGTTCGTGAACGGGCGCTGTCAGTGTGACTGGTCATCTCTTAGTTGGGCATTTTCACAAAAATGTATAGGTATAAAAGAAGTAAGATGTAAATTTCAACTTCATTTTTTATGCGAGATTGTACTTGTTTGCATTACCTCAAACTCTCTAATTTACGATTCCCAGCTTAAAACCAATAATTATTCACGTAATTATGAGAAATAAAATAAAACACAGAGTAAGTCAAGGATATTTCGTCAGGTTTGTTACTTCAATTAAATGCGATAAAAAAATAAACAATCAAAATAATCAAATTTACTTTAATACAAAATAAAAGAACACAAGTTGGATCAACTAAATCAATTTGAGAAAATGCTTTATATTATAATATAACAAAGAAAAATGCCTCATAATTACAATTTTGTTACCAGTGATGACATTCGAACATTACGATATTCTATTATTGAGTTTAAAATACGAAAGCATACAATATGAATATAAAACTTATCCTGTTATTAAAATTTGTCATTTAATTACCATCGGAATTGAAGTAATTAAAGATTTAAATTATCAATAAAAAAGATTTTGACTTGACAATTAGGGGGACAGTAACAAAGCTGACGGTAACAAAATTGTTATGAAGCATTTACACTAGGTTATGTTTTCTTAGACTAATGAATGAGGTACTGTATTGAGTTTTTTTTTACTTTTTTAATCAAGCACAATTTAAACTTATCCAAAAAAAAAAACAAATTATCTTGTTATTCATAAGCAATGATATACATTTTACACAATAAATGGTAAGTATAGGTATTTTTACATTATTAATATCAATTACAAATAGTAACACGCTTACGTGGGTAAGCCTTAGCGAAACAATCTATAAATCTTACATTCTAATATTTGGTGTCATCAAACAATACTAATTAATAATAAAGACAGTTGTACTTTAAGGTTGAGCATATTATTAAATATGTATAAAACTAAAGTAAATAAATATTAAATCATAATAGTAGGAACTGCGTTAAGTCTTTACGTTTAAGTTACTTAAAAATACCTTGAGACTAAGTGTAGGAACGATACAATTATTTAGTTTGAATATAAGACTTAGAAAGACAAGAGGTTGCACACATAACTTAAAAATTATATATGTAGTAAAAAGCGTTTCATAGAAAACATTTTGACCCTTTGCCACCACAGTCCTATATAAATGAGAATTCAAATTGTGCCCAGCACACCATGGCCTTGCCTTTTAGTCATGAACCTGGGGTGCTGAGCAAAATCGGCTTGTCATCTATTTGTGGCTGTGGCGGATTTAAGACCATTAAATTAGATTTAAAAAAAAAAACAAAAATCAATTTACACAATACTGACATTCATCAGTAGGGTAATGATCATAAACACTAAAACCACAATAAGTACACCAAAAATATGGTGAGGTTAACAAGAAGTTTATATCTTGTCTAGTCATAGGTAGAAAGAAGTGTATTAATCTTGAATTTGCCACGTCCACCTTTTTCTTGCATCCATAGCAATATTTAGATAAAATAAAATGGGTCTCTTTCCATGGCCATCGAAGTCTGTTTTCATAAAATAATATAAAATCGTTGTGAGTCAAAACTTTATCAATATCAATTTTGATTCCCATATTGTATAATCTTCTAGTTGCTAATGCAATTACAACAGGATTGGCAATAATTAATCTGAAAACAAAAGAAAATATAAAATTTGACGTTAAATATTTATATAGACTGAACTGTGTATGAAAAAATATTCGAGTTAGGTACCTTCATCTGCAAAGCATGCGTCACATATATAGTCAAAGTAAGTAGGACCCTTGACACAATCGTCACAGTATACTTTTTTACACGCCAAGCATCTTATAATTTTGCCAAGGATCGAACATGAACATTCGTGGCACTCTACAAAAGTCTTAGTGGAGATATTTTTTACACCTTCTTTGGTAATATTTAATTTATCTTCTTGATTGGTATTTGGTTCTTTATCAGGTAATAAGATCAGGGGCAGCAATTCTATATTCATTAAATCGGATTCTGTTTCATTTTGGGACCAGTTACTAATACTGATGCAGTCATCTTCTGTTCTGTACATATCGATGAAATCACGAAGTTGAGCTGTGTCCTGATTATCTGTTGCTACTGTTTTTAAGGGCAGTTTATCAGAATTACGCTTGAATTGTCTAGTCTTAATTTTTGAAGTTGACGGAAACGCAATATTTTCTTTGTCATCGTGGTAAATTGACTGTAGAATAGTGTGGTTTTGGGGAGAAAAGCATTTGCAATGCCCTCTTGAAGGTTCACAGAAACAGCTCACATCTCTAAATTTGATAGTGTTTGTCTCAGTTGTTGTTATGATCTGGTGTAAGTTCATAGTCCCTTTTAAGGGAATCAAACCATTCGGAAGTATCTCCGCGACTTTGGTAACTTTTTCTTCTTCAATCAAAAAGACTTTAACGTTTTTGACAGTTGATTGTAATACAGTATAAGCATCACTGGCATTTGTGATATCAAATCCGTAGCATATTTTTTTGTCCAATATTCTTTTAATACAACCGCCAATACCATCAGCTACGCTTTTACCGTGGCCACTTTCAAAAAATGACCACGTAGATGATTGCAACTTGTATTCTTTTGTAAAGTGTATGAGTAAATAGAAGTTATTTTTTTGCCTATATTGCGATGTGGGTCCGTCGGAAAAAAAATGTATCACATTGACATTAGGAGAATTTTCTTTGATAAGGTCGAGAATTGGGGTTAAATGCGCCCATTTGGCCGGAGGCTGGTGATTATTGCTGTCGGAGATTGTACAAAATGATTGTGACATATTTTTCCAATATATCATGCCAGTATGCAGGGTTATTTGAGACTTCGAAGCGCCAAAATGCATGGACTGAATTTCTTCTGATAGCTTTGCTTCAAAATTTTCTGAAAAGTCGCAGACAATAAGAGCTTCATTGTTTTTTAGTGTCACCACGGCGTTTTGATACTCTTTCAACTGTTTAAGCATATTATAGTGATGCTTTTTGTACAATTTTATTGAGCTTTCAAATGTTTTTAATAATTCTTCAATTGTGCCTGTTTTAGTGGATTTTACAGTTTTTTTCGTCTTAATTAGTTGCTGGTCATTATTATTTGATTTAAAGTAAGTATGATCTTTTCTTTCCCATTGATTCCAAGAGGCCAATTTATTTTTCTCGGTTTGATACGAGCCTGTGATTTCTATTTCTCGTCCTGCACATGTTTTACAGTCGCTATACATGCACGAATAATTTCCCGTATCACAAACCAATTGGTTCAAAAATTGTGAATGCTTGTTATGTTTCAAAATACCACGTTGTTTTAGTGCAACAAACAGAAAATTAAAATTACTATGTTTAATACACGCACATGTTTCTCTAGAGCAGGGATCCCCAAACTATTTTGGACAAGTGACCCCTTTTCCAAAATGAACTGTTACCTCAGACCCCCATGGCCAAATTACCTACTTTTAAGATCAACCCCCTTATTCATAATGGTCCGCTAACTTAAAACAGCTGCTACAGTGTGTTATTTTTCATTCTGACTTAGGTCAATAGAAGAAGACAGAGTGAGAATTAGCAATGCTTTAAGTTAGCAGACTATTATGAATAAGGGGGCCTATCTTTAGTTTTTTCCTATTGACACAAAATACCTAGGTACTAAGGTACCAATTGGAAAACTTTGCACTTGGTTAAGTGAGTAAAATTGACTTCATTTTCGTATCAAAATTTAACAAAATAAAAAGACATACAATTCAGCAAATATCAAGTTTAATTTATAACGATTATTACAAATTAGGTACTTAAAGAATTTTAAGTAGGTAGGAAATTATATTTAAAAAAGTATTAATTCGCAAAGAGAAAATAAAACATTCAGTGTGATGGATGAACCTGGTGACTATCTACCAATCTAGCTACATCCGGTTCAATATTGGTGAGTTGCAGCCTTAAATCTCCACGTTCGTTGATTTTCAAACGGTTTCTTTGTTTCGTCAAAATGTTTGTTACCACACTGAAGCTTTTTTCAACTAGGTATGATGATGGAAAAGCGATAAGGTATTTTTCAGCAATGTTCCACAATGTAGGATACTGTGTTTCAATGTTGCGTTGCAACCAGAACTTCTGATAGCCTTGGTTGAACTTCTGCTTAAGCTCTTCGTCTGTGCTGATGGTAATCAACTCTTCTTGCATTATCACATTGGCTTCTTCTATGGCTGTGGTATTGTACGGATTTATTATCCATTGAGGAATTTGTAAATTTAAAAGATCCTCAAACCTCTCCGTAAAATCCTTGTGTAATGCGTCCAAGTGAGTGACATATAATAAAATGTCATCATCTTGAAGCGTTTCTGGTAATTTTGACAAATGCAGAAACTGCGAATATTCTTTTCTGCCTAAATTTTGTTTATAAAGGATTAGTTTACCCACGAAGGCCGATATTATTGATTTTGTTTTAATCAAGTTAAGATCGTCACCCTGCAGCTGCAAATTAACTTTGTTGAACATTCCAAAGATATCAGTCAAGTAATAAATATCTGTTTTACAATTGTTCAGATTTTCTTTCAAATTCGGATCTTTTTCTTGTAAAAACTCCAACACAGATTCAAAAACGGCTGAAAATCTTTCTAAGCAAGAGCCTCTTGATAGCCAGCGAACTTCAGTGTGAAGAAGTAATCGAGTAAAGACTTCGTCGTTTTCCTCACATAGCTGAGCAAATAACCGAGAGTTCAAAGAATTGCTTCGAATCTTGTTGATAGCATTTATTACATATTGTAAAGACTTATGCAATCTAGGACTCAGCTTTTTTGCTACTAAATGCTGCCTGTGAATCACGCAGTGAATGACCAGTACATCAGGCAGTTGTCGCTTTAAGTGAGCTATAAAACCACGATGACGACCAACCATAGACGGTGCACCATCAGTCGCAACAGAAACAATGTTCTTCCATGGAATAGCTTTGTCAGTAAAAAAATGTTCCACGGCCTGAAAAATTGATTCTCCTCTGGTATCAGTCTCTAAATATGTAGCAAAAAGCAGTTCTTGGCACATATTTTCATCTTTGATATATCGAACATATCCTAACAACAGAGCTTCATTGCCGGGTAATGTAGACTCGTCCAACTGGAGAGAGAATCTGTTGGTCTGTAAGAACTTGCATAAAATGTTTTCCACATCGCGTCCCATCTCGTCTATGCGTCTCTGAACGGTGTTATTGCTCAAAGGTATTCTCTTTAAAATATCATGTGCGGGTTTGTGCAATACATTGTTAAGGACCTCCGCAATGGCTGGTAAGATAAGCTGCTCTCCAATTGTGTGGGGTTTCCCCGACTTCGCTATTAGTAAAGATATATTATAGGACGCTCGTAAACCATCATCGTCTTTAATAGATGATGACGCAAACATCGATCTTATGGATGGCCTTTTGTCTAGTTTTTCTTTAAGTGCTTGAAAAAATGTCAAGGGCTTACTTTTTTTGTCAGCATGTACTCTCGATAAGTGGTCATCCATTTTTGAAGGCTTCATGGCATCGTTACTGAATACTTTTTCACATATGAGGCACATCGGCAAGTGTTGATTTGATGGAGATGCAATAAATCCGAACTTCAAGTAGTCCAAACTGTATTGTCTGCATTTTTTTTTCGTGTCCGCCATCATAAAACTCTCAGTAATCCTGCAAATAAAAAAAAAAGGAAACTAAGTACCTAAATTAAAAACAATACCTAATAAACTGTTAAATTTACTGGTAAATTTTTACAATTGAAACAACTGAGGCAACTGCAAACTGTTGCAAACAATCTACAGATAGCTCAACTGATCACTATCACACAGTGTGCAGTGGGGCAATGCTGATGCGCTGTGCCGGATAAAAACTGTTTGGTACTTACCCTGTTAATTTTTCATAAACTGCAGATATTGTGTGGTTACGCTATTAACTCGCGTAGGGAGCTCAGCATTTTGTAAATTCTTTTTCAGTCACTTTACTTCACTTAATTTAGCTATGTAATAACTTTGTAATCTCTTGAAATAAATGAGTACTTATATGAGTTATTATCGTTCAAGCTCCAACGAATTTCAAAACGCAAATGAACTTTCAACCTAAGTGCAACCTCGTTAAATAGTAAAATATCAGGAACATGTTTGGACTTGCAACTTGATCATGAATTCGTTCGTGTTAAATCGCGCAAGCGTCAAATAGAGAGCAAGTCAAAACGCGCCTGAAAGACGTACGCTCGAACTCATTATCTTGCACAAACTTGTCCACACTGACTTGCCGAGTTTTTCATCTTGTACGAACTTGAGGCTTTATATTACTACAACAATGCTATTTCCTACATAAATATTAATTATTCTTAGTACACGTAACACAACATAAACAATACAGTACCTACCTACCTATCTTGAAAGTTTTAAATAAGAACTTGTGTTAATTTAATAGGGGTCGATTTTTAGACCTCGTCGACCCCCATAATCAGTTTTCGTTTATGTCGACCCCTAGGAAACCGATATCGACCCCAAGGGGTCGATATCGACCACTTTGGGAATCCCTGCTCTAGAGTGTATATGTGGAGATAAAATAAAAAACGGTTTTTGTTTAAAAAATGTGGTAAAACCATAACGACCTCCTTCACTTGTATACTTTTTATACAGATTAACCAAACTATCGAGTAAATATCTAATTTGTTTTTTGTCCTTTTGTTTGGTTTTTGTTTGTTTTTTGCCTGCAGTATTACGGCTTACATCGTCTCTCATGTAAAAGGATCGTATTTCTTGAATTACTTTTAAGCCAATTGTCTTCTTTTTACCTTTAATATATCCGTTTTTCAGTCCTATTAATTTTGCAACGTATGCCTTGTTACTAGAGTTATGGATTAATTGTTTAAATAAGCGTTTGTCATAATGTTTTTTACAATTTCTGTATGTATTCTTTAATGTATGCTCTAAAACTTCTTCACGCGCTTTCATCTTGTTTAATGTTTCTTCCATCATGTTTATTTTGTTGGTAGACTCCGCTTTAACTCTTTGGTATCTCTTTTTATATTTCTCTTTTAGTTTATTTACTTTATTCAAATAATTCAAATGTCTTCTGAATTTATTTTGAAGTATTTTATATTTGGTGTTAAGTTTCTTTATTATTTTTTCCGAATCACTTGATTTTAGTTGAGGTTTTTCCATTTTTTCTTCTTCTGTATCTTTTTTTTTTTTGACGTTCATTTAGTTTTTTTTTTCTACATTTGTTTTGATAACGTCGCCAGTTTTGCCTTTGCGCTGCTTTTTCTGCGTTATCCATCTCCGAAACTTTTTTTTTCTTAGATTTTATCCGCTCTAAATTTTTTTTTCTCTGCTCCTCATATTTTTCGGGATTTTCATTTTTAAGGCGCTCTCTATATCTGCGCATTTTTTCCGCTGCGCTTAACGGCATTTAGATCAGTATCTACAATTAATAAACCAAACAGCGTCAACCTTGCAGAAGAAAATTCTGTTACAACAATACACAAACAACAATATAGTACACACAACAACAATAAGAGTCTTGTTTTATTCAAACTACCATAGAACTAGAAAAATCAAGCCTACAAAAATAAAAATCTACACAAAATTACAGGCTAATAAAATGTTAAACTGCTCAGTACAAACTTACATTTAAAATGTAAGACGTGGATTCAAAATGCAGATCTGAAATAAATAAAAAACTCTTTCAATTGCGATATTGTTGTTTAAATAATTATTTATTAATACAGCCTATTAAAAATAAATAATTGTATACCTACACTTCTAAGAAAATATAAGTATTCATTTCTTTTTATAGATACCTACTATGATATCATAACCACCTTTAGACCAAGTTGGTAAAGTAGCATGTGTAATCTTCTTAACAGTCAGTTTTGTTACTTTGCTTGTCAGGCCTCTAAGTTACCACACAAAACTGACGTAACGTTACCTTACCTTTGCCCGATTTATATTAAATTTAAATAGGTACAATTGCAGTGATTCGACATTAATTATGTATTTATGGAACTAGATGTTAAAGCTTTCAATAAATAATACAATCATGTTATTTACATATTAAATTATACAACACTTTGATAACTTACCTTGACAGAAAGTTTTCTTCCGAGCGATGAGTGCTACTGCGCACGCGCACTTCACACAGTGTTTAGGGCAAAACTAACGAATACAAAATGGTGGATGGAAGGTGGATGCTTCTGATGTTGCTATTAGATAAATAAAATATTGATGATTTAGTAATTCATGGAAAAAATACGGTAACAAACTTGACGAGTCAGGTTGCTCACGATTTAATTTCTTTATTTAAACTTCCATAATTTGATAAATTAAAGATATAATATTTGAATTATGCTTTAAAATAGTCTACCACAATCTCTTGAAAAAATAAAATACTATAACTGTAGTCAATTTTAAGGATAAAACGTAATTATTGTATGTTTAATATAGCTGCACCGTCGAGGGACAAGTCAAAATGCTATCTCGCTATCACTTAATTAATATTTAATTTAAATAATCGAGTACTTGGGGAATCCAGTTATTACTGGAATAATAACTAGATGTCTACTAAAACTAATGGTAATTGTTTTTGGTTGATACTGGTAATATTAGAAAAGAAAAACGACTATCTTTTCGTGGGACAGGACTAATCACAAACCTATGCATTTTTGTAAAAATGCCCAGTTACCACGGCTTATTAGAATTAATTATTTTAGTTTTTCAATTGTCTTTTTTGTTTTTACTGTGGACACTTTTAATGTGCACATCTTGCTAGATCGTTCTCACATAATGTACCATCTCAACATGAATGATGTAACCAAGGTTTTGTAACAATATGCTGATTTAAAAGAGTGTCCATGGAGTTTCTTGCCCGTTCTTCTCCATAGACATCTACGCTAGGGAATGGGCAACTACAGTACTTTCACAGTTTTTATGCCTTGTGACTGGGACTGTAGCTACATTTAATTGTTATCTTTGTTTCGACAGTTCAAAAGTGCCTGTAACTGGCTTACTTGAAATAAATGCTTTGATTTTGATTTTCACTGGAAGGAGGACGCGCGTGCTCTACCAAATTAGAAAAGAATCACGTAAATCGGCACCGTAATAAGAATCACGGAGTACTGGCCGAATACATAACCTCCTTCGTTTCTTGAAGTCGGTTAAAAAAGTAAGTTCGTGAGTAGATAATACGGTATTTCAATGTTATTAGGTAAGTCCTAAGTTTTTTATATTATCGAGGTAACAGGTACATCTGGAGGAACATGGGAACAAAAACTCATAATAAGTACCAAATAGTCTGAGTGAATTGTTTTTTACGTCCTGTTAGTTACACAAATAACTTACTGGTAAAAAAATAGGGACGATAAAAACTTTTAAAAAAATCCAACTCAAAAAGTATTGCTATCTTTTTGATAGGCGAAATAAAAATAACGTAACGGTGTGCTTTTAGATTTACAGATGGAAAACAGAGATATTTGAATATTTTGGTATGGAGTACGGATCAAAGACATTCAAATATTTACGAGCGATAGACGGGTCAAGACGAAGAAATTCGTAATACAATACTCGTTACTACGAGTACTTAGTAACAGATCGTTTTGTCTAGTGTCATACGCTTGTCAGGTAGCACTCGTGTCAAAATCGAAATTGTTCGAGATAAAAAAAATTGTATGAAAATATTCCCAATGTCCGCTCTATGAGTCTTTTTTTAAATCTCTTTGGTACGGATGGAAAAATGGCGGCTTTAGAAGAATCTTATTACGATAATAATATGAATAACTTTTCAAATTTTTAAAATAGTTACAGACGCAGTTATTATTATGAATTGTCACTTTGTAACCTTTTTACAAATTGTAACGTAATTAATATTGTTATCATAAGATTCTGGTATTTTAGGGCCCCTGGTCTGCCAAACTATCCGCCATTTTGCTTTATTTTTAAAAGTTACAGCCACGCATAAAACCTGGATTGAAAATAGTAGCTGGCAATCATGATACAAAATCTTCTAAAGCGTCACGTTTCTAAAATGTAAGCTTTCAAAGTAGCACTGATGACGCCATCAGAATAGATTCAAACTTTAAATAATTAAAAGGGTGGCAGCAATTTAAAAAAAAAATGCAGCCAATGCAGTCAAAACATTCAAAATTCCTCTATTTGACTCAGGATTTGATTGCACGAACGGGTTTGAACTTTTGCAACGCAAGCTGGCCATAGCCCAAAAAAAGTTGCGCTGCACGATGAAGCTCGTTGTTTTACCAATATGGTGTTTAACCCTTAGTGCCCTTACATTCTAAAGGCGCCGTTACACATGAGGGTATACTGAGCTGTTCTAATAAAGTACGGTGGTTATCACACGACACCACTCGTCCGTGCGATCGGGCGGTGAGGCGGATCACAAGTCGCATTGGCTTGTATGAAATCCGTTGAAACCTCACACACGTACCTACACCGCGCGTTCCCGTGTACTGTGAAAATCGCGTTAAACAGTCTTCGCGTGATGAGTGTGATCTTTTTGTTCACTCACCTTGCTGCTCAGTGACAGGATGCCGTCCGTTCAGGATCGCGTCCCTGGTCTGCACATAGAGCAGGTGCAGCTGAACAGGATCCCGCGAGTCCACGTTACGATCGGAGTAGAAGAGTCTTCGCTTGAGGAGGAGGGTTTCTTTGAAGTCGATGCCTTGCTCGCGGATGGTGCGGTGCTGGTCTAGCCAGTCAACTGCGGGGCAGATGCCGGGGTAAGAATTAAGATGATTATTGGACATTTTTACCCGTTACCTGTCCGCAGACTAGGCTCAAATATACTAATGTGAACCTGTCAATCAATTACCTTCACCAAGCATTATGAGGGGCCAATAAAAGTACTCGGTTTCTAAGTCTGTGCAGAGAAAATAAAGAAAAGTGATTGAAAGGGCTCCTGGGTCAGTTGCACAATCCACGCTGGTCTATCAATTAGCTAAGATGAGATCAACCTAGGTAACTCCTCGGAAAGCCCGTTAAGCCGTTGGTCCTGACCTACATCCCAACATCTTTGGGAAATACTTTAAAAAATAAGACTTATGGCAAATTGGCAACCTTGCAGATGATTATACTAATAAATTGCACATACCATTATCATCAGTCTTCAGCCTCTTGCTCATCTGCTCCAAGATCACATCTCTCTCCTTGGCTGGCTTGGGTCTTCTCAGCGTGAAGCCGCCTCCACTTGGCTCTTTGACCTCCTTGCCATCTTCTGTTTCTTCCACTTCTTCTTTGCACTAATGATGGAGAAGAAGGTTAGGATAGATAAGAACACACGTTTATCCCTGACGGGTCAGGCTGAGTATATGCCTACAGCCCACATTTGATAGGTCCCATGAAAGCCGTACTAAAATAAAAAATGCAAAAATGTGTCTATCCGTCTGTCACCTTTATACGCTTTAGCAACTGAACAGACTCGGATGGAATTTCGCACACTCATGACCTGGCTAATAGAGGGGGATACTTTTTGTCTTGGTATTAAGTTTCCGTGGGATACTTTCTGACCTCCTTAGTGGGAGTATAATGTATAAATGTGGAGCGGTTCTGCAAATGAGGCGCTGTTTTTTTAATCTGCGTATCTTAGTACCTGCACTTTGCAACAAGGTAAGCAAAACATAAAACAAACACTTTTAACTAACTAACACAAATTTAGATTGCCACTAGAAAATTATGAAAGAGGATGAACTATAGGCGGGCACACAATATCCAGACTTTGGGATGCTACTTCGAATTTTATAACGGAAAACACTAAATACTTCAGGCCTGTCCAATTGTTGCGTTTGCGACGACTTACTAGACTAAACTAACGGTGCGTTAAATCATAAGACTGTAAGATTCAAAACAACATTTGTGTGCCTCTGTTGAATAAACGTATTTTCTTTCTTTATAAGCCGTGGGATGAGAGCCGCTCAGATTTCCCAGTAGCAAAAACGACGAACTCATATACAAAGTTTCATTCCCTGTTTAATCTATTTAAGGGGTGAATTTGGAAATCCTTAAAACAACTGCGGGCTGAAGTTGGGCGCTGTAGGTCCAATCTGGCTAAATGCGATTTTATCATCCCATCTCGATCACAATGCGAGTATGGTACCACCACGCAGGATTTGCCACATCGTCTCTTCTGCCCGTCCTGCACAACTAACTACACCCTCCAGAACTTGAATTAGGCAAACGACAGTGCTGTTCTGTCGCACCATACTTGTCGGACAAAATTTAAGTCATCGATTCGTGAAAAAGAAGATCGGGATGTATATTCATAAGCCTTCCTTAATTACCTTAACCTTACTCTGGCTCTGGTCCCAGCGGTTTAGGGTGCGTTGTCTGTCAGTATATCAAAGATGTATTTACTTACCAGTCCATATTCGTCATAGTTCTTGATGCCGATGCGAGCACAGATGTCCATCATCAGCTCGCCGACTGTCTTGGCCTCATCCACCGGCAGGGTCTTCACCGTGTCTGGGGGAAGTTATCGGATCATAATACTGTAGTGATTTGACAAGGCTGACGTGCTTGTCACATCAGATCGGCATTAATGCCTGTTCCCACTAACAATAATGCCAAGATGATAATAATTAGCACACGGTGCTGTGGTTTAGCGTTATTCCTGTCAGTATCGCACAACTGTCAAATACGTAGTGCGAAATATTGACGGGAGTTTATCTACGCTCTAAAAAACATCACTTAACATATGTTAAGTGATGTTTTTTGTAAATGTCACAACAACACCTACATTAATGCCTTAATATTATTGATTTGTTGCAATTCAATCAGCGCGCATTCATTTGGGCAAAAGGGATAAGTAGGGAGCAAAATTGGACACTGTTATTTTCGTAGGCATAGGCACTTCATTTCCAAAGGATATTTTTGTTGTAACAGAAGCCACATTAGTATACAACAATAATATAACGATATCAGATCGTCTTGGCTCTTTAGCTTACAAAAATTTGAACAAAGCAGAAGATTCTGCGTAGTAGATGATAACACAAAAATCCTCACCATCCAATAGCCTGACTCTCAGATTCCTCATCCTACAGATATAATCCAGAGAGTCCCCATCTCTGAGCAGGTAGTAGTCCAGCGTGCGGTCGTCCTCCAGCCATACTCCAGTCATCTCATCATCAGCCGAGCGTAAGAACAGCGCGTATTCTGTGGGAGATAGGGTCTATAGGTTTCAAGAAATAGAGAAGGGATCGGTTACCGTTACGGAGATTAATTTACTATTTTTCTTTACATAAAGGCGTGTATTGTTTGATATCAAAATAAAATTGGTTGGCGATTGGGTAGGTTCTATTTCTAGTTACAAGTAAGTAGTAGTTACCTCGTGACGGCCACAAGAAGCGATAACGCAGAAAGAAAGATACGCAGGATGCAGGAAGCATGTTATGTCTGAATCATTCGTTGTAGCGATGCTTAGGGGAACCTTATATCTAACAGTGATGTTGAGCCAGGATAGAGCATTTACGAGAATTAAAGAACAATAAAAGGGAAATTCCAGGCCGCCATAGAGATTTAGGCCCTGAGTGGCATATGTAAGAATGCTAATATTAGACACCACAAATAATTTATTGATAAAAGAAAATATTGAAAAAACTCAGTTTCCAATTTATAAGGTTTTTTTTTTAATTTTTAGGGTTTATTTCGATCGGCGCAATAAGTAGATCATTGAATTTATTATATTATGTATTATAAGTCGATTGTGAAATGTAAGGACAAATAAGTAAAGTACAAATATGTGTAAACGCTTGAGTTACTTTTTTGCTATTAAGGTTTAGGATTACATTTAAATGAAACTGAAATTTTCAATTTGCACAAAAAAACGTGATTCAATTTTGTTCAGTAGGTACAGCCACAGATACAGAATGTCATTATTGTTACAATATTTTTTTGTGTTTTCAAATATGTTTCCGACTTCTATCGAGTCTTGAATAGCAGAGTTACTTACGTAAAATTTACATACGATTTTTTAATAAAACTCTTGGTCATTCTTGGGCCTAAAATCGGCATTCCCCTTTAGTAAATTTTATTTCTGAGTAAGGAAATTGGTATGAAAAGAAAATTGGTGAGTGTCTGTTTAAGTGCCATGCCTACACCACGTTGGCCAATACATCGTTGAGGAGTGACTAGGGTGCAGCACTGGACAATATGGCTTTCGTTTCACTTGATAGTTTTAAAATTGGATAGTGCGGGCCATTCAATGTTTATTCGCTGTTAGGTTAGCTGCAACACTTTTCTGCATGGTCCTAACATTTACGGAGCTATAATAATAATTCATTTATTTCTACAAGTAACAAAGACTCATACACAGAAATTCTAGATACATTTTACATTAAACACACACAATACATTAAACGTTCCAATACAACACAAAACAATAACCACACAAAACATATATCTATTTAGACACCCGACGACTGTAGGTGACGTGCAAGTCACTGCAGCGCCTGATGTAAGGACAGTCGAGCCTGTCGGCTATCATCATCAGCACGCTATTGGAGCTGCCGCGAACCCTGCGCACCAGGGACGCACTCCGCTTTCGCATCGTTGCATAAAAGCAGTCGACGCTAGCGACGGCGAACATGCCCGAAGCACTACAATGTCGCGGCAGCCCCGTCAGCGCTCTGGATGCGTTTTTATATTGGACGCGGCGGGCTTCGTATGCTTTTTGAGTGTCATTCGCCCACAGACAGCACGTGTACAGAGGTACAATAAGCCCTGAAAAGGGTCTGCTTGACGACCCTGAACAGCGCGCAAATCTGCGAGCTATCATGTTACCTCTTACAGCCAAAGCCCTCCGCTCCCTCTCGATATCAGTGTCTCAAATTTGGAACCCAAATTACAATGTTTATATTAATCGCCTCGAAAGTATACAAAGGCGATTTTTAAGGTACATTCAATATCGTTCAAATACCTATCTTCCTAACTATACTAGTCGGTGTAAGAAATTTCATATTCTTCCTTTACACGAACGAAGAAAAATTGCAGATCTCGCCTTCCTATTTAGTATAATGAATGGATCTACTGACGTCCCTGAGCTGGTGGCCAAGATTGGACTTCGTGCACCATCTGTGTTTCTTCGGAGACCTCATCTCCTTCACGTACCTATAGTGAAAACTAACTACAGGCAAAACACATATATCATAAGAGCATGTCGAATGTTTAATATGGTGTGCCGGGATGTTGAGCTTGATTTATTCACAAATAGTGTCAAGAAATTAAAAAAAAACATTAAATAACTTTTTCTTTGAAATGTAACTTCATTCTGTAGTGTATTTTATTTTGTTTATTATTCTCTTCAGTTGTTTCTTTGTTTAACTCTTACGCTGTTTGTACCGTTTTGACAATTTATACATAAGTTTATATAAGTGGAAACTTGTAATTGGCTATCTTCTACTTATTACTTCTGACTACTTGGATGTATTAGCTGTAAGTTTTCTTAAAATTAATAAAATAAAATAAAATAAATCTCTGAGACCGACTGTTACTACATGCCCCAAGTATTTGAACTGGTCCACTCTGACCAAGGGAACTCCGTACAGTTTAATGGGAGGTACTGCTATAATAGTCTTGTCTCTCTCACCTTGTCCCTTGTTGGCAACGTTGACCTTATCCTTGACGACCTTGTGAGCCTCCTTCACGGTCATGTGCGAGTCCAACTTGACCTTCTTGGTGACCGCGCCTTCATCCTGCACTATCTTCAGCGATAGTGACGGCATCTTGAACTAGTCCTAGATTACGGAGAGATAAGTTAGTTAATTGGTTATAGTAATTAAAATCTGTCTCCAAAACACTTTAGGTAAGTAAATCTACTGTGACGGACTGGATTCTCTTTTATTTGTTTATGGCTTTGGTAGAGTTCGAAACAAATTGGAGAATACGGCTAATATGGTCGCCCGAAGCCTGAATACTCCTAAATTTTACTGAAACTATTGTATTGTACCAAAAGATTTGAAGACATGTGACATCTACCAACCCGCACTGGGCCCGCGTGGTGGATTTTAGCCCATTCCCTCTCATAGAGAAGAGGCCGGGTGTCCCAGCAGTGGGAACATTATAGGCTGATTATGATGATGGTGGTACTTAAACTTTATAGGTATCAATAGCCTCCCTAGTTACTTCTATATCACAATACACTTCCAAAGAACAGAATATTACCTAATCCTACTAATATTATAAATAGTTTATGAGAATGTATGGATGTCGGATGTTTGTTACTCTTACGCAAAAACCACTGACCGGATTCGGATGAAATTTGGCACACAGATAGTTTATAACTTGGATTAACACAGGATACTTCTTATCCCGGTGGTACGATCCCGTGGGACAATTACCGAACACCACGCAGACGAAGCCACGGCATAAGCAATTCATAAATAAAACAGTATTTATTTGAATCAGTTTTTTATATCTTGGAATTCCTAAAGATAACACAGATTTTCCGTCAGGAATCATTTCAATAGATTTCTGTGTTTTACCCAACATATTATTTTATGCCATAACTGTTCTGCAGAATTATTTTAAACAAATGTCATTGTTTAAGTTTAGGCAACGAACGAACAAAAGTAAACACGTTACCGCGTTGATATTATTATAATATCCCGATACAATACAACGGCGGTTCCATGTTTTCCTGGTAAATCTGACGGGATTATTAATAATATAGAACACCTACTTATCATTGAATGTGTTTAATTTTAGGTTTTTACTTGGAATTAACCTGACAAACAAAAAAATAATTTAAGCATGTTTATTTGTGGTTTACGAGTGAACTTTTTAAATTAGGTAGGTACTAGACTTTTATAAAAATGCAGTCAGGATCCTGGACTGGCACAGGATCGAGGTTAAGGATGCTACCAGCCACCACCAGCCAGTACCTACCTAACATCCAACCGTAAGATGTACTTATAGAAGCTAAGGATAATCATCGTTTTCAGTTTTTTGATTCCATATAAAATTTGTAAATTGCCACACAAAACACGTAAGTTTTGAAATTTGCTGTCAATCACCATAATATCTTTGTAAAGCTAATCTACAGTTTTACAAGTTCAACTTCAAATTCTGAAATTACAGACAAAAGACTAATTGCACTATGATCTGGCTGTATTACCTAGTTATTAGCCAACTTAGCATAAAGAAAGTTTCTAGAGAGTTAGGACCCAAAGCAGTGATAGCCTAGTGGTGTAACCGTCAGACTGCCAAGTCATAGGTCTCGAGTTCGAACCCAAGGCACGCAACTCTAGAGTTTTCGAATTCATGTGCGTAATGTATAATTATCACTTGCTCTGGTGAAGAGAAACATCGTGAGGAAACCAGCATGCCTGAGAGATGTTTCTTGACGGCATGTAAAGCCAATTCAGAGGCTAATGGGCGGCCTGAAAAACTCTGACACAGGTCTGACAGGTTAGGCACTAACCACACGATAAAGTAAAGGACCCAAAGATATACTACAAAATGATAGGGCAGAAACATGACTTAGAGCCGGAAGCCGGCTGTCGAGCCCAACCGGGAAGCATCGCCGAGGCAGGGTTTACCCAAGAAAGACATAGTATCATGGAAAGGTCTGTGATGGATGGGTATAATAGAGATGTTCTTCTAAGCGTGTCGATGACAATTCGAATTGATGAGTCAGCCCAAAATTTGGCGACGAGTTTGGCGCTTTCGGTAGCGTCAATCAGCTCCTTTGATGTAGGAACAAGCAACAGGACTGGCAGTAACTCCGCCCCTAAGACGACCCACTGACCCAACTGTCTCATCGTTTGCATGTAGGGCAACACTACATTTACAGTTCAGGGCAGAGTCATCGATGAATCTCCACCTGAACAAATTTTCCTTGCATAGAGAGAGGTGTGCAGACAAGGGAACTTATATTCCACCCTAAAGGGCTGGATTGTAAATAAGAAGTTTGATACCGGACGATAATGGCCGACGCCGAACTAAACTAAATGCAAACTAAGTATCTATCACTTCCTGCGTCCTTTATTCAACCTTTAAAATCTGTTGCTATATTAAATGAGCATCAATGGCCCAGTGGTGGCGGCCCCGACTTACGAACAGTAAGTTGTGGGTTCGAACCCAGGCAGGGGCATTACTTTGTGGAATTTATTTCATCACCACTGCTCTCAAAACGGTTATCGTGAGGAAACCGGTGTCTAGAACCAAAAAATTCGAAGTAATGACATGGAGCAACCCGCACTGGGCCCGCGTGGTATAGCCCATTCCTCTCATAAGAGGAGGCCGTGTGTCCCAGCAGTGGGAACTCCTTTATCACACTGCCTCTTCGAAACACAAAATTTTCCCGGTAACGCCCTTTTCAACACTTTTTTAACGCACAAAACAAAATATTGCCTACCTGCACAAAATTGAATCCGTACTTACAGTTAATTTAAACCGACGTATCCACAAAGTAACCTGTCCACAGCGATCCACTCGCTGTAACGGACTGTTTACCTCATCTCTCGGATTACTATAACCAGGCTATGATTTCATCGGTTGGTCATCCTACAACGACAACATTTTCCTTAATTCATGTATTTTGATTGTTAATGTACCTATGCTTCAGTTTCATTAAATAATTTAATCTACATAACATGTCTTGGAAGGGTTTATTGAAATGCTGCGAGCTAACTCATCATATTCTTAGCCTTATCCTATGTTACTAGCGGTCGGCGCAACGAGATTAGAATTAGAAATAAAAATCGGCCAAGTGCGAGTCGGACTCACGCACGAAGGGTTCCGTACAACTATCTAAAAAAAAAAAAATAACACGTTTGTGGTTGCAAAATGTTGGCATCGTGCTACCGATTACTTGAAAGTACATAAAGTAGTGATAGTGCGAAACTAGGCATCGTGCTACGAAATCGTTGTATGGGAGCCCCCCTTAAATTTTTATTTTATTCTGTTTTCAGTATTTGTTGTTATAGCGGTAACAGAAATACATCATCTGTGAAAATTTCAACTGTCTAGCAATCACGTCACGGTTCATGAGATACAGCCTGGTGACAGACAGCCAGACAGACGGACAGTAGAGTCTTAGTAATAGGGTCCCGTTGTTAGTGTTTGTTAGGGTCCCGTACCCAAGGGGGTACGGGACCCTAACAAACACTAAAATGTGGAAAATATTTACTTCCGGAAATTGATGACTTTTGTTTGTTTCATTGACTTTTTTGCCACCGACTTCCAAAAATATTTTCCACTTTTTATTGTTTTTTTTGGAAGTTGTTTTTTTTTTTCATATCATCCTATCCATTTATCTTTTCTATGGTCTTCATTTTCCTCTCCATCTGTCAAGATTTATATTATTCACTCTTTGAGCTTAACCAACGATTCCCTTTCAACTTTTCTGTAACTGTCACCACTTCACACAGGTCTACTCATGAAACACTAGTGTATGCCCGCAGCTTCGCACGAGTGGTGTTCGGTAATTGTACGTCCAGGATTAAAAATATCTTATGTGGTTAATCCAGGTTATTAACTATCTATGTGTCTAATTTCATCCAATTCCATTCAGTAGTTTTTGCGTGAAAGAGTGACAAACAAACATTCATCTATATATCCTCACAAACTCTCGCATTTATTACTTTGCGAGTTTATGTAAGATAAGCTAAAAATCGGCTTTTTTTCTCTGTAGCAGTTTGGTATACTTTTTACTTCCAAATTGTTAGCTTTAGCCATCAATGGGGCAATCATCAAATACGCCCCCCTTCAATCGCACTACGGCTACTCATCAAGCTGCTGCCAGTCATACCTAGAAGGTCGTCGTTCGACTTAGACATAGGATATCCTACCTTATGTCCGCCAATTCCGGGCCTCCACTTAAGAAAACTTTAAACAAAATCACAAAAAACACAATTAAATCCAGGTTATCTATGACACAGAACTTCACGGAACTAAATAACGATGTTAAGAGCACTTGAATGAATGAGGTTCCGACCTAGACTAAGTCACTTCTGAGGGAAATGACGGCCGTGTTAAACAATAATAATAACAAATGACACACGGTAACTTTCAACACGTGTTACTGCAGTGCATACGAAGCTCTCGACTGACTCAGTCCTCTACAAAGATGGACTGTTTAGTTTTGATATAACAAGACATACTTTCGCGCGTCGCACGTGCTGGAAGGGCTACTTAGGAACTATGTGTGTCATCTAATGGGCGTGGTCAAAACCGGTGCAGGGGAATCTATGATTCTGAATACCTGTATTATAGGTACGTGTAGGTATACGATCAATGAAGCAAAGTTTAGGCTACGGGTCCAGCATCAGGTTATGGTCTATCGGTCGCAAGCGCGATTTCTGAGCATGAGGTTATCTGTCATTCCGTCGATTTTTAGGGTTTACAGAACCCTAAAACCGGCGACCTCAATCGGCAAAACGGGACCCTTATAGGATCACTTCAGGTCTGCTACCTCTTGGAGCAATGAAAAAATCAAACTTGTAAGTCAACTCGCGATGATATTTCACAAGGGAACTATGCGATTTCACAAGGGAATCAAAACCTTTATGGTACATCCCTTTGACCTTAGAACCATGAAATTTGGCAAAAAGCAAGGCCTTACAGCACAAATAAAGGAAAAATTCCAATAAATAAAAAACGTTGAAAATGAAAGGGTGTCCCCATACATACATAATTGACACTAACTAAGATTTTTTTTTTAGATACTGGTACGGAACCCTTCGTGCGCGACTCCGACACTCACTTGGACGGTTTTTTCATTAGCAACCCGGGGCTCGCATCTTATTACTTACATGGAATTAAATCATAACCTCTACCTAACCTTACAGGGAAAATACAGGCGTGATGTTTATGTCCGAACATCGTCTACCGTGAACGAAGGTTCGGTTCTCAGGCGACGACGTGGAGTTCGAAAACATCTTGGTCAGAGGATCCCCTTACTTTAGTTAGATCTCAGTGGTGTGAAAGTTTCCTAACTAGATAGGTATAATTACTTTATAGAGTAGACATGACATAGTGTACCAAGGCTTAAAAAAATACTAAGAAACATGAGGTGGCAACACTGCCAAGATCTAATGAGTCATCAGAATGGCCTCTATCATGAAGCAGTCATAATAAGAATCTTAAAGTCTCATAATTTTTACTAATCTATGCATCATCAATAGGTACACATAAAATACATACCCGAGGAAGAACATTGTCATCGATATGAATCATACTCGTCCGCTGTGACTTCGAAGGTATTCAGTTACGTCATCAGCATCACACTCATGACATCACAAAAATGTTCTCATATCATACTGACCTGAAATACAATAATCTCGAAGAAAATAAGAAATCCTTTGCATGAGTTCCTGGGTTCGATTCCCAGGTCGGGCAAAGTGTTAATTATTGGGGTGGGACTTAAAACATAACTGGCGCTATGTGTGTGTACTAAGTATTAAGATATACCTCTGCTCGGAGTTAAGGTATAATAATGACCAAAGCATTAGCGCTGATCCTACGATACGAGTGTTGAGCAATAAGCAAGCCATATAAGGATACAGTTTAAAAATGTCTGTTTAATTAAATGTATGTATCTTATACCATTGTGTTCAATGAGTTCTTCACCTCATTTATTATTATTACGAACGCGCTGGTACAGTTAGGCAGACTGTTGAATAATAGGGATACTATACATGCAGGGTGTAACAAGACCCTTAACGAAGCCGTCAACCAAGGAATATGTACATCAAAATAAGTAACTTTACGCAAAAATTATTGCTGGGAAACGACTTTTTGTTTGGGTGACAAGCATCGATCTATAATCCTTGATCGAAGGTGACAAGTCTCGTTTTACGGTAGGACTCAATGTAACGCACACTCAAAACATTATGCTGATGGATGAATTGAATAGTGCGGGGGTCGTGGAGGTGTTTAAAGTAAAACAATACATTAAAAAATGTATTAAAAAAAAAACTTGGGGAAAAAGTTAGAACTTTGAAACCCCCTAATATTTCCGTAACTAGAAGGGTATGGTCAAGAACAAAAAAAAATGATCGCAATGACGGGGAGAACAAGTGACTTTCGGCTTCGTTAAGGGTCTTGTTACACCCTTTATGCATATCTAGCATTACATACTTTCTTGGAGCATGAAAATATGCTCAAAGTTCTTGTCATATCCCTATAATGTACCGAATCCAGGAAAACCTGTACAGGTGGAGAATTCATTGATGACTCTGCCTGGAGTGTATCTAAATGTGGTGCTGTTTCACAAACGATGGGGCACTGGATGTCCTGTCCCACGTGTCTTGTTGCTTGTTCATTATAGGAACTGATGGACGCTACTGGAGGCTTCAAAACTCGTAGCCCAGTTCGGCCTACCGACATTACCGTCAAGTACTGTATGGTGTCGGACGTAAAGAATAGCACCATCCAATATCTTCCCGTGGGTGTCGTAAGAGGCGACTAAGGGACTTACCAGATTATGGGCAGCAGCGTTTTCTGTGCTTTTGTAAAACCGTACTGCGATGGCCAACCCGCCTGCCAAGCGTGGCGATTATGGCAAAACCCCCTTTGGGGGAGTTATATGTCCAGAAGTGGACGTCTTTCTGCTGAAATGATGATGTTGATGAAGTCTACGCGTTTGTTTGATTCTAGGCATTGGATATTTATATACCAATTGATTTTGAAACCCACCGTGACCACGCAGCTTCCACATATGTATTACATCTACGTGTATAACTCGATTTCATAAAACTCGAGTTCCGACCTCATGAGACTTCGTGTTGACACCCTGTTGAGAACATAATTTAGTACACACTAAGGTATTTTTACTTTCGTCAGGCTATCTTCAGTGGCTTAGGCTGTGAGTGTCTAACTTCACATCATTTGTTGGCATAAGGACAGATTCGCTTTATTTCCAACATAACATAATAAAATCACGACTGTAGCTCCGCAGAGCTGTACCTAATAATAGTACACCCACATTTCCCAAATTATGTATAAGTCCCATGTAATAGAGCGAGCCTATTGCCATCAACCGGGCACACATCCAGACTCCGTCGTTGTTACTAAGGAATTCCTGATGGAAGTTCAAACGTATTCATATAAATGATAAACCGTTCTCTAACCTGATATACATAGGTACCTGATATAAAATGAAAACACCTACACAGTCCAACCGTGTAGTTTTTCCTTGTTATAATATTAGGCTTAAACAATAGCATGTGATTCCTTCATAGGTACTTAACTCAAATAGAAACCTATTAACGACATATTTACGCGAACTATAATATAATTTGTAATTTATTTAGAAAACCACAAATAACTTTGACTTTATTAAGTACTAGCAGCCCGTCCCGGCTTTGCACGGATGTAATATAGCTTAAGTTACTCAGGGATAATGTAGCATTCTATTCTAATGGTGAAAGAATATCAGGTAGATTTCGTCAGAAAAAATCTACCTGAAGTAGAGTTTTTGAATTTTTGAACCGTTTAACTTTTTTATCATTCCGGGTAAGAATACGTACAACTTTTTTAAACTTTTTTGATGCAACCCCTAACTTGGGGAGGGGGGTCGTTTCCTATTTTTTTTGGAAAAAAAAAAATTATATCTGCAAAACGGTAAACAATTTTACCGTCGCCAATATTTTTTTTTGAAAGCAAATTGTTTACTCTGCCATTTTTATTTTTAAAGTTTAGCGATAAAACTTATAGTTTTTGAGATAAAAAAATATAAAAATTGAAAAATTGAGGGCGTTTCCATGCTGAACTCCTATGAGAGCATTTTAAAATTTATGAAAAAAATAGGGGTGGAACCTTTTTCAAAATCTACCTCCTCCTGCGGCTTGCCGAAGGGATTTTTTTAAATCGTTCCAGTAGTTTTTGAGTTTAATCGTTACAAACATACATATTTTTCTTCTTTGTAATATTAGTGTAGACTAGCTGTTGCCAGCGACCTTCGTCTGCGTGAAATTATTATAAAAATATTACTATATTTGAATCGGATCTAGTTAACAATTTCAAGGGTTTTATTTTTTGTGCACAGAACCCTAATGCTTTTTCAAAAATGTTAGTTACTCCATAAACAGCTATCTGCCAGTAAAAGTCCTGTCAAAATCGCACCCGGCGTAGCAAGGTAGTTTTAAGCTTTACCTTTGGGCTTTCAGTCCATCTGGGCCTATGATCTGTGCTATGGCTGCCAGTCTTGCTGTACAGACCAGGGATGTTGCGGATATTCGCATCCGTGGTGCCTTTTAAATAGATTTTCATACAAAATATAAGATAGTCTTGCAATGCAAAACATGTAGAACAACGTCTTTGACCAATTGCAACACACGCAGAGGCGACAAGGCGTAGACGCGGTGACGACAGGACACAGATGAAGTTGGAATGTGGATAGGGCGCTTGAGCTACCGACCGCTAAATGCACTATAGTAAAATCTCGCGTCAATGAGGGCTATCGTTTTTGAGCTCACCAGATGGCACCACTGTCGATTAAGGTCCTGTCAAAAATTCTATTTTATACTCTAAAGTACCAATAACTTCATGAAAAGTTTATTTTATTACGTATAAAAATAGTGTAAATTTCATAGTGTAAATTTCATATATTTACAATATTCTCCATAAAATTAGCAAGCATGAAACATTTAAAACTCATTTCATCTCCAAGTACTGAAAATTAAGATTCTAAGTTGCTACTTAAAATCTTCAAGTCTTAATTAATCAGGAATGGCCCAATCTAGACCACAATCGTGAATATTTGTAAAAATACGTGTTAAAAAAGCACGCAAAGCGTGAACTTTCTATGACATCTAACATTTCGGTGCCCCCGCGCTACACTAGCGCCTCTAGCGGCGAATTCATACGCGATAGCTCCCATTGCCTATCGTGTCTTCTATTATGTGTATCAGTTAGAGAAGTCGCGTGCGCACCCCAGTCTCTGCCGTCTGCGATGCGACGTCGTCTGACTTCTGTACTGCCTAGCTTGCGCCTTAGGAATCATCCGAAGAGTCTGCAGGTATGCCTGTAAACCTTCACACTTACATATCGTGGACAGATCGTATGAATGTTGAAGGTGTAAATAAAACTATGTACGTACTGTATATAAAAATAAGTTTATTTCTATAGGAAAATAGTTCTGTCTATTTATTGTTAGCTACGGCATAAATATCTAAACACTACTGGTTATAATTTATAGCTTACATAATATGTGCGTATGCGTAAATTTCTAGTTATCTTCTTTACTTACAATAACATTTTAAATACATGTTTTTAATTTAAGATTTTTACTTTAAACATATCCACGAGTCCCGTACTATTCAATCCATCCATCAGCACAATGTTTTGAGTTCGTTACATTGAGTTCTACCATGAAACATGATTTTTCACCCCAAAAAAAAGTCGTTTCCCAGCGGTAATTATTGCGTTACTTAGTTTGATGTACAGAATGCTTGGTTGACGGCTTCATTAAGGGTCTTGTTACACCCTGTATAATTATAAACAAAATGAGGAAAATATCATTAATATTAATTTGTCTGTCAACACACCTAAAGAAGCGTGTTCTTTTTTAAGGAAGCTATTTCGAATATATTTTATTTTACACGATGTATGCTTGAGTCTGGCCGACACCCGCCTGATGTAAAGCGATGATGCGGCCTAGGGAGGAGAGGAGCACGCTCGCCTAGAAGACACCGATTCAATACGTCCCGTAATACCCCATTCACCTCTGTGACTTGGGAAAGTAGCTCGTGGCCAACCGGTAAAGGAGTTAAAAAAGGAACACAAGTTTGTATGGAATTTCGACCTTTTTTCCCCGATAGGAAATCCCATCTGGTACTGTGGCTGCTATCATTATTATACCCAAACCCAAAATGAAGATAACATCATAGTTATCATATTCTATCGTAACAAATATGATACAGTATGATTCAGTAGTCTTCCCGAAATCTCTTCTCATCTTATAACATAACATAACCATATAATTATAATCCCCGAAGGCTAAGGTGTACCTCATAACAAGTACACCTAGATTTCGCCAGATACGTATAAGTCCCATGTAATAGGAGACGAGCCTATTGCCATCGACTGGGCGCATACCCAAATTCCCCATGGAAAAACGCAATAACACTTTGCCCGACCCGGGAATCGAACCCAGGACCTCATGCTCAGCAGTCGCGCTTGTGACCACTAGACCAACAAGCTAGTCCTCTTAGTAGGTGTGTAAGGTATAGTCCTCGAGGATAAAGGTGTCTTGGTCTTGGGAGAGCTTAAATCCCTCGCTGCTCTCAGGATTCTAATCTTAACTGTCCCCACTGATGAGGGACAGGAGGGCTTCTCTTTGTGAGAGGGTGTAGGCCTCTACCATACCTACCCAGTGAAGGTTAAATGACATCTATGTCTAGGTTAGATGTCATTTATGTCTTCGAATTGTTTTTTCTAAGACAAGCCGATTTCCCCACCTTTTTGGACTGACTCCGCAGTACATAAATAATCTTTAATCTACAGTCGAGGTGAGAATTTTCAAAAGAAGAGGAATATTAATTTTATTATTTTATTTTTGTTGCATTCGCCTTCAGATACTTTCTTATAGAGAGACATCTCTAAGGATACTATAAAGATTATGGCTTTTCATATATTTTACACTCTTACAAACCACATTTTAAACTAAATCTATAATTAACTAAGGAAGCAAAGAAAACAAAAATCTAAATAAAAAATATTTATTAGAATAAATAAAATATTAATAACAAAAAATTGTGTAAATTGTACAGATACTTAATAAAAATAATATGAAGCACGCAATTTAGTTAATTATAATTAAAAACTATTAAAATTCATTCAATAGACTTGCTAGCTGATTAACATAACATCACGCGGGTAGTGTCCGAAGGGTTAGGCAGTGGTGCAGGTACCCAATAGTACATCTCTTTTTCGACAGTAATGTTGAAGTCCCATGTACTAGGGGGTGCGCCTATTGCCGTATCGGAAATAAATCCGGACTCAATGCTACTGAGCTATTTCTTATGAAAAAACCCGAAACATAGCTTGGAACATGGACCCTGGATCCCATGATTAGCAGAAGCGCTTGCTACAACGGCAACTAGCCTAAACCGGTCGTTGACCCGATCGCAATATATCACAACGGAGTTTTGCAAGCTAATTCTTGACTGTTATCTTCAAATCAGGGTTTCTAGCAAGTCTATAGAACACACCATCCCTACAATATTTCAGCATAAAGTTATTTACAGACAAAATACATTACTTACACAATACTTTAGCATAATTACGTACCATATTAGTTATTACTGAATTACACTCTCATTCGCATACAAAAATATTTCTATCACTCCGCTTAGGTCCTACGTTTGTTCTGATAAAAAATTTAGATAGTAACCACACTTGTCGACGTGAACTCGGCATGAGCCAGTCAGAAAGCACCTTATAAAAGCGAATAGTCGGACTATTCGCTTTTATCGCGGTGTAGAACTAGAACGAGGCGAATAACGATTTTTAGGGTTCCGTAGCCGAATGGCAAAAACCGGAACCCTTATAGATTCGCCATGTCTGTCTGTCGTTCGTTCTGTCTGTCTGTCTGTCCGTGTATGTCACAGCCATTTTATTCCGAAACTATTAAAACTACACAGTTGAAACTGAGTAGGTAGATGTATTCTGCAAACCGCTTTACGATTTTTACATAAAAATAAGAAAAATAAAAGATTAAGGGGGTACTCCCCATACATGGAACTGAAACTAAAATGTATTTTTTTTCATGAAACCTATACCTGCTGGGTGTCTATAGATAGGTATAGGATAAAAATTACATTGAGGTTTCTAAAACCATTTTTGACACAATACAACATAATATGAATGAGCCTTCAAAATATTTTTATTATATTGTTTGGTGCTACGGAACCCTGTGTGCGTGTGAGTACGACTCGCACTTGGCTGGTTTTTTCGTTCTTAGTGTACAGACGCCAGCACATCAAGCTACTACAATATGTCAAATTTCTTTAATACATTTTCAACTTTATCGCTAAAGCATTAGGTTCAATGTTGATTGGGAAAATTTGACAGTTTCGGATAGCTTGATGTGCTGACGTCTGTGCATAGCTGTCCTATTCCGCGTCTAAAAGTGTGGCCACTC
This sequence comes from Eugnorisma glareosa, assembly GCA_947578425.1. Lineage (NCBI taxonomy): Eukaryota > Metazoa > Arthropoda > Insecta > Lepidoptera > Noctuidae > Eugnorisma > Eugnorisma glareosa. Next base: position 1,412,953 of record OX387981.1, read on the forward strand.
CTTTCTGAAGAGAAGAAATTGTACAAAGTTATAACTACAGATAAATAGATGTATTTCTAAGGCCACCCGATTATTAAGTGTAAAATTGACCATAACGAAACCTGAAAACTACATAAAATGCGTTCACGACTTAGTTACCAAACATACATCACGCCTGTAAACCCCGAAGGGTTAGACAGTGGTGTTAGGCCTTTCTACACCAATTATAGGCCTCTATTGTGGTCTCTACCTCCACCATCCAAAACTACATACAAGTTAGAAGTATTGTATATAAGACACAGTAAATAGCACTAGGAATATATAAGAAAGCTACCATTAGTTACAGAAGATGTCGGACCTACCCTACTACTAATATAAAGCACAAAGATGGCACTTACGTTCAGAATCACACTTGTTATCACTATCTCAATAAAAGTTCGGACAAATCGATACGGACATATTGCAGACCGGATTCCGGACACTGGATTAAGACCGATAATTTACTTGAGTATCTGTTAACTAGCAATCTGTCCATAACGATTTGAAAAGGTCTTTCAAATCAAAAACAAATTATTACTTTTTTAAAAAGAATTCGTTGTTCTAAACATTAAAATGTACCGCGAATCATAATTATAATTTCATTTGACTCATGCATTTTGTCAACGGTAAAATCATTATTTCGGTACTTTTCGTTAATAATTATAACTGAAATCTCACATATAAGTATTATCTATAAAATAAGATTTTCCACAAAATTGTACTTCTTAGTAACTTGAATAAATTGCTAATAGATTTACTGTTTATGAGTTGATGTAAATAATGTATATTTCATTATTAAGAGCTGCCAGAAATACACATACCTTGACGAAATGTTGACACAGAATAGACAGCCAGGAATTATACGTGGACTGCGCAAGCGCAAGGAAGGTCGGGTACGCAGTTTCTTAAGTGGTCGCGTTAAAGTGACCCATCTTTCATAATCGCAGATCTATTCTCGCTCGTACGATGCCGAAATTATTTTTACCAATAGAAAAAAGAGAAAATAGTAATATGTTGTTGAATCGTGAATGTTGTATTATACGAACGTTTTATAACATGCAAACACACCTTCCTGGTTGCCTAATGCGTTATTAGCAATAATATAATATTGTGACCAAACGACGAACTTCAATTGGGGCTGTACCAAACATAAAGACATACAGCTCTTAGGTACATTACATAAGGAAGCTCAATACTATCATAAAATATATATTATCATCTACAAAATATACTCTAAATCAATATTAATGTAACATATAATTATACTATGTTTAATTACAATCACATATAAATAATTACACACAACAGTATATATTTTGTATAGATTAACTTAGATATTTGTAAATAATAATTAATTGTCATTAATATAAATGTACTATAATTCTACAATAATTTTTCTCTCCGATGTACTTAAAATATTATTATGTGACGATCATTGATGCCTGTGCGCAACGTTAAAGCACTGAGTCCATTAGAGTGTAACGATAAATATTCTTCTAAGAGCACCGATGGCAAAAAGTAAAACATTTCATAAAAACTACAAACATTTTTGCCAAATATTCAGCTTCGCAAAACTCCGCTCGCTGATGCAGTCGAAAGACGATCACGTCCGCACATCACGCCTGTAATCCCCGGAGCGTTAGGCAGAGGTGTACCTAATAGTACACCCACATCTCGCCAGTTATGTTTTGAAGTCCCATGTAAAAGTGGACGACCCTATTGCCTTCAACCGGGCACTAATCCAGACTCCCCGGCTGCTACTGAGGAATTCTTGATGTAAAAACCCAATAACACTTTGCCCGACCCGAGAATCGAACCCAGTACCTCATGCTCAGCAGTCGCGCTTGCAACCACTAGACCAACGGGGCAGATAAAATATATAGAGGAAGTTTAAAGAGATCAGTACTGAAACAACCCATTTGAGGTATAGGCAGTGAAGAAAAGGCAGTCTAAGTATGATACTGTCACTATTAAATAAAATATAAAACCTCCAGGTATTTCTCACTGCAGACTAAGAATCAAGATAGAAAACAGTCTTCCTGTAAAAACAACCATAATTATATACGGCCCGCTTTGAAATCTTTCAAGTCCATTAAGTTCTAAGATATAACAGTATTTTTCAGTCAGAGAATAGAATCACAAAGAAAACGTTACACTCTGATGCACACAGTCCTTTACCAATTTAACTACATTACAACTTATTGCTGTTAAATTGCTACAATATTACAATCTCAATAAAACAAACTTTAGTGAGTACTCGACCTGCAAACCCCATAGAACACATAGTTACTTTGATTCACCCTTTAAAGTAAACAATATCACTCATTTTAGATCTCTAGAAGTTACCTTCGATTTCTCCACGGATATAGATATGTTACAGCTAAAGTTAGGTTTAAATATAAACCTAAGTTTAGCCGTAACAGATAACACCAGAGCGCGCTTCGCGTCAGCAAAAAAAGTAGGTAGTCATAAATGGCATGCTTCGTTTTCATACAGACCGTGATACTTGCGTTATCTAAGTATACATATCTGTAGGTTTCTCATTTGAAGCGCATGTAGTGCAAAATCACATGCCCTTGACCTAATCAAAACATCTGAAATTATTTACGACCGCAAAATGAGTCCTAATTTTACTGCAAGCCCAAACTCTCGAGCCCGTTTTAGTATTTTGAACTTTACTTCAACCAAAGTAAAGTTCTTCATTCAACACTGACAGTTTAAGAGACAGTTTTCTTAATAAGAACTTTAATTCGAAATTTGAAAAACCTATTTTCGGGTTTACCCGTATCTAAAGATTACCTTCACTACATAATATAAAACAAAGCCGCTTCCCGCTGTCTGTCTGTCCCTATGTATGCTTAGATCTTTAAAACTACGCAACGGATTTTGATGCGGTTTTTTTAATGATTCAAGAGAAAGGTTTATATGGTCGCTAGTTGTTTTATAAAAGGTTGAATGTGCCTGTTTATCGTGGGGCCACAGGTCGAGTACCACAATAGCAGATGTACAATCTAACCGGCAGTAGACCTAGATCTGGTACCAGGGCGAGCGGCGCACCCACCGCAGCCTGTAGCCGCCCTGCTCTGTGCGGATCTTGATGGATGCACCCTCTGCTGCTTTCACTGTTTCCTTTACCTGTGAATAAAGAATATGATATTAAGAAAATAGCGTTTATCAAATACTTACCACTATCATAAATACGAAAGTTTGTGAGGATGTACTGATGTTTGTTCCTCTTTCAAAAACGGTTGAACGGATTTGGGTGAAATTTGGCACACACATATTTTATAACCTGGATTAACATATAGTATATTTTTTATCCCAGTAGTACGAAACTCGCCGCAGGCGAAGCTGAGGGCATAAGCTAGTCTACTAAATTCAGAATGCATTGCACAGAGGCCACTAAGTGCCGCTGAAATATCTGCTTCTTTGCCTTTCTGCATCTGTACCTAACCGGCTTCTATTCTTGGAGTCTGTTCCTACAGCAGACACGATCATTCCTCGGCCGATTCCGTCTTGAGATTAGTGAGGTCCCTTTATTGAAGTAACTGGTGATATCTATACAAAAGTTAGACACAAAAAAAAGTTTAGATAAAGTTACTTACGCTCTGCATCAAGTTCTGGGCATTTCCGACCAACATCTCCGTCGCTTCTTGGTCCTCTTCGCTACCTGCAAATTTAGCAAACAAACAATTGTTATAACTTATTGATTCAACAATATAGGAGCCAAACCCAATGTATTTGTACTGTGTTATGTGCACATGTCTTTTTACTATTCCACTTCACCACATTATGATTGTAACATATTTTTTTGTTACCCCTTAAACTATAGAGGGGGTGATATTTCGCCACATACGAAGAATCTTTTACGCATTAACATTTGAAACAATAAATGGTAATCTATAAATAAATATTAAACTTGATATAATCATACGTTTATCAAAAGAATTTAGTGTCTGATTAACCAGAATATTAAGGTCGTATACGATAAAAAGAAAGTGAAATTATGTAAGTGCTAACAAAGAGTTAGGGCAAATTCCTCCAATGTAATTGAACGCTATTAGTAAATCTAAGCCTCCGCGTTCAGCGATAAATGTCATAATTGTTATGGAATATTGACACTGATAGCTGATCCCGTTCAATTACATTGGTAAAATCCGTTTCTGTACAAAGGACAATGACACAAATTAAAATATGCGTATGTATGTATAGATGTAATATTAATCACACATTGACGTCATAATGTTTTACCTTTGTAGTCCGGCATGCCGACTGTTAGAAAAGCGAGAAGCACAGCATTAATATAGAGAAAGCTTTTGATATAATGTAATAAGCTATATAGTAGGTAAATAGGCTCATAGACAAATAGTGAGTGAGGGAGTATTTCACCAAAGAAACTTAGCGCTATCTATCATCAAATCTAAACCGCTTTCAAGAGATGTTATAATGGCTAAGCAATTTTGTCACTGACAGTGAATACTGCTAAAAGACAACGGCTCACTGACAAATGCTTGCATTGACTGGACAGGTCCACTCAAATCTGTGTGGTTCTTTCTCCAAATGACCATCTACCATTAATCTGCATATATAGTCCTCATATGACTTGACCAATGTCTGGACTTTAAAAAAGACCGTGACCTCTGAGTTTGTTTCGGCTGTTTCTTTTCAGAGTAGTCAGGTACGAAACACCGGCCCCATCTAGTTTTAAAACATAACATGATGTGACGTGTAAACGTGTTTTGTAAAACCAATTTACAGAAATAAATATGATTTATGATTTATTTAAAGGTGTTGATCGCGTTCAGTTTATTTGGTGAAACTCGCCCTTATAAGATTACAATCGGAATGGATCGTTAGCTGCTTTAAGAAAACGTCGAGTTTAAAGGAGATCACCCAGCAGCCAGATTGGGCTATTTTCAAAAGTTTCAAAAGATCTCAGATATTTTGAGGTTGAATAACTTCTCGGTGAATTGACTTACGACTTAGGTGTAATAATAAAAAGTGTTTATTATGTTATGTTCTATCTAAATAATATGTTTATTTTCGTTGGCCGGCACTTTTGAAAATAGTCCAAAAATGTATGGAGGCTGGGTGACCTCCTTCTTTTTTTTTTTTTTACCGATGGGAAATCATCAAATAACCCCTCCCGCTCTGGGCTGAGCAGGAGGGAGTGTCAGACTTTTACTGACTAAAACCCATCCATGTTCCTTCCTTTGCCCTTTATGTTCCAGGGCCGCGGTATCTCTTTCGAACAGTCCCGCAACCCTGGCAGGCATCGGTCCTTACGGACCCCTTCCTGTTTGCTGACTCTCTTTGAGGCGCGTGTGGAACACGAACGCGCCGTCGACTTATACCCGCTTTTCTTTCTGAGTTTCGATTGCTATCAAAGCTATTGATTGTACTTCTGCTGTATTTCGATGACCTGATTATCTCTGAGCTGATAGATTACCGACTTTTGGTAAAATGCTTCTTTCTTTTTCGTGTGGTTAGTGCCTAACCTGGTCAGAGTTTTATGCCTCGGTCTTGGCTTTATATGCCGTCGAGAAATATCTCTCGAGCACGTTTGGTTTCTTCACGATATTTTCCTTCACCGAAGCAAGTGATAATTATACAATACGCATACGAATTCGAAAAATCTGAGGTGCGTGCCGACGGTTACACAACTAGGCAATCACTGCTTTTAAAAATAAAATGCTTTAATAGTGCGATATACATATATGCCTATCAACATCATACTCTTTAATATACGCAGAAGTTATATGTAAGCTCGGAAAGCGGATATATTATAAAGCCCCTCGATTAAAAGTGTAAGAAATAATATATCCAAAGATAAAGTTAAAGATTATAATGTAAAGGCATTTCAAAGAAAAGAGTTATAACTAAAACACAGGATGTTCTTACCTTGAGCGCCAAGCATGGTCGCCTTGACTGTGGACAAGATCTTGAGCTGCGTTCCGATCGTCGGGATACGCTCGCAGACTTGTAGCAGGTTCTGTTACAAACAAGAGCTTTAATTTGTTACTAAGAGTCTAGTTTAACAATTTAATTCCCTCCGAGGCTAGAGTAATATTCGATTACACAACGTACTCGAAGTACAGAAGTACAGAATTGGAATTTATTCTGGAATATATGTAAATAATGGAATGTTTCTTTGATTTATTTGCAATCGTTTCCTGTCGCAAAGTTTCAATTTCTGTACCGGAAAGGAAGATAATATCCAAATTTAGAAAAAAAAAAAAAGGTGATGGGTGATGAATATCGTCAAATTATGTTTTTAAGAACTACATTTCATCAGGTCTGTGTTTATCCCATTTGATACGACTATTTTATTTTCAGTTTATTCAGGCCTCGTACATGGTCCTTCAAGCCGGATATTAGTAGCGTAGCGAATCAAATTAAATTATCACAATACGTACCGTCCTGATCCTCTTATCAGTACACTCGAGCGCCAACTTCTTAGCGAGTCTGGTGACCTCCTCGGAAGCCTCCGCGATCGCCTTCGCTGTGGCAATGAGTTCCCTCTTGCTACCTGGTGGTGGGAGGGTCAAACGTTAGTGGTTGAAGTGCAGAGGTGTTAAGGAGTTGGCATGCGCATTGCTCATTCACAAATGATAATATGACTAAAACCAAACTAACAAACGAAAGACGTTTGGAAAATGTTACACAAAGTAAAATAATGGGTCTTACAACCGCAAAATTCTCTATTTATGACAAAAGTCACAATAATCTTTCCACCGTCGTAAAACTTTTTTACTCCATGCATCAAAAATTAGATGAGATGCTAAATCATAACAGAAATCATGTACAATCACGAGCACAAATATGTATAGCAAATATAAAAGCGATTTACACGTGGAATTGCGATTGCTACATTAAGACTTTAATTTATAATAGTACAGATTCCAAAACACATTATTCATAACAGCATAAATTAGAAGAAAATGACTTTTAAAATTCGTTACCTGTACACACACAGGGTGTAAACGTGCCCCTTCACGAAACCGTCAACCAAGCATTCTGACTAAGTAACTAACTAACTAAACTAAAAAACTCTACCCAAAAATTATTGCTGGGATACGACTTTTTTTTTAGGTGAAAAATTACGTTTTACGGTAGGACTCCATGTAACGCACTCAAATCATTGTGTTGATGGATGCATTGAATAGTGCGGGGGTCGTAGAGCTGTTTAAAAATCTTACGAAAAATTTTCAAAAAGTTGGAACTTTGTCCTCCAATATATCCGTAACTAGAAGGTTCGTAGGTATGGTCTAGAGTTCTAGACCAAAAAAAAGATCGCAATGACGGGGAAAACAAGTGCCTTTCGGCTTCGTTAAGGGTCTTGTTACACCCTTTGTTAGTGCTCGTGATTGTATACTAAAACCTTTTGAATATCATAAACGCCTGGGGTGTTACAACACATTTGCATGACACAAAAAAGCTCATAATACTAATGATAGCTACATATCTACAACCATGGTGTGTGACTTACCACTGAGATTTAAATAGACTTCTGTTCCGTCGGCGAGTGAGAGACATGTACAATGGTTACAACTTCGAATGTATAGCATAATAGGCGCATATTAATATTGTATACAAGCGTTTTATATAGGTAATGTAACAATACTAAAGTAAGGTACTTTTTGGTGACTATTTTAGTAAACTTCTTGTTCAAACAGTAGTGAAATCATTAAATTGATTTCAATTAGGCCATTGAAATGCACTTTTGATTGTCAACTTTAAAAGGACGGTACAGAATTGGTTCTAGTTGTCCATTCGCAAACGCGAATCATTCTTCTTATATGGAGAAGAATGGAAGGAGTAACTATGTAGTTTCTTGTCCATGCTTCTCCATACGGAACTACCCTTGCGAATTGGCAGTAGAATCAATTCAATTTTTAAAATAAATTTGAAGTTTTGCTAAAGTATGACGTTCAAAACTGTATTTTAATTACCTAATTGAAGTAAATAGTTTGACTTTGAACTGTTATATAATATGCGCCTAGCTATACATACATAGAAGTCAGTGTTAGCATGAATAGTGCATATAAGTAGAGCATTGTTATAGATACACATCAAGTATACAACAATATATAGTTACACATGAATAATATAGACACTGAATATTGCATCTTTTACTTTATGATATAAAGCCGTATTTTAGCATTTTTGATCCAAAACTATAAGTACATTATTATACTGAATTTTATGAAGCGCAAAGTTGGCTAGTATTGTTATTCATTGAATCTCTGGATTCGTGTGGCTACACATTAATTAATTAAAAAAAAAAAAAACATCTTCCCAGTGAATACAAGGTGAAAGGGTCACCAATGCTCAAAAAGTTTCCACGTATTCCGTACATTATTCTGAACGCCCCTCCCCAAAATTTACATCGGTAATTTACAAAATCAGCTATTCCATATGTTTTGACCATACAACGTGTAACAGAATAAACGCAAAACCTCTTAAGGGGTCATTGCACTCATCATTATGAACAACTTTCATTAAGGGACCAACACTGAAATCGCGAAAAAAAATCCACTGCCTCATACATTTCTGTGCGCATAACTCGACAAAATGTACTGAACAGCTGTTTTTTTTTCGATTTCTGGTTCGGTTCCATAGTGAAAGTTGTTTACACGTTGTATAGATATTGCACTTTTGTATGAAACAGGAGATTTTTTTTTGCCTATGTATTGACCGATGAAACCTTTTTTTGGGAGGTTCAGAATAATGTACTGCATACGAGGTAACCGTTTGTGTAGTCGGTGTCCCTTCCACCATGTATAAACGATAGATGACCACCCATTACAGTTCAGTTCAAACTTTATGGCGGCTCGGAAGTTAGCTACGAGTGGCAGTCTGCGTAGGTATAACGGTTCACACTATGGCGGATCGGAACATCTAACGTAAAGCTACGCAGAATACAATTTTAGGTATCCGCGGGGCGCAGAGGACGCATAATCTTGAATGTATAATGCGCTGACTGTCACTCGTAGCTAACTTCCGAGCCGCCATAAAGTTTGAACCGAACTATACATACAGAGACTCCATGCCTCGAAAAGTACGTGAAGCCGTTGGTGATATTTGACTGTCGTTCCAGGTAACCAGATGCCGAAAACTCTGACAACCAGTCTTACCAAGGGGTATCGTATTGCCCAGTAACTAACTGGTTGTGGTGGTCAGATAGGCAATCGCTCCATATAAATCCTGGCTTTCAGCGGCATCCGGTTACACTGTCAAAGGCTAGGCAGTAGGGATGGGCGTTGAATGGACGAACTAGTTAATTCGACGGTTAACGTACATTAAACGAGTCGACGGTTCAACGTTGATCAATCGACTAGTCGAATTCGTAGACGGAAAAGACGGGTGACATGCCTAGTAGGCAGATGACGATGAATTGAAGATAATATATTACCTTTCGAGTCGGAGCGCACGAGCTCGGACAGTCGCGCCATGAGGATGGCCATGCGCTTGGCGGCCGCGATGATCTCGTTGTCCTTGGACGACCACTCGCGGACTGCCTTGTGCAGGTTGTGCGCGGCGACCTAACGACGGCGAGGGGTTTGTGCGTTAACATCAGTATTTGGGATCAGAATGAGATTAGAAGGGAGACCAAGGTATAGATAGATGTAGCGAGATAGATTTTAGGTAATTTCAGGATACATCTTGTTTTTTAAAAGTGACAGTTACGTCTACCAATTGATTCTTCTTGGGAAGTAATAAAAAACTCATATCATGGTATTATCCTTGATCGAAATTAATGGAATTCATGTGGTCTTTGTCCATGATAAATGATAGCTTGACGGTTAACATAGAATGGAAGAAAAAACGTATTGCGCCGACCCCAAATAACATGCGACAAGGGCAGGAAGATGATTATGATATGGTCCTTGCCCATCAGTGGGATGATGCAGGCTAACAATAATTCAGCAATACTTATGGCAATTTTACATTGTTGAAGCCTCTTTTCTGTTGACATCATCACCATTTGTAGCCCAATTTTACACACAGCTGGGTAGAGGCCTCTCATTTTGTCTTTGTATTTTATTAAGTTGTCTATTGGTATTACTCACCAAAATAGGATGACTAGGATGCGGCTGCCTTCTAAAGATATCCTCTCCCTCGTCATCGGTATCAGCCGGCGGCGGGGGGCGGGGGGGCGGCGCCTGCCCCGCGGGGGGCGGCGGGCGGGGCGGGGCGGGGGCGGCGGGGGCGGCGGTGGCGGGCGACACGTGCAGGCGGGAGAGCGCCTCGGGCAGCGCGGGGGGAGGGGGCGGGGGCGCGTAGTGACCGGACAGAGCTGATTCTACTTCTCCGGCGGCGCTGATTATCTGGGGAAAGAACGTAGGAATTAGTATTTAACCGTTGTAGTTGACTACAATGTAGTTACAACTAAGCGTCATTAACGATACGAAAATTTACTATAAAATAAAAAAATGAGGTTATGCTCAATTACAACCTTATCGCTCACGGCATCAGGCAGCGACTTGGCGTCAAAAGCGCGCACGTCTCTTGTTCCCTTCGTGCGAGCACGTCACTATGACATACTCCAGGCAATTTTATCATAATGTCATTTACTTTTTCCTCAGCTGCTATCGCACCTGTGTGTGAGCTTGTAGTTCTTGACCACGGTTACATACCTCGGCGTTAGCAGATCGCCACGCTCCCGCCTGTGCCCTGTCCCCTAAGGCTACGGCCTTAGCGCGGTGCACAGCGGGCGGGATGGCCGCCTGTAAGCGTTGCTGAGCGGACGTGAGCGAGCGCGCGAATTCCGCATCTTCTGTGTTGTCGCGTTCTGCTCCGCCTACTAGGAGGACGCGGTTGGCTAACCTGAGGACAGAAAACATATTTATAATCATAGAAAAGTAGCTCGTACTTAAATAAGGCTAATGGCTCCTAGGTTAGTCCGTGGATGGGTGACCGTCCATTATATACCGAGTTTTCGCCGTGCGTCAGAAAGCACGTTAAGGCATTGTTCCCGGCTGTCATTTGTAGATCTTAGGCAGTCATTACAGGTAGTCAGTGGGCCAAAAGTCTGACAGCCAGTCTAACCAAGGATTATCGTATACCCTGTACTAACTGGGTTGTGGGGGTCAGATAGGCAGTCGCTCCATGTAAAATACTGGTATTCAGTTGCATTAGGTTAGATTGGAAGCCGACCCTAACATAGTTAAGGAAAAGCTAGCCAGATGAGGCAAATGATGATTATCATATAAAAGTAAATAAATAGTGTGTAGTAATCACAGGTGAGACGAGACCTCCTTCACGTATCCTTTCCGTTTCGTTCGTCTGTGCAATGGTACAAACAAGGCCTTAGCCTTCGAGACAATTCCTGTATTTTGTACTTTATTCCGACTTTAGTAAAGTTCTAAATAAAAACTTTTAGATCAGACTAGGCATTTAAAACTTAACACTCTTCGAAATAAAATTCAAAACACAATTATAGGCTCGCTAGTCGTTTGACTTGGAGTAAAATTAAGTGTAAGATGGGGATGTGGGATGGGTGTGTGTTACCTGGCGATAGCGGAAGTATTGTCGACCATCTTCTGTGAGTCGTTGTTACGAATCGCATCCTCGCAGAGGTAAGTGTGCTTCTGCATCAGTTCACCTGCATGAGAGAGCGGGAATTAAAATACTGACCAATAATGAGAAATCTAATAGCACGTCCACCTTTGACTAGTGTAAACTTTAGATTGTAAATATTCGTTTGCCGCGTCAAGCAGCAGATATGTCCTGAACCGTATCCTACGAATAAATGTATTTGTCTTTGAATGTTGATTTTTTCAAAACATATAACCACGATTGTCAGAATATTTTCTCAACTGTACGCAACATACGTGCTTAGATTACGGTTGCAGACCAGCCTGATATAAAATACAAATCGATCCATACCTATGTTATTAGCTTATTGGTTCACGAGTTGCTCCAGTTTTGTAAATAATTTCCTTACCAGCTGTCCTGACAAAGTCGAGAGGGTCGACAGCCTGGTCACACAGATCTCTGACGCGCAGCACTGCGTCCGCGTACTGATTCTTGAGGTTGTTGAAATGCTCCTCGGCTACCTACAGGGTGTATAATAAGTTATGAAATAGGTAAAAAGAAAAAAAAAACTAACAAGAAAAGATACCTGAACGTAGACGTTAGGGGAAGAAGAAAACACTGTAAATCTTACCTTGCTGTCCGGATTGTAGAGCCTGATCTTGCCAGCAGCGATCAATTGCGGTGACAGTTTCTCCACCTGTGAAGATATGAGATTTAATCAATTTCTTGTATACTTATTCAGTTTTTTTCCAACACTCATAGAATACAAATTACGTTTTTGTTTCAGAAGTATATTACACTAGCTGTTTCCTGCGGTTTCGCTCGCGTTTTGGTCGGAAATTATCCCACGGGCACGTTGTAAATATAGCCTATGGCACTCAGAGATAATGTAGCTTCCTATTAGTGAAAGAATTTTCAAAACGGTTCAGTAGATCCAGAGATTACCCCCTACAACCTTTACTTCTTTATAATATTAGTATAGAGGGTTCCCTGTGTCGTGGACGTCAGTCTCTTTCATTGTAGCCCAAAGAAATTTGCACTTTTTTTTTTTCAAAAAACAATATAAAGATAAATGACATCTTGACGAGTGTAGTGTCTAGACATGTGTGTGAGTAACTTTGTGTGGGTAGTATCTCGCAGGGCAAAAGTTAGTCCTAGCTTTATATTGAATGGGAATGTTTGGTGATGCGCACACTGATGGCTTCGCTATCAGACGTAAGCGGGCCGCGGCGCTGCTGCAGAGGCTCCGGGGCAGCTCTAACAGTCTCCTGACTGTCATTGCGGGGAAATTTGATTGCCCGTTTATGCATTTCCTAACAAACTTACATGTTTTACTAACTTAGTTTTTAAAGTTCATGTTTACTAACAATTTATATGGATGTATATCTGAAATAAAATGATTATTATTATATTATTATATTCCATATTTCTGTATGGTTCTTATCTTGTTCGTTTGGTAGGTTTCTCTTTTATCAACTAATGGATTTTACACACTCTTCTTCCAACTTTTAACTGATGACTCCCACCGGCTGTTGCTAACATGTTTTTAACCACTCCATAATGGCATAGAGGTAAGGTATCCGTGTCCAGTCGTGGGCGGTCTGTTACCTGCTGCGCGTTGTGTATGAGCTGGTCGGCGAGCCTCTTGTTGTGTCCCGCGCCGGCCGCCACGACGGCCGCGGCGGCCGCAGCGCGCTGGCTGAAGGTAAGGTATCCGTGTGCACTCGTGGGCGGTCTGTTACCTGCTGCGCGTTGTGTATGAGCTGGTCGGCGAGCCTCTTGTTGTGTCCCGCGCCGGCCGCCACGACGGCCGCGGCGGCCGCAGCGCGCTGGCTGAAGGTAAGGTATCCGTGTGCACTCGTGGGCGGTCTGTTACCTGCTGCGCGTTGTGTATGAGCTGGTCGGCGAGCCTCTTGTTGTGTCCCGCGCCGGCCGCCACGACGGCCGCGGCGGCCGCAGCGCGCTGGCTGAAGGTAAGGTATCCGTGTGCACTCGTGGGCGGTCTGTTACCTGCTGCGCGTTGTGTATGAGCTGGTCGGCGAGCCTCTTGTTGTGTCCCGCGCCGGCCGCCACGACGGCCGCGGCGGCCGCAGCGCGCTGGCTGAAGGTAAGGTATCCGTGTGCACTCGTGGGCGGTCTGTTACCTGCTGCGCGTTGTGTATGAGCTGGTCGGCGAGCCTCTTGTTGTGTCCCGCGCCGGCCGCCACGACGGCCGCGGCGGCCGCAGCGCGCTGGCTGAAGGTAAGGTATCCGTGTGCACTCGTGGGCGGTCTGTTACCTGCTGCGCGTTGTGTATGAGCTGGTCGGCGAGCCTCTTGTTGTGTCCCGCGCCGGCCGCCACGACGGCCGCGGCGGCCGCAGCGCGCTGGCTGAAGGTAAGGTATCCGTGTGCACTCGTGGGCGGTCTGTTACCTGCTGCGCGTTGTGTATGAGCTGGTCGGCGAGCCTCTTGTTGTGTCCCGCGCCGGCCGCCACGACGGCCGCAGCGGCCGCAGCGCGCTGGCTGAAGGCCGCCAACAGCGCCGCCTTGTCGTGGAACTTGGGCTCGCGGCCGGCGGTGCCTGGGAGAAGTAATATACTTATTATTGTAACGCATAAAAAAACATCTAACTCACAGTTCAGAACCTCGCCGTAAGTTGGGAATATCCATCATCCCAGCTCACACCATGATGTTGGTAACATGTTATACAAACTACTGGCATCTTTAGAATCGTGATCTACCTTGCTACATGAATCGACAATGTCTGAGACCTTCGTTCTAGTTCGAAAGCCGTTGAACAAGCCCGAAAGATACTCGTGTATAGTAACAGCGTATGCCCGCGACTTCGTCCGAATGGAGTTCGGTATTTTTCCCACAGGATCGTACTACCGGGATAAGCATAGCATAATCTGCTTATAATTTTCTCATATACATATACCTCTGCAAGGGAATGGGCTATAATCCAGCACACAAAATAATACGCCTGTCTGGGTTGGAACCCACGACTTACTACTCGTAAATCGGAACCGCCACCACTGTGCCACCGCTGCTCTCGATGAAAAGTATCCTATCTGTTAATCCAGGTTATACACTATCTGTGTACGAAATTTCCTCCAAATCCGATCAGTAGTTTTTGAGTAAAAGAATAACAAACATTCATCCATCAGAAACTTTCGCATTTATAACATTTATGTAAGATATTCTTATACATGAACAGTAGCACAAACATGAAAACAATGAACTAACCCAAGGGCGCGTTGACAGCATCAGTGAAGTGCCTGAGCGGCGCGGCGACGTCGATGAACTCCTCCACGACTCTGTTGACTACGGCGCGCTCGCTGGCTCGCTTCAGCTCGTGCAGCTTGTCTGTCAGCTCCCTGAAACACAAATCACCATGATATAAAAATCTGTTGAATTAACCAAACAACTGTACTGAAGGCCTGAGTTTTTTTGGCATAATTACCCTATGTATGTATGTATGTCATTTGAATCATTTTTTAATTTTATTTTCTTAACTTCATAGATATAATTTCTTAAATTCATATAATTATGTACCCAGTTCACTGACGGTCGATCACTTTTCAACCTTATTACTTAGGTCATAAGGGTGAAAGGTGGCAGTCCCTTCAGTGAACTCGGTAGTACATACGATAAATTAAATATAAAAGAATTTTAATAGAATAGTGTAAATGTGGAGCTATTCAATACACGATGCGTGTCTTGTTGTTTGTTCACTACGAGAACTGATGAACACTACCGAAAGCGCCAAAGTAGTAGCTCAGTTTTTTGCCGACAGAATTTAGATTGCCATCGATACGCTTAGAAGAAGAATAGAATTTCTCTACGATAACCGTCACGTCTATCAGTTTCGCTAGCTAACTTTATTTGACCTCGTAAAAGTACACTTAAATGCTGTTAGTGCGTACCTGGTAATAGCCCTCGCTTCTTCGCTGTCTCCCTTCCCGCTGGCACACAAGTCAGCCAAGTTGTCAGATAGACGCTGTACTTCTGAGCACAGCTGAAGAACTTCAGCCTTCTCACGACCTTGGAGGCCATCAGCGATCTGTAACAACACCGAATAGTAAGTAAATAAACGAAATTCTCGATTCACAATATAGACATTAGCATAAACATGAAATGCCATCTTTGAGATGTCTTGCACTTTTAAAAATAAATTTTTAGTATAGAGGCACTTGCTACCATTTAGTGAGATATCCTAGCAAGTACGCGCGATGTTAACATAACGCAAATAAGTCGAGTAGAACCACTACTACGACGGCGACAATAGACGGCACGTCTGGCGCAGTGGCTGAGCGATTGGCTGCTGCGCTGCGTGTCGCGGGTTCGATTCCCACACGAAATTTATATTTGTATGACGTACAGGTAACTGCGGCGGGTCTGACTATTTGTGTATGTGAGTTAAATGTTTGTAAACGCACCCAAAATACAGGAGAAATTCCTATTGTGGGGTAATGTTGAAAAAATTGTGTATAATATGTGTGTGACATATTTATTTTAATAAGTGTTTTATTTACCCTTTGTCCTTGAGACACGATGCTGTTGATGGCTTTCTGACCTTCGATCCTGGTGACTGGATCCGCAGCCGGGTGCAACAACCATTTGTGAGCTGTCTCCAATCTATTGAAACACAAAAAACGAATATTCGATCAAGAGACCTTTATCATTTATCCCTTCTATTGTATGAGAAGAGACTATCTCCTACTCTTCTTCTACTCTTGAATCGCTACAAAATAGCTAAAGCCGTAAAACTATAACAAAGCAAACTATAACGTATAACTTTACAGTTACCCTGGTATCATCTATATTCAAGACTTGAGTTTAGGTAATTACATATGCAACCTTTTTTATGCGACTCTAAACGAAGTAAGAACTGTAGTTGAACTGTGATGACGGTGCTTGCAACAGCGCTGAAATATCGGGAACTCAAAATACAGTAGATAAATATATGGTATAATACATGGTAAATATCCCGTTTTTAGCGTTAAGAGGGCCCTTCCCGGCCCGTCTATCGTCAACGCGAGCATGGTCAAAAAGCTTTTTTTTTTTTTTTCTGCTGGGATATCATCAAATAACCCCACCCGCTCTGGGCTGAGCAGGAGGGAGTGTCAGACTTTTACTGACTAAAACCCATCCATGTTCCTTCTTTTGCCCTTTGTGTTCCAGGGCCGCGGTATCTCTTTCGAACAGTGCCGCAACCCTGGTAGGCATCGGTCCTTACGGACCCCTCCCTGTTTGCTGACTCTCTTCTCGGCGCGCGTGGAACACTCTTGCGCCGTCGACACGGCCTGTCGTCATAAGACGGACGGACGGCGAGCTAGCCCATAGCTCACCGTCCACAGGCCCGCGCCTACGGTGGCCGGCGCCGACGCCCGGCGCGTCTCCCGCGGCGATGGTCAAAAAGCTTGTTGTTTCATCCAGAGCCACAGCGGCGATTTTCTTTCAACTCCTCCGTCTTACCCCGCTCCCACGCACCTCATACCGCCTAACATGATGATATTGAATAAAAAATAGTGTTCGTAAATTTCTCAAACTTGTTCCAGGAAATACGTGTTTTTGAATAAGTCTTACCAGTGTGTGAAATAAATATTTGTCATTAAGAATCTCCATTACATGTGCAAGGTTTCTATCGAGATGTTTTCTTTATTTTTATAGTTTGTGAGTACATTATGTACGGCCAAAGTTCAGGTAAAATTTGTGCAAAACGGCAATTTTTGAAGGCTTATACTGAATTTGTTTCTACTTTTTTTTTTTTGCATCCATAGGAACCTAGATATAGTGCACAAAATACTTATTAGTTCAAAAAATCAAAGATAGATGTGTAACAACGGCATAATCACGTAGGAGCGTTTGTATGAAAAGTATGACGGGTTGGCCGCTCTTAATGAGTGTTGAAGTAGTAGTAGAACCGTCAAAGAAAGCAAAGCTAATTCTAACTTTTTACAGGTCTAACTTCAAGCAATGACTAAACTACAGAGAACACAAACAACACAAAGAAAAAAATCAAGTAATCACTTCGACTTGTATATAGATACGGGTGTAAGTCTGTATCTTGAGGCTCCGTACTAGTAGGTCGGACGTCTATGGCAACAATTAGATTACGACATTGACTTTATGTCGTATCAATAAAGGCTATTTTCGTAGTATAACGAAGGGTTCTTACCTGGCCTGCATGGTCTTCCCGCCCTGCTTCTCGGCCGCCCTCACGCCCTCGTTGACGATGACATCCAGCTCGTTGATCTGTTGGCGCAGGTCTGACGCCAAGTTCTGTGCCTAGACGAATAAAAATGTATAGTTTAGTCAGGAAAGTTTTGAGTACGAATGTCGGCTATAAGACTAGAGGAAGACCAAAGAAACGATTGATGGACTGTAATAGAGAAGTATGGAAGAAAACATGCTGCGCCGACCCCGAATAAATTAGGTTAAGGGCAGGAGAATGATGTAAAGAAATAAATAAAGGGATTAATAATATGTCGGAGACGGTCATTGGTACGGGCTTAAAATGAATCACAAGTACGCGGTGGTGACATCAAGCGACCTACTTACAAGTCTACCCACACCACAGCGTGCTTGTTACAGAGCCGTGATGGTCACAAACTCTGAGCCAGATCGACAGTCAGTGTCTGATCGCGTTAAGACCTCTTAGAACTGTACCCGATTCATTGTGCCCCGTGTTATTGTGCTAAGTTGTAATCTCAAGTAATTTGTTAGTTTTGCTAGAAACAGTGTATCGCTCAGTGTCTTTTCATAGCACGAAACCCATCGTCTGCCCACATGATGTAGAAGCCTAGCGGAGTAAATCCTGACATCCCAACATATATGTGAAGTTCAAGTGCTGTATAGATCTTTTGCTACTTGAGTTATATTGCCAGGTAGGCACTATTGGTAGTCACTTGTGTTTGTTTGAGGTTTTTTTACCTCATCCCCGCCTCTCAGCCTCGCGTTAAAAAAACCGTACACTCTGAAGACACAGAGAGAGTCAGAGTTTTCTATGACATTTCTTTTCATAATCTCTTCACACCGACACAAACGGTTACTGCTACGTATTCAGTAAATGAAAATGTATGGAACAGTTGTTTTCAAATTACCGCTGAAAAGTTTTGTGTGTTCAGAATGATGTACTGAATGCGTTGGTTGCATTCCACTTCATATAGCAAAATGAAAGGAAGAAGTTTAATATAACAAGTGGCTTACGATGTTGTTCGCAATGTTTTTAGTATATTTAATTTAAATATCTTTGGTTATGAACATAATAGGTGTAGAAATGATGCATGAAGATTTTCATTTTCCACATTTAGGTATATTGATTAATTATAATATTTGTATACTATATCTACACTAAAAAACTGATTATGTAAAAGGTATTAGTTAATTATTAGGTGTGAAATAAAAGGCTTTTTTATTTTATTTTATTTTAGGTGTAAGAAAAAAGGTCTTACTAATGTCGTGTTACCTTGGGTTCTCTGCCGTGTCCATATTGTCGCTCGTCGCAGAGATGGTCTGCGTTAACTCCGCCAGATCTGAAGAATTAAATAAATCATTCTTCAACTTTGGAATGCTGTAGGTTATACGGAGTGCCGCTGCGCCAGTAACTATACCTGTCTAAATTTCGCAGCGTGATCATCACAGTGAATGATCCCACGTAAACTTTCATATAATGCGAAATTAAATACAAATGGTTTAGCCGTGAACCGCTATGCACTGACGCCTTAACTGTACACAGTAATAGAGATAGTACTAATATTTACTACTATTTTTATAGTTACACAAGGAGGTACTCCACTAATTAACAAAGACGATTGCACTAATTCCACGGAAAATAGTTCGCCAGGTCTAGTGCGTCGCTGTCTGTTAAGAGGACCCTTCCCGATCCGTCTGTCGTCAACGTGAGCATGGTCAAAAAGCTTGTTGTTTCATCCAGAGCCACAGCGGCGTCTTCTTTCAATTCCCCGGTCTTACCCCGCCCCGACCCCGTACAACTCGTCTCCTGCGTACCTCGTACCGTCTAACGCGATGACATTGAACGAAAAATAGTGTTCGAACATTTTTTAAACTTGTTCCAGGAAATACGCGTTTTTGAATAAGTCTTACACGTGTGTGAAATAAATATTTGTCATTAAGAATTTTCATTACATGTGCAAGGTTTCTATCAAGATGTATTCTTTACTTTGACAGTTTATGAGTACATTATGAACGGCCAAAGTTCAGGTACAATTTGTTCAAAACAGCAATTATTGGAGGTTAATACTGAATTTGTTTCTACAATTTTTTATTTTTTGCTCCCATAGAAACCTAGTTATAGTGCACAAAATACCTATTAGTTAAAAAAATTCAAAGATAGATGTGTAACAACTGCATAATCACGTACGAGCGTTTATATGAAAAGTATGACAGGTTTGCCACTCTTATGGAAAGATATAGTCAATTGTTTGATGCGCCAAGTATCAAGTACGCAAGTAGTACAACCTAGCGATCCTCCTGGCGGCGGCCGCGGGGCCCGGCGCCAGGTGCTCGCTGGCCGTCTGCGCCGACGTCAGCACGCTGCGCACGGCGCGCTCGCCGTACCCGTTGCGCTGGGCGCCCGACTCCTGGGAATAGGGCACTTTACTCTCAACATGTCAAAAGATATATACCACCCTATTACAATTTCACTACAGAGGAAACGCCTCGCCAAATACAGAGGAAACATTAATCATCGTGCTTGCCCAAGATTAAAATCGCAGAGTGCGATTTTAGATTTACAAACTCCTCCTCGTGTTCCTTTAACAACGTCAATGAAACTTATAGCCAAGATAAAAACTTTAACAATTCAAAATACCTACATTGACACTTGTTCGAAATTCAACTCACACCCTCGTGTAAAACAGGCGAGACCTAATAATCCTATTCATTTGTCCAGTTAAAAGTAAAAAAAAAAAAACATAAGAACAACTCAAATCTCGTTACTCTCAATCATTAGTAAATCACTACGAGAAACTGTTATATTTCTATAAAACTCAACATGTTGCTTGATAAACACTTCTTCGTGTCGCTAGCACAACAGTTTTTATCTTGTTAGCGTGGTGGCACGTCCACCGCATCGTCGGCGGCAGAGCACAGGCTGCATGTTCTTGGGCTAAGAGGGCAGGATAGGAGTTGGAGCTTAGTTTGTGACACAGCCACAGCCCGCTGCTGTTTCATTGAGGTACATCACCAATTAACAAGGTTAAAGTTACATCTTCCCACACAAAAACACTAGCAGAAAGCGACAGATATACTTGTATTTTTAGTTTATACCCTTATTCAAACACTCACGTTAAGGAACTCGTGCGCAGCGCCCATCTTGGCGTGTATCTGTTGCTGCAACGCCTTCAGTACCGCAACGTTGTCCTTCTCACCACCGTCCTCCACGTATGACGTCAATTGAAGCACGCTGAGAAATAGTAATAACACAATTAGACGGCACGGTTGGCGTAGTGGCTGAGCGATTGGCTGCTGAGCTGCGTGTCGCGGTTTCGAATACCGCACGGACAAATATTTGAATGACCACAGGTAGTTGTTCCGGGTCTGGCTGCTTATGTATGTGAGTTTAAATGTTTGGAAACGCACCCATGCTAGAGAGGGACAAAGTTTCTTCAAAAAAAATTGACTAACAATGCCAGGGTCGGTTTCCAGTCTAACCGGATGGAACTGAATACCACTGAGCCACTGGTTATGTAACCCCCACAACCTAGTTAGGGTTTTGCTATGTCAACTAACCGAATGATCTCGTGTATTTCATCCGCCATTCTCTGCGCCAGATAGTTTCTGTTTTCCGCTGCTTCCTCCATACCTTTGCCTCCTGCAATCAAAATTTTATAAATCTAATAATCTATACTAATGTTATAAAGAGGTAAAATTTGTTTGTAAGTTTGTATGTAGTATCTCTGGATCTACTGAACCGATTTCGAAAATTGTTTCACTAATAGGAAGCTACATTATCCCCGAGTGCCATATTTACAACGTGCCCGTGGGATTTCCGACCAAAATGCGAGCGAAGTCGCGGGCAACAGCTAGTTAAGAATAAAAGAAAAAAAGTGCTTCAAAAAGAGAGGCCTATCTATACCCAGCAATGGATGGGTGAAATCAGACTATGGATGATGGTGAAGAAAAAATAAGTTTCACTTGCATCCTCACTGCAGGTGACTTCAAGAACGGTGTGTTAATGATAATACATCTGCCGCCGCCGTGACCAGAGTCGGCTTTCACCAGGTTGTCCGTGGAGGTATATATTAATTGACGATTATTTATCGACCTGTGTTCCATCAGGAAATTCTGTCTCGTTGATGACAATAGGCTCGCCCCCATTTATGGGACTACAACATAACTCGTGAAATGTGTGTGTACTGCAGGTACCCTTCTACCTAACCCTTTGGGGAATTTTCGCGTGATGATATATTTCTTGTGTTGCTGGATATAGTTTTAAATACGTCTTCTCTTAGTGACTTACTTGGTGACTGGGTGTCTGCGTACGGTGTGAGCCGGGGTCAGTCCGATGGATCAGCTTACCTTCAGTGAGGATGTGGATGTAGATCTTCATGGAGCATATAAGCACTGGCGCCAGTTGTTTGACGCTCTCGAGGCAGCGGTTCAGGGTGTCTGCGTGCGGTGGATGGGTCAGCTCAGCTGCTCTGGCTGCGACCTAGAGATGATGACGACGAAGTTAATAAAATCGGTAGAAAGACAGTTAGGATTCGAAATTGTCTCTATTACTGCTACAAGAACATACTCATCATCATTTGTGTCTAGCCTGATCCCAAATATATAGGGGTTGGCTTTCAGTTTAACTAGATCCAGCTGAATGTCCTTATTTTGCATAGATCCCCCGTCTTATATTTTTTTTTTTCCTTTATTGGATCTCCAACAGAAACTACACAATTACATGCAAATATACATAGAACAGGGACAAAAACAAGTGTGCGCTTCCAATTATAGGAGACCACATCATTCACTTATAATCTAGGTACATACAGTAAATTTGATAAGGTAAAAAATCGAAAAAAAAAAAAACAAAATACATTACACGAAGAACATACAAAGAAAGCAAGGTGAATTACGTAAAAAAAGAACTATAATAATAATGGAAGTTACCAATAAGTAAGAAAATAGACAATGATAATCAAACAACAATAACAAAATATTACGACTTGGGTACTGTAACATATAAGCTTTATAAGTCTTTCTAACCTTAACAATATAGTTACTGGGTAAAACCATGTCTCGGTGAGACTGGTTGTCAGAGTTTTCAGGCTTCTCACTAACAGTAATGACAATTGAATTTCTTCGAATGGCAGACCAAAGGCTTGACGTACTTCAACACTACATTGTTTAGCAGTAAAATCATCATAGAATATATTCATAATATTTACCTCTCTGGCAGCCCTGGAGAGGGCAGGCGAGATGTCTCTGAGGAACTGCACCAAGTCCTCCATGGTGTCGATGACCTCCGCCACGCCTAGGTAGTCTAGCACCTGAAATACAAATATTAAAATAAGTTTTCAAAGTCGTAAACATGGAGTTTCTGGTCAATTCTTCTCCATAGGATTCGAACCGTTCACCTAACTTCTGAAGTTAAAATGAGTGCAAATCTGCTTGTTCCGAGTTTCATTTAACTTTTAATCGTTAGAAAGACTCTCCAAAATAGCATAGCAACATACTACGGTCAAACCAGAGTAGCCTTTTAGGCCTCAGTTAGTATGTTTCCTTTAAATAACTTTCTAAGCCCCAAGTAACTACCAACTCGCGACATTTCTAATATTTTCCCATTGTTTTTTCCTTATAAAACCGCAACATGCAGTAGGTACCTACATTTCCCACGGCACAAACAATACATCTCCACTAATCTCCAGTCACCCACTAGATAGCAGATTATTATGTAAAAACGAATAGAAATTGCTACTTTCATTTTCACACAGAAATATGAAAATAATTGCAATTTGTACAAGTCTCATGTGGCGCAGTGTACATCAATTAGTGCTTTATATTTGTAGTTTAATTAATTACTGCCTGTCGTGACGGGCATTATATTCGTCTACTTGTTTTTGCAAAAGCATTCTGCTACATAAAATCCTCGGAAATATCATAATTATGACGAACTAGACACTATGGCATGGGTGCGGTGGTACTCTTCTTCTAAAAGGGCGGCAATGCCCGGCTGAAGAATTATAGACCCATCTCACTTCTAAGCCATGTCTACAAGTTGTTTTCAAGAGTCATCACGAATCATCTCCCGCCCAGGTTTAACGATTTTCAGCCTCCCAAACAAGCCGGATTCGAAAAGGCTTTAGCACCGTAGACCACATACATACGCTGCGGCAGGTTATACAGAAGACCGAAGAGTATAACCTGCCTCTATGTTTAGCGTTTGTGGACTACGAGAAAGCCTTCGATTCGATCGAGACTTGGGCTGTGCTGCAGTGTCTCCAACGGTGCCAAATCGACTATCGGTACCTCGAGGTGCTGAAGTATTTGTGCAAAAACGCCACCATGACAGTCCGACTTCAAGACCAGACCTCGGAACCTATCCTTCTGGTGTGAGACAGGGAGACGTCATATATCCGAAACTGTTCACCGCTGCACTTGGCTTTTACCGAGGTGTGAGACAGGGAGACGTCATATATCCGAAACTGTTCACCGCTGCACTGGACGATGTCTTCAAGGTTCTGGACGGGAGAAGGCTAGGCATCAACGTCAATGGCGAGTACATCTCTCACCTTCGGTTTGCCGACCGCGACGGTATAGTGGTCATGGCTGAAACCATGGAGGACCTCAGTAAAATGCTCGATGACCTCAGTACAGCTTCCGAAAGAGTGGGTCTTAAAATGAACATGGACAAAATCATGATGAATGCCCATGTAACACCCACTCCTATCAATATCGGAGACTCTACACTCGAAGTTGTAGATGATTTTGTCTACCTGGGACAAACGGTCCAGTTAGATAGGTCTAACTTCGAGAAAGAGGTCAATCGTTGAATCCGACTCGGCTGGGCAGCGTTCGGGAAGTTTCGTGGTATCTTTTCGTCCAACTTATCGCAGTGTCTCAAGACGAAAGTCTATGACCAGTGTGTGTTGCCAGTGATTAAATACGGGACCGAAACGTGGTCGCTTACAATGGGCCTCATCGGAAGGCTTAAAGTCACCCAAAGGGCAATGGAAAAGGCTATGCTCGGAGTTTGCTTGCGTGATCGAATCAGAAATGAAGACATCCGCAAGCGAGCCAAGGTTACCGACGTAGCCTGAAGAATTCCTAAATTTAAGTGGCAGTGGGCAGGGCACATTGCTCGCAGAACGGATGACCGATGGGGTCGAAAAGTTCTGGAGTGGCGACCGCGAACCGGAAGACGTTGCGTTGGAAGGCCTCCCACTAGGTGGACCGATGACCTGGTGAAGGTTGCGGGGATCCGCTGGATGCGAGTCGCACGGGACCGGTCAGTGTGGCGACACTTGGGGGAGGCCTATGTCCAGCAGTGGACGTCTTTCGGCTGAAATGACTAGACACTGTTTTATGAATGAAGATAGCAATCATTTCCACTAAAAAGTTATTGATAAAAGCTCCGAATTATCATATTAGCAAAATCCTCACAAAATTACGGTATCTAGAACCACAAATACGAGCTGCAGAACAAGAAGAAACTACATACCTTTTTACACTCCTTCACAATCTTCCGGACTTCAGACTCGTCGAAGCACAGCAGCAAGGCGGAGGTCCCCTGCAGGATCCCTCGGGAGCCTTCGATCAGTTTCTTCCTACAAACAACACTGAGTTTCAGCTCCTTAACACTCACATCATCAGACTCAAAGGTAAAGAGACTAGCGTCAATAGACATTGACATCATGGCCGTGTATGGAGGAGCCTTCGGGCGTTCTGTACCTAGCATGACGAAAACGGAAAGATCTATACTAATAATATAAATAAGAAAGTTACTTTATCTGTCTGTTAGTCAATCTGTTTGTGTTTCACGCCTTAATGGTTGAAAGTATTTTGATGGCACACAGCTATACCAAGACTTCGACTTCGAACATAGGTTTTTTTATCCCTGAAATGTTCCCGTGGGATAATTTCAGTCTTCCACGCGGGTGAACCTGCGACAAAAGCTAGTAGATACGGGTGTAGCCGCGGGCAAAACCAGTAGATATTGTTTTTTAATTTCCTGAACAAATGTTTAAAGTTATACTGTCATGCAAAAGTGTAGTTTTAACAGATTTATTTGTGAAGGTAAATGACCTGCACAGCTTTGCAGTATTGATCTCTTGAACTGTTATTGGTATTACAACAGCTGCGGAAGCTTGCGAAATGCCGATGTTTATTTTAGCGATATATTTATGACTAGCGGCCCGTCCCGGCTTCGCACGGGTGCCTATGTTACTCAGGGTGAATGTAGTAATGGTGAAAGAATTTTTAAATCGTCGCAGAAGTTTTTGAATTTATTCATTACAAACATACACACAAAAATACAAGGTCTTTCCTCTTTATAATATTAGTGTAGACTATCTGTTGCCGGCGGCTTCGCTCGCGTTTTTGTCGGAAATTATCCCACGGGCACGTTGTAAATATAGCCCCCTACATACAAACTTACAAACAAATTTTACCTCTTTATAATATTAGTATAGAAGTATAGATGAACATTCCACAGCGGAAACTTACAGCAGTGGCTAGTGTGCTCTAAGTCATTCATTTAAATAATCTCTTGAGATTAAATCCGCCTTTCTATAATTGGTCATGTGGTCTATAAAGCTGTGTACCTGCGGTGGGCCTACCCTACGGTAGGTCTTTCACAATGACTCTCTCATTGCCACTTCGCCCACTGGTGGGCATAGGGTCTCTCTGTTTGTGCTAATCTCCTTATTTCTGTGCCAATCTCATACTGGTTCTTACAAAGATGACAGCAAGGTCGTCCGCCTAAATCATCATAGGACGAACGACACTATTTTCAATACTTAGACAGTCAGAAATTTGTCAGTAGTAAGCCACTGAGTCAGTATTTGTTCCCAGTTGATGGCAATACGCTCATCCTCTATTACATGAAGCTGAAACATAACTGGCGAAATGTGGGTGTATTATTAGGTACACTTCTGCCCTTTGGGATACAGGCGTGATGTTATGAAGACAGTCAACCAGCCTCAGGCCCGGTCTTCACCAATGCAGAGACGCGATGTGAAATTCAACCCATTTGATTGGTCCATACCCGCATATGTCCTGTCCAACCCCTTAGGTTTCCACCTTACTCTTCATGTCATCACCATCACTCCTAACCTAAAGCTCTATTACTCCCGTAATAAGGATGATATTACCTTGCAGGTCCTGAGTACGGGTCAGATCGCAGCATATCGGAGGCCTGCTGCAGGAGGGTGGCTGCTGTCTCCACGCGGTGTAGGGCGCTTGGCATATCGTGTCTGAGGACTGAGTCTTCTGAAGACTCGATGGTTTCGTGGCCGACCTGTGAATGTAGGTATGGTGTTAAGGTTTCCATAGAGAAGAAAACTTATGCTCTCAGTGGAGTGCTGTTTTCGCAATACCGATGTAGAATACTTCTGAACTCCTTCTGATGGCATTGCATGCGGACCGCACAGGTTTATAATATTGCTACCTGTTGCCGTTTCTATAGGGCAACGGCAACGAACGGCAATGTCGCCTTCTATAAGACAGTTTTCATAAAGTTTTATAGAAATTAGTCGCGTCGCTGCGGTCTGTAGGTAATAACGTTTGCCGTCGCATTTGGAAATGTACAGACGCCAGCCAACATATCAAGCTACTACAATTCTGTAAAATTTCTTTAATAGTTTTCCAACTTTATCGCTAAAGCATTAGGAAAATTTGACAATTTCGGAAAGCTTAATTTGCTGGCGTCTGTACCTTTATAATTCGAAGTAAAAGCGCAGAATTTATTCATAATGAGCCATTATTTCATGCACTCAAATTTTCCTTTTCTGATCTTTCTAGGAAGATTAACCGTCCTTTCAAATTTTGCCATAACAGTATGGAGTTTCAGGCGTATTTTCAAAGGGTAGCATGACATGTGTGACTCACCTTGACCAGATTGTTGACGGCAAGAGACACGGCTTGCACCGGCCTCGCCAGGTCCGGCATAGCGTTGCCATCTTCTGCTTCTTCATGGAGGATCACCAGACGAGAAACCTGAGGACAAGAGACAATGATCACGGTGTGATTACAATGAAATATCATCCTCAACAATGAATGAACTGTGCAGTTTTTGGTCGGTACAGTAGGGGTCCTACAACCATGTTCGGAGCACGGCATGACGTGTAACAGTCGGGCGGAAAAATCGAATGTATACGAACGGGAAAAAGCCGTTCGTATTAGCTTGAATTGATCCGAGCCAATCCAAATATGATTCAGCGGCGATTAGATCCAATTAAGTGTAGTAATTGTTTCGGGTCACTCCTCTTATCAACAAATGCTGCCAAATAGAATGTGTTACCCCAAACTTTGTAATAACCCCAATCCCCTCTGCTCCCTGCTAGATGCACGAACCTGGGGTATCACATTTTTACTAAACAAGTGCAAGTCTTACTCGCGCAGGAAGGGTTCCGTACCATTATCTACAAAAAAACACGTTTGTTGTATGGGTTTTTAGTATTTTTTTGTTATAGCGGCAACAGAAATACATTCAACTGTCTAGCTATCACGGTTCATGAGATACGGACAGTGGAGTCTTAGTAATAGGATCCCTTTTGTACCCCTTGGATACGGAACCCCAACAAACATTAATTACTTGGTACTTTACCAAGGAAATCTGTATTTTGCAAGTATACAAAGTACACGTTTGCGCCTGTTTACCAAACTATCCAAGTGATCGCTCTATAATATTTCTTGACATTTATTCCGCTCTTTGAAGCTTCATAAATTATGAAATGTCACTTCGTTTCGCTCACTTGAAAGAAGACATTAACTTATGCTTGAACTTTAAAGTTTAAGAACATAACATACAAGTATACAGTTACAGAGTATATTGATGCTCTGTGGTTACAGATGATACATATACAGGGTGTAACAAGACCCTTAACGAAGCCGAAAGGCACTTGTTCTCCCCGTCATTGTGATCATTTTTTTATTCTAGACCATACCTGGGAACCTTCTAGTTACAGTGATATTGGGGGTCAAAGTTCCATCTTTTTCACACGTTTTTTTTTTTAAATACAGGTTTTCAATGTATTTTTTTTTACTTTAAACACCTCTAGGATCCCCGCACTAATCAATCCATCCATCAGCACAATGTTTTGAGAGCGTAACATTGCGTCCTACCATGAAACGTGATTTTTCACCCCAAAAAAGAGGTCGTTTCCCAGCAATTATTTTTGCGTTAAGTTACTTAGTTTGATGTACTTACATAATGCTTTTTTGACGGCTTCGTTAAGGGTGTTGTTACACCCTGTATATAGCGATATACTTGGACAGCTTAGGTCAGTCGTTTCCGCTCGTAAGAAGTTCCGCTCTGTAGAGAGTCTACATAAAGATTTTATTTTCATATTTTTTCCCGAAATAGTGTTTCGAGTCTTGCACATTAAAATATCCTTACAAGACGTAAGACAAAGAGAACAACATGATAATCTAATTGTAATAATCAAATGGTTGGTGTCGGTAAAACTATCAAACTTGGCAATTTAGATATTTTGCTATAATTATGGTCTGACTAAGACCTGGGGCGTAACTGTGACGTCTTAAAGCAGGAGTAATTCCAGTGTGGGAAAAAGACAGAGAGAAATACATTGTGGTCTAGCGCCATCTCTTTCCCACACTGGAATTATTCCTGTTTTGTTTACATCCAACTACAATAACCTTTTATCCTGACTTTGTCGTATTCCAACTATGCATAATTACTCAGCACAAAGTCCTGTAGGTAGGTAGGTAGGTACCGCAGAAAGTTCGAGAGTAAACAATGCATATTACACGGCGGGCTTATCTGTAACTTTCACTGACACAACGACGCCTGTTGTTCGTTCACATTCTCCGGAGATAAGCATGTCTTTGTGCGCAGTATGGTATGCTAGGTATTTGGCGCTGGACGTGCTGATAAAGAGTTGAAAATGTGTTGTAACTTTAAAAGCATTTGTTTTTTCGATGCATTTGAATACCAGTATTTTAAATGAAGAGATTGCCTATTTGACCTCCACAACCCAGTTAGTACTGAGTAGTACGATACCCCTTGAGTAAGACTGGTTGTCAAACTTTCAAGCCACTGACTACCTGTAACGACTGTCAAAGATCTAAAATTACAGCCGATACCAACATGTCACCCATCCACGGACCAACCTCTAGGTAAGCGCGGCTTAACCTTAAGATCGACCCGAGCGGCTGTTATTTTACATGTATGTTACACTCGTATATTGTTAAATATCGCCCAATCCAGCAACAATTCAGCCTATTTTGTGCAGTTTCTAGTTAACTCGTTCTCACCACTTCCAAGTGGCTGAAATTACTGAGACTCATGAATTCATGATTGACAATTACTTATTTTCTCTTAAAACACGTGGAAAGGTTCCCATTGCTTAGAAACAATAATTTATTTGCTAAGGGGGGCAACGGGCCCTAGGATGCCAAGGCTCTGCCAGCGAAAACGAATTCTTTGAATCATCATAGTAATGCTGAAGAGGCAATAAATTCTTGACGCCTTATAATGGATAGCCCACGCTTCCATACCTCGAACAATCCCATATCATAATTATTAGACACTAAGACACATCATCAATCTTAACTGATCCCTATCAATTTTCGACAGACTTCCGAATCCATCTAGGCAATAAAATCGATACAAAATGTGACGTAACTCCTTGAAAGGTATAATAAAGTTGAAGAGGCCATGGTTTCTGCTAATCTATGCATAATAATCACACTTATTAAAGCTCAAAACATTACCAAACTATTCAGTCCCGTCCAATATTTGACAACAAATTATTAATCTTAACTGATCCTTTCTAAGGTTCCGTACCCGAAGGGTACCAAACGTGACCCTATCACTAGGCCTCCGCTGCCGTCCGCCTGTCTATCAGCGGGCTGTATCTCATGATCCGTAATACGCAAACAGTAGAAATTGTCACAGAATGTGTATTT
The DNA here is from genome assembly GCA_947578425.1 of Eugnorisma glareosa. Classification (NCBI taxonomy): domain Eukaryota; kingdom Metazoa; phylum Arthropoda; class Insecta; order Lepidoptera; family Noctuidae; genus Eugnorisma; species Eugnorisma glareosa. The sequence goes on from OX387981.1 coordinate 1,443,599, forward strand.
CTGTTGCCGCTATAATGACAAATAATAAAAATTAATGGGGGCTCCCTTACTACGATGGTCGGAACCTTTTTTTGGATGGGTAATCATCATATAACCCCTCCCGCTCTGGGTTGAGCAGGAGGGAGTGTCAGATTTTTACTGACTAAAACCCATCCATGTTCCTTCATCGCCCTTTGTGTTCCAGGGCCGCGGTATCTCTTTCGAACAGTCCCGCAACCCTGGCAGGCATCGGTCCTTTCGGACCCCTTGCTGTTTGCTGACTCTCTTTGAGGCGCGCGAGGAACACTCTTGCGCCCGCCGTCGACACGGCCTGTCGTCATAAGACGGACGGACGGCGAGCTAGCCCATAGCTCACCGTCCACAGGCCCGCATGGTACGGACCCATGCGTGCGCGAGTCTAACTCGCACTAACCCGGTTGTTTTGGACCAACTTCCGAATAAAATCGTTAATAAGAATAACCAATCCTCGATCATCTAACCCAAACCGTAATGCCAGCCAGCTAAGGCATGCGCATGCCCCGAGCAGATACGCGTTCGCCATATTAGGTGCGCGCACGCAATCCGTCCGGCCAACGCAGCATTCATTCATTCATAGTTTTTTGTGTACTGACATAGTACGAGCATGTACTTTGTTTTTGTCCGAGCTTTCGATTTTAATCTTGATGTATGTCAGTAGTGTCTAGCGTATTGAAATTGTATGTTTGTAACTGTTTTACTGTATGTCACGTATCTTTGGCTTTAGACTTAAAAGCTTTATTATGGAAATTACGTGCCTTGTTGTGAGTAGGAGTATTTGTGTCGTTTCTTATTCTACTTTTACACAAATCACTCTTGCAGCATCTTTAGCCACTTGGCGTGAAACCAAACGACCCAACCAAAGCTCAAATCTTCCAAACACTGCCGAAAGTTCGTTCAACTTTATGACTTAAAAACCAAAAGCATTTGTGGAACTTCATCATTATCAAAACCACAGGTCCTTTGCCTATCCCTTCGGGGATTACAGGCATGTTATGTTATGTTATGTTGTCAAAACCAAATCTTAAGGGCCCGGAAATAAGCTCCAACAAAGCTTTCAAACACCCTTTTACCCTATCAACCACTTAACGAAATAAAACATCCTTATCAACACACAACACATTCCAGAAATGACTCCATATTTTTTCCACATTCGTGACTTTTACAAATCACCCTACTATCTGCCCCATTCACCTGGGGGAGTGGCGGAAAGGGCGCGGCATTTCAACCCCTATGGTCTAGCCTTGGGGACTGATTGTGTTTGTCCAAGATGATTACGAAACGGACGGACGGATGCTAAATGTCTGCAGACTGATATAGGAATGGGGTGTATACGAGGGTAGGGTTTCGAACGAATTTGAGACATTTAAAATGTTTGTGTAACTGGCGAAATATGGATGTACGACAATAGGTACACCGCTACCTAACCTTTCGAAATCCCAGCTAGGCGAAATGTGCCAGAACTTCGAAAAGCCACCAGAAAAACAGATGTGATAATAAGTTTCAGTTTGTAAACATTAGATTTGGTCCTCCATTTGTTTTAAAGTCCAATGAGTTTGTAGAGGACTTTTCGTAGCAAAGGCATTGTTTGCAGCCGCAGATGTTGCAAAATAGTCTCATTGAGTAAGCTTTTTATCTGACTCAAGATTGCTCCCATGAAAGTATACTAGACTACTGAATACGAATTAACAAGAAGTTTTTAGAGCAAAATATCATTTCTACACCAAAACATCTTACCACAATAATCCTAAATTAGTCCCAATGTCTCATACAAGGAAAATGAACCAACTGCGGACATTTATGCCTAACTTTGTATACCCAGAACCGTATACAGTCACAACTCCACATGTATAAAGTACCGACAAACGACAGCCAGTGGGTCAAGGCGACGACGCTGAGATGTAACTAGCTAGGCTCAGTTTAGGTCTAGTCTGGCGGATACTGGATTTTGGCGCCAGGGACTGCTCGAAATTGTCTATGAATCTGCAATTTTGTATGCTGTCGGACACTGCAAAGGTCCAAAGAACAATTGCCTTGTTTCAAAAGTTATTCTGTTTGATAAGTATGGCGCAGGTTTGTCTTGAACTTTTCTCTCATGACTCTATGTATAATTAAGTAGTTATTTTTATATAGTTAGTTAGTTCCAGGTCCCCAGATGATTGGGAAACACAGCGGGCAAGGTAGGTAGAATAAATAACGGTGACAAATCGTTGTTCACCTAGACATCTGATTATGAATGAGTGTGATTGTGAAAGCGATGCAACATTGATTGATGCAGCTGTCGCAATATGCGACCGAGTGTTGTCAATGCGCAATGAAGCATCGAATTATTGATGCAATTGCGACAATGATAGTCTTGTGTATGCAAAGATGTGTTGCTTATTGTGTATAAGCATAACTCTAACAAAGGTTTCGCCTTTAGAACTAATAGGTAACGTAGAACTTTGAACTATTTTAACTTAAAATTTAAAATAGCACCGCGAGGAAGCTTTTCAAGAAAACAGTGAAAGTGGTGTTCCATTATTGGGACAAAATACGTCTGAAAAAAAAAGAGTATCAAGAGAGACCTAGCACCATTTGTAACACATCACCTCAAGTCGATCATCACTTGTTTAGCTCAGACTAGCGATGTAAAACATGAAGTTAAACTGTCAAAGACATTTCTCAATGCAAATGAGTAGTAAGGACCTCCCACGCAAATTAATATGGCAAATAATAAAATCTAAGTATTCAAGCGGTGTCGTAATGTTATCTCCAATAAGTCCACGGCCACTGCCACGCGTGGGACGCGACCATATGGTGAGTTTTAGCGGTGACAGCTTGCCTATTATAAAATTGAGTGGATAAATTCTTTACGCCAATTTTCACTTATTGATTGTGAAGACTGGAGAGCGATTTCTCGGCAAACTGCCAGTTTAGTGCTTCAAGGGTGTTGCGCTTTTTATCAAGAGCTTTATAGGTGCTTTTGCTCCACTACGGTTCTTTTCTAAAGTTTGGTAGGTACAGATTAACAGGTCTGAAGTTAGGACAGCCCAGATGCAAGTTTCATTTCTGAAACTAATGTTTTTTTTGCTTCAGTTCCAACTCTAACTCAAAGCATTAATTGCAAATTTCAAATTACAGGCACTTTAGAGTTGTCAGAGTATCAGGCAAAACAAAGATTATGAAGCTACAGTACCTCCACATCCACAAGGCATAATAACTGCTAAAAGACTAGTTGCCCTTTCCAAAGCGTAAACCTCTATGGAGAACAACGTGCAAGAAACACCATCGACACTCTTGATGTTACAAAACCACACAAATATTTTTTTCAAAACCTACAACAAAGTTAAGTACGTTATTTTGCACGGTACACCTATTCCATTTTTTTGATACCCCACTTGATGAGCTTTCTTTCCGATTCACCGAAATCGGTCGTAAGAGTAGATTTTTCAACATATTACATGTGTGTTTGAGCTCATATTGAAGGGTGAAATCCAATACGAAGGCGTCAAATAACTACTAATCCAAAAAGTATTAAGTTGTTCTTGAAAGAGATGCTAATATCAAACTCGTATAGAAGCTCTATAATCCAAAAATATGTATTCAGTCCGAATGTTTATCAAATTCATCAATGAAAGTTTATGCGGTGAATTATGGCGGGCTGGTAATGCGATTATGTTAAAGTGATTCTGATTAAAGAATGTCGAAATAACAATAGCGGAGAAAGGTTTAGAGATTGACGGCGAACAAATTGAATATTGCGGTCAGAGGTGTCGAAAACCAGTATCAATGTATGGGAACTTTAAACTCTCCTGTTTAAAGTTCCCATACATTGATACTGGTTTTCGACTGGTGACGAAAAAGGAGATCTATTGAATTTAAAAGAGAATAAGGTACGTCTGTGGATAGTGTGGAACTGTGGATACATGGATAAATGAAAAGGAACACGTGTCCAGGAAGACCTTTAAAAAAATATTGTACACAGAGTGAATTTTTCAAGTGGGCGTGGATGGCCAAATCCTGAACTGTGAGGAATATCGAAAAATGCTCAAAGGAGTCTCGAGCCCGATTTTGATGAAAACTAAAACTGCACCATTGGATTTTCGAAAAATCAATATTTCTGGCCAGGAATAAAACCTGCTGGTTTTGAAAAAAAAAATACACTGATTTGGCCATCCACGCCCACTTGGAAAGTTCACCCCAGTATACGTTTGTCTCCTAGTAAACTCTACTTTACATAATTCTAATAACCGACCTACGTTAAGCGGGTTATCCCTTTTGAACATAGCAGACGTTTGAGTACAAATAGCGACAGAAGAGACAGCAAGACAGGCCTATTTCAAGCACCTATTGTACTTCTACATTAGGGCTGATGATAATGATGATATCTTTCACCAGTAAGACTACCGTTACAAACATAACCATCCAATAAAGCCATAGTTTCCTTCAATATTCATAAAGCTAACTTATAAAATGAGAAGCCGTAAAGAAACCCTCATTACGAACTGCAACACCATCCGATCCTCCACGCAATTAAGAACGTTCTCCACAATTTCAAACAAACTAGTGAAAGAGATTTACTAGCTAAACCAATTAATCAAGCCATAATACAAAGCGGTTTACCACGTGCTATTTGTAACGCTTGTCTATAGAGGACTACATGTATTATTTAACCTACTATAAAGTATTGTATAACAATAAAATAAAACCCAAATATCCTGCCTGACATTTGAGCAGGCATTTTTCAGTGGGCTGAATGTATATTCAACCCACTTCAGAGCAGGAAATCAAGAAACTCCTTCAGAAAATAAGGAAATTGCGGAGCCGGAGATTGTGTCGCTTGGCAAGGGAGCGACAGAATATTGAATTACAGATACTTCTACGTCTAAGAAACATAAGCGATAAGTCTGATCAGACCACAGCCTACAACAGACCGCCCAGGAAATGTTTGCTTGATCGAACTCATACCACATATCAAGCAAGCTGGTTCTGGCTCATCTCCCAAGAATACCTCAGAGAATTTCTGCACGTTCAAGTATTTGATAAAGACTTAAACGTGCGGAAATTTAATTCGCGACGATCATCATGCTCCTCCCCTTATGCCAATTTATTTTTGGTCTTCTTCTTCCATACTTCTCTAATACTCGTCATCTCAACAGTCATCTTCTTTCTAGCCATATCATCCTTCACACAGTCCATCCATCACTTCTTTGGTCTTCCACTACATTCGAGTAGTGGAAGACCCATCCACATGCACACTCAAAACTATACTAACGACATTTTCCTAATTTCTTCGCATTGCATGCCCATTGGGCCCATACTACGACAACCGATTACCACACATCTTTTCAGTCTTCGGCGCCACTTTCAGACTTCCCCTTATGTAGGTAAATAGCGACATAAACCGAATAAAACTGAATTAGCTAGCAAAGCTCCTCATACAGACGTGACGGCTGACAAACCTACGCGATACTTAAACAAAAATAATACTTACCTAGTATTTGTGTTTGCGGTAAATAACCGCAGCTTGTGTCGTGTTTAGTTAACTAAAAAAGGAGCCTATATTTGAGGAGAAATAAGGATATAGGTACTCTCAATAAAGCAATCAACGAGTCTAACAGTATACATGTGTACACTGTTATGGTTAACAAAATTATGACATTATTGCCCAACTCGCTGAAACTAATCGCAGCATATAAAGACGAGTATAAACAAATGGCGTCAATACTTTTATGGTTGTTATAAGAGCAGCCATAAACGGCGAATCGTTTTATCATATTTTTATAGCTCTATTGGTGAATCAATCATGATTTCATAGCTCGTCTTATGAAGGATGATGCTGTAAAAATAGAGCCATCATATTCTTGCCGTTCCCTTTCAACGCCGCTAAATAATAAAAACTGTAGCCAGTCTGGGTGAAATCAATAACTTAATTGTGACGTCATCATTACGTGATTTAAAACACACAATCTCAAGCACTTCATTTCATCTCAAGTGGTAAGCAGAAGAATGAACCATTGAACGAACGAGCTCCGTTACGTATTTGCTGTTAAAAATAAAACGTTGTGTTTATTTGACTCAAAAATTAATTGTAGTTTAATATAAAGATTCATCTTTGTAAAACAATTAATTATTATGTACAAAAAAGTTTAAATGTGATACGTACCTACCTTTTTTTCATAAACTTGCTAAGACACATTTCATATTTGGAACAACAAAACGCAACTGTCACTTGAAATGACAGATGGTCGAATGTTTTTGTGTTGAGTTTTTGATACAATGATAAAAATAATGGAACCGAAAAAGCAAATATATACAAATCAGGAAAAGAAAAAGTTTTTGGACATATTAAAGAATTACTCGAGAGTAGTAGAGAACAAACATACCCACAGTTCGGCTTTGAAGGCGAAGAACTTAGCCTGGCTGAAAATAACTTCGGAGTTCAACTCGAGTCCGGTAACAAATTTGCATGTAAGTATTGAATACTGGATGTTATACTTGTTGCATTAGTTATAATACTAGAACTTGCGGCGGCTTCGTAAGGAAAGTCGTAAGATGTAGAAACTAGGTTGACAGTTCTTGAGATTGTGGATTGAGAGTTTGTCTTGCATGTTGACAGTTCAAAGATCTGTAGGGACTGTTTAGCTTCCATATTTAAATATTCTAAATTACGTGGAATTTCAGTTGGTTATTGATAAATCCTTCAAGATTTTTTTTTCTTTTTAATCATCATCATTGCCAAAACTTTTAAATAGTATTTCACAAACAGTTGTCTTTTCGCTTTTATCTTAATATCTAGCTTTTTATAGTATTAGTATTAAGGATAATAAGGTAGTTTTTTTTGTGACAATTATGAACTTTTACACACAGATAAATCAATGAAAACTAACATTTGTTTCTTAACAATCATTAATTTCAAGATCAAATTAGTAAATAAACCAATATTTAATTCCAGAGAACACCAAAACAACTTCGAAGACTATGGATGAACTTGAAACACCGCCAAAGAGAAGCTATAGCCAGGACCTTACATCCAATGCCTTCGAGAGGGCCTGTAGATGATATTATATCGGGATCTAATGTGCTGCAAATTGCCCATGCTCTTATGACTGGCGTTGATAGTTCCATGGAGTCCGATATTGTGTTAGGTAAGTGATAATTTAATTGATATACAAATGTGTCCTGCGATGACAATGTCACTGACCCAACGAGCTTTAGGACAGTTTGGTTTCTTTAGTCAACCTTGGCCACCACTCGGCATTTTGTCTTAATATCGAGAATTACTTATACCTATTGCTTGCAGGCCAGGAAAGCAGGGCCCAAGAGAGAGGAGGCTTATACTCGACAATAGGTAAAACAAGGCTTCCATTGACTGCTATGCTGCGTCTCACGGGTTCGATCCCCGCAAGGAACAAATATTTGTATGTCCTACAAATACTTGTTCCAGGTGTGGGTGGTTGTGTATGTGAGTTTAAATCTTTGGAAATGCACCCACATTAAAGGAGAAATTCCAAAAGCAGGGAAATGTTAAAAAAAAAAACGAAATATAATAATCCCTTGATGCTTAAGTAACAGGTTAAAGTTGGGCTAAGATGCCTTGGTTGTTAGAAAAGTCCAAAATCCTTGCTAGATAAAAATCAGAAGGATCTTCCTTTATCTACAACAAAGTCTCAGTGTGACATGAAATGTTTATTGTCATTGTTGTTTGTTTTTTTGTAGAAAATTTAACAAATGACGACCACATACAATCAGAAACCAGTCTGTGTTTAAGTGAAGAATCTCAAAACATCTCTAATCAAGAATCTCCATTATTTAACACTGTTAAGATTGAACCAATTTCCCCGATCAATGCTAATCCTGCAGAGCCTATAGAGTCAACACCTATCAATCAAAATCGAGCTTTAACACCAAACAATAAAGCACATACCGCTCAGCAAGAAAATCATGATAGCAAAAGACTTCAGAGCAATTTAGAACTTCAGGTTTTGGAAATACAGCTGTTAAAAGAGAAATTGAGATATCAAAGAGAAGAGAATAAGAGTAGGGAGGCACATGCTGCAGCCATACATAACTTGGAGTACATGATTTTGAAAGAAAAGCTTCGTGAGGCTAAAGCTAAGGCTGACTTAGCTGAATTACATTTGCGAAGACAGAATTACTCAGATGGTAGGTAATAAATGTAAAAATGCATTTTTTACTTTGTGGTCCAACTATTATGGATATTCTTGGTTACTTCTCCAGATAAGCTAAATAAATAAAGCAAAATTAATATTCAGGACATCTCAGATGTCAGTCCTATACTGTTGAAACTCTAAAGTTCTAAACTATACAAGGCTGGCTTACGGTTAGTGTTAACCTTAATACTGTTGTTATTAGTGTAAGTCAGTTATTTGATCTCTTATTTAGTTTAAGTTTTCTGTTTTATGTATGTTATTTCTTATAACTTTACGATGATATAGCTTTATTGTACAATGAAAGAATGTTGTGTACACCCTTGTAATTGGTACTACATAAGAACCCTAACCAATGTAAGGGGGTGGAAGGGACACCAACGCGAAAACTGTTACCTACCCACCTATTCAGTACATCACAAAAAAAACAGCTCAATACAGATAAAAAAAATCTGCTGTTCCATACATTTTGACTGTGTAGGTGTTGTACTTTTGTAGGAAACAGCACATATTTTTTAAAATAACCAATGAAAATTTTCTGGGGCTCTAGAATGATGTACTGAATATGTGGTAACTGTTGCCATGTTGGTGTACCCTGTATTTTTATTGTAAAATGTATGTACTCTTGGTGTACCTTAGTATTCTAAATAAATAACCACTGCCTGCGGTTGACTGTACCTGTGTTCATCTTTCTAGTTGTTTGGGGTATTACCATATAACTAAACAATTTTTCTTTCAGACTAGACTATTTACTAAGGAGAAACAGCAGATAATAACATTTTAAGATAAATATACCAAAGCAGCTACATTTAATATAAATAAAGTGTTTTATTGATGCCAGATTCGTCAAAAGAAGGTCCCCAGCAATAATTAATTGTTAATGCATTTCAAATGTCTAGTTAATTAAAAGGCAATCACATCTTGAAAACAGCTCCATTCCCATCACACTAAGGATTATTGGTTTATCTCTGGGGGATTCTAAGTCATTAATCTTATTTTAGATCTTGAAATCCCCTTAAGACATTATCCAGCCGAAGATCTGCTTTACGTCAACCTGGATTCAAGAAAAGATCAATAACATTCAAAGGGCACTAATCGAAACAAAAACAAACATTTTTAATGTATCCCATTTACAATCACCATTTTCTACAACTCGGATAAATCGCCATCAAAAAAATAAAAACAAAACGGTTACGAAATAGTTGCTGGCCGATTCCAAATTTAAATTTAAGCGCGAACACTGCGCGCTAAAACGATAACAAACAGACAGTAGTGAGTCAACGTTTAAATATAGAATATTTGAATTATAGCACCTGGCAACATTATCGTTTGTAGAGAAAAGTTTTTTTACATGTCATGTTTACAAGATTCTAGTCATCTGTGAAGTAACGTTACTATTAGGGATTCTGAAAATAGTTGGCATGGCTTTCGTTTTCTTAGGGAACACCGTCTATTTGTGAGTCAACGGAACGCTGACACGGCGTTTTATAACGCATAAATCAATTACCTTGGCCTATTTCAATTTGTTTAACCGACTTTTTAAGTTATTTTTGATCTTTCCTATTGATCATCACCGAAAAAACAACGTAAAGAATGAAACTGACATGTCCTAGAACCGAAAATTCAAAGACATGAAGTGACGTCCACCAACATGCACTAGACCCGCGTTGTGGATTATCACGTTCCAATCTCTTCCTTTCATAGAGTGAAGGTCCGTATGGGAACATTGTAGGCTAATGCTATGTTTACACTGTCCACATTACCAATTCCGTCGTTTAAAGTTTTTTTTCCTTACCTAAAAAAAACTTGCTTTAACCTTAAATCTCTTACAAAGTAGGCACTAGGCAAGTAGGTTACCATTTCCATGATGTTTATGGATTGAGGAAAACTCAATCGTTTACGATTGAATGCGAGTCATATGTTTGCAACTGGCTTGCGGTGCGAAAATACTTTTACTATTTGACTTCAACCCGCACTAGGCCCGCGTGAAGCATGAAGATTACGGCGCGTTCCCCATCACAGAGAGATCTTTGTTCCAGCAGTGGGAACGTTATAAGCTGTTAAGAGTGTAGTTATCCTATCCCACTTTATTTGGGCTCGCCGCAGCATGTCTTCTTATTCTGTACTTCCCTATTACTCGTCATGTCAGCGGTTACCTTCTTTGTAGCCATGTCATCCTTCACACAGTCCATACTAATACTAATCTTATTGTTCTCCCCGTCATTGCGGTCATTTTTTTGTTCTAGACCATACCTGGGGACCATACCTTCTAGTTACGGAGATATTGGGGGTCAAAGTTCCAACTTTTCACAAGTTTTTTTTTAAATACTTGCAAGATTTTTACTTCGACCCCCATACTATTCAATCCATCCATCCGCACAATGTTTTAAGTCCGTTACATTGAGTCCTACCGTAAAATGTGATTTTTCACCCAAAAAAGAATCGTTTCACAGCAATAATTTTTGCGTAAAGTTACTTAGTCATAGTCATTTATTCATGAACAAGTAATTTGTATCTGAATTTTTAAACACAAACACAAACTTTACACGATTACAGTAGACACACATTACATGTTGTGAATTGCATAAATTTAAACATTTTAAGTTGATGTACATAATGCTTGGTGTCAACCAGGCTTCGTGAAGGGTCTTGTTATACCCTGTATAGCTAACCACATTCATACTCAAAACTTTCCTCACGTAAATTAAAAAAAAAAAATGTCTATAAAACTGTCTTTTTTAGTTTGTCTCGTACCTACATCAAACGAATAAAAAGCCTGTGAATTTTTTATTCTTATTTGGTGTGTTACAAACGTCTCATTCACAAACCACAACCCACCGCTTGCCCGCTTGCCTACCTAGCTATAGGGAAGTCTGTCTGAACCCAGACGGCGAAAAGTAAAAAGGGTAAAACGACTGGGACTCAGCCTGAGTTTATTTATAGAAACGGGAATGCACGGGATGAATGCTTAATGCCTTGTCCACTTTGCAACTAACTATTGATGTTACTCGACTGTTAGTACCTGTCTTTGGCACAGTAGAGATGTGCAAAGGAGCATGGCACATACATTTTACTTCATGCTTCTACGTAACTTTATATTTAGCTGATGTGAATATAATATTGCAATTCTTTGTTTTTGTGAAAGACGTTCAGAAGTATACTGTCGCGTCCGCGACCTGACAAAAAGAGAATGGACTCAAACATACGTAGCAACTAGTCAGTATATGGATTGTAACTACTCCTGTCTCTGAGTTAGGCAGCTCGCAAAGACTGAATCTGACGGGTGATAAGTTGTTGCGAAGAAAACCCAAACGAAAGGGTGAGGCTTGTCTTTAAAAAATTGTGAATGGTTATAGGAAGAGTTTGTTGAAATCCGTGGCAGTTTTCCAATTTTAGACCTCTTGTTAAAAATATATTTTTCTATCGAGAGGCAAATATTTCTTTGAATAGTACCAGATATCTTCAACAGCCTTCTCCGCGATTTGCGTGGAATAATGGCTTCTTCTACAATTTAGGCCAGCGCAGTAATTTATACTGCACTGGCTTTTACCAGCCGAGCTATTCGCACAGTTCTAAACAAAGCATAATATACAATGAGTAAATCGTTCTCGCTCTCAATAGTGCAGCAAAGCTCTTAGATTGAATAATTTATTGCCATACTGGCGCCTGTATTTCAAAACTCTTTGCTATTTTTGTAGACTGTAACCTGTTTAAAGTTTAGAGGAAACACGCTCTGATTTGGCAAGTTTCTGTATCAAATTATTTGATACAGAAAGCCAAATAGTAAATTTGCATCTGTGTGAGAGACTATAATCGGGAAAAAATCTGTTAAGAGGAAACCCAAGGTGATACTAGCATGTCTATCTCATTTGAACAACAAATTGATCTATGTAAAGTCAATAAAGATGTATATTGTACTGAACGAGTTGAAACTATTTGAATTCGCAATGTGGCTATTCTAGTTCTTATCAATTTCTTTTATCTTCAAAAGAATCCCCAAAAAATCCCTGATCGAATAAATATCAAAAAACAAAGAAACACCGTATTTCTAAAAACCATACTTAACAAAAAAAAACCTACAAAATTCTATTCTTATGGGACACCTAAGTCAAGTCAACAACCAAGACGACCTTGTCGTGACCATTAGTCCGCTAGTGCCGACTGGCCGAGCCCAGCAGTCCCATGGCAGAAATAGCGACGGATACAGCCGAGGTTACACACCGGCCCTAATTACTGGCACGTGGGTAGAAATATGATGGATCTACAGTTTAACTTTTTAACTCTCTGATAAGAATTATTATTATTTATTTATTTATTTTATTATCAAGAAATGGTACAAAATTTTTGTCTAATACAAGCCCCACAAAACCGTTGAAATGGTTTGACTGTGGGGTCGGTGAGTCTCTAGACACTCATACATACAACTAGATATAATTAGAAAATATTAAGTTAGTAGTTTTGTTAGTATTAAGTATTAGTAACAATGGTGCTTATGTATTATGTTAGTATTGTTAGTATAATAATAATTAACATTTTCAACATAGACACAACTTTTGTTAGTACTAAAAAATATTTTTTTAATTTACTTTTAAACCTATTCTTATTTGCTTCACTCCTTATGTCTGCCGGCAGACTGTTCAATATATATAGTATTCGTTTTTTTAGGGTTCTGTCACCAAAGTAATTTAATCTGCCAGCAGCCATAGAATGCTGACGCTGCTGATGCTGTTGAATGGTTGATTATATCTAAGGGCTTTAGCAGAAATTCGGTTTATTGACTTCATTAATCATGTATCGTGTTTTGGCGATTCTCTGCGTTCGGTCGTGTTTTTAAAATCAGGCTTTCATAGATTGGTTTGATCACAGATCCATTATAGAGGCGAACCTCTTACAAAATGCTAAATTGCGGGACGCTGTATCCACTTTTTGAAAAGCGACAAAAGCGCTGAATGCCAATAACGTCTGCTGGGGCTTAAATATTCTGTTATTATGATATTGAAACCGTGTAGGGACCGCAGCTAGTGCCAAGCCAACATCGATCTATAATCCTCTATTGATCGAAGCAAACCAAACAAACAGGTCGTTTTTAATTTTGTTTGGTATTCAATTATTTGTATACTCATACTTACTTATTAATCATTTGTCATGTCAATGTCCACCTGTCCCCGATAGGGTGTTGTGTAAACTTGTGGGAAATTGTTTGAAGAGAGCTTTTGTTAAAGCCTTGCGTCTGAACTGGCAAAGGTCACCCCATAAAGTACCCTTTAAAACAAATTATTCCAACAGCTTAAAAAATAAATGATAAAACTGAGCCCAGTAACACGAAAGTGTACTTCTCACGCAAATATAATTTTATTTTAGTCTATTAAAATATTTTCCTGGTTGATGGCCTTTCGTGTCGTGAAAGCCCGACTTTTTAGCCTATTAGGAACCGAGCTTACTGATGGCTACGCCCAGATACAGACTAGGCTATAAATGTCAAAGATTTATGTGCTGGCTATAATTTGGAACTGAGTGCAAAGTCTCTGCAAACGGTAACTGTAGTTTTGACTTCATAACGATTGAGTGCCAAATTGCCGCATTAGGAGCTTCCTGATTTGCCATCTACCGAAATGACGAACTTCTATACAATCTATCATCTCCTATTGAACCACTTTGGGGTTTGAATTATCAAAATCTGTCCGTAGTACACACCTTCGTCTGCGTCGTGTTGCTTCTGGACCCAACGGTGTATTTTTTGTGCAGTGAATGAATGAATTCAATATTTTTATTAAACGGATTGCCCAAATTGCCTTCTACAAGTTCCTTTATTGACTTGACTTCGCTACCATTAGACACCATTGCCTGTATCTTTTTTTACACCGATAAGTTCTGCTTCTTTGAATCACCGAAATAAAACTTATTAATTGCTAAAAACCCTAAATTCTGGTTGCCTACCTACTGTAGGGTCTTTTAGGGTAGCCAAAACATCCTACGTATGTTTTTCTCTCTACCTAAGAAAAGTGACCGAAAACCCGTAACAAATAGGATCTACCAGCCTCTCTATTTCAACAAATCAATATGCAAATGTAAGTGTGACAATATGCAAAACCTGTCTAAAGTACAATGTCAGTCATCCAACCCAGGACTTAACGGTTCAAATCTCATAATGGACCATTGTTTCTATGATGATTTCATATACAGCTGGTGCAATAAATGACTTCATATTGTAAATGTAAATAATCGTTACTATGTCCAAAAACAACTACAACACGAGATTTATGACTAACCTTGGCATCAAATTACTTAGTCATGAGTTTTTTTTTAAACTCTTCACGTATTTTTCTTACACTTGTACGTATGGCCAGTGTCATGGCCGATTACACGCGAGTACACATTTATCACGTTTTATTTTTCCGACGATAAACTTGTGCCGCATGCACAATGACCGCAGGACAAAAGTCTCCACATGATGGGTGCCGGGAGATGGACGGGCCAGAAAGAGGTGCCGAGTACCGCGAGGGCTGGTTCGAGGAGGCACGGGAACAGAGTTCATGGAAGGAATTGAGGGACGTCTTTGCCAAGCAGTGGGAAAGCACAGGCTAACGAAAAAAACCTTTTGGGATGCCTTATCTGAGCTGCTTTAGGAACTGAATACTCGGTTTATTCTCGTCTACCCCTACCGGTCTATACCCACTGGTGGCAGTTGCAACCATTTCTTGCATCTACCACCACTGGTGGTGGTTGCGTCTGTTCAGTCGCATTTGCTCCCACCTCTATCTCATTCCTCCTCTATCTCTATCTCTATCTCATTTGCTCCCACTGGTGGCAGATGACACTTAAATTAGAGGAATGCTCCCCCAGTGGTGGCAGACTCGACGATTTAGTAGCCGTCTGACACCACCAAGTATTTCAACAAACAAATTAGAAATCGACTTGCATTAAAGACCTGTTTGTTTACCTACCAATAATTTTATTTACATGGTAGGTATATGAGCGGCTAAAACACGGTCTCGACCCAACAGTTAAGAGACAGCAAGAAAGATGTTCTGGTTGCAGACCTTCGTCTGCGATATGAATGACAAGATTCAGTTTCAGCACTGTCTAACCCTACGGGACTCTCCTACCGCCTTGATTGTCGTAGTTATTGCATGTCGTTTGCTGTCCGCGACTAATTACCCGCATTCGGACCAATTGGAATCGTTCGGTAGGTATAACCAGTCACGTCCTTAAATGCGATGACTATTGACTACAGAGTCGTCGTAAATCAATTGAATTAGGTACTTATTGACAAATGTCCCCTCTATAAATGTAGGTAACGCTATCACACGGACTACGCTTCTTCTTCTTTGCAAAAGGGCAAGAACTAAACCTTTGGTATAAAGAGCAAACTGCATTGCTCTAAAAACACAAAATGCTTTATTGTCTGCACAAAAATGTATTTTGAAAAGAAAAAAGAAAAAACATGTTTTTAAAAAGCTCTGTTCAGGAATGCTCTATCCAGTGTTTCTAGAAGGTTACATTTCTTACATTTTTCGTAACTTTTGACCCCCTCGCGTAACATTTATGTAATTTTTAAATTTTAGGGTATTTTCGTAACTTTTCAGAACAGCGAGATTTGTAATGCTTTTTTGCATTAAGGCGTTCTTGCCCTTTAATAACAGAGCCCGTTTACGACCACTTGGTAGAACAGTACGTTATGAGGGTTCTTTATGTATCGAATATTATAGTAGTTAGTTCAGTGTAAAACTAACAGATGCACAACCACGTCGTTTTGGTTTAAACTATAATAGATTAAGTTAGGTGCTAGACTGATAGTAACAACAGTGAAGATGGCGCTGCGAACAAATTAAACTGTCTGTTTTATCATAAGACTATACACATAAGGTGTATCTATTCATACACGAAATCTTTTAAGGGGTCATTGTACTCATCATTATGAACAACTTTCACTATGGGACCAAACCCGAAATCGCGAAAAAAAAATCAGCTGTTCAGTACATTTTGACGAGCTAATGCGATCATATTGTAGGGAACAGCTGATTTTTTTACGCGATTTCGAGCTTGTCATTTACTAATTACTAAGTTCTAAAAGCATAAGAAACACTTCTAGAGTGCACCTACCCTTAATTCAGTGTTAAAAAAAA
Organism: Eugnorisma glareosa; assembly: GCA_947578425.1. Classification (NCBI taxonomy): domain Eukaryota; kingdom Metazoa; phylum Arthropoda; class Insecta; order Lepidoptera; family Noctuidae; genus Eugnorisma; species Eugnorisma glareosa. The sequence continues at coordinate 1,459,893 of OX387981.1, forward strand.
ATTGAAATGCGAATTATCGATAAATTCACATGTGGCCAAGTTTCCGTGCCGGTGAGTGTCGATTCCTTTACATTTCGCCATTTTACTGACATCAATTTGCCTCCGACCTCAAAAACAGGTTTATTAAAAAAAATACAATAATGTAACTTTTACAGCAAAAATGTAACATTTCAGGAAACGAAACGTAACTTGCGACTCAAGGGCCCTGGCAACACTGGCTCTATCATACATGACATACCTACATAAACTCAGGTCTTTTTCCCATAGAGGCAGTCAGAAACCACAGAACACCAGCTGCCATGATCCTTACATACATACTCCTACTGCCTCGTCCACGTTCATACGTCGTGGTCAAGGATCAGATCAACAAATCAGATCCGACAAAGTCTTGATGGATCATTGTGAAGACAAGACTAACAATGAAAGATGATCAGTCTTTCACTTTAAAGAATTTTATTCCTAAAATATCATGGCAAATAACAATAGACTAAACATAACATAAACTTGATAGGTAATATACAAAGCAGCTGCATGTTGTTTGTTTTTGAAGTCTGACTAGTGCAACAATTTTAAATTGGATCCGATTTAAAACAGATTGTTTCCAACGAAGCCAAGGCTACATGGAATATAGAGAAATATGATGAGATGTGGGAAACAATATTTTTCAACTCCAAAAGAAATGGACATACATTGAATTGGCCCAAATTATTTTAGTAGAATAACACTGGGGTCAAGTCTTCAAACACAAAATTAGCAGAATTATTGATAAAACTACTTAAATACATGAAAAGAAACCTTTAGAGAGCCTACCTACAATATTTTTATTCTTAAAATGAAGTCTAATGCACCGTCATACATATAGTGCAGTAGTAAGTGTAAAGGGCACTGTGGCTCAAATTTTAAGCATAGATTCAGAATTTTTTCTGAATCTATGCTTAAAATTTGAGCCACAGTGAACAAACAATGCTGTGGTAGAAAATCATGAACTAAATGCAAAGTTGTTTTTGTTTTTTTTTTAAAACATAGACCTGGAACAACTATCTGTAGTCCATGCAAATAATTGTTCCGTGCGGGAAACCAACCCATGACACGCAGCGCAGCAGGCAATCGCTCAGCCACTGCGCCAACCGCGCCATCAAAGGTAAAAGTGTACAATATTTTCACAGTTGATCAAAACAATATTGTACAAAAATACTTTTTCAAGTTGAGACAATAATTTTATGGATGTTTATCAACATCTTTACCTCAATAAATACTGTGCACAAGTAAAAGTATCAAGTTATCAGTTGAACAGTTTGTTCGAATACTTTATAAGTGCGAACCTTGCAGTTTCTACCTTGACTTTTGATAAAATCTGACTTGTTTACTTGTCTTAAATCAACAAAATGATAAGTATGTAAATGCTTACTGGCTCACGGAGTGAATTGAATCTCGTATATATCAACTTGTTTATTTAACTGTAGTGTATGGTCTACTAGAGAAATACTAGGATACTAAGCAAGTCAGTAAACTTTCTATTTCTCTGTCTATGCACGTTTTGTTATAGTCTCATACCATCAGTAGATACATTTACTGAATCATTGAAATAATGAAAAAAACTGGAACAGTAACCTATTTGATCATGATTCCAATCTAAATTTTTTGTAAATTTTGTATACAATTATCGTAACCAAAATTATGAACTTCCAAGGAAAGTTTCATCTTTGTATTAGCAATAATTTTTCGAAAATCCATTCTTAGTACTCATGCATTACATAAGGAATTCTGTGCTTTTATGTTTCTAGATCCAGCGGTTTAGGCTGTGTATGAATTTAAAATTGAATTTCATGAGTATCTTAAAGAACTTCCTGAGAGAATTTAAAAGGGTGGTTAATCCTACAGGTATCAGCTTAGTCAATGACAAAACTTGCAGCAATGATTACACTCAATAATGACCTTTAAACCTGGTTTTCTCAGAACAGTTTATTGAAAACAGGTGAGTCAGTGACCATATCCTTAACACAACATTTATTAGAACAAGAATGACCATATTAATACAATAATTATAATAGATCAGTTCATGTTCATTCATTAATAATTGTTTATAAGTCATATTTTCTTTTGGTACTAAGTATTTTCTTGTGGTATAGGCTTATTTCTTAGTAGTGTTGTTGTCAGAATTTTGTTCTAAATTTCAATTGTGTATCTTTTAATAAGAGTATTTGGTTTCATAATAGAGCATTAGGCATGCAGGAGACACTTCAACCCTGTCTGTGAAAAATTAGGAACTGGTCCAGAAATATGTGTAGCAACCCTCAATGTATGCAATAGGTCAGCTGTAGACTAGAGCTTTAATTGCCAAGGTAATACACCCACAAATGCTTTAAAGTTGGACCATTTTTATTTTTATTCTTTATGGTATAACTTCTACTGAAAGATACATATGGCAGATTTGCTGGTAATACATGAAAAGTTCTGTTTTTTATTTAACAGAAATCATAGTGACGAGATATAAATGAGAATATAAGTAGCTACAGCTAGGACAGAAGTCTGACCTAAACTATCAATTAAAAACTTTATGCCAAGTAGAATTTAACTCCGAATGTGTCATTTGTCTAACTCTAGACAAACTTAATTCGTCACACTTTAATTAAATCTAATGACTGACATTACATTCAAAAACAGAATAGCAACAACTGAATCACTTCACACTTCTTACCAACCAAGGTTAACCACCATACGACACCCTCGTTCGCCCGATAACCAAACGAAAAGGCCGACACAGCCTCGCGACCAAATAAAGTGATTTCCATCGCATACCTCCTGCGTTAATCACTGCAATGACATAATACACCAATAATATTGTATTAAACGACCGTTGTAAACAATAATCTACTGATCTTACACCTACACTGGTAAACTAGAACGTTTTTCTATAAATAATATCGTGTTAACTCTCACCTGTTGAGCAACTGGCTCCAAAATACTCTCGATTATCTTCGTGTGAAACACCGGCATTTTGTATTTTTAAGTCTGACACTTAATTACATTAGATAATAAACACAAATAACAATGATCTCACAAAATATTCACAAAATAAAAATAACACAACCGAACGAGATACGCGACCGAAAAATACTGACGGAATAGTGTTGCGCCACGCTACTCGACGTGCGCACGAATGTGTTGTCGATTGTAATGTCAAATAGTGTCGTGAATTAACAGGGTGCTTTTGTTACAGTATCTGGCTGTTTTACAATTTTTTGTCTAAAATAAATAACCCAATGCAAATCAGTCAATGTGAACGAGGTAATGGATTCAATATCAAATAATTCAGGATATTATAATAATTTGGATTTCTAGAAATCATCCAATAAGAATCCCATTGCACGCGTCTGTGTTTTTTTTTATTTTATTTATTTCACGTACAGCTAACGCTTCTAATGCTTGATACTATTGGATAGATGGAGCCTCTCATTTCAAGCGCCTAAGTATGTTGGCCTGAGTGAGGTTTGCAAAGCCTTTATCTTATGTTCTAAACCGCTAGTAGTACTAAAGTCTGATACAGAACAGAATTGAATCGGATTTTCATTGAGGAAAATAATGAGAAGTGTGGCAGAAAAAAGAGGAGGCCTATACCAAGCAGTGAATGATTCAAGACTGATGTGATGATGATGATGATTAAATATTAAGAGATCACAAACATAAATGTTTTGGAGATCACGGTCACGTTTACCTAATTAGATATATGCGTTGTAGAAGTAATTTAACTCACAATTTCTGATGTATCTACCTTCTACCTAAAAGTTTCGGTTTATTAAATATAGTTCAAAATAATGATCTCTCAGTTGGGACGATCGACAAAAAACAAGATTTTCATTTTCTCTTGAACCAGTAAGATTTCAATCACGATTTTTGTTTCACTTTTCCCAGAAGCATAATTTGCAATAAAAATGATAATTATTCATACTTTTTCAGTATTAGGTCGTGTTTTACAAGATCACTCAGTTGAAAATTGTCCACTCTGAGTGATCCATATAAACCGTTATAAATCTTAAACGTGGCTTTGAAACGAATCGAAATTTTGTTTAGCAGCTTTCAAAAATCCTTCACAATTAATTAAAATGCAAATTCTAAACACATAGACAGTATATTCTTGGATACGCGTTATGGCTGTTTTTTCAGTTGTCCAGATTGAGAGATCCAATTAATGGGATCTAACTTTCTTTGTTTAGTTTTCACAAATTTTATACCTTACCATGAAGTTTTCACAATTATTTCCTAAATCCTCTTATAATTTGGTTGGGATTGGAAGAGTTTCTCGAAAAGATCTCTCAATCCACACGCACATATTTAACTCTTGATTGGTAGTGACGGTTTCCTGATTTTCATTTAGTTGGATAGAGAAATATCGAAGACGTATTTTCTTTTCAAAAACAAACACTTCTGTAATCAAATCATTTATTATATTATATTTAATCTTATAATTTATCAAGTCTTTAAAATTACGTGCAAATAGACAAAATTTTCTTTCATTTAAATTAGGAAAAATCATATATTAAAAACAGTCGGTTCGTCATTAGGTATATACATAACAACTTTATCATGTTGGTCGCAAATTAAACATTTGATGGTGTATATCCGACTTTCTTGTAAATAGTAATTTCTACAAATTAGATTTTACAAACAATTGAACACGTTAAAATCTAACAACTAATTTGTCTAGGTTTATCACAAATAAATAGAATCGGGAAGTTTGCCCAACAGTGAGAACCCATTGTTGTGCGTTAACAGATCCTGTGCGATTTTACTAAATCTTTACACTTATTCGATGTTAAAAATTTTAAACTTTCGATATTTTTACATTTTACGTTATAGACCCGTGAGCGAACTTGTCGATGATTTTTTTACATCTAAAATATTTACTTAGAATCTTGTACTACCATCTGTCACATGAACTTTACTAATAACTGATAAATTATTGAAACAATTTTAAGACCAATGTACAATCAAGGTCATCTCTCTAGACTAGACTTTACATTTTCATAAAACAACAGGTACTAGTATTTTTACTACCCAGTTCCATGAACAAAAGACTAGGAACAGGCTGTTACTTTACCTTCTCTCTACACTCGACGATTGGCGGGAAAAATCAAAAACGTGGTTTTCTTTTGATTTTAATAACTACCCCCCTACCCCTAGAGTGTCAGACTCCAAGTTAATGTCTATAACCACCCGACAAAAAAGCTTGGAAAGAAAGGAGAAACAGTTTTCCTTCAAAAACAATGAACGTCTGTCTCTTACACCGATTGTCTTTTTATCATATATTACCACTATAAACTAAAGCTCCTTCAATACCCTTAACTTTGACATCTTACAAATACTCAACTATATCGCACTTGATGGATATATTGGGACAGCTGACTCCGTAGCTGAGGTTCAGTCCGTGCGGCTGGCTCTTGTGCCTTTCCGTGAGGAGTTTGTGGAAGATTGGCAAGATGGCGCACTCGAAGAGTTCTGACTCCGAACTGGCGGTGTACATTTTGCGGGTGTCTACTGATTCCTGGCGTTTTGAGTCGCTTCTGTATCCTGCTGATTTTCGGTCTTCTCGTTTGTTTGGAGAATCTGGAGAAAATATAAAATGTTGAGTAAATAGGTACCTACCCCCTTTTTGCTTGACAGCACTGTCTATTGTTAAAGGGAGGCTAGTGAATAAATATAAATAAAAATAAAATAGTAATGAATGGACACAACCATTCCTTTGGTCAGGGAAAGGGAAATTATTATGAAGGAACCATTTTAGTGAAGTGGCAGACCTGTGACTCATGCTTTGCTATTAATACAATTACTGACCAGGACAAACCAACAAACTTTTGGTTGGTAGCTGGCCCATTTGGGCAAATTTTACCGTCTTTTATTTTCGTCTCCCGTTTGAAAACTATGAAGAGATGAGGAAAATGAAACATGACACTTCTGAAGATGAGAAAGAGAGGTTAACATACCCGTTTTATGCCTTGAAGCTACGTTAGGGCTGCTCTTATGATGATCAGGTCTCGGCGTGTGACTGGCTTGCGTTAGTCTTGGAGAATCCCCTACTCCTTTCGCCCTCTTTAAAGGCTCTGCTTCCTGCCTCAACCTCTTTGCTGGAGAGTCCTGTGTCTTCACCACCCTGATGGTATCAGGGTCTGGTTTCCAGGTTTCTGCTTCCGGAACAGATTCTGGCAACGTTTTCCGAGGTATGTCGTCGTGTCTTCTGGGTGTTGACTCTGATTTCGTTTTGGTTCGCTCTTCTATTCTTTCTTCGTGGTATGGTCTAACCTGGAATTAGTAAAGGTTGATTAAAACCCCTGAAGATTATTCTCTCTAGACTAGAACTGGAGAATTTGGAGAATCTTCTATGGTGTTCAAGATAAGGTTCGTATTTATTACGTGCCTGCAATGTGACACTGAACCGATGATGAAAATATACCGAAGGTCTGCTTTCCGTATACCAATCCTTTTTTTAAATAGGGAAGTTTTACAGGTCTTTACCGTTCCATTATCTAAAAGGAATGGCGCTATTCCATTTTTTTTTTTTCTCGAGTGGACCTAAATGACTTCATTGGCAAGGGGTGATGGGTGATTGCCATTATTATTGACATTATTTTAAAAATTGTTTCCCACTGGCACGAAGAACTGGTTCTCCTTGCGGGATAGCCCTTCGTTAGATGTGTTCAAGAAAAGAATAAAGGAACATTTCCTGTCAACAGGATAATAGTAAATATAGTATTTTGTGTATCTATCTATATATATATTTATTACGTTTATTATATTGTATGTATTAGTTTAGTAAAAATAAGTAAATTTTTGTTTTAAAATGTTCGTTTGTGCACATAGGTTATCCTCATTCGCAAATCTCACAATCAAACGTAAGGTTTGCTGTAAGAAAACCCAATTCTGGGTTAAGCTCGCCGTTGTACATAAGTTATATATTGTAATTTTGTGTGTCCTACTTTTATATTTTGTGTGCAATAAAGAATAAGAATAAGAACTTAACTCTTATAATAACAAAGAAGATGGTTCAAATTCTTATGGCCTTTCCCACAAGTAGTGATCAAAATTGTTCAAAATGAGTTGATTTCGTGCACGGATTCTTAAAACTGACAGTAAAAAGTTTCTTAAATACTCACTTGAGCTGCAGATTGTCTTCTTTTGGATTGAACCTGCTGTGGAGGTGTGCTGACAGGCTGCGGGAAGTCTGACCCTCGACGCTGAAAAATATAAATCATTTCCAGGGGGCCTAAAATGAAAGCTTTATCAGAATCGTAATATGAATCACGTTAAAAATTTAAAATCCTTAGAATGGTCTTTATGATTATGAACACAAAGTCCATTTTAAGAGTTTTAATTTTTCAACGTGATTTGTATTATGATTCTGATAAAGCAGCCATTTTAGGCCCCCTGTAATAAGATCAATGAAGAGGATACAGAAAAAACTATACATTTTGGATCCTGCCTCACTAGGATGATAATAATCACTTGGTTTTTACCTTTGATATCCTATCGGTCATCCTGAGGGTTTCTGCTTCCCGATAACCTTCAGGAGTGCCTCCTCTGGTACCAGTACCAGTGCCTGCTGAAAATGAGTTTTAAAGCGGAGTCAATAAGGTTCATATTATTTGAATGGGAACTAAAGGATCCCGAGAAAAATAAAGTTTACCGTAGTTTATGGAAGCGTTTGACGCTCTTCTTTCTATACTTCTTGTGTCAGTTTCCCTGAAAGCAAAAAGAGTTGGGTTTCAAAGGAAACTTTACATCAATATTTATGTCAAGTAGATAATCCCATTGCTGGGAAAATACCTCTCCCCATGATTTCCAATTCAATCTATCCAGGGCTAATGTGGACTACTGATCGTCGAGGTTTATCTCGACGCCTTCTGGCTCTGTCAGAACGATACCTTAAAAATAATAATGTTGAAGTTACCTGTGATGATGAGGTGAAGTCTGTGATTGTCTGGTCTTTTCTGAAACACTCCTCTGCATCGGAGAGTGGTGGTGACTTGGTACTGCAACCAAACAGGAAAATTATGTATTTGGGAGATGGATTAAATACTGTTACTGCAGCTAACTACTTGCTACATTATTTTCAACTACGGCATGGGTGTTTTCTGACAGACAGCACCACCATCAGCTAGCTGAGTAGCAAATATCTTCACAACATGAGCTATTCACGAATTCTCATACGAGATTAGATGAAGAAGTCAATATGCAAACCATCGGCATCGCTAACATGACATATTCATAGAAGCCGTTATCGAAGTCATGTTCAGGTTGCCTGATATTGCGGACAAGTCTTTAGAGAACTTACGCTACTAACGCCGCGATTAACGTGGCCACCTCACTGCTGGGACAAGTACTTTAAAATCATCGATAAGAAGGAAGAAGCAACAACTCTCTACTTCTAAATACAAAGTCTACCACTACATCTGCTCTACAAGAGAGTGGCTTCGTGATCACCTGGTGTCTCACCTGCTGGCGGTGACTTCTGGCAGGTGTACTGGAACGTGTTGGTGTCCCACAGGTCACTCTGCACCACTATGAACTCTTTCTTTCTCTTCTCTGAGTCTCTTCTTTGACCTGGAAAAGAAACGATAGGCAAATGATAGCAAAGCGTCGAGGCAAAGCGGATTCAGCGATGATAGACAAAATTATAAAATTGCTATAAACTGCCAAAAAGCTTTAAAGGTCCTGCATAGCTACTCACAAACGCTTCGATTCGATTTCGATTCGGAAAGTCGTATGTCTATCTCGCTCGCTTTCGTAATGCCAAAAAAAGATAGACATACTGTTCTAAGTCGTTGTGAAATACCAGTTTTCTAAAAGAAAGACCTAGTCTAGTAAAGCACCTTAGCAAAATGACGTCCATACACACGTAATCTAGTATTTACTTTAATTTCAGTCCAGTAAGACAAAATAAATTGTGATTATTTACATGATTTTCTCCTTTCTGTTGAAGAGTAATCATGGTCTACATCCAGAATGTCCTCTGGTTCCACTTTAGGTTTGATTATAGGCACTGGGTCTCTTTCTTGACCTAAAAACATAAAACAAGAAGAGGTATCAAAGTAAAAATCAGCCAAAGGTCAAGTATTATAAGTAGTAGCCAAAATCTATCATCTTTATGGGCCATTTAGCCAGGCCACCATCTTGTTGTCTTAGGTTCGTTTTCACAAAAATCAAACTCAATCGTCTAAATATTAATTCACTGTTTGAATAACAGCTCTTGACGCTGACCAAGCGTGGAATAATCCAATACTTAGTGCACTTTATTAAGCATTAATTTAGGTGTCACTAAGAAGTTATTGGCCGTTTTAACTAACAATAGGCGTTAACTAAAAGGGCCATCAACTTCTACTTACCGAAAAAAATCGCTGTTTATTCAAAAGAACATGTAGAACATTCATCATACCTATAACCTTTCTCTCCATTCCGGGCGGCGGTTCCAGGTCATCCTGGTCCACAGACACATGCATCAGGTCAGTCAGCAGCGCTGCCTGACTGACGCTAGACATCCTTCTGTGCCCTCTGGAGGAAGGTTTGTGCTCTCGGGACGGCGTAGTTTTCGTGGATAAGGAGTCTTGTCGGTCTTGCGTCTTGATTATCTTCTTTTGGAGTTCTGGCGTCTGTAATGAAGGTTAAAATGAATGGATGAGAATGTTTTTAATAAGATTAATCTTGATTATACTTCATTGATGATACGTAAGGGGAGCCCTTATTCATAATTATCGAGTAGAATTGTTTAATAATTTACTTTACATGGACATACAAAACTATAATTATGCATTTTTCTTTGATACGAATCGTGATCTCTCTTTGGAAATGTTCTCATATAAAACAGGCAAACTTAATAAACTAGGTACAAAATGTATATTTGGAAGTATTTTCAGTCGCATACTTGTTGACATCAAAAATTACCCATTGGACCATGATGACCATTATGACCATGCAAATTCATCAATATCACTCACGAGTACAGCTCATGCACAAAATAAGTTTTTTCGTCCCAACCTTTAACAACAATGCCAGTAAAGATAAACAGCAACTTACATTGTTACATCAAAATATAGCTGGCATACTCAATAAATTAGATTTCTTTGAAGTAACAATATCTGAGTTGACAAAAGAGATGGGTGTTATAGACTTTATATGTCTTAGCGAAACTTTTATACAATCCGGTCATGAATGTAATCTTAGACTTGCAAACTATACATTAGCTGCGAATTACTCAAGATCCAATAAAAAACGGGGCGGCACGTGCATATTGGTGAAAAAAGATTTAGTTTTTAGCCCTTTACAAATAACAAATGAAATGTCTAGCGAGTATTCTTTCGAATGCTGTGGCATAGATGTTCCGAGTCATAACTTAATATTAGTATGTGTCTATAGAATCCCGGATTCCGATGCAGGTATATTTTTTAAAAAGATGGCAGTTTTGTTACTCAAATTAACTCATAAAAGTAGGAATCGTATCATAATATGCGGAGACTGGAATATTGATATGCTAAAAGATACTACACAAACAAGAGAATTAATATCTATTTTAAATAATTTCAACTTATTAACACATATTAAAATGCCCACTAGGAAAAAAAGCTGCATAGACCAAATAGCCAGTAATATCTCGACCCTAGACACAAAAAGCAGTATACATAACCTAGCCCTCTCAGATCATGATACTGGGCAGTCATTAAGGTTCTTCCTTCCGATAGCTAATAATAAGCCGAAGATTCCAAACTTCTTTTATGAAGTGAAAAGAGATTACAATAACAGCAATATAAAAAAATTTCTTGACTGTGTATCTGCTTTAAGTTTTAATGAAATATATGAAGAAACAGACTGCAACATTGCATTTAACATATTTCATGACCTATATATGCTTTTTTACAAACTATGTTTCCCTGAAATAACAATTAAAAAATATAATAAACCAATAAAAAATAAATGGATTAGTAAAGGTATCAAAATATCGTGCATAAAAAAGAGAACTTTATATTATAATTACCAACACGATGCCCTAAGCAAAAAATATCATAAAAGACGATACCTGACCTATTCTAAAATCTTAAAAACATGTATATCACATTCACAATTAATAAATAATAAAAAACATTTACATTATTCTAAAAATAAATGCAAAGCGACATGGTCTATTATAAAAAATAACATAAATAATGATGATAATTTTATAAATGATATCAAAGAGTTAATAATAAATGATAATATAATTGATGATCCTAATGACATTTGTAATCAATTTAATAACTATTTTATAGAAATGACCAATAAATTTAATCTTAGCAATAGTAATAACGTAAGTACCATTGACATTGCCACTAACACTAATAGTATCTTTTTGACTCCGGTAAATGAACAAGACATTGTAAAAATTATCAACTCTTTAAATGATACTAAAGCTACTGGATATGACGAAATAAGCACAACATTAATAAAACTAAGCAGTAAAAGCATAGTAGCACCTTTAAGTTATCTGATTAACTTGTCATTTGAGACAGGAACATTTCCTAATAGGTTAAAACAATCTATAGTCAAGCCGCTATACAAAAAAGGTAACCGCACGGATATGTCCAATTATAGACCCATTACATTGATCCCTATCCTATCAAAGATTTTTGAAAAGGCAATGTATGAGAAAATAATGAACTTTTTAAATAAACACAGCATACTTACTGAGAACCAATTTGGATTTAGGAAGAATAGTTCAACTTCACTTGCGTGTTTTACTTTGGTCAAACTGATATCTGAAGCCCTAAATAACAAAATGTCTGTATTATCAGTATTTTTAGATATGAGCAAAGCATTCGATTTTGTCCCACATAATCGCCTACTTTGTAAAGTGGAGAAATACGGCATAAGAGGTAAGGCGCATGACTGGCTTAAAAGTTATTTATTGAATCGCCAGCAAAGGACAGTAGTAGAAAAAATTGACAATAGCACAAAAAAAACATACAGTTCAGAGTTAAAAATAAATAGTTGTGGTGTTCCCCAGGGAAGCGTATTAGGGCCTCCATTATTTATAATATATATAAATGACCTTTGCAATAGCCTAAAACATGATTGTACACTATTTGCTGATGACACTACGCTCACAATATAATCTTCAAATAGGAGTAAACTAGAAACTGACACTATCAATGAAATACTAAAAGCAATGAAATGGCTGGAATCTAACAATTTACATGTAAATATTGAAAAGACAAAGTTAGTACAGTTCCAAACATTTAATTCTTTGGTGAAACCACCTCAAATACACTGCAGTGATTCAATTTTGGAGCCCGTACCTTCAACCTTATTCTTGGGAATAGTAATTGACGAAAAATTAAATTGGAAAGAGCATGTAAAAGGAGTCTGCACTCGACTCGACAAATTTGTGTTTGCTCTTCGAAAACTGAGACGAATAGCCAGTAAAGAAATAGCCCTGAATGCTTATCATGGCTATGTTGCATCTGTGCTACGTTACGGCCTCGTGATATGGGGAAATTCAGTAGATGTGAACAGAGCATTCATTGCACAAAAAAAAAATGTGTCAGAGCTGTTTATGGAGCAGAATATTTAGAGCATTGTAAGCCATTATTTAAAGCACTAAAAATTCTTCCACTTCCTTGTCTATATATTTTTGAAATTTGTATGTTTATAAAAAGGTATTCGCACATGTTCCCATTATATGAACACATTTCTAAAAGAGTGAAAAGCAGAAGCCCAAATAAATTACTTGCACCTAGCCAGAGACTACATTTGTATAGCAGAAATTCCAATTGCATGGCAATCAAAATCTTTAACCATTTACCCCCATCATCACCCGCATCAGAGTGTTGCCCACTAATAAATTCAGAAAAACTTTATTTGCCTGGCTTTTAGACAACTGTTTCTATTCAGTCAATGAATTTTTAAATTATAAATTTTGACATTTAATTTTCATTTTATCAATACTTTGTGTGTGTCCTATTGACTTATTATTGTTTTAATGTTTTTTTTTTTTTTCTCGTTTGTTTTTTTTTTAACTTTTGACATATATAATTAGTACGTTTTGACATTTAATTCAAAAATAAAAAAGGTTCTTATAAAGTTGACATTGTATAAAAATTACTTAATTTGATCTCAAATAATTTATAATTATATTGTTACGGCCTAGAACTCGGCCACTTTGAATATTTGTAAGTCAATTTTAATATTTCTACACCGGCAACGGTAGTGTATGTGAAACTGTTTAATATTAAGACCTCAATGTATGTACCATATACTCAGAAATTAATAAATCTAATCTAATCTAATTGAAATTGATACCTACAATTAATTAAATTAAGAGCTTCGAAAGCTTTTCCGAACCGGTTATTTGGACCAAATCATCTTTTCAACTCGCAATCGCCCACTCTTAGGTATTTCCCTTCCCTTCCCTGTCCCTTTTAGGACCAAAATCAAGCTTATGTTACTTATTTCAGTTAATTAGCATTGCCGCAGCTATTAGGATCATAAGCAAGCTTTACCTAGTCTCATAATTACAACTCATGTGTTTCCTAGGACCGAAACTAACTCGGAATGAAGTAAATATACTCTCCAATTACCTTGTTTACTTTCGGCGTAGCTGCCTTCGTGTACATAGGCTCCTGCACCTTGGCAGGAATAGACTTAACAGTTGGAGTGTCGCTGGTCTTCAGCGCTGGTATTGTCTTTGTTTCTGCTCTCGCGGGCTCTGGTGTCTTAGTAGCTCTTGGTGGTGGCTCTGATGGTTCCTGTGATAAATAAGTATAAAAGTTTTCATCAATGATTCACACATAAATGGGGATAATGGCAGAATAATCATGATGTTTTCATCATCATCAAGTCGAAATAAATCCACTGCTGGACATAGGCATAGGCCTCCCCAAGCATCCTCACCACCATTTTGAAATTGAGTGAAAGACTTTAGAGGAAGTTCTCAGCTAAGTAGTGGCTTACTTAGGGGGAAATCACTAGCATTTGAATTTAATTGTGGATCGACTTTGCTATAAACTAGAAATAATGTGAAACACCGAAAATATATTTCTATAGCAGAGTTCGCCGGTACCTACTCCTCATCCACTAGGTCCGTAACTTCCTACCACAAAGCTTTTGCATTCTCGCTCACATTATTTCAGATGCTACTCCTGGCTAATTCAAGATTGCCTCCTATTTATTGCTTACCTCAGCACTCCACCCGCCATAAGGAAGCTTAGCAAGCTGATCCTTCTCTGGAACAGCCTTTGAAGAAGGTGGACTGGTGTAGTCCAGGTGGTTCTTAAATGAAACGTTCTTAGTCTGTTCCTTTTTGGGTTCCTTTGGAGGCGGATCTTTGAGAACTGGCTCTGGTGGTGCTGAAGGCTTTGGTCTAGAGGAAAAAAGGAAAATCAATGTAAGTATAATTTTAAAGATCTAGGGGCACATCCACGAAGGAGATGATGAGACGAACTGCTGACAGAACTGGAAGGGACAGAACGTGCGGGTTCACAAGAATTGGAAGGACGCCTTCGCCCTGGAACGGAACAGGCTAGGATAAAAAGGGCACATCGATGACACCGCCCCTCAAGCGAAACCTCATTGAAATGGATTTTAATTAAAAGAAAGAGAGACATTTCGATTCAGACATTTGAGATAATAAATTGGAGCTCCCTCCTATAGACTGTCTGTGGCGGGATTTACGCTAGGTAACTTACTTCTCAACAGGCAGTTGAGTCTGAAGATTGATGTATTCCGCTTCAGCTCCAGCCGACGCACTGAGGCTGCATACCGATGTTATATCACTGGTTTCTGCAAGTTTTAAGTAGTATTGCTTCAGCAACAGTCAACGATTTAGCTTTGAATTTTGAAAAAAAAATATTTGCATATCCAACGACTATTAAAATATCATCTAGATAATATACGGCTATCATTTTCTGAAGAAGAAGTAATTATAAAAATTACCAGGATGACTGATATTCTCCTTGGGCACAGGAAGCCTAGTCCTTGAGGGTGCTGGTGACCGGGAGTCACGCGTCGTCGATGACTCTGAGCTGGCATCGCTTCCAAGCTTACTGAGCAGCATCTGAAAAAAGCCTGTATTAGTACTTTAATATTCAATTTTTACTTACTACTTCTTTTTTTACTTATTATTTGAACGTTTTCATACGGGTTTCCCAATTTTTTTAAGCAGGTACGTGTCAATATATCAGTGTAAATTAATTAACACATTATAAGAATAACTTATAAGAAAAGTTTACAATACTAATCTATTTACTACGAATCTATTTCTGAAGTTCTGTCATGCCAATAAAATCTCCGTCGATTCATCCGCTAGCAAATGATGTGCTTGAAAACATGAACATCAAAACAATAATTTAAATTCAGATTATGAAATTTGAATGGAATTTAAAAATAGCGCTCTTTATGAATGAAATCCGGATTTGAATTATTACGCGTAACTAATTTCGTAACCAACTTCAAACTATAAAAATCTTTGTTTGATGATTATTCGCTTGGCAGCATTTACAAATTAACATAGGTATTGACAAAAATAGTTTAAATAGTGTCGTACGGATATAAAGTATTCGTAGAGGTACAACATTTTTTTATAATATCGTGATAGGTTTCAGTGAATCGCAAAATCAAAAGACCGAAATAATTTGGTCCTTTGTGGCGCAACTATTATGAAGTGTTGAAGATCGCATTTGTGGGTATTTCTATTATCAATCACAGACCGACAAACAAACGGACAAAAATAAAAAAAGATATAATATTCCAAGTAGGTACCGTATGTTATGTTGGTGTGCCTAAATAGTGATGTCATATGCATTCAGCTATAAGCTGTTATTTTGAAATAACAAACAGGCACTTATTTTTTTTTACTTATATGTATGTACGTATGTAGGTACATATGTATGTACGTATGTATAGATGGTAACCAAGCTCAAGAAAGTACTCCATATTACCTGCAACTCATTCTCCTTAGCCTGTAGCGTCCTTCGGTAACGGTTGTTGTATTGCCTCAGTTCTTTCATGCGTCGCTCCAGCTCAGGCCCAGGAGACCGACATTCATGCGTAGAGGCGGGCCGCAGGGTCGCTCTGATGCGGCCTGTGCCTGCCGCACCCGGCCCGTTGCGACGAAGCTCCAACAACTAGAAGAAGAAACAACAATTGATGGAGACGGAGGGACGAGGCGGGAAAACACTCTCAAAGACCGCTTTGATGCACAAAGGCATACTTTGCATGATTCAATTTAAAAACAAATTAAGACATCTATTATTGTAAAAATGTTATTATACTATTGACGAATTCCTTAATGATAAATTGTAAGATATTTGACATTGAAATTTATTTAATTTTGACATTGAATTATTATCTTTATTTCCATCCCTTGTTTTTTTTTTATTTTTTATACTTACTCAATTGTAAATGTTTTGCTTGTTTTTCTGACTTAGTTAGACTTAGTATAAGTTATATTGTGTTTTGTTGTAATTATTTTATTTTAATATGTTGATTATTCTTTTTTTATAATAATTACTAAATAAGTGAAAGAGTGTACTTACACCGTTAAGGTAGATTTTTGAGGAACTTATTATTTATTATTGACATCTCATGTAAAATGTACCAAAAATCACACCAATAAATTAATTTGAATTTGAAAGGAAAGAACATAAAAGGAAAAATGTTACCTTTGGTACAAAAACCAGACATAGAGTGCCCGTCGTGCAGAATATAATGAAGATGGCGATGAGCACGAATAACGCATCCTTGTGATCTTGAAGTACCTGAGAAACAAAAAAAAAAAAAAAAGCAGCAAAATGCAGTAAAATGTTAAGCATTGTACAACTGCTTCCCTGCTTATGAGAGAGATAGAGTAAAACGAAACATTAAATAGGACTATACTTTACTTACTAGTGTAATAGCAGCTCCCATAATGCACATGATAAGTACGTTGTACACCGATAGGCCGATGTGTTGCGAGTCATTCAGTGCTGGTATGGATACATGACGCGTCTCCCATGCGAGGAAAGCGCCAAATACCTGGTTGAAAACGGATTAGTTTAAATAAGTCAGGAATAACAAAGGTCTTAGCATTGAGCCTTGCGGGACACCAAGCTCCATAGATGATAATACGATTAATCGTGCACCCTTGCTAATTATAAATTTTACACGTTTATCCAGGTTGGTAACAGCACAACAAATCGTCAATCGTCAGTCGTTTTTTCGTCAGTTTGTGATGGATAATTGACAAAGTTATTTTATATTTTTGATTTGATAAGTTCGCGAGAAACATGATTTAATGAATTCAAGCGGTCTTATACAAATGTCATAAGTATGAACACAACCAACACTTACCAATAAAAGTCCCTTATACGCATAGATGATACCAATAAAGATAGTCATCCGTTCTGACTGACAGTACTCATTCTCTTGAACTATCACGATATCTTCACTTGAGGGATGGGGCTGAAACATAAATGACTAACATCAGCTGAAGTTAGTCTAAATACGTTTGGAACTTTTTGAACAGCGTTTCTGCTCATACGTTTGCAAGAAAGCAAACGTATTTTTTTTTCTCTACAGCCATATTTGCTATCACAACAAAAGTGATAGCAAATGGCAGTCATGATTTAAATGCAAAAAAGATTCTTACATAAGGATCCATCTGCTTGGTAGCCCGGTAGAATGGGTCAGAGACCTGCCACGTGGTCATGATGGCCAAGTCGATCGCAAGCAACACCCCTACCACCATGAAAAGCTGGTAGTCTTTTATTACCTGAAAAAAGGTTTCCAGTTAAGCCTTTGTGATAAAGTTGCTCCACCATTCAACCTAATGATAGCTTTTGCATTTAGTTCCGAATAATTCTCTCGTTTTCTGTCTTTGTTTTTTTAGTTTTTTTTTAATCGGAGATAATCAACGAAATCGATAACTTGATGGGACAACAAACCTTCTTATTCAACTTGACGTCAGTAAAAATGGAGTGGACCCGCCAGGTCTTGGAGAACATGGCACCGAAAGCGAGGCTGAACCCAGCCATCAGAAGCCAGGCTCTAGCAGTACAGATGTACGGAAACGCCGCTGTGGATTCAGAGGCCAAGATATTATAGGCAAGGTTGAATTTGTTAATGTATCATTAATAATGGTGTATAATACAATTTGTTCTTTAGCGAGACTCAGCAAAGTGATTTTTAAGAGAACCTGAAAATTATCTGTACCATTTGTCGTAAATGTTTGTTTGCAGAAATTGTCAAGATGCAGAATTTATTCACGTGTAAATATGTGAGGAAGTATAAAGATTAATGCTGAGCCTCGTTATAATATTGTAAATCATCACACAACAACATTTCTAATTGATTTGATTTAGAATTCACACATTTAAACGTTTTTATTAACATTTTAGTTGCAGAACTGAATAAAACCTCATGCACTTTGGCAAAAACAATTTAATTACATAAAAATAACGTAAAGATAAACTGGTTGATACGAAAATGGAAAGTAAGAGAGAATAGATGATGCAGGTGACAAGAAATATGAATTCAACATTCATCAAACAGTCATTCATGGGAAAGAAAAAAACACAATAACCGTAGGAACAAAAAAGTTACAGACCATAGATGTAGACGGAATAGGCAAACACGAAATTCGAACAAGAAAACCCTTACAATTAACAATTATTAAATAAGAAAATAAAAATAATGAATCAAACGTTAATCACAGCACATTTATGGTCTGTTAATAAAAAGCATAACAATAAAAAGAAGCTGTAAGAGAAAACAGAGACATACGAACCGACAACAAGCATCGCGGATGAAGGAGCAAACAAACCAAAACTTGGAAACATGCGCGACTCCTTGGACCTAGAAAATGCCTAGGTCTTTCTCAGAATTAAAATTCTATTAATGATTTGTGAGAGCTCCCAAAAAACAATGGCAGGATTGGCAGGTCTCCATGCAATCTTAGAGTCGCATTTATATTGTGCGTTTATTGACAAAATACTCTCAAAGTTTAGATCTAAGTGAAATTGAGATTTAGGGTCAATATAAAATGATTTCATACAATGGATTTTGCCAGAAAATCGTTGTCTGGTCGCCCAGTTTTTACTGGCCTCATGAAAGAACGGTATGGCCTTTTAAAAGATGGTAAAGAACAGTTCCATTACTTCTATCAAGGATGGGTTGAGAGTTCCCAAAATTTGGTTGAGGATCCACATAGCCCAGGATTGAAGCTCAAGCTTTGGGGGAGGGATCAAGCTTTTACCTCCGTGCGGCGTGTCCTGAGAAAGACCTAAGAACCAATGGCATTGATGAGATCAGATGACTTTGTAGCGTGGTCGATGATTGTGCTAGCGACATGCGAGTCGAGAGTGCCTGTTTAACAAGTTAATTTAGTTTCATTTTTAAATTTTGTTGTTAATGGAAGTGGGAGCTAAGCAACGTTGGTTTTTGTTTTGAAGAAATTATTAGCTGTAACTATTTCGTTAGGTGGTTGAAAGACGAAATAGACGGAAGTCAACTACTGCCCCAAATGTATTTTCCATGATAATATTAAAAACCAGATAGACTTACATGGCAAAACCAAAGCCTAGGAAGGTTCCTGAATAAAAGATAATTTAAAGGTTTCCAATCATAATAGCCAATGTTTGAGCAACAAAACTTTTAGCATAACAGCACTTGCTTAGCACCAGCACTCCTCAAAATGATGAGCATGATCGTTACCTTCAGCTCCAAAGTCAGAAAGAACACAAAGATGTTAGTAAGGCAAGTCAGCACAATATGGAAGTCCTGAGGTACATACCGATGCTGCTGAGGCTGGAGTCGAGGCCGAGGAAGATGACGCTCAGGTAGGTAAGCATACACCCTACGATGATCAAGTTGTTCAGGTGGGGAGATGACATTTTTATGTACCTGGAGGAAAAAGAATCACGTTTTATAAACAAGCGAAAGTGCTCACTTATTGGATTTACTATTTATTTCACACAAACAGAACAACAGTACAGTACAGTCGTTCTCGAACACTTTCCTAGGATAGTCAGTTTCTTTTTGAGAAAAAGGAAAATTGGGAAGACGTATTAGATTCAAGGTTTTCAGATTATGCTACCTAGACACCAGCTGCGTCTGAGTGGAAATCTCTGGCAGTTGGTTATATAGACAGACAATAACACGACGACTACGATGACTAAATAACTTGGAAGCAATTCAAACAATTTGACAGAAAAGGTTGAATCTTTGGTGGCAAGGGTTCAATAAGGGGTATCTTACCTTTGGTTCCTGTAGTGTATGTTCATGGCGAGGAAGCCGGTGGCGAGTAGAATGCCGAGCACGGAGCAGGACACGAGGATGGAGTAGATCGTGATGTTCACCTGCGTGTGCTCGATTAGGCGGAGCGTGCGGTCTTTTGGAGGGTTCCTGAGGAAAAGGGTATGATTAAAGTTTTATTGATGTAGAGGTTCGATGTGGAGGCAACACATTCATTTGTGTTGAAGGTTTGATAATTATTTTACGTCATTTAAGCCATTGTTGTTAAAGTTCTTGTTTTAACATATTGGATGGCAAACAAAAGTATATGTATCATACATAACAGCAGTTCCACGTACCTGCCAAACCACTTGAACGGCTCTCCACTGGCCAGGTCGAGGTGGTCTCTTTCCGCACAGTACTCCCCGACCTTCACCTCTCCCGTCCCGTCGCCCTGGAACTGCTTCAGCAGGATCGAGGCCTTGCGCTCGTTATCGTAGAAACGAACTGGACCCTGCCATCAAATGATTAGCTTGAGTATGGACGAAAAACAATAAAATTAAAAGCTTATTTCAAGAATCTTTCACATTGAAAAGTAGAATAACTTATAGTTTGAGGTTCTACATATTTATTGAAATGTTGTGTTATCAACACTCCGCCCATTTTGAAAATATGAGTTCTGATTATGCATCATAATTTGATTTGAGCTCTCTGTAAGAAAAAAGTCTGGATCACGTCATCGTGTATTATCAAATTAAACTTTAAAGGATACTGACCGTAACACCTTCAAAGGTGACATTGCTGAGAGCATCCAAGAACAGCGACTCCCACTCTTTGTCTCTATACTTGAAGTCCTGGACTGTCTTCTCTTTATACTTCGACCTGACTCGCTGTGCCACCGTCTGTATAGCCAGCGCCATTGCCCATATACCTGGATGACACATTAATATCTTAGTATGTTATTAGTGTTAACAAAACATAATGTAATGAAAAATCTTTACCATCATAGGTGTAGCCATGAAATCTGGAATATTCTAGGCCTCTTCTTCGATCGTATTCCACTTGGTAGTCTTTCGCAGTCTGGAAGAAAAATTATGATCAATGATCTAAAAGACAAAACAAGCAATAGAGTCCAATTTTTTCGGTCCTTTTGCTCTCGAATCATTTGCCGGGACTTAGCGCGCAGATAAAGGGCAGACTCGAAAGATACAAGTTAGTTTCGAGTTTATTTCTTGTCTTTCAAATACAAACAGATGAAGTTGCAGAGTATACTTACAATGCCCGACACGGTCATCTCGCCAGTAGTGGACAGCGGCAGCAGGTCGGTGAGGATGGTGGTGTCGAGTGCGGCGGTGAGGTTGCGCTTGGAGCAGGGTGCGTGGCGCATCCACCACTTGTTGCTGTACGTGCCCAGTAGGAGCCATGTGTAGGCGCGCCCGAACATCTCTAGACTGAGGAGCAAGGAAAGGCTGGTTTTTAGTAATACGCGAAGAGCCACTAGAAGAAGAAATGTAGTGTGGTCAATTTCAGACTAGGATATTGGCCAAGTTAATGGAACAGATGGGCCGGAGTTGTCACGCAGTGAGATATAACTTAGATTAATTGTTACCGACATATTGTTTAAAGCCATTCGCACACATCTCTCGTCCGCGCGGTCTTTAGAAGGACCAAACTGAAACAAAAGGCAAAAGACTCATCTAAAAAAAATGCAATAAAGGTCATACTTATAAGCCTCGCAGAATATGTGCAACGCCCAGGTCTCGTTGAAGTTCCCTAGGATAATCCTGACGTCCTTCTCTTTGAGCTTCGACAGTGCAGTCTTCACCTCCGTGGCGAAGCTCTGGGTCTCTTCTATGAGAAACCCGTTGGTGTCCAGGTCAGCCAGGAGACGATTGTGAGCCTAGAGAGAAATAACGTTTTAGGTGGATCCACATAGGCCTAATCGAGAGGAATTTATGTATTCAATACCTAATCACCATGATGATGTCAATGCTGAAAGTTGTGCATGAGAATACATGAAACAAACTACTGTTGCCATCGATGCGTTGTTGTTGATAGGAAGACAAGCATTTGTTTGTCCTTTGCTGTGCAAAGACTAGTGAAACAATATACTACGATTCGACTGTTACTCGATCGTTAATACCACTTATCGCATGATTAAAATCGTAACAAATAGTAAGTTAAACTAAAATAACTTACCAGAGCATATCTCGGCTCATTCTGATAGATAGTCCCAACCCTGGTCCAGTTGAAGTGCTGCAGCAGTCGGATCCTGGGCAGGTTGAAGGCGTTCTCCGAGGGCACGATGCGGAAGAAGTTGGGAAAGGCTTCCTTCGTAAACATCGGGTGGGTATCCGCGTAGGACAGCTGCAAGATAATATGGACAAGGAGGACAACCGGACCAGACAACACATACACGACGAACAAGAATTGTATGTGTACAAATATTTATGGCCTACGGACCAATAACTGAGGGTATCAGTACCTGCCTAGCCTTTACCCAACTATGCTGGGGTCGGCTTCCAGTCTAACCGGAGGCAGATTAATAATGGCCTAATGAATTTTTAATCATGCTCTCGCACGTGAGACTGGCACGAATACTAGTTATGTTCTGCATTACAATATTCCTGTTAAACCATCTTTATAGAAGCTTTTGCTCAGAGAGCCAACCACAAAGTGAAATAGGTTCAGACTTTTCTGTTTCGTTAATGTAGCTTTTATTTAATTAAGATTGCCAGTTTATCTCTTTCCTCCACCTATCTACCACCACCTGTTCTCTCTCTCTTCTCCTCAAATTTTCTTTAGTGCGGGAATAGATAATGGAGCTACACGTCCTTCAAAATCAAAATGAAAGCTCTATTTCAAGTAGGCCAGTTAACGGCACTTTTGAATTATCGAAACAAAGACAACAATGAAATGTAGCTACAGTCCTAGTGACAAGGCACAAAAACTGTGTAAGTACTGTAGTTGCCCATTCCAAAGCGTAGATCTCCATGGAAAGGAACGGGCAAGAAACTCGAGCTCCATCTCTTCAATAAGAAGTGCTGCAAAAGTGCTGTCACTAAACTATGACATAGTTTATCAATACATTAGAATTTATAACATTTTTGTTGGCTCCCGTTGTCCATAAGCCAAAACTGTAACCATCGTAGTAACCTAAGCTTATCTATGTGCACTAACTTATCCCCCCTACCTGAGTGAGGTGCCAGTGCTTCGACGCCTTAGCGATGGGATCGGTGACGTGCGTGCAGGCGGCACCGAACAGCATCAGCTTGTGGGGGCCGCTGTGCATCATGTCGAAGAATGATTTCACTCCTACCGCGGCGTTGCACTGGTGAAAATGAAGAATGTTAGTTAAAACGTCTATCTATATGAATTTTTATTTCGTTCTTTATCAATTATCTAGTAAACAATATTTATCATCATCAAAATTCATTTAAATAAATAAATTGAAATTGATGATTTGATGATCTGTGCCCTTGCCCAGAGACAGCTAGAAATTATTTCTTTTACCAAGCTATATGGTTCATGAAGATTGGTTGGCTTTCCATTTGGATCTGCATAAGGCCTTTTGGACGTTCTCGGCTTTCTTTCTTTTCCTCAAACGTATAGGGTCCTACCATATGTTCCTACTCACCTCGGTATCGTTCCACCACATGTGGAGCCGGTAGTTCCTGAGCACGGAGTCGTGTTCGTTGACGTGATCCAGAGCTAGCTTCACGCTGGGCATCACACCTCGACCTACAACAGTGTTTACCGCTTCTTGGTACATTGGATTGGATAGAAACGGTTCAAATTGAATTGGGCTGATTAAAGTTTTGAGTATGAATATGGATGGCCGTAGGGGAAGATCAAAGAAACGATGGATGGACTGTGTGAAGGATTATATGGCTACTAAAGAGGTTACTGCTGAGATAACGAGTAATGAGAAGTCCGCATGCTGCAGCGGCGACCCCAAATGAATTGGGATCAGTTCAGGAGAAAGATGATATTGAATTGATAAAATCCGTTGCCATGCCGTATGTCGTCTTGCCAGTGAGTGTATAAATTATGAAATTAATTTTCAACAACTTATATGTTTTAGCTTTTAGGGGTAAATCGATCCAAACTGGAACAGGCCGGGGCTGCCTTCAAGCGGCTCTTGCCCAACCTGAGGGGTCCAAACGCCTCCTGCCGGAGGCTCTAAGCGGGGGTCATGCGGTCCATGGCCCTTTATGGGGCCCCGGTGTGGGCGCGTTCCTTGAGGCGGCGAGCCGCCAACTATCTGAACGCGCCCCAAAGGGTGGTAGCCGTAAGGCTGATCCGGGAGTACCGCACGATCTCCGGCGAGGCGGCGAGCCTCCTTGCCGGATTGCCGCCATGGGATCTGGAGGCGATAGTCCTCCTCGCGCGCCTACATGAATGGCGCATGGAGGCACTACGCCGGGGGGTAACTCCGCTGCCGCGGCAAATCGTCGCTCAGCGGACAGACCTCTGGCGACATGGAGAGAACGACTGTCGCAACCCCGTGCAGGGCATGCCACAATAGTGGCGATAAGTCCCCCTCTTTGAGGAGTGGCGGCTAGAGAGGGGCCACGGCGCCGGCGCCCTCACCTTCCGCCTGACGCAGGTCCTCACCGGACACGGTTGTTTCGGGAGGTTCCTGCACCTCTCGGGCGGGAGGAAACGCCCGGGTGTTACCATTGCGAGGATCGACCGGAGGACACGTTGGAGCACACGGTGGAGATCTGTCCCGCATGGGCGCAGCACGGCCGTGTCCTCATAGCGGCGTTCGGCGGCGCGCCCTCTCGCGTCTGGCCTTTGTCCATGGTCCGGAGCGAGACGGAATGAGACGCCGTCACCTCCTAGCTACGTCATGCTAGCGAAGGAGGTGGCGGAACGTGAGAGGGAGAGAACCTCACGCCTAGCCGCCGCGGGAGACGCACCGGGCGTCGTAGGCCACGTGGTGGCCCCCGGCCACCGCAGGCGCGGGCCTGTGGACGATGAGCTATGGGCTAGCTCGCCGCCGGGGTTGCGGGACTGTTCGAAAGAGATACCGCGGCCCAGGAACACAAAGGCCAAAAGAAGGAACATGGATACCCATCCATGTTCCTTCAGTACAAGTCTGACAATCCCTGCCACTCCGCCCAGAGTGGGCGGGGTCATTTGATGATTTCGGATCCGTAAAAAAAAGGGGTAAATCGATAAACTTATCTTCCGTGATTGTTTTTTCATTATTTTGAGCTCCCGATATTTCCCGCGATCATGGCGCTTGCAACAGCTTCGAAATATCGGGAGCACAAACTAATCAGCGAAATATCCCGTAAGTGACAGCATAATGTTTAGTTGTAAACCGAACATGCAGTGCTTGAAGGTCATCGAAGTATCAAGGACTGTCTTTATTTATCCTCGTTGACTGCCCCGTTGGTCTAGTGGTCGCAAGTGCGACTGCTGAGCATGAGGTCCTGGGTTCGATTCCCGGGTCGGGCAATGTGTTACTGGGTTTTTTCGTCAGGAATTTCTCAGTAGCAGCCGGGGAGTCTGGATTTGCGCCCCGTTAATGGCAATAGGCTCGTCCCGTACATGGGACTTAAACATTACTGGCAAAATGTGGGTGTACTATTAGGTACATCTCTGCCTATAACCCTTCGGGGATTAGTAGTGATGTTAGTGATGTTACGTCATCGTAAAAAAAGATTCTGAATAATGTGTATATTGAGAATGGGATCTTAATGAATTTCCCTCAAGTAATGAGTGACCTTTACAAAACTTTACCTTACCAAATGAATAGTAAGTAGGTATCTCATCTAAGTGAACAAACAAGGAAACTTCTCCAAACTTGGACATTAACCGTACCTAACTTCGAAGAAACTGCCTGAAGTCGTTCGGCTTTCTCAGGTTCTTACTTTAACTTATGAAGTAATTTACTTAGGCAATGCTGTTATTTCGTTAAGTAGGTGGATACGTAAAAAACAAGCTTTGGCATTATCCATTAGTATTTAGTAGACCTGCAATTAATTCGGGAAAGAATTCTCGAAGGTTTCTTACTGAATACCATTTGCGATCTCACAACACAAATCCCAGACTGTTGTTGTACGAATAATAGTCAATGCGAGACCTTGTTCAGTAGTGTAGTGAAATCGTATTTAAACGAAAGAAATCAGCAAGTACAAATAAATGGTGTCAATTCAATGGGTTTAAAAGTATGTATGGGTGTACCACAAGGTTCCATATTAGGTCCTTTCCTCTTTTTGGTATACCAATGATCTACCCCATTTATTTAAAAACCAACCACAAATGGTATTCTTTGCTGACGATACTTCTTTAATATTTAATATAAACAGACGTGCCACTAATCTTGACGACGTAAATAACGCACTAATGCAGGTTCATAATTGGTTCACCGCTAATAATTTAGTATTAAATGGGAAAAAAACGAAGTGCATAAAATTTGCTCTACCGAATGTCAAAAGTAGTGATATTGACATTGTATTGAATCAAGAGAAACTACAATTCGTCAAAAATACTGTTTTCCTGGGAATCACGCTCGACTCAAGGCTAAAATGGGGTCCGCATATAACATCTCTTGCAGGACGGCTGAGTTCCGCAGCATATGCTAATGCTTGGCTCAATGCTGGTCCTTCTCCACAACCATAGGCATAGGGGCAAACTAATCAGAAGCTCAGGTGAAATTATTGTGGAAGCTGCAGAAGATTGTAAAAATATCTTTGCATTGTATAGATTCAATCTCTTAGTATTATATAATTGCATAGCACATGTGTGAGTACTATGTACTGTAAAGCCACCATTTACATTTAGTTATCCTTCATTGACTCGAATGTGCCCTGGTGGCTGAGAGAATGTCAGGCTCACTCAAATGTATCGCTGATGGTGGCGGGTGTGTCGGGTCGTTTAGTTCCCCCCAAGTAACACATCAAAGCAGTATAACGGCCGACTTACAGCATTTCTGTATCGTTGTCGCATTTTGAGTTAGTTCTATAGTAGCATTACAAACGTTTATACGGCTACTGTAATGCTTATTTGGGCACAAATTATACGGCTTTAGATCCTAAATATGTTCACAATAGTTGTTTAGTTGCATTACAGGCGCATTATATTAGCATTATTGTGGCAAAAGAACTTACCAATGGCATTACAGAAGCATTATACTAGCAATATTATTGTTAATGAAGATGTTGTTTGCATTACAAAAGCATTAGACTAGCATTTGAATGTAGTAAAAGAATGATTGGAGCTTTTTAAGTGTTCACAGTTAGAACTTAAATAAACCCTACATCATTGCAAAAACATCTCTAATACCACGGCACAAATGTCATAATACAATTAACGTGGAATATAATATGGACGAAGACTGTCAAAACTGAGTGAGTGCCACCATATTTGTTTGCATCAAAACAAATTTACTGGGTAAGTTTTTGACTCTTTTGTTACTTCATGCCTTCAAATATTATTCGCAATGTAGTTTACTGTAAATGTCTATATAAGTTTCATTGAAAATTTTCACGCGCCTTCGATATTTTGTGGTTTTGATAGAAAATGTCATATTAAAATATGTGTGAAATCATCAAAACAATTGTGTATTCCTAGTATAGAACGAATTTTGCTTAATTAAAATAATAGTATTGGTTGGGCAGTATTAAATCAAGTTATATCATTATGTGAAAGATCTTTTGCTTTCATAAATAGGTCCGAATGAAAATTTTTTTGGTAATAAAATATTTACAAAATGGTGTCGGGGTATAGCAAGCCGGTGAGCCTTTAACAAGGCTAATTAATGCTGCCAGCTATATAAATACTCTTACGTGAACCATTATTAAGCCAGAGGCAAGAGAGAAGGCTTTTGATGAACCACTGTAGTGGCATTGTCTATAAAGTAGGTCTATATGGGTTCACCGGTATACCAGTAGTTTTGATGTAGACTGAAGTAGTGCCATTACTTGAACGCAATTTTGGGGATCCTTGAGCAAAACAATAAAACCCATTTCAGAATTTATACAATTTGATTCGTTTGCCAAGTTGATAAAAAGGCGTCATTAAGATATTTTTCCGTAACTATTTTATAGAAAAGACCGTTATTTATTTCATACCCGGTGTAGTGTAGTACAGTCGAGTTCATTAATATATTGGCCCTTTCAGGCTTCAAAAATATATGACCGTCAAAAAAAATAATAATATTGTGACAACTTTGAGCTTCATTAAACTGTGGCCAAGATTTAGATTCATTAATATGTGACTGGTTTTTCTCAGTAATATGTATAGAGCCAAAAGCACATTATTATATGAACAACATTAAGATCATATTATCTGAACATTGTAGGATTCACAATTATGTATGCACACATGAATACAATAATATTTAAACAAGTAAATGTAATTCAAATTCAACCTTATTACTCACGTCATAAAGATGATTTTACTAGCAATCTTAAAATTGCATGGTCAAGGAGTTTGCAACATTATTTATCACTGGCTAACTATCTGGATTAACTTCAAATGATGTTAGGTTTTTCTAATAAAATTATAACTGACGCACATGTCATTCAACGATTTAATTCTACCATTTACTATACAATATGAATTCTATTGAAATATACCTACCCATTTAAAATAAAAATGTATAGAATTGATGAGCATACGAAACATAAAATAGTTTATATGTGTGAGGAAGGTGTTTCTAAATCAGCCATTGCAGAAGAATTAGGCATATCGGTAAGCAAAGTAATTTTAGGTATTCGTCCATGTTTTTCTCTGATCTCTAATGTGGTAATTTAATAAAATCGTTCTTTAACAGAGAAATACTGTTACATTATGGTGGAAAAGGTGGCAAGAAGAAGGAAATCTTACAAAACATGTATCTTTTGGCCGACCTAGGAAAACAACTCATGATCAAGATATGCAACTGGTTGAAAGTGTTCGAAATGCAAGATTTATCAGAACATCTACATTTGCAGCTGATCTGGCTGTATCCAGCTTAACTATACGACGAAGACTTAATGAAGCGGGAATTCATCACCGAATTCCAGCTAAAAAAATGTTACTAACGGAAAGGAATAAAATGTTACGTTTACAATTTGCTAACAGATATTTAAATTATGATTTTGAACACTTCGCTTTCATGGACGAGAAAGTTTTTGTCTCTTCGGCGGACGGGCGGATCTCTTTGTATCGTGCAGCCAATACACGATATGATGAAGAGAATGTATTGCCAAATAGACGCAGTGGACGCATTACGGGTTTTGGGGGTGGATAAATTCCGGTAGACCCATAGAATTGTGCGAAATATCTGGCCGAATGAGGAGTGATACCTATTTAGATATTCTAGCCCGACTACAAGCAGTGATTGATGCGAACGAATCATACACAAGATATTAAGTAACTTCTATCATTTTTAATTTGGCCGCCAATAATTGTTTATAACTAAGATTAATTTTAGTTTAAGATAAAATATCATTTGTTTTTTTTTAACGTAAGTCATGTTCTATTTTGTTGCATATTACTTTAATATTTAAATAGATATACTTGTTACTTAGATATACTTGTCAAATAATACAGTTTAAACTATAATGTAATGATATTTTTTTCTTTCCCGTGACGTGAATTCAATTCACTGTCAAACAACTTCGTCAGTCAAAAAAAAGTTGTGGTGGCAAAGTAATCAAATTTTAGGTCGAATCGTATTGCTATAGAAATGACAGGTGGCACATATATTTTTTACAATTCTTAAATGGCCATGCTGTACGAAAAACATACGGCATTGAAAGACACTCATTTTAAAAACAAACGCAAACGCGAGGAAAACAATGGAAACTACTGTCATTTCTGTAACAATGTGAACTAGATCTTATTTGTGCGAGCAAATAATTAACTTTCCCATGCATGTAGAGATAATTAAGAAGCTTACCCTGCTCAGATATTATAAAAGCCAATACTATATTTTTGAAAAGGGTGATCACATATTATTGCCTAATGCACAGCATATTGTATTATTGAACCGTTCATGATCACATATTATTGAACTGTTCATGATCACATATTATTGCACAATGTACAGCATATATTTTTGAACCGTTCATGATCACATATTATTGAACTGTTCATGATCACATATTATTGCACAATGCACAGCATATATTATTGAACCGTTCACATGAGGACATATTTTTGATCTATAGGTTCTATAGAATTTATTGAGCTTTCCAATGCTCACAATATTTTGAATCCTTGACAGTGCCAATATATTAATGAACTCGACTGTACGTAGTCAGGTACAGTAGCCATCAAATATACCTGTACACTTTAAAATGGCCAAACTTTTCAGAAAACGCAATAATATATTTTTTATGGGTGATGCTTTTAAAAAATATTGTTTTCTTATTTTCATTGATTTTTATACCAACCATACAATGCCGTACAAAATGGAACAGACGATAGAGAGAAAGGAAAAACAATACGAGGTAGTCTTTGTGGGAAGAAAATGGTAAATTGTGGTGGCCTAAAAAGACACAGTACAAATTAATGAAAGATGAGCAATCCAAGCCCGATAAAAAGAATGGACACTATAGGAGTGCTATTTTAAAATGAACAATATTTGAACATATGAGCTTGCCGAAGCTGAATTATCAATCATGGAAGAACATTCAGACACAGACGCGAATGACACAGGCACGTTTGCACCCTGGACGACAATAGTTCAAAATCAAGAAGTAATGAAAATAAAAATCAACCATAAAAATTGCTGTTGTTTTATTGATCATTTAATATGTGCTTTTCCCCAATATGTCCGACAAAAGGTTCTACGATTACAGTAAAATGAATGTATAAACAGTTTTACGCATTACAATAACTCACGTATATTTGATTAAAGAGCTGCTAGCTGTACCACACAGCTAAGTTGATCTTAAAAAACGCAAGCATTACATTGATTCACGTTTATGCTGTTCAACAATACTAGGCTTTTACTTACCACTCAAAAGTGCTATTACACAACAAATGGCACTTAAGACAGCTCAAAGCTGTATAACGGTTTTACGGAGAATTATAACGGTAAAAGTTTAAGCTTTTAAACAGCATTAGGCATTATCTTACTACTTAAAAATGCTATTGTAGAACCTAAGGCACTAAAAACAGCTGAAAGTTGTATAGCGGATTTACGTGGCATTATAATGGTTCATATTTGTGCTGTTAAACGGCATTAAGCATTTATTTACTACTTAAAATGCTATTGTAATTCCAAATGCACTAAAAACTGCTGAAAGCCGTTCAGCTGCGTTGTGGTTTGCTGCACTAAAACTAAAGGGTTTACAAAAGCATTTTGATATGCTATTCCAACCGTTGTACAGTGTAATGCATCATAATGGTTTTGAAATACCAATATAAAGCGTCAAGATACTCGGTGAACTTATTTATGAGTTTATAAGGACCTTAAGTTCTACACCAGTTTGGTATTCGTTTGTTAGAATGCTTTCTGTGTTACTTGGGCATCAATATGGTTGAGCTGAATGGGGCTGATCCATGCGTCATGTCGGTTAACGGGCGCTGTCAGTTGGGACTGGTCATCTCTTAGCTGCCACGGTTTATTTTAACTACTTTGTTTGTAAATTGTTGATAATTATAATCTTTTACTCTGGATGATCTCTCTTAATGTGCACGTCTTTCTACATCGTTCTCACATGTATGTATAATCTCAACATGAATGATGTAACCAAGATCTTGTATATCTGATCTTGTAGATCTTGTCTTGATATTTTGATTGAAAAGAGTGTCCATGGAGTTTCTTGCCCATTCTTCTCCATAGAGATTTACGCTTTGGAATGGGCCACTACAGTACTTTCACAAGTTAATATGCCTTGTGCCTGTGACTGTAGCTTCGCCATTGTTCAATAGCGTATGTGGCAAATTTCATAATTGGACAAACAGACGATTCGACGAACTACAGCTTTGACCGATATCAAATTTGACGAATTGCTGATTTGACGAATATCAGACTTGACCAATGTCGTGCAACCCGTTTTTTTGACATTCAAAAGTGCCTACTAAGGTCTAATTGAAATAAATGCTTTGAGTTTGAAAAGTGAATGGCGAGTCCATCTTCTTATCTCGTAAAGGTGCATTAATCATAGCTAATACCTAGAAAAACAATAACTTCTTAAGAAAGTATTCAGCGAGCTGATAGTACACAAAAAAAAAGTAGATAGTGTTTGTGAAATATGATATAGGAAGGCTAGAAAGGATCTGGTGGCCTACCATGACGTCTTAAAGCAGGCTTAATTCCAGAGTGGGAAAGAGATGGCGCTAGATGACCTGCATAGCTCTGTTTCTTTCCCACACTGGAATTACTCTTGCTTTTAGACGTCATAGTGACCCCCTGGGCTGCTAGTCTAATGCGCTAGAGGTCCTTTACTTACACTCAGGTGCATCACAAATCAATAACATTAACCGTTCTGTTTCTGATTTCTGTCAATCATTTGATGAATTTTTGATGGCGGAGATAGGCTGATGTAATGATGTTTTAAATGTGTTTAGGTCGCACTAAACTAAACTGATAGGTAGGTACGAGTCGCCTCGGTCGATGTCGCCTGGAGATAATGTAATATTGGTCCCCAACTATGATTAAAAATTAAATAGTTACCAGTATTAGAGTTCTCGACGCCCTTCCCAAAGGGGAAGAAGCCCGCGATGTAGACATCGGTCCTTCTGTTCAGGATGGCGTCCAGGTTCGGCTTCTGCGGGAAACCCTGGCTGACGGCGACAAGCGCGAAGAGTAGCAGCAGTTCCATGGCTGGAATAAAGGTTTTGTTTAGCCTTTGAAATCGAGACAAGTTTATTTAACTTTGAAGGGTTTTTTGAATGTGAATGTGGTCTATGACGAAATACGTTTTCTTAGAAATAACTAAAAATCCTTACCTACACCACCATTGGTTTATTATTACACTAGCTATGCCCGTGACTTCGTCAACGTGGACTTAGATCTTTCTCAGCCTGTTACTTCCACAGGCACTTTGTTACGAGTCTATTTGAAATAAATATATACCCTATAGCCTTCCTCGATAAATGGGCTATCCAACACTAAAATATTGTTTGAATTTGAACCAGTAGTTTCTGAGATTAGCGCGTTCAACCAAACAAACAAACTCTTAGGTTTTATAATCTTAGTATAGATTCTTTCAGTACCTACGTATATTATGGAAGTTAATTGCCTCAGGCGCAGAAACTTACCCAAGTAGCACAAAAGTGCTTTATAACAGCATTTTCATAGAGCACCGTGGAAACATTAGCTGCATAAACTTGCTGTATAACAGCGTAGACAGCGCATCCTCTGCTGATATAACTCTAATTTGGGCACAAATTATTCAGCACATAGCTGTATAAGAATTCCAATTAACAAATAATTGAATTATATCAACATCAAATTAGCATTTATGTGTGTAACAGTCGCCCCAATAGCTGAAAATTGCCTGAATAACAAGACACGGGTTACCTATAATACAGCAATAAAGACAAATGTGTACATTTTATATGCTTTTACACAGTAGAAAGTACACTGAGTGAAATTGTGGAATGCAATAACTTTATTATTTATTTTTCTTTAATATGAACTGTCAATTTGTTAAACATGAAGTATACGTGTTGTGTTGTGTGCAAGATCTCAAGCGCCATTTGTGAGAAAATAAATATAATTTACGGTAAGTAAAAATTTCGATTTCTTCCTATTATGTCAGAAATCTTATTGGGGAGGTAACTTTACTGTGAAATACTATAAATATTTAGTTCAAAATTTTCACGCGCTCTTAAAATACCACTAAATACAACAAAAAAACAAAAAGAAATGGACAGTAAACAAAATAAATGTTATTGTTTTTTAGAAAGAAATTGATAATAAGCTGGTAACGTGTAAATTATTTGTGGACCAAATTAATTCCAATCGATATCTTCTAAAATGAACCAAAATAAAAAGATAAAATTTTAAAATAATTCACAGTCACGCAGCGAAAATGGCGGATAGCAAGTGAACTGTTTTAATATTAATTTAATGTTACGGTCTGTACGGGTGTTCTCATGTGGCCTGTAATTCAGAAAATAGTAAATTAGTTAAGCACTTGTGAGAAACAAATCAGCCATGGATCGATGTGAAGAGTAGTAGTGGTTCACATTTTGCGCTAGTTAACCAAAAAATAACACCTTTATGGATCCAAGCTTTTAGGGTACCGCTGTGGTTCTGCTAAAACCATTTTGTTCTCTTTTTAGTAGTAGTAGACGACAAGTACATAATTTAAATTGTAGTTTAAATAGGTAGCTGCTATTCTAATTTAATTAAAAAGATAATATATTAACTATTTATTTATTAGATCCGTCTAGTTTTTTTGGCATCAATTTCGACAAAAACTAGATAGGTAGTTTGATTAAGTGGTGATTTATTTCGTTTCTTGAATAATACTTAATTACTAATGATTTTCTTGTTTTTTTTTTACAGAACATGCCTTCGTTCAGACTTTAAAGGGAGGTGTTGCCACTCTGTCAGTCATTCCTGCACCTTGGGAAACTAAGCGACTTCTACAGTGTCTACCGAGAAGTACTAAATACCCCATGAAACTATGAAAATTCAACGTCTGGATCAGGGTGGGATACCCTAAAAAGTACTTTCAAAAGAAACAACATTCCGACTTATGAAGATGCTAACAGCGAACTAACTTTTGTGGAACACAGATACAGATAATCAGGAAAACGGATGTATGAACTTTCCGGTTACATACTCACATATAAAACATCTAATCTTTATTGTAAATTTCCTTCCACAACTTTGAACATAAATAAACACCGTCTTTTCAAGTAATGGTTTCATTTCATTAATAAAATCTTCCAATTACTCAGTTACAGTTTTCGGTTTCCAAAATAAATGCCAATCACAAAAGGCCTGAAGCATGGATTTTCGAAAATTTTGACAGATGTATGGGCCAAAACTTATTCTTGGAACTTTTAAAAATTGCAAACTGTCGAAGTTTATATTCAATGTAATATTTTCTGGAGCCTCATCCCAATGAAGCATTTTTTTTTAAATGAATCTATATTCTGTTGTGCGAGTATTTAGCTCATTTCGCTTTTTTTTAGAATGATGATTCAGGTTGACCCTAAAATAGTTCTGGCGTCATTAGGTAATGTATTTCACCAAAACAACAAAAATAAAATAACAGGAACAAAATCATTTATTATTTTTGCTAGGTCGTTCAAGGCTGTTTGTTCAATATGTTTCATATGGCCCATTTTTTTTCGACATTCCTGTCTTTAATCATGTATATCACAATCACTCGTGTCTGAACTATCTGAATCGTTGGAACAATCTCTTTCGCATATCATAAATATGACATACGGAACCCGTATATAACTAATTTCAAATTCGGTTGAAAAACGCGTTGCTACATCTAAATCTTTTAGATTAGCTGTGTTTCGATTTATATTTTTTAAGTGGTGGAATACGCTGCACAATTGCATTAATTTTACCGCGTATTCCACCGGTTCTTTTTTGGCTTTCCATATTTCTTAAAACCAAATTTACAGACGTCAACAAGTTGTCAAAATAGCCTGGTGTAGAAATATTCGTTGCATGGTTACATATAATTCAATCAGCAGATTAAATGCCTACGCAAGTTCAATTATTCAGCCCACGACAAAGTGGATGCCAGGTTTGCTGCTATGTACCTGCATAAAAGTTTAAAAGTACACTTTTAGTTCTGACTCGGCCTAGATAAATGCTGTTATTCGAGTGTATAGTAACCCCTGACTAATAGGGTAGAAGTTTATTTGTATGCAGCATAAAGCATTAACTCTTTGTTAAATAATTTCACAAAGCAACTGTTGACGTTATAGTAGTTCTTATGTTCTCAATTTAAATGCAACTGTTTTATTGTACACGCTTGGGTTTTTATTCAGGTAACTGCATTATTTGTGTTCACAAACATGCGCTCTTGCAGCTGATAGGGTACTGCACTACTGAACGCTGAATAACAGTGATATCTGTGACGTGTTTGTGGAGTTTAATAGATTTACAGTACAGAAGACAGCGTTAAAGTGAGCCTCGATTTTTTCTAAACAGCTGTTGCAGCCCGGGTGAACTCTAATAAGGGGGTATAAATGCTTAGATTAACGCTGTGGGCCTTATGTGAACATTTATAATGCAGTTCTGTGTTACTTGGGTAATTATTGACTATGTAAATATCTGCTTTCAAGTCGGTGCGCAAAACAAGGTCTTTAAAGCACATAGAATATGACGCCAAGTAATAATAAATAAGGAAAAGGTACATTTATAATTCCGAGATGGGAATTGTTATTTCTTATTCATAATATTCTGCGGAGAAGTTGCGGTACGTAACTGCTTGGAGGCCGGTTGGTACCTCTAAACCAATATTGGTAACAGGTGTGGGTAATCTTATTAGACGGCCCTATGTAAAAAACTTTTGCAAAAACTGCTCTTTCATTTTTACCGCCAATGATGTGGGCGAAAATTATTAATCGAGGACTTATAACGATTACAGTTGATAACCGTTAGTAATTAATACCTACTTGTAAAGCTCAAGTTGAATTTCAGCATTGAAGACATACTAAATTGAGTACCTACCTAGTAGTTATTTTTGGTAATGGCGCCCAACTGCGTCTTGATGGGCGCCATTAATGATGCACATTTTTTACAATGCCCGCTAACTATCAATCACAGTACTGCACTATTTTTTGTAGCTTCACTTTTGATTAGGTAAATACTGGTATTCAGCTGCATTCGGTAAGACTGGAAGCCGACCCTAACATAGTTGGGAAAAGGCTAGGCAGATGATTACTGACTTTTGAAACTTAGTCTTGTTAGTCGTTAATTAGCTGAATAATTTCGCGTCTCCGCCAATTGTAAGTCTTGCACTGATAAGGGTACCGTGAGTTCAATCTAAATGCCATCACCATCGCCAGGCGTATGATCGTACGCCATTACTATACCGCGTTTAGCGTAGTTTGTACCGCTGCAGCAAGCAACTGGTAGCTCATTACTGTCATTATTTTCCTCCTTATTCGCATCATGAAATATTCATTATACCTGCTCCATAAACTAAGTAGATATATGTATAATCTCCTACCCCTTAAGTTGCTAAACCTAGATTCGGCAGTGATTGGAATACTGTGGTGGGTGAAAGGACCAACTAAGAGGTGCAATATCTTAGCTGGTCTTGGTTCAATGGGTGAAAATAAACACGTAGCTCAAGAATTTAAGTGCCCCCAAGCCAGGCAACTAACATCCCCTTGAATACTAAAACCTATTCTACCAAAGACTATAGGTCCGTATGATTCTATCCACATCCAGGTCGATATATCTAGGCATAGATAAAACCACGCCAAAAGAAGCAGAAATTACAACCTTCAACCTTGCTTCTGTGATCGATTTTCCAGACGATTGTTTTATATGAAGAATGATTAAGTATTCACATCTCAATTACGAAGATCACAGCTACTGTTGGGTTGGTTTAAAAACCAACCCTATCGTTCGACACACCTACTTATAGATGGTCAATTTATATTTTACATAGCCAAAGACTTCCTCAGCCATCATCACAGAAATCTATCAAAAACTTGAATAAAAAGCTCACCTTTACCGTCCTTAGAAACACTTTTAATGTTCTTAAATCACACAATTGTGTGCTATAAAAAGATCGGCATGAGGTCACCACGAAATCACCACTTTTACACTAATCACCAATGAAAATAACCGAAACTTTGACCTCTATTGGCTAGTAACACCATTTTTTGACGAATTTTGACTAAGAATCATTGAAAAATGTGAAAGCGCAACTAAAATCTACATTTTCACCTGGAGCCGAGCTACCAGACGAAGGCAAGGACTTGAAATGCCGTCTGAACCTTCATGACATAGGAAACTCGACTTTATTTCAACTCGAATAAGATTCAACAATTTTCCTTTCACCTTGCTTCGTACAATTTTTCTTTCTGTAGCTTTAGACGTAAAACGCTTCCGATGTTGAAATCAAAACTGGACTTTAGGGAGTAAGAGGATAAAGTGCAATTTCAGTTGCCTGGTGAAGCTCGTAAGCATGTTTAAGCAAGGGTAGGTTTGTGCAAACAGATAAAATTAGGCTCCAGCGGTGGAAATCGATAGAGGGGTGGTTTCAGACGTAGCGTTGGGCTTCAGCCCCTGATATCGATGACATCTTATCGTGCGAAGTGAGGGCTGGCGAAGATCTTGACAAGCGACCAGATGAACAGCTGATTTGAATTATGTAGTAATACAGAATACTGACATGAGGAAAGTGTTTATAAGTCTTATTATTCTGTGTTTACTTTGTGAGGAGCTCGTAGCCAAATACGAACAGCCACACAGGTCGTCAAGGTTAAGTAGTGCTGGCCAAGGTTTGTCCGTGGATGGTTGACCATTCATTACATACCGAGTTTCAACCGCGCCTCGGAAAGCACGTTAAGCCGTTGGTCCCGGCGGTCATTTGCAGATCTTTGACAGTCGTTACAGGTGCTCAGAGGCCCGAAAGTTTGACAACTAGTCTAACCAAGGGGTATCACAAAGGGGTATTACAGAGTACTAACTGGGTTGTGGACGTCAGATACGCATTCACTCCAAGTAAAATTAGACGGCACGGTTGGTGCAGTGGCTGAGCGATTGGCTGTTGCGCTGCGTGTCGCGGGTTCGATCCCCGCACGGAACAAATATTTGTATGATCTACATTTAGTTGTTCCGGGTCTGGCTGTTTGTGTGTGTGAGTTTAAATATTTGTAAACGCACCCACGATACAGGAGAAATTCCTAGTGTGGCGCAAAATTTTTATAAAACAAAAAAAAACTTGTGTTCAACTGCCTCCGATTAGACCGAAGGCCGAGCCCAACGTAGTTGTTAAAGGCATTTAATAAATGATGATAACTTATTCGGACAAACGACCAAGTGTAAACGAACGGGGTCGAGTAGGTCCATCTTAGGGCAATCTTTTCAAGGTTCGACTTTATTCGAACTCCAGCCTCGTAGTGTTATAAAGGTATCGGGTTCCCGAATTCCAGTACTCATTCTACCACCCTATCACGGGGTAACGCCGCAAGTCGAGTAACTCCTGTTCAAGTTGTCAAAAACACTTGCTCTTACATATTTCTCTCCATTCTATCGACACCAGACATTGGCCGCCCCCATCCCTACGCCCTGCTCATCATAACGCATGCGCGGACCTGGGGGCAAGAGGCAAGGAGCACGGAGTAACGGGCAAGCGGAGGGGTGTGTCGTACTCTATTTTGTGGTCCAGCTCACTATTACCGGGGAAGATACGGCTCCCAAATGAATATATCAACACACTTTATTGATATTCTCCATGTTTTTCGTACTCTTCTGATGTTTATTTATCGACGTTGAATTTTTTATGTAATTTTCGTTTTAGGCCAAGATTTTCTTTTCAAGCATTTACAGTTTTTTTTTTAATTGGTTATTTTTTAATTGCGTGTGTACTGATAGTTTGAGATTTAAATCTTCGGGTAATGTGCTGAGCGTCATTGCTTGGAGTTCTCATTGCCGTAGGTACCTACCTAGTGTAGGCTACGTGTACCTAACGTAGGTACGTTACCTAAGTGGCAATAAGTGACCTCTGTCTTGCCAGACTATAAGAAGGAAAATAAAAGATGTTTATTTTGCAAAAAGGTTTTTACAAACACTTTTCCATGTCAACTTTTTAATAAAATATTTTTTCGCCTGTTTTATACCCTACTCCCAGACATAATCTTGGTCAAGTCACATGAGGAACATGCAGATCAGTGACATAAGTATCTATCTACTGTTTTATTACAAAATACAAAAAAGTTTATTGATTCATAAAAAGTGTTACAATATTTAGGTATAACACTGGATCCCGCACTATAGGATACCCTGTGTCGCAGGATTCAGTCTCTTTCTACAGATAATACGAATTATAAGAACATAGAAGAAATGCAGCGGTTACAGTTTAATTAATTAAACTTAGGACAAAAAATTGTACTTCTTATCATGATTATGCAATTTTGTACATGATGTCATAGACATACCTACCTATTGTTTCTGTGCCTTGTATATCATTTAGATAAGCTAACTAAATAGCACGCAATGTCTTGTATTGATTAATTAATACCTACTAGCAGTAACAGTTACATAAATATCATATAAATTAAGTACTAGGGGTCGGGGCAGTACTTTTTTATATAGTGTTACCTACGGTAGGTATATTATGTTGATGAAAATATGAATCGCGCCAGTAACATATACCTATGGAGTTACAAAATTATAATCATTCAAATCACCAATACAACCCTACAAGTTTATTTAACCCCATTCAATAACTATTTCATGAAAATGTCACTCAATTCGAATTTCCTTCAAAGATCTTCGAAGAACCCTCCAAATCAAGGTATCGAGAACAAAAATCTCGGACATAGAATCTTGATTGGCTCCAATGAGTATACATAGTGATCATCGTGATCATAGGCGCCCAGGGGATAATGCAAGGGGTGCACTTGTATGTACACACAGCTACACATCAAGCTATACATGTCCGGTATAAGCTGACCTCGTATTGTATGAAAATCCTATACAATGCGAGATCAGCATAAACTGGAAATGTACAGCTTGATGTGTAGCCGTGTGTACCGCCACGGTTTTTACATTTGTAGAGAAATCCGACGTAAAATTTTCGAGCTCGCTAATAGATATATATCCCGTACTTTCTCAACTTAACTTGACGGTTAGACCAGTTTCGCACTACGTCCGATTCGAATCCGATCCGTAGGTACCCGTGAAAATCTATTCTAATCTATTAAAATAAAAATACTGAACATTCGGTTAAGTATTTTTAAGAAAGGTGTTTTGGGTTCCTCTTAGCAGTTTTCTTGGTCCCAGGGAAAGCGTGCAACTGTGTGTTGGTTCTATTTATTTGTTCACGTGTTGTGTAGTGTGTAGGTAGGTACCTAATGTTAGTTAGGAAAGGACGTGAACCTACTTTGCATAAAAACAGCAATTGTGTGTGTTTCTAAGTAATGTTTTGTTGTGGA
This sequence comes from Eugnorisma glareosa, assembly GCA_947578425.1. NCBI lineage: Eukaryota > Metazoa > Arthropoda > Insecta > Lepidoptera > Noctuidae > Eugnorisma > Eugnorisma glareosa. Next base: position 1,501,173 of record OX387981.1, read on the forward strand.
TTTCTACGGCATTTCATCACGCAGAATGTCCGAATCTAAAACATAATTTAAATACAAAATATTATTCTATGACAAAATTTTAAATTCTTCCACAAATGTAAAAATCTTGATAAACGAATTTCAAATCACCTGTATACGCAAATAGAGTTTACTTTTGCATACATACTGTAGGAGTTTGACATTAAACAAATCGTGATTGCCATACTGACTGAAAACATTCCGTTACATCCATACAGCGTGAGCATGAAGTTTTGTTTAGTTTTTATTTTCCATCAACCAATGAAGTTACAAAAATTGGGTTTACATTTAGAGCATTAATAACACCGCCATCTATTTTTTGTTAATACTTAACAACAAAATATATCCTCAGCCTGAACATTTTATGTCATCGTTGCGTTCCGTTTTGCATAGCTGCGATGAAAATCAAAAAGTTCCACATAAGCGGTATCCGACTGACAACACTGCCGAATACGTGGCCCCGAAGTTGTGTGATTAGTGAGACTTGTTTATATTTTTTATTGTGTTATTTCTATAAAACATCTCCTCGGAAGCCGTAAGTAATTGAACATACATTATTCCCCTTCATCACCATATATTTTCGTAATCGAAATCATTATAGGTTTTTGAGTAAATTATTTACAAAGTTTAGGTTGCAGCTGTCAAAATTGTCCTGACAAGATTTCGTTGAATTTTTTGTGATTATCTCAATATTTTAACATTATATAACGTAAATCTTGAAATTCATATCGTAAGCTATTGCTACATGACCTTTGTATTCATAAAAAAGTGTTATTTGGTGTAATTATAGTGTTGTGTTAGTTGTCTTGTCAGAGGTATACCATCCAATTAAAAGTCAGGTTTCATCGTCATTACGCTCAGGTTTCCGTGTTTGCTTACTGAAAGACGTTGCATTCATGACACAGCACCAAATATCGCCTCGTAATAGCATCGAAACCCCATTAATTTGTAATGTATGTCATTGGATGTGTTGTGATTCCTTATCGAATTTCGTAACTTACATATGTGTGAAGTATTCTAAATTACAATTGAGATATAAGCGCCGATGCTATTAAGAATAATTGGCCGTAAATCATTAGAATTTTAGTACATTGCTGGAATGTATGTGCGATGTGTCAGCTGCTACTTTGGGTTATACATATTGTATTAGTGAAAGTGATGTCTATATTATTATGTTAAACTAGCAGGACAGGGTCTGTCGTTAGGACATTATAAACATCTATTGTAATTAAGTAACAATCTGTCCTGAATACCTACATTTATTTGATTGTTATGATTTGAGAATCTGAGATATAGGTTACATTCTATGCATGAGAATGTTTTGGTATCATACTCACTGTCTTTGAGGTTAATACTCAAGTGGTTAGTGTGGAGGCTAGTTTTGAAGTGTCTTTGTCCAAAGAAATCTTAATGACATTGTTCTGTGTTCATGCACATGTTTCTATCAAAGACCAGGTTACCGGGGTTTTGTTTTGGAGCTTCAAGACTCCTCATTAAATTAGACAAAATGAAAATAAAACATTCTCATACAATTTCAAACATAAGATGACAGCCCTATGATGTCACACAGCTGACCAACAATAAAAAAAGAACTACAATATTTTGGCTAAATACTATTTTGAACTAAGCTTGTTGTGTACCTGAGCATTCAATGATCTATGCATGACATAATAAAAATGTAATTAGATAATTATGTCTATGCTTGCATCATTAGAGAGGCCAATGCTATCCCACAATGATAAATAAGTTTGTAAAGAATAAAACTGAAAGATGTACATGATGAAATGCCAAAGCAAAAGCACTTGTATGTTGACATATATTGATAATAATGCTAATTTAAAAAGATTGATATTTGAATTTCATGAATTGATTGTTAATTAACGTTTTTTTTTGTCTTCTGAACTTAACTTCTTTACATAATTATGTCTTTGTTTGACAGGATAATCGGCTCCAAGTACAATGATGAATCCTCAATATGCACCACCAGGGCAGAACAATAATGCACCTAACAACCCCATGTTCCCACCAACATCTCAGGATTACAATGGAGTCCAAAATGCCAACATCTACAGTCAGATGCCACCGAACGGCCCACAGATGCAACAGAAAGCTTTTGAACCCCTGGACATGTCGCAAAAGATGCAGGGCATGAACTTAAACGGACCCCAAGGCTTCCAATCCATCCCACCTACCCAATTACCCCCTGGCCAGGCACCCCCTGGACAGTTTCCCCCTGGAAGTTTTCCCCCATCACCGAACTTTGGTCCTGGGCAGGTCCCTGTTGGTCAGGCACCCCAAGGAATGCCTGGTCGCCCTCCAGTTAGTGGAGCCCCTCAATTCCCTCCAATGGGCCAAAAACCTCAGATGCCCCCTTCGCCAGCACCAGGACAAGTGCCAACGTCCCTTCCTCAAGGCTATGGTATGCCTCCTCAAAGTCAAACTCCAGATCCTCAGAATAGACAGTACCAACCTCCAATTTCTATGCAGCAAAGACCTCCAAGTGCTCAACCTAGTCAACCACCTATGGGACAACAGCCTGGTTTCCAAGGGTCTGGCCAGATGCCTCCACATTCTCAACCAGGACTTCCACCCCAGCCTGGTATGGGCCGGCCAGGTATGCCGCCGCAAGGTGGGCAGCCACCTCAACAAGGTATGCCTCAGCAACCTCAGATGGGTGGTCCACCAGGTATGCAACCTGGTCAACAAGGAATGCCTCCACAAGGAATGTCTCAGCAGATGAACATGGGCCCACAATCGCAGCAGCAGCCTGGCATGCCTCCTCAGTCAAAACCTCCAGGCCCTCCTGGGCAACCACAGCCTGGTCAGATGCAGAGGCAACCAGGGATGCCACCGCAGCCAGCCATGATGACAGCAACATTGCCTCCTCAGCCTGGACAACAGCAACAACCAGGTCAAATACCTGGTCAGCAGCAGCAACTGGGTCAGATGCCTGGGCAACCTGGAAAAATGCCAGGACCTCCACAACTGGGACCGCCTGGGTTATCGCTAGGGCAGCAACATCCACCACAACCTGGACAGATGCCAGGCCTTCCTCAACAACCTGGGATGCCCCCACAACCTGGCAAAATGGGTCAACCGGGAATGCCTCCTCAACCAGGGCAGATGGGTCAACAAGGAATGCCCCCACAGCCTGGTCAAATGAGTCAACCAGGGTTGCCTCCACAGCCTGGTCAGATGGGCCAACCTGGCATGCCTCCCCAACCAGGGCAACTGAGTCAACCTAGGATGCCTCCTCAACCTGGACAGATGGGCCAACCCGGTATGCCTCCGCAGCCTGGCATGAACCAACCTGGGTTACCCACACAACCGGGAATGCCTCCACAACCAGGTCAGATGTCTCAGCCAGGGTTACCACCGCAGCCGGGCCTTCCACCTCAGCCCGGTTTCCCAGGGCAGTTCCAAGCTCAGGTGCAGCAGACGATGCCGGGCCTTCCTCATATGCCGCCTCCTTTGCCGCAGCAGCAGAGACAGTTTCCTGCGCAGCCTAACCAGCCAGGGTATGGACAACCTGGACAGCAGCCTGGGGCTCAGTATCCTAGTAAGTTAAAATTTTCTTTATTCTTAAATAATCTGTTCTCACAGTTACTGTTAATGCAAGTACCTATTTGGATCCTAAGGTAGTGGACACATATACTTAAAAGCCTAACCGAGGGTATAGTTACCCAGTTTCTGAGTTGTGAAGGTTAGGGAGGCATTCACTCCATGTAAACCACTATGCCACAGTATTTTGCCTTTTGCTTTCTGCACCCAGGCAACTTTTTCTATTATTTTCTTATTTTAACTTGTTTCTGATAAAATATTTGGGACATCAATAGGGATGATTCCTGAGTAAAAAAAAAATATGATTCTATTTAGTCCGTCAGTTAGATTATCGAAAAATATTGTATACGTATTTTTTTTTTATTTAACATTTTACAAGTGACGTCACTGTCACTGTATCGTCTTAATTTTTTGTTTTCGTGAAAAACAAAAAAATACATATCCAATATTATTTGGAAATCTATCTGGCGGACTAATTAGATTTTAGTCATCTACCCTATTAGCGTACCCATTGAAATATTCGTAATATTCATAAAGGAACAAGTCATGTAAATATATACGGCCGCAAAACATAGTGTGTTCAACATACATCCAGACACTGACCTATACATAATCAGGGTGTAACTGGACCCTTCACGAAGCCGTCAACCAAGCATTCTGTACATCAAACTAAGTATCTTTACGCAAAAATTATTGCTGGGAAACGACTTTTTTTTTTGGGGAGAAATATCACGATTTACGATAGTACTCAATGTAACGCAATCAAAACATTATGCTGATGGATGGATTGAATAAATGTTACGTTGAAAACATGTATTTAAAAAAAAACTTCTGAAAAAGTTGAAACTGTGACCCCCAATATCTCCGTAACTAGAAAGTTCCCAGGTATGGTCTAGAACAAAAAAATGATCGCAATGACTGGGAGAACAAGTACCTTTCGGCTTCATGAAGGGTCTTGTAACACCCTTTATATAACTAGCAAAAAACGAAAGAAATTTTGAATTTTGCAGATGGCTGTTTGGCAAATCTCTAGTCTACTAGTGGGAAAGCCTCACTCTTATTTATTCATTCTTTTAAATCTCCAGGTCTACCACCAATGCCGAACCAGATGCCTCCCCAACCGCCCATGCCTGGCCAGCAACAACGCGGCTTCCAGCAGCCAGCCTCAGGGTACCCGCCGCAGTACCAGCAGCAATACCCTGCACAGCAGCCGTACCCTGGCCAGCAGTACCAACAGCAGCCGGAACAGAAGAGATTGGATCCTGACCAGATGCCTAGTCCGGTGAGTTAGGAGTTTTTTGACGATTTTATTTGGGAGTATCCCTGCAAACCTTGCTTTACAAGCTTTCACTTGGTCTATGCGTAATTTGTGATTTATTTTCAACCTATGAGAACCACCGAGTGGGTTCTTTTAAAGGTCAAACGAAATCGCAGTAGACCAAAGCGAAGCGGGACGAGCTTAAGAGGGCAGCTTTTCCCCAGAATCAGGAGGACATTACATTACTGCCTGGTTAGGTTTTAATAAAGCTACTGTCTTGCTCGCTCAGTTGTGAGTAACAGATTTAAAACCAGAATGTACAACATGCTTTTTTCGCAATTTAGTAAGTAAATGTATGAACAAGGCCCTTATGTTAAAAAAAAAA